>CM045461.1:13202610-15602610 GCA_024666655.1 Dascyllus trimaculatus
TTACTTAAGAAACACTTTGCTGACTGTGGTTTCACGAACATAAAACCTCCAAACTGCCAGGTTTGATTATAATACATATTTTACGTAGCTGTACTACAATAAAAACTTTAAAAAAAAAAAAAAAATTAACAGCAGCTGCTGCTTGTACTGAAAAAGAACGAAAGAATCAAAAAAGAGCAGCACAGATTACCAAGCTTTCATGAATGAAAAACATTTTAACGGTTAAGTTGGTAACTAAAATAAAATCATGTTTATGTACATATGTAAAGAAAAGGAAAAAAGGAAGAAATCTAGAAAGAGACCAAACAAGATGGATACAATGAATATACTGCCTTAAGTAAACAATTCTATGCAGTATAGATGTCTATAATACTATACCACTATACTTATTAAAGGACAATGGTGTTAAAATCATTCCAAAAAACACCAAATTGCAGTATAAAATATCAAAACATTGTGCTGGCAAAGATGAGCTGCAATAAATCAAAAGCTTCAACAAACTGAATAATTCCTTTTCTGGCTTTAGCACTCTATCTTTTTCTTGGCAGAACTTCATTATGTTTTTTAGGCGCTGGGATTCCCCCATGTTTTATTGGCAGGTTTGCAGTAAACAGGAAAATGTTTACTTCCAAACCTTTAACGGCTCGAAATGCTGGAAGGATCTTGGAAAGGAAAGGTAATCCGGCCCTAAGAGGTTGTTCTGTCTTTTATTTTTTCTTTGAATGTAATGAATGTCACATTCTTTGGGGCCAAAAAAACTGGCAGCAGTACAGAGCATCCTGCACATGTGGACACCATTCAGTAATAGTTTTATAATTTGGTCGACAAAAAACAACGTAATCAATGTGCAGCCTAAAGTCAGTTCATTTTCTACATAGCTGAGCAGCTCCAGTATTTCAGCCAGTGTGTGTCATTATACCCATCTGTTGAATTTGGCTGTGGTCACACATACTGTGGTCATTAGCTGTCATCAACTATTCTGATTTCAATTTTTCCTTATTTCCCCTGTGATGTGATTTCTTTTCATGAACATTCCTTTTACCTGGCAAGTCTGAAACGGATGACAAGTTGATTAGAACCATTCAAACGTCCCCACCTCCCTAAATAATAGGAATGGATTATAGCTGCAAGCAGCAATACGGCCGCTGGGCTCTAGTCAGGCAATTTATAAAAGGAAAAGAAAGTAATTTAAAAGTTTTAGCATGTGTTCAGAATTCATTGTTAGAGAGTTAAATTTAAAACAATTCATTTTCACATTAAGGAATTTTCAATAAAGGAAAGTTTTAAATATTGGACAGCAGGAGTATCCCACAGGAAAACTGTTCCCACAATTTAGACTATATCACTTTGGATGAGACTGGATCAATCTGCAAAGTTGCCTCCAATTGTATTCCATTTAATTCTTGCTATGTAACTTTCCTATGAATAACCAATTGCATTTATTTTTTTTTACCAAGTTGTTACAAACTTAAAATGTAGGATAAATCAAATAGATTTACCATACCTATACCCTACATTTACAAATTTAATTCACATAGATCAGATATACATCAACTTCAATGTGCAAAAAGAGGAAGAATCTGTTCTGCAAGCCAGAAAAATTGAATACAACACAAGTATATGGTGAATAAATTTTGTGTAAACTATAAATTGTGAAAGGTGAAATTCCTTTCTTTCTCTAGAAGGGAGAGAAAAAAACTTAAAAAAAGTAACAATGAATGAAAAAGGGAAATAAGCAGGAGACTTAAGCGCTCTCTTTACTATAGTGAGTCCAGCAGTACAACAGTGTAAAGTAAAACTCCAACAGTAAAAAGCTCCAGACAGAAATTAACTTGGTGTATTTTCAATTGTTGTCAGTATCGACCAACATGCATTTTTTAGGGATACTAATTACTGGTAATCAAGAAAGACAGACAACTGATATTTGGAACTCATAAACACCGATCACGCATAACATTATGACCACCTGCTTCATATTGTGTTGGTTCCCTTTATGTGATTAAAAATGCTCCGGGCATGGATAAGAGGACCTCTCAGGGTGTCCTATGGGGTCTGGAACCAGGACGTTGGCACTGGATCCTTTGGGTACTCTGGCTTGTGCAGTGGGGCCTCTGTCAATCAAACTTGTTCCACTGCATCCTGTTAATGCGTGATCACAATGGGGTGTAGGAAGTTTGGAGGTCAAATCAACATGTTGGGACACTGTCATGCTCCTCAACATGTTCCTGATTGTTTGATGTTTTTTCCATGTGGTGGGGTGCATTTTCCTGCGGGGGGATTTCCATTTTCATGAGGGAGTGTGCTTGTTGTGAGACTGTTTATTTGGGTGTCTGAGTCTCATCAACATGGATGTTAAAATCCAAGGTTTTCCATCAGAACAGCACATAGTACCAATATGATCAATGTTATTCACTTCACCTGTCAGTGGTCATAATGTTGTGGCGGACTTTTGTATAATGACTGTTATATTTTAACAGCATCTGATGTCATTCATAGCTAGGCTTCTTCATTAATAAGGATTACCATAACTAAAAACATTACTAGTAATAGGAGTGATGGTGTCAGGGCATTATCGGATGTTAGAACGCTCTCCTGTTTACTGTGACAGACTGAGATTAATCAGTTTGCTTTGTTAATTTTTCCACTGTTCCATCTCTTTTATGGCTCAATTATCACCATATCTTAAGCTTTAAGATATGGCATTACTCGTTATTATTTTCCAGACACCGTTTTGAGTTAATTTATGACTGCACTGACCACTGTGAAAGTAGCTAAAGTCCTGGGCCTGTATTCACAAAGCATCCTAAGGCTAAAAGTAGCTCTTAGTGACGTCATTCTTAGAAACATCTTAGAATTTCTCGAGTTCTAAGATTTTTCTTAGAATTTTCCCTTGGTAAGATAAAAGTTATTCACAAAGCGTCTTAGGCCTTAAGAGAGCTCCTAAGGTGAGAAACTGTTAGGAGTAGGGAGGAGGACTTTTAAGAAGCCTAAGAGTGTCTTAAACAGACAAGATGGCAGAAAAACCGAGAGGAAGGAGAGATATTCTCTGTACGTTAAAAGACGTTAACTGACAGCGATTTAATATCATGCTATCGGCTCGATCGTGCAGAGATAATGTTTGTGGTTGACCTCATCAGGGATGAGTTTACTGTCCCACTGTCACAACCCTCTGTCAGCAGAGAGACCAGTCAGACCAGTCAGACCATTACGGTCTTTCACAGCCTCGTATCGTTGCGCAATTTATTAATTTCAATCTCCGCTCTCGCTTGGGATTACAGCACGTACCAGCGCTTCTCACAGTAACCACAGGACCTGCTGACAGCTGAGTCTGTGTCCACCATTACTATCAAACACATGTAGTAAAATTACCAGCATGGACAGTAAACATAACAATAAGCAAATCAATATAATCGGCATTTTAATGAGGTACGTTCAAACATTTGAAGCTGTGTCACAACTAATTTAATTTTGCCGAATTTCATCATCCTGGCATAAAATTAATGTCAAGATTACACATTTCTTCATACAGTCCAAGTTATATGATCGGTTCATTTTACTGTCCATTCATTAGGAGGAGCGCGGAGCGCATTTTTCTTTTGTCCTTCCCCCTTTTTGTAACAACCAATCACAGCCTTTGGAAGACTGCGTCATACCCAGCAACGGGGTCAACCACGCCTCCTCACTAAGATAAAAGTTTGTGTGCTCTCTTTGCTCAGAGTTGCTCTCAGAAACTTCCTGAATCACTCTTAAGCTAAGATTCCTTGCTAGGAATTTTTAGGCTAAGTTAGGAGCTCTCTTAGAAAATTCTAAGACGCTTTGTGAATACGGGCCCTGGTTTGTGGCAACGGCTTGTCTTTCTTGATCAGTTTTTGCAGGCTGTGTCTCTGCTAGCACATTTAATTTAGCAATAATTGGTTAATAAAAAATAATGATATTGATAATCGGGGTAAAATGCCAAATGTCAGTCCCAATTATTGGCTACATTGTGATGAAATGTGTCACATTTAATGCAATTAAATTATTAATTAAAGTCTGCTTGTTTTCTTAATTATAAGCCAAGCTGAAGGCAAGATGTATAAGATTAACTACTTTAGATGAATTCAGTTACATATGAGTAAGCATTACACCAGTTTTTGTATGGAGAAACAAGAAAAAGCACAATAATCCGTGAGTTTTAGAGGTGCTGGTAGATAGTTTTTAAATGTGGACTGAGCCAGGTTTCCCACTGTTTCTATTTGTAATGGTAACTAAAGCTAACAGGCTTCTGGCTGAACCTTAACACTTGACATATTAATTTGAGTGTTAGCACTATTCTCATTTCACTTTGAATAAAAAAGTGAATAAATACATTTAATAAAAACGTCTTTATTGCATGGTAACCCTCCAAGGGATCTAAGTGATCCCAAAGGATCCGCTGCCAACATCCTGGTGCCAGACACCACAGGACAACCCCCTAGAATTCCCGTCTCCAAGTCCCGACAAGTCAGAGCTGTTTGGCGACATGAGTGCTAACAACACAATATGAAATCTGAGAGCATAAAATGTTTGGAAGAGGAAAGATGTTCACCACAAAAACTGGCTGCCCAAAGAGTGTCTCAGATTGAGCCTGAGAAAGTGAACAACAGCCTGGTAGTGTGTGTTAACTGAGAGTGTGCATCAAAGAAAAGACAAGAGCAACCATAAGTGGCAGCAGGCAGCATTAGCCTGTTGTTCTGAGTGTTGCTAGTTACTATTTCCCTCTTCCTCACACACACACACTGGTCTTCTTCAGAGCCAGCCTTGCAGAATCGCCTCTGTTTGTTTGGACGTCTCCAACCTGTCAAACCCACATGCCATGCACTGCTGTCTGACACGCACAAATGAACACATCTCATCTGTGCTGGTGCTGCCTTCTAGATACTGCTTCAAAGGCGAAGTCAGTAGGAGGAAATGGAGAGAAAAGAGAGGGAAGGAGGGCAGAGAGTCTGAGGATCTCAGGTTTTGTCCCCCATGTCAATCAGTCTTTTTTAGTAGTGGGAGACTCTAATGCTGCTTCTGTAGGAGCTTGAAAAACTGTCTTCTGCTAGAGTCAGAGAAAATGCATAGGATGGAGAGGGAGAAAACAAAGATCAGCATGTTACAGTGACAACTAGATTGGCTGCTATAGTTATTAGGATGTTATTAGCTCCTGGAGGCAAACTGAATTTAAATGGAGCTAAGTACCCATAACTTGACATTTTTAAAGATTAAATTCATACTAAATGAGCATTGAAATAAAGACTGTATTATGTGCTAATCTAAGCACTAAATTCATACTAAATAAGCCCACAAACTGCTACTGAAGTAAACAACTGTTACAACATTAAGTGTCAACTGTAGTGCAAAAGCAGAAGAGGAGCGCTTTCCAGCTCCTAAATAGGCAAACTGTCTACGTGTCATGTATACAGTAATGGGAAGATAAATAATTCAAAAAACCAGCCTAAGGCCAAATCAGCTCCTCTGCTCGCCCGCACTCGAAAATCGATGTTTGGGGAGGAAAAAGGCGTAGTATTTTAGTCAGTTCGGCTTGGTCAGTAAAATGACTGTGTCACTTCCGCTGGAGCAGAGAAGTGGAGAGTTTAACATGATGAGGAGATGTGAGAAAGCAGACTGAAGAGAGAGAGAGAGAGAGAGAGAGAGAGGAAAATGTGGAGAGTGTAACAGAGGATAACACTGAAAAGAAGAGAAAGAAGGGTAGTGAGAAAGACAGTGAGAGAGGCGGTCACACGTAGAAAAAGTGGGTACGGAGGTTTTTTTTTTTATTCCAAGAATAGCAGATGCTTCTACTCAATGTGAAGCTGGAGCTGTAGGAGTAGTTCAGGCATTCCTGTGGTTGTGTCACTACTTTTCAGAGGTTAAGCACCACTATCTCTTTATGCCCTGAGTGACGCACAACATGACCCCGCTGGTAGACTAGAGTAGGGGGTGTTTGGGCTGAAATGGTGGAGGAGAGTGGTGGTGGAGTGGAGACAGGTGGAGAGGCGAGTAAAGCAAAGACAAGCATGTGTAATTCAAGAGGAAAAAGCACGAATGAACATTATAGTAAAAAATATATTGTTGGCTCCAAACAGTGTTTCACTTCACAGCAAAAGATGAAAGTTTTTTTAAACAGTTTTTTTAAACAATTTCTTGTTAATATACGTATTTTTCTGCAGTTTTTTATGTTAAATTACACACAATATCTAATTAAATCACAGGGGAAAAGGTATTAATTTTCATGTTAATCCTAAAAAAACAAAATTGTAAATGCCCACATCAAAAACCTATGTGGTTACAAATGGTAATTTGTTCTTTTATAATGTTTAACTGTATAATTACACATATTTTTTACAGCAAAAAAAAATCATTACTCTGAGATGATTCTGCAGATCGTTGCTGTTATTCAAATAAACAATTATTTATATTCCGAATTTAAACATGGGTCTGTTGTTAAATTACACATGATAACTGGTAAAAACTGAAAAGAGTATTAATTTACAAGTTGATTGTACATAATGTCAAAAATCTGTATTTTTACAAACGGTAATATTTTTTTCACAATGTGTGATCTTAAAATTACACAGTTTTATTGCATTTAAATCAGCTAAAAACATCTTTATTTTTCAGATATTTATCTTAAAGACTTGTGTATATTAGGGATTAGTAAATCATTCACAGTGATATTTAACAGATTGTGCCTGTTTTTCTTAAATTGCGCATATTGACTAGTAAAAACATTAAAAAGGAGCAGTTTAGATGTTGACTGACAGCTCAGCTAAAAATATTACTATTTTACAGATACTTGATGTTATTTTCAACTTTTTTTAAACAGTTTTTTACTGTTTTTATTTTCTGGCACACTTGCTGTCAGATTTTCACTGTTGTTTTACAGATTTTATAGTTTACAGTGTAGCTTCTTTGGTTGATTGTCTGTGCACACAGAGCATCAGAAATGCTAGAGTGCACTGGCATACACTAGAGTACACTTTAACATCACTGCAGCAAGTAAGAAGTGAGAGTGCAGGTCAACAAAATATATTTTCAGAGGGATATATTTTTAAGAAACTGTATGAGGACATTTTAAGGTTGATAAATAAACTTGCCAAAAACATCATTAAGCAATCAGCTAGCAATAAACTTCAATGACAGTTGGTCATTAGTATGAAGAACGGTTTTCTTTCATCTTGATCTTTGGGGATTCTTGTAAAGCAAATTCTTGTTCCTCATCGGCCTACAAATTCCAACAAGGTAAAATGTGCAGATAATGTCTTCCAGTGTTTATGTCAGGCTGTGCTGATGTACTGGTGAACTGGACAGCCTCTGCTCACACTTCTTCTCCCCTCTGTCAGTTTTCTGAACCAGAGCCATGCGATGTGCCAGCTCTGATAGCTGGGCAGCTAATGTCAACACTGGACCAGGGAGAGCCATTAGGGATAATGTGGCGCTGCTGAGTGCCCGGGCCTCTGCTCCATAAAAACAGGTGGTCCCACGGTCATCCCTCCCCTCTATTCCCCTCACCTCCTCTACTTAGCATACCTCACGGGTCTCTTCCCCCTCCACCTCTCTCTAGCTCCACCATTCCCTCAGCACACATGGGAAAGGTTATTTGCACAATTGGTGGTGATTAGCTCTTGATTTGGCTCACTCTGTTCATGCGATCAGGTCAGTGGATGGATGCAAAAACCAGAGCGACTGAGGGCACAGCTGTGGTTTGCCGATGACTGAAATTGGGTGAGGAGAACCAGGAGGAGAATGAAGGGAAGGGAGGGATAGATGAGCGGGAAAAAAGAGGAGCAAGGAGATGGGGGGTTTGAAACCTCCAAGGTCCTTTGCTTTCTTGGCAGCCTGAGTCCTGGATTCAGGCTGCTGGCAGAGAAATTATGAACTGCTTTGTTCCTGTTATTCCAGGTGTGGTCCCCATAAAGAAAAAGAAATCCCTATCTTCTTCTTCTCAGCTTTTCACTCAACAACCTGCTTCTCTCTTCGCATCCTGAGTAGGGGTCTGCTAATAAGAAAAATGTGGGTACTGCCTCATATCTGGCTGATGAAACGGGTTATAAAGTCTGTTATGCTCCAAAGTGATTTGGGGGTATGTTGGCTTTGTTGGCTGGGTTGGATGTGCTGGCCGCACCATTTGGGTTGGTGTTGGGCTTAGGGTTGGCCCAATGCCTCAACATGGCTGGTTAGGCCAAAGAATTTTTCTCACAGCATCGGCTGTTCTAGCCATTGCTCAATCTCTCCATCCCTTCATCCATCCATCCACTCATGCAGCTAGCCAGGCAAGAACGAAGGCCTCTCACTATCTGGGTGTTCAGCCAACAAATCCCCACTCCACTCCTTTGGCCTCTTCTCCACATCCATATATCAGGCTGACGGCTGCGGAGAACCCGACATCCAGCCAGCTGAATAAAACAGAGATTAAGCACCCACCCGAATCCATTTAATTACTCATTCAACAGCTCTCGGCATGTAACTCCAACCGCTGTGAGAACTTTGGTATTCTTCAGTGTTTACTTTTGCTCCCAGGGACTAAAGAGAGGTTGAAGGAAGTGGCTGGTCACAAAGAAATCTTGGCCTTGGTAACTAAAATAATCGCATACTCAGTTGCATATTTCTGTTTCTGAAAATTAACGCTTGGTTGCCAAAGTGAGCAATGGGATCTTAGCCCGTTGAACTAGTCTGAATTACCAGAGGCATGGCATTGTATTAACCTCTAGACATCTGCAGATACATTTGCAAGTATAGTCAGCATTTAAAGATCATTATCACCAAACAGATCAACAAAAACTAGCAAATTTAATATCGCTACTATATGGAGCAAGTATAATAAGCTAATGCTAACTGGCTAAACTTTGCATACCAGTGTAGCACAAGGCTGCCAGTTTTTGTAATTCAGTGTTGTTTTTTAGTGTTATGCATGTATTGTTTAATCAGTAAGCAGTAAATTACAGACCAAGGAAATATAAAAGTAGTACTGAACCAAAATAAGAAAACAGCTGTTTGCATTTGTGTGAATTGAGAAATTCAAACTTCAGCATTTCTGCCCTTAAAACAAGAGCTGTGAATTTTGGGAGTTTGCGAGGCCTTGATGAGGGTTACTGGATCTGAATCTGACAGCATCTTGGCACTAAAATATTAGAGTTCACAAGGACAGGGTTACAACCGCAGTAGAAGGCATTTATGCTTTTGGCATCTCTCGAGCATATTCAACAGCCTCCAATCAGCAGCTACAATATGGCTTGTGGTCAAGAATGCATCAGTTTGGCTGCAGCATGTTTGCTTTTTAGATAGTGGTGAACCAGGGCGGCAAGCGCTGCTTGTCTAAGACATGATAAACCAGGGTCTGAGAATCAACTTTGACTCAAGTATATGCGCTTACACACATACATGGTGAGGAGAGCTGAAGGCCGATGATGCTGATGAGGAAGGAACAGCTAAGCCAGCTAAAGTGGCTTCAACTTGCCAATTTTTTATTCTCCTAAAAACACAATGCCATGTTTGGAGAGTGTTTATGTCCAACACTGAGTCTCCCTGGAAGAGCTGAAGGGGCAGAGGGCCAGTAGAGGTGGCGCTTTGTGCTGGAGGGGAACTGGGCATCTGGGAAAAAACCTGAGGGGGACCCTGGGTGCTGCAGACTGCAGAACAGTCGCATGACCTTTTCTAGAATGCTGCCACCCGCCTGCCACTGAAACACAGTCTGGCTAATTAAAGTTTCAGTGGCATTGAATTTTCACTGGCACAGCACACCTCGGGCAACCTTGGGGGCTCTTAGGCAGGCGATACACACAGAGGGAAAGATGGAAGATATAAGAAAAGAGGCAGAGAGGAGCCGAGGAAACAGTTTAACAAGAGGACAGCCACTAGAGGACAGCACGGCAGATCCAAGCAATAACACAGAAAGTCAGCGGCTCTCCATAAACACACAGGAGAAAGGGTATATATTAGAATGCAAATCTACACTTATAAACATGCACACTCCCCGGGTATTTTACATAAGCTCTGTCATGGTTTGCCCTTCCGAATAGCTATGCTCAAAATATTCAAGATCATATGGAATTAGAAATGAAATTGAAACTGTCCAACACTGTACAACTGGGTGAATGCGAGAGCTAAGCCAAAGATATCCGATGTCAAAATGCTGAGTGCTTTTCCAAATCTTATCGGGCTGCCTCTCAGGCTAATGGAATCTTGATGGGTCAGTTTCAAGAATAAATGCATGACTTATGACATGACTACCGGGAGCATTACCAAAAATACTGGACAGTGTGTTCCCGTCTCCAAAGGATCATTGAATAATTGGCCACGTTTGACCAGGACATTTCTGGAAATATGGCCAAGAAAAGGTTATGCAACCAGACAGACTTGCTCATGGCCTGTATTTCTCAATCTGCTGGCCTTGTCTCCATTAATGATCTTGACCCCCTTTTCACCATTTTAGAAGTGAAAAGGGCTTAATGAAGCTGAACAAAGCTGCTTGTGTGTGTATGTGGTTGTGTGGTTGTGTGTGTGAGACAGAGACCCAGAGAAAAAGAAAGCCCGTGTGACTGTGTGTTACAGCTTGATGAGGTCTTGGTCTGTGATTCCTGGGGGAGGTGGTCCAATCTAGGCTTTATTAGGCCTTATTGAGCTGTGTGCAGGCAGGTGTGTGTGTATGTTTTCTCTATCAAGAACATTTGGAAGAGCTTTATGAGCACCTTTGTGTGTTCCTAAAATACACTCGGTTGGCAGCAGTTTAATGGGGTGTGCAAGGTATTGTGCGTGGACTGTTTTTTTTTCATGCCTGTTTTAAGTTTGATCACATCATTTGTTTATGTTCAGAGATGCCTGCCGACCACAACTGATGACCTACGCATGTCTCTTATTCTTGGAAACAAAATATTGCGTGTAAAATACAACATATACATTCTTTTGTTTTTTTTTCAGTGACAAGTTAATTGAGGTGCAGCCTGCTTTTTACCTCGAGTATTTTGCAGTGTTTTATTGCAAATGCAAAGACATGCAGGGACATAACTATGAGGTCTGTTGAAGTAATGATAATTTGCCAGTTTTGAGCTAACTAAAGAAGGACGGCTTGGCATTGAACTTGATTGTTAGTGTAGCTACTGTAAATTCTCTATACATAAAATGCATGTGTCCGTGGCCTGTCAGTGTTTTATTCAGTTAACTACTGAAATATGATATTGCTAAGATAATCTCCCAATTTGGCTTATCTATACAGTAGAACTGGAATTTGCAAGTTTTCTTTCGACATGAAACCTCCTTCTAACCTGGTCATGTTTTCAGACTTTTAAAGGTTTTCTGCTTAAACTCTGATATTAATATATCCCCTGAATAAATGGAGCTTTTTAATAATAATAGTAACAATGACAAAATCATTATGTTTCTAAAACGCCTACATTATTACGGGATATATATGTAAAGATTATTATGGATATGCACATTAAAATACAAAGACATACACACTGTGCACCTTGTTTTGCTGAGCACATAGAGCCATGAAAAGCACATCATGGTCAAGAGCATCACACAATTATGCAGCTGGCCCTGTTTACACCTGGATTTAACAGGCGCCCTGGCTGCAGTTTTAATTCTGTTGACTAAAACTATAAAAAAAAGCACTTGTCAATGAACTATTTTTCATGACAAAATGTTTTTACCCTTTTACTCACTTTACTGGCAAAACGGACAAATGAACTAATCACTGTTTTAATGCAAAAGTGTTTTTTCAGTGAGCTGAAACATATTTGAAATCACACACTTCAGTTCCAAAACAAAGTTTCCTCTGCCAGCAGAACATTTCTGTTGTTCAGTAGATTTATCAGTTTGACCTGTTGTACTGCTGTTATTAAGACACTCAGTAGAGTTATGAGTCAGACAGTAATGTTATCTGGCCTTTCTATCTAAAATCTATCTGAAAGAAACTGACTGAAACGGAAATTAACTAAAGTAGGCAGTCATCAACATATAAAAAAGTAAGCTAATGGTGATCTAACACCGCTAATGTTGTAGCTGATGTGGACGTAACACGAACATTACTTTCAACCATGTATTATTCATTTTGCAGTCAGAAGGAATGAGTTAGTTTCAGAGTCTGGAGATGACGTTCTCTCCATTGCTGAGGAAAGTCTGTCCAAAATAAGACCCGCAACCATGTTAACCATACACAAAGAAGGCTACAGATGATTCGGATGATACAAAAAATTGGCATGCCAAAAATAAACTAAAATGTCTTTAACTAAAACTGGAATAAAACTAACAAAAATCGAACCACGATACATTTTCGTCACAAGATTACAACTAAAATCAGGTGCCCAAATTAACACAGCTTGGCTGAGCTTTGAGTACAGATATGGATGTGCCCAAGACACAACAAGATGTGATCTCTCAGGTCTGATTTGCACATACTTAAATTTTCTTTTTTCTGGGCGACAGCACCACCTACTCAACTGACATCCTCTGCACTTCTGAATCAAAGTCCGTACTCATTTGCACGCCAGTGGCATCATATTAGCCAGGAAACACATCTGCTCTTTGCAAACACGAATGATGTAGCCTACATGTTTTTTTTTTTGCAGGAAGTCAGATTCAATCACTTGAGACACATGTGAAGATGCATTCTAATGCCAGGTGTGAACGGACGTAATCCAAGCTGTCCACTTGTGACAACATCAGCCATGACGCATTTTAACGGCAGGTGTGAATAAGGGCCAGTGTAACCGCTGTATTTAACTGTAATGGTTCCCAGTACTCACGGTTGGCAGAGTTTGATGAGATCCTGGTCGGTGGTCCCAGGTGGCAGGCCTCGAATATACAGGTTGGTCTTACTCAGCTGCTCCGCCCCTCCCTGGCTGCAGCTGTTGGTGCTGGGGCTGGGAGGAGCCATGGGATGAGGGGGTGGAGCATAGGGCTGCTGGGGAAAGAAAAAGGCAAAGAGAGGTTCAATTTAACACAAACAACAAAAAATAGGTTTCATTTTAAGACGGGATGACAAGTGAAAGAGTTTGAAAGACACTGAAAGGTGAGGCATGGAAAAATTTCTGAGATCAAAATATATCCTTTCAGGAAACAGCAAGCACTGCTAGTTCAATGTCACTGCAATTATGAGACATTTTAGGGAAGTTGTGAGACAGAGAGGAGAGGAGGTCAGAGTGACAAAGCGATGAAAACCCAGGAGCAGATAATAAGATAATAAGCAGTTAATGAGTAAAATTTCGAGTAAATAACCTCAGTCTCAAATAACAAGAAAAAGTACGCTGCAGCTAAAACTTTTTCACAGAGGAAAAAGCCGACACAATGACAAAAAGTCATATAGAGACATTCTGTAGGTGTATCTTTAATCTTTGTCCCATTTGTGCAGTATTCAGTACAGCAATAAATTCTATCTGGTTCTTTGCGAGTGGATGGGTCTTTTTAGTAAACACGAAACTAGAGTCAAAACGACAAACCTTTCTTCATTGTATTTTAAATAAACATTTCACCAAGGAGACTCACTGAAATTAGGGTTCATAAGGCTTCCAGCAGCTTATAAACAGTTTTAAATGAAGGCAACTTCCTGCCCTCGAAACCGATTTCATTACAATGTGAAACAATTTACACCTCCAAGGGTGTGAAATCCCTACCCTGCAGTAATCCACTCCTGTGTACTTCTCTAAAATGTCTCAGTATGATTTTTTTTTTTTTTAGTATTATCTCAAAAAAATGTGTTCAGAATGTGTTGGAAATGTGACCTCCCACCCTTCCCCCCTTTGGTTGTCTCCTTCTCCTCCTTGTCCCCTGCTCTCCTTATGTGCTTGTTGTGCTGTTAGCGTAGATTTATGGTATAGGAGTCAGGGCCCCCTGCTCACAGCCCATTTATATCTCTATTGCAGGGACGCTGCACACAGTGACAGAGCGAGAGAGCAGGGGCCCTGTGGGCATGAGCAGAAAGAGAGAGAGGGAGACAAAAAGAGGGAGAGAAGCACTAAAAGAGTGTGAGCAAGAAGGTGAGAGAGAAGAAGAGAACGAGCCGATGCACACTGCAATAAAGTAAGTGAGTGATGGATGAAACACAGGAGAGAAAAAATGGTCAGGGAGAGAGGAGGACATGACTAAATACCACCAGCAGCTCCAGTTAACCACGTTAACCCTTATCCTCCCCAGAGAGAACTTCAAGACCTCATACCATGCTGTAAAAACACATACACACACGTTTAAACATGTGCATATACACACACACAAAAACCCCCCTACACACACACACACCATTAGCCCTCCAATCTGCCCCACACGTTAGCAGCGACTGCCGGAGCATGGCTGATTTGATGTGCTATTTTAAGCGTGTGTACCATGCCAGCGTGTCGCCTCCTACTCCTCAGACAAAGAGCCGGGGTCCCTGGAGCGTGACGAGGGAGCCACGTCCATCAATGGACGGCCAATTACCACGCTGAGCTAAGTGGAACTGATGGGCAGCCACTCACTGTGCTGGACTCACACACACTGTACACATGTCTGTGGTGCTGCACACACACGCCACGTGATAACAGAAATGCCTTTTCACGCGGAAGCCAAAATAGTCCCCGACAGTCAGCTTCACACACATTACTATTACATTACTAAGTCTCTGGGGTTGGTGCAACTGAAGACTCAAATAATCTGAGGTCTGAAATCCTTTAGGAAAAGTCAAAGTGAGATGTTCACTGGAAAAATTGTTTTTAAAAAAAACTATGCAAATGTTTCAGGTCTCTGAATACTGACCGTTACAGAAGCATGAGTGGAGACCCGTTAAAGGTGGAGTCTGTGATTCTGTAGAAAGATTGATGTTTAGCTAATTAGCATATTTAGAAAGTTAGAAGGCCTTGTGGGCCAGTGGTTAGCACTGCTGCCCTATAGCTGGAAAGTCCTGGGTTAGATTCTTTTTCCTATGTGGAGTATGCATGTTCTCCCTGTGCCTGCATGGGTTTTCACTGGGTGCTCCGGCTACCTCCCACAGTCCAAAGATGTGTTGAGGTTAACTGGTGATTCTAAATTCTCCGTAGGTGTCAATGTGAGCGTGCTTGGTTGTCCGTCTCTGTGTGTGGCCCTGTGATAGACTGTCCACCTGTCCAGGGTGAACCATGCCTTCACCGTAAGTCAAGCTCCAGCCACTCCGCAACCCTACAGGGGATAAAACAGTGTATAGATAATGGATGGATGGATGGATGGATGGATGGAAGAATGGATGGATGGATGGATGAATGGATAATACGCCTGGGTGCTAAAATGATATGTCACGACACTTTATCAACAGCAATGAGAAAACTGTTCAACAGAATAGTTTCACAGCCATAAATGCACATAACAAAACACAAAGCTTGGTTGTGTGAACAAACTTCCTGTGTGCTCCCTCTTTGGCCCATTCTTTGTAATGTAGCCTCTTTATACCTCTGTTACTCTCCTCATTGTTTTCAATGCAGGTCTCCTGAAAAACGCAAATCCATAACCACCTGGGCCTCTCCTCACCCCTGTCTGCACCCACAGACCTAGAGACTGTAGCAGGTGGCGACCAGAGGTCGTCCTTGCAAGACAAATTTCGCGGTCTGAAACACCCACAACCCTGTCAGCTTAAACGCCAGATTTTTGGTGGCTTGCTCCCAGTCCTGATGGTCTTGATGTTGGGGTTCTCATTTGGTTATAACTAAAACTTAACCTCAGTGCAGTGCTGCAGTCTAACTCTAGTCATCTTCTATGCACCTCTGGGTTTTACGTGCTTTTTTTAATTTAATGTGTATCAAGAGGAGATGATTCCGTTTATTTGCTCATGTAAGTAAATGTATTTTTTGAAATGTGTTAACCTGTGAGCCTTGAAAAAGAGGCTGAAGTGGTTAAATTTTAGTTAAATATTTTGTGCTTAAAAATAGGCCATTAAAATTTTGCAATAATTACCTATATCAGCTCAAATAAAACATTTTATTGTGATATTCTTTTAAGCTAGATTTCCCAGCATTAATAGTTAGCATTGTGCCAGTTTTACAGTTCCGTGCACAGAGGCTGTGTGCAAACACTGGATGTTTTATCAGCATATACTTTTAATAAACTTGACAAAAGTGTTCGAATTGCACATTTCATCTTTAATGCACAGGTCCAGTAATTAAAGATGCATGATTCATGACTATGCTATGGTTTTTCTGTTTTGTTTTCATGGGAGTTTACTTGGTTAGTTAATCTTTTATTTTCAATTATCAAAGCCAAGTCTTTAGGGAATCAAGTCCAAGTCTTATGTCTATTGGTCTAATCACTACAGGCACATTCACATTCAAGTCCACTGTGCCTCCTCCTCCTCCTCCTCCTCCTCCTCCTCCTCCAGCAGACTGTGCCTCATACTGCTTTGGTAGCCGTGGTTGCAAAGACAAGGATGAAAAAAGCAGAACCGTTCTCCAGTCATTCACGTCTCCATGCTGTGGCAGTAATATAGAAGAATCTTAATCTCTTGAGTGCTCCATGGGAGTTATTTTCTCCCACTCAAAGTCACTGGAAAATGCACAGCTGCAGTTCAAGCCTTGACTTTGAGGCTTTCACCTTGTGCCCCCTCCTCTTGCATCTTGGTTTTATTTTTCCCCAGTCCACTGTAGCTTAAATTACACACACAGTACTTAACATACTGTGTGACACGTACAAATTCTCCGGCACAAACGGGAGGCACTACACAGAGTTGCTGTCAGTGCTGAATGTTAATTGAAAGCCTCTCTCTCTCTCAGGCTTTCTGTCTTTGTTTTAGGTCTTTAGTGATACACACAGCCCTGTTCCTCCTCCTCCTCCTCCACCTCCCTGGGCTCCAGGCTTGGCTTGCATCCTGGTCTTTGGAATTCATGTGTCCCGCCCTATCGATTTGCTTTCATTTTTTAAGGTCAGAAGCTGAAATCTTACACAATGAGGCATGGAGGGTCAAAATCGGCCCATTACTTACAGTGCTGGGCAAAAAGGCAAGAGAGAGGTTATCCAAGGGGAAAGGAAAAGGCCGGAAGAGTCCCCTGGGATGAAGAATGGACTGGGTGCTGAAGGTCTCAAAGGAATGGTAAACTGTGTGGTGGATGGTTTTAATGGTGGATTCTTGCAGACCTCAGGGTGGTCTTTTGTTTTTATTTTATGCCTGGCAAAACGTGTAAAGGGTGCTGAGAAGTGCAAAAGTTTAGATAAGCAAAGACAAGAAAAATGGACCAAAGAGAAGGCTCCTCAAATCTAATCTCACCACGTTTTTGTATTAAAACCACCCCGTTAAAGAGTCTTACCCAGTGTTGTATATGTGGCTTATGTATGTACATATAATGGCATCAGTATGTCATCTTTTACTTACACTGGAGAGAAATTAATGTAAACCCAAAATGTTACAAGTTTTTGTTTTAATTCCAATTCTCTCTTGAGTTCGACTATACTGGAGGTTAATGACCAGGCTTGTTTCTCTTCCCGGACAGTTTCATGACTGCTGTTTACCCTCAGCCTGTCAGCCTGTAAGATCCAGCTTCTGAAATAGATAACAAATACTGGCTTCATGTGTCAGAATGATGAGAACTGAATACAGCACTTGACAAAATGTATTTTAGCAAAGAGAGGGGGCAAACGCAAGATTGGGGAGAAAGAGAGGAAAAAAGCAAGAGAGAAAGAGTTAAAGAGAGGAATAGAAGTGTGGGAGAATAGCTGGTTATGACACTTCAAAAACCTCCAGGTGGTAAATGAGAAAAACGTCCATTCTCCCTCCTCCCTACCCAGCTGTGACATGCCGCTACAGAGGCTTACTGGGGATTTCAATTTGCCGCACTGTATTTTAGACAGGCAAAATGGTTTACACAGGCCCAATTTACCGAGCCAGCCGTGCAGGGGGGTTCACAGCCTCTGTGACATGCCAGGGAATGTTTATGAGTGTATTAAGTGAGGATGATAAATCTGCGTACGTTACATAGGCTGAGGGTACACAGCGTTGCGCTGTATATTCACACACCCAAGGACAACACACAGTCTTTTACAGACCACAACTAGCTTTCTTTGTCACATGGAGTAAAAGGTCCTGTAAATGGTCTGAACTTACTGTGTGTATTGTGATAAATCCATGTTTTTGTGCCATTTAAACAGCATCTTCCCACTGTATGAAATGTGATGGCCTTGTCAATGTCCCATTAAAACCATGTTTCTAAAACTTTTCATGAGCTAATCTAGTGCATATTATTCAATTGATTAATTAAATGTTTATTTAACTTAGTAGTGCAAGAAATTTCTCAACCCATAAGAGAACACGTAGCCCTTCAGTTGAAAAGCTCTACAGGTGAAAAATGAAAAATATGAAGACAAATGGTCTTCACTGAAGTGCAATGAGATTCCAAATTTTTAAATGACAGGGTATAACTAAGGATGAAATTTAAAAGCACGCAATTTAAAAGAGTATTTTAAAAAAGGAAGAAGTTCCAGAATCTAAATACAATTACACAACACCTCGATTTCCCTAAAAGTGTTTAAAGCATGCTTTCCTCCCAGAGAGCACCACGAAATCTGGCTGCCCCATTTTTTCAAGTTGATTATATGTTTAGCTAAAGTGGTTCCGTACTTGTTTAAAAAAATGTGAAAACATCCTATGTGAGTACACACACAGAGAACAGAGAGGAGGGCAGCCATGGCAGTAATTGGAAAGAAAACAGGGCTATGGCATCCCTGCCTCTCTGCCTGCCTCCCTGCACTCTGTAGGGCAGGGCTGTGACTGGGGGAGAGGCGGCTCTGCACTAGCGTGGTAATTGGCCCTGATTTATAGGAGGCCAGAGCTAGCTCAACACTGGCACTAGGCCAGACAAGGCCACGCTGTCAATATCAGCAAACCAGCCTAACCCAGCCCAAACCCCCCACGGCCATGACACCACCACTCCAGATCAGCTGTCACCTTGCACAAGCGTGCACATGTGTGTTATGTTGCTGTTCCTGAATTCCCTCGCCTGTGCGCTTCTGCATTTGTGTCTCTGCCTTCAACAAGTCACTCGAGTCAGACACACATACAAAAAAAAAAATCTGCCATAAAAAATGACAAGCAGTCTCCTTAAATTGAAGAAAAAAGCCTCTCAGCTCATTCTCCATTAATTCATGCTGGCAAAGTCTCTGCAAAGACTCTTAAAGACAAGCATAGTCCCAGAGGCATCCCTTCCAAACTGCCAGAACTAACAGCTAGCTCGGCGGTCGGCTGCATTCACAGCAGCCTCTAAGCACGGGAGGAACACAAATCCCCCATCCATCCTGGATAGCTGCTTCCAAACCTTTAGCCCTTAAACATGTGTTTTGAGAACCACAGCTGCATCTCAATGCCTAAAGGAGAGGGAGGGACACCGGGAGATAGACGGGAAGAGAGCTATTGCCTGTCCTCCTCTCATTTCCATGCTTCGCTCTTTCTCTCTTTGTCTATGCCTGTCTAGGTAAACCCATAGCCAGAGGAGTGAATAGCAAATCATCCCCAATTCACCTGGGAATGCATTGCTACTGATTCTACAGTCAAGTGTATCCTAATAGGGAAGACTGGGAGCGGTATGCATGCGGGAGCATTGAGAAAGTGAGAAAAGTGACTGGATGAGAGACAGAAAACGCAGAGAAGAGATACAGTTACAGGTATGACTGAGGTGAAGGAAATGCAAGGAAAACTGGCAAACTAGAGAGCAGAGAAAAAAGGAAGAAAAAATACTAAAATTAGAAAAAGATTAAAGAACAGGGGTCATTCTGACTGTCAGTTTCTCTCTGGGCTCCACTAAAAAGCTCTGGAATGGTTGTAAGCCAACACTGCTGTGTAAAATGACGCAGGGGGCTAATTTTAAATATGCTGATAGGTCCATCTATAAACTGTTTCTTTCGAAGCAGGATGCACTCCTCTCCTGTCTATTGCTAACTTCCTCATCCGCTAACTTTCCTATTTCACCCTCTTTTTGCCTCTTTAACTCTCCCTCTCTCTCTACTCGTTTTCACTTTGGGGCAGATAAGCGAGCGATGTTGTTTTGTGTCAGGGCCCTTGTATCTAGATACAGAGCCCCAGGGTTAAAACACAGGCCATATCTTCCACAAGGGGTGAGAGATAGGATGCATGCATGCTATCTGACAGAAAGGACAAGAGCTATGGAGGTAAACAAGAGAGGCTTTATGTATTGCTGTTTAAAAACACTGAGTCATCCGTTTTAGCTGCAAGGGAGGTGACATAATGGGAAAATACTGTCAGGCATTAAGAACACTAAAATAATATATACTGGTATTCTCAACTACGTCAATATAATTTTTTTTATATTAAATCTTAACTGTAAGCAAAACTACTGTGTTATTACCTATTGTGGATCTGGCAACCAAAGATAACACAAGTACAGAATTGGAATTAAATTGCCTCCTAAAAAAGGAGCACTTCTTTTTTTTCTTAAAGCCGTTTCATTTATTTACACTTTTTGTAAGAATTTAATTGCTACTCTCATCCGGAGAAGTACTGTGGGATCAATAATTAGTCACGAATCACCACCGTTTAGAAAACTAAAAATAAATATGTGCGAGGAGCAACAATGCAACCGTATGACCTAGAAAAGAGCTTTCCCCCCAGTAAGGTTTTTTTTTTTGTTTTTTTTTTTATCAGAAGAGAAGCATTATTAAGCAAAGGTGGAGGGAAGCAAAGAGTGGAGGCATCATATCATAACACCTCTATGCTTAATTATATTATTACAAAGGAGATCGGCTCTTAAATGGCAAAGACTGCACGCTGTTGAAGTGATGATTCGTATATTTATGGTCATTATTTTACCTTTAAATGTCAGATAGTTAGTAGGACAAAAATATTAAACATTATTTGTTCTAATATAGGGCTTATTATAATCCTACAGTGCTTGAATGTCAAGTTTTAAGTCTTTTATTATCAGTCATTTACCTATCACCTACTCTAAAGTTACCCTGAATTCTGTCTGAATTACATATTCATAAAAATAAACTTTATTTCTATAGCACCTTTCAGAACTGGAGTTACAAGGTGCTTCACACAACATTAAAATATGCAAATCATTAGAAAACAGCAGGAAAACATAAAAAGAAGACAAAAAATAAAAGTAAACACTAAACGAAATCGATATGATTCAGTATGAGGCATATGTTTTTTTGGCCTTCACAGAATTGGAAAACACAAGGATTTGTACCAAAGATAGTTATAGTAGTGTACAACATGTGAAAAATATGCCTGAGGGTATAAAACAAAGCAGGATTAAAACAATAATGTCAATACCTTTATTTATATAGCACCTTTAAACACAGAGTCTACAAAGTGTTCTGACAGACAAAGCAAAAGCAGGATACCCAGAGGGCAATATAACAACAGCAAACCTGACATTAAGGCCAAACAACAGCAAGGTATAATCAAAATAACGTTATAACAAGAAGAGATGCTAAAATGTCGATACAAATACCTCTAAATAATACAATAAAAGCAAAACAGGAACAAAAAAGTGATGAGGAGATTATGTGTAGGTTGCATAGTTTGTCCTTGATACTGACTCATAGAATAATTTGAATTCATTTGAGGAAAATTATCAGTGACATTTGGTGAATAGAACAGCTAAGATGATGCATTTGAAAGATAAAATAAACATAATGGCGTCTTTCTTTAATATCTCTTTTTCCTTGATTAAAAATTTAGCGCAGCATCATTCATTAAACACTGTTGAAACTTTGATTTTACACCAGCAGTCAAAAACAGCCTCGTCTGTTTAAACTATTTACAAATCCATTTCCTACATGCTCCTTTAAGCTAGTAACTATCTCCATCACCTCACATACTTGTTTAGTTTTCGTAAAGTGAGCAGGACTTGGGGACAAACATGCTCTTCCACATAAAAGATACAAAGCACATCACTTGTACGGAACAGGTTGGTCACTAAGCCCACACAAAAATGTACATGAGGACGCTGTATAAGCTTCTATGTTTATACCACCCCTCCGGTAACCATAAACTTGGTTCTCTGTGGACATTAACAGTCAGCCGGTGTTTAGGTGACATAACTGGGGTTAAAGTGTGTTTGTGGAGCGCGATTACGACGGTTTGGCCGTGAGTGCAGCGACCGCCGCAGAGGGATCCGTAAAAGAAAGCAGAGAGAGAGAGCTGTGGGCAGAGCCAAAGTGAAACTCGATGGACATAAATATTTGGGCTGATTTGTCATCATTATGGCCAGCTGGGTCTGTTTGCAAGCTCGCCAGTGTGGGAGTGGAGACTGCAGGATGGCTGGAGCGAGGGAGTGGGAGGATAAAGACACTCATTTAGAGACAGGGCAACCGAGAGGAGGACGAAATGGGAGAGAGATGCTCTAAACTTTGGTCACCAACTGAACCTATACCCTGGCAACAACTTTAAAATGATCTACAGACAAATAAATGTTAGGGACTGGTCCACTGGATCAAAAATACAAACAAATCCTACAATTTAAAGGTTACATTTTTCCTACAGATTCAAATTACTCGTTTCATCTAACCAGTAATCCCAAAGTGAAACATTTTAATTTTCAAATATATACAATGAAACACTGGCAAGCAACAAATCCTTACATTTGAGAATGCCCAACTAGAAAGTATTTGCTATTTCTGCTGGATAAATAACATTCATGGCTACAATAAACATATGCAGACTAATCATGTACAGGCTGCTGCATCACTATGCTTCCACTGTAATCAATGAAGCTTGCTACTGTGGTGATCCATGACGCAAAGGTAAAAATAGACCAGCCTTTGATTTATGCTTTTTACATGCGAGGCTCTTTTACACAGAATGGGTTGTTAAGTGTCTATATTTATAAAAATTAAACTACTGGTATACAGGAAATGACTTGTTTGCATCAAACAGAGCTTCCACTTTGGGGTCACCTTATTAGCTCCTATTTTTCCAGTTTCTCAATAACTTTATTCCTTACAGTCTCTACTGTGGTCTGTAGATGTTAACTGGCCATTATTATACAAACTTGGTGAAAGACTTAAAGTTTCACAGCACCATGCTGTGTCCAAAACTGAAGACACAACAGTTACTAAATGAGATCTCACTGTGTTGCTTTGCCACAACCCTACACAGTACGTGCACTGCAGATTTATTTATTTATTGCATTTATTTTGATGAAAAGTGACAGCCAATAAAGTGCTCTGTTCTGTTGTTTTACTTATCTTGCCCCAAAATTTCAGTGTTTAAACTCTGCCTGGAAAGCCCTCCCTAACCACAGCTGTGCCCCCCAGAGCACCGTCGGCATAAAGCTCCATTTCTGTGTAACACAATAGCAGATATTAGAAAGAAAGCAGCAAGCACGGTGAGTGAAGACCACCACCCCCCATCACTCTCTGTCTCTAATTGGGCACATTCTTCAGGAGTCAGTTATGTTTTTCGTAGGAAGTGTAAGCACAAACACAGGACTGTGGAAGATGTAGAGAGGGAGCACAGAGCGGTGTTGCTGTTGCTCACCGAGACTAATGTCTAGCAATCCAGTCATGCACATGAGCTGGCATCCTGCCCTGAAATGTCCTCACAGGCTGCATAAAACATCCAGAAAGAGACAGCGATTGAAGAACAAACTGTTAGTATCCCTTTTCCCCTCTTCTTAAAACATTGTTCTTAAATCTACTCTCGTGTTACAGTAGTTTGAGGCCCACTGGCCTTCGTCTGACCAATTTGACGACAGACTGCCATTTCTGAATGAATGACTATAGATAGCTGACTGGCTGATCAGCTGATGAGAGTGACTGCTGAGGTGTGGAGAATGTTAGAGGGAGACAGGGGAGAGATTGATAGAGAAGACGCTTGACCATTTGTTACTCTGTTCTCCAGACAAACAAATTTAGTCTCCTCTTCCAGAAGGTCAGCTGTGCTCAAATTCATAAATAAGGCTGTAATTGGTGCAGGAGCGGCAAAAAGGCTCAAAGATTCCCAACAGTTTAGTGCATGAATTACAGCCTGACACTGACCTCAGTATGTATGTTTGACTTCGGACCCACAGCCATATGTTTTAGGTGCTACGTAATGTTTGCATAACTGAGCGATGCTAACATTGCTTTGACAAATAGGAGTCTATTTTTTACTCCCAGACTTGTGCGAGCAGGTACTGCAGTGTACTACAAGCATGCACACCCTGGCATAAGTCTTCACATGCTAGTTATAGAACCAAGTAGTATTTAGGAAATATGAAGACATGAATGCATTGCTTTCTTCATTTTTAAAAACGTTTTCATCAATTATTGATGTAGTAATTTTCTCAGATGTTTACAATCTGGCTCTCCTTTAAAATGCTTGCCACAGCCTGTGGTTTTAGTATTAAGCTGTTGTTGTTTCATATTGTGAATCTAGTACTGAATCAAAGATCCATGAAACCTATTGCTTGCTGATGTAGTGCAGGACTACAATCTATTCTCTCTTACGATTTTTTTTACACAGCTGTCTCGGTGCATTGTGGACAACAATGATTATGTTTACATGCAGAAAATATTCTTTTTTGCCCTTACTGTGAATATTCCTGCTAAGCTGCTTACGTGGTAAAAGAAACTGAATATTCCACTAATTTTCCTTCCTATTTTCATGCAGTGTGCATCACATCAAATTTATCACATCAAGTTATGGAAAAGCGGTTGTGCTGTTTGGTTTCTTTGGACAAAATTAGCTTTCCCCTCATGGCAGAATTGCTTGACCGTGTGAACACCATCTCCCTTGTTTATTTCTTCAACCAAAGGTCAGTGTTACAATATTTATGTAGACATGTTAATATCCAAATCTTTCATTATGTTTATACATATGTATGTTCGTCCTCCCAAGTAGATATGTGGGCCATGCAAGAATCTCCATACCTGCCTTGCAAACTTTGAAAAATACATATCCCTTATTCCTTGTATTCACATCCAAAGACTGCCCCTAAAACTTGAATAATATCAGCATATCCCATGTGATAAAAATGCTACACTTGGAATAAGGTCTAATGTGGAATATCCACACTGAACATGCTGTTTGTATGATATCAAATCCCAAATACTTTCATATTAAGACTGATAATGTGCATGTAAATGTAGGTATTTAGCTCAGTGTTGTGTATTATTAACATTAGTATTCACCCTGTTGTGTGCACACATGTTACTGTCCTTTATGTCTGTGGAGAAATTCATTTCAATTCAGTTCCTCGTTAGTTGGCACTGACACACAAAGTGTACAAACATTATACCCACTGTTAGCATACATGAACACAATTGTTCATGAAATCCACACAAATGCAGATAGGTATAGAAATATGCACAGGAGAGAATGCACATCCTCTTCCTTTTGAATATTCAGTTTCTTTCACATGCAAAGTAGTTGCACAGGGTCTGGAATGTCACTTTTGGCCCCCAAGGAATATACTCACTGAAGCGTCTCTGACAATTGCCAGACTAAATACTGGCACTAAACACCAGCCGCTGTTGTGGCAGGAAGGCTTGAGACAGCCATAACAAATCAGCTTGGGGATGGAGAATGGTTGGTTTGTGGTAGTTTATAGGGCTATTTTATGACGTACATCTGAAAAACATATCCAGGGATTTCGCACAGGGATCCGAACCAGCCAGACTGTGTTCCTTCTTTACCCAAGCCAGCAAAATCAGGTGCATAAGCAGTAGCAGCAGGGAATGTGGTGATACTCATGTTTAAACACTTAGAAATGAATAGACCAGATAACTATTTGGCCCTTTGTGATTACGGCACAAATGTTTCAACTGTACAGACATAATTTAAATGAGGCACAGAGTAACTCAAGTATCCAGTTATTTGTTGATATGACAACTGAAAAAAACCATTATTGTGTGAAAATCAGAATGCCTTAGAAATGGTACCACTCTCTAATTGCGAGGCAAGCTGTAAATGAGATTTTGATGCATGTGTACTTCTGGATGAGTTTGAGAAAAGGTCATGCGGCAGCAGGCAATCAAAGCAACAAGAATGCCTTTTTTTGTTTTAATGAGGGAAAGAAAGCATGATGAAAAAAATTACCAACATTAATACATTTTCAGCCTGTTACAAAGAACATTGTATATTTGCACTATGAACATTATGCTTTACATGAAAATATAAAGCTACATCAACATGTGAAAAAACTAACTAGATGCAAAATTTGAGGAAATGATTTGAAAGGATCTATTTAACATTTGCTCAAGTGATCCTTATCAGCTCATTAAATAACATATGGCTATCAGACACTGATAAATACATAATTAAATAAACCTAACCAATAAAAAAGCCACTGCAAGTTGCAAATAACAGAGGCCAGGTGTAAATTCCACTTTTTTTGTCTTTCCAGCAGCCAAGAAATGTTTTTCAAAAGGTGTGTAGGTACATGTTGCTTAATGTATCATTAATCTGACATTTTAATTGTCCATACCGTCATGAACAATAGTTTACATACACTTGTAAAGACCATGCATATTATGGCAGTCTTGACTTCATAATAACTTCTGTAACTCTTAATTTTCTATAACGGAATTATTGAAACATACGTACTCATGAATTTTGATTCTTTAAAGGATTTATTTTGGCTCTTTTGTAAATATCACAAAACCTGGTGGGTAGAAATATAAATAAGTTGCTGCACAAGAATGAACAATTTTCTCTTGAAGCACCACCTTAAGGCACAACTGAAGTTTGCTGCTGATCACATGGACAAAGAAAAGACCTTCTGGAGGAAAGTTCTGTGATAAGATGAAACAAAAATGGAGCTATTTGGCCACAACAACCAGAAATATGTTTGAAGGAGAAAAGGTGAGGCCTTTAACCCTAAAAATACCAAATCTACTATCAAGCATGGTGGTGGCAGTATTATGCTTTAGGGATGTTTAGGTGCCAGTGGAACTGGAGCTTTACACAAAGTAAACTGAATAAAAAAGAAGAAGAATTACCTCCACATTTTTCAGAAAAAATCTAAAATCATCAGCTAGAAGGCTGGCTCTTGGATGCAGTTGGATGTTCTGACAAGACAATGACCCCAGAAACACATTAAAGTTGTGAAAAAATTGCAAAGTTTGGTCAGAATTAAGGTTTGAGACTGGGACTTGTCCTGACCTAAACCCCATCAAGAAACTGTGGACTGTGCTGAAGAAAGTCTGTGTCAGAAAGCCAACAAATTTAGTTGAACTGTACCAATTCTGTCAAGCGCATTGGTCAAAGATAAAACCAGAAACTTGCCAGAAGCTTGTGGACAGCTACCAAAGGTGCGTAGTTGAGGTGAAAATGGCCCAAGGGCATTTAAAACAGATATAAAAACAATACCACTACTAACACAAAACAAACATTCAACAGGTGAGAAAATTATAAAGTTATAGGATTCCTTGAAAACTGTGATGATATACACGGTATTTACAAGTGTATGTGGACTTCTGTTTACCACTATATATCCAAAATTCTACTTATAAACTCAGGTATCACAAACTTATCCTGCTTTACCACTTGTTTTTCACATCATTTTGTTTGAGAACAAACTACCTTGTGGTGAACTCTCTGGATTTTGCCTCAACAAGGACTGCCTGATTGCACCTTAGTTTTTGTCTTTATAAGGTTGTGTCCTCTAAGGTACTAATCTTTGTGATGTGTCCTTTAGAGGCTCCAAACTCTGATTTGACACCCACCTTACTTTTGAATAAATGGATTTCTTCCTGAAGGCATTTTGTAATTAACTCACTTTATTGATGCTGTAGGGCGAGATTGAATTTGTCACATCAGGCAAGTTTAAAATTTGAGGTGGGCTACTAGTGGCCTTCACGCTGTGAATCATCATCTACCTACACTTTGTCAACATAATTCCAGTTACCACTGCAGCCCAGGCCCTGTGATTTGACAAGGGATAAAAGATTCCTTACAGCCTAAGTAGCTTGTTTTATCCATACACCAGACATTGAACTGTCTTTACTACTCTGCGGACCATGTTCCCCCTCCCCTTTCTTCTCTCTAACCTTCCATAACTGAATCCATCCCCTCCTAGTCCTCTATCCATCCTCTCTTCACCTTCTCCAATCCGTTCAGTCAGCTCTCATCTATCTCTAAATCCATCCCAATCCTCATCTGGCTGCTCGTCCTCCATTTCTCCTTCCTGCTCCCCCCTTTTTCTCTTCTTTCTTCTCTGAATTTTTCTCCTCCTTTCCCTCCACCCCTTTCCTCCTTCTTGTCTAAGAGCCATTGGGGAGTTTTTACATAGTGTTGAGCAGAGTTTAGTAGGCCAAAGAAGACGCCGTGCCAGATTCTGCACAGTGTGTTAAGCAACTATCCCCCTTGAAGGAATATCAGCATTACTCAACACAAAAAACCCCTGTATCCGCCCGCCTCCTTGGGCCTAAGTGTGCATACTGCAAAGCTGCTGTCAGCAGCAGACAGGGGAGCTATGCAGAGGATTGTTTTACTCTGGGTCAATGTTAGAACAATGCCGCATTGTAAAAGCCGAGGATTCACTGATTGCCATTCTGCCTCTGCGCACCTGGATATGTCATACTAAGAAAAATGTGAAGAGAAAAAGTAAGACTTTCACATCAAAGAGGGAGTTCAAATGTAAACCCACACACACTTTTAGTTTTTACAATTTTCTGCCCATCTCTCTATTTCAGTTTTTATTTTCAAACTAGGTGTTTCAGTATTTCTGCTGGTTTGGCACACTGGCATGACCGTTGAGTTAGGGACCTTTCAGAAGAGCCTCTTTGAGTGATTTAAAGGAAGAGAGTCAGCCTCCTCTGCACAGACCATCCTGGGCTGTCAATCCCATGACTTACTGGAAACCAAAGGAGAATGATCTGTGCTTCCCAGCTCGCAAAAGCAGAGTTCAATCAGTGTGGGTGTGCAGCTTTATCCAAAAGTGTCACAATAGCGTGATAAATAAAGAGAGCACTGTCGGGCAGCCGGCTAGAACGAGAGATATAAGAAATAGGATGGTAGGGTGGGAGGGAGAGAGGGAGCAGAAGAAAGAAGAGAAAAAAGGGGTAACAGAGAGAAAAAGACGAATAGGGATGCAGGCGTCTGCCAAAGGAGAAGAGGTGCAGTGTCTGAGTTGTCCAGACCTTGGTAGTGTGATTTATTCATGAGATAAGTCACCATGGCTGTGGAACAGGTGAATGTAATGGTGTAATGTTTCCCCGTTGCCTGACTGCTTGCCTCAGTGACTCTGGTCTGCTGTGTTCTTGCCAGACTGCTGGAAGAGTTTAATGCATGCAACACTTGGACACGGTAAGAGATCACAGCCAGTATAGATAAACACAGGCCATCTGGGTTAAAACAAACTCAACAGTGATGCTATCAGTCCTTCTATATCTTCAAAGGTAACTGAAGTTATTACTTATTTCCACTTTATGGTAGGTTGACACAGAGAAAAAGTCAAGGTTTCCAGGTTATTCATATATTTTTCTGTCGGGCTTCAGTAGGAATATACAAGTGTTTCTCGTTACGGCTTGTTTTTCACCACTCTGTATATATCTACTATTGTATCTATTTATAAAGCCATATATTTAAAAAAAAACATGTGCAATTGTCCCATATCAGCAATTCCATTGCAAGCCACTTTATAAATAAGAGACAGGGATTATGGTTCTTCTCTCTGACAATTGCTCAAGCCCTTTTAGAGGGACACCTCACTGAGATGCTTGCACTCAAAACAGCATCCTGAAAACGCAGAGTAGCGATTGCAATGACACCTTGTTTCTGCTGCTGCAAATTCAAGAGGCTATTTGGACTGTGTATTTTTATTCCTTTTCTTTTTATGATGTCATCCCTGACTTTAATGCGCACACTTGTGCAAGCCATTGAAAGATAGTTACTACTTACACTCAAGAATCCTCTCTCAGATAATGAATCTGACAATTGGCTGTTATTTAATTTCAAATTTAAATCTTGCGCAATGACAATGATCCCAATTCATTTATTTTATTTGCCACTAAGATAGTTCAAGGTGAAACACAATTGAGTTTCTACATCCTTCTCAGGCCTTTGTTTTCCCAGCCCGGCATGATATTTTCATAAACCACTGCAAATTGTGAAGAGACATCAAAGATGAAAATCAGTGGTGGTCTGGCCTATTGTACTTGCTAAAAGGTTTCTAAACTACTTATTTACCCTCCAATGGAGACTTTTCATGAGATGATAGCAGTGGACTGTTATTGTTGTGGTGTGTGGCCTTCCATTTTCTGGCTGAATGTGTGGGGCTGGGCCCTGAGAGAATAACGCTCGCTCCATTGTACCAACTCACAGATTACCACATGAACAGGAAGCTCCTCGGCTCGGTCGGCCGCCAGCAAGCCGACCACCTCTTAAATACCCAAGACAGCAGAGTCATTGTGGGACTGAATATGAAGGGGTCTGCCTACAGCCGTGGATGGACCATTACCATCACAATGAACCTCATGCTGCTTTTTTTATTTATTTATTTTACTTGAGAGACTTGGCAGAACAAGGAGGTGAGGCTCGCCACACACAGAAAGCACTCGCCAAGGCCAGAGTGGCCAGAGTGTTTCTGGTAAAGAAAAAAGGAGCTTGAAATGCATAATTAATTAGTTACAGGCTGCTTCTTGTCCCACAAGAGGCCCAACTTATCTTTGCGACAATCCCAGCAGCCCCAAAATAATTTAAGACTCATCTCAAGAGTCATCGATCTGTTTCAGTCGCAGAAGTAGAAGTCTGGTGAACTGCTTTGTTTCGTGTGGCTGTTTCAATGAGTTTTCATTAAAGCACCCATTGTTACAAACTTGTTTGACGTTTGCAAAAGTAGTAATTAAAGCAAATATGAAGGAAAACAGGCAAAACAAAAGACTCTCAACAAAAAGCTTGATGTTTTGTGAGGGTTACAGCAGAATGGCAAGTAATGATTTGGAAAGCAAGCAAGCAACCCATGATTAACAAGGAAACAGTTTTCTGTCCCTCTAACAGGCCACCTCAGATCAAGTCTGGTTCAACCTCTGGTCAACTGACGTGCATTGTTTTTGGAAAAAATCTAACAAACCATCCTCAAGACCTGTATTCATGGGTTGGTGCAGTACAAAAATACAAAAAGATTTTTGAATCCAGTCAAAGAGAAAGAAAACAGCACCTTAAAACTTTGCAGCAGTCATCTCTGATACTGAAGTTTCTAAATCTTTAGACTTCAGCACTTCTAAGTGAGTCTATTTTTGCTTGCCCTGGCTACATTTAGAAAAAAGAATTAGCTAAAACTTTGATTGCTGAAAAAAACTTCACTTGCTGGCAGACAACACTGTCTTATTTGACCTACCTTTATTGGAAACTGTAGCTGGTTGGGTATCTTTAGGATATTATGGCCCCTTTGTCCTCTCCTCTTCCCCTATCTAATGAATCCAAGCAAATCAATTAGTATGGCTTTACATACAGACAGAAAAATCTCTATAAAGAATATAAATTAATACTACATAATTTGCAGTCATTGGTGTGTCTTAAGCTTTTTAGAAAAGTTTATTTACATTGTTAATGCGATTTATTATCTAGTTTTGCATTGAGTGGATAAATTACTCTTAATTTATCATTTGTCAATGAGAACAGAAAAAATTTATGCTGTAATTATGATGTTTAAATGATATTTCGTCTACTGCCTTATTGTCATTCTGCTGCCATAGAATAGCTTACAACAGACTCCAAAAAAGCATCTCACATGCATATCTGCTTAGACTGTGGAAATTGCCAGCTTGTCAAAACCCCAAGGGAACATCCGAATGTTCAAGGGAGGAAAGAATAGAGGCAAGAGAAAAAGAGAAACAAGGCAAATTGAAGGACATCATTTCGGAGCATTTTTTGGATTTGGGCCTGAGCTTGGTATTACATGTCCTTGTATATGTGTTTTTTTTAGACGGGAAGGCGCACTGATGAATGAGCAAAGTGGCGCTCTTGTACGAGCATTAAACTATTTTGGCCCCGTTGTTTTTTTCCTGACACAACAAAGCAACTGGGAAGAAAACACTGAATCTAATGCCAGCTAAAGGGCACTTAAGCTATTTCAGTGACAAACAGGACCATGGTTAATGTATATTACTGAACAGAGATTGAACCAGCCATTTCGGAGTACAAGCGAGCAGGCAAGTAGGCAGTCAGGATCTCTATTTAAAGACATCTGAGAGACCAGCATTTTCTTCTCACCCTGTTCCCTGCAGCAAAACAATAAATAACTAAATTACAAAACACTTAAAAGCCCCACCGTGCCACAATATCCACATATATCCTTCCCTCTACAGTCCCACTCCTCCATGCTCTAAATTATTTCAATTCTGCAAGAAGAAAAAAAAGTCATTCACATAAAGAAATCAGTCTTGGCTCACTCTTTCTCCCTCCGACAGAGTTATTTGACAACTCTGCTACATTAAACAGCCCACTGGTGAAAAGAGAGAGAAAAAAATAAAAGGAATGCATCCAATTATTCATGCATAATGATAGCTGTGTTATCCGGTAAGGCGGGGGCTCCCACACAAAGCAGTTCCCATTCTCCATCTAATACATCTTAAGTACTGACAATCGCCAGGAGTCACATTTGACGGGCACCTAATTTTGCAACGTTCCCGTCATTCCTCACGAGTTACGGCCCATTGGCACCATCTCAAAGACATACAGTATTTATGATGAGGTGATGGTCCTGGGAACATTAACTTGGTGTTCCCCAAAAGAAGCAGGCACATTAGCAGGCCTTGGCCGACACTATTGCGGGGTCATGTTTCAGGCGCTGGAGCTGGCTGGAGCCCTGAATAGAGAGTTAACAAGCAGGCGCCCCCTCCACCCCCAACCGCCAAGTATATGGCTGTGAAGACCTTCTATGCCGACACGAGCTCAAGGTTCACAGCACCTCATTGCCTTAGCTACTACCAGGCAATAAATTCTACAGCAGGAATGAATTGGTTGACCTCGAGGGTAGCCAGTGTTGCAAGTTGCAATCTAACACCGTACATTATCCTATCTGTCACTCCTCTTCTTTCTCTCTTCATTTTTTTTCCCTCACACATGCATGTTGTGGAATAAACGCAGCATTTATCCAATTTGTAAAATGAAAATAATTCAGATCACCGCAAAAATGCCAGAGCTCTGTGTTTTATTTGCCTTTAATTAAAACAGTGTTGGTGCAGTGCACAGACAGCTTACGCTTTAATAAATGCAGCTGTGGTGCTCAGGTGGCTCGGCCCTCTCTCTTGCCCTCCGTCGCTGCTCCTAGTCGATGGGGTGCTCTTAATAATTCATGGGCTGTAAGAATCGGCAATGCCCTAATTGGTGGGCAGGCTTAATGCTCTCAGCACTGCTATGACCAAAAACAAGAGCAGCTAGGGTTTTTTGCCGTTTCTTTTTTCTCCCAGGCAAATTTAGAAAAAAACTGACATGCCTGTCTTTGGTTACAAGTTAAAAGGCCCCTACTGAAATTCAAGAAGACCCTTGAAGCACACCAGCTCATCCGTGTGGGAGCAAACAGTAGGAGCACTCAAATCAGACTACCTTTTACATGCTTTGAGAGTGAAGGATGGATGGATATATTCACCCTTCAAACCGGAGCTGCTCTCCTCCTGCTCTTTCTTAGAACAAGAGAGCAGTGTTGCTGGTTGTCGAGGTAAAAAGGGCACCTTAAAAGTGTATTCACGGTGACGATGATGCCACTGCATAATGCATTGACATCTGTTCAGCAGTCAGCAATCACTGGCTGAAGCTTTGGGGAATACATCTTGCACTGTGTGCATTATGTAAATGTATACATTTATTTATTAGTACAAGATGCAGCAGTTTGCATCAGATCCTACATAGAAACAAAAAAAAGCAAAACAGGTGCCCTGCATAAAAATAGGCAAAGTTCAGGATTGATGCCTGCTGACATTACAGAGGTCTTATTTTTTTCTTACTAAGCTCCGATTCTGAATATAGACTGCTGATATTTAGCCACTTTGCATATTTACAGAGTTAACATGTGCCAGATTTGCCAATACAGGTTTGACTATTTAAGAGTGAGGATATTTTAGGAGCAGGTAGGTGCTGTTTTAGGACAGTCCATGGCCCAGAGATGTTTGCATCTGGAGCTACCAAACTGACCTTCAAAACTACTGCTCAGGAAATCTATGGGTGACAGCATGCAGGGTTTGTCTATCTTTATATAGTCATCGAAATGATAATTGGATTTTTATTTTTTTTATGGCACAGCTGGAGTAGCATCACTGATTCTATATTTAATGGTAAAAGACAAGACGATTAAACAAAGGAGAGACTGTATTATTCTAAAATTACAAAATGCTATGTGACTGTGTGCATATCTGTATGTAAACTAGGGTTCAGTGATTCAATACCATTTACAATAAAACTAAAGAACTGTGTAAACCACACATTTATCATTTTCTATGCAAAGATCACTTTACTTTTAAAATATCTACTTGTGTAAAACTACTGTGGGGAATATTGCAGAATTAGTAAGCACGACTTTGCTTGGTTATCTAATAATAACTTTTCTAGTTTTTAGTTTATTAGATTAGCCAAAAACAGAGACTGATATCTGATCACGTTTTTAAATTGAATTTCTGGGATTTTTTTATATTTCAATATTAAATCACAGGTACCTTGATAGAAGATTTTATCCACATATGTACACACCTCATGACAATTTGATATTCATGTATGTGTGACACTGTCCCAAGGACAAATAAACATATCACACATCCACACAACAATACTCACACATGTACAAATACACAATGTCTCTATCTTCTATATTTGCGTCTGCATGTTTCCTCAATGCATGTTTGCAACAATGCACATTTCCTCTGAGCTGCAACAAAGTGTTTTTTGTTCATTAAAACATTTCCATTTATCCATCCACCTTTTTTTCTAATCTCTCCTCAGTTTGACTCTAATTATTTTGAATTCTCAAGTTGCCAGTCATTGTGGAATAAGCAACAGAGTTAACTATCTGCTCTCAGTTAGACTGAAGACTCTCAGCAGGTTGCTGATGTCTGATTGTAATCTGCAGTGTCTTTTTTCCCCGAGATCCAAACACAGTTTCTCCAACTTGCTTCTAATTGCATTGTATTGGTGCTAAAAATGTTCTCTCATTTCTGCTTTGCATTTGTGTATTTCATCCTTTTAGTTAAACATTTCCCCTTTTCCACCCATTCTATCAGTTGTCACAGTAAACTTCATATAATTTATTTATACCTATTTTTTCATGAGCAGTTGATCTTATCTATTTCCTTTGGATGTTTTTTTCTTCTAAAAAATGTTTCCAGTTGTTCATAAAATGTCAAACTGACTCCAGTTTTGAAGAAGTTGAGTTACATATTCAAGTCCTGTTACACACAAACCTTGTTGTTCAGGCTCAAGCAGTGATGCACTGTTGGGTATTAAACCACCTACTGAACTGTGGGGGCATAAGGTAATATGTATGTACCTAAAAGGGAAAAAGAGAATAAAGTAAATTTGAGACCTTCAGCTGATGCTTTCCACCTTGAAATGCTGCTGACAATCCACTCTGAAGCCCCTTAGTGAGCCTTCGGCCTTCCCATCCTGCCTAAATTCACTTTCATTGAATTACAAGGGTCCAGTCTCACCCTCATCAAAATGGTACTAATGCATCTCTGTGGGAGGTGGTGCAGACATGTCATATCCAGTGCATTCAAGACAATTACCACCAACAACAGCAGCAAAATAGAGAAGAAACAAACAGGTGTGGAGAAGCACTCCTCCGGATGACTCATTAAACGACTAGGCTATCACGCCTCATGTGATTTCAGTTTCCTCAAAATGCCTTAACAGTGTCACTTGTCGGCAGTCATTGATTTCTTCCTCCCTGGCTTATAATTGGAAGAAGAGTGAGTGTAATCTGAAACTGCAAAATGAGGGCAGACATTTTTGGATGATAAAATCATCCCTCTTCAATGGCGCTGAAACTGAAATGATAATTTAGGTATAATGCAGTCCCATTGATTTAAATGTAATTCAGTGATTCAGGGTGGCACATATTCCAATTGATTGGCAGCGGCTTTATGTTTGATGCTTCAATCACCCCATTAACCCCTTAAACTGATCTAATAAAATACAACTTGCCAGTGTGCATGGTTTGTATTTGATATTACCAGCAGCAAGCTTCATATAATTTCAAATTTCTTTCTTTTCTGAATTTCTTTCTTTTCTGAAGACAGAACAAAGCTAGTTTCCAATTTCTCTGTCTCCATCCGGTCAAGCAGTAGGAAGCAGGAAGGGTCTAAAGTGATTAAACAAATGTGCCACTGCCACCTGTGAGCCAAAGAACTCCTAACCTGGGTCATCACAGGTGAAAACAAACCAGGTTTTATTGGACGAATGATAGACACTTTGGGAGAGGCAGGGGGGCAAAGTTATCAAAGCCGACTGCTAAAACATGCACCATATCCCTGTGAGGAGATTGGATTCCAACTGCAGGCTCAGAGCAGCACCACTGGGGTCACTCCACAATCTGCACGGGTCAGAGCCGAGGCAGCGCTACAAGCTGGTTTGACGTTCTCCATTAACTCACCCTCTGTAACCCACAACATAAACCTGAGCCGCTAAGGAGAAAAAAAAGAATGGAGAAAAATGGGAATGACAAAGAAAAGGAGGAAACCGCACACAATTGTACAGAATGTCTTCATAAAATCACATTTGATAGATTGTGTTTGATTCCTTTTAAATATATGGCTGCGCTAAAATCTTCAAAGAGCATCTTTCAAACTGAGATACCCACAATGTGAATAAGGAATAAACACAAATAAATTTAGTGCACGTTGTATTATTAAATGAGCACCCACAACGAAACCAAAACTGTGGGATAAGACTTAAATTACAGGCTAAAGATGAATTTCTGGAAATTGCTGTACAACATATTTGAGGTTCAGATCATCTGTTAAAACAGAATTTGAGTAAAAATGAATACACATGTTGTAAAGTATAAAAGCCTTTACAGACAGCTGCTGCATTCCCTCACATTTTGTGGGCCAAGCTTAAAAATCTACATGTAGGCACCAAGCCCCATGTTAAGTCTCCAGACTGCACACTGTTTGGAAACATGATCGCAAAAGAGGTTGTTTGGCACCGGCTGTGCCCGGCTAGTATATACAAAGCATATAGAATCAGCTAGCTGCCACAAGCCACAGCTTTATTTAAAACTTCACCCAACCTCAAATGACTTGTGGAAGGAAGGTTATTCGGGGTAGCTGAGCACTCAAAACATCTAAAACTGCCTTCCAGCCAACAGAAATGTCCTTCTTACAAGCAGAAAAACATGGCAAGACATATTCAAGTGGGATTTTCGGTACTGTCCTTTGTGACCAAAAAGTAAATGTGGAGCTGCACATGTCTTCACCACAGCAATATTGGCAGCTGCAATGTCATTATAGAATTTTAGAGTTGCGTTTCAGAATGACAGTGCTTGTATTCTGGCTTTAGTACAGGTGTAGCTGTCTTGCATGCCCAGACTTCTCTACACGCTTCATTTCACCCCATTTTACCTCTAGTTCTGTGTCTGTTGGAAATGGTTTCACTAGAAAGAGTTACAATAAGAACCATAGAAAAAGTCTGTATTAACAGCAGCAGACTTTACAATAAATATCATCGCAGCATTTACCTTGATCTTAAAGTTATCCATTTTAATGATATCTTTAGAAGTATGGCCCCACAGTCACTTTATAATTACTCGCATTACTCTTTTCGCCTCTCTAAAACCAGACCACTCCATTTTGACAATGGGACCTCACAGAAACAGCATATTTGCAAGCGCTGCGATGTAGATTTGTGGTGCCTGCAACGCTGATCACCTCTGCTGGAGACATCATGGGGGCTGTTGATAACTGCCAACAAAAACAACAAACCATGCCAGCGCAATTACGCGTGTCCATTTTAACATAATATGGGGAGAACATGAGATGCGTGGGAGCGAGAGGTGACTGTTCTGTTGTGGGGGTGGGAGGTTTGTGTGGATATGATGGTGTGTATAGAAGGAATGTGTGCTACAAGGAGTGTGTGTCTGCATCCCTCTCTGTCTAATGCATATGTGTGTATGTGTGGGTTAATGTGGGTGTCCATGTTGCATACTTGTGTGACAACGGAACAGGAGCCAGGATCTAAAGAACACATGTTTAGGGTTCTTTTGAGACCAGTGCTTTGAGTTGACAGTATTGTTTGGGTTTGGGTGGGTATTTCAAAGGGCTGCTTGGGATAAAAGACGAGTCTCTAGAGCATAGGGTTGCTGCACATTTTCCATTTTAGGATTCCAACCTTTAATAGCCATCAACTCGGAGAGATTGCAGATTGTATTGTTTTCACACCAGACAACAGACCAACTGTGTTGTAGATACTTTGCACCAATTGTAAAGTGTCACGGAGAAGTAATTCATAAAGCAGTAGCAAAGTTCAGTGTAAGATTCAGGTTTTCTCTTGGTTTGTTTGTGATTCATTACACTCTATACCCTATTTTACAGGAAAAACCTTCCCCTATATCCTTCTCTATCAATGGTAAATCGATTATTTTCATTGTCGATTATTATTTTGGCTATATAATTAGTTGTTTGGTTTGTGTTATATTTTTCACAACCCAAAGATACTTAGTTTACTGCCACAGAAGAGAAGAAACCAGAAAACATTTGTTTTTAGAAACCCAGAATTTAACCTCTTTCGGTTTAAGATATTATTCAAACTGATTATTTATTTGTGGAAAATAATGTGTGATTAATTTAACGGTTGACAGCTGATCAATTTATTATTTCAGCTCAAATTGTAAATTGTGAAAAAGTGGTGTTTTTGCCTTAGTTGGTCCCTTTTTGTAGTTTGGCCATAATTATATAATTATTATCAGTTAAGATAAAACTGTATTTACCGAGGTAAAAGTGAAATCAGGTAACAAGGCCAAATCATCTTAGAACTTTATTTACAAGGACAACTGAGGGACAGATGTGACCAATGTATATCCAGATGTTAATAATAAGTCCACTTTGCACAGGAAAATTATGTGCAAGCACAAAATCAGGAAGGTGATAAAAACTGAAAGTCAGTCAATGTGTGTAATAATTCTTAATCTTGCTCTAAGATAAGTTTAGAAAACCTACAATGAGTTTAAAACCTCTAATATTGTCTGATGGCTTATTTTTTACCATGTCTGACGTCTTTTTAGGGATGTCGCAGTGTTCCCACATCACAGCTTTAACTTGAGTACAATTACCGATGGCCAAAACTACGGAAATAAGAGCCGAGTTGTAATAAGCCACACTAGTCTTTAAAGACTGCATTGCCATTTATAAAAGCTTTATGATCCTTGAGGGTACATAAAATACTTCTTGTAGTTTCAGAGACGTATGAGCCTCAATAGGAAAACCTCCTAAGTCGAGCAGATGCTTTCCCAGAGATACGAGGTTTTGGCGAGGTTAGTGCAGCAGTGAAGGGGATGGTGGGAGGCTGGCTGGCAAGCAGGATCAGTCAGTCAGGGTGACCTCATGTGTTTGGCACAGGGAATGCCTATCAGGTTTCCCTGTGTGCAGATTCCAGCTTGTTCACTCTACACTATACCCAGGACCCAACCCCCCTGAGGCATGTGTGCATGCGTGTGTGTGTGTTTGTGTGGAGAAGGAGAGATAATTGCATGTATGTGCGTACGAGTGTATTTGTGTGTTAGAGTGAATGAGATAGAGAGGGAGAGAGAGATAAATTATATGAGATAAATTATTCAGATCAACCATGGTCGGGAGAGAAAGCGAGACACTACGGGAGGGTGAGCTGTGTGTCAGTCCCCTCCGGTGAACTCGGTGAACTCCACAGGGCTCCCACCCTTCCTCACATAGAGCTCCCTCGCCTCCTTCCTCCACGATAAACGTCCTGTCCGCTCATGTTTTCTCTCAAGCTTGTTAAGTATGCACATTATGATGTGGGTCAGTATGTATGTTGGGTTTTTTTAAAGTGCATAATCTCTCTCTCATAATTTTCTTGCTTTAGGTATACATAAAAGAGAAGAAACTCCTACTCACTGAATTTTGATGATATTTATTAGTTACAAGAATTCAAAGATGATTCAAGATGCACTTTGTAACACTATGCTGCAGTTTAAAAAATGTTTGAGTAAAGGCAAATTCATGCTTTCTGTGTCCGCATGTCAGCAAGTGTGATGTAAATTTTGTCATCTACCCAAGTCCTCTGCAATCGCCTGCGTGCATCCCAAAATTTGTGCAAGTAAACTGTAAACCTCTGACTACACATACACCAGGAAAACAAATGTTTGTTGAGAGGGCGCTGACTGTGATCCACACCTTTATAATTCATCATTTAAAGAGCTGCACTTGAACTAGTCGCTGCTGGCCTTTGGAAGTGCTTTAGTTTGTGGATGCTTTCCATTGACGGTGGCCAAACACATTACAAAGTTCTAAATTCTCCAGAAAACCTGTGGTTTTTCTGCCTACTGTGCTTGTCACACCTCAGGAATAATCACATTTACACGGTGCTACAGCCCAAACTGTGACAAGCTGTTATATATCCTGTAAAAAGTGCAAAGTCACAGGCAGCATTTCATAAACATCCTTGAATGCCCTGTGTGTTTTCATGTGTTCAATATGAATAACCATAAAATATTATAGATTACCTTTGGACTGAAAGGTTCTGTAATTCTTGACAATAATAAGAGTAGTTCATGCTATTATTTAAACTCAATGCATACAAAAAGTCTTAAAAGTGCTATTGATAAAAATCATAACAGCTTACAAGTCAACACAGCTGGGTAAACTCTATTTAACCAGCTGAAAATTGCAGAAACACTAGTGGCAGGATGTGGAGTTGGGATCATTTTGCAGAGGTATAATCAACTTAATTTCTTCATCTTGATATACATTCCAATAAACAATAGATATTTACTTGCTATGTACAGGAATGACATCTTCAATGTCTAACACTCTGTGCTATCGCTTCCAGCAAAAAAGAAAATAATTGTTTTGTAAGAGCATATCTCAGTACTTTACAAACTTGGCACTGAATCCAAAAAAATGTCTGGTAGAACCCCACCTTAGGGTTACCCTCCTGTAACCTTGTTTGTCCTGCTAGAGTCAACAATGGCCAAGGTAAGCACACACTTTTCACAACTATCACTATAGTAACAATACAGCACATACTGCCAGCAATCCTTTTAATAAAGCCTCAACAGGCTAAGAGGCTTCCCATTTCACAAATCACTGTGGCAACCACCGTGCAGTCACACCAGCAGAGAATTGTACAACGCCAAACACACAGACACACACATGGGTTAAACAGATGCGACATGCTAGTTAATACTGCCATGGGAGCTGAGCGTCCTCCATAACCCATGAGTGGGGATTGATGGAGAAGAGGCTGCCTGCTGCAGCTCTCACTGGCTGTTAAACTGTTATCTATAACTAAACAGATCAGCAGATCATCCTGCGCTCCACAGGACGTCTACATAAGTGGGGCACAGAGTTCCTAAACATTTCTGAGCGAGATGAACGTCAACAGTCGTCCTAAAGATTGCGCCGGTTCTGTGGTGGTGAACGTTGGTTCACTATTGCCACAGTGTTTATCCAACGTTCGCAGGAAGGCAGGGTAATGTCAGCTTAGTGATTAATTGCAGGCCCAAAGTGCTGAGGACACAGAATCTGCTCTGAATGGCGCCGACTGCAGCTCCTACAAGGGTTTATTGCTTTATCGGCTGAATCCTAATGTGACCCTCTTCTCTCCTCTCCCTGTGACGTTTCCAGTGGAGCTGGAGCATCCGAAAATACTCGGCAAAGTGCCACTGTGGTTAATTGCCCAATATAGTTTAAGTTGTGGGAAGTTTCGACTGTATTTGGCATTGATAGCTTGAAAAAATAAGCTTTTAGGAAACAATTCAAGTACGGCATGTCTGCACGAGGCTTGATACAGATCTCTATGGGTTGATATAAAGCTCCCTATACAGCAGGATTTCTCCCAATATGTTGGGAGAAGCACAACATATGGCGGTTACACAAGCATGCAGCTGTTGTTTTTTGGGGCTAGAGATAAATAATGGATACAAGTCTTCCACAGGGTACTCAAGACAGCTAATGAGAGAGAGAAAGCAGACAGGGAATTAGTAACTAACTGTTTTTCAAAGCCACTGTTTTCTAACATTTTCATAAGAGCCCAAGGACAAAAAAATACAGGAAGATGAAAACATCAGTATTCATCAGCTGTATGAGTACACAAATGCTAACATTTGATTTTTTTTTTCAACTTATGCCAGTCATGTTGTGCATATTTTAGAAAAGAAAGATTTGGCTTAGATACATGTAAAAGCATTGATTCCTGTGTGCATTTCCTCTGGCATCCACACTCTCTGTCCTACTCTTTCTCTCTGAAATGTAGGTGACCTTAATAATTTAGGGGGAAAGGGGAGAGAGAGGAGATAGCTTTTGCCTCAGTGCAGACTGTACAAAGGGAAGCTATGTGTTCTGCAGCAAACCCTCCAATAGGTTTGTCATTTTCAGGAATTCACCTGCTACAAACTGAACTCTTACCCTCTCCATATGTGCACAGGGGGTGTCTGTAAGGCAACATGATTAACTACTGAAAAGGGAGAGAGCCGGCATCTTGTATGGAGACTACATATCATAATGACACTTTTTAATTCTGTTGCCAATGGCTGTTTATGTGCTACTAATTACTGGTGAAGAATAATAATCTCTCCTCCAATTGGACTCTATCACGCCGAAGGCTTTCTCCTTCCCTTTTCTTACCATTTATCCTGGTTTGCGACTCTGCCAGCTCGCCATGCTCACCGCATCAGTGTCCTTGCAATCTAATTCATGCCGCCTACCTGTCCGACTCAGTGTTTTTCCATACGCTGACTAATGTGCACATGTTGTGGCCTCCAAAGCGGCTGGAGCAGTGGAAGGTTCTGCCAAAGAAACCATTCAGGCAAAATCTAAGAGGGTGGCTTGAGTCATTTAACTCAAATAAAGCCAGGAGAAAGGCCTGTTTGCTCTTGGTAATCCCCCACTTGCTCGACAAGGCTTCGCAAGGTTCATCTGCTGTGCTAAATTGGTGCACGTATTCTTATTTGTATAGGAGCTCATTGTGGCTGGGTGAGAGGGGGAATCTGACAGGACTGGCAGCCATTCAAGCCCTCATGCCTATTTACTTATCCTCATTCATGGCAGAATTGGCTTTTTCCGGAGCCATTTTTCAAACTATGCGTGACACGGTATTTTCATTGAGCCTGCCACTACTAATGCAGCTGTGTAGAGTAAATGTTGCAGGCAGCCAGTGTGTGTGTTTAGAAGAGGGGCGACCAGGGCCTCCTACTGTAATCACAGCGGTAAGGCTACACTACCATTTGCATGTCTGGAGCTTGTGTCTCCTCTAGTTTCCACATCTGAATATCTGGGTGAAGACACCAGGTCGTCAGTTTGTGTAGCGACAATGGAAATGCAAATTCCTCAGAGTGAGATGTACACAGGTAATGCATTTATCTTTTAGTCACACTACGACGACATTAGGCAAATGAAAGACGATACTGAAAAATTATACTGCAGATATTTCCGCCTTCTCACAGGTGGTTTTCCAGGTCACTTGATAGAAAAAGAACAGAAGAGTTGCACTCCTTTTTTTGCAAAACTTCCCAGGAAACCAGTTTAATGGAATACACACCATCACCTACATAACAGACTGTTTAGATTAGGAATTCATCACCATTAGGTGTCCTTAGTTTACAATAACATGGTTATGAGGCACACCACAGGCTAGGACTACAGCCCAGTTCTAAGTAGAAACCACATGTGCATAACAAAACCGTGGGACCACTGTTTTTTCTCTGGACGATGCCATCGGGATTAGCATGGGAAAATACGATTTACGGCACTTCACACGTACTAGGGTTTCATGTGATTAACATATTAAATTCACAACACCATCACTCATGACAATTTGATTAGGAATTCATTAGGAGAGGAGCAGCCAGGGCCTCCTAGTGCATGAAGAGACAATGAAGAGACATTTAGGTCTGATTAGATATGAACACATAAAGCAGGCGTTGGCCTTCCTCAGATGCCCTCAGTCAGGAAGGTGAAAAGACAGTTCTGCTGCACCGGGAGCTGTGCAAAGATCCTCTGGAGCGTTTCTCCTCAAAGCACACGCAGCAGCCACTTTTTAAAAATGCAGGAGCAATTACCCTGGCTGAGTCTGAGTCAGTGAATGCTACCATGCCGAGCCTCCACCTCCACCTCCTCACCTCCTCACCTCCTCCTACCCTTCCACTGCCATTGTCGCTACACCGGCAACCTGAGTAATCCCCATGTGAACCGACATGCCAAAGGTAGGGCAAAAGACGCAGCAGACACAGAAAGCTTCAGTTACACCAGAGCAACAAAAGCCCTTCTCTAGCTCACTGCCTGTCTGTCTCTCACGAGGTGCATTTACTTCCCCCTCCCTCACCCTTCTCTAGCATGTGTCTTATATCCTTCACCACCAGCTTGCTCTGTTGTCCTGACCCAGCTCCTCTTCTTCCCATTCTGCTCTCCACTATCTTCCCCTCACTTGGGGTCAAGACGGATACCATTTTTCCTCTTTATGTACAACTATGTGGTTCACATTAGCAGAGCTTATGATTTTTTCCGAGGTTTTCATGATTCCAATTTGAGGACATTTTGCATCCCTCTTTGGGGATACACAATCGCTCACAGTTGGGTCAAACATACTGTGACAAATGGAAAATAAAGAAAATGTGCATTTACAAATGGAAACAGATGAAATTTAAGGAATTCAGTTGTTGTTCTGTGTAGAGCAGCCACTCTCAAGATGCAATGAAAAAATCCAGGTAAAGATATTGAACACCGAAAAGACTCAGTCTTGATCAGATTCAGTATCTGTTGAGCAGAAACAAAAGCCAACTGAAGTTTCAAAAAAGTTTGAAATCCTTTTATCTCCTTTTCAGCAAAGTTGATAATCCCCAACTAAACATAATCACCTAAATGTACTCCTTTTTGATGGAACATATTGGCAAGTTATTATATATATTTTTAACTCACCTTACTCACAGAACAACTATATTCACTTGAAATGAACTTGGTAAAAGGTTTTAGGTGTATGTGGCTGTTATTGTATCCCATATGTTCTTTTGTACGTTAATATGAGCTGTATGTATCAAAGGGGTCTACACAGGAGGTGTCTCTCCAGCCACTCATGTCATCCTGCACAGATGGCAGGACACCAGGCCCAGCAGACAGCAGGGGCTCCCGGAAATAGAAGGAGAGGCATGCAAAAGCAATGGAGGATGGGAAAGAGTAATTATAAAGAGGGACAACATGAAAGAGAATTTAAAGATGAAGGGAGTTCTTGGCAAAAAACAGGAACAAGAAAGAATGATTTGAGCAAAAGTATGGGGGATACATGAACAGTCAAAGATGAAAAGAGACAAAATTTTGAGACTGTACCCCACCATCCTCAGAGGCAAAAAGGGGAGACAGAAAATAGAGCATGAAAACGCCAGGCAAGGCCCTTGCCAGAGAGGCAGAAGAGTGAAACAGTGGGCCAGACTAGACAGCTCCAGGCAGATACTGTGTTACAGAAAGAAATGCTAGTAAAAACAAGACAGAGGAAAAAAGCAGGTGTATTTGTAGAGTCCTGCTGCACTGGTGGGTTTGAGGGGCACATCATGTGTCTTATTTCATCTGGCTCTAAATCTGAAACATCTTTGCTGTCTATCTCAGTCTTGCTTTATGTTGTCTCTGCATGCCTCTTTCTCTCTGTAGGAACACTTTGAAAACGAAGAAAGCTCAACCCATCAAAACTGTCTCATTTCTCATTGAAAATGAAAAGAATATCAATGCACTGAAAATGTAAATTCAAGTCAGTCTAAATATGCACAGATACTCCTGACCATCTGAGATTGCAAGTTCAAATGGACAATATATTGATCCAGTAAGGGTTTTGTGTGTGTGTCTCCGTTCACAGCAGTTCTTTCGGAAGTTAGTGGGGGTTCAGTGTCTTAACCCAGGTTTTCTGGTTGAGAGGAACTCGACCTGTTCACTGCACCACCTTCCTCCCCCCATATGCCCCATTTCACCACACAGGTAGGAGTTCTTCGCTCTTACAGCAGAAACTAGAGTCGCCAGTTATCTCCAGATGGTCAGAGAAGGAGAGTTTAGAGACAAGATTCCCCGGGGCAAGAACTCCACCACCAAGCATAGCATTTCATACTTTAGGCATTTATCTTAGATACTGTTTTTCTTTTTTTTTTACAGCAACCTCCAGTGAGTGAGCAGGTACTTTGTTTCTGAGACTTGCTCAAGGACACTTCAATCTAACACAAGACTGTTGTGGAGAGAAGAAATATGTGACCTGGTTTTGAGACCTTCACTCGAAGCGATGGACCATTTACCGATCACACGGTCTGTTGCAAACACAATATTTGTCCACCAGTTGTGCCTTCATCAAGTTCAAACTTAACAATTGACTTGATTTGCATGTGCATTAACCATCTGTGCTTGTAAACTATGCAATATAAGCACACATGCAACATTGTTGCTACATTTAAAATCCCCTTCACTCTAAAGCTAATACAGAGCAGGTTCCTCCTCCTCCCATCTTTACAAATACAGCTCATAGAATATAAACAAGATTCTCCTTCTCCTTTGTATGTTCCTCCATTCCTCTTCTAACAAAATGGATATCAATCTTGAGAGAGCACTCTGGTAAAGCAGCTGTAATGAGATGAGGAAGGCAGCATGCAAAGGGCCAGGTCTCAGCACCATGCTCTGTGCTGTGCTGTACTGTATGAGAGGCTGCAAGAAGCAGTAATGCAAACACAGCCTTAATGTATGGGTGTGCAGATAGGGCTGGGCTGTCAGTTGACAGATGAAAAGCTTTAAGAGACACCCCCACCCCCACCCCCCAACCCCCCACCCGCTGTAGTGTGTGCATGCATGCAGACAAAGGCCGTGGCAAAAAAATAGAGTTGTCTGCCCTACTGACTGACACGGAGGCATTTTAAAGCTGGATGAAGCAGATAAAAACAGTAGATATTCGTTTATTAATTATCAAAAAGCTTCCGGACTTCAAGGTGAAGTATTGGGGAAAATATATAAAAAAGAGCAAATATTTTGTTTTAGCCATTCGGTTGTGAAGCACATACTGAAGAATTACACACGGGGAAGTGACTTATTACCCCTGTCTTGGCATTAATAGAACATATTGTCCCAGACTCAAAATAGGGCTGGGCTTTAGGAAATGTAATACAAGATGTGTATATTTCCCCCTTAAAACGCTTGATAAACTCTTCAAAGCAGAACCACACCAGCGGAGACGAGGCTGAGTTTTACGGCACTGATAACTGATTTAATGAAAGACTTTGGAAACAAGTTCCTCTTCTCTGCTTTTGATTTTGCTTGCTCTACACTGTACGTCTTTTTAAATCTGTCTCCCCCCTTGCTGTCTCTATGTTTCTCTTTTTCCTCAATCGTGGCATTAAAGGAGGATTTAGATTGGTTCTGTTGTTATTTCTGTAGCACAATGGATCAACCCGTATAATGTAACCAAACCCTTTTCCTTGCTTTTAACTGGCCCTTCCCTCCCTATAATATCCACTCCCCCCCACTCCGTCTTTCCTTCTCACCCACATACAACCTTTCCTTCCATTTATAAAGAATTAGACAGAATATAAATGATGCCTATGGCAGGGGCAGACACAGGCACAGATCCTCTCAAAGGGCTTCATTGACTGGTGTTTACTTAAGGCCAGGGACATTAGCCACCGCTAAATCTACCTCAATCTGCCCCTCTTGGCTTCTCAGATTCTGTATGTACTAGTCTGAATGTAACACAGAGGCCTGCCAGCTCCCAGATCACAACCACAGTGCAAGTGTGTGTGTGTTTGCATGTGTGTGCGATCGCTGACATTAAGCATGTAATGACCTAGCCTATCAGTGGCGTAACAGCAGAAGGGTACAGCCGCATCAGGTACATACAGTTCAACAACAGAGGAGCCAACTAAATATCACAACAGAGGCAGAATTTACTGCAGGTATTCAAGGCAAATTAGAGGTAATTTGAGAGTTCCTATTGAGAGTTGTGTGTGTGATAATGAAACAGACCTGAAAACGCCTGTCATTGAGTTAAAACGGCACTTAAGAGCACAGATTTAGTTAAAAAATAATATTCTTCCCTAAACTCTACCATGAAACAACAATAACTGTACTGTGTGCTGTAATTGTTCTCATGGGCGCGGGGAGGGGTCTGACTGGGACCTGGCTCAGGCATTTTACTGTAATTTTCTCATTTATGATGCACATCTATTACCTATCATTAAAGTTGAATGCACAGCAAGCTGTGAACAGCACTAACCATCAAGCTCACGCAGAAAGACACAGGCTGAATAAAGGCTGAATTTCAGTAAATGACTCCATGGACTGATCATCCAGGGAATAGACAGAAATAGGGCCTTTAAAGGATCCTTTCATCAAAGCAACATCCTGCCAGCTCCCCCCAGCCATAACCTCATATAAAAGCCACACACACAGACACGCCAGCGTGCACACACGGACACACAAATCCTCTTTCAGGAATCAATAATTCAGCTAAAGAGAAGCACATGCTACGCCCCACTGCACTAATCAATAGAAAGCCAAATGTTATTGTTTCATCTCATTCTCTGACTTTCACATTCTAATCTGGCCTGACTAGCACATGCTGGACAGCATCAAAGAACTCCATTAAATTAGAATATAATACAGACATACAGAGGGGACCCCAAATTTGGAAGGTGCCTCCGTTTCTTCTGCCACACCATTAAGACATTATTTAGCTTCATTTTTTATGATCATCCTGTTTGCACATATGTTCTATAAAATTTCCATGCATAGAATCAAATATGTATCATAAAACAGAGGTGAGAATAAGAGTTTGACATGAGTTATGCTCAACCTGCATGATATTTATACTTCCCCATCCTCATTTCTTCGGAGGTCGCACATTGATTAACCCGAGAACACTAGCGTTGGGTGATTTTCACGCAACATTTTTGATTGAGAGTAAAGTATTTTTCGGGTGGAATACACTGTATGTATACATAATACATCTCTCCAACAGTTGTCAGTGATGCAGGGAGACTGTGCCTTCATCAGACAAGTTCCCAGCTCCATTATTTTTATTTTTTATGAATTCTTCGTTAATGGTTCCCTAAAATAAAAGAAGAGTACTTCAATTTGCCACGCATTGTTGTACTTTAATATATTTTGATGAGAAGTATTTTTCATCGGGTATATTATATCAGGTAAAATATACCCATCATTAGCGATGGTTTTACTAATTGTTATGTTAGCGTTCTAGGGTTAAAATGACCAAAAATATGTCTATGATTTGAGACTTAGCAGAGTACATGCGCCCAGAAAAAGGAACCTGCAGTGAATTTGTGTGTGAGAGTGTGCAAACGCAAGGCCAAAGTAACAGTCACGTGATTTTGTCGAGTGGTGTGAACCTGCCAGCCAAGGCCTTCTCCCCTCTCTGTAATCGAGCTATCAATGATCATTAATGAGAGCGTGAGATAGCTCTCCACAGCCCTCTTGGCCACATTGCCCAACACTCTGGCCTCTCTCCCAGCCTCCCTTTCTCCTATTGACCCTGTCTGTGGTTCTGTCATATCAACCTACAAAGCCACTGGCTACGCTAACTAACGATGAAAATGAATATGAATGCTGGCCCGGCGATTCATAAAAGGGGAAATGCATGCTCTTTCTGTCCAACATGTTCCACTTTGGATTTCGTTTGCATGACACAGGACCCTAGCAGCTCGCCCAAGGATGCGTCAAACGCTGACGGTGGCAAGATCAGATCTGCGCTGACCTTGGGAGTGAACTGCAGCATAAGCGGAGGAGGCAGAGGGCCCTGTTGCAACAGCGAGGGGAAGCCGAAAGTGAGAGGCGGGAGGAAGAGGGGAAAAGAAAAGTAGGAGGGAGGGAGGGATGGGAGAATGGAGGGGCATGCCTTGATTGAGAGGCCCTCGAGATGAGCAACTCTGAGATATGAGAAGGGGGAGGGAGGGAGAGAGGGATGATGGTAGGAGTAGAGGAGTGGGGTGGGAGGGAGAGGGAAGCCATATGGCAGCAGTACAAATGTATTAAACTATAAATCAAGGGGAGAGCTAGTGGACTGCCAGGTGGGGCTGCAGTCAGGTCCTCCTGGCTGAAAGTGCAATGGTTCAAAATGCAGCTCCACATGGAAAAGGATAAAAACATTGCTGGTAATTTGCTTCATTGTGCTTTATCAATTTTACAGATACAAATTTTGCCCAAACACATTTTTCTGCTTTATTCTATTGGTAGAAATAAAAGAAAACTGAAACGTTTAAACTTTTATTCCTCTAGCTGAGCATAGATTACAAATGTTTGATACTGATGCCAAGGAAATAGCTTGAAACCAATTTCAGAACAATATTTCTTTTGTAACTTAAACAGCCTAAAAATCTGTTCAGTCATTCAATGTCAGCTTCTAATAGTTTGAGCAGCTGAAGGTTGGAATTTTAAAAAGTGTTACTTACTCTTTGCATGCAATGAGAGATATTTAATAGCTACATTAGATCACCCAATAAAATGTGAATTATTGAAATGAATGTGTGACTTTTGTGTAATTGTGAATGTGTAAATCTAAAATGCATCACTACTCTAGTCATCAAATAAGACTTAACTCCTGCACAAAGTTCAATTGCACACCTGCAGCATGTTATTCTGCCACGGCGGTGCATCACACCATCACGATAATGGAGAGAAATTAGTGTTACGCATGTGGTAGAAAAACAAATAAAGTAATCCCCAAAAGGCTTCCATTTTAATCCCTTGATGATGTCTGGTTAGTGTGCCCAGCCAATGTCCTGGCAGCCATCGGGGCCGAAGCCTGGGCTTCCATCCCAGAGGCACTGATGCATACTACAACTAGAACAAACACGGGCAGCCTTCCTCATGCCTGCTCTGTGTCAGAACTATACCATCGCCATAGAAAGAGAAAAGCTTGTCGCCCGTTTGCCCTCTCGTAAAGCACTACAGCGGTACATTTGTTCCGTGTGGCGAAATGCCGGCTTCATAATTAGATGTTTTATTTGGCTCTTTCAGAAAAGTGGCATTGAAGCTTCAAATGACGGCCTGTGTTCAACTTGCAAATACTTCATTAGTAGATTAGATTTGGATCCTCATTCTTGTATTTGCACAAAAAGAGGTGTCAGTTGGTAATTTTGATTAAGATATGTCTCAATTTATTTTATATGTTATTTAAAATGTTACACATCATATCATTAGGCGCTCAGCAGCTTGCAGGTGAGTGATGGATGGAGGTTACTGGACAGATCCCAGTTACGGTCTACCAGCCTGAACTAACAGGAAGCCAAAACCTTGATCACTAATCTTTGATCATTCACTCAGTGACACATATGCATACACTGACAGAGACGTCCAAACTCCAACGAGGTACCTGCCATCTGAACCATGGAGCCTCGACCAGCTATCCACCGAATCCCATCTCCACTCAGAGATGAGAGGAGGATGTGGAGAGGGGGTGGAATACAGGAGAGGGGGGGAGTGGGTGGTGAGGATGAGGAAGGGCGGGAGGGAGACAAGGTAGGAGTGTAGGAGTAGATGAGTGGGATTGAGGAATGAAAGAAGAGCGGCATACCTTGGTCTGGAGATAGTGGGGGTAGTAGTAGGTGTACTGAGGGTACATTGGCTGCTGCTCCAATCGCTTGCCCATGTAGCTGGAATCCTTAGCACTGAGGCAGGGAATGGTGACACGGGGGCGGGAGCTGCCAAGTAGCTAGCAATGGGATAGAGGCAACAGAGGGGACTGTGCAATTCCTGTCTTCGCTGTCCGCACCACTGTGTCGCAAGCTGGTCCTCCAGGGAGAAGGCAGGGTCTGCGTGGTGGACAGTGGCTGGGAGAAGGTCCGCCTCTGATGGGGAAAGCTCCTGGCGAACTGTGCCTCACTGAGACTCAGGATCAGGCAGATGCTCACTCAGTCTCTCGCTGCCGGTTCAATGGAAATATTTCCACAAGTGCTCAAACCAAGACCGCTATCGGATAGTAATAAGGGTGAGGTAGAGGAAGAAGAGGAAAGAGAAGACGCGAGGAGGTGCAGGTGGCAGTAGCTCTGGCAGTCCTATGAATATTGGAGAATGGGAGAGGAAGAGGAGAAGGAGAGGAAGAGGAAAGGAATGGTGAGGAAAACGGGAGAGGACGTATAGGTTCACTTCTCTATTTAAGCTGTTTCTCTCCAGTCTTTCGCCTGGGCTTTAATCTGCCTCTCTCTCAAACACACTGTGAATTTGACTCTCTCTCACTGCCCCTCTCTCTCGTTCCCTCTCTTACATGCACACACTTTCTCCTCTCGCCTCTGGAGCCTGATTCGACGATGGCTGCGTGCTGTCCTGTTTGACAGAGGGGGAGATATCCTCAGTGCCGGCTGCCGACAGATGCACTTTGAGCGAAGGGGGGGGCAGAATCACAACACGAGAGCTGAGCACAGACACAGAAAGCAATCTCAGTCTGTAGCGGTTGAGCCAGCGAGAGGACAGATAACAGAGATCCCAGTTTCTAAATGATGTGGCACAAGAGTGTATTAAAAAAAATCCACTGGTTGGTTAGTCAATCCACTGAGTTCCAGCTAGTAGATGAGTGAAAAAAAACACAGTGACTGTGTCCTAGGTGTCCAGTGGAGTCCCTCGTCTGCGATCCTCCCTCTTTCTGCTCTTGTAAAATGTGTTCCTTATTTCTTCCTTGGCTCTCTCACTCCTCTAAGCAGCCTGCCTCGTTCTCTTTCTCTCTGTCACACAGCTGCTCTCTCTCTCTCTCTCTGTCTGTCTCTCTCTCTCGCTCTCTCTCTCTCTCTCTCTCTCCTTCTCCTCCACACTGACAGGGTGGTAAAGGGGGCTCGTCCGAGGCTGCGAGCAGAGCAGACTGCCTCCTCCTTCCCGAGCCCAGCCGGTGGGAGGGTCTTCGAGTGAGAGAGGGATCCAGACACAGACCAGCGGGCTGCAGCGTTTCCACAACCTGGGAGAAGCCAGGGAAGAGGAGTAGAGGAGTGGAGACGAGAGGGGATGGCTCCAGCGCGAGCAGTCGATTCCCCCTACTGGCTGCACATGGAGCTGCCACCTGGAACACAGTGTCTCCACACAACACTTTCTCTCTCCAAACTAGTCTAATTAACCTCAAAACTAGTAAAGTTTGATGCAACTTTTTAGACACTATGAGTAACTGTACTTTAAGCCAATGTTTTTACAGATTTTCCTCCATGATCTCACCATTGTATCTTCTTCCTTTACAGTGAGAAGCACTCATAACAATATTTTTATGTATGCACAACTTGCATTTCTTCAAGCATTAACTTAGAGACTCAAGGGGAAAATTACTTGTTCCATAACACTGAATGATATCAATGATTTTGATGGACCTTGACCAAAAACATTACAAAAGAGCATTTGGTCAAAGCAACCGCAGCTACACTCAGACGTCAGCAAACTACATCAAACACTTATAAAATCCCACTCCTTTCCTGTCTCATGCACTCTCAGACATGCAAACCTGTAGGAATAAACAGCAACTGACCGAAAGTCCTCGAGGGTATCTCGATGACGCCAAGGCCACAGGTTCAGGAGCCTCGTTTTTCACTCAATTAGCGAATCCACTCGGTTTTCGTTTAAATTACCTGCCATGACAAGTGAGGAAAACTGCAGCCAAAACCTACAACATGAAATTACTGGACTGAAAACAATTACATTTTGGCAATTTCCACATCTGAAAATAGACCCGCAACTTTGATGAGTTTAGTTTTGTATTTCATCTGTTCCACTTGAGAGCATTACACAAAAACCCATGAGGCTGGTGTCTGCTTCTCAAATAATAATAACCTAATTACAGATTTCTAGTGCACTAGTACACTCAAAATAAGTGAGTTCAGCTGGAGAAAACAGACATTTTTCACCACACAGTATAGCAAAAATGTCACATTTTAGTGTCATATAGTATATTGTAAGCAGTGCTGCAGTCACTGCTTGCTTCAATCAATCACAGAGACATTAACTGACAATACTGAAGGATTTTTCAGATCACATATCAAGCATTTGTTTTCAGAATCGAGACACACTATGTGGTGCAAATGCCACATACTTTTTATGAGAGTCATGTGTATAAAAGCGCCCGATGCATGTGGTCAGACCGAATCGATACCGGCAGAAGAATCCCAGGGACCAAAACAAAGCACGGAGGGAAAGGGCAGCCTTTTACAGACATGGAGAGGAAAATATAATTATCAGATAGGCCACTTTTATCTAAAGGGAAGAGATGAGGCTGATATTGATTGAGGATTACCAGATTAACAGCCTCTGATTCAACTAGACACAAACTCTCAGCATCCGTGGAAAGGCAGAGAACACAGAGAGTAAGGCAGACAAAGGCCAATGGAGAGAGTAATAGAAGAGAAGATACAGAGCAAAAATAAGACACACAGGGAGATGGAACCTGAAAGAGGCACAGAGGCAGAAAGGATTCATGTGTCTTCATACCACCGTGCGTCCACTGAGTGATCGCGTGAAGTAATCCCTGGATTTCATAGATAAGGCTCATCATTTTTTGTGTTTTCAGTCCAAATCCCTGCTTTAAATGAAGTAGAACAGAACAGCAGATCAATTCATTTTCATCCAGATTGTGTACCAGAAGTTATTCTACAAATTTTGCCTCGAGAAATAGAAAGTGGGAACAAATCTATAAGTACGAAGCAAAGTCAAAATTAAATAATAAATATAAAGTTTAAACTGTGTATTTGCACTGTGTTGTATCTAATTTATTTTTATGCTACCATTATCCACAGTAGAGCAGTGGCAATTAGTGGATTAATCTACAGTTGATCCGCAAGTAATTGATTAAACATTTACCTAATTTTTCAAGCAAAAGTGCCAGTGGGTCCTGCTTTATAAAATGAGATTTTAGTTATTTTACTTGTCATATAAGACACTAGCCTAAAGATCTGTGGGTTGTGATGATGAAAACTGATTTTTTAAAACAAAACTAAATAATCTGCACATTTATCTGTGATGAAAACAGTCATTAGCTGCAGACTTAATCAAACCAATTCTTTTAGCTCCATAATATTCTGCCCCAATTAAGGTATATTTGCTGCTATTTATTACCGCAAACTGACTCACTTTGTCCAAAATTTATTCAAATGAGTCGATATTGAATGGAAACACAGGAGAGTACCATTACACAGACACTGGTCAGCTAAACCATTAATATTCATCGGTCCAGCCATTAAGAATTAAGAGCCGGGAATTGAGACTTGACTCTTGAAACTAAAGAACTTGACCTGTGGCCCTACTGACAACACTAGAAACTACCCTGAGAACCGGTTGAAGTGAACTTTCAGCCTTTATCCAATGAGCTGGCAAAGGTTAGTTTATGAAGGCGATTTGACATTAAGTGACTGGAGAGCAGTACTACGCGCTGCATGTAAATAAACGTCAGCACTGTTCCGCTGAAGCGAACTTTTAAGGCTCGATGCTGCATGTTGCCCCGGTGGTGACGGAAGCACTGTGGTCTGAAAACAAGGACACCGACGTCACACAGAGGTCATATGCAGCCAAATAGAGAGAGTTTTTCTCATTTTATAAGCACTGCTGTAAGATGTCTATGTTAGCACAATCTACTGGGTATTATGGTTGAGATAAGGACAAAACATAAAGATAAAGCTCTCCATTTTCAGCTTTCAAAACAACTTTTGTATATTTTTTCACTATAAAATATCCAGATTTTAACAAGAGTTTCAGCAACATCTTTATTTGTCTATAAACCTATTCTGTACACTATTGGACTGTGGGGACTTTGCCAACCAGAACAGCACAGTAAATCTGCACTCAGTGATCTTCAAAGTGACAAGAGAACCAGTCTGATTTGCGAGCTGATTTGTTGTGATAAAGCTAAAACTGTGCCTTTCCGCTCCTCTCAGACACTGAGAAATATCTGCTAATGCTTCTGCAGCCAGGTCTGTCTAACATTTTCATAAAACAAAAGCGGAAGCCATCTGCTGCTCTTCTGTTCTGAGGTCTTCCTCTGATGCTTGTTGCTTCACTTTCTAAATTGAGAGCATGAATGAGTCATTCACAAGGATTTAAAATAGAGAAAGAGGAACACGGCTTAGGGTGTATCATGGCCTGAAGGTGTTAAGGAGCTGCATTTTCCCTACAAAGAATCAGGCATGTCTAGCAATAGAAAAACTCTGCATGATCACCTCTGGACACCTGAGTGGCTTAAGGGAGTGTCTTAGGGTAATTTTATTTAGCCTGTTTTTAGATTAGTTAAATTCTTACTTAGCAACTTTGAACAGCAGTGAAACAAACTTCTTTGTTAAGATATCTGAATTCAATGAACAGCCATGGAGATATACAGTCATGCGAAAAATTAGGACACCCCTTGAAATATTCAGCTCTTTATTAAGAAATATTCTCATATCAAAGTCTAAACTTGTTTTCATTTATCTCTGAAAAAGAAAGTGATTTAATTGCACATAAACAAAAAAAAACAAACCTTATTTTAGTCATTAAACAAAAGATATCAACAGAAGCACGGATTCTAACTGAGGAAAAAGTTAAGACACCCTACCCCCCAATAGCTAGAGTTACCCCCTTTGGCTGAAATAACTTCAGTGAGAAGCTTCTTGTAGCCATCTACCAGTCTCTGATATCGGTCTGAGGAAAGTTTGCGCCAGTCCTCAGTGTCAATCTCATTCTTTCAGCTGTAAGTTGTTGGAGGGGTTTCTTGCATGTACAGCCCATTTCAAGTCACCCCCCAGCATCTCAGTGGGCTTAAGATCTGGGCTTTGACTCTGCCATTCCAGGACTCTCCATTTCCTAGTTTTTTAACGCATTTTCTTCAGTTTTAATTGTTTAGTTAGAGTACTTCTATCTCTCAGTATTGTTAAAATTTATATTAAATATCCACATGTCTAAATATGTTTTAAAAACACACAGGCTTTCATAGGTAGTCCTAATTTTTTCACATGACTGTAAGTGTTCTGAAGAGCTACACTTTTGTTCAATGGCTGCTTTGACAACACCATTTATTCTGGTAATTCCCTCAACCTTAAGTAAAAAGGGAGAAAGAATGAGACATATAGCTTCAACAGCCTTAAAAAAGTGAACAAGAACTATAAGTTGTCCTCAAAACACAAAAACAGTGAAGGATTACACAATGTTCCCATCAAAACAGAATTCCTAGAAAGTCCACAACCATCTCGCCCTACTGCCTGACCCTTCCCCGAGGGCAACTATTGGCTGTCTTCAAGCTGCTGCAGAAACCAAGAGGCTTTGTTTCCTGTGGTTTGCTGGACAGTCCTGCCGTGGGTGTTTCCCAGAAATGACCAGATGCATGAAATTCGAGGGAACGCTGGCGCAGCGCCAGTGGAGGGGGGGGAGGGCTGGAAGAAAGGAGGGAGAGGGGAGTGGGGGGAAGTAGAGTTAGGGAACAGCAGGGCTGGGTATTCCTGGAAAAAAAGACCCTTTTTGCTTTTGGCAGTGGTTCTACTGGGAGATACCCAAGGAGCAGAAGATCATCTTACATGTTTTATGCAAACTTACTGATGTAGTATGACTAACCAACCAGCCCTCTGGGGAATTTGTTCAGGGTAAAGTGAAAGATGAACTATATCTTACCCAGTATAAAATGGTTGATGTGCACATCTGTTATATAGACTGAGCTTGGGAGGTGGATTAAAGCAGAGATCTTTACTGCAGTTTGCAATAGTCTAAAAAATATGGATGGTTTTTGATAATCAGTCCAATTAGTAGCACATTTAAATATTTTCCACAAACTACTGAAGGTCATTTAGAGTCCACAACAGATGACGAAGTCTGTGTGAAAGTGTAGTATTGGTATAAAATGAAAGTAATTATATTTTTCTATTAAAGCAAAATCTAATTTAGCTAAATTTGGAGGCATACTATGGCACAATTTAATGTCAAAGCAGTGTTCTGACTTTTAAATCACGGTGTCAGTCTCCACTTAGGAAAAATAAGCTAAAAATCTAGATTTATTTTCTTTATTTGTAAATTGTCAAGCATAGCCAAAGTCTGGCATCAATTCAAACCGTTTTACTTGGACATTGTAATCTAAGAAGTCGAGCAGCTGCATGAAAATAAAGAAAATATACACGCTGAATGATGTACTTGCTTGAACACTGCCTGTAATGCTTCTAAACTCAGTGCAGAAATGTCTTGCCATTATTTATGTAAGTTCACTACATCTCCGACACACGCGATTTCTTAATACATTCTTATCAGCGCACCAGTGGATGACAGACTGAGGTAATTCAAGACATTCCCCCCTCTGAGAGTATAATTTTCCACAGCGCAAAGAGCAGAGTGATATAGTCAAGATATCATTGCAGGGTACTTCTCTTTATTATTATTTCTTTATATACACGATGGTGTCATCACTTGGGTTTGGCTCCTTATCTAATGCTTCACGATAATGTAAAAAAAGGGTAGACTGACTCCAGACCACCAGCTTTGCACTGAGACATTTGATAAACACCAGGCAGATTTCCAGTGAGTCATTAGCTTCTATCACAACACAGAGGAGAGCAATGCAGGCTTAATGGGGAAGAAATTTGAAACCAGACGTGCATGAGTAAAAATGACGCACAACACCCCTTACTACACCCAACAAGGGACAGGCAATAGACCTAAAAGAGTTAATTACATACCCTTACTAGATCTCAATTCCAAAAGTGAAATGTATACAAGTCATGCCAGCCGACTCATTTCCTGATTAACGAGATTCTGAGAAAAGATCAGAGTAGTTGCAAATGATTTTGTACGGGGAAAAGAGGCCTACAGCCGGGGTGGGTTTTACATGTGTGTGTATGTAGCTGCATTTGAATGTGTTTGCAAAAGTACGTTTAAAGTCAGGTGGTCTACAGCTGTGGCAGCAGCTCTGTGAATGCTGGCATCAGCATCAGTAACTCTGTTTTTCTCTGTTTAATAATAAGCGAAGCAAAGTTTAAAAAGGAAAAGTCAGAGGGTCAGGGTTATACCGACAGCTAAGGTAAAATTACTTCAGTGGGGCTCACAGATCAGACTTCCTGTGGCCCAATATAACATTTAAACTGCACCTGAGAGCTGACCATGTCCTTCTGCGAAACAGAATCAGAACCCTACTACATCAATACATACACAGAAGAGACGATGCCAAGAGAATCTCTGCATAATAACGATTTAAGTGCTGCACAGGCAGAGAGTGCGGGTTTAAACAATAGATATTTTCCACGTGGGCGTGTTAAGCCATAATGTTCAAAATGCACGCTCTTAAATGAAGAAGGCAACAGAGCTCACAGAAAAAAGAAAAAATTACTCAGAACTCACACTGCTCAAATCTAGAAAGAGCACAAGCAAAGCTTTATCACAGCACTCTCAGTGTATGTGTTCATTGTGTTAATGCCCTAAATAGATCCAAGTGAAAAGCCATTCACTCTTGTCAGTTTTGTACTACTTTTTGTCTTTGAGGGTCCCAATGCATCTCCAGGTATCTGACAGATTTAAACAAAAATGCATCTGAAATATTCCTGCATATAAAGCATAAAACAAGATGCTTGTATACTTGTATATAATGGTATGAATGTGGTAACTGCTGTTCATGGGCAACCCTGTCAGAAGCACACAGCAGAAGAGTAAAATTGTGAAGCAATAGATAAAGGTTCTGCCCACAGTAGAAGGAGATTGGAGATTGGGGAAAGAGTTATAGCTACCAGAACAGATCTGTATAGGCCTATGAAGCTCAATGCTGCCTGCAATTGAGCGGGATGGGATGGGAGGACAGCAGCAAATTTTTAAAGCACTGCTAAGCCATCCTGGAATGAAGTGAAATGACCACATGTCACAGAGATGAGAAGTGAGAGGGAGGAGACCGGCAGAGTGAGAAACAGCGCAGAGAGTAAGGAGAGAGAGAAAACAGAGTGTGTCGTTCTAAGAGGAATATTTCAGGGTGGTAAATGGAGCAGAACTCCATTCCAGCTCCTCTCTTAACCTCCCCCGGTGTCTCATCCTGTGCATGCAAAGCATGAAGCCCAGGAGACAAAGAAAACAGTGAGGGAGAGTTGAAGAGACAAGCTTCAGGACTAAATAACACCAAATGGATAGGCAAGACATTGTGCTCACACCTTTGTTTTACCATAAAAGAATACACAAGGCAACATATAACAAGAGGTAAAAATGTTCTCCATTCACAATTGCCATTCTAGCTGTATTATGGTTAAAACTGTAAAAAGGTGAAGACTATTGACCCTGAGCACACAGGCAACCACCTGACACATCACTGGAATATGTGCTGCAATTTTGTTCACTCATTCAGCTCCTGCAGGTTCTATTTTTGTATCAACAGCAGATCACATGGCTACTTGTGTGTGAAAAGAGGCGGCTTACAGCAATGAATCCTCAGAAATTTATTACATTTCATTTGCTCTCAGCTTTGTATCATCTTTTAGCTCATTGTTTTGGTTTTCCTCTACATAATTTCACTGTGCTGCTTCACTCTCACTGCTCTAATTGTATTGCTTTTTGCCTCAGCAGACAGCTCTCTGCAGAAAAAAACTCTTATAAAACTGCCATACATTACCTGCCGAGTGCCCACTGGCAGACAAACAGACAAAGTTAGTATCTAGCTCACAAACATAGTGGAGCATTTAGCAGCTTAAGAGACAGATAGACTGAGATTAAAGCTAAAAGGAGAGTGAATTTGAATTTACATTGATTAGGTGGACTGAAAAAGACTCCAAATGGCTATAATGCTGCTCCATATATGCTGGATATATAAATAAGCAACTGTTTACTAACAAATCCTCTAATACAAGGTGACAATATGGTCTTGTGTTTACCGCTGATTCATGCTGACCCTTAGGTCAAAAACATGTTATTGCAGGTTTACATAATGCTTTGTGATTCTATCGTTACTATGAAAGTGGTCCATGTGGTGGTTTTTATATTCAGAGGCACACAGTAGAAGAGTAAAAGTTTGAAGCAATAGATAAAGGTGCTGCCCACAGTGGAAGGAGACTGGAGATATGGATGGAGATATATAGTATCAGGAGCAAAATTCATTGCCATGGCTTCAAATTTTTCTACTAAGAAACTGCAGTGTACCATTTATCACCTCAAAAACACAAATTTAGACTTGTGGCGCTTCATATGTAACACAATTCAACTTCTAGGTTTAGGCTTTCTGTATCATTATTATCTTTCCAAACATGGCTTAAACAATTATGGCTGAATTACTTCAAAAGGAAAACTTGCTATTTTGGGGCATAGATTACTTTTACAGTGTTCAAGCAGAGTTGTAGGTGAGCTGGTGTGCTTGAGCTGCTATGTTTGGAATGAAAGTCAGGGCTCTGTAGATCCGTTCGTAGGATCCAAACTGAAAGATGTAACTGTAAGCATTAAAATAGCTTAGAGGTACATCTAAGCTATTTTAAGACAGGAGGGGATCATTTAATTGGAAAAAAAACTTCCACATATGTAACTTTGATACAGAGAAATTAGATTTTAAATGTTAAATCAATGAATGGGACCAGACTTTAAATGATGCTTTGATGATCCTAGAATAGCCAAACTTGGAACAACAGGGAGAAAGTCTGGATGAAATCAATGAGCAGTCAAGTGGCCGGCTCTTACAGCCTGAGACACTTGTCAGCTCTTGGTACACACTTAAACCTGTGTTATTTTTGGGGCTTTATTTTCCAGAGATGAGACAATTATCCTCTGAATTTTCATAAGTGAAATTAGGTCATGAGATCTGCCATTTTTTGTCTTTCATTAAAAGGTGAAAAAAAAATGCACAGTTAATGGGGATGGGGTATGCACTCTACTAGTTACCATTGCAGGTGCAAGAAGTGTAGTATGCTCTGGTTAAGCACTTACTTGGTATGCTTTGCATACATCATGGTGCAACTTAAAATGCGAAGCATATTTCTAACATACAGTACATTATTTTGAATGTTATCATGGGATTTGTATGGTGTAATACAGGCAGATGGTAGTGAGGTACTAGAAAGCATAGATGATTAAGAGCCTTCACTTTATGGTGCAATTCCACTGGGTAACATTTAGATATCAGTGAGTGTAAGACTTTCAGGGCAATGCACTTTGAGATTGCCTCCTTGGCGGCGCCTCTATAATTACTAGTACTGAAGTCATCAAAGTGCACCAACTAAATGAAGCAAAGCAGCTCCAACAAACCTTCCACCTTTCACACAACCAAGGCTGCAGGAAGAGGACGAATGCAAGGAGTGTGTATTACACAGATTCTATCTTTCAAACAACAATTATCCAACTTTGAGAACAGGTGAACAAACGGCTGACAAATATTCACACTGTGGCCCAGATACTTTATGGTGCTCGTCTTATTAGATTTCACTATTTTATGACGATAACAAAGTGTGCGACAACGTGTGCCTTTGTGCCTGTCTCTGAATGCGGCTTGACAGAGCCGACAGAGAAGTGAACCATCAAGCTTTTTCCTCCAACAAGACTTGTTCAAGCGCTGCAATTCTGCTGCCAAAACAACACACAGTGGAACTTTCAAAAACAACACTGCTGTTAAATAAATCAAAAATACCCCAGCAGCTTAGCTCAGCAGCAAAGCCTGGCACAGCAACTGAATCATGGATTTAGCCTTTCTATCTTTTAATGCTCTACTTTGAACCCATTCTTTAAATTTATGCCCATGGACAAAAATGTGGCGTATCGTTTCAGAGAAGGGTAAAGGTTTACAGCCACACTATAACAGACTTGTGATGCTGCAAAGCTCATTACACTACAGAATACTACGTTTGGATGCAGCAAACCAATGTTGTTACCTAAATCAGAGGAGATAAAATGATAGATATATAAACAGGTGATAGACACATGATCAATAGTTATAAGAAAATTGTTGGATTGAGTGTTTGATAGTTTTACTTAAATACACAAGATGCAAACTGCCATTAAAGTACAAAATGAAACAGAAGGTCGGTTGCACGAATGAATCCCAAGAGTATCGCAGAATTGGGGCTGCACAGTGGCTCAGTGGTTAGCAGCGTCTCCTCACTGCTAGAAGATCCCTGGTTCGCATCCCGGTTAGGAGGCCTGGGATCTTTCTGTGTGGAGTTTGCATGTTCTCCTTGTGCATGCGTGGGTTCTCACCGGGTACTCCGGCTTCCTCCCACAGTCCAAAAACATGCTGAGGTTAATTGATGATTCTACATTGTCCGTAGGTGTGAATGAGAGTGTGCTTGTTTGTCTCTATATGTAGCCCTGTGATAGGCTGGCGACCTGTTCAGGGTTTCCCCTGCCTTCACCCTGAGTCGACTGGGATAGGCTCCAGTCCCCCCGCGACCCTACAGAGGATTAAGCGGTGTACAGATAATGGGATAATGGAAGGTATCGCAGAATTGTTGTCTGTTATTTTTAAGGCTTGGGATGATGCTGAAGAAAAGTACTACGGTAATCCAATCATATAATTTTGTGATGTAATGTGTAAATGCAGGAACTATAATTTTGCAGGTGCACAGAACTATAAATAAAGAATTTTATAGAAAAGGTATAGTGAAAAATATTTATTGCACCTGTGGTTTTCCACTTGTGAGAAGTTGAAAATTTCTACTGTGAAAGAGTTTTACAGATGAGAGTAACTGAGATTGGTGAAAAGGAATTCAGCATAAAGTCTGAAATGGCTCAGGTGTGCTGTAGAAAGGAGCATGACCACCTGGTGAGGAATAGCAGAGTCAAGAAAACACAATGATGGTTTTTGAAGGGCAGGAACTGGCACTGAGAAAAGAACAGAAAATGATGGGCTAAGAAGAGCATGGCATAATTGAAATTTGTCAAGTCAGACAGTAGAAACAACAAATGACAACTGTTGCAGGTAGAGGAGACCAATGCCTGAAGATTAGTCAGTCCACAACTGACCAATTTTTCTTTTAAATCTTGACTTTCTCCTGAATGCATTAGTGGCTGTTTTTAATGACAGCAAAAAAGAGATTTTATTTATTTCTTCTCATCACCTTGATGTAGATCACAAAAAATCATGACTCACCATGACATTTGTTGCAGTGGTCACAGGTGTACTCACTTTTATTGCATTCTGCTTGTACTTTGTGACCTGTACTTTAAGGGTAGTCTGTCTTAGCTGTTGTTTTTCAAATACCTTACATTTCCCATATGCATGCTCACTTTGAAGTCCTTGCTGGCATGTAAATAGTAAAATATGATTGTGAGAAATTAATGCGTTAGCGTGTATTCGTGTGCAGCCATGGGCCTCACAGCTTCATCAGGATCACAGAGGCCTCATCTCGTCTCCTTCTTTCCCATACGGTTCATGTTCAGCCATCGCTCATGCCCATATTGCATGATTGCACCGAAGGACCAGTATAATCAGCCATAATGCTTTACAGATGTTATGGGTGTTTTTAAAGCCAGCCCCAGGCAGCGATATATGAAAACCCATCTGTGTACGAATGTCAATGCATGTGAGTGTGCCTGTATGTGTGGCGGTAAACCAAGGCATTATCGCAGTGAAACACTATGAATTAAGGTCACATCTACACCTCAAGATGTATGATTTATGTTTCCCTGCCCTGCCCTGTCGTTGACTAATCACCTGAACAGAAAGTAGCAGGTGCAAACTGATCTGCTGAAGAGCGATTTCACAGATGAGACGCTGCAAATTTGCTATTAAACACGGCCAAGAAACAGAACTAAGCCAGCAATGACATGTAAATATGACAGTCCACATGATCTGAACAAGAGAAGACACCCATTTAAATCCCTGTAAGATCTGCCAGCACCCTTCCTAATCCACCCTCTAACATCTCCCATTGTGTCCAACATCTAATATCAACCATGAACCGCTGCTAAATGAAGACTGGTGGCATACCACAGCCAGGAATTTGCATGGACCGCCCGCTCTTGTGAAATAGGAAATGAAACATACGGAGGCTTGGAAGTGCTGTCAGATTCTGGATATTCCTGTGGTCTGGCGCTCAGGATCCTGTGGCCCGGGCCTTTAATTCCTAATGGTGGAGAAAGCCAAGCTCTGGTCACGACAGGAAATGCCTTCTAGGTGAAACATCCACCCAAAGAGCATTCATTCAGAAGTGTCAAATACACAAGGTTTCCCTCTGAACTGGATTGGTGCAGTGGTAAACAAAGTGCTTTGTCATCATGACCATGTTCTTTTGGTTAGAATCCAGTCAGCTGCAGTGGTATTTAAAGGGAAATTCTTCTTTTCTACCTAACTTACAAGCACCCCAGCCAAAATGACAGCTGAAAGTTCTGTGGAAACTAGTAATTTCTACAACACAAACATAGCAAAAGCTGGGAAGTAAACCAGTTAGAAAAGTGTAATCTGCTGGGCTTATGCTGCTTATTTCAATGTGCGAAGATGCCAACAAGGCGTGAAATTTGTATGGTGTGTAATTTCCACTTCTCTGACAGTTTTTACTACATTTTACTGGAACTGTCAACCAGGACAGGTGTAGCCAAAAAAAACTGATCAAAATTCTCCAATATGTGTAAATCTATGTGCATGGCAAATGAGAAGGTTCTGGGTCTCATAGAGCATATCAGGTAAGGATATATTAACAAAATACAAACTGACAAGTATTCAAGTTGTAGCAGAAATGACTCCAATGCAAATATAATCATTGTTGTTTACATTATATCCGTAACAATTTGCAGAATACACTGACTCCAAAAATATATTAGTGTTGGCAGCAGTTTTAATGGTTTGATGCATTTGCTTAAGTAAATAGAAATTGGTCATTATAAAATAAATTCCAAAATAAGGTTAGACATTCTGCAGTGGCTTGATGGTGTTGATGCTGTCAAACTGTGTGCGCAAGTGTGTGTAAGTGTTGCTGTAAAGGCAGTGGAGACGGTCACAGGAGGGTTGAGTTAAGGAATGTCATAAGAAGTAAATGCACATTCATACAGAGAGACACACTCATGGCACTCAGTCACTCTGCCTCAGTGTGCACTGTTGAAGCAAATTAAGGAAGCCTTGGCAGCCTTTTAATGGTCTGTCACAGTCTAACAGGTTTAGAGCGCTTACAATGGACCCAGGCACTAAGCCCGACAGCTCGCACTTAATTGTTCAGAACCTGCGTGTGCGTGTGTGTGTGTGTGTATGTGTGTGTGTACTGTTAGAGCCATTCTGTGCCTGTAACTAAAGTCAATGATTCTCATTATGAGGACAGATGAGATAGACACTTCCTGCCTGTCAGTCTGTCTGTCTGACTGATTCAATAAAATGACTACTCCAGCTGATACGCTATGATGAATGTGGTGCCAATATCGGTGTTTGCAGCAACAGTTTGACTGTTATTTTAGAAAAAGTGATCCTAAACCTGTGATATTCATGCACGGTTTCATTCTCATTCAGCAGAGTACAGGAAGTTAATTGTGTGTCTCTTTTTCCACAAAAACAAATCCTGAAACTTCTTAGTGATTTCAAATAAACCAACCTCAGACAGAGACAAAGACATGCAGGGCACAAAGCCATAAGTGGATTGAGTTGTTGACTCAAGCAGCCAATAATAAAAGAAAAAAAAACATCTAGTGTCTCAATTTTCAAGTGGTGCCTGAAGAAATCATCAAAACAAATAAAAGCAATTGTTTTTTACTCTGTAACCCACACTCTGTCAGCCAGCAAAATGGTCCACCAAGGACCAGGTGGCGGTGCCTAAAAATCTCCTCTAAATGGTTGGAGATTCTGAGCTGTGTGACCTAGAATATGTTTGACAATCTTCTTTTAATTAGGCCTTGAAGACACGACTCATTCCAACTGCTGTCCCGAGAGCTAAATTAATTACTGAGACAAAGCCCATTCTAGCTCATGGCAAAGATGAATCATTGCAGTATTTGGGGAATGAGCAATGCTCTTCATTCAAGGGCTGATGAAAGAGACTCAGACTCTAAAATGTAAGCTAATGTACTTCTTCACAAAGCTTCCAAGAGGCTCCCTCAGTCACAACGCATATCTACAGTTTACATCTGCAACTGCTGCCTTGTTGTTAGGAAATCGTGGCTATTCTTCTCTTGGGTGGAAAAATTTCTTTGAGGAACATGTCGCGAAAAGATAAGCAGGAATTTCTGAATAGTAGATCTAAATCGGTTTTGTCCATAACATACTTGCCCGTTGTTATTTTTATGTACTTTACTTTCAGCGGTCCTACCATTTTGCCTTTCTTTGTGGATCCACACAACTAATTTCAGCTCAGTTGCCTTGTGCAGGCCATCAGCCAGCGGACGCACCCTCAGCCGCTGCCAGCAATCAGGCCATTCATTCAGCTAAATGACAGTATCATCTGTCATCCTGTGTAAATGGCTGTTTGTGAGTTATGGCTAATTAAGCTAATCACAACACCAAGAGTTGTGCCAGAGCTCAGGCCACACAAAGACAAACGGATGAAAAGGTGAGCTGGTAAGATAGAGAAATGTCATACCTACACCTGGTTAAAACTGGAAAAAAGAATTGGTTCAGGTAATAATTTTTCACTGATGTCTTTACTGGCATATTCTTTTCAGATATAAACAAACGAAGGCCCAATAATACAGTTAAATCTTAGTTTCTGTTGCTTGTAAAAGAACACAGCAGAACAGCATTTTTCAACCAGCGATCTGCTGATTTCTCTCTTTCACTTTCTTTTTTGTCTGTTATTTCTGTCAATTCCCCTCGCTCTGATTATCGCCTATTCTCTCACACTCTGGCAATGTCTCTTTCTGTCTCTTCTCTGAATTTTAAGACCTTGCGAATCTGGAGATGAACACCCACAAGCAGGTTTGTATTGACTGAATGATTGGCCAGTGTGTGCTCGGCAAATCTAATGAGGCAACAATCAGAGTTTACTGGGGCGACACCTCCACATTAAACCGAAGGCTTCACAGGGATGTTCATGTTCCCAGATAAAAGATTGATAACCCACACAAATGTTTTCATTAGTGGGGGGATAATGCATCTTGTTATCTGTGCCTGATAAGAAAAGAAGTACCGTAGAGGACATCTAAGAAAACATGTTCCTACAGCTCTTGCAACAATTCCCCAGCAGTGGAGCATTGTTATTCTACAGAAGAGGAAAGCTGGTCTTGTCCACTGCAGCACATGTGTAGGTGTGTGTATGTCTCTATCTGTATGTTATGAAGAGAGATGAACTCTGCAGCTGTACATAGACGCAATGCGGGCTGGCCCTAGAGTTCAGAATTCCTCCCCAGTCTTTCCACATTATATCTTGTCACAACAACACTACAGGACCAAAGGGCTTCAGGTTGTTTTTTCTCCTCCAGCACAAGCACACCCTTACCTGCATGAACTAAGATTACCTTAAGTAAACTAAATGGATGTAGCTGAGACAGATATGCCGGTAATGCAATTCATTCCAATTCTGAACAGTTCAACAACTATTAAGTTACAGCAAATGCAAAAGCACAGCTAACATGCAAAATAATAAAACACTATCACAACCATGAGTAATATCTGGACAAGGCAGACTGACAGGATAATGAAGCAATGTTGTAAATATCTGGATTTGAAGTACTGCGGATGTAATCTGTCAGAAATTAAACAGTTCGGGGTCAGGCAGAAAAAAAGTGTTTATATAGGCAAAGAAAGTGGCTAAGAACACATGGTCTTTTTCAACAACACTTCACTAGCTTTGTGCAGTCACTCACATAAAAGAGCCATGAGGACAGGTGGCTTGCCAAAATGCACCTTCAATTAAGATGTTGAGTCAGTAGAAGTTAAACCACTGGTGAAATGTTGAATTAATGCTAGATCCAAACTGCTAGCCAACCATCATCATCATCATCAGTTTAAATTTCTTCCTGACTTCCTCTTTAGTAATCCCAGTCAAAGACCACCTCCAGTGAAAATCAAGTTTTAACTTGTTAACAAGGGGTTTTTTATATGCTATAAGACATACACCAAGCAGGCATAACATTATGACCACCTACATAATATTGTGTTGTTTCCCTTATGTGGTCAAAAATGCTCTAAACCATTGGACATGGACAAGAGGACCTCTCAGGGTGTCCTATGGGGTCTGGAACCAGGACGTTGGCACTGGATCCTTTGGGTACTCTGGCTTGTGCAGTGGGGCCTCTGTCAGTTAAACTTGTTTCACTGCATCCTGTTGATGCTTGATCAGAGTTGGTTGTAGGAAGTTTGGAGGTCAAATCAACATCACAGGCCATTGTCATGTTCCTCAACATGCTCCTGATTGTTTGATGTTTTTTCCATGTGGTGGGGTTCATTTTCCTGTGGGGGTAGACTAGGGACATTTGGGATTTCCATTTGCATGAGGGAGTGTGCTTGTTGTGGGTGCTGCCATATCCATTCATCAAGGATACGTCAGCACTGTTTATATTCTGACTGTAACCTCCTGCAGAATAATAATTTAAAAAAAAACTCCAACATAAATCGTTTGTCACAAATACGTTAACTTGCACCAATAATTTGCTTTCAAAGCATGTTAGAAACTTATGAGGGCACAATCAGCGAAGGATGAGAATCCATCTGGCTGAGATTAGTTTTTCAAAAGGTGAAACAGTTCTTCATCACTAGAGACATTTTAAAGCTGTCTCAAAAACAAATCTATTTTCTGACTAACCCCGACATGAACCATTATAGAATCTCAGACGAACGATTTTGCTATGGGCTTGTGTGCTTTTTTTATGAACTGCAAAGCATTAACTTGAGAATATCAGTAATGAAAATGTACGCTTAATATGACCAGAACAGAGGACTTTTTTAGAGAGAGAGAAAGAGGTCTAAGTTAGATGCTGCAGACCTAAAACTCCTACAGTGCAGTGGGAACTCAATTTGCAATATCTATACCTGACAATCCATGTCCACCATTACTGTTAGCACCCATAAATGGGCTGTGTCACGCCAATTAGTGGAAAGTACCCTAACAAAATGTTTCCCTTTCTTTCCTATTGTGCTTGTGATCAATTCCCCATAGACCAGAAAATCTATAACACGACGCTTAGTCAAGGCTATAGAGTCGTACAGAGCAGCACATGTGGCTTTAAGTAAGGAATCCAATAACACCATGTGCAATTATTACCTTGTCAGGTTTTATTACGCTGAAGTAGCTGAAGGCTGGTCCACTCACCATGGCTGCTACCTAACCGGTTTAGCTGTTTGGTTAATAGTATACAGAGAGAAGCTAAATTTAATGTGAGGTGAGACACTGTGTTTGTATTCTTTTCTTCTTCCTTGTCTTCCCTCTTCTTGCCCTATCTGCGTTTCCCTTCTTTGTATTTCAGCTGCTTCCCTCTCTTTGTCTCTCCTGTTTTTTTAAACAGTTAACAGCTTCCTTTCATTGAATGATTTATTGATATGAATGTCAATTTTACATTATTGCTAAAGCCAAATTCAAATTAAAGAATACACAAGGAATATGAGCATTTTTTGCTCTAAAGTCATTATGACATATAATAATAAATATATTCTGTGGGGGACTGTAGTACTTTGTGATACTTTGAAGTTTTATGAATTTGATTCCAATTCAATTTTGTTTTGTTTGTTTTTTTGAGGGGCAGGTAGTTCAGGGTTACATATAATCCTGCTTTTACATGTATGGTAATAACAATCTAATTACATAATAAACTTCAGCATAACAGCCACAAGAGATGTTTCTTTAGTACTTCTGACACCATAGTACATTTCCCTGACTGCTTACAGATGCATCAAGTAACGTTTTTAATGCAGTACTCTTAAAGTGTGCAATTAGTTATTTTACTTAAATAAATATTCTAAGTACTTCCTCTGGTAATGCGATCTCTGTTGATCAAGGTAAAGAAACATTAAATAATTAACACAATTACTAAGAGAAGAAGTGTGATTGACTACAAATCTCAGCCAGAATTTTTCACTCCAAAACAATCAGTGAAGGTTCTGACAAATTCTTGTAATGCTTTCAAAAGGAAATGTCCTTTTAGTTTCCAGAACGTTCCTCCTAAAGGCAGGGAATTTTTTCAAATAAATCATTTGCTGAATGCTGCATTGCGAAAACTCCTCCTTTGTTTTCATGTAATAATGTTTAAATGTTTAATAGAATATTGTTCCATAATGTAAACAGCATCCCCTAAACCTAGTCAGAATGTTGCAAGGAAAATGTTCCACTTTGTTTTAAAGATCACACTACAGGGACGTTTTTATAAAACACAGTCTGCCTTCTGAGGTCTTGATAATATCTTAAAGATTTTTTGTAATGTTTCTTTGAGAATCTTCCAAACATCCATTGAATGTTTTATCTTAGTTAATTTCTAACCTTTTAAGAACATTACTTGAAATTATAAATATCCTTAAAATGTCAAATACTGGTGATGTTAATTAATGTGTAACATGGTCACAATCTTATAATAACATTTGTGACTATTAGTTCTAACTTGTAGTGATTTGTTTTTTCCGTTATTTAGTCACAAACTAAATATAGACTTGACAATGTGGCTAATGGAGGAATTAGTGAATCACTATTAGATAGGAAAGAAAAGGAACATTTCTGGTAAGTCATCAAATAGACATTTCACTAAACACCAAGGGCAATAAGCCATATCACTTTCATGGTGGGAATAGAGAATAAATCAAGAGATCACTAAAGTTTATCCTAGTGTTTGTATAAACTTTAATGGTAATCCATGCAGTAGTTGTTGATCTATTTCAACCTGAACCAAAGTAAAAGACAGCCTGACCAACAGTGACAGCTCTGAAGACATTCTGCTAGGATGGCTAAAAGTAAACCCTGACCATAAAAAAGAGCCAGGATATATTTTGTGCTTTTTTTTAATATATCATCAAAACCAAAGTCTCTATTGTCATAGTCTTTGCACCACTAACCAATCACCTAATCTGCCTCCCTATTGTATCTGCATAGCGTAAGGATGTCATACTTCCTGAACTTGAACAAAACACTGGCAGTGAACATAATCCAGACACCAATTATGTTGCCACAAAAATGTACTGTATTTGGCAAGGCAAATTCACAGTACATAAAAGTGTTCTGTAAGAGTTAGTAATGCATATTCACAGGAAATAACACCATCTATCTCTTTGACTCTCTTTTTCTAGTCACATCTCCTGACTTCTACACGACTTTCTCCGCTGTGCTCTTTTGTCATACCATCTTCCCCCCTGAGGGATCTTCATCCCACCATATTAAAAGTGGAAATGTATCCGCTTCCATTGTAATTACAAACCTACTGGAGGCAAAGCTTCTTGATCTCTGCTGGATCCTTACTTGCTTTTCTTTTTTCCTTTATTTACTCACCTCTCTCAGCCGAGAGGACAGACACATGCTGAGCTATCAGTTCTGTTTTTCTTCCCCTTTCTGTTGGGCATTTTTTTGCATCTAATATGCCTGAAATTACAATAGCATTTAGAAAGGCAATAAAAATGATGAAGTAAATGGGGAGGGTGTTTGAGGGAGAGATTGTAACAAGAGAAGGGGGCCTATTTCAGTTTGTTTGTGAACTGTGGGGTTTCTGTTCCATATACAGAACTGTATATGTTGTATATGAGAAGCTGTAAAAATGTAGAAAGCAGGCTCAAAAGCTGGAACCATGCCTTTGTTTACTGTTAATGTCTGGATTAGCCATCTCTAGGCGCTGCAAATCCTCCTCGAGGCCAGAGTGTTGACTCGTAACAGCACTGGACGAAAGGCATGATAGTGGGGGAGAAATTGCTTTCTGCAGGGACAAAATGAAAACTCCTAAAGAAAACAACCGTCCCTGCTGTCCCATGAAAACAGGCCCGTTACAGCCAGCTTAGTCTGCAATGGTCACAGGGTGGAGGGTCAAGAGGAGGGCAGGAGTTTGATGACCCTGTGGTGATCTGTAACCAAGGCCAGTTAGGTTGGTACTGTGAGGAGTGTGGCTTACCAGTGTCCCACAAAAAAGAAAACACACACTGTAACAATGTAGAGATAAATAATAAAAGAGAAAAAACAAGATGGGGGTATGACTTGTGAATTTGTGCATTGTTTCCAGAATATGTTTTCCGTAATAAAACCTTCTATGGAATTTTTTCTCATCTAGAGCCAGTGCGTATATATTAACTAGGGTGGGTATTTCAAACAATTTCTAATTTCAATCAGGCAACTCACATGTAATTGACTATGACTAAAATGTAGGTACTGAATGTGTGTGTAGAATGTATACAGCTCTGCACAGAGTGACAACAGTAACGTCCTAGTTCTGATTCTACAGGTGGTTCTACGGGTGGAGGAAAGGCTTTAAAATGCTACACAAAACATCAGCACTACTTTGCACTTATTGCCACTCAGAAAACCAACGACCGTTCAGTCAGAGGAGGACTAAAGTGGCAAAAAGAACCAAGACACTGTGTGTGGATGTCGATGACAATGACTGCACTCCCTGGGGTGGATGTGGCAGTAAGAACGGAAAGGTCCACAATGTTCCCAAAAACTTGCGAGACATGTGACAGAGCTCCACCACAACTACAACCACAGCCGCAGCATTTATGTCTGTCTTGTGGAATGCTCTCTGTTTTTGCTTCCTGTTTGTGCACAACATTGGTTTTAAAAACAACAGAGCTCCTCTTTGCCGTAGGTGGCGGAGGTATATGCGATGACAGTGGTAATGGTGGTGTTTGTTAGCAACGGTGACAACTGTGTAAAACAAGCCAAAACAGTGATTATGACTGGAATGCTGTAGAAAAATGATGCACACACAGCAGCTCGGGCACTCAAAGAAAAATGTTGCTCCTGCCTACTAAAGAAAAAATGTAAGAATGTGTCTCTTAGTATCACAGGAATAACATAAAAGCAATGCTCTGTGCAACCAGATGCCAACGTACAGTAATGATTATAATATCTAAATCCAATCCAATTTCTTCACTCGATGAATGCAGGCGCTTCAGGGAGTCTCGACATGTTGGCAAATAGGCAGCTGGGAATTTAAGTGGCGCGTATGTAAGATGAGAGAATATCAGAGTGTCGTAATGGAAAATAAGAGAGAATGAGAGAAAGATTTGGTGTGAAGCCTTGTAAATACATTTATTACAGGAAGAAATACAGAGAAATAAAAACCTGCCAAATCTTTGTTTCCAGCTCTGAGAGTGTGACAGCAACAAGACGATAATAAAATTCCTCAATTTGGCTTGTGCCTTAGTTCCAGTCACACCCCGAATGTTACATTAGAAAACCAGATAGCACCAATAAAGTCAAATCAGACGGATTGCAGAGCAGCAATTAATTCCAAGGATAATGACAAGGGAAGCCATCCAAAAGTGTCTCTACCTCAATTAGTCTCTCATTGCACTGTCGATGCAGAGGATGGATGAAAGAAAAACAAATTAAGTTGCAGAAAAGAGGGGGGGGGGGGTCAAAGGAGGAGATAAAGCTGGGGGGAAAAGGGAGTAAGAGATCATGAGGGGAAGTGGTATACATGATGGGGCTTGAGAGGCAAGAGATTAAAAGGGAAAATATATAGAAAGAAGGTGTAGGAGGAGAGGGAGAATCTGCTAAGAGCTTCCCTCATAATAATTGCAAATAATGGACACCACTGAGAAAGAGAGTGACAGGAAGCAACAAACAAGCTAGAAGCAGCAGTGAGACCAGCACAAACAAGAAATCTGCTGTACTCACAGCTGTATGGGCGGAGCAGTAGGCGTAGCTTGTGTGCGTGGACTGAGAGTGGTGATGTGGGTGGTGGTGTTGTTGGTGGGAAATATAATTCTGCAGACTTGCACGGGTGAAGGAAGGGCCGCTAGGGGCCCCCTGACCACCACTGCTACCTGTGGTCCAACTGGAGCCAAGGCTCGGACTCATGGCTGCCGTCTTGCTGCTGTGGTAACCTCTGACTGCTGCACTGGGCTGGAAGGGAAAGGGGAAAAGGGAACAAGAGGTTCACAAAGAGGGAAAAGAAAGAGGTTAACATGGGTGAAGAGTGAAGAGAGAGAAAGAAAAACCGTGAGGAAATGCAGTAATGAATGTTGCCGTCACAAACATCACTATCATGACGGCGAGCCACCTCCTTCCCAGTCTGCAAGGGGCAAGCACTGACAACTGACTGCCTGCTCACTGACCTGAGGCGAAAGAGAAAGCAGGACGTGGTGTTGATCTAAAATCTCCATGCCAGACCATCAGGATTGTTCTCACACTTTCTTTTCACGCTAACTCATTTTCTCTCCTCCTGTCCTCTCTTTCCAAGCACCAGATGTTGTGAAACCCCCTTCTGTCACGGTCGAGATGTGTTCTTGCTGGAAAAGCGCTGATTGGTTTGATAAGATGCTTGGATTACAGGCTGGCAATGAGCTTCCCAGTGTGCCATTAAGTATTGGGTATCAACAGGGTCCAAGAAACACAGGGCTGAATCTGCTGACAGTCTGGCTTATGTTGCTCTGAGATGGGTTACCTTGGCTGTCATGGTCACTGGAGCACGGAAAAAATACAGGACACACAGGGCACAAATGCCGATCCGTGGCATTTTAACAAGACCTAGGGCAAATACTGTACTATTTACAAACTCTGGTCGGCAACACCACTTTGAATTTTTTAACGTGCATCACATTTCGAAACAGCAGGTGTTGCTGCATCAGATAAATTCATACGGTGTCTGGCAGTCACTAAGAAGTACAACTGCTTACCAAAGAAAGGCACATATCTATAAACTGGGTGATTTTGAAGTTGTATCGGTTGATTCTTCTACATCATAAGCTAAACAAACCATAAAAAAGCACATTCATATACAGTATTCGAGAAATAAACTGTCACAAAACTGAAAACCTGTTTAATCTCAAAGGTGCAAAATAAGAGATTTTAGACATAAATCTGGCATCAGTAGCAGCAAACAACAATCTGCTACATGAAGATGGCATACAGCAATAGCACCCTTAGCAAAGAATGAAATCACACTTCCTCTCTGTGTGCTGTAATCATACCTTCTCTTTCATATGATCTGAGAGACCGTCTGGCCAAGTGTGCACGTGAATCATTCCCTTTGAAACTGTTGGTCCCACTCCACATTTATAAACAGACAAAGAGAGAGGCTTTTCACACTGCATTGTTCAACCAGTGTACCAATAACTAAAGATTTTTTAAAAGTATTTTACTCATGTTATTTACCAAATTTATGTGGACTTGTTTTACTTCAGCTCACTGTTCAAGTTTCTTCGTCGGTCCTCCCCCAAAAGTTGGATCAAGTGAATGTTTAGTGAGTTGGCAAAAACTCATTATAGCCATTCAATGAATTTTACAGGGCTGCCTTGGACTAATGGTTGCAGCTGGATAATTTTTGTTGACTCCTGTGAGCACAATCTTTTTGGCTCCAAATCAAGCGCAAAAGCAGGTGTCGTCAATGAAGCCATCTTTCGTTAGCCTGAGATGGTGGTGCTTCAGCAACATCCAGTGTTTTCGACACATTTAAACATTGTTCATACTTCTATACGGATGCTGCAGGTCTTGCACACAGAAGCACACATGCTGTAATGCATACAAAAATCAAGGCTCTAGAGAGCAACCTCATGACAGCAGGAAGACGACTTCCTTTTTGGAAGGAAAAAAATGTCAAAAAAGAAACTTATGTGTTCAACTGCTTAACAAGATTAGAATCAAGAATGTGGATTACAGTACATACCTACAGTACATGTACACGCAATGATCCACCTTGTCGTAGACATCTCCACAAACATGGCCATTTTATGAAAAGACACCAATGAAATATGATTAAAAACAGCTATATATAATTCAGTTAGTCTTTCTGGCACTCACCACAGAAAAATGAGTCATATTGTTACAGTAAAAATGAGTATAAAGGCAAATCTTGCCAAATGCTCTGTAACAGTTTGTATTGTTGTCACATTGATCAACAGAAAATGAACAGACAAACATCTTGGTAATCAATTCTTTAGGTAACTTTTAAAGCACACGCAATGAAAAGTGGTTCATGCAAACACCTGCAAGCAACTTCTCAAATGTGACAGTTTTTCCTTTTTTGCATATTTATAAGTAATTAAACCTTTTAGGCATTGGACTGTTAGTTGGCACTGAGATCTGAAAACTTGCTCTGGACATTTTGAATATATTATATTGTAGACAAAACAATTAGAGTTTTTTCAGCAATGAAAATCATCATTAGTTGCAGCATATAATACAGCCACTGATATTAGTATATTAAACACAGATCTTCAAGAATCAGAAAAATACTTTTTTCTTAACTACTAATTAGGTTTTATTAGATTATTTTTACCACTCTGATTTAGATTGTGCTCCCCTGGTGAAAACACATGAAATATGAGGTAATCTTAGGACCATTTGCCATAATTTAATTTATATGTGCGAATAGTGTGCAGTGAAAAAACAAACCACCTTCAATGAAGCACAGCTGTACATCACTAGCGAGCATTAACAGTCGCCTTTAGCCCCTGTTGAATTTTCACTGAGGTCAGAAGCCATCCCACACAGGGGTTACTGGAAGAGAGTGATGGCAGCAATATAGACTCACAGCTGTGCTTAGAAAGCTTGCCAGTCCCATATTCTTCATCACTAAAGAACCGGAGGGGAAAGACGTAAGCCAAAGTTCAGCCTAATGCATACAATGTATAATGACAGGTTTAGGGTTCATGTTAATATAAAACAGGAGGAGTCCGTTTCCCCACAAAGCAGGATAAATGGATTTCTGCAGTACAGCATAGACTCCACTGTGAAAAGAGACACCCACCGGTGTAATAAAATAGTAAGTTGTGGGAAAACACAGACAAATATGTGAAGCACTGATTTTGAATCACCGGGGTTTAAAACTGTGTCAAAAATGGAAACTTCAGCTGGAAAAAAATAAGTTTGTTTTTTTTCCTGCTTTTAACAAACACACCGAGATGTTCTTTTCTCTCAGGGCTTAAATGAAAGGCTTAGTCATAGGATGAAAATTTGAGATCTGTGTGTGGGCAGGATATATTGTACTAACAACACATCAGCATTTGGAGCTGCATCTCACCGATGCAAGTTATCGAGCGCTATAGAGATAGCACTCCATTATAGTGCCACTGTAAAAGCCAGAGGGGAAGGATAGCCCCAAGTACGGTACATTAAGCTGCATGGCCACAGACACTATTTTAATGCAAGTACTCACCAGTTCATAGAGTTTAAGTGCTGCCCCAAGTCATGCAACAACCTCCAGTGGCCTTATAAATGAGGATCTTTCAGCCAAAGAGGAGGCATTTACAACTAATTCGTCTATGCAGAGGTTTTATTTTTGTTAAAGACATCATCTCATGGGAGCACTAAATTTTAAATATGTTTCATGCACATAGATTCCATGAAATAACAGTAATTGATGAAGATGTTTTAGGGTTGCATGAGTGATATTCACCTTTTATTTCATAGGGCAGGGCTGTTTTTTAACAAGAGACTGAGATTCGTGGGTCTTGACATTCCTTAACTAGAATGCCTGATTGGTCCCAAGACCGAGTTTCATGTCACAGTCTTTCAGCAGCTCGTCAGAAAGCTGCAGTTCGCCCATATATCTCCATTTTATAAAAAAGATCTGGTTACAATATTTTTCCTCCTTTAAGGGGAATGTTTTATGTTCTTGGCAAATAGATGTGTGTATGCTGGCTGGTGTGTTTGCATGTTCATTCATGTGCTAATATACAGACGGGTGACAAAGTAAGGGAAAAACCAGAACCCTTGACCCCTTCAGTGAGGTGATCAAGTGGCTCTGTTGTGCTGTCATGGTACCTTTAGAGGGAAGGATCACTGCACACTAAAGATGTTCTAAGTGATCATCTTTATGATGCGATGAAACATTTCTCTACTGATGGAAGTGGTCTCTTTCAAGGTGACAGTGCCACCATATACACCAATCAGTCACAATATTATGACCATTGACAGGTAAAGTGAGTAACATTGATCATATTGGTACTATGTGGTGTTCTGCCTGAAAACTTTGGATTTTGGCATCTGTGTTGATGACCACATGGCCACATGGCATGGCCTGTCTGTATCTGTAGCTGCGTTTTCATACATTTTTTAAGTGGATTTAAAGCAAACTTTAGAAATACTGCAAAAAACTCCATTAACTGCAGAGAAATTAAAAGTAGAAGGAGCTTGAAACAGAACCAGTTGTTTGCCAATTTGAAAACCTCAGAGAATAGCATGCTACAAACTAAATCTTGGCAATCTGTGAGAGAAGAATGCAGTGAGGTCTTCAGGAATCGTTTTCAATCAGGCAAGTTGTAATTATTCTGTCATGTCAGCTGATGTTGGTCATGTTTCTGCTGTCCAGACGAAAAAACATGAAAGAAGCAGAAATAGCTGATTAGTCATGTGAATTAAATGTTCACTATATCAGAATTTATTCTGAAAAAGTGTTTCATCTCCAATGAAGTGCATTAACTCTTTTCTTTTTAAAGTCAAAAACCAACGTGAACTTGAACTAATACTTAAAAATATACATAAAAATATGTTTTAGAAAAACAAATTATGTGTCCTTTTTTAAGTCTATTCCTCTCCCTGACACTTTCTTTTGGTTGACTACAAGATAGCAAACCAAAATGTGTCCTGTAGCAGTCCTGTACAGCTGTCCTGTAAACTGCAAAGGGTCAACAAAGTATTCACATCAGTGTTCACAAAGCTATCTCTGCATTTTTTCAACAACCATCTGCTTAAATAACCTTAGTGTGCATGCTGTAATAGCTCCATTTCCATAAAGCATTGTGCATTGCAGCACACATGTAACATACACCAAGCAGGCATATCATTATGACCACCTGCCTAATACTGTGTTGGTCCCCCGTATGTGCTCAAAACTGCTCTGAACCATTGGCCATAGACAAGAGGACCTCTCAGGGTGTCCTATGGGGTCTGGAACCAGGATGTTGGCACTGGATCCTTTGGGTACTCTGGCTTGTGCAGTGGGGCCTCTGTCAATCAAACTTGTTCCACTGCATCCCGTTGATGCTTGATCACAATGGGGTGTAGGAAGTTTGGAGGTCAAATCAGCATCACAGGCCCTTGTCATGTTCCTCAGCATGTTCCTGATCGTTTGATGTTTTTTCCATGTGGTGGGGTGCATTTTCCTGTGGGGGTAGACCAGTGACATTTGGGATTTCCATTTGTATGAGGGAGTGTGCTTGCTGTGGGACAATGTTTACTTGGGTGTCTAAGTCTCATCAACATGGATGTTAAAATCCAAGGTTTTCCAGCAGAACACCACATAGTACCAATATGATCAATGTTATTCTCTTCACCTGTCAGTGGTCAGAATGTTGCAGTTGATTGGTGTATTTTGACTGAGAAAAAGCACACTTAAAAATCACTATTTTAACAATCAGCACTGGATCAGAAAAATAAAATTCACAATTAATTGTATTCTTTAATACACTTTATTAATGCTTGCTCAAATTCATACTCGCTTCATCTGATCTGAGAAGAAAGCGTCAATTAAATTCTACTATTGGTAATTTTGGTTTGTATTTCATTCCTGAGTTGCTGCCTTTGACTGCCACTTAAATTCTGAGATACTTGACATCTGGTGTTAAATCACAAAAGGGGTTTTGTATTGAAAAAATTCTAAAGATATCCAGGCTAAAGGAGCAACCAGTCAGACTCTATAAATGTCTCCTGAAACCTGCAAAAAACAATCTTCACAGCCTGCTCACATAATAATATCTCTTCCAGCATGTTAACCTTAGATCATAATACACGCCACACAGAGGGATGTGTATTTTTTATTTTTTGGATACAAGATATTCATTTGGCTTAACAGCCGAGAAAAATTAAACTACTTCACCAAGCCAAGACGTTATCAACACCATTTATTAGTGAAAATGCAAGTCAATGCGGAATAATGCTTCACCTTCAGCCATGAAAAAGTGAGTGGACGTTGTGACTCCATTAATACGCTGAGATGAACCAGAGCGTAGCACCTCTCCTGAGTCCATTTTTCTCTGGTTAAGTGATTTTCTCCCCTCTCTTCTCTCTTCCCGGTGACACATGCATGCTTAAGGGTGTCAAGGGATGGCCCTTTGTGAATTACAGAACTCTGCTGTCTCCTGTTTCTCTTTATATGATGTGCTGCGCTCAAAAGTATCGCACCCTGGGTCAAAGTCTATTCAATTCAGTCTGCACAAAAGGTTGTTTTATTCAGACAATGAATGTGTGTATGTAATTAAATTAACTAGATAACTAGACAGAAAATCTACACTCTAATCCTGATTTTGAACACAGTAAATTAAATGCAAACTGGTGTTGGTGATGATGACAGTTCCAAGTCCTTAGAGATGGAAGTTTTGACTCGCCCGTTTTATGGTTCCTAAAGTACAAAGAAGAAAGACGCCGCCTCCTCATTCACAGGAGTCATTTCTCTGTGAACATTGTGTGACCCCATAGCTATGATGAAACTTCCCCTCTGAGGAATAATATGGTCATTCTGAACAGTTCCTGGCTTTCCAGGAAATATTTCCACCATGAAATCTATAACACAATAGAACAAAAACAAGCTCCGGTAAGGTGCTGAGGAAGTAAGCCGTAGCCTATTGCCAAGACATGAGATTGCTTTTGTAGTACAGAAAGTTTAACAGGAATACATGGTATACTGACTTTCTTGCAGGATGAATCAAATAATCTAGAGGCAACAGCCTTTCTTTTGTTAGTTTTCCCTTACATGTTACCTAATTTCATTTTAACATGTAACCTTTATCTCAAGGTTTAACACTACATTATGACAAATAATCTTTTGTCAGTGCCTTTTCTCCTTACCCTATGTATTAAATAACACTTTACTGTGATTATCTGATCATCCAGAAGGCACTGTGCCCCACAGCTATTGCAAGGCAGAAATGGTGATTTCCCACAACACAGATCCAAATCAGAATGTCCTGGTTTCCTGTTGGCCTAACTGTACTTTATCTTGGCTCTGTGCTTGTTTTCAAAATGTCTGGAGGGCTGCCAAAAGGGCCGCTTTCCTCATGTCATCTTCATATTCCCATTTTACATGAAGCCCAAGCAGAGTAACTGGCCATAACTCTGGCACAGTCTTGAACAAAAATGAGGTCTAGACAACAAACAACTACGTATCAAGGTGGCAAAGCATTTTTGCAATGAACAGTAAAATGAATGGATGGGAGAGGCTCAGGGACAATGAAAGTCAACCCAGATGGCATTAGTTAGGGGATATTGTTTTCTAGTGGGTCCTCCATGCCTGTTTGCTCCGTTTGGCCAGCTATGAAAGAGATGCAGCTTTCCTTTGGCATCTCTGATGACTGACTTCCTGGAAGCTGTGTTGCGTGAAATGGCCTCCTCTGTACGAGTCGATCTCCTTAGCCATCCTCATCCCCTCACACAAGTCAGCTTCCTGCTGCCAAACATGCAGGCTTTCACTGTGACTCTTGGCAAAACGTGGCAGACAGAGGTGCAACAGGCTCTGCCGATCACAGGTAGCTGCACCTAGTACAATCACAAATAGCACCCCCGGTTCACCCAACTTCATTCTTTCTGCAAAACTTCAGAACCAGGTTCAAGTGTAACCAAGGCAACACGAGTGGCAGGGCATGTGTGGATTTTGGCACATGGGAAGTCTGACAGGTTTCAGGCTGTGCAGTTCAAAAAATGAGGCGAGTGAGAAGTTACCCCTGGGGCCTTCACGATCACTTGCACTGGGGCAAAGAGGGCTGCCAAGGCCAATATGACACACTCTGTCACTACAGTTCCCGCTTTCTCCCTGTTTTTCTCTCCACTGCTTCTAATAACGCTCTAAGAAAACACTTCTATGATCTAAGAAGGGAGTCTTGAGGGACAGGGAGTAGGTGGTAACCAAGGCAACTGGGTCAGAGGGTGACATTACACCCTGGATGGCTGACAGCCACTTATACAAACATTACAATACTGTTCTTAGGGTCCACTGTGCCAAGTTCGAAATGTTGTGGATACTGTTTAGATTTCTGCACTGACCTGTAAAATCTCTTTTGACTGGAGTTCCCATACAAAAAACTGTACTTTTGTCTTGAGAGATGAATTGCATTCACAATGTACCCCTCCTCCTGCACTGGTATTACGTGACACAATAAACCGTTTTAGCATTCCAGCTTTAAGTACACAGCATTTACCTCATACAGAAACCCGTTTTATACTGCCTACTGTGTTTTAAAGTGCTGAACGAAAGGAATGGAAAGTGGACATGCACAGGGGGCACACATAGTGACAAAAAATAAGAAAGAGGACAGAAGCAAAGATATTTACTGAATGAGTGTTTGACCTCTGAGGATCTCTGATGAACAATAACATGACCCCTCCACACTCAGAGCTCTGAGTAAACCTCACAGCATTCTGTGTCTGTTATCCGTCTCCTCAAATATTTTTCTTGGCCTGACACATGTTTATGCTCTGATGAACTTTGAGCTGCTTGCTGCTGTGAAGCGGATGTGGAGCCCTAAATTTGCATCTTGACATCCTATGGCAAGAAAATGGTAAGACATGGGGGCTGATCAAGCTTTATAACAGACATTATTGTTAGTCTTTAGTGAAATGTCCTGATTTCGATAACACCTACAGCAGGGAAACAGACACCCAAAGTACGTAGGGCTCCTTTTCCCACCACCTTCCTCTGGGCTCCCACTATGCTTGGACTAACAAGACGAGGCAGCATTCACCCCCTCAGTGGAGAGGGGGGATAAACATTTACACAGGGGTACTTCTGGGAGAAATGAAGGTCTAGGGCTGCGGGGCTGGTGGATGTTGACGTGCCAATTCATCAAATTGATCTGCATCAATGGACAATCAATCAAATCAACAATCAGGTGAGTCATTTTGCAGCCATTTTGTAGCAGTTTCTCCTGTTGTGCACCATTGTAAACGAAAGTGATGCTTTTCTCAGTTAGAGGAGATGCTGTGTGGTCTATACAATGTCAAAAAATGATGAAAAAAAAAAAAGATTTAAAAATAAATTTTTAACAGTTGACTCAAGCCGATTATAATGGATTATCAAAATAGTTTGGGATTGATTTAATAGTTGACAAAAGACCTAACAATTGATTCATCTTTGCAATTCTAGATGTATGTAGATTTCTTTTCATGGACTTCCTGGGTTATGGTAATCAAACCTCAAGTAAGGAACCTAAATGATTTAAGTAATTTTCAGCCTAACTGGGTTAGAATAGATCTTGGCTGTCTGTGTTAATTTGTCTAATAATTTAAGCAGATCCATGTATGAATAATGTTAAAGCTACAAAGTCTTTTAGTTAATGTAGAAACTCTGACAAGGGCAAAGGAGGGAGTCTGGAGTTAATGTGTGTAGTGAGGAGGTTGCAGGAGATGAATGGGTCAACAAAACATCAGACTTTAACACAAGAGACCACCGTTCATCTCCAATTTCCAACCTCAATAAAGGTTGTTTTTAAGCCTGATTAAGACTGTTCCCTATGCTTAACCATGTAGCTGTGATGTTTTGCTTTGCTTGTGTTTGTGCATGAACTTAACCCGAAATGTAATCATACACTGTCATATCATAAAACAGGTTTATTAAACATTTAAGATGGCACATGGTGTCCTGCAGATACCAATGCAAAATTATATGGTTATTAAGGGGGACTTTTTGGGAAAATTACACATGTTGCAACCGTTTTGTTTTGCTACTGGGATTTCCTATTTTAACCTGCCGGGGTTGCCCACTCTTTATATGAATCCGATTATATTTGCATCAATGCAGCATTAGGTTTGAGTAGGTTTTCTACAAGTGCAAAAGTTTCTACAGAGAAATTGTAATCTGAAGACACCATCTTGAACTTGGGAAACTGTAAGGAGCTTTAAGTCAGTTGTATAGAATAAATAGTATCAGACAAATTCATGAGATGTAATGATAATTACCAGTTTTTACAGTAACGGATTTGACCATCGAAAAGGTATTTTATGGATTCATCATCATTGCTACAGTACTTTACTTTCAGTAATTTAAATGTAAAAAAAATCGTGAAAACCTACCAATGACCCTGAAACACTAAGAATGCCAAATATACGTATTGAATTACAGGATTTCAGGATATAATGCACAGTATTTCAACATGTTAACAGCAGTATAGAAACAGGCTGTTAATGTCTGCTGCTGAACTATGATTACAGCTGTTTATCCACTGGGGCAGCAGAGCTGTGTCTGAGTGAATCACACCTCCAGACAAATGCTTTCACACTGACATTTTAGTCCTCTTCTTATGTATGCTTTTTATACACCCACTTCTCTGGCTCCGTCACTTTGTCTGTTTGCCTCGCTCTATCAATGTCTCCTTTTGCCTCTCTCTTTGTCTCTGTATGTCTTTCCATCTTCTCTCTCTCTCTCTCTGTCCAGCTCTCTCCCTCCTTCCATCACTCTATAAACTGCGGGGATGATGGATGTCTCTGATTGCCTGAGGCCTCCGAGCCCAGCACACTAAATCCCGAGTGCTGCACGGAGCTCTGTGCCATTAAAACAACACCTACATGATGCAGAAATAGCCGCGTATGATCACTAAGTAAGCAGAGGTCTGTATGGTCAGAGCAAGCTAGCGTGAGGAATTGCTGAACATAATGGACACTAAATCTATAACAAACACTCAGATTTGTTTTTCCAGTTAATTTTTGTTTACTGAAAATGTTTAATGTATTTGATGTGTAAACTTCTCTGAGTTACAGTATTGTTGCTGTAAAATGACAACAGGATGAATGGCGGTACCACAAATATCCACACAGGGCTGCTTGCAGTGGGACAAGGCAGAGCACTAAAGTTTGGCTGTGCTGCTGTCACTGACACTGTCCCTGTAACCCAAAGTGGGAAGACAGGAAGAGGAGAGGGGGGAGTAAGATGAGATGAGATGAGCGTGGCTTTGAGGTGACGTAGAGTCTTCCATGGCAGACCTTTGACTGTCTTTCAGGGGCAAAGTCTGACTCTGTTAAGCAAAGAAAGAAAGCAGAAAGAAAGAAAAAAAGAAAGTGTCTTTGCTTTTTTAAGTGTCCAGTGAGAAGGACAATGAGGAGGGCCTTGCATTGTATCTTCCTTTCTCCTCCCCCCTTCTTCTGCAGTGTCCTTGGCTCTGTGTTCCCTCCAGATGGGCCTTGGTTGCTGCAGCACCTCTCAGGATGACATGGGCCCCAGCTGCTTACTGCTGCTGCTGCTATTTCTAGGCCTGTACCCCCCTTCCACCTCAAAGAAACCTGATACCACCTTCAAACGTACACATCTGTCAGGCATCAGGGAACGTACTGTGCATCAGAAGTGCAGGTACAAAGAAAAAACATGTTTACTTTTAGTGGATGATAATGAAAAGCTGCAAAAACAGCCCTTCAGTGTTGCATTTTTGTGTATAATTTAAAGGGCATCTGTCAAACTCCTTTTTAACAGACTAAAGGCGGCTAAGCACAAACACACAGAAAAACACAAAGTCACACGGACATGAACAAAGGGTCAGGGTCACAAGACATAAAACGCCATACTCCTCTAGACTGTTACTCTTTTCTCCTCTCATGCTTGAAATCTATTTTTTGTTTTGTTGTCTTCGTCAGATCCCCGTGGTGGCTGGAAATGAAGAATTAAGACAAGAGCACAAGAAAACAAACCAAGTTGCAACCAAGTCAGCGAACACTGCAGTCCTCCAATAACAACACTTCTTGATAAAAGTCTATTTTCTCTGCACACTGTCTCCACATGATGTTATCATTTTTCTTTAAATTCAATAAAGTCTTCTCTCGCCGCTCAGATGAAAACTGTATAGTTTTGAGATGAGCACACAGTTTTGTGCAAGTTTCCTATATGAGGCCGACTTCTGCAATATGACTAGCTGAAATGCTGAGGATGTACTGCTGTGAGAGGCTGTTATGAACAGATCATTATTAAACCTTGGGCTTTGTTTTGATTTCATAAAGAAGAACAGACAATTATCTGCCGAATAAGGGAGACCATTTTTTTCTTGAGTTAAGAGTTGGATCAAGCTTTTATAATCACCCTCTTACAATTTGCACAGGCCTGTCCTCAGCAAGGCGAGGCATCATACACCATCTTTATCTCCTCCAGGATTTGCAGCCTTGGATGAAAACCAGGTAGGTGACCTTAAGGCCCAGGAAGACAAAAAAAACACTTGAAGTATTTTGTCCCAGTGAGATTGGTAAGGACACGAAAAGGCCAGCTTTTTACCTATGAATACAATGTTTTGCTTTATTTTTACAAAACCGGTGTTGTGTGAATTTTTATTTCCCGAATTTGAAGAGCAAGCCACTTCAGTCAAGTGTTTACTCTCCTTTAAGGGGAATTCATTGTCAAGTAAAAAAGTGTGCACACTGGGCTTCTTTATATATTGTGGCAATGAACACCTTCAGTCTGGAGAATGATTTGACAGTGTTGTCATATCTCATGCTCCATCTCCTGCTCCAGTATCTCTCTATCTTACTCATTCAACGCATGAAAGACAGGGTGTACGGGACCGCAGTGAAAAACAGAGTGATCCCGCCACTCTGCACCCCAGTGGAGCATAACAGGGTTACACATGTAGAGTCATGACCACATTCCAGCTTGTCTCTAGACCGCTGACACAGGGACATGTCACAACAGTGGCTCTTGGCCCCCAGAGAAAGCTAGACAGCTATACTGTCACTGTTTTGAAAGGGCTGTACTGTAACATCATTCCACCACCACCACCTGTCAGATAAAGTGTCTTTGCTTTTGTTTGCTTGTCTGTTTTTGGGATAATGCTCTTTTGGATAGCACGGGAGGAAACTTACTTTCCACAGAGAAGAATGAGATCAACCATTTAAAGAACGCTTGTAGAGACTTATTAATTTGCCTGAGCGTGAAAATAACAGCTTGTGGAGAACTGAAACTTAGATATTCCAGTTAAAATCATCTTTAAAACCACCAAGGTCCTGAATCCCTTTTTAACACAGGTACTATTTAACAAAACAGTTATGAAAAATGCAGTTAAAAGCCCAAAAAGCACTACGATGAGGATGTAGCTGTGGCACTTGAACTTGTGTGCATTCAGTAATTAATTAAGTTAATTAAGTGCAAGCACTCATGTGCCTGCCCTGCGGTTATGGAGTGCAAAGTGAATATTTTCTGCTTAGTGATAGTACTCTGTACCAATTGTCTTCCTGCCTCCTGCCACACTCACATGAGAACATGCTCCTCTGGAACAGCAAATGACAGGATGCTGAGCACAACACAATAGTCTCAAACACATATCAAGGTGTACGAGAGGATAAATGGGAGGCAAGACATCAAGAGATATATATTACTGCAGCCGAAGATAGCATACAAACTGCAGTTACTACACAACAGACACACTAGTGAGGGCAGCAGGTGTGGCAAGGCAAGCTTTAGCAAAATATGTTTGTAAAGTACCATCATCACGGTAAAATTCACTGATAGATGCAGTGTTTAAAAACATAAATACACTGAATTTCAATATTAAGTAAAAAGTTAAAAGTCTACTATCAGTTCTCCAAGCAAATGTTGCTACTTTTTGCCACTGAACAAAAACTATACAGACACTGCTATTTTAGTCATACATTAATTTTTGCTCAGTATATTGTCAGCTTAAGTATAAACCAGTTGGGAGATTATTTTAAGTGAACGTCATGTCATGCGCACTGTGGAAAAAGAAAGATGCATCAACTAATGAACATCACTTTCTTCTCCTGTCATCATTTCTCAGGGGCTAAATGATTTGGTGCACACTGAAGTGTTCACCAACTTTCAGCAAATTGCCAAACTAACAATAAATCAGAAAACAGCAGGGAGGGTACGCCCAAGACCACTGAGTCAGCTCAAGAAACTTCATGATTTATGCTAGTCTGAGCCATCAATCTTTGTAAGAAAAACAGCAATAGCTTCCGAATCCACACCGCAAGTCTTCCTTGAGTTCATAGGATCTAATGAAACTATCATTTGAGGTTTTGGTTTATGTTTGGTGGTCAGAGTTTTCAATGGCAAGATGCATTTCCCTGCTCTGCACAACACAAATCCTCCTACTGCAGCATGTGTCCTCTGGGGCTGAGAGAGGCCGTGCAGGCAACTGCAGATGGAGGATCACAATTTCCACATGCTCCACACCCTGTTTTATATAGCCTCTCAAGCTGTTAAAGAGTGGAGTCTGCTGCCAGACTATCTTTAATTACTCATAGTACACGTATGTAGCAGGGATATACTGTTGACACTCATGTGTCTGTGCATGTGCATAGGCTCCCATGTGCAATAAAGCTTTTTCCACATTATCTGCAAAATCAGACCACAATGCACACTCAGAACTCTTTTTGTGCACCCTGTCTCTCAGGCAGATAAATGAGTGTGATTTCTTTTGACAGCTCGGGTATGGAAATGGAGCCACAGGCTCAGAGAGGTGACATGATATAGACAACAAAGTCAAGCGAAGAGTCGAGGAGAACAAGAAACCCCTAAAGTAAGATCCAAAAACAGGACTCTCAATGCTGATAATCTGTCAAAGGCCCAAAAGAAACTGATGTGACACAACAAGGCATGAAAAATAAAACCCAGACTAAACAAATAAAGACATACTAAATTAATGCACACCGTATGCATTTAGATGTGCATGTTGACACAAAAACACCCCTGAATATAAAACAAGCAACAGTCTGTTACTATCACTATGACTATCACAGAATTTAGTGTGTTGCTGAGCTTTCTAGTAACAGTAAAGGCAAACAAACTAAATTCCGTTTTTGTCACCACCTCTTGACAAGGCTTCAGAAGATAAGACAGTTCAGACATGTCATAAACTGCATACAAAAAGTCTAGTGTGTCCTTTCTGCTCTGAACTTGTGTCCCAAAATCACCAAAACATAGTAGGAGTGTCTATGAACTTGCACCATGAAAACACTTTAAACTGTTTTCAACAAACATGCCCATTAAAAAGATATTTGTTGGAGCTACAAAACCTTACAGGTTGGCAACATGAGCTGGCTCTCAGTATGGAGCTCCTCCTGAAGGCCAAAGGTCCGAGACCACTTTGGAAAAGGCTAACATGAAGAAACCTAAGACATCCATCTAATCTCCTGCATAAATGTAGGAATTCATGACCTCTACCACACCACACAAGAAAACACTTGAGCAACAAAGACAGCAGCGTAAAAAATCATGAATCATTAAAGATGATATTAGCGAAACAGTTGGGTTGGGGAAAGGACAAGTAAAAGGGCAGCAGTTTATTTTTATCACAGAACCTGCAGATAAATAAATTATCGAAAGGCAATTCCAAGTACACTAATAACGAGGGATGATAATTTCCAGTATCCTCTGTGGTTCCTAATGTCTCTTAAGCAGAAGATAGTTGGGATTTTCACAGCAGTTAGTGTACATTATGCCTTAATAGAACCAGTAGGTATCCAGCAAACAGAGGTAGAGTTTAGGTGTTGGACAGATGTATTGATACAGCTAGAAACATTAGCTTCCCATTCAGCTATGAAACCTCCTACTGGTTGAGCAGGATGACTAAGGACGACAGGGATGCCTAATGTGACTTTCATTAACGATACGCTACAGGCTAGAGGCTGAGGCAGGCCAAGCCCAAATTGAAAAGTGCTGAAGCATAACTGTGTCGGATGCCCAGTTTCCTAGCCCCATAGTCTGACTGATTGAATTCCTGCCTCGCCCACAGAAAGAATTCCTAAGCTTCGCTTACTCCCGTATCAAGTGGGTGGGTTTGGCTGGTAGAGGTTCTAACTAACCTGCCATGAACTGCCACAGTCGTGTAAGTAAATGTTAAAGGGAAAGTAGCCCCAAATGGAAGCTGTTACAAATATAAAGAAATGTGACTTTTATCCCAAACATGAAAGGCATCAGGTAACTGTAAAGCAACTTTAACTAGCTTAACTTTAACTATTTTAATTATATTAAAATATCGACATTAACAGTTAGCCATGGGCAGAATTGTTTTACCTATACATGACTGGCAGTCCAATTTTGGACCATTTTATATATCACTGATAACTTTTACACATGGTACTCAAGCCAACGGAATAAATGCACAGAAGATCAGATAAAACATGAAGTCATTTGACTCCGACTAAAAAAATCAGAGATCAATGCAGTGTTAAATCTCTGCTTTGTGAATGAGTTGAACTCAATATGTAAACAGTGAATGCCTTTATTTGCAAATTGAAATTTCATTGTGGTGATATGTTCTTACGATGTTAAACCTGTTAAACATTTATGAAAATTACATAATTACATAATTACTGATCCAATATTTGCAATATTTAAAAAATATTTCCACAATATTGTCTAACTGTTTATGCATAAATTTACAGCCTCAATTATCACTGCTCCCCCTTTATTTCACAAACTAATTAAACTACCTGCAGTGGTCTACAGCTGTTCACACATCAGCCTTCCAGTAGAGTGAAAGGTCATGACATCGAGGTTTGAAGACGTAATGTGATGCACTCCAGCACAGCGCTGAAAAGCTAAATAAAACTATTTGCGTACGTGCAATGACAGGATGATCTAAGGTGTCGGGCTGTAGGGGAGGACTGTAGCTGCTAATTAGAGGTAGGTTCTGATATAAAAGACTCTCCAGCATGGAGGGTCTTGTTAGCTAACAGTTAAACCAGAGTGCTCCGGCTGAGGGGTTGGCTGGCTGCTGCAGAGCAGTCTTCCTTTACTGACATCGATACGGGGCTCCACAGGAGGGTTAGGAAACAATGGTGTTGACAAGCAGTATCAGGCCTAGCAGCATGAAGGCAGGGCCAAACGATTCCATTTCCCAGCCAATTCCATTATCAGGACACACAGACTTTACTAATGCCTGAAAACAAACAATACACAAGCATCCTTCTAATTAAGCCCTTGAGTAGCGCTGCTTAGTGCACCGGCATATCTGTGTTGGATGCCTGCGAACAGGCTGATTGGATTCATCAGCACTTTTAATGTGCTCCTGTTTCCTCCCATAGGCCTCTAAAAGACTACTGGCTGAATTCAATGGCCCATCCAATACACTGCATGTTGAAAGCCCTGAGAGGCAGATTGGGGTACTGAGGCTGTCAGTTATTTCTTTGGGAAAACAGAATCTGACAACAGCCTGTGTTGATGACAATGCAGACTAGGGACAAACAAGCATGTCAAAAATTATCTCAATGTATTGTAATGCTAAGTACTGTGATCATAATTTTTTCCATTATTCTCAGTTTTAGTAAACAAACACGCCATGTCTTTATTTTTTTGTGCAATATTAACATAAACCAAACCTCAACATACATTTTTTTCCACTCATAGTTAAAAAGGTGGTGTTTTCTTGGCCTTGAAATAAACTTTGCACATGCTTTTGATGTTTTCATACCCAGAATAACACACATGACACATTAGTGGGTGGAGACATGGTCTTTGTTGATAAGTTATTTGCATATGAAGCACTGCAAGACAATATGCTGGTGTTTTGGTTAGCTCTTTGATTCGAGGACCACAAATCATATCAAATAAAAAAACTTGTCGGAAGTTTAAACCAGTTAGAGAATAACACAAAATAACCTCAACACATGCTGACGATCTGTAGCTACAGGAGCTTACATTGGGTGACAGATAGTGTCTATCACAGCGCTATACATGTTGCTATGGTTAACAAAATCTAAATAAATAAATATATTGTGCATTTTGAATAAAACTGCTCAAATCTTACACCTCCTGTGAGAAATTCTCTTCCCTTTGTCCATTTTGCTTTTACAGAATTTGATGATTACTACAATAATCTGACATGGTTATCTTGATAAAGCTTTTGATCATCGGTACATCTGGTCATATTTGAAGAAAAAGTCCACAACTCTGCTTTTGATATGTAAACAGGATTGTTATGAAATACTATCTGCATTTAAGGGATGAAAGTCTGCTGCTAAATTGATCAGCTTTGACCATAAAAGATCTAAACAGAATATTACTGAATCTAAAGAAGTAATAACTTGAAAAAAATACAGAAAAACGAATAAGCAATACCGTTTCAAAGTCAGACCGACATAATAGAGATTTGGAAGGGGAACGGATTCAGTTAAGTCCTACTTTTATTGCATTCTCAAGAGGTTGGAAATGAGAGTAACACACTATCATTCTGGAGAGGCTCTCTGTGTTTTCCCATAGATAAAGATGTTAATGACCAAAGGCCGTTGAAGAGTGAGGGGCAAAAAAGAGAGATAAACATAGTGAGCGAAATAACTTAAAAGTGGTCATTTAGTGAACGGCTTTAAAGAGAAGTGCACCCACAATACCCTGAGGTGATCAAAATTAATTAAATGTTTCATGGCAACACACATTCATACTGTCCGCTCCTTTTTAGAATGAAGTACATTAATGAGGTTGCTTGCTTTTATTTTCAAGATAACTTCTCCCTTTAACGCTCTTTTGAAGAGACAGAAAGCGATACACAACAGTGAAGATTCATATCTGGTCTGCTTGTAATTAATTTCAATAAGTAAATTGTGCATCTACAAGGCTCGAGTCTGATCGAGTGCTTGAATTGACAGGTGCAGCCTGTATGTATGTTGTGCTTATCTTTATTATTGCATTATATATCTGGAAAATTTGCATATGCATAAGGATGAATACTGTTTTTCACAAATCATAAACATCCCTTTAACGCTGAACACTCCATGATTTGTTTTTTATGACACATCATGATCTGCAAAGGAACTATTGATCCAAATTATTCACAACTAAGTTTTATTATCAGACTATTTGTGTAAAGCCCACACAGCTTCACTGGAATTATCAAGTGAAGACCTTCATCTTCCATTTAAAGCCAAGTTACTGTAAGTACTATTGACCCCCATCAAGTATTTCAATTTCTGTGATTTTTTCTGAAGTGCAATGAAGCAGCTTCCACTTCTACATGTGTATTACCTCAAGGTTCATCTTCAAGTTGAAAGAGCCTCTTTGCAAACAGGGCTGAGCCGAGGACTGCACACTGTGAGTCACCTGGAGTATAGCTATTGTTCAGCTCAAGTACAAACTGCTATGAGCCAACAAAATGCACCCATCAAACTGACTAGTTCTGTTTCCCCCAAAATTGTAATTGCCCAAAACATTCCCATGAGCAACAGCAAAGATTTAGATTGAAATGATCCACTCTCAAAGATCCAGATTTGACTGGATGAACCAGCTCCTCTCAAAGACTGCAGGGCAATCAGAGGGAAATGCAGTGCATGGAAAAAATTAATCTTTGGAATACAGAAGCATATTTTTGATCTGGAAGAGCTTATCCACTCTTTTTTTTTCTCTGTCACGTTTTCATTCAGCCGTGTTTCCAAATAAATGTCAAGTGAATCTGAAGCAAACAACTGACACAAAGAGACAAGATAATGTGAATTAGGCTGGTTTCTATTACCTGCTTTGGAGTGAATAAACTAGGCTGCATAGGGCCATCAGATGGTGGCGCTATAGACTGCAATACGCATGCTGTAATAAACAGAGTAGAAGAAGTCTAAAACAAAGCCAGTTCTTTTCTAGCTGCTAAACCTAAAAGTGGAAGAAGAGACAAGCAAAACTCTGGCTATCTATGAGAGAAAAATGGAGACAAGTCTTGAGGAATTGTTTTTAATCAGACTAGTTGTAATTATTCTCTCATGTCTGGAGACAAAGACAACAAAAAAGCAGATACAGCTCATCAGTTTTCAGTCTTGTGACTTAAAGGTTTGCTATGTCACATAATATTCAGAAAGAAATGTCAAAAACAACATCAAGTGGACCTAAAAATTTCATTTGTAAAATTGAGAAAGAGCTTTTCAAACTTTCCATCAGCCTTTTTCTAATGCAATCCTCCAAAATGCACATAAATGTGTTAATGAAAATAGACATTTTTGATATACTATTTATACCAGTAACAGTTGGTTTAATAAGGTGAAAGCCTAATCTCACATACAGGGAGAAAGTGTGAATTCTACACATATGTTAGTAATGAAAAAATGTTTTTGTACCTCCTTGCTCAGTTTCCCATCACAAACATACAGTATAAAACCCTTTCACCCAAGAATGTGCAGTTTTAGCCAGAACCTGTCCCTTGGAGTTCACTGTTTCAGGGGGCATCTGAACTGGTTCCCCTGCAAACACTGGAATGGGTTGAGAAAAAGCTGCCAACTTCCTTTCTTAGGAAACTGAGGAGAAACATAAGCCTTTTCAGTAATAGAGTTGCCTACTGCACACTGAATGAAACATGTGATTGGATTTATGTTGGGTTGGCGACCCCAACTTAGCTGCATCTCATGTGTAACGTACATATTCAATTCGATGGCCCTTATAAGCTTTAGCACATGTATTCATTCCCCCATAGGTGCAGAGGATATGGATACGTTGTGCTATGTCAGGTACTGTGTAGGTTAGAGTGATTATGTTAAAGGTCAGGGTCTTTTCGCACCTTGGGGAAGGAGGAATGTGATAACAATAGAAATTCCCTACAAGTTCACACTGGCCATACTAATGCTGTGCATTCCTCCTACAAACAATAGGAAGAGAGCATAAAGTACAGATACTGAGTGGGAAGACCAAAGCTTCTATTCTGTACTCATGGTAGTGCACAGCAGAAAATGACGCAGAAAAAAGACAACCATTCCAGATTGATTGGATCTCTTTCTACAAGGTATACAATCATAATGACAGCAGAGTATGCTGTGTGCTGTCTCTATGTGTTGAAGGTCTCCTCCTCCACATAAACGCAACACACTTTCTGTGTGCATCTCTCTGTCTGACTACAGCTAGAAGGGATCAGCCTGGTCCTCCCTCTCTTGCTGCTCTTCCTCACTTCACTAGGGGAGAGATAGTGTAGATAAAAGAGGGCGTTTAAGCTCTGCCACTTGTGGAGAGGTCTCATCTCCAGCCTCAGGTGGTGTTCCAGCACACAGTTAAGATTGAAGGCGAATCACAGACGCTGCTCGAGGCCAAGTTGCTTTCTACAGCAGTACTGGTGTTATACACTTCTATGTGCACAAGCACACAGGAAGAGGGAGACGAACAGAGAGGAGGGATAGAGCAGGAGGGCAGTAAACAGAGAGGTGATGAGCAGTAGGAGTTGAAGGAGGAAGAGGAGGAGGAGACGGGAGGAAAGGACAATATCTTTATCCATTATAACAAAGACAAAACTGCAGACGCTTCATGGGATGCCTCCTAAGATGGTAGGATGTGACACACCGCCCGCCAGCAGCAAGGAGCAGGGCATGGTAAAGAAACAAGGCTGATACAAAACACACAGGCGAAAGGCTAACTCCCTCACATTCATCAAGAGGTTCAGATTTGATTTCAAGCCAAACACAAGTCTCTATTCCTTCCTTCCTCGCTCGTTTCCTTCCAGACAGACAGTCGCAGAGACAGATACAGTCTATCTCTTCATTCCCGGACTTACATCCTGCTGGCCCCTGTGCTCTCTACAAATCTCTGACAGAAAGAAAAAAAAGAGTGCCAGTAGTAATTCCATTGCTCATTATTCTTCATTACAGAAGAGAAAAGCACCCACGGCTAGATCATATTTGCCGTTAACTAAACTTTCGAAGACAATTAGCTCAGGTTGTTAAAATTAATCATTGTTACAGCCATAATCTCGGAGGCCAGCAAAAGCCCCGGCATTTATGGTTTGTTTATTTGAACACCTCCCGTGGATATCGACCCAGCCCTGTTGTAAACAGCAGGATAAGGCCTTCTACGATCGTTGGGCGGATTTACTTTGTGCACAGGGATGAGCCATCCAATTGTGACCTAGATTAGATGCACAGAGTGGGAAAACACAGCCTCTCTCTTTTTAATGATTACAGTAGGTTTATCTGAACAAACTTCTTATTATTTCTGTATTGAATCAAATGAGTGTTTCAACATTTTTTCCTCTGCTTTATGAGCTTAATCGCTGCTGTCTACATGGGGGGATATGACTTGGAATTTCAGTCATTTCCGAGTCTTGAAAACCCTTATAGCAGCATTCCTGAGCTCTCGCAGTTTGTTGTCATTCCATCGATGATTGACTGTAAACATCAGAGACTCATAGGATCTGATAGGAAGCTCCATTATGCTAATCTAAGCAGTCTCTTTTTCACAGTCTTCCTGAAACAAGCTGAATAAAACATGCTTTAGTTACTCTAAAATGGAGACATGCTTTCTATGCATTTCTTTTTCATTTTATCCCATCGACTTTTTTCTGTTGTGCTTTGTGTGCAACTGGATCCTATATCCGGATTAAATTAATTGCCCAACTTCCTTTTTAATAGGCCTTATGGTCTGCCTCTTAGCAGCAACCAGAAACTAATAGCCCTGGTCACGCTGCATGGAAACCATATAAACATCCCTGGCCCGTTTCACAGAAATATATACTTGCATTCCATCACTTTGTTTTTTTCCTCTACTCTCTCAACTCATGAGATGGGTACTTTCTCTTCAAATGCATGGTAGCAGAGCTGAGACCATGATACATATTTATGTTTTTACGCTTGGCTGTTTATGGTTGGTAATTTGCATTAAACCTTTGCCTGGTTTGTGCTGAGAGACGGGACACCTGAGAGACATATGGCTGAGAGCTCTGTCGATATAAGCATGAATATCCCAAACCTGAAGACACATATCACACGCGGCTCGTGCACAAAAACACACATACATGCAATTTCTAGGACCTGGGTTAGGCCTCTGAGGACTCTGGTAATACCCTGTATAATACCCCACATCACTTACCAAGAGCATCTGCAGCAGACAGAGTCATTTAGAATGGATGTGCTTCAGGCAGCTATAAGGAATTCTATTATTGCTCTCAAAAAAACCAAGTATCTATATGGAAATTTGTGTCTGCCTAATGTATTGGTCTGGAGCATAGTTACATGATAATTCCAGTGTAATTAATGGTTTCTCTGGAAAAGGGATGATTAATGCAGAAGCTGGCATTGAGCGCATATGAATTTTTGTGCTAACTGTTGGATTATTTAACAGACATGTAGGTAAACACGTCTATTCCCCCGAGGCATTTAAAAGACCACAGAGAGAATTTAATTTTTGCATTTTTTTTTTCATCTGGATGACCTCTAGTACAAGCGTCTAGTAAGATAACGGCAGGTAACTTTGTGTTTTGCAGTTCCATAATTCAATTTGGAATATTGTTTCTTGTTTTGATTATTAAAGCGCACAAGCTTAAAATGACAGAATGACTATATTTCACAAACTAACAAGAGGAAGACCATAAAAGGAGAAAAGAAAATTCACAAAAACACTGCTATTCCTCGCTACAAGGACAGACTATTGAGGGTAGTAAAGACGTCTTTTTGAAATGAGGACACATCAGCATAAGCTTCCAAAGTGAGAAGCAAAAAAAGAGAAAGTAAAAGACAAATAAAAACATGCCACAGTTTTCTTTTTGTTTAGCTCTCATTTAGAGGAAGAGGAGTTTAATAAAAAAAAAGAAAATACAAATAAGTTGCAAGACTTTTAATGAGCCCAATATATCTATCTTCTGGCTGACAGTTTACACTTAAGGTAACCTAATCCAGTATTTATAATGACAAAACTACAATAAGCAAATGTCCACACTCAGTTTCACAAAATCTTTCCACATAGCAGCCTAGTAAGAGTAAGGCAATGCTGCTACAATATGTGAAAGCACATTTAGGTGCTAAAGAGCCTCGGCATCTTTATTTCTTTGTTTTACTGACTTAGATCCTCCCCCAAGTCCATTCTCTCTATTTTGCCATCTCACTCACCCCCTACCTCTCCATCACTCTTCTTTCTCCGTCTGTTATTAGCAGTTCTTTAATAATGAACCCTACAGGCGTCCTCTTCATTAGGCAGGCAAGGGGAGAGAGGCCAGCTAGCCAGGCTGACCCTGCTACACTCTCCTCATTGGGGACCTGGCACAGGAATTTTAATAGGAGAGCAACGCAGGCAGGCAGGTCAGTCCTGGAGACACACTGTGCATGCCAATCTGAGCTGACCAACCGGCGTGAACGCAGCAAGTGTGCTGTGTGCGAGCCTGACAGTCTGTAACGAGCGTGGAGGAAGGGAAGGAAGACAGGGAAAGGATGATGGCAAGTGGGAAAGCGGCAGTAAAGGGATCAAGAGGGACAACGCGGCGGCATTGAGAAGCTATTCAGGTGAGAGGAGAAGAGGGGGATGGAAGGTCAGGGTGACAAGAGCCTGGCGGCAAGACAATCCCTGCAGTGCTCGCCATACTAATAAAGCAGACAGAGTTTTGCTAACTGTCTTTCATTTATGCTTAAGCCGACGCTTGCTATGAGAGAAAAATATAAAAACGTGGATGCAACAAGGGGACTGTTATGAAGCGTGTTAATTGTAATCTGAGACTAAAAGTGCCACTGGTGAATCTGTCCCTCAGGAAACAGAATGAGTTGTATTTCATGTCCCCTAAACCAGCCACATGAGAATAAGCTACATAACAGGTGTGAGCTTGCAGTGGGATTTCAGAGCTACTCTGTTGGGCTGGCTAATACACCATTCACCCTCTTCCTCCATGCTTAAACACTCTGCCTTTGAAATACACTTTACATCACCTACTTTAAAAATTCCCTGCCCTAAACAGCACAGGTGATTTGTTGTATATTCACCGGTGGGCCAGTGGATTTTCCTTTTTAGCTCTCTCCCCGCCATGGTAATTGCCACGTCGACCTTGATGTAGATAGGATAAATGAAACATATCCTCTATCAAGGCTCGGCCATTAGTAGCGCCACAGAATTACCTCATTTCCTCTGTGATCTCTGTAAACATTTTCTGATTCTGTGCATGCCCGCCCATTCGGCAATATTTCCACGACTATCATGAGAGAGCACTCCCACCAGTGCCTCATTTCAAAAAGATACTGCATGTGTACTTGGCTGCATACATCAGTCCATTTTAACTATAAATTGTGTAAACGGAGCTTTCAGCCAAGAGTAAAACCGCTCTTTAGGGAATAGCTGAGACTGTTTGATAAACCAGAATACATTTTTTGAGCTTTCAAGATCAGACTCTGGGAAACATAAATGACAAGGAAACCAAAACTTTGCAACATCAAAAATGTTTCACATAAATCCAGAAGAACTCACATCTCAGAACAGATTTCATCATGTGTAACTAGTTAGCGAATAAAGCAAATATGCGATAAATTAGCCGGTTTAAAATGTCATCTTTGGGAAACATTTTTATATTTTTACAGATATGCTCTTGATGGCTACAAAAAAAGTCAAGTAATACTGGATCTGGGCCAATCCCTGAACTGATTTTGAGGAGGTAAAGGGCTCCAATATTAATATATCAGCCAATGTTCTGTATATTAGGCCTGAACAATATTTCTACCAGGTGACTTGAATAACTATTTGGAAGGAAGAAATCTGTCTGGAATGATTAGGGTGATTTTGTGGTACAGTGCATTTGCATTTAAAAAAACGACAAAAAAAAACACAAAACCTTTTGAAATATTCTCATGTGCTGCATTAGTGCCAAAGGAATCCAAAATAATGTCATACAGAATTTTGTGGTGCTGATATAAATGGTGAAAAAAAATTGGTCACGTTGCCTTGCGTGGTGGCAGCAACTGCAAGTCACTGCTGTCAGAGAAACTGATTTTGGTCAACATCACCCTTTCTGTAGCAGAAAAAATTTCATTCAACTGAGACTGCATTGCTTTTGCCACACAAATCTTTCGAGTGTGTCGCTATTGTTCCTTGTTCATTTTGCTGTGCACATGCCACGCCTACATGTCGACAAACTCTGTCTTGCAAATAAAGCCAGAAAAAAAAATCAAACCAAAACACAGTGTATCCAAGAACCCTTAAATCAGAGTGAATGATCTTCTATCAGACAGACTTCTCTTGCAGATTAAAGATTATTAATGGGAAATGCATCAAGCAGCAAAAAAGGTTCTAACATCCTGTGATGTGACTATTGCACATCTGCACAGCAGTGTTGATGCTGAAATCATATCTTGTGCAGCCTGACTTTATATATTTACATATAAATACATGCATACAATATGTGAGTGTTATACTGAAAAAAGGGAAATGATGGGGTCATTGTTATTTATATTTATATTATATTCTAAGAAATGTTTCACAAACTAGTTAGCAGCTTACCATTAAGACACTGTTGCTTAGCTGTGATGTGCACTCTCCTAAATGTTTTCCAGAGTATTGTAAACAATGGAGTCTGAGCCACTCTGAACAAACTACATGATAAAACAATTTCTAAATTATATCAAGCATCTTCTTCTGTATTGTGTTGTGAAAAAAAATTATATTGGACAACATATACACAGATACCAATAAATCAGTGAATGGCCAATATAGGCTGATAACATCAGCAGACTGATATATCAGTTGGGCTCTAATTACTATATTTATCATACTGTGCTGAAAGACTAAAACTATTTGTCCTAAGAAAAAAGTTACCATCCTTACCAGCTGATAGGATACATGGAAACACAAAACACCAATTTGCTAGGTAGCTTGTGAACTATAAAAAGAAAAATGTAAGATCAGAGTGTTCTTTCTATAAAGCCCAGTTTGGCTGTAAGTACAAGTGCGTCTTTCATTTTTATCGTAACATGGAAACCCAAATGCACTATTGCTAGTCAATGACAGACTATAGTTTTCCACATTTAAAATAAAATTTAGAAAATGTAGATTAGGGAACATAAACACTGTTTAGCCCTTCCTCTTCTGGTTTTATGAAGGGTAACATAACCCACCATCTTTCCAACTCTTAAAGCACCAGTCTTGCTCCAACTACTTATAAATGTGGAGAATGCAAAAGCTTAACCTGCTGTACCTGGTTATTGTTGCTAAACTTGCACAGTTGCTGTACAAGGTCTGGGTCAATTTCTGTGATAGAGAGATTTTCTTTTACCAATTTTCTTCTAATATTTTGAAAAATAGGGTGCACTGATCATCAAGAAACCCACTCTCCACATTTTCCAACCTAACAGCCACATTTCTGCCTTAGCACTATGAGCCCAAGATTTGCTTTTCACAAATACCATATTTATATTATGTCAATAAATCTGCAGGAGGAACAATAACAATACACAAACCAGAAAGAGCTAATAAAAATAAATCACCTTTCTATAAACAAATTCTCTTTGACTCTGCTCCATTACTGAGCATCGACTGCGGTTTCCATATCAGAATATGGACTATGTCGAGTTCTGGTGATGCTGTTCTCTATGGTACATTTTTAGTACCGACAGCAGCTATATTTCAGATAGGATCATACTGTAAATCCATAAATACATCACTTGTAATTGTCCACAGCCCGTCAGTGACACAATCACAATCTGCTTTGTCATGTGTGGAGGACAGACACTTTAATAAAGAGCGCAGTACTGGGCATTCATATTGTTCTCATTTCTTGCCCTGTCAGCTTTCCAAATTAAGAATGATGTTCCTATTTGTCTTGCAGTTTATTTGTCGCAAAATGGTTGATTTAGCTCAAACTAGCACATGGTGTGCAGCTTCCCCCATTAGTCCCAACGCAGTAAATACTGTAGTGAAAACTGTTTTTGAAAGCAAGAACTGGGAAGCAGGTGGACAAAAAAGAAAATACTGAACGCTTTCATTCTTCATGAGATATCTGACTTTTGATCAAAAATGACATCCCTCTTTCAGAACAACTAAAAGCACAGACAGAAATTCTACTACTTTTAAGGCACAGCAAAACATTCAAACAAGCATTACCCACCTTGAATTTTAAATCTATTAGATGGGACATAATCTTGAACACTGTCTCCAGCCTATGAATCACCCAGTACACAGTGTCTGTGTGCAATCAACAGTGTTATCCTGCCGACAGATCATGGTGGTTGGACATCAGAGACTTTGAAATTGTATTCCAGAAACAAACTTTGATGATGCTGCCCAGATGATGTAACTGCAGGTTATCCATTACAAATGGCTGTGACATCATTCCTGAGTGAGTTAATTGCAACGCCATCGGTACAAAGAGAACATTTTGCCTTTGAACCCTATCAGTAGTCTGTAATGTTTGCAGTGAGGGAGAAGTGCACTTCCTTGTTGGGTGTCATCAGCCACTCATCATCTCAAACCAGCACAAAGCACAAGATTTAATCTTTCATCAAGCCAAATTTAAGAATCAATTCTCCACACTGTCACTGCCAGTATACTGTAAAAGTGCCCTACCCTGTAAATAAGGACATTCTGGGTATGTTTATGCACATTTTAGAGGACGTCAATCGTCACAGTGCACACTTTTAGCATTTTTAGCAACATTAATGATTCATATCTATTAAAAAGCAGAATTAAGTAGCTAAAAAGAGACATATTCCTTTCTTAAGTGATATTCTTTCACCTGAAGTGACAGAAGAAGTGAAATTTGTCGCTAAATGTGCCTGAGAAATAAATACGTATGTGCTCCTGCATATTTAGATTAATGCATCCAAGTGCCTGCGTTAGAGTACATATTGTCCACGTGTCCTATCCAAGTCTCATATCGGTTCTGATGTATCAGATTACCCCATCAGATAATGCTCGTCCAGTGAGGCCATCAGTCCGACACTAATCCTCCTTTGATGAGTCTAGCTACACAGGAAAACCACTGACATTTCGCACTAAGGCCTTCTCCCTTTTCTCCTGCCACGCACGGACGGAACTCAGCTCCGGTGAGATGCTCTTTCATCCCGACCTTGGTGAGATGAGGGTCTGGACTCAGATGACTGGTGGATTAGATGGCAGCTCACAGGAGACAGAGACACTGATGTCTGAGAGAAAGACTCAGGAGACAAGGCCTCAGGAGCTTGGCAAGATGCAGCCAAGATCCCGGGTCATGGCCAGTTAGTCAACACAGAATAGGTTGTATAAAAGCCAAGTAGTTATGCAAATTGTCTGGTTTCCATAATGTGACCAAAAGGACTATGGTTCACCTTCCAAAACAGTCAAAGGTCAAAGGCACTTAAAAAAATGTTAAACAACACTCTACATACGTTGGCCTGAGTACAAACCTCAGAAAAACACCTTAAACATACATTCAATTATCAAGTACATCTAGCTAAAATTAAAGCCAAGCTAAAACAAAAGCTGTGAGATAAATCCTATTTTAATTAAGATGATAAAGCAGATCTAGCTGTTTCAGAGCAGTGTTGATTAATGTTTATGGCTAGAGGATGTAGACTGTGGTGCAGTTGAACTGTGTTACATTATTCACTGATCGGTCACAACATTAAAACCATTGACAGGTGAATAACATTGACTATCTTGTTACAATGGCACTGGTCAAGAGGTGGGATAGATTAGGAAGCAAGTGACAAGTTAGTTCTTGATATACCGGAAGCTGGCAAAACAGGCAAACACAAAGAATAGAGCGACTTAGACAAAGGCCAAACTGTGATGGCTAGATGACAGAGGATCTCCAAAACAACAGGTCCTGTGGGATGTTTCCAGTATGTAGTTGTCACTAAACTGATGTGAGTCGGGAGCGACGGTGGGCCCACGTGGTGAGATCCCACAGTAAGCCTACTATGGCACAAACTGCTGAAAATCTTAATGCTGGCTATGACAGAAAAGGTATCAGAACACACAGAGTTGTTGCTGCACATACACGAGGGCTGGACCCGAACATACAAATATTCAGTTGTCATGGTGGTATCCAGATAATTATTTTGAGATCCCAATTGTGCGCAAACATTGATCATATTGGTACTACGTGGTGTTCTGATGGAAAACCTTGGATTTTGAAATCTGTGTTGATGAGACTTAGACATCCAAATAAACATTGTCCCACAACAAACACACTACCTCTTGCAAATGAAAATCCCAAATGTCACTGGACTACCCCTACAGGAAAATGCACCCCGCCACATGGAAAAAACATCAACCAATCAGGAACATGTTGAGGAACATGACAATGGCCCAACATGTTGATTTGACTTCCAAACTTCCTACACCCCATTCTGATCAAGCATCAACAGGATGCAGTGGAACAAGTTTGATTGACAGAGGCCCCACTGCACAAGCCAGAGTACCCAAAGGATCCACTGCCAACGTCCTGGTTCCAGACCCCATAGAACACCCTGAGAGGTCCTCTCGTGAATGCCCAGTGGTACAGAGCATGTTTAAGCACATAAGGGGGACCAACACAATAGTAGGGAGGTGGTCATAATGTTATACCTGATCAGTATAGGTCTGCATAGCTGCAAATCAGTCAGAGAGCCCTGTCAACGCCACATAAGCATCAGACCATGGAGCAATGGAAGAAGGTGGCCTGTTCAGGTGAATCACTTTTTCTTTTATATCATATGTCAGCAAGGTGCATGTGTGTTGCTCACTTGGGGAAAAGATAGCAACATGATGCATTATGAGAAGAAAGCAAGTCGGTGGTTGTACTGTGATGCTGTGTTGTTTTAATGTTCAATGTTCTAATGGGAAACCTTGGGTACTTGCATTCATGTGGATGTTACTTTGACATGTATCACCTGACTAAACATTGCAGACCATGTAAACACCTTCATGGCATGTAAACACCTTCATGGCAACAGTGTTCCCTGATGGCAGTACGATAATGCACCCTGCCTAATAGCAAAAATTGTTCAAGCTATGGCCTAACCCTAATCCACCTCACAACGTAAAGGACTTAAAGGATCTCCTGCTTACATGTTGGTGTTTGATACCACGGGAAACCTTCAGAGGTCTTGTAGAGTTCATGCCTTGATGGATCAGAGTTGGGGGCTTATAAAATATTAGCCAGGCACTTTTAATGTTGTTACTAAGCTGTGTATACAGAGGTGCTACTGTTATTTAGCCTGACCTCAGTATAACACACTACATTTAAAAAAACACCACACACTGCAGCTTCCAACATTAACATACAGCAGAATAAACATCAATCTGAACAAAAAATATCATTAACAACCTCAATTAGGGTCTGATTTATTGTAGACTGCATTAGCTAATACTAACTGAGTGTCAGTTATCAGTGATTCTGCTGACAGGCACTCGATAACAACACATGAACAAAGAAAACAGATCGAATGGCATGCTTAGGTTAACTAGACCACATGGATGACAAAACAAGAGACAAATAAGTCCATCATATGTTAGCTAGTTAGCTTTGCTATTTAAAACACATTAGGGAGAGGCACTTAACATCAAGATGCAAAGCATATTAAATTACCATCAAAGTGTTCTATCAACACAGTGTTAACCAACAATCCCCTCTGTGTCCTTACATTGAGGGAAAAAGAGTTGTTGCTAAAGTGATTACTTCTTGTAAATACAAAATGCATCCAAATCTAAAATGTTAGTATGAAATGAAATGATGAAATGTCAGAGATGAATTCAGATTTTCTTTTTTTGACATTTGCAGGCCTAATGTAGCTGAGAATCCATTTTATTGAGTTCAAGTAGCACAGAAATAGCTTATTTGGCTTCCTCCATCTTTGAACCTTAACCTACCTAAATTGAAATCAGCATAGAAGAAAACATACTGTAGTCACATCTCACAACACTGTTTACAAAAAAACATATGCTGGAAAGAAATGTGTTTATGATCAGCAAATAACCTGCTGGTAACTCTCAGTAATTACAGTTTTAGAAAGAATTCAGCTTGGTGCTATCTGAGCAGGGGATTTATAATCTTAAAAAGACTATGGTTAGTAAAATAGTGGTAAAATCTATACTGTTATTATCCTTTCCTGTTGAATATAGAGAACAGACAAAATACTGAGACTGAAACTGAAACTAAAAAGCAGGACAGAAGAAGAGAGATCATATATCCCAACACTGGCTCCCAGTGGATTTTAGAGTTGTTTTCAAATCCTGCTGATTACTTATAAAGCCCTGAATGGGCAATTTCCTGTTTAGATTACTGAGCTTTTACAGTATGTCACCATATCTCACCACTGTGAATTATCTTCTAGGAAAAAGCGAAACTGTGAGTCCACAGAACCAGACTCCAGACAAAACATTACCAACAATTCTGATTCTTCTCATAACTGTGGACTGCAGAGCTTTGAAATCTATGTTAAATGTCACAGTGTTTGTTTATGATGTTCATTTCGCCATCCTAAGTGCTTGTTTGTGAATGTTTTAGGACAAGCTTTTCAAAATGAAGGAGAGATACACACTCTTTCCCTTCTTGCTTAATTAAATTGCATAATTTTTGACATTATCATGTGTAATTAGACATTCAAATCTAGAGGCAAACTAAGACAGAAACATGTATAAATCTTAGAGGGTTTCATTTGCTCTCATTCCAATTTCTTAGATATTGAGCCTATGACAAAATATGCACACCGATCGGCCTCAACATTATGACCACTGACAGGTGAAGTGAATAACATTGATCATATTGGTACTATGTGGTGTTCTGATGGAAAACCTTGAATTTTAACATCCATATTGATCAGACTTAGACACCCAAATAAATATTGTCCCACAACAAGCACACTTCCTCATGCAAATGAAAAAACCCAAATGTCACTGACCTACCCCTGCAGGAAAATGCACCCCACCACATGACAAAAACATTTAACAATCAGGAACATGTTGAGGAACATGACAATGCCCCAACATGTAGATTTGACCTCCAAACTTCCTACACCCCATTCTGATCAAGCATCAACAGGATGCATTGGAACAAGTTTTATTGACAGAGGCCCCCCACTGCACAAGCCAGAGTACCCAAAGGATCCAGTGCCAACGTCCTAGTGTCAGATCCCATAGGACACCCTGAGAGGTCCTCTCGTCCATGCCCAATGGTTCAGAGCATTTTTGAGCACATACGGGAGAACATCACAATATTAGGCAGGTGGTCATAATGTTATGCCTGATTTATGTGTATTTTTGAGCTTCACCTCTTCCAGATCCCCTCCTCTTGACTGCCATTTACAGAAAATAATGTGTTAAAAATGCAAATGCAAAAAACAAAAATGATTAAAAACTAAGAATAAAAAACATCCCTGCATTTTCTGAAAGAGCACCAATTTCCGCCTTAAACTAATACACAGAGATCTAATGTACATTCATTCCTGTGTACCACAAGGTAGTCACACTGTGCTAACCACATAACACAATAGCACCACTGCTGTGGATACTGGAATACAGGACGAAAACCCTTTTGCTTTCAAAGCACAGGATCAATATCTTTATATACAGGTTTCAGACACATGTTAGTTTTATGAACTAAAAGCTCTACTGTTGCTTTCTGCCTCCACTCCGGTAACTTTGAACTGCAGACTTGACTGATTTAAGAAATAATAAAATCCTAACAGCTGGCCTCCTGGACGGCTATTGATTTCCCTCAGCAGTAGCAGATCAAGAGGTACATTTATGATCAGACAGGGTGCAAGAAATTATACCCCAGCACAAACCCACTATTGATTGGACAGAACAGTGTGAACTCTTAAAAAGTTAACCACTGTGTACACAGTTTTGCAATGTTGGTGGCAGGAGAGAAGAAGAAGAAAAAGGAGAAGGAAAAGGAAAAGGAATAGGAGAAAAAGAAGGAGAAGGAGAAGAAGAAGGGAAAAAATAGTACAGCAGTAATAACACAAAAGAAAATTCAACCAGAACTCAAACATTCCACAAATTTAAATGAGGGCTAAATCAACTATTACACTTCAATCAGCACAAGTCAATAATTTAACTTAATATTTTCAGTCACCACTGATAATTATTTGCATAAAATTCTTCGGCGCTCGCTATTTCCCCATGGGCGAACACGGGGAAGTCCTGCTGAAGACTGCAGCACTGTATCTGCATGCAGCGGTAAAAATGCTAAGGACATCACAGAGAGATGCAAAGATGGGCAGAAGGACATTCAGCAGGAGACAAGTGAAAGAGGTAAAACTCCCAATGGGGATAATAATGGGAAATATCAGACCTTCTACATTGTTTTGGTTTACAAGGTGAATAGAGGTATGTGACTCTAATTTTGAAATTCTTTTCCTTTTACAATTTGTTTCCTTTCATGAAACGTAGTGTGTAATGTTGAAAGGCCTCCCTCTGCTTGGTCAGGTAAAGAAAATAAGTTGATGGATTATTGTTAATTTAAGTGATTGTTTCCAATTTTAACGTAAAGTTAAACATTAGTTTTGTATCATTGGACTTATTTGATGAGAATTTAATTGCTTTAGCCAAATGTACTGTGTATCACTTTCTCAAGAACTGATATTTCAATAACATAAGTACCTGTGACTGTAACTAAAAATAGATCAGATTAGCTCTGAGGGAGGTTTTTTACATAAATTAATCAGGCATTCTTGAAAAAAAATAATCTTTCTAATATTACTCTTGAACTGTCTAGGAACCAAAAAAGCACTGATTATAAATTAACGACTGCTAAGTGGTTACAAATGAATAATTAAAAACTGAATAGTCACAACATATATAATTACCATTAAGGTTATTAATTGTAGAGTGTACGGTTTTTAAGAACATATAGATAAATATATAATTTTCTACAAATTACCACATGCTATACCAACATTGACTATACTTGGTCGATAAAAATAAACTGCAACTGTCCTTACTAAATGTAAACTTATTTTTGATGCTCTCAAAATGCCATTTCATTGTAAGTTTAATGTTTGCGGCGGGTGCGTTTGACGTATTCCAATAATGATGAAGGTCTTCTGCAACGACTACAAGTCAAACGATTCTTTCCACAAGCAACTGAAGCTCCAACATGAAAAACACAAAGTGATATTTTGCATAAAACACGATTGACTTGTTTGGTTCATTAAACAACTGAACAGGTGAATAAGTGACTAATTGAATGAACAAATGACTCGGTGTTGTGGAAAGCCTGCCTCCAACACCTCCTGCCACAGCAAGGTGTCTCACTGCCTCCCTCTGGTACTGCAGGGAAGCACACACCTCACTAAAAAGCCTCCAACACCATCCTGCTTTCTCACAGCTCAACTGCACTCAACTTTAAGCCTATCAAAGAATAGTTTTTCATATCCAGCTGCACTAATTCACCAGTAGAGGTCAGAACATGGAGCTGGTTAAACAGCAGTAAGTAAATTCAGTGGCTTGTTTAGACTTTATGACGACCAGCCAGGCACAGAGTCTGCAAGTTACGCCTTAGTTTCTCTCAGAGTCAGGCTGCTTAAATTTTAAGCAGTGTTCATCTACAACAGTAGCAGAACCATCTTATCAGGTAACTTGAGTTAGCCACTGCACGGTAAGCTGAGAAAAGAAACAGACTGTATCTCCACTGCCCGCCTGCCTTCTCTTAGGCATCCAGTGATAATGTGGTAAAAGGAGCCATTTATCCAAAACACACATTACATGAGCACAGCGTGATGACGTGACTCAGATATCAGATGCACAAGGGAGGCAAAAGTGGTTACGTGAAAACATGATACCCAAAACAAAGCCAATTACATTTGCTGCAAGGGTCAGCAAATGATGCTGATGCCACAGATGTGATGTCATTGTCAGTGGAGGTGATCTAATGATGATCTGAAAGCAATGAAGATTTTAACAAAGCTTCTCATCAGCATAAACAGTTCTCTGCCTTCTATTACTGCATGTTTGATATCATGGTCCTGATCATCCTGAGAAAATCCAGCTCCCTTCTTTTTCTTTGTTTTTTTTTTTTATCACCCTCTGGACCCTTTCTGATCCTGTGTCTCTCCTTCAACCCCCTACCCCAGCTCTTTCCGTCTCCACAGACTCTATAATGACATTTGGTCACTGTAAAGAGCCATGATGGTGCTGTTAACTGCGAGGAGGGAGGCGGTTGTCACGGATACCTGATGCAGCATGGTGCTGGACCATCTGCCATGCAAAAGACAGCTCCCTGCTCACTGCTGTAATTACAGAAAACCCCAAGCAGCCAGTGAGATCTGGCACACATAAGGACAAGAAGTGTGTGTGAGTGACGGAAAAAGAGAGAAATAACAGAGTGTTTTTTTCGTGCGTGTATGTGTGGCTAAAACTGAAAAAAAAAAGAACTTAATAAACTAAGCTATTAACCAGTCTGTAAGTTCAAACGAAATGCTGACATTTATGTTTCACAACAGGATATCCCACACTAATAAGGGCAGATCAAGCCATTTTTAAATACACCTAAATGTTCCAACCACAGTACAGTATATAAGGCATCCTCTGTTGCTATTCCTCTGCTTGTTGCTTGCTACCCATTGTGCCTCACATAAACCAGCTGCCAAAAACTACCCATTGAGCTCTATTAAATCAGTGGAACTGTTCCTAATACACAGTGTACAGAGCAAGACAACCGTGAAGGGCACAAACAAATAAACAGCAGCTACAAGTTTCAATTAATGATATCCACACTGACCGCAAACAAAGTTTCTGAAACTGTGATTTTTGTTCACTTTGACTACGGGCATTTTGCAGATGAACCACATCTCAAAAGTACAGATTTTGGCTGAAAACTGCATTTAAACTTGTTGAAAAAGACACAGACTGTGCAAGTAACAGAAATGCTGTGATAAAGGTTTGAGTTTTTAATAGACAGATTTTTATTTGTCACAAAAAACCCTCAATCACAACACTTTTACTGCAGCCATACTTTCACAAAATCATGTCACTCGATATTATAGGAGAACTCTGAACTCAAAAAACACATATACTAATTACATACTGTTACGATTGAAAAATGCATAGTATGCTATTTGAAATAAGAAAACAGACCCATGTAAGACCAAACAACAATGTTCAGAACAAGTAAAGCATCTATATACACAAGTGAAGTATAGAGTAACAATTGTCATCCACCCTGGTTACCTTTTCAGGTGCAGCAGATAAAGGTTTGTTTGAACAGTTTCACCAGTATCAAATGCATCATTTTTTTGAATCATGTCAACCTAAACCAATACATTCAGAAAACCATTTGTATGATGCTGTCATCGTTTCAATACAAGCCCCAGAACAGACCTAGCGTTTTCATTACACCGAGACTTATAGCTTTGACAGATGCAGAGGGATTGGGCATTATCCCTTTGATTCATTAGGCCTCCTGTTGAGCTCGGCTTGTAAAAACTAGCTTTCAAAACTGTGCACGGCAACAGCGGATAATGAAATCAGGGCTGAAATGTATTTATTTTGCTTCTTGTAGCTGATATGAGACCGAATATTGCTGTCATTTGGGTGTCTTCTGTGACAACCAAATCTATTTTGATGAATAATCCCTTGGAATAAAAATATCTGAATCAAAATGATACTGTTTAGTTTTAATGGTTTCATGAATCATCTGTTATTCTCCAGCAAGCTTATTAGACTTGACTCCAGCGCCACACCCTTTCTAGGGTATAATCTATTCAATATTCAACACATGAAGCAGAGAAAAAGGCGCAGTATTGATTTGCATGCCTCTCTCCACATGAAGGGTATTGAATATTTTGTGGTCATTTTCAGGAGGATTTAGGAAATTAGGAAAGGATTTAACATGTATAAATATTTTTGCTGCAACTACAGTTTTGATGAAGTCCAAAAAACAACATTGCAGCTACAGTTTATACAGCTGTTCCTCCCACAAACCTACCCAACTGTCACAGACTGAGTCATCTGCCTCCATTTTTCCCAACTTGTAAAAAGAGACGGTTGTATGTCTTCAGTGACATTGTGACATACAGCCTAAAGCAAAAGTGTCCTCTGATGATCAATCAATCATTGTACCTGAACTGAAACAATATCTTGTCTGCAGACCTACAGCACTAAATGACAGCATCTGTGGCCTTCATTTTGTGATGTAGCGTCTCCGCTCTCTTTCTCTGAAGGTTAGACGTATTAAGCAAGTCTCTCACTACATAGTTGTTCCTTGTTGGAACCAGTTATAACAAACTATGCTGCTGCTGTAGGTAGTTGTGGCATAAATACATCAACAGGTAACAATATCGTTAACATCATGCTATGACAATTATTTTTACGACGTTAAGATTTACGCAGTGGTGCCCACACCTACTCAGTTTCAGTGAAATTCAACAATTACTTGAGCACCACGACTTCACTTACTTCTAATCATCATTAAAAAAATACACACACACTTCATTGATGTTGGCACCGCAGTGACAAGGCATCTGTTGGATACTGCTTGTTCATACCAACTGCTGAGCAAGTGTAAAATCTCTTAAGATGAGAGGCTTTTACACTCTGCAGCAACTATAATGAAGCAGGAGGCAGGAGAATGTGACTTCGGCTGCAGCTCGACTCTTTGCCTTCTTGTTTCTAATGTCCTGGCATCAGCACATAGTGAGGGAGAGTGGATTGGACACTTTGGAGCAAGGATCACAAACTGTCCCTGTGGGTACAGTTGCCAAGGGCAACAGCATAGGTCAGACACTGGCATCGCTGCATTGACCAGCCAAAGGAATCTGGTGAATAGCAAAGAAAGTACTGCTGCTATACTATTTATAATAAAGAGCAAAAAAAGCAATTAAGAACCAAATGTGGTTTAAATTGCTTGGTGATCCAATTAAAACTGAAGCCCTGCAGATAGCAGTGTGCTTCTAATGAGGTAAAATTAACAGCATTAGCATTGCCTCTTCCCTACTGTCTCCCATGTAAGAACTTCCTTCTTTTTGCCTTTTCATATTTTTCTTCCTGTGGGCATGTCCTATTCTGATTGTCTGTAGAAAATAAATATGTGTATTTGGAGTTATTATCGCTCTCTAATTTACCGTAATGAAAGTGCTAGCCGGCGCTGGCGGATGAGCCATTTTAATTTAAGCATCGAATGCAGGCCTGCATATTAATGACCTTATTTGCATAAATCATGTCACTCCACTCGGGATTCCAATTAAACCCTTGATTAATTGCTCGGCTGACCCGTTAAATAGAATCCTTTAAGTGGTTCAACAGGCCACCAAAGCCTGTTGACGCTCAAAAGTACACACATACATGTACCCACAAATACACGACCGTAAACTCACACATGATTTACTCTGAATAAAATTAATCAGAATATAGGGATCTACTAATTTTGAAATGTGAACATGCTCAGAGAGGTGTGAAACCTGCAAGATGAAATGCAGAGTGAACTGTCCAAATCGTCGAGTGAGAATTCAGTCTTAAAGAGAAACGCTTCGCCAGTCCAACAAGATAATGATATCAATGTCACTGGTAAAGATGAGAACCACATCAGAGGAAGGTGTTTGTGGCTGTGAGAGACAAGACATTTTTCAAAATTGCCTGTTTTACTGCGACAATCAGCTTCTGGCATGCAGTGCAGGGTAAGAAAAATGATATTTTATGCAAGAGAAAGCATATAAAAGCCGGTCTACACAGATTACACTGTGACTTCAACACCTGTTCTCTAAATATTAAATATGATGCAAAAGGCTAAGTATAAAAAAACACGTATCTAACACATAACACACACTTAATTCTTCTTCTCTGTTAAGCAAACTGTGATAGCACCTTTGTGATTTTTTTTAGGCTTCTGTTATTTTAACTCTGCTTTATACTCTCTGGTGCAGGCCAGAGAGAGGTCAGAAGTATTTGTATGTGTTCCTTATTTTAACAAAATCCTTTTAAGCTCTACTCAGCTCTGGCTGCACCGTGTTAGAGACATAGCATTATCCAGCATGCAGGAACTGGCAAAACTCAACAGCATGTCAAAAAGCAATGACGTTCAAAGACATTATTAATAAACAGGAGACAGGACACCTAGTCAGCTTATGTTGGGAAAGCGTGAAACATTATGACTGTGGCACAGACTGGCCAATCAAACACACAAGCTGTGTAACAAGAAACAACAGCTTCCATATCAAATAATGACTATTTAATGACAAGACTTTTTAAAATGGTACCAATGGCTCCCAGCTGTGTGCACAGCAACTACAAGTACATAAGAATGCTGTAAATTAGCCTGTAATCTTTCTGTGAATATGTCTTGAAAAATCTGTAACCATCTGTGCTGTTTACAGTTCAGCAGTGTCTCTTTCTATGGAAAATAACTAATATTCCATGTCATTACATTAAATAGAGACCACTATATCTTCTACATACCAGTTAGAAAAAGCTCTAAATGAAACATGAAATGATGTCACAACTAATGCAAACATAAAACTGATTAAACTGATCAAAGTGATGATTTACAAATGCTTAAATAGTTGTACATGCGTTTTATGTTTTCAAGAAAGCAGTGCTTAAATCCAGAGTGTGTTGTTGGGTGGTGACTGACATAGATTGGCCGTAGCAGAGCTCTACATCAGCAGTGTCAGCTCTGCATGCCTGCTGTCTGTCACCGACTCTCAGGTCACAGAGCTGGCCTCTGGCAGCTTCACTGATAGGGAGATCCATGTGCATCTCAGTATGTGTATATACACCAATCAGGGATAACATTATGACCACCTGCCTAATATTGTGATGTTCTCCCGTATGTGCTCAAAAATGCTCTAAACTTTTGGGCATGGACGAGAGGACCTCTCAGGGTGTCCTATGGGGTCTGGAACCAGGACGTTGACAGTGGATCCTTCGGGTACTCTGACTTGTGCAGTGGGGCCTCTGTCAATCAAACTTGTTCCACTGCATCCTGTTGATGCTTGATCAGAATGGGGTATAGGAAGTTTGAAAGTCAAATCAACATGTTGGGCCATTGTCATGTTCCTAAAGATGTTCCTGATTGTTTGATGTTTTCCCACGTGGCGGGGTGCATTTTCCTGCAGGGGTAGACCAGTGACATTTGGGATTGTCATTTGCATAAGTGAATGTGCTTGTTGTGGGACAATGTTTATCTGGGTGTCTAAGTCTCATTAACACGGATGCTAAAATCCAAGGTTTTCCATCAGAACACCACATAGTACCAATATGATCAATGTTATTCACTTCACCTGTCAGTGGTCATAATGTTGAGGCCGATCGGTTTATGCTAGTATATCGGCTAAACTGTCAACTATTATTGGTTTATCACAAATACTGTGCATCGATATGTATCAATGTGTTTGTTTATGGTATTCAAAGAGAAATCTCAATTTATAAAGTCAAGCATGCTGCATTTTTATGTATAAATCGTAAATAGTTTACAGTTTTATTGCACTTTTCTACAGCACGTTTTACAGTATTTCTCCTTTACACACATCACTGGAAGTAATTTGAAGACATTACTTTAATTTCTGGGATTTTTATGATTGGACTTTTCACCAACAAGATGGTTTAAAGCTGCAAATAACAACAGATCAAACCAGAATAAAAACAGCGCTTTATTAAAGTTCTAGTTATTCATTTGTATCATTATTTTTCATTTTATTCTACATTTTTTTCATTACAGCTACTTAAATTAAAGGTTTGCAAAAACAAACACTTGCCGAAATTGCTTAATATGGTATTTTTTTGTGTTTTATGTGAGAAACAAACAGAGACCGACAGATGCCTCGAGTGTATGTGTCTGACTCCATGCTGTACCTGCACTGTCATCTGACCCTGTTCTATCATCCCTGGCTTGAGGCCAGCCTGGCCGGGCCAAGCCAGGCACATCGGATTAATATCTGCTGCCCTGTTACGTGGCTCTGTTCTTACATCACGGTCTTCTGCTGCTGACTGTACAATGAAACTGCAGGTAACAGACAAGATGCTGTAGAATTGCACACAAAATCCCAGGTGTTCACGGCAACTCAGAAGGTGAATGCAGGTTCCACACTGGATTTCATTGTCTATGAAAAAGAAGATTCCTCAATATTTCTTGTGCAGTCAGATTAATTAACACAATAAATCAGTCTAATGTTCTAGTTCACACAAACGTTTATCACTGAATGAATTCTCCATGATGTGCTACCATTTTTAAGCTACTGAGCTCCTTTCCAACACACCTGTATGACAAGTACGGCATGTGCAAGTTTTTCCTAATCTGCAAGCCATAATGGAGTCCAGCCATAACTTGCAGAGTGCCAAAGTGAGAATCACAGAGTGAAAGAGGCTAGTGATGGAGGGCGTCAGTAACATAGGCTTGACTTTTAGACTTCTGTCTTAGAGTGTGGAGGGAAGGTATAGTCAAAATTTAATTTACAACATCCGAGCGGTGAAGATATTTAAACTTCAATGCTGGTTTTGCAACAGTTTTCCTGTTTCACCCAGCAATGAAGAAAAAGCATCAAGATAAGCTGAGGATAAAAATCACAAAACAATCATGTTTGGTTAGAAGACAAAGGAAAGGATAAGTGCATTTTACATATTTAGTTTCATGTTTGATGAAAGGATGGAATACTTTCAGAGAAAACACAAAAGCTTTCCCCCAAAGAAATCTCTGGAAGGAATGTGAGAAAAAATCATTTTTGGAATTCTTCCTGAATTTGCTTGGCTTGGCCTAGATGTAGGGCATTAAAAGCTCTACACAAAAACTATGCACATAGCAGGAGCCTATAGCTCACCAGTTTTTACTTCAGGAATTTTATCATGGCAATTGAGAAGCAGCCTCGGGGCCCTTTTAAGCTTCCCTCATTTCATTTCCATCTCTATTGCTCTCTGAGTTCAGTTACATTTGGCTGTGCATCACCATGGCAGCGGACACTGGCCCTCATGTCTGACTCAGACATCATCCAGAGCATTTCAGCTCTGAGTGAGTCATAATGAGTCCCACTCTCCGCTGCTACAGCGCTGAAAATAGGCTCACTTTCCTCCTTAAGATTTCTCTGGGGAAAATGTCTGTGATCATCTCTCAAAACACTCCTTTCATTCTGTAACAAACATGTCTCTAAATAAGAAAGAGCTAGGAATGTTGGAACCCAGCCAAAGCTGTTTTTGGAAGCAATAAATTCTAGATAAAGACAGTTTTTTTCTTTGAAGATGCTATACAGAGGAAATACAACATTAACACGCTTACACAGAAACCGGCTACACTTTCATGCTCTTTACCTGGATGCACTCATAACCTTGTTCAAATAAGTCTGAAGTGGCTGATTTCATGCGTGTGATTTCCTTCTCGGTTTACAAAAAGACTCATCAAATGCACATTTTTTCTAGTAGATATTTCAACTGCAATTTTTTTATGCAAACACCATTTGTATTTATATTCCACGATTCAAAGCAGTAATATCTGAGCTGATAGAACTGAAAAGCGAACTTGCTTTTGGTTCTAAATGTTTGAACAATATATTTTCCTGTTAATTTCACTTTGTTCCTAAAATGTAACAAGCGCAACATTCAAATCTTCTTCTGTTATTTATTGCAGCATTCTTACATGGAAATTAGTATTCACACTACAATTTCAAATAACCTGTCAGTATGAACAGTCTTCGACCCTGCAATTCAACCTCACAGAGAGGGACGATCAGCACTTTGGTCAGACGCATAAAGTCAATATCACCTAGCAAAATAAACTCAGCAGGACTGAGACTTTTTGGTAGTGTGTGAGTCACAAGGGTTTCTGTGAGACAGCCTGCAGGCCCACAGTTCTGCTAAATAGGAAGCATCCTTTTTATTGCAATGGGAGGGGAAGACAGAAGGGATACAAGGAGAGAAGGATATTTCCCTGCGTGAAATTTGTAAATGAGATTTGCTAACCCTGGGCACAATTTTCATTCTGGGCCCCACACCTAGGAAAAATAGACATTTCAGTCTCTCCTTGTGCTCTACCTCTGAAATCTATACACTTCAAATAAGGTAGATAATGTGACGCTGTCTCTGTGTCGGCCTGTCACTCACGCAGACCTATGAGTGGTTTACCATTGCACACCTTGCTAAGTATTGGCTCCCTTTGTAGCCTGTTCTCAGAACCTAGAGGCTGATATTTACCTTATTGATAAAATTCAGATATCAATTACGAGACGACCTGATTACTCATCTTGCATATTTTCCAGTGGCACAGCTGCAGGCGTTCCATGTGGTAAACTCTGCCTGTCTAGTTATACAATTAAAAATGCAAAGAAACGAGAGAGGTGTTGATTTCAGTCCTTGAACATTTTCAAGTCTATTTTGCGGTGTTAATGTATTGTAGCATTGCTTTTTATATATATATATACAGCGGGGAAAATAAGTATTGAACACGTCAACATTTCTCTCAAAAAACATATTTCTAATCGAGCTATTGACATGAAATTTTCACCAGATGTCGGCATCAACCCAAGTAATGCACACATACAAAGAATCCAAACATTTATGTTCATAAATTAAGTTATGTGTAATAAAGTGAAATGGCACAGGGAATAAGTATTGAACACATGAAGAAAAGGAGGGGTAAAAAGGTCTGGAAAGCCAAGAAAGCAGCTGGAGTTTGTCAGTATTTAGAAGGTTAACCTGTCCCCTATTAGTGCAAAGTAATATCAGCTGGTTTAGTCCTGATTAATGCCTTTTAAAAAGGTTTCTCACCAGCAAGGTGTTAGACAAGAAGCATTGCATGATGGGTAAAAGCACAGAGCTGTCCAAAGACCTACGCAGCCTTATTGTTGCAAAACACACTGAAGGCATTGGTTACAGGCGCATTTCTAAACTTCTGAAAGTTCCAGTGAGTACCATTGGGGCCATCATCCGGAAGTGGAAAGAACACGGCATTACCATAAACCAGCCACGGCCAGGTGCTCCTCGCAAGATTTCAGACAGAGGAGTCAAAACAATCATCAGAAGGGTTCTCCAACAGCCCAGGACCACTCGTGGAGAGCTTCAGAAAGACCTGGAATCAGCAGGTACCGTTGTTTCAAAGAAAACAATAAGTAATGCACTCAACCGCCATGGCCTCCATGCACGCACACCACGCAAGACTCCATTTTTGAAGAGGAAGCATGTTGAAGCTCGTTTGGAGTTTGCGACACAACATTTGGATAAACCCATGACATTCTGGGAGAACATACTCTGGTCAGATGAGACCAAAATTGAACTCTTCGGATGTCATAAGACACAACATGTTTGGAGGAAAAATGGCACTGCACATCACCCCCAAAACACCATACCAACAGTCAAGTTTGGAGGTGGGAGCATCATGGCGTGGGGCTGTTTTTCAGCATGTGGTACTGGTAGACTTCATATCATTGAAGGAATAATGACTGGAGAAAAGTATCGAGACATTCTTGATCAGAATCTGCTGTCATCTGCCAGGCTGCTGAAGATGAAAAGAGGGTGGATCTTTCAGCAAGACAACGATCCCAAGCACACAGCCAAGGTAACACTCAACTGGTTGAAGAAAAAGAAAATAAAGCTGCTAGAATGGCCCAGTCAATCACCAGACTTGAATCCAATTGAAAATCTTTGGAAAGAACTGAAGATCCGGGTTCACAGAAGAGACCCCCGGAACCTTGAAGATTTGAAGGCAGTTTGTGTGGATGAATGGGCCAAAATCACACCTGAGCAATGTATTCGACTGGTTTCTCCATACAGGAGGCGTCTTGAGGCTGTAATCACCAACAAAGGTTTTTGCACTAAGTATTAAATAAATTTCAGTACGCGTGTTCAATACTTATTCCCTGTGCCATTTCACTTTATTACACATAACTTAATTTATGGACATAAATGTTTGGATTTCTTTGTATGTGTGCATTACTTGGGTTGATGCCGACATCTGGTGAAAATTTCATGTCAATAGCTCGATTAGAAATATGTTTTTTGAGAGAAATGTTGACGTGTTCAATACTTATTTTCCCCGCTGTATACATATATATATATATATATATATATATATATATCATGTTTATAGAACTGAAATTGTGGCAGTCAGTGTTATTAAGCATGCATTAGAGAAAATGGTGATAATGGTGAGGACACTATAAATGCAGTCACCAATAATGGATGTGAGATTTCGCTGAAATTACAATTTTATAATTAATAGTGTTAGTAATGGCTAGTAGTTTAAGAGAGACAGCTTTCAGTTGCCATGTCAAACTAAAAGTGACATTAAACAGTCATTTTCAGCTTTTAACTGAAAAAAGCACTGGTTATAAAAGAGACCCCTGTATCTATTTTACTATTTAGGCAAACATGTTTCCTTATATACATTAGATTAAACAATAAGTCTTGTGTTTTGTGAGACTGTGTGTGGTGTCAGACAAAACACAGCATGGAAAAGGACTTGTGAATGTATGTGCTTCTTCATATTTTTGTTATTCAAGTGCTCTTGTGTCCAGTCATTTGATCCACCAGCAAAATTAACACATTATTGATTAACTACTATGTTTTTATTATTATTCTTTCAGAATAAGTTTAGATTAACTTTAATAGCCTTATTTATCAACTTATTTATCAAATATTTATTACTAAATATTTAAAGACAGGAAAGACCTGACCATCAACTGTTCTTCCCAATTAGTAAGTCACATTTACACCTTCCAAAATTACATCTTGACAAATATTTTTCCACAAATTTAAAATTTACGATTACTGTTGAGTGAATGTGACACATCACATATACTGCATTTGTCAGTGTGATCCTTGAATATACTATACCAGCATAACCTGCAGAAGTTTGCTTCGTAGTATTAAGTTAATATTATCTAACAAGCAATGCACAAAGTATATTTCTGTCACTCGTGTCACACTTTTATTGTATAATTTCTGTTATTAAGCTTTAATCACTGGAATAATGCCATTATCTTTTTAGTATATTTCATTGTGTCAAGTTTATCTTATTATATGCACACTCTGCAATTAGGCTTTACATCACTACCCTGTCAGTGTGTGACCTATAACTCATCTTGACAAAGGAATGGCTTCACGAAGCTCTATATGGTCTATGTGAGCACAGCACATAGGCTCAAAGACATTACATAAAAAAATGAATATTAGTCCACACAGCACAACTGAGCAACAAAGAGTAATCTATCTGTCCATGAAATCTACCTTGTATGCTAAAAATAGGCCCATTCAGAACAGTGACAAAAGAGGATCTGCTGCAGCTCTCCTGGCAAAAGAAGTCATGCTCTCAATCCACCCCACCACTCTTCCGATGGGATTTACTAACCTTGTGCAAATGTGCCAGTGACCCAGTCTCCTTTCTCCCTCAAGACCTGTTAAGGTCTCCTAAGACCATGATTAACATCATTATAAGTGTTACTTAAATCCGCTGGTGGTGAACAAGAGGAGACCACAGATATAATTATGTGCAAAGACACCATTTTCAGCAGTCAAAGGTTTGTTTTGTATCATGAATTAGTCTCTGAGAAAGGTCTAAGTAATACAATAAATCCTTGTAATAATCAGATGCATGACACCTACAGTACCTGTAATAAAACTAAAAGGAGACTGAGGAAGAAGTCAGTCAAATCACACCTGAATGAAGGACTAATCAGGCAAAAAAGGGGTGAAAACACCCATGTAAGTCCATCATCACGGGCCTTTAAAATATTTTTTTTTCAACTTGGTGGCATCTTTAAAAGAGGCAGATTGCCTAAAACTGCAGAGAAATAATGGAGTCAATGGATGAAAGAGGAGAGTGTGATCAGGATTAGAAGGCAATCTGGATTAGTCAGAGGATCTGGGGCTCACGCTGCTGCTACTGCAGGAATCGGATGACACATGCATAAAAATGCCAAGTCAGGCCAAGACCCCAAAACAAGAAATATGTGAGCAAAACCATTTGCATTCATGCTGTCATTTGCTTTTTTCTTCTGCAGTTCCCACAAGCCTTGCAATTTTGCAGGCTAAAATTGTCCATTGTGATATTTTAATTTTATCAGACAGAAACCCTTTGAGAAGAGGACGAGAGATATATTGCATACACTCAAATTATGCACTGTGTAATAGCTCTTTGCTTTAATATCTGTAAAGTTAACAAAGCACTGGCACAAAGTCAAATATGTATTCTATCCTTTTCAATACAATTGGCTCATATAACAAGCAGACTAATAATACTTGAGAAATAACTTAATTACCGCTCACTCTCCACAGCGCTCTAATTATAGCCTTTACAAAAGAGCAGCAGTAATGCACTTTTAAGTGTAATGGGAGTTTACCTAATTAGGCCTATCTCACACAGGCACACACGCACACACACACACACACACACGCACACACACTTAACACACTGGTGCGAAAACTGTCATTCAGTAATTAGTAGTGGTGATGAAACCCTCTATTACCGTTTCATTTACACACCATCACAAGGCACAGTTGGCTGACCTGTGTGCTTGCACAGAGTCAAGCTTTGCTAACAGCTTTTAAAACAGCAATATCTTTATGACACAGTTGTGGGAAAGTAAAGTGTGACACATTATCTGGTTTGCCTTTTTACTTCCATGATCAGTTAAAAGCCAGTACAGTATTTTACCATTATCTACTCCAGTAATGACTGTCTTATGTCTCCTTCGGTGGTGTTAATGAGTGGGCAGGCGCAGTCTAACTGCTGCAACTAATAGAGCTGGTCAAGGTGTGAATATATATATTACAGGCCCCGGGGCACATAATAGAGGTGCTTGCTCTTCTTATCACAGTGCTGGTGGGGTGCCCTAATGATGCCCCTTTGAGCTAAGCAGCTAACCAGCCAATCACCCGCCAATCCACCCATCACAGTGTTCATCACAGTCAGCACTTTGTTTTAAAAGCTCAGCAGAGCACAGATGTACCTTGCTTGGCCCAGACTCCAGTTGTGTGTGAGATCAGAACCTGGACTCCCTGCTGTGACAGCAGGGTCTATAATATATGGAAACCATTTACATTACATTAAAAAGGGCTCTACATCTGGTGTGTGGGGAGAACAGAGTCCTGAGACTGAAATTAGGTAATTTAAATATAACCTCAAGTTCTGCCAAGGTATGTGCTATTTGCTTTCTAATTTTCACCCAGATGAATGGCATGTAGTGCTGCTGCCAACTCTCCAAACTGCACACACGAATTACCTCATAAAATAATTTCGTATGTGGACAAAAATAACATGGGACATCTTCCATGAGTAATGTGGATGGTATGTTTTTAACATCAACAATAAATGCCAATGCTCACATTTTTAAAAGCAGCTGGCCACCATGGTGGAGACCAAGGCTCAGTCCCTACTAGCCTTTGCTTCCAGCTTGGCTGAACATTACACAGGCAGTGTGGCTGAGTGATAAAGCTGAAAACTGTATCATGGCAAAATGTTTCATTTCAGATTATATCAGTTTTTGTTGGTAATTTTAAATAGGCATTTTAAATAAAGACCAAGATGAATAAAATGTACTGTGAACTTAACCACTTTAGCCTGTTTATCAAGATACACAAGTTTTAATTTTAATGCTAACAAAATAATGAAAACATGGAAATTCAAACACATAAATAAAAATAAAGGGCAGAGGAATTGTCTGATCCTGATGCACAGCTAATAAAGAAAGTAAGTATAACCTTGATAGGCACATATTGGGGTACACAGGCTGCAACCTCCACTAGGGGAGGTCTGCAAGCATGGACAGGGTTGAGAGCAGACTGGCTCTCCTCTGGAGACCTACATGGCAGCCCCAATAGGCTGTTTTGTTCTTGCAAGCAAAGTTTGGGTTTTTATTATGTGCTTTCCTGGCAGTTTGCATCTAATGCATTAGAGCAAAACTAAGAAACATTCTATTTTCTTATTGCTACTGATGAAATGCTCAGTCATTTTATCATCCAGCCCTAGCCAGCAGTATTTATAGAAAGGAAGCTGGTGAAGAATTGCGTCCCTGCACTAGTGACTCTAACTAGTGATGTGGAGAGGGCTGGGCTCTGGACAAATCGCATCCTGTCTCTGTGAGATGAAAAGAAATAACTGGCTGGACACCATGTGTGTGAAGACACATGGCTGTCTACGACCTTCCCAGGACAGCAGCCTGTAATATTGGAAAAAATATGCAAGAAAACCTCATAAAGAACAACTACGCAGCCATAGCAGCTTAGTTCACGTCCACCTTTAAAGTCATATGTTGCATCTTTAGATGGAGCAATTAGGAACTGCAGGTTAGAGACAGATGATAGTATTTAAGCAGCATTTGTCCACCAGTGTTGCTTTTAAGCAACCACTTAAGCTAATACGACTATGATAATTGAATATATTCTTGTTGATATTGTATACATGACTAAATAAACTTCAATGAGATTCAAAAGAAAACACTGAAATTGTTGCCGTTATTTTCATGTGTTTGTATGCATTATATTGATTTTATTTTATTTATGCACATTCATTTCAGCTCTCTTTGGCGTCATTAAAACCACTTCTCTTACCAGCACCACCAACACTTCTCAGTAAAGACACAGTCATCTGTTTGCTATCATTACACCCCGTTAAACGTTATAAATGTCTATAAGAGGGTTGACATGCAATTTTCCAGCACACAATAGGTTTTATAGAACAGATTTATTAAATTACAAGTTTTGTATCTTGTGGTTTCCATTTTAGTTTTTCATTTATTTGGGATTATATAAACCAGTGTTAAATATTCAATAAAACATTAAAACAGCAGGAAAAAAGGCGTGATTTGGTCATATTGCTCTTTTGCTTCTTCAAGATGTGATGGAGACAGCAAGCCAAGTCTCATCTAAACAATGGAAAATATTGATGCTACGAGCTTGATTATAATTAATCAAACAACATTTCCAAGTGGAAACAGATTGTCCAAATGGAAATATTTGAGCGCGTGTGTCACAGCTAAACAACGTGGCATCTGTCAGCGTGGACTGAACAGAGCTGAGGTCATCTTCTCATGTGAAGCTTCTCATCTTGAAGATTTGCTTCAAAGCCAGTTATTCTATGTCGAGATATGTCATGCTCGCCCTGACATCAGTATATTAAGTTATTTTATTCTAATTTATTTTCCTGTCTGAGGATGTATTGTCTTGATCAGAGAACAAAGTTGTGTCATTCTATGCACAATTACAGACATAAATTTTATAGGAAATAATAATGACTGTAATATATACAGTTCACAAACCATTCCCATATTCCAGAAAATAAATAAATATAATGGCATCAACAGCTGTCTTCAATTCTGAATCTGATCTGAACCCAATTTCCACACTTACTGGGGCTTGACTGGAGCTTGAAATCAGGAAACAAAACAATGTGTTTTTGTAAGCAAATGAAAAGTACAAGTTGACAGCAGCATGACTAATATGAGAATAAGCCAAGCAGCCTTTCTTTCTTACTACAGTGTCCAACTGTTTGCTAAAGCTTTTGTCCATTATGTTCTTTCTACTGATTGCTATTTTCTTGTGTCAGAAAAATGGCAGAAGTGCCTATTTATGAGCTATATGTATTTTTAGCGGCAAAACAAAAAAACTAATGAGCTGTGATGATTTCACTGAGCTATAAGAACCTATGTAGTATGGCCTAGAAAAAATGAACCAGCAAAGCTGGTATTGCAACAGAAATTTTACACTTTGCATGAGAAACACTAAAGAAAAGTCTGGCAGAAACATGGAAAACAGAAAATAATACATCAGTAGCTGACCTATAGTTTACACTATAACTCATTCATCTAAAACTACAACTTCAAAAAGATATTCCTCTTATCCCTTCCATTTTTGAGATGACTTGTGCAACTGACGAACATGTCAGAGTCTTCAATCTTGGTGTTGCAAGTGTTTGAAAATACTTTAATTTAGGGGATCAGTATAATGTTAATGTTTAAGACATTATAGGTTGGAAAGGGCTCTAATACAAGCAGGCTCACAAGACCATTTCCTCTTGGAAATAAAAAAAAACATTGAAAGACTTGAAAACTGGAAGTCTAAAATACAAGGTACTCCTTTATGTGTACCCGCTACTTAACAAGGCCATCTTTGTAAAGCAGAACAGCCATAAAACAGACGATATATTATCTAAGTTAGTAAAACATAATTCACTAAGATTCCCATCAAGGCATTGATTGTCAAACTGGATTTTATGTTTCTGTTTTTCCACCACAAACAAACTCCTTTTGAACATGTTAAACATAACAATTTTATGACTTTGAGAGCCACATGGTGATCTGGTTCATAGCCAGAAATGACAACATTAAACACATTCTCCACCAACATATAAAACCAGGACCGACTACTGCTAATCTAGCACATTTGGCAATTCTGCACAAGTCTTCCTTGACCTTTCCTTTGCTGCCAAGTCATCACAAACAGAGACTGAACAGTTTCCAGCCTTGACACTGAGTCAGACACAAACCACCAACAACACACTGGTTTTCTACACAGCTACAGTGTGGCAGACACACAGCAAACATGCATGGGGTGTACGATTCATTAAAAAATGCAAGAGGCTGATTTTTTTTAATCACAGCAAAGAATTTTCCAGATGGCCTTCTAAATGGGGTATTCTCATGCTTACGTTACCATGCCAAATTGCCGGCCTACAAATCAAGCTGCACGTCCAACAAATATTTCATTATGAAACCAACTAAATTCATAACAGCAGCAGGATTTTTTTTTATTATCAATGCAGTTCACAGCTTTAAAAATTCCCATGGGAAGATATTTGCTTTAATATCCAACAATATCTTGTGTTATATTTAGAACGGAACAACAATGTAATTTCTGTCACCATAAGTCTTTTCACAGACAAGCACAAGTAGAGCAACCTCCACCACAAATCTCAAAGGTGATACTGTACCGCAAAGCCAGTGCAAAGGCTGAAGGTCAACTGGATAGAGTGTTGAGAACAGGCAAGACTGGAGTCATGACTGGTTGCTCTTAGGTCATCTGTGTCGACGGGAGATTAGGAGCGACTGGTGATCCCATCAAAGCAATGTGTCACCAGCACTGTGTCCTACCACTGAGCCGTACACTACAGCAAACACTGATCCCCTTAACTGACCCTCTCAACGGCCCCGGCAACTAAGGCGAGCTGACAGCGGGACTATTTTCAGGCAGAAATCACCCTGGGTTGGACAGGGCCACGGATAGAGATGGCCGGGGCCCATGCCATCGCTCTCCATTAGAGTGAATGAAAAACACAGTGAGGCGCCCACTTTGCCACTTTGCAGCAGAGAGCATCCTTTTGCTCGCGACAGCTCCCAGAAACAGATGAGGGATAAATGTGTTGTGACAGCAGCTAATAAGGTCTCTGTGATCTGCTGGTACTGTGTCACTGTGCGAGCACTTATGTGCACACGTGAGAGTCCGTGTGTCGTCTATGTTTATACTGAGAGTGTATTTTGAACAGTGGAGTAAAACGCACTGATAAGAGATAAATAGAGCTGCTAAAAGAGGTTGTGTCTTGATATATGACTACATGATACACATCTGACGTGCTTGATCATCCTCTCTACTTTTGTATGACAGATTAAAGGAGCAATGGACTAAAATAGCACGCAAGACCACAAATAAAGTCTCCAAAAATAGCCAGAACCAGTCATGAAACAGCATACCAGTCACACTGATTAGCATTTCCCACTATGTATAGTATAGTGTCACTAAAGAGTCCTGCAAAGTTTTCTGAAAAGAGCTATCTAAACAAATATGTCACTAATGCGTTTATGCAGAAGTTCTATTTGCATTTAAATGTATATTAGTATCTCTTCAGTGCCACGTGTCCCTGGCCAGCTAAAGTTTATAGTGAGCGTCCATTCAGTGAACACAAACAGAGCTTAGGGCTCAAAAATCAATTGGTAATGCTCTTCCAACCTCCTCACTAATGATCATCTGTCCTTAATACATGAGATCATGGACTAAGGCTTGACCTTGGTCACCAAACCAGGAGCTAACCACATTACCTCATGCTGTGGACGCTCCAGAGAGATATATTTACTTCATCTCACCTGATAGGAACACAGAAGACTCTTTTGAGCGTGACAGGAGTGACTTTTAATAGAAGAAACGTGTGTCTGCTGTCAAACAAAATTACTCCTCTTTTAAGTGACATCTCTTTTTGCCTTATTTAGAACAGAATAACCATGTGCTAGGGTTTGTAACTTTATAAGCTCAGTCATGGTTAGTCAGTACCAGTTTTTCCACATTCTAAATGCTTCATCATATCAAATTGAAGTAGAATATTTAAGTAGTGTTACCATAATGTTTCATAATAGTAAAGTTTTGACATGCCTTGGTTGTCCTCTTTGTCCATTTATGAATTACAGTTTCAATATGTTTCTAATACTGGAGGAATAGCCCAAGACAGAACAGAGCTGCATTTGATAATTGGTATTTCATGATCAAATATAGGCCTTTTTCCCTGCAGACACTTTGACCTATCATGGAAAAAACCCAGTTGTCCAAGTGAGCCAAGACAGCGTGACAGAGAATCAACATGCTCAACACCATGACCCTTAAGCCAAAGTAGATAAACGGAATTCAGCCATCATTAATCTAATTATTTACACCCACAATTTTCCTACTGTGGGGATTTTAAACGCCCTCTGTCCAAAACATTTAAAGACACTGCATCTTGCTTTCAAGAATCACACTCAAAGTACGTCAGTATGGATAATTGCAGTGCAATTCAGTCCAATTATGTCTTTTAGCAAATCCATACAGCTGACTTGGAATCAGCTCAATTTATATTTGATCCAATGATATAAAGAAAAAAAAAAGAGTTTTCTCACAACAAACGTTTTGACTTCCCACTGCAGGAAAAGTGCAAGCATAACCAGAAATGTCAATGGAAAAAACTGTTTCATTTACATGTGCCAATAAGACAGTGAGCCAGCAGGCACAAAACAGAAGCCCAGGGACTACACCTGACTGAAATGCAGCTCTTACTGATGTTATTAGTTGCACCTGTCCGCCTTCATACAGACATGCTGGTTGAAAACTCCATTCAGTGTTTAGTTTTTTGTTTGTTTTGTCATAAGCAGATGATTTCAAAATACTGTGTCCAAACCTTTAGTTTCACAGTTCTAGAAAGACAATCCTTTCTCCCCATCTTCTACTAAGCATTACACTGAAAGTTACTACAAAATATCTTGACAACCATCAAGTTGGTTCAAAATGTAGTTGTAATACAGTAGTTAAAAAAAAAAAAATTAGCTTCCAATAACACTCAGGATGGCATTATGGTAATGAGATTATCACAGAAGCTACACACATGCAGTTGTACCGTTTCTGTCTCTGATTCTCTGCCATCACACTCGTTCCATCTCACCTTTCTGCAAAGTAACTGCCTCTAAAGACATTTCCTTGAAATAGTCTGGTGCATGACAGTGAATATTTGTGCCGCCAAAGGATTAAAACATCACACTATATCTAAAAGTATTACAGCTACAATTGTCCCAGTTTATTTTACTTTTCCTGACACACCTGAGCAGAGAAACCATTAATTTTCTCAACAAAGAAAAAAAGAAAGAAACTTTAAAAGGTCCCTGCTATAATGGAGTATTTGAACTGTCATACTGGACTCTCCATATACACACACACACAGAGGAAATCATTTGGTTAGAGCAGGTTTATTTGAAGCCATTTGTATGTGTTAATGTGAAGTTCTGACAAAGTTTCAGTTCTCAATTTGTCGACTTGCAAAGAAAACAATGTAATTCACAGTTTAATGTCCATATGCAGACATTTGCACACTCTGCTGTTTCCATGATCAGGCATACAGGCATATTGATCCACCTGTGCTTTAGGAAACCTGCAGAGGCTTAGGACCAGACTCCTGGGCTGCTTCCTCCACGACCGTCAGCCCACCTCCACTAGCCATTCATATCCGGAGGAGGGGTGTGGGATCGATGGCATGCCAGGATGCTATTAGAGCTGAGGTAGCTAGGCAGCCAGTCAGCCACAACTTCAAAAGCAAAGTGTGGGAGGAGAAATAACACAAGGTAATTATCTGGGCCCCGCTAGCTACCGCCGAGGTAATCTGTAGTGTAGAGGACGAAGGGGGCTGTGGAGGTGGTGTTCAGGATGTCTGTGCACATTTGCCTCAACCCACTGCACTCTGTTCAATCCAGCAAATGCTAATAGAGAAGACAAAAACTTTCCTTTAACTTTCCCCACATTTTTGTGTATTTTATCATATTATCTGACATCTTAATTTGGATTATGTTCACAATATAGGAAACTGATCAAATAAATTGTGATGTAAAGTTAAAAATTCAGAGTTTACATACAGCATAGCTAATGCTGTTCATAAAAACACAAAAAGTAGCACTTTTAGTGAATCACATCCCAACCTGTCACACTGCAGCTGAAGCCAAATTACCTAACTAGGTGGGAAGCCATCTGCTTTTCCGGTTATCTTAAAAATCATGATGAGCAAGAAGCTATTTGGCAAATACTCCAAGAGCATCTGGACAACAAGTCATCACAAAGTCAAGAAAGTTCCACTTATCTTACTTGAGCTCACACAAGTTGATTTTATTGCCTAACAAACACGAAATTCATTTAAATCCTGACGAAGTAACATCTGCATAGATTTTAATTTTCTGATCGCTCATTTGGAAGTACATACAGATTCAGTCAGAGCAATTTAATATAATTTGCCTCCTCTGTTCCTGAATGTTTCTCATTTGTGTAATCAAATATAACAGCAGTAATGACTGGCACGACTATTCCACTCCACGCCTAAAAGCTCAGTCCCCAATGACTCATTTCTAATGGAAAGAAAACACAAATTACCACCACGAAGGATAAATCGGTCTGTTTTACATACATATGAGAGATAAAATAAACTCTGTCTCTAGAAATAGCGTGCACACAATCACAGACATTTACACGCTCACATAGACTCCCTCCTTAGAAAACTATAGAGAACAATTATAAAAACTGCAATATCAGCAAGCTAACTTCCTTGTGCGGCCATAGGCGTTGTGCTTGCTGACTTATTTCTGCTTCCAGTGCAGTTAATGAGTTAAAGGTCAGTAGGCTGTTATGACACCAATTAGTGCAATATTTCAAATCAGCACTGTAGCTCATCAGCAGTGGTGGTGGGCGAATGCTTTGAGATTTCAACAAAGCTAATTGCAGAATAATGAGCACAAGCCGATGCTATCACGGTGAGAGATGCAACCGAAATAATCCCTCGGGGTGGTTGAGAGGTCAGGTGCAGCACTTCGGTTGGTGTCACAGATCAACACCAGGGTCAGGGTACAGTACAAACGACAGGGGTCGAGTTAGGGTTAAGTGCAGGGTCAGCTTTAACATTCTGCTTGAAGAGAAAACTTTACCTGAATGTTGCCGCTACACAATCCACAAATTGTGACCAATCATGCATTCTTCAACCTCAAAAACTCAACAAGGTATTGATAGGAAAGAGTGATAAGAGTCTTCACCGATTCTGACACTGAAAAAGACAATTTTACACACTTTTCCACCAAAAAAATACCCTGCTTCACAAGACACAAAACCCCCTTTGCACCGTCACAGACTTCTACAGTCAGCTGATAACATCACAGCCAGGAGCATATGGGGATTAACTGCTCACTGAATGCTACTTCATCAGTAGATTTCTGAGAGTAAAATGAATTTTAAACCTTGGCTTCTTTGCCCCTGGGGTGCACAGATTCCGGAGACAGTCTGGGGATTCAAAGTGGCAAATTTACTTTCCCCAGCTGACTTCCTTAACCTTTACGCAATAGCTGACTGAACTCATGACGACCTTATATGCCACAGCAGCTCCGCGGGTCAAACTGTGTCACCTCATTTTCTATGATGTATCACTAATAAACAACAGGGCAGGCAAGAGGCAAGCACCCTCACAAGAGAAGCAGTCCACTTCCACTGATGACACCTTGATGAATTAACACTCCAGAGGAATCAATGAGTCCACGGCAGCAGTGCCAACCAGTTGGTCCGGCAGTGTCAGTGGGACACACACTCGCTGGGCGACCTTTAGTGAAAATTCAGCATGTGTTACTGTTGATTTCTATGCTAATTACCACCAGAGAACAAAAAGGAACAAAGAAAAACAACTACAATATATATTCCATCTCTCCTTTCCACACAATGATGCAGAAATAGGTTTAATGACAAGGGTAGTGGCCTTGTAGCCAATGGAGGACACCCACTGTAAAATTAAAAACAACTGTTCAATGTTGCCACTGTGAGCTAGTTAGTAACCCACAGCTCTCTTAAATTCAAGAAGCTAACGCCTTCATGGCTCATTGCTTCACAATGAGGCACCAACAGCCGAAGACAGACAAATGCCTTTGTCCGACATAAACACTGTGTACTGAAGCTCCTGCAGTGGTAACCATCATCATTAGAGTTTTTATTGTGAGTTACTCATTCTAAGGTGTTGATGCATCACTAGACAATACAAGCAGACATGAATGAGTCAATGCAGCCTTTAAAAAGAGAATCTTGGGGTCTGAAAGGCAAATTGTTGGAACTAATTGCATGAAAGCAACCAGGAAATCTAGTGTATGTGTGCAGCTTCTTCTTGTCTCATTGAGTTAATTACTCAAAGAGAGGATTGTGATTTTTTTTATCCAGCATTGTGGAGAGTGTAAATGGAAGTACCCTAAAATGTCTGTACTAAAGGATTCCTATGAACTGTGTCAGAGAAAATATTTAATAGTTGTTTTGGCTTACATGGTTACAGAGACAGTTACACTACAAAATTATTGCACTATTACAACTATTACAAGAATTTGCCAGACAGACTGTGGTAGTAGATTAAACTGGGCATCTATATGAGCAATTTATCATTTTTACAACTCCTTAATTACCTTAGCGGAAGCCTGCACTGAATGTACAACTTAAACTACTAATATAATAATGAGAGAAGTATTTTACTTTATCATGACTGTACATGAATGCTGCATCTCATTAATGAAGCAGACTTCTTTTTATACATTTCTGTGCACACATCCTCCCAGACATGTTTAATATCTTGACATGCTGCTCCAATGTCAGTGATTAAATTAGCATAAAAAGACTTAAGGAGTAGATGTCAGATATATAAGACACAGAATATCCTTTGCAAGTGAGAGGCCTCCTGCCTAAACAAGCTGACACCACACCTAAAACAATTACTTTATATTTTCAAGAGTTTTTGATGTTGGCTTAATGCTTCAAAAGTCCTTTTACCTCACAAAGATGAAGAGCCTAAAGGGTAATGTCGATTACTGTTCACTCAAAGTCTGCTCAAAGGACTCAAAATTGATACAGCAAGCCATGACAAGCATCCCATTCAGAGCTGCCAGTAGCAGTCAGTCCAGTCATCTAGAGAATGTTTTCGTATATCTGTTGTGTTTATTCTTCCTCTATCTCTTCTCCGCTCCGAGGCATACAGAGCCTCTCGGGCTGATTGACGGAAAGAGGTTCTGGCTCCTGCTAGAGAAGCATGATTGACGTCCTTGAGATGGAGCACAGCCAGTGAGGATTTTACTGTCACTCTTGGATGTGCAGAGGGCTCCAAGATGGCAGAGGGTTGATATGTTTGAGAATGCGCACCCACATGTGGAGACTGCACAAACCACTTAGGTCTGCATATATTAAGAAGCATTTCTGAATGTGCATACCACTGCTGTGGTTTGTAGTTTGTGCTGATCAGTTCTCATGGCAACATAACTACGCATTACCTACTTCCTTTGAAACCGCTGTGGCTGAAGACCAAAACTACCTTTAGTTTCACTTTTTCTTGTAGCAATACTGGTGTGAAAACAGGCCCTTCCAGCACTGGAGATTCCATATGTCTCAGCAATTATCAGTGCTGCTGACTTGTGAGAGCAAAATGCTTGACATCACTTGACACCATAAAACATGCAAAGTGTATTGCAGCTCGGCTTTTCAACACTCCATGAGATAACACAGTGAATGAGTCAGTGTGTCTGTGTGAAGGTACAGGACATATCACCCAGAATAGCTCAACAGACAGGCAGGATCTCATTACTCATCACACATACTTATAGACACACCCAGACACACATACGCAGCACAGCATCTGCACATGTGCAGCAGCGGGAATCTGCAACTTACTTTTTTGTCATCTTTCTGGGTTGCTGGCTGTGCATCCTTACTGTGGTTGTCAATGGAAGGCCTGCCGCTGGCATCCGTCTGTCTGTCGTCCACTTCATTCTGCTGATTGGCCCCTGACCGAGGAGAGCCCAGAGGGCAGGACTCCGGCTGCTGAGCACCACTTTGGACCTCCATCTTCCTCTGCAGTGCCTTGAAAGAGCAGAGCAAAATGGTAGAAAATAATGCAGGAAAAAGGGTGATTCAGACAGGTGGACTACACACAAGGATTTATGGATATGTTCTTGCAACATCTCTTAAAAAAATCTCTGTGCCATGTCTCCTTGTCTCCCTGCTGTTAGGGTTGAGTGTGTGTGTGTGTGTGTGTGTGTGTGTGTGTGTGTGTGTGTGTGTGTGTGTGTTGGGTGTATATTCATGAATGGAGGGTGGAAGGGATGGGTTTTCTTGTGTTATTTTATTTTTTATTTTTATGTGAAGCACTTTGAATTGCTTTTATTGTACGAAAGGTGCTATATAAATAAAGTTTGATTTGATTTGATTTGATGATAGCTGGTTTCCTCTGTGCTGCTGATGAGTGCAGGAGAAGAAGATCAGAAAATGTTGACGAGCTTTTACAAGATGATACAAACAAGCAGCAACATCATTAATATGACTCTACAGTATATTAAATATGAAAAAGTAAATATGTACTTGTGCAAACCAGTAAATTACATGAAGTCTTTACAAAACACTATTGCGTTATATTTGTCAGATAAAATATTGTTACGAGTGTAGAAAATATACACCTACAAACTACAGACATTTGCATATTTGTTTTGATGTGTTGTGCCTTTTACTATAGCTTGAATATATATATATATATATATATACATATATATATACATAAACAAAGATCATATAATAAAGGATGGTCTCTATCTTCGTATGAAAAAAAGAAGCATTGAAGTCAGTAGATCGTTTTCACAGCAGGCATTTGGGCATTTCAAATAAAGCAAAGCACATGTGTGATCAGTAACAGTAAGTAACATTATTGGTGGCTGGGTCTGGGTATAATGTATGCTGACTCACTGTCACGGCTTACTGGGACACTTGATGGAACACAGCTATGTTTAATGAAAAAATAAGTCAGTCTTCTCAACAGTCGGTGTTTGCCATTTTCTCAGCTACAGTACAAACACACCTCAAATAAAAACACTGATTGAGTGCACAAACTGAATCACTTCCAGCTCCAGGGTAACATGATGCAGCTGATTTTGACCTCTAACCTCATATTTACCTGTGATAGCAAAGCCATATTTTTTCTTTGGGAGCCAAATACTTTATTCTCGTCCATTTTAACTGAATAAAGGGTATCTAAAAAAGATTAGATCACTGTTTACGTTGTGCAACCTGGGGGCTTGTTGCAATAAGTCTATTAAAGTTTTCTTGCATGGTCAAAGTTAAATGATTCGGGGAGAGTATCTAATTTTCCTGACAGATACTGTGATTTCATTTTCATCACAACTTTCTAAAGTCAACCTTCAGTTCACTACCTAATATGAAACAGTTTCAAACATGAGACATGGCAGCAGCACATGAGATAACATCAAAATCGTCACACAAGAAGGGCAGAATGAGTTTCTAAAACCACAATAGTTTTAACCCTGTGTCAGAAAAAGTCAACAAAAATATAAACAAGCATATGAAAGGCCTCCTTTTTGACTTAAGAGAAAAGTTTAAAATCTCATTTCTACTGTTTTAAACAGAGAAGGGTTCAATTTAGTCGACTGTGCACAAAAAGTTATTGGGGGTGAGAAATTCTCGGCCTAGTTAACCTACAGTCTCGATGATTGATGACTGATCAGATAGAGTGACCAGACATTCCTTTGACCATTCCAAGTATTAAGTTTATAAATAAACATACTTGAACACATACATTAGGAAATATTTTAATAAATTAATATGCAGGATTCCTGATTTCCATGAGCTATAAACTATAATCATCAATTTAACGCATAAAAAGGCTTGAAATATTTTACATACGGTGCAATGACTGTGGAATATACCAAAGTTTTCTGAATAAAATTATTAAAAAATAACTTTTCTAGTATATTCTAACTGAGATGCACTAGCATATCCTAAATTGCAGCCTTTGTAGTCACATCGTTTAGTTGCTAAGCCCTAAAATACACCACTTCACAGCTCGGTGCGTATAGCTGAGGCTCATTGCATTATATCAGTGCACTGTGTTTCCCCAGTCCCACAACAATAAAGCAGCGACAAACAAAGTAAAGGGAGGTGACCTCGTTTGAAGGACGGATCACAAACTATCCATCTGAAATCAGCATTGGGGGCTGCTGTTTGGCTGCTTCATTCTGCAATCTGGGGCCATTAATAAGTTATGAGGTCAGCTGGTTGCTTTGAGATGAGCTGCCGCATAAATACATGTCCTGAAGGACCTTTTTTGCAATTTATTTTTACTGAGGCTTTTTAACGCAGCTGTTTGCACCGGGAGCGCGCGCAAGGGCTGCCACAGTGACATCACAGGTGAACACACCTGTTGACCTGCGCTAATTAACCTCTTTGCATTATCATCACTAGCTAGGAGGCTAATGGCCGCGAATTCTAGGTGAAACTGCACCTTTTTAAATTGTGCTGGGATATAATTCTAGGCGAGGCTACATTTAAGCTTCAAAGTTGCCTACAGTGCACGCTTTTACGCAAATAAAGTCGACGTTTTCCAACTTGGAGCGACTTCTAAACACCAAGCCGAGCAGACGGAGCTCCTAGCGCCTCCTCTGTGTTATTACAATGTCTTCCATCACGCTAATGGCAGCAACACAAACTAAAAAGGAAAGCACGAAATACCTCTGTCACTTGTCGGCTCCTCGTTATGTCAGAAGCATATCAGGAGGAAGATGCGGTGGTGCAACTTGCTTTACATCTCTGGTGCTGCTCTGACGCGGAAAGCCGCAGCAGCAGTCTGAGGCACAACGACGCGCAAGCGGTTCATTTAGTTTGTAGCAGAAGTTATTCCGTCAAACACAAAACTGGCTCAGAGGCTCGTCTGAAGCCACACGAGCCGCCGCTGTTGTTGCTGCTGTCACGGCGGGCGTGTCCCCGCGAGCTGTCACCAAACAAACCCTCCTCCCGGTTACACCGAGTCCCGTGTCAAAAATGTTGCCTTCAGGTGCTCCTCGAAATATGCCGTGTCGGAGAGAGAGAGAGCAGAAGTTTAGGCAGGAGGGCTGCGGGGAAAAAGAAGGTCTCGGTGGGTTGCTTAAAGCCCCTTGTGTTGCAGACTGAAAATACAAAAAATGTAAAAGGGATTTGCTATTTGTTTATTTTGCATGTATTTAATTGAAATAGTATTTATATTCAGAAGCAGTTATAATAAGAAGAAGGTCAAGTTTTTTTAAGCATGTCAAACAGGTCAGCAAGTTTAAAAGCATAATTAAATTAAAAGCAACAAAAGAATCAATAAAATTTAAAAGTAAAAGCAGTATTTATATTATATATATTTTTAATAAATATAAATTATATATAAATGGTGTGTGTGTACCTGCTTGCTTTTAATATTATACTCTGCCTTACCCTTCTTTTTTTGTGTGTGTTTTTTGTTGTCTTGCTGTGCTAAATAGTACACAATGCACATTTTTGACCTCTCTTTTATATCTGGGAGACACTTCTGCACTTGTGAATCTTTCACTATGACAGTATTAAGATGCTTAAACGCTATCTCGTAACTATTTATACCAATTTGTTATTATTAAGACAATGACAATAAAGTGTTGAATTGAACTGATGTATACATTCATATCTCCTATATTTGGACAAAATAAATGATACAATAATTTATCTTATTTTTTATTTATATTGTGTAATAAGATATTATTGACATGTATTTATTTGAAAATGTAAAAGTAAGAGCAGCAAAATTTATTCATGTAAAGTTTTAATTATAAACAGCAGAAATACTAATAATATGCATTTATTTATTTATTTAGTCTTTCATTCATTCATTTTTTTGTTTGTTTGTTGTCTTGATCACCTTGTTGCTCTTACTTTTATATTTTACCATAACTTTGAAAATATTTATAATAATAATAATAATAAAAATGATAATAATAATAAAAGATAAGCAGCTTAAATGGCTTTAACATTAATAATAAAGTAAAATAAAAATAAAAACAACGATAAGGACAAATAAATACAATATTAAAGTAAAAACAGAAGATCTCAAAACATATTACAAAAGCATGTAGGTTTATATGAATATATTTCATTTCTTTTCCTGTTTCTCCACACTGAGACAACCAGTGCTGAAAACTAAATCAGAAAGATAAGCCCTGGCTTATCAGAAGCACAGAAGTTAATGTAATTGCCAAATATGTTAAATATGCAATTGTTCTGCCTGCTTGAGTCGTGTCACTGAAAGTTTCCAACAGTTTTAAAAGCAGCAAGAGCTCAGTTACAGTGGGAGGGTCTGACCTGAAGCTACCCTGCTGCAGGAGAGGTGAAGCCAGGAACAGCTACACAGGCAGCACAAGTGGAAACGGGTTTAATATTCAACAATCACAGGGGAAGTCAAGACTGAAGCATTTAATTCTTAAGTAATAAAGATAATCATCATCATCATCATCATGATAGAGGCCTTTTGTTGAATGATAAAGCTATAAAAAGCACTGAAGTCATGTTACTGGTAGGAGGAGATGAAAAGGTGGTTTTGAGGTATGTTGCTGTAATACTCTGACACTGCAAATGAGGCCTCCGTGTTTGTGTTTGTTTGGTGCATATAATGGTTTAGAATATGCATATACTAGCCTTTTTACCTCTTACATGGGAGTCATATGGAGGGTTATCCATTTGACTGAACTAAAAAATAGTAATTTTTTTGTAATATCTGACAGTGTGCCAGCAGGAATAGAAGACATCACTCCTCAATAAAGTTGCTACAAACCAAAATGTCTTTACAAGATTTTACTTTTACTCTAATATGAACCAAATGGTAGGATCTAATTACTTCTTGTGGAATATTATGTAGATATTCAAAATATCCGTATTTTTTTAAGGAAAATGCACATTGGCTTAAGGGGGGTGTCTTACCGCGGTTTACCCTATAATGGTGGCTTTAAATTGAATGTTATATTTCTTTATATGATAATAATAAGAAGAATATTAGCAATCATAACTAATTCTAAAGGACTGTGATGCAACTTCTAACATCTAACACATCTGATTTAATTGTTTTTCCTTCTTTAAACTACAATTAGCTCTCTATCTTAGTATGAATGTACACTGTTAGCAGTTCAATCTAAAAAGGTATTTTTATTGTTTTTAGAACCCTAAAACATATTCAAAGTAAAAATTTGACAAAACTCGGCCCAAATAAATATTGCTTATGTAAAATATTTTTCTTTCTTTTATCCCTTTAAGTTTACCCTGAGATTTCTTTGACTATTCCAGTTACCAAGTTGGGACCCAAACTGCTGAGAACTGCTGAAGAAATAAAATAATTAGTAAGCCTCGACGACGACCACAAGGTGGCAATGTAAACTAAATAAACACTGAGGACAACATGAGGCACAGAAGGCATTGTTGAAGTATATCAGTCTGTTTTATTAAAGATAAAAGCTACTGAACAAGTCAAGTGTCTCAAATCATAGGAAGTAGTTAATCCTTGGGTGACATATTATCCCTGTTGTTGTCTTTATGCCAGTATGTAGGAGTGTTTGTGTCAGTAAGAGGGAACCTTGATACTCCTGTAGGTGCCATTATGTGCATGATTTATTCTTCAGAGTTTGTTCTTTGTTTACCCTAAAGATGGGGCCTTCCCATCTGCTGAGCTGAGCTATTACATGAGGGAGGCTTTGCATGGGTGTTGGCCCATTGTGCTTAGCTCCAGTGCCTCTCCTGCCTTCCCTCAGCTGAGGAGCCATACTGTTGCGGTGTCTCATCCAAGCAGAAGGGATTTCACCCAAACGAACAACTGCTCCGACAGGCGGACCCTCGTCTGTTCCTGCCATTGCCAGAGAAGGCAGACAGGCAGTCAGAGAGGCAGGTGGATCGACAGGCGAGCAGGCAGGAGACTGGGCCCTCATATACTTGGGCCCCTCAGCCATATCCAGGCAGGCATGTGTCCTCCATGTAAGCCAGAAGGGACACACAGTCAGGCATGTCGATGGCCCCAGCCGGCAAAAGCAGATGTTTTCTGGGTATTGTTGTTCCGCCTCTCTGGTAATTGTTTTCCTTCTGGGCCAGCCAGTGGGACAAGGTGCCAGGTTGTGTTGTGGGAAGGAGTTATGGGGAGATGGAGAGACAGAGTGTATCAATCAGCAATGCTTTGGAGGCTGCTGCACGAGGGCCATCCGGCTTTTTTCTTTGTGCTCCATGTGGCTCAAATTACAGCGCTGCAAATGGGAGAGCGACAAAAGCATTTAGTAATTATGTTTTTCATCTGGCATCTCAGCGCCGTGGAGGTATTCAGCGGAACATTTCGAGGCAGAACAGAGACTCGGGTGCAATTGGAAGAATGGCTAAAAGTCAAAAAAGTCTGGCAAATCCAGGTGGTCATACAGGAAAAGTCAGTCCAAACCAAGCAAACGAATCCACGCAGAGAGTGGGCGGAAATCCAAAAACCAAAAGAACAAAGCAGAGTCAAAAACCATGGAGACTTACACAGGAAGAAAGCTGGAAAGCTACAAGCGCATGAGGAAGACAATCTGGCACAGAAGCAAGGGGAGCAAGGAAGTGTGTATATATGAGGTTGGCTGGGAGCAAGACTAAGTGCAGGAGCTGTAACCTGAAAAATTAGTACAGCATGGTGATCTTCTGATTTAGGAAGTGTAAGTGGACCAGAACAACCAGATCTGAGCCCCTGTATCAACATTTGTTCAACATTTTTGAGGAATAACTGCTAAAAACAGTAAAATGTTATGTATTTGCTAGTTTAATGCCAAAATTAATTATACCTTATTGCCAGCTCGGTGCAGATGCAGTCACGTATCTTTGAATTATTCAGATTTTGCAGCATCTCGGTATTGTGTAAGTCAGTTTACCTTCGCAGACACTTAGCAGTTTGTGATGGTGCAGAGAATAGCTAATGCATTCAAACTGTGTGAGACATTGAGTGTCATCCTGTGATCCCGTGTCGAAAACGCCTTCTTAATTAACACAGTGAACTACTGAGACCTTATTACAGGGTCAGATGTATTCTGCAGACCTCGCCAAGGGAAGAGACAGAAAAGAGCCACTAGGGGGCACTTTGAGACTTTGGATTCAGAGCGTGGAGCAGCAGACCCCCTCTTGTAAACTGGTAAATAGTTTGGGATCTATACATTTCAAATTTAATGTACATTAGTGGCCAGATTTACATTTTTACCACCGTCTTTCTCTGTACATTTTAAACGATGGAGCTGTGGATTCTGAAGGTTGAAAGTCTTTATTTTTGAGACAAACTGTTTCATCTCAGGAGCTTCGTGACTCAATTCATCATTTAAACTGTATGTTATTTCAGTGTTGAACCCAAAAGCTGCTCAGTATCCACTCCCTGCTAAGGAGCACCAACACAAAAAAAGAGGGAATCTTCTAAGGGTGAAGTTGTAGTTGGGTGTTGTCACGGTACACCACACTCCTGGGAAGCTGTGGCCTTTACTAAAAGCTTGTCAAGATGTTAAGCTTTTTTTTCAGACTGACGCAAGATGTAAGTAATTCTGGTCCAATCATGTTTTCATATATTTTTTATATATATATATAAAAATTGTAGGTGTTAGGAGCATGTGGGGAAGGCAGACAGAAAAAGCTTCAGCCATTGGAATCTGTTGTTCACGAGCAGAACATTGGACGAAGGCTGCATTTTATAATCTGCCTTCACTGCCAATGGATGCAAGTGAAAACAGAACCAATGTCACATCTGCCTTTTCACTATTTTCTCGATTTCTGTGCACTGTCATGGCGAACATCATCCATGTCAGACGGAGTCTCGAGACCTCTGTGTGTGTCTAGTGTTTGTTGGGGGCCTTTTTTCTCAGCGTCTGACAAATGAAGAGGCGTCCGAGGCCCCCATGGCTACCGGGGTCACGCTGCAGCCTTGTGAAGTTGTGGCGGTTACCAGCACGCCTCGCTGTATGCTGGCAGGATGAGGCACAACAGTCCAGTCTGATTACAGAGTAGCACCTTAGGCCCCCATATTTCTCACACCCAGGATGAAGGAGTGACAGCATCTGTGGGATATGACTGTGTTGGATGAGATGGATTTACACGAGGGAGAGTGGGTAGCATACCTGAGCAGCAGAAATGAGGAACATAGTGAGAGAAAGTTTGGCCAGGGCTGCTTGAAATATATAATGAAATGTTATATAAGCTGCTTTTTGAATCCAGAGTCACCCGCGTGAGATGCCTCAATCTGCAAGGCAACAATTTGTTTTCTCCACTCTCGTCATTTGTGTCTACGTGTTAATCGTTCAGTTGTGTTTGTGCACTCGCTTGTGCACATGCATGACTCATACCTGTCAAAATCATATCACCCGTGACTCAGACCCCGCCCACTGCTGGCATGATTGACAAGTCAGGCAAAGTTCAAAAACCACACTCCAGATCATCAACAGAATAAATGCCTCCGAGTCACACGATAAGGCCTTGGACAGTCTGAGTCACGCAATTTTTGTCATCATTGTTTACTGTTTAACGGAAAACTCCATATTTAATACATGTTAAAATAATTAATCTTGAGCATGAAAGGTTTCTGCTATTCAAATAAAATAGAAAACTTTTCCTCACAGAAACGTGAGGAAAAGTCTACTTCAAATTCCACCCAGTTTCCATTCTGCTCTCACATTTGCATCATGCATGTTCAGAACAAAAGCATAACGTGTTCCAAGAGTAGTAGTGTTGCTAAAACTAGCAAGAGGACAAAAGAACTGCGCCTGCTGATATACCATGTGTCAACTGCCCCGTTTTGTGTGAGTGTGTGTGTGCGTGCATGCGTGTGTGTGTGTGTGTTTGTGCATGCATGCATTGTGTGTGCGTATGTGTGGATGCCTACGAGCAAGCACATACATTTGTGTCAGCCACAGTGTGCGTAGAGGTGGCATTTTTTTTCTTCTTTTCATGGGTGTGAACTGTAAAAGAAAACAGTCCAATTAGTTTTAGCACAGTGTGTAAAGGTCTGAGAGACTCAACGGGAAAAAATGAATTTAATTTAACTGATTTGAAGCATAAATAGAGAAATAACGTGTTTAAAAATGATTCGTAAATATGTTAGATCGAAGAGGTTGTGTTACATTTTAATTTCATTTTGATTCTGATTTGTGCAAATAAAGAAATCCCATTAACATTCAACTATCATGATTTACCCCCGAACATATTTTGACTTTTATGCGAGTCCCGTTTTTGCAGCTCATCCGAAAAAGTCTTCCTGCACATCAGTGGATCCAGTCAACCACAGTGACTGCATGTTACTTCATGTAAAACTGCATGCCCAAGTGTTACTTTGTGGTTGTTGATGTTTCCAAGCTGGGTTGAATCATTAGGAAGTGATTCTCTCTAACAAGGGCTAAGGAGCTGTCAGGAGACATTCACAGGCAGGTTTCGCCATGGAGAGTGTGAGGAGTCTTATCAGGGTCTTAGCTGTTTTGCTGCGCCTGTTTATAAAGAGCCTGCTTTATTTGGAGTGAATGCATTCTAGCAAGGTCTCTACTGTTGCTGTGCGTTGATTAAAAGTGTTTTCACGATTACCCGTAGTGAGTCTATTCCAGCCTAACAGGGTTACTAGCAGTTTTAATGTAGGGGAGTAATCATTATATGTGAAAGGGGTTTGCCGGGGGTCTCGCGCCGTCTCTCTCTCTGTCTGCTTGTTGTGAGGGAACTTTGCACTCCACCGGGTTAGGTCTCCACTTGTTTGCTGATTTTTTTCTTTTTATTTTGTCAAGAAAAAAAGAGCGAAATATGTCTACTCTGTTATGTCGTTATTCAGCATTCATAATAACACTCCTCTTCTCTGCGAAAAGGTCCCCTCTCTTAAATCTGTAACAAAATTTTTGCAAAACTGTGAGGAGATCCATAGATCTTTATTTCTGTCTCGTTGTGTTTGGGTGTTCTGCATTCCCCTTCCTCTTCTTCTTCTTCTACTTCTTTTTCTTCTTCTTCTTCAGCTACAGTTGCCCGCTTGCTATGTTGCTTTTTTTTTTTTTTTTTTTTTTTTGCTCTGCTCCTTTAGTTGGCTGCGGTCAGATTTTGCATTTGCTGGTGTGAGTGAATTTCTCACAGCTTCGCATGAATGTGTTTTTTGAAAGTCCTATTCAACATTTGGTGCAACTATAATCGGCACTAAGCCACTACGCTCATGCAGACGTGTCTGTGGATTCACACATTTAGGCCTTCAGAAGTGTTGTGCCATCTCTTTTTTAAAAAAAAAGAAAAAAAAATTCTCCAAGTAACAACTAAAGAATTTTTTTTGAAGTTGAATTAAAGACCATGCCTCAACTCAAAGAGAAGGTGAAGCGCGGTCACTGGATTTTACTGATTAAAGGACATTCACGTTAAAAAGCAAAAAAAAATGACCTCCTTGCATTTTGATTTTTAGCATAATAGAGCAGATAAAGGCAAATACTCATCATGCATGAGAGTAAATATTTATTTTTTAAAACCTATTCATAATTTCCTAGATATTATTTTTAAAATGTAAAAAATAACAGTAAACAGATTACACAGCAAACATTTGACTGCAGCGTAACCCTCTGTATAAAAAAAAAAACCCTCACATGCATTGTTGGATTAAATATTCTACTTTTGCACAAACATTCGGTAATAATTGTAGAAGTGTCTTTTGGCACCACTGAGGTTCCCCGTTTCAACAGGCCACCAATCCTACTCTCACTTCTCTTTTTTCATAAAGAGAGCAGCCTGTTGTTTTTAAATTTAAACACTAGTTGAGGCCCAAGCTTCAGCTATTTGCGTATGCTCGAGACTGCGTCCTGTTCCCTCGGCACATTATGTACCTCACTTATCAAATCAAACAATTACATCTGCAGTCCTGCAGCAGAAAATTACATTTTGACACAGTGGTGTATCTTTGATTAATATATTGTAACATCTGACTCGGCGCTCTGTCGTTTCTGTGATGGGACCAATAGATAATAAATGGGTGACTTGTGAAGCTATAATGAAGTGACTGTCTTGTTATTGACAGGGGAGCCTCCAGTGCTTTAGTGCAAAGTAGAGCTTCCAACGGAGGCCCTCCGGTGCACAGATTATTACACTGGCCGTTAAAATGAGCTAATGTTCTGCTGCCAGTGCTCCTCTCCGAAGGGATGAGGACTGAATTCCCTTCTCACAGCTGCAAAACAGAGGTGTAAATTAAAGCCAAATGAAGTAGGAAAAAAATCTTAAATACAAGATGCAGGCTACAGTATTCCTATGATTAAAATATGGGATTTCCACCATTTCAGGTAGAAACTAGTGAAGATTTTTCTCTCTTCAAATTATGTTTTTTCTTATGAACTGTGTATTTTCTTCCTTTTTGTGGACATGTTTCATGTTTAATTTGTTTGTTTTGAAATGTACTTTTTAAAATTGTATTTTAACAGCAGTTTTAGTTTTAGTAGCAGTTTTCAGTTTATGGAACATGTGAGATGAGCAATTTTAACAAGAAAAAAGGAGGCTTGCTACAAGATTTACAGCATAGCTGCAGTTTATTTTCCAAACCTGAGGTGCCACCACTTCCCCCAGGTACTTATTAGCAATGACAGGTGATTTCTGAATTGACAGGAGCACGACAGGTGTAAATTTCACACACACAATGCGACTCTACACATTAATCCAATTAATTTTGAGCGTGTTCTCCTCTTTTGCTCTCTGCCTGTAGAAAAAACAAATCAAGGAAGGAAATATTTTCTTCCAAGCCACATCTCTTCATTGTTTTTTTTTAAAACACATTATTTTCTTATTATTTTTATTACATGAGATTTTGAAATTTTAAATGGTCACTGGCAAATATTACAAAAAATGCAACTAACAAAAAGGAGCAGAGACAGAGTGATAAAGGGGAAAAAAGAATCTCTTCACAAGCATCAAGGCTTCATTTGGGGTGGGGTGTCGGGGGTTAGGGGGAATAACAGTGAAAAAAATATTCCACTTTGAGAATGTGCAAGATCTCATGCAGTTGCCTCTCTCTCACTCTCTATCCCTCCTCTCTGTTGGCGCTAAATCACACGTTAGTACAGCCAGTGGATGTGTTGACAGTTTTACAAACAGAAATGTAAAACGCCATACTCAAGGGGGTCTAAGAGATAAGGGGGGAGCTGAGCAGGGCAGGAAACAGAACAAACATGGCTCGGAGAGGCAGAGAATGCCATGTTAAAACACCTCGGCTGGGTTATTTTAATTACATAGGATGTGGCACACTATTAACTGCAGCCGCAAATAGTGTCAGCGAATAATACAGAGAAAAAAAACACTGCTGGTTAGAAGGCCTGGCATTTCCTAAAGCTTGTCATTTCTTCAGATGTCAGCATTAAAATGTACTCTGGCATCAGTTTGACTGAAAATATTACTCAAACTTGCATCTACACAGCTGCCAGCTTACTTAACATGTTTCCATTACCTGCAAAATGAAACTTTTGCCAACGTGATTCCCTGCTGCCTCCTGCTCACTTTGAACAAGTATATCCAGCAGAAGTGAGAGACGTTCCCAGTGGATCATTGCAGCCTGCTGAGTACAGAATAAGGATGTTTGGGGACATATAGCCAGCATTGCCCTTAGGGGAGGATAGGAGGGAGGCTGGATGATTCGGGGGAACCCACCGTGGATTACAGATACATATATATTGTGTCAGAGCTGCTGATATAGACTCGAGATGTCTGGCAGGATTCCTGAACCTGAAATGTGCAGGCCTGTACAAGCATGTATGATTTTTTTCAGGTTTTTGATTTATGTGACAGCCTGACGGACACATTCCCAGGACATCATGTGTTTCTAGCACACCCAGTGCATCAAAATTGCCATTTATTTTTAATTGGAGGTCTTTTTTTTATTATTTCCTGAGCAAAAAGGCCTGTAATCACATTTGGATCTAGCTTTGTTCTCATTTTGACATCAGTGACAGGATTTTAAAGGTCAAACAAGGCACTTGTGATTACATCAGTAACAATCTTGAGTGTAGGATTTTCTAGGATTCATGTTATTTTTTACAGATGATCACATTTTTGAGCATCGCAGTTTATTTTATGTGCATGTCTCCCTGTCGGGCAGTTTTCTTGCAGCTAAATGCAACGATTCCTATCAGATGAAGTGAGGCTGGCGTGAAGATAAGTGGCCCCAACTGGTCCTGGTGCTTGTAGGACACAGGCCTTGCCTCTCTGAAAGGCATCATTAGAAAGTGACAAAACTGCCAGGGGCAAAACTGGCCTCGCACAATGATCAATTCGGCAGACAGGATTGAATTATAGGGGGGATGGCGGGTTTTGAAAAAAAGAGGGGATTGGAGGGAGTTGGTATAGTACAAGGCCCCCTACTGCTTTAATTACTGATGTGTGCGTCTCCCTATTAACAGAGCACCTATGGTCCGCCGGCCACTCCGGGCCCTGCACAAAGCTGGAGAGGAGAAAGAACATTCTGCGGAGAGGCAGGCAGACAGAAAACGCAGAGACACACAAACAGGAGTGCTCATTAGCGAATGGTAATCAGCGGTCGAGAGGTTGGGCACTCACCTCACAAAACGCCACATGTCAATTTGTCCCTTTCCATTCATGGGCCCACTCTCGTTTTACCCGGCTCCCTCATGCTCCCTTGTTGGGGAGAATTGGATGGAGCGCCGTGGGGGGAAACACTCGAAGGGAAACGTAAACACGGGCCTGGAGTGGGGACTTTGTCAGTAAGAGGGGGACCACGCTCCTCAGATGTGGCCTCCTTGGCTTCTCCTCATTGGCCTCCTCAATTACACATTCAAAAGTCTCGGTTGCATGTAGTTTGGTTCATCTGTACTTCTATATTTTACATCCCCCATGCATTCTGCTTTTACATATATATTTATATAGTGCCATTATATATTAAATTATATATAAATATTATATGATACAGCGTAATGTACGGTTAATAAAACACTTTCACTACCTATGAATGCCAATAGCAGACGTGGCCTTAAACGCCAACTGAGTCAAAGTGTGACTCCACTTGGCAGCTTTTTCAGAGCCACTATGTTGTATATTAACAGTGTGTACATCTTTGCCCTGTCTGCTATTCATTTTACCATTCAAAAAACAGTGAATACAAAGTTATAATCAGGAGATGCTCAGCTTAGCTTATAGTAAAGATGGAAGGAGGAGAAAATAGTTACTCTGGCGAAGGTTTAGAGTTCTGATATATCAAGTTTCAGATTTTTGCTGCTCCCATCACAGAATTCCGCTGCATTTGAACTAACTTGCGGATTTTGAAGTTGATTGTTCCACATTTTAAGCTTAACTTCCACATTTCACACAAACCAAATGCAAACAATTAACAACGCAGCTAGAATTACCTTTTGTTTTAAAAATATTCTAGGAAAGTTCTGCAAAGTTCTTGTTCCGCTTTCAGTGAGGATTATAGTTATAGTATAGCATAATGTTCTTCAAAAGGTAGAATTATATTCTTTAAAGACATTGTACGCATGTTTTTTCTTAACATTGTTAGACCATTATGCTCTAACATTCTCAAAACTTTTTCTGAATGTTGAATTGAAACTATCCTTCCTTAATCATCATGTAGCATTGTGTAATATTTAATATGTTATACAAAAACACTCAGCAACATTCCCAAAACATCCTCAAAGGCAAAATGTCCTGCCTTTGTCAATATACCACATTACAGGACTGTTTCATAATTTTTTGAATGTTCTTCCTTTGCTACTTCCTGTGTAACATAATCTGTGGCCTTAAAACATCATGTGGATGCTGCAGCCAAATGTCTTAAAGTTTCGATTTTAAACTTATAGAAACAGTATTTACAACGTGTTTTTGAATATTTTATTTAAAAGTTTACTTTAAAACATTATTGCAACCTGTAGGTAATGTTTTCCAGGCTATAGGAACAGCCCTGCTAGCTGGGATAACTGGAGCTTAAAAGGATTTATCAATTGAGGAGGACAAATAATAAGGGACATATAGCATTTTGCATCAATTGAGTAAGATCATCTTAGCTGTAGTGAGCTTAAGAGGTGAGACAGACAGATAGTCTTTATGCTAAGCTAAGCTAACTGTCTCCTGCTTATTTAATGGACAAATACAAAAGTTGTATTGATTTTCTTGACAGGAACGCAAATAAATGTTTCCCAAAATGCCCAGCTAGTCCTTTAAGTTACCATCAGGAAATGCCTTTTCACTGCACAAAAGCATCTACATTGTATAGATATAGTTAACATATATGGCGGATGGTTTTTGATGTGGTAATAGTACTATAATGCATTAAAAATGTTTGAGTAGCTCCTGGCTGATCTGCTGCCCATAGAGATGTAATGTCATGTGAGGCCGCCTAAACTAGGCCATGCTTTCCTGTGGCATCATGTACGGGCATGCCCTCCAGCTGTGCAGGTGCATGTGACACCAACCCTATATTCCTCTGCAGTCACAATGTGACCCTCAGCTGTGCACGGCATGTGACACCAAGAGGAATATCCTCTGCAGTCACAATGTGACAAAACACTGCACCCAGCACGGTCCGCTGGGCAGCAGAGGAATATCTAATGCACCAAAGCCAATTTCATCTTTACTGAAATTGTGGAGGGGCTCGCTCACACGCTCGCATTCAAAACTTAAATCAGATCTTCCTCTCAGTCGAGTGGAATCAATACAAGCCTCCATCTTACTTTGAAATGAGACCTAGTCATCCTCGTGGATTATAGGTGGCTCATCACAGGATGACAGCGCTGGTGGATATCTCTAGAGATCCATCTTCATCCCATCCCTCTGATCTCCATTTATCTACCAGTCTACCACTCAATCTCTTTGTCCCGCTATCCATCCCTTACTCTCCTCCTCTGTATGTGGATGAGCTCTAAGGCGGCGAATGAGGTAAGATAATCCACATCTTAATCAGAGTTATGATTTCAAGTGAAACCTCGAAGCCTGTGCACATATAGGCAAAAACAAAAACGGAAAACAATTGTGGTATGGTAATACATCTACCAATTTTGTTGTGTTCAAAACAAGATATGTTAGATAAATATCTGCAAAAATCGCTCAATAAATAGCCTTAGAAGAAGTCAGTGAAATAAAAAGCAAAGCATGGCTTTAATGTGTGCGGTTATTCCGCATCCTTTGCACCTCCATTTTCTCATCATGGCAGCTTCAACAAGGTTTAATTGGTATGGAAATAGAAGTGCTGAAACATGACAGGATCAAGCCTGGCTATTTAGACCTTTTATTACTGTATACTGTCCTTCAACCAATTATCGCCAATCTACTGCTCTGCAACCCCCCACCAACCTCCTCCCTCATGATTTAACCAAGCTTCATGCAGCTGCAGAGAGGCAGCTATGGGTCGATAAATACAACTTGTAATCCAGCGTGGTGCAAATTGAGTTTTCTATTGGAGAATAATAGTTTGAAGAGCTTACTTGAGATCTCAGGCCCCCTACCTGCACTGCCTCAGCTACTATGCAATCACAAATAAGAAGGCAATGCTAACCTTTAATCATAATGCTTCTACCCACTCCCTAAAGGTTGTACTACCTCCCTGTTATTTGTTTCTATTAAACTCTGTGTTTAATAGGAAATTATGTTATCTCCTCCACCGAGATCCACCTCAGTCTTTGTCTGTGACAGTGTTTCTGTGTGTGCTTTATTTTGCACGTAGCCAGGAAATGTCACCTTGCAAAGAAAATTCACAGCTCAAGCTGTGTGTGTTTGCCACATAACGGAAAATGACTGGACCTCCAAAGAAGCAGATAAAAAGATGAGAAGTTACATCTGCATAAACAGATTACTCTTTCACATCAAAAACAAATACGTTTTGAGGCATTTGAAGCATGTTTGTGCAAAGCTAGACATGTCAGTGCAGTAACCTTTCCTTGAGTTGAAAACAGAATTGCAGCTAAATCTTAATACACATCAGTGCAGTGCTGTTACACCTCCTGCAAGAATCCATCCCTGGCATACTCTTTTGGCATGGCCCTTCCAAGGAACCAGCTTGTTGTCTGGGCCATTGTTAGCCCAGGAGGCTGGCCTGAGCCCTGAGGGCTTGGTCAGCGTTTAGGGTGTTTTGCAGGGAGGTTGGATGAGGGTGGGGGAGACGCTATGGAGATGGGTGCAGGCCAAGGCTGGGCAGGGCTGAATGCCAGGGTGTCAGTGGGACACCCTCCTTTCTGGGAGCCTGCTCGGCCCCCTCCTGGGGCCCCAGCAGGGTGCAGGAATACATGGTCAGTGCAAGACAGGTCCATCTGCCCCACTACCTCTGTCCCGCTCATGCCAGCACCTTGCTATCACCTGCTCCATCGGCACCTTATGGAAATGACCTACTGCTGCCTGACCTAGCTGACACGCATGGCTCACCTTCAGCATATGCCACCATGGCTGCTGTGTCTCCCCCACAAGGGTTTAGCAACGGTTGATGCAAGTTTAAGTACTGTCTTCCTCTATTTCTCTACTTTAAATATTTGCTATTTTAAGAAATCCAAACCTGTGAAGTGAGGTGAGAGTAAAACACATTAGATCATATCAGGCTTCAATACCACAAAAACATTCATGTCAGCTTTTTTCTCAGCAAGACATTTTTTCACAAGGCTTTTATTCTTTTGTACTTAGCAAGAGATCATAAGTAGAGTAAGCAGTGTGAGCTCATGGCACCTGCATATGTAGAGCAGAGTGTGTCTATTATGTGACCTGTTGTCAGAGCAGAGGGGGGTTTCCTTGTGCATCTTCATCACTGGACGTGGGGTTGAGTGTTGGCCATCAGGGTGCCATTTCTGCATGCGGCTGTTTTCACTGCTATTTTACTGTAAGCCCAGTGAAAGTTACAGGATGCACACACACACCCGCAAAAAAAAACAAAAAAAAAAACAACCCAGCAACCTCACAAGCAGGAGAAAACATCGAGCTGAATTCTAAAAATAAGACGTCCTGTATTTGAAAAAGCTCACACCTTCTTCAAAAAAGCCCTGGTGTGAAAAAGAGCGCTGTACTTTAGACGACTTACTTCTGAGTTGTAAGACATTAGCAGCAGTGTTTCTGGGCATGGAAACACAGCCTCTGCCTTTTGAAATAAATCAAAATACATGTCAGGAATCGATTTTCTGAAGAAGTTTAATTATTAATAAACTCTAATTATTATGGAGAGATATACATTAGAGGAGCCAGGCATGTTTTATGCTTATCAAGCTAACATTTATTGGAATTTTGTGTTTGCAACATCTGATCTTGTTGCTCTGAAGCAAAAGTTAACGCTTTCCTTTGACACTTTTTTTGACCTCAAACTAAATTATTTTTATTTTTTGCTGGTCATACAGGAAATTATAAAGATATCACCTAAAATGTTCATTTGTCTATAATCATAAAATGAAATTTCTCACTCTCCATCGGTGGCAATACAGTGGATTCGATTTCTAAAACCAGACTCATTTCAAACGCAAACAGAATGAGGCAGTTCTCCTGCCTCTACAAATGGGGCAGGCAGCTCGGACTATTGTGTTGCGGTGGCTGCCATCGTGCTGAATGCAGTGAATAGGGAGCAGTCGTGCCCTCTGTGCAGCCCCAGCTGTCTTTGACTGATAGGATGGAGGAGGGTAGGGGGTGAACAGCGAGGTGTAAGGAAGTTCAGGAGGCCTGTAGATTTTACAACAGAACCGAACAGACTGTCGCGTTAGTCGTCCTAACTGACCAAAACCAAGCCAGCCAGCCAGCCAAGCGGTGGGCTGCGGCGTTAACACCCAGCTCGGCGGCTCAGAGTGAGCTAATTAATGCAGCCAAATGAGATCAGCGGCGGAGGCCCAGGCCAGGGCCATATTGGTAAATAGCTTCCTTCAGTATGGGTCTGTGTGGTGTAATTACCACCAGGCCGCTGCACAATGCCGCCTTTATGTCCCAGTGAAAGTGATTTCATGTCCCTCGTTCCCCCATTAGTGGCGTGTTTTTCAAATGTGATGAGGGGAGTCTGTCAATGGTTATCGTGTGTGTTTGCAGGAGATAGTGCCAGTTTGCTTTGTGCATAATGGGCATCTCGGTGTAGGTATTGAAGCAGGCACATGTTTGCTGGATGCGGTGGATGTGAGGAGGCAGCCCACCAACAAATAATGACAGGCTAATAGACATTAAACGACTCCATCCTGTGGTGATTATTATACTAATAGATGTTTTCAGCTTGTTATCGACACTTATAGATAAATAATAGAATGCATGAATAAAATGAATGATCCTGCAATTGCACATGCTGTTACACAACAGCACTCATCAAATGACAACAGATCCTCAGACCTCTGCAACTCTTATAGTCGACAACCCAATAAAATCATAGTTTTTATGTGCACACAATTCTAAGCATAATAATGATGCAGAAAATGCTCAGGGAATCAACAGAAGGCACCTTTTTTGCTATAGTCAGTCGGTTTTATATGATCAAGAACTGTTAAGTTTGTAAAGGTGCACCATTTCAGAAAAATGTCTAAATTAATACTAAACCTAAAAAAAGGGTAAGAGACAGAAAGGACAAAAAGAAAGTTTAGCTGAGTGCATTTCATCCATTCATTTAGTCATTACAAATTTCTTTATTGGACTTGTTTAGGCTATAATTAAAGTAGAAGAGACTCCTTATATACTGTGACTACTATGGATGGCTTTCTTTTATTAGTTTTCAATTATATTGCTTTTTTTTGATAACGGAAAAAATCACAATGGTTTCAGCATAATTTCAAATAACAAAGTGAAGAATAATTAAATTCCCCAGTTTGCTGTCGTCCTTTTTTCCTCTCATCCATATGCTGCGGCCGTCCTCCGTCATAATCCCTCCATTCAAGCCAGCGTGAGCATAGACACCAACAACCGTTTGGTGTCTAATGTAGCAGAAGCATCTAGCTGGCCCGCCGCTATAGTGCCACCCTGACACTGTCAAAGGTGCCACGTTTAGCCCCAGGCATTACTACTCAATCGCTGCCTGGTTCACAGGGGCCAGCACACCAGCAGGGCCGACTAATGCTTTACTAACCCTCACCACCTCCACTCTCCCTCCCACTCCCCTCTACGGATAGGGTGAGGCGAGCGTCCCCCCCCCCTCCATCCATCCCTGCCCTCACCTCCCCCCTCCAGGCCCTTCGTGGATGGGGCTCATCCCACAGCACTAAGGGGCGAGAAGACAGGCCATGTTTTTCGCCGGGGTCCCCGAGCAGCGACTCTCCGCTCAGGACGGAAGGTCTCGGAGCTGAAACCTCACCGATTGCTACTGGAGCCCCCCTGACAGGACATGTGTGGTAATGGGCTGCTAGGTCCCAGACCTGTCACCGAGGAACCCTGCAGGGTGCGCTCACATGTGCCTGAGCTCCATCTGCCATGAAAATCAATACATTTTTCCATGATGCAAACAGTTTATACAAGTTTACGAGGAAATGAAATCTATGTTAGATTAAGATAAGAAGTACATTACGCCTCCCTTGCACATATAAACAACTGTTGTCATAATATACACTCTGTAAAGTAATTTAAATGTGTGGCTGCAAGATAAAAAGTCAAACTTGATGATTTATATAAACTTTTTAAGGTGAAAACATTATTTTTGAAGGGTTAAGTTGATGCAGGAAAGTTGGTCATTGCATCAATTTAATATAATGTGTAATTTGAACTGAAATTTTTGCATTACTTGATTTAAAGCTTTAAAGTTGAAGTTGTAACTTAATTAAATTGGCCAAATAACTGTTTTTCTTCACCTTGAGGTCAAGAGCTCAGGCTTCTTCCCCTACCCCCTAATTTTCAAATTATTTTTAAATTTTAAATGGAGATAAAATCTTTAGCCAAGCTTCAGAAGCAGGATCACACCTCAATCACTCCCCTTCTTGTTGTAGGTCTATACATACACTCTGCCCTTCCCACTAGTTTGTTCTCGCCTCTCATGCCCCACCCACCCTCCCTTTACTTCTGCCTTCCCTTCCTGTCTTCTCTTTTTCCTAGGGGGTTCACCGGCCTGGGAGCCGCTGCTGATCCCCAACTAAGCTTGTCCACACCGCATCAGCTCAACGCAGTCATCTCCAACACAACGCTCATTTGCATCCAATAAACAATGAAGCTTCAAATCGATAGTGTGGTCCGAGCTAGTGAAATTGCTAACTTCAAAACAGGCACATAACACTTAAAAAATAAGCTAAAACAACACAGAAATAGTAAATGGAACAACCCCATTTTTATTAATAATAGTAATTAACTTGATTGCTTGTGTTTGTGCTACCAATCATTACATGAGTAGTAATTAAAAATTATTTTGATTGAGGAGGAAAAGCTAATTCTAGTTGGTACAGTTTGTTGGTTGAACATAATTTCATTAGAAGTCTTCCTAACTCAAAAACATTGATACAAACAGCTGCATTTATTTTTTTGTTAAGCACAAACCATAATTTAGTGCATATCAAACATATAAAATAGAATAAGGTGTACACAGGCAATAAAATAATAAGTTGCTGCACAAAGAGTAGGAAAAAGCTTTACAGAGGACATTATAAACAAACAAACAAACAAAAAAGTACAAAATATTTGTAGACGAGAGCTGAAAGGAGAGTGGAGAGGCACCGTCGAGCCACACAGATCAGATCCAGCATTCACAGGTCCGGCTGGATGGGAGGTGAGAATCCAGGGTCAGGCTCCGACACGACTCCCTGACTTCTAATTTAGAAATTCTCATTTTCAGCTCCCAAACCGAGGGCAAGAAATCGTACCTGTGAGAAGCCTTCAGGCAGAACAGGGAGAGGTGTGGAAGAATCTGTTTCTGTCAGAGATGAGGCTGCTCCACTGCTCATCTTTGTTCCATCTCTCTACTCATTCACAGCGAGGAGTTGCAACTACATGCACTTTGAAAACTTGTTTCCGTTGACACAGAGAAGGTTGGATATGAACAAACTTTTGTTAAAATGATGCCTTTAAGTGAGATCTGCATTTGGAGAACACAGGGAGAGATTGTGGTAACTGCAAATAAAAGAAGGTTATGGTTTTTTTGTAAATAAAGCACTGTGTTCATGAGCAAGGGTTAGGTTTTTTTTTAAATTATTTTTATTATTGCAAATAAATCCCATGAACAGACCTCCAAAGAATACTTTTCTACTAAAGTTCTGCATGACAGCCAAAATCGCGTGTAGCTCACTCATACCGGTATTGTGGTCCAAAAACAAGATGACTTCAAAATTCATAAATGAACTGAACGTCGTGTTCCTTAACAAACATGGACGCTGCAATTCATTTGATTGATAGTTGATCCGACAAACACCCTCCAGTGCCTGCCAAGGAACCAGATATTTTAGGAAATTGCTTAACCAATGTTTTGATAATCACGTTTTTGAAAATTTACTTCATCTGTGGAGACTGATGGACTCAGAGCTGAATCCAACACATGGGAGGTCAAAGGTCAGAAAAACTAACATCCGGTTAGTCAAAAATAAATCCATAGATGCAGCTTTCTTTAAGGTTTAAGGTATGTTTACGGTCAAGCGAAGACATATCTTACATCCCTCCAATTGCATACTGTTGCTTTGTATAACTGGCTCTAGAAAGTGCTACTGATGTTCATCCTTCTAGTACTGATCTGTGTCCTTTTAAACCAATCAAATTCCTCATTGCCACATAGTTGAAATGTTTGCTTTGGTTTACTTGGTATAGGGAATTGTTTTTTGGTTCTCTTGAACCAATTTTAAATTATTTCTGATTTATTTTCCTCGTTTTTGTTATATTTTACACTGAGAAGCCACAACATTATGACCACTGACTAATACAATAATAAACGCATAAACGAGAGAGGGGAATATAATATTGCACTCAGTGTGATTACAGACAAGCAATGACACACAGTAGATTTCTTTAGAAAATACACTGCAGCCACAGCATTATTAACACTGACAGGTGAAGTGAATAACATTGATCATATTGGTACTATATGCTGTTCTGCTGGAAAACCTTGGATTTTGACATCCGTGTTGATGAGACTTAGACACACAAATAAACATTGTCCCAGAACAAGCACCCCAAATGTCACTGGCCTACTCCCGCAGGAAAATGCACCCCACCACATGGAAAAAACATCAAACAATCAGGAACATGTAGAGGAACATGACAATGACCCGCAATGTTGATTTGACCTCCAAACTTCCTACACCCCATTGTGATCAAGCATCAACAGGATACAGTGGAACAGGTTTGATTGACAGAGGCCCCACTGCACAAGCCAGAGTACCCAAAGAATCCACTGCCAAGGTCCTGGTTCCAGACCCCATAGGACACCCTGAGAGGTCCTCTTGTCCATGTCGAATGGTTCAGAGCATTTTTGACCACATGAGGGGGACAAACATAATATCGGGCAGGTGGTCATAATGATATGCCTGATCGGTATACATTGGGCAGCACTGAATGACACTGATTATCTTGTTAACTCTATGTTCTGATCTTGAGTCCTCTAATTTATGTGGATATGACACATATCACCGACCAATACGACCAGCCACATTGCCAAATTGGCTCAGGAACAGCTCAAGGAACATGACCAAGAGCTCCCCGAATGAGAAATCTGCAGGATGCACTGGGACAAGCTCAATCCACAGATGCTACATCCCTCAACCTCCAGGTCCCAAAACATCCGCTGCAAATGTTACGGTGGCAGACACCACAAGACACCCCTAGGGATCCAGTTTCCATGCATATGTGAGGATAAATTTTATCTACACAGCAAAACTAAAAATTAAAAAACTGTGAAGATCTGGCAGAAATGGTGCCTGAAAAAAATATGATGAAATGTAGTGCAATACTATATTGTTCAAAAACAGTAATAAAACAGCAAATATGTGGAAGTTAATGATTTTTTTTATTATTTCAATTCATCTATAACATTCAACATTGTGGCAGATTGGTGTGAGTTTGTCATAAAGGCCTGCTATAGAGTCCTATAACCTGCTGAATAATTAAATGTAACAAAAAATACACTATTTCCCGCCAGCAACACAATTCAACATCACTCTATTAAAATGTATGAAGATGAAGATATTGCTTTCGTGTAATCCAGTTAAAACTCTGCAGCCTGCTGAAGCACAGCGATCAAACTGAGTGGCTGCTGACCGCATACACACACACACACACACAAATTTTGTCACGTTCACATATCAGCATAACACGATTGTTCCCATCATGATTAGGTGAGTGTCATGACACACTAGTGCACACATTCACCCCCCACCGCCTCCCTGACAAACTCACAGCCTGACTCAGCCTCCTGAGCCTCGACGTCGTTGCCTCACAGCTTCAGCGATGAGGTCAACTTGTTGAGGAGATGATTGTGACGTTTATCTGTCAAGGCCACAGCATCACTCCTGGAAGATCCGATGTCCCCCTTTCACTTATGACACACAAGAACTGTCAGATTTGCTTTTATTTCCACACATCTGGGTGAGTTACAGTATTTGAGTGTTTGCTTGTAAACGCTCCTGCAGTCCACCAGTCATTTATCAATCAAGCCGCTATTCACACAACCACGTCTGCTGTGGCAAGCAAGTCTCAAGATAAATTTCCAAATCTTTGGGATAACACTGTCAAGTCTCAAGTCTCCATGTGCAAACTTGTAGTCATCTGCAATGCTTTCAGGTAAGTTAATACAGTTAATTAATGATTTAAGATTTGAATATTTTTCTTTCAAAACTACATCAATAGTCAAAGCATAGGTCCTTTTAACGCATCTGACAAATAAAAAGATACCTAATGTCTGTGATGTGCTCACAGCAAGAAGGTCCCGGGTTCGAATCTGCTGGTCTGTGTGAAGTTGGTTGCATCCTTGTGCCTGAGTGGGCTTTTCTTCCATAGTCCTAGACATTCATACAATAATAGGTCAATTAGTGATTCTAAATTGGCCACTGTTGTTTGAAAAACAGTGAAAATCTGTCAACACGGATGCTACTAACGATAGATATGTTTAAAAAAAACTGGTGGAATGCTGTAATGTTCAGAAGATTTAAAAATTGTGAAAATAACTGCAAATATCTGTAAAATATTGATATTTTTAGATGATTTCAATACAGTAAAACTGTCTAATTTAATGGGCACACATTGTGAAAGAACAAATGATTACAGATTTTTGATGTGGACATTAAATACAGTTTTGACCTGATTTTTTAAAATGAATGAATGAATTATTTTTTTACAGTCAACATGCAACTTAATACATTTTTCTCTGATTTTAACAGATTTATCTGTAATTGAACAAAACAAGGAAATCTGTAAGCTCCAGTTGGTTTTGTTTATTTCTCTCCTTTCTTCTTCTTTTTTTTATCTTTGTTATTGTTTAATCCTTAATATATATAATTTTTCTTTGACTTATTGTTACTGTTTTTTTTAATATTTAATGTACAAATTAATACTTGTTTCATTCTAAATATTACCTGTTATTAAACAAAAAAATCTGTAAAATAGCAAGAAATTATTTGCTTGTTTTCAGTCCTTAAAATACAGATTTTTTTCAAATATCATCAAATATCTGTAAAATAATCATATTTTAGTTAATTTAATGTAATTTTATGGTTACACATCATAAGTGAAAACATTTCAATTTGTAAAAATGTTTTTGACGTCAACTATATTTACGGTTTTGGCCTGTTTGTGGTTTTGTTTTTGTTTTTTGTACAGTTAATATGCAAATTAAAACTTTTTTTCTGTGATTTTTGTGGTTATCAACAAAACAGGGAGAATCTATAAAATGACAGCAATATATCTGTAAAGTAATGATATTTCTCTAATGAGTTACATACAGTAAGAAAATCATGCAATATTAAGTCAAACATTAAATATACAGATTTTTTTAGTGGGGATGTTGTTTACAGTTCTGGCTTGTTTTTTCACAGTTAATGTGTAAATCAGTACTTTTTTTTAAGAAAAGAAAAAAGTAGATGTTATCTGTAATTAAACAAAACTGTGAAAATCTGTAAAATAACATTAATTATTATTATTATTATTATTATTATTTAACAACTGTTATACAACATTTATGTTTTACAGTGTAGTCTGGTTTCAAACCTCTCCAGCTGGTGGAAAAACATTAAATCAATCAGTGCGTAGTATTTAGGATCAAGAATGCGGACGGTGTCTACATGGTTAGCAAACTATATTGTCACATGCATAAAATACAGTGACAGAAAAATTATTATATGGTTGAGATCAACACTGTGTCAACAAGTCATATATATCAGTTATACTGTACTTTCTGTTTGCATTTACTAACATTGATGCATATGTTTGTTCCCCTACTTTGTCCGACCATCCACATCTCAAACCTGGTACTTATTGTCTCAGCAGATGTCAGGGGATTCGGTTTGTCTTTCGGTTTGAGGAGACCTTCCTCCCCGTCAGCCCTTTGCTCTGCAGGTTCACTGAAGCAAGGACGTGACATCTTCCTTTTCCACCGAGAGCATCATGTCTCTCTGCAGAAGCTCAAAGAGGAGCCACAGTGCAGAGCCAGAGTCCCCAGCCTCCCACTCCTGTGACCCTCCACCCCGAGCTCCTTGTACTCCCCGTCCCCCCCACCTTCTCCTCCCTCCATCCTCGGAGGACAGGAGCTGTATTGAGCGGGAGCTTGAAACCATGCTTGTATTGTCAGAGGACTTGCCGGCACTTACCTCCACTTGAACATTTAGTGCTGTCTTGCTGAGCCTGGACAGAGAATAGCACTATAAGGTCACTGATGAATTGCTATTTCTGGACGAGAGATAAACACACTGCTTTGTAGGGATTATCTCTCCAATCTGCGGCGGCAGAGCTGAGATTTTCGTTTTCAGTATCAGTTTGTAATATTTCACTCAAAAATGCTTTGGATTCACTTAAGACCAATATCTGCATATGGGATGTAGCATGCAAAGACATGACCACCATGAAGCAGTGATTTCAGTCATCTTCAGTCATTTATTATCACTGAGGGTAATGTGTTACTGTGATTTTGAATTTCAAAAGTTTGTAAATGTATACATTTATAAGTAGTTTCACCATCAATTGAACTTTATGTCAAATTTCCTATATATCTGGTGACCCAAAACTGAAACCTGTAACTTTTTGTGTGTTTATATGACAAATTAAAGGGAAAAAACAATAGCTTTGTTTTGCTGTGGGGGGCATTTGCTGGTGTGGTTTGGGTCCACTTGTCACCTTATAGAGGGAAGGGTCACGAATAAATATGCCAATTAACACCAAGTTGTTCTAAGCGATCACCCATATCCCGTAATAAAGCTTTTCTATCCTGATGAGAGTGATCTCCAGCATCATGAAAACACAGACTGAGGGAATATCTGGGAAAAGTAGAGTTCAAGGTGAATTAAAGCTGTTCTGGCAGCACACGATGGCCAAACAAACTCTTGATGCTGGATTTTCCTTTAATTTGTCATCCACCTGTCAAAAGAAAAGTACGATTATTACCCTTTTTCCATCCAAATGTTCCTTGATTGTATGCCGTTAATTAATTAAAGATAAAATTATGAAATAGTGCATTTTAAATCATGCTTTATTCCAAATACAAAATCTTCAAGATGAACTACAACTGTCGATTTCTTTTTCTTGTTATTTTTTGGGAAAAAAATACTCCTAATAAAAAAGAATGACTTCTGTCTAACAATTAAAAATGAACTGAATATAAATGTAAAAAATAAATGCAAAAAATAAAATATCTCTATACACAGATGATAAAATAATAGTCTTGTAGAATTTAAATTTTGTATCAAAAGTGTTTCCAGCAGCTGCAGAAGTTTATGAAATGAATTTCCTAACTGGTTCCCTCTGAAAGCTCAGGAGTGTGTGAGACGCCCTAAACAGCTGTCACTGTGCATGTGTGTGTGCACATGTGGGTGTCTGTGCATTTTAATAATAAGGTGTTGACTCTGCCCTCTAAGGCTCACCTGTGGGGATTCCCAATGCTGTGTGTGTTTGGACGTGTGTTCGTCAATGTGTGCGTGTGTGTGCGTGCATTCGTTTCTGTGTGTGTGTGTCACTTTGGGAAACACATATCTGTGCACTACAGCGCAACACCTGCCAGAGGCTGTGGCTGTTTATGACAGAGGCTGTGTGAGCTGGAGAGGACACAGTGGAGTTTTGCCAAGCTCAATGCGCACACACATGTTTGTACGCACACAAAAACAAGACACACAAAAGCTGCTGTGATTTTTTATTGCAATTATTCATATTGTACAAACACAAAATTCACACAAGCAAACACTTCTAAAGGGCCAGACATCGCACCTAGACTGTAAAAACTATGGAAAAACACTCTCCTCCACACACACAAACACACCACACACACACCACACACACACCACACACACACCACACACACACACAACACACACACACACACACACAAGTAAATGTAATAACCACAGGGCCGGTGTGATCTGTGTCTCTCTCCCTAGGTCTTGCTGGCTGTGCAGGTCCCCAGCAGCTCCTATATTACAGCAGTAGGCAGGGGAGCCTGGCAGAGCCACCAGCCTACAAAGTTCAATATAAACGAACAGTGGGATCTCCCAGGGACCTGGCAGGGAAAAGCTTAGCAAAGTTAAAGCCTCACCAGCCCTTCCTGGCTGCCCATGCCAATGGAACAACACACACGCACAGTATGTAGGTTCATGCAAACCTGCACATGCTCAGACACTCGGTCGCACAAACACAGACAGCCCACTTATTGGAATGAGTTGTGTGGTCATATTTCTCAGGTTAGGTACTTTGTTTGAATTTGTGAACTTGCAATTTGACAAATCTGATGATGAAAAAAGAAGGCCATCCATTTAAAATGCACAATTCAATAGACAATAATATATTTTTTGTAACTCCGTATTTACAAAATAACACTGATGATTCCAGAATCCAACAACAAATTGTAACAAATTGTAATTATAATCTTGAAAATATTTGTAATGGGAAAAAAAATGTTTTAAGTATTAGAGGGAGTTGAAATTTGAACTTATAAAACTCCTTGATAACTGGACAATCAATGAAGATCATGTGACAAGAGAATCTCTAGCAAAATTCAATATGCTGGCTCTCTTGTTTTTCACCTTTTTGATTTGTTTTTGATTGTGGATGAGCAACAACCATCCACATCATCATCACTACAAAGCAGGAATTGCAAATCTGAATGATGCTTTACATAATTATACTGATCGTTTTATCCATAAATTATAAGGCACACAGCAGAACCAAGAAAAGAAGTTATGTAGAGGATCCATATTTTAATAATAAGATTGTAGCCATGATAATCTTTATTTTCTGAGAAGAAATCCCTTCCTTTGTTGGTCTGTAAAATGACAGCGAAAACAAAAAAATCCCTCCCTGGCTCTGTGTTTTATCCTCCTCCTCTGCTGCTCTACATGCACTCAGCCTTTGCTTTGCAGGGTTGCTCCCCTGTTCAGATGGCTGCGGACGCAATAATGACCCAACAGATGGGTTTATTAGAGGGCGGTTAAGGCAGCCAGTGGGTGGTTTGTTCAGAGGGAACCAAGAAGCCGCAAGCGTCACGAGCTCTGGGTGAAAAGGAGACTGACAGGAAACAAGTGACTCGGCCTGCATCCAGTTTGTGGATCCGAGAGGCCGAATCTCTTCCTCACAATGATCTCAACCTGTAGGACTGTGTGTGTGTGTGTGTGTGTGTGTGTGTTTGCATCACACCCACACATATGTGCACTCTTGCTTATGTAATGCATTTGTGCTTTTACATATCGGTACATATGCCTCTTTCCGCCCTCCATCACCACCACCGCCTCCTCCCCGAAGCATGTGCAACGCCTTTTGACATGTAAATGAGCTCGAGCTGGCTTTGTTAGCTACCTGCGTGTTAATGCTTGTTTAAGATGTCATCTGTCTCTTTTTGCCGCTCCATTCAGCGGGGCCTGGTGGCATGCTTTGTGCCTCCAGCCCCAGGTGTCGAAGGAGGTTCTTCAAACCCTCGTTAGTGTCTTGGAGAGTGTGTGTGCGTGTCCATTTGTGTGTGTGTGTGTGTGCGTGTGTGCTGCACCCTCCTCTCCAGATCACGGCACAATATGGACCACATCAGATCATACAGAGACCTCATTACCTCTCTTTGCACTTCGAGGTCTCTTCAGCACTTGTTAGCTTTTGCTGGTCTATAGGGGTTAAATAGAGTTGGTTTAGCGCATAAAAAAGCAAAAAGTGGGACATTAACTCTGGCATATGGAGGGAATACAGCCATCAATTGGAAGGGAATTAGTAAATTAGCCTCTAATTGCAAAAGTAAAGGAGATAAGAGCATGTCTCTGGATGGGTTGTAGTGTATTATTAGAGGTAAGAATATGAGAGGCTGTATTGTTTCGATTTAACACTCATTTTCTAATATTGCGCTGAAATGCTTAAATTTGTACAAATACTGTAAAATTTGTAGTCAAAAATAACTTGTGCAAATCAGATTTTCATAAAACAGTTTAATGCACATAGGACTTTTGTTTTGTTTGTAGACTTACTTTTGATGATCATAAACAATAAAATATTTAAATTATATCATATTTATATCATAGTTATGTATTTAATCACTTAGCATGGTTTCAAAAATGAGATTTTTAAAAATTATTTCTTGACTTGATAGATATGAATAAATGTGCCATCACTGCAAGTAAATAAAATCACTTAAAACACATGCAGAGCTGCACAGACTTGCAGCCACTCAGAGCAGTGCCATCTTGGACTTTAAAATGAAAAACATTTTGTTTTTGAATATTTAATTTTACTTTCTTTTAAGCAATTTGAAGCTTTATTTTGAAAAATGCTATAGAAAAAGGCTCCTTATGCCGTTCTTATTATACAGTGTTTTAATTTTTTTGTTTTATTTATTAAAAGATAAAATCATAATCACACTATCAACAGATTTTTGCTCCTCCACGCTCAGGCGGCGCGCCGAGGGGCTCGCCTCGGAGGACATTACGCTGCTTAGAGACCACTCATCTGAGGAGTGTAAGGCACACGACACCTGGAGGGAGAAATCAAATGCGTGTCAGGGGCTGGGGTAGAGGGCCTTTCATGGTCTCTCACCTCCAAAAAACCTCAGCACAGGACCCACCACCCCACCCCACCCCCTAAACCCCATCCGGATGCTGGTTATCTCCCCCCTCTCCTCCCCTCTTGCTTTTTCAAAGGTCACCCAGTGCTGGCCCACACTGCACTCCACCCCCAAAATCGTGGAGGGAGACAGAAAGAAGGCGATGAACACCAAGCTTTTAGCCCCTTTTCCTCTCTAGGGGTGTATCTATCGTCTTTGTTGTGAGCAACATATACCACACCTTCACCCTCCATCTATCATTCATGGAGGACCATGCATATACTTCATGTATGGGGCAGTCATTTTTATACTTGTACACACAAACACAATACACCTTATGGGCGCCCCCTGCATGGTCTCAATTCAGCCATGCCTGTAATCCTCCTAATCTGTCACCATGACCCAAGGTAATGCCATGTCACCACAAGTGTTTGGCTTCAGCCATGTCAACACCCCCGCGTCCTCCTCAGAAAAACCTCCACCCCGACCCCGGCTGCAGCCCCCGTGGCCTCCCCTCGGTGACACTCCTTCTGCACTGTCTCGAGCAGCTACATCGTCTCAGGAACAGTTTGGCCCGGAGCCGACACGGGCGACGGCGGCAACCAACGGCTCAGGTGGTGCGAATGCAGTCCGGCGTGACACTGAGTGGACACTACGTGCACCTGAGATGTAAACAAACTTAAAAGGCAGCAGAGAGCGGAGTGGCCCTACAGCGTCGCTCACAAACGCTTATGATATCCACCCCTGACGAAAGATGATGCCGGAATCTCTGGCCCACCTCACTTTTTCCTCCGATCCTTCTTTTTCTTCTGTGACATGTGCGTTTGCGCCGGGCACCAATTGGCATGACAGTGTGACCCCCCCCCCCCCATCCTCAACCTTCTTTTTTCTTTGCTGCATCCCATCCCCTCATCATCCGTGTCACCCCCTCCCATCCCTCTCCAACTCTCACCCACACCCCTTTTGCTCTTCCCTCAGTGACAATATCCTGGTAATGGTGGCCTTTGTTTTTCTTGGCCCGGGCGCCTGGATTTGTCAGGACGCATTTCCTGCCCGCAGACTGAGGGGGCTGCTGCTGCGTGGCAATCTGGGCTCACTTCTCAGGCAGCTAAACCCTTTGACACTGTGCTTTTTAATTAAAATTACATTATGATTAATCAGGCAGAAGGAGGGGCCCTCCCCCTCACTTGCACTCCCTCTCCACAACCCCCCCACCCCCTCCTCCTCCTCCTCCTGCTCAGTTTCCAGGCAGGTTTGATTACAACCTGTGACGGACGTTCCTCACTGCCAAGCCGCTAAAGATGTGCTGGCAGATGCGGCGGACTGGCCAGCTTGTCGAGCCCCGGGGTTGCAGGCAGCTAGGGAGAGTGGGACAGAGTGACAGAGGAAGGGAGTGAATAGAGAAAGGAGAACAGAAGGAGCAGAGATAGAAAGAATATGGCAAGGAGAGTGTGTGTAAAGACAAGACCACGTATGTGACAAGAGAAGGAAATTAGGAGAGAAGAGAGAAGACGAGCAGAGAGGCTTCCAGACACTCCAGAGACTGTGACAAGCCATCAGGCAGACTGACAGGCAGGCAGGAAGGAAGGCAGAGCTGCTGTATTGATCTGGAGAGGAGCATATACCGAACAGGGGCAGGGAAGCATTTCTCCCTAGAAGCTCTGCAAGGCTGGATGTGTACAAGCAGCTATACTTAACTCAAGTGTCTGGGCTGCTACTCTGGGTCATTCGTATCAAAGCTGCAGCAGTAGACTGGAGCCCTGTGCACAAGTGTTTGCTTACTCAGGCTGAAATAGTCATGTCAGAAGTATGTCGAGACCCATGAAACGAAAGGCAGAGCTGATGAGGAGCATGTCAGGGACATCAGATAATACAGGAACACTTGTCCTTGCAGGTATCGACGTTTAAAAATTTGCTTGACACCAGGAACGAACTATAAAAACACATTTTTACATGTCGCTAATGAATATTTATATTTTTTTGTGCATGTCAATTTGTGACTTCACACTCACTGTAAACCAGGTCAAAGGGCTGTTAGCACATCGTGTCATTGTCATTTATATATCAATGTATATTAATTAGGGCGGCTTTTCTTCCAGTGCCAAAGCATCTCCTAATAGTTTTATTGTCACTCGCTCTCTCTGCGTAAACAATCAAAGTTTGCTCCCATACGACGTAACAACAAAATGCTCTTCCAGATCAATCAACAAGACATAACACTCTTCTCTTACAGCTCTTCATGTGTAATAACTGCATGTTTAACATTGGTCTTTCCCCATCCCTAACGTTTTTGCCGAAACTGCCTTTTTATTTATATTTTTAACAGGTTTCGACACTTTATTAAAGCGCTGTGGAACATAATGCTGCATTGAAGGTAATTTCTGACAATTAAAAATTACAGCTCTTCATCTACATGCCCAAAACAAAATGTTTAAAAATGCGGCATTAATATTTTAATTTGGTATTTAATTCTATAATTCCTGTTTTCCTGTCCTTTTGCCGTCTTCCTCTGCTTTCTACCATCAGCCCCCCTGAGCTGCACAGGCCTGTATTGAGTGTCCTGTGGCCACATTGACAGGCAGTATTAAAAGCCAGTAGGTGGTCTTTCACTGTCACTGGGCAGAAGCCCCTCGTCACAGCACATTAATTACACACCCTCACCGGCTCAAACAAGCCTCGCCTGTTCATGCATGAGGCGGATTAGGAACCCGAGCAAAGTGCGTGTTGCTTAAAAAATCCAAAATGTACCTCTCACGTCGATGCTGCAATTTTTTTTAATGCTAAAGAACAAGCAGCAGTAACAAAGGGAAGTAAGCAGTCACTATTTTAAAAATGTGAAAAGTAGTTCAGACTCAGCGGACCTTGTGATGGTTCCCGATGAGTGGGCTGGAGAGAGTGTACAATCTGGTTGTATTTTTTTGATTAACTCTCTAAACGCCAGTGTTGTGGCTCGCTGTGAGCGAGGGGAAAATGTCAGTGAGTTTTTGCTAATTATAATCCATCCATGATGTTGCACCCCCGCTTCATGTGCACACAGGTGTTTGCACAAATGCTGCATGCACACCTGCACACCTGCATGTGTTCACCTAAACGTTCACGGTGCTATACCTACATGTGCAGGTGGACGCCACCTGCACATGTAGGTATAGCACCGTGAACGTTTAGGTGGACGTGTGTATGTATGCATGGATTGTCAAGTCGTTCCCTCTGACCTGACCCAGCCGTGAACTCTTTTGCCCTTGCGATCCATACGTATCATTTACCCACTGCCCTCCCTGCTGTCTCGCCTAATGCATGGAGGCGTGAAACACCTCGTAATGCTCAATCACAGCAGGGCACAGCATGCTAGGAGCCATCCAGAGTGACAGCACAGGACCAGGGAGGCGACCAGGCTGAGGGAAGAAATGCCACATCGCCCTCAGGGAAAGGAAGAGAGGGAGGTGGAGAAGAAAGGGGCGAGAAGGGGTGAGGGACTAGAGGGGGTTTGGCGGAGGCTGGGGGGCAGGGGGAGGGAGTGCAGGGGGTACAAGTGGGGGGTTAAGGTGGTCTAGAGAGGCACAATACATTTGGAGATGCTGTAGGTTCTGTTTGCATTTTTTCTAGTCGCTTTTTGTGACGTTTGCTGACTACTAAATTCATTTCTTAGTTGAGTTTTTTTTTTTTTTGCAAATATCCAAACTGTGCATCAACATTAGAGCAACATCTAATTACTGAAGTTAAGTGGATAGACCTTTTTTTAAAAACTTTTCTAGATCCCAGCAGGTTCTTTTCTGTTGCCTTCCAATTATTTTGATTCCATATACTTAAAAAACAGTTTACGTGTTATCAGTGACATTTTTCATTTTTGTTGTTTGACATCTGACAGGCTTAAAACTCTCTTTTGATCCCCGGAAAAAAATAAATAACAGCAAAACATTGGACAAACTTACAAATTGTAATCGTGACACTGACTCAACTTTTTAAAATTGCTCCCTTCAACCTGATTTTTCAACTCCATGCAAACTATTTTCTTAAGTTGGAACAATCCAGTTTTTTAAGTTGTCATAATTAAAAACATTAATTGTCTTTATCGACTTCGTATAAATAATCTATTCAGTTTAATCTGAAATTCAACTCTATGCAAACCATTTTTGAAGGTTGAAGCAAACCTTCCTTGTGCTACATGACAACCAAACTACTTCCTATATGCATGCTGTCATACATCAGTTGTAGTGATTGTAAAACAGGTGATTGTAGACAAAGTCAGTGATGACACACAGTTTTTTATAGGTGTTACCTAGAAGTGCTTCGCCACGTCTGGCAGGTGACAATCTTACGTCAACATCAAAACCTCTATTCTTCCACTGTTCACGCTACAACCTGTCACCACTTTCAAATATATCATGCCTGGATCTGAGGTTTCTCACCATTCGTAGAACCTATAAATTGCACTGATGCAGACGTAAGAGGCCAAAACGAAGGAGAAAATATTCATCAGATTTACCTGCGTTTATGTGAACAAGGTCTGAATCCTGAAGCGGCCTTAAAATGGGCATCGTGATAGTGAAGAGGACATGATTTTCTTGCATAGCGAGTGCAGTGCTGGAAGCGAAAAACACTGGAGAAGAGAAGGAAGAGGGACGGAGAGAAAAAAGATGGCGAGAGAGAGAGAGACGCAACAGACGGAAGTCACACTTGCGAAGTTGAAGGTGTGAGGGAAAGAGTCCTGATCATTTTTTAAAGGCAGCTTTTTGGACTGCTGTTTTAAAACCCATCAATGTGTTGCTTAACTCTTTCGTCTCTGCGACAGTGTGATTTTTTTTACAATTTAACAACAAACTTGGGTGCAAACACTAAAATATGACGCACTCCCTACGAATATGTTTGTTTAATTTGTTGAAATTTTAGTGTAGAGCTGTGTTACTGATCAATTACATTTAAAACTGAGGGCCTATTTTTATTTTATTCCAACTAATGTTAATATTGTGTATACACTAAACACGAGACACCTTAACCATCATTCAAGACACATTTTTCTGACTCACTGGCGCCTTCTCTACTTGTAAAAACCTGACTTGCTAGCATCTGAAGAATTTTACACATACATACATAAGCCTCAGAAAGTGTGAGACACTGATATTGGCAGAGGGATCCATCTGATGCAATTGAGAATAAAACCGCTTTTCGCTCAAAGTCAGCACAAAATTTTTGTGAAATGTAAACAAGAGGAGAGACCTGCTACCACCCTGGCAAAACCTCGCTTGTCCTTGCCCGTGCCCTGTGGACTCATGCCCAGGACAGAGGCCTCTCTTAGGCCAAGTTGCCCAATGGTCCAGTTAATCATATGCAGCGCCACGAGGAAGCTTATGCTGGCCTATGCCAGTTTGTGCCTCCGTAACCACAGGGTGTCGAGGCCAGAGCTGCAGTGAGAGGGGGGCCTGACAGACTGACTTGGCATCGGAGACCTTGGCCTGGATTTGAAGATGAGTGGACCCCTCAGAACCCAAACCCCCTCCTTGTGTTTCTCCCAGTGTCCAGGTCCTGCTGTGGGGCCGCTGACCCCGCTGACTGTGTGTACAGAGACCCTGCTGACCAACACAAACAGTGACATTACTGCCTCCCAGCAGGGAGGAAAAACTCTGAAGGGCAGAGTGAGGGTTTATGTGAGTCATGCTTGTGTGACAGAAATTAAATATCCGGATGTCAAAAGATTTCAAAAATATAAACCCTTCTTTCCTTATGCGCGATTTTTCAGAGATATTCAATGTGTTTGCAGTCTGTAATATAAGTTCTAAATACTTTGCAAACTGTAGACACTGACAGAATCTTAATCGTTCTTAAATGCATATTAAAACTGTGTATAATCTTTGGAAACAAGGTGTGCTTGAGGTTAAAATGATGCAGAAAAAAAAATGTGGCTTTAAGTTGAAGGAACACAACATTCAGTAAGTGTACTGTAATGTTTAAATTGAGTAAAACTTTGTGATTTGTGAAAACTGCAAAACAGAAACATAAGCTGCTTTTCCTCTGCTGCATTTTTTGACAGAATCGTTGCTCAAGGCCTGACTGATCTCTGGATGATTTGTGGTGAATCACACATCAGGTAAAACAAACAAGACTAAATTAACAAGGATTCTGTTCTATATATGTATATATTCATATATAATTGTCGTGTGTGGATCTGCAGTGAGTGTCACTATAAATAAAACCTATAAAGCCAGCACTTCTCTGAAGCTGAATCTGGTTGTGATTTGAGTGAAAAGATTGTGTCGGCGTAATAAAAATGCTCAAAATGGCAAAGGTGTGATGTTTTTTAGCAGGTTTTATGTCAGTTTGAGCACGTAAGAAACAACTAAAGCTGATGTGTAATTAATTAAGTATTGGAAAAATGTTAATTTTGATCTGGTGATGGAACCAGATGCAGAGAAATGGCATCATCAAATTGACCTCATTCTGAGGGCAACATGAATGTGTTCATCCATTTGTTACATGGTTGTATTCAACAAAACATTTGTTAGATTTATCCATAAATGACCATACATGTCTTTATGAAATGTGTTGCCATCCCTGGAGCCCATAGTAACGTGGCTAGAAATGAGCAAAAATCACAGTTTGCTTTGCAGTGAACATTAAAGAAGACCTTGATGTTCTCAAGGATTCATTTTTGGGAGGGTGCCAGATAAAACTACACACCACTCACACACATACAACATACTTACATGTTTTCAGTTCATCTGCAATTATATAATTATACTAAATAATTGTACGTACCACGAAACATGAAGATGCAATTCAAATTCAGATGGTTTAGAAGCATCACATGTGTATATGTATCAACAAGATTATTTTAGCCGGCCATGTTGCAAAAAGTGCATCTGAGCTTATATTAACACGTGCAAGATGTAAAGGTGTGGTGGAGATAGGTGGGTGTGATAAAGGCATGAGCGCATTATATCTGTGTGTTAACACGTTTTGCATCAATGAGCGGTGCCACAAAAGAGCAGCGGTGGATTGACAGCAGAGTGGGGCTGGCCTCTGGCCGACTGTGACCTTTGACAAGTCTCCGTCACTTCTCACCTCTGCAAGACAAGCTCTGTCATACCGATGCACACGACATCACATGCTCCTTTTCCCCCTCCACGTCCTACCGTCGCTTCAATTAAAAGCTTAATGGATGTTTTAGCACTCTGCCACTTTGATGACAGCATCCTAATCTGCCACCGTTGGATCACTGAGAAGCCGAAGGAAGCGGAGGGGAGGAAGGGGAGGAGGAGGTGGGGGAGGATATCTTACAGGTTAGGAGGGGGGCACTGACAATATAATCATGGTGAGACATTGCAGCGTGAGGATTTTTTTTTTCTATTTTCACACGAGGCAGACCCAAAGGGGTGGTCCTGGTCAGGGCATCTAGCCGGAGAGCCTAGTCTCACCTCACTGACATGGAAGCCACCCTGGCTGTCACTTTGCATCTCTGACGCCTAGAGAGGGAGACCATGACCGGCCTGACAGGGGCAGCGGAAGGTGAGGACCCAAAATGCATGAGACACACTTGGCTCTGAGCCAAACTCTGCTCCTCCTTTCAAGTGCTCCCCCCCTTTCCCTTTTTTTCTTCTTCCTGACACCTCAGAGTGTCTATGTGAACTTTTATACTTTATGATCTTTCTAACCTTTATATCTTGGGATTGAATTCTGAAAGGATCTGAAAGACCAATTAGTTTCTCTACTGAGAGATAATCTGGATTTTTGACACCATGGTGAGCAATAGAAGGCATTTTCACTGAAACACTCACACACACATGTTTCAGATATTTCACTCTGATTAAAAATGCACCAGATTACTGTATCACTCCAGTGTCAAATGCACAATAAAACCTTGCAACCAACTCATAAATATGCATGATTGGCAACACGTGACTTATTAGAAATCACATGAAAAATGATAAGTCTTCAGCATGTTACAGTGCAGTGAGACAAAAAGAACCACGCACACACACAAAGAAAACACTTGACTTTGAAGGAACCCCCTCAGGACTAACAGATGTGGCAATGACTAATGTTTTGATACCATGTAGGCGCTGCAAAGCGAACAAGGGATTCCACATTTCCTGCAAAAACAATCTGAACGCGTGTAGGTACATCAACAAAAAGTTTCTGTGGTCCAATAAAGATTTGATCTTCTCTTGAAAGTACTCAGCAGATTCTGTTTTTTTGCATTGCTCAGTCAAAGAATGTTGAAATGGGGGAAAAAAGATGCAAAATATTTAACTGTAGTGCATTTTACAATGTAGTTCACTTAAAAATGGATGAAAATAACATGTAGAAAATAATATTGAATTAGTATGTGCTTTGTTTAAGCTTACTTTTACTTTGTGAGTAAAATTAATGGTATGACCAAAAAAACAGTGTGATTGTCAACTTGCAGGTCCTCACTGTAAGTCTATTTAGACATTATAAAACCCAAAAGTAAAAACGTAGAAAAAAAAACCGGCCAATTAATGTGACATGTATCTATTGTTCTGCATCATTTTACCTTAGAAATCAGTGAGTTTTCATTCCCTAGAACACTCTTTGACTCACAGACAATCAGCTTGTTCATTTCAGTTGTGGTTTTATGAGTGAATGCCAAAAAAGCACCAGTAATAGTGGCAGCATAGCAAGAACAAGAACAACTGACTGGCTCCTGCCCTAAAGTGCCGGGGTCAGTTTATACTAATGCTGTGGAGAATTCATATCTATTTTATGGCAGATTTTTTGAGGTATTGTTTGATCTGAAGCGGAAATTGCACTGAAGTGCTTCTGCAATTTATGATACGTAGACCCAACTGTAAACAATTCCCAAAAATGTATAAAGCATGATTCTTATGACCAAAATCAAGAAACAAATGCAGTTTTGCTTTCTTTCCTCATAGCAGTATATTTGTTCCATATTCCAACACTTATTGTATTAAAATTTCCAAATTTATTAAAGTTATTATTGAGCTCTTTGTGTTTGTGTACTGCCGTGGTTACAATGGTTGTGATTGTTTAAAGAGATGAGTGTCTTTTGAATGATAAAATGCAGAAATGAAACCAAACCACAATCAATGTAACAAAAGCAGTGTTGTGGTATAAATAGGTATACATTTGGAATTGACCACATAAGATTAGTCGGTATTGGAAAAAACAAACTTATTTCATGAAATGAGTTGATGTAAAAAAGAACTAACGGTGATCTGTTGTGTTCTCATGTTGAGGTGATACGATACATCATTTGTAAGTACCAGCAATTTGTGTGTTACACAAATGACTGTTCTAAAAATGACTCATAACAGCATTTACTACTTTGCCACCTCTACGTTGCGTTCTGCAGTCATGGTTGAAAGAAACCAACACTGCGTCAACAAATAATCTAGTGAATGCATACCATGTGGGTGCAAATGTCCCTGAGCAGCAAGCATTTCCCCACTCTCCGTTCCCACTTTTCGTGTCTCTCTCCACTGTCTATGTCAAATAAAGACATAGAATTTATTTAAATTTTTTTTGAATAAATTCTATTATTGAAGAAATCCATACTGATTGTTGGTCAGAAACAGAAAACCCTCCTGCAAAAGTCTGATGTTTCGTTGATCCAACCTTCCATCTCAACCTCCTCTGAGTGAATTCGAAATGTCGCAAAAATAACCTTAAGCCAAACCTGTGAACCAAAAAGACCCTAATATAGAGAGGGGGGGGGGGAAACCTCAGACAGAACCAGGCTCAGGGAAGGTGGCCATCTGCCTTGACCAGTTAGGGTGGGAGTGAGGATGAGGGGAGAGGGGAATAGCAGCAAGTAATGTGAGGTAAATGTTGGCTGCATCAGAACTTATCTCAAAAAGGTGTTTCTTTCTTTTCATTACACATAATAACATGTCAAAAACCACCGCAAGAAACCGTAGAAACTCTTTTGAAATTGGGGATGTTCTATCAAAATTTGATGTTTCTAATGTAATACTTCAAAATGCACAAAAAAAATACGTATTCGGACTTCCTTCTAAGCTTCCTTCAGACAAGGATCATGATTTCCACAGCTGCTAGAGAAGACTTTGTCATGCGTTACGTTGGGGCCCTGCTAAAACAATCAATGCTGCCTTTTTTTTCTTGGGTAACAGTCTCCGTGAAATGTGAAAAAAATGACTAATGCTGTTGTGCTTCTGATGAGGAAACAGGATCCAGTATATTTAATTGCATAATAAACGCCCAAATATCAAACAGATGCAGGACGGTCCTCTCTTGATTGTCCATACGTTAATCCACCCATCAACACTTCCATCTCCACCCGTCGCTTCTCGATGCCGTTGCTCCGTGTTGCAGTTGAACTTGTGCCCCCTGCCTTCTTGTTGACCTCCTCGGCGGAGTGCTGTGAACCCACCGCTGCCCCCTCCCTCCCTCGCTCCCCAGATCCCCCGTCTTGTTCCAGTTCTTTCAGTGAGGCAGATTGCTGATCCCGCCTGGCCGCCCCTTGCCGTCTTACAGAAGTGCGAAAATAAGATGGCATTGGATCTATTAACACATCGGGCTGAGTGTTAGTGAGGGGGCCCCAGTCGAGACCACTCTCTCCCAGGGTCCGCCGACCGCCACTCTGGCCCTGCTCTGGCCGGGGGGCGAGGTGGAAGGTTGTGGGAGGAGGTGGGGGTGTGTAGTCTGTAGGCAATTAGAGATATCTGAGAGCCATCGGAGGGGGGCTGGCAGCGAGCGCTCTGCACACGGACATGCTGACACTTGTCCACTTGAAATTTCACCTGTTCAGCAGCAGCAGCACGCCCAACGGATGGGATTGATCAGAGTGGTGATCGATAGCTGCGTGTCGGGACTTGTGGGCACCGACAATGAAAAGCTCCAACAATCCTGCAAAACTGAATCTGGTGTCGCTAATGATTGTGAAAAAGCGTGATTACTGTGACATTTGTATTAATTTCTCATATCCGGAGGTGCATTTTCAGGCATTGCGTTCGCTGGTGAATGTGTCTTCCTGCATTTTTGCGCATGTGCAAAAAAAAAAATCCTCCCAATCATTCAGCATATTTTCTATTCATGAAGGTAAAACATAAACTGCCACATAAACTGCCATTTCTCAGATAACCTTGTTCCAATGTTATGATGACTTTACATGTGCTCGCATCCACAGGATTTCACTCCTGAACTTGTTGGCACGGCGAGATGTAATGTGTGCCTCTCTTTGAGTGTCTCTACCTCGGTGCGATTACACGCCCACAGATCTACCAGCTCCGTCGCAACAGCAACAAAAAATAAATAAATAAATAAATAAACCTCACAACTTTTTGTCACACTTCAATCACATAACGTTACCCGACCGCATGTTAGGAATTAATAGACGGTGTTTGCTGCTATTTATTTGACTTTTCTGTTTTTAAAAAATGATGAATGAGTACGCTTGCGCGCACATTCGGCAGACAAAGAAAGCGGTGACTCCATTTTCTTATATGTAAATGTGAATTTCTTTGCTTTAATTTAAGAATTACTATGTACAGCATTATTGTTTGCACTGTTTCTCATCCTGGCAGTGGAAGCAAATTCCACCATCGCCCCTCTGCTGTACAGCATGTGGCCCTCCTTCAGAGGGGCTGGTTACCAAGCAGATTAGACAAGATATTTACAGGTGTGAAAAGATGCATTTTTCTAATACAGTGTGAAATTCTTCTGTTAAGTGTGCTCTTTCCAATAAGCCTGTTCACAATGGGATGAGAGAGACGAGGGAGAGAGAGAGAGAGAGAGAGAGAGAGAGAATCCAAGAAGCGAGTTGTCTTGTTTTTTGGCTCTGTATTTTAAAAGGAGCTGAGGCGTAGCTGAGCGCAAGTCTTAAGAAAAAGTGATAAAATATACAGTGAGAAAAGCTTTCAAAGTGTCGGGAAATTAAAGCGGAGTGCAGCAGCAGGGCGGGGGACGAGGGTGGGGGGTTGGATGTCGGTGGGTGGTGGTAGAGCAGTGCTCAAGATGACTGCAATCTGCTTATCTGACTCCAGAGAGGAGTTGTCCTCAGCGGCCTCAGACTTCTCCTGCATATCGTCTGGACGGCAATTTTACAGGTCGTGAGCCCAACAGACTACATGTTAGAGCATCTGGAACAACTTTTTTTGCTTGAAAAAAATCACAAAATCTTCTGTTTTTGCCGCTCAGTGTGCCCCCCGCGAGCTCTTATAAGAAGAAAATAAAAAGGAAGAGAAAGAGCAAAGCCAGGAAGGGGAAAAACGGATGGGATTTTTTTTTGAAGGAAGATGGTTTTTGTATTTGGGTGAAGGCAGTGGAAGAGGGTGGAGATGTGGGGTGTAGGAGTGTTTGTGACCACACGCCCTCACCCGTAGAGCATGGCTTGGAGCCCAGACAAGACTATGCTGAGACTACGGAGAGAGAGGGCCATTCTGTACAGGAGTCAGGAACAGCAGCGTGGGGATCAAAAATGCCGCAGTGCCAACTCTCCACCCTGTGAAAAACAAACAAATTGTCCAAGCTGGTGAATTCCTACAACCGGTGTAATGAGTCTCAAGGTGGAGAAGGGAATAAAGGTGTGTGAATGTTAGGGTGAAAGATATGTTAGTGTGGGAAATCACATACGATGAAATTAAACGGAGCAAAAATAAGTGTTTGCTTGTAAGAAATAAAATCACATTCAAAAAAACACATTGTCCTCATCTCCATCTCCTCCCAGCAACAGTGAGATTTTACCAAAGAGCAGAGTGCACTAAAGCTTGCACAAGCGTGTTTTTTTTTTCTTTTTCTTTTGATGCCTCCACTAAATAAAAACTCTGGCTCCTCTTTTATCCATTTCTGCCAGTTGTATTAGCAGTTTGTACGACCGGCGGCCCCCTCTTTCTGCAGCCCTCTCCCACCATTCGGAGCGGTGACACACGGCTTGGCGGGCAGCGCTGTGGGGCAGAGAGTACCCCTAATTAATGGAGGCAATCTTGCAGCTTTCAACCAGCCCTGCATTTCTTTTAATGAAAGGATTAACGCGGCGCATTAAGATGTATTTAACCTCCAGCACTAGCTCTGTTTCAATAAGTATTAAACGGGCCATTAAATGGAGCAAAGGAGGCTCAGTTAAGGCGGACAAAGGCCAATGTGTTGAATGTGGAAAGAAGGGGTGGATCCGGAGGAGAGCTGGGACGCTGTTTGCATTTAGCATCTGCCTAAAACAGCTCGTGTTGAGCTAAAAGAGAAAGGGAATTGACTTGATGCAGCCTTGCAGATGTATAGACACACATTTCGTTCAACAAAAAACAATGTAGGAGCTTCTAAAAATGTATATATACATAAAATAAGAACCTTGACGCAAAGACTTTCTTGTTTACACAATAACTTGCTTCCTCCTTGCGTGGTAAGGTGCCATTGTTTTTTTTTTTAAAGATGTATGTAGTCTACCCACATTGGAAACTAAAGCCAGAAATCTTCAGAAATCTATTTTCTAAGTTGTTGATTTTACAAAACAATCAACCACCACCGTGTGAGCCGTGCCAGAGCCCCTGCTGAACAATGTTGGTATTGTTCACTTGGAGAAGAAAAACTGGCGTGGGCTGCTGCATTTATCAATTTTCCCTTTCTCTTTTTTCGCCCACTACTTGTTTGTCATGGCATGCCGGAGGACCGTTTTGGGCCCAGCAGGTTGTCCTGTGCGCATGGCATCACCTAAAATTAGTTCAAGTCAGCGGTGGCCCTTTTTGCAGCTTTTGCCACTGCGGATGTTTGCAGGATCCAGAAAAAACAGAATCGTCTCACTTGCTTTTTGTGTTTGTGACAAGTCTTGTTTTCAGGTTGCTGTTTTTTTTATCTTTAAATAAAACTAGTGCAAATTACAAGCTAAATTTGGTTTTTGTTTTGATGAATACTCAGACAGTTGCAAATAAATCAATACAGCCAAAAAGTCAATCCCCCTCTAATAGAGGATACATACGTCAAAGAAAATACAAATTAGGAATCAAGTCTACACTGAACTGTTAAACTCCACAACATAACAGACATGACAGTCTCGTCATGCGCTTAAGTGTTAATTAGTTTTCGGATCCTCTGCTTCCTCCCCATCTATGCTCATGGTGAGTATATTGAGAATGACGGGCCTCAGTAGTTAAATACATTCCCTTTCGCATGTCATTAGCCCCCTCCCACTGCAGGATGTGGTGGAACAGCTTTTCTCGGGTTGTCTTCCATTGAGATGATTAGCTTGAAACTACATTTCAGAAGTGTTTGTCAGGGTGACTAGCATGCCGTAGCCAATCTGACAAACAGATGGATTTACTCATGGAAGAACAGAACGAGGACCCTGAAACCGTGGCGTAAACCCTCAGTCCACTCTTAGAGAAAAAAAAAACATTTATGGTAGCCTGCAGGCATGCATTATGGCGCCTTGTCTGCAGCCAGAAGAAATGACGCTGACAACTAGCAGTGAGAGTGAATTACAAGGGTTATGCTTGAGCAGACATTGATTGGATAACTCCAAGTCATTTTAAATGTCTAGTTTGATAGCTTTTTTTATGCTGGTGGGTTGTTAGGGGTCCGATGAAGCTTGTTAGCCCCGAAACAAAACATTAACACGCCCTTTAAGAAGTATAAAACACTTCAAGAGGCTTTAAAGCTTACTAATTTCCATTAGCCAGTGGGGAAAATTAAAAACTTAATGCTGTTTCTGTTGAAACTTAACAGCTCGATAAACGTGTGCAGTAAAAAAGTCCCTTAAGACACGAAACACCATACTGTCATTTGTACTCTGTGATAAAAGACACACTTCATAGAACCATTACCATCTAAAAAGTCCTTTTAAATCTAAATAACTACCTAAGTGTCAGTCAACCAATCACCTTGCAGCTCCTTCTAAGCAGATGAAATCAGATGCTTGAATGATGGATAGGCGTCCTGACATCTGTCTGCTTGCAGACACTATACTGACACTGACCATCATCTTAGACAATGACAGATTTATACGCTCAGTGACAGAAATAACAATCAAGTGACACGTTGATCACGTATGCGCAAATTGTTCAGCAAAGAATTATAAACTGAAAAGGACATAATCTATACACTGTGATAAAAGTTCAGATCCCTTAAATAGTATCTCTGAAACTCTTTTCATTCCGGAAAACATGCTGTTATTCTGAGATTACGGCATCTTTGAGTGAAGAAGTATTTAGTTCCCTTACTTATACTCATATCCTGCTGTTCAGATCAGATTCATTTATTGTCATACGGAGGTTAACACACAGTCAGCTACGCAATGAAATGTTTTGGACAAGAAGAACCAGACAGCTCACTGTTCACAACATTAGAAAAACTAAACACTAGAGAAACAATAAATGCAAAATATTTCCAAACATTAAGACAGAATATGTAGACATTAAGACAATGAATTAGTCTACATTCATAGGCAGGGTCCAGAGCTAAAAAGAGTACGTGTGCATGAACTGTGTGTGAGACATATGAATTTAGTGCAATTGTTTGAGCAGTTTATATTGAGTTAGTTAAAATCCTAAGTAACCACAAGTGCCAAACTATTTGCATCTAACTTCAATGTCCCAAGTAATTACATTCATCATGGCCTATTTTATAATCACATGTTATTGCATTATAATTATTGCTTCATTAACTCTCGGAGCTTCTAAGCAGGATCAGCCCTGCACCTCTATGGAAACAGCTCAACCATGGTTCAGACATGTGCAATATGTGCAATGTGCTTGTTGAGAAAAATTGGAATTCCTCATGCTATGACTATTTGCGTTTTTACCACCTCCACCTATAAAACAGAGATTTTTTTTCACACTACTCTGCACATCAACTCTAGGAAGATATTTCACCGTGCTGAATGCATTTTCCAACAAATTGCTTGTGTGTTAAATTACATTTCAGTCTCGGATCTGTGAAAATACTGCCTGCAGTTCACCTGAAAAAAATCACAGAATTTCAGTCATGTGACTGTTTCTTGCAGTTCAGTCAGTCATCACTTCTGAGTTGCACCAAGGAGCACAGATTTTTGGTCTACTTTTGGCAAACATTAATGTAGAATAGAAAGACTTTGATGATATTTCACAACTTTTCAGCTAAAATCCAACACCATACCTTAGACCTGATACATTCAAGGGCTGTTAGAAATTTGAAAATGCAACTCTTCTTTGTGTTTTTACAGTTTTTGCCTAATGAATTGTGTAATTTTGGTGGGATTTTTTTTAAAAAAGAAAACATACTTTTCGAGGATTCATCACCTTAATGTTGCAGCTGAAGCTAATTTAAATAATTGTGTATACTGGTGGGTTAGCTTAATCTCTAATAATATAGCATCATTTATCAGTTGAATTGAGTCACAATGTGAATCTGTCAAAAACAAACTAGTAACTAAATCTTTCAAACATATGTAGCAGAGTTCCAAGTACAATATTTGACTCCAGAATATAGGGGAGCAAAAGCAGAAAGTAGTATAACATGGGAATGGGAATAGTTAAGTGAAGTACCACCATAAATTCCACAAGTGGTGAATCCTCCGAGGTTCTGGTCACTAAGTATTCTCTTGATCATTGGACAGGAAATATGCCCGTCTACATCCTGGAGAGCATTCTTCACTTGCTGTGCAGCCATAAAGCATTTTTTCTTCACCGTGTGAATGACTTCTACGTCATCTACCAGACTTGTGCTCCCAGGTTTCTTGACATTTTCCAGTTTGTAGTCAAATATACTTAACCCAAGCAAATCTCATATCTCTGGCTTCTATATCATCCTATTTTTTTTTGCATGTTCAGGTGTTTTCTCTTCAGACTGACAGACAATTCCAGTCTAAATAGCAGTTCTCAGCATTCAATCAGCTCTAAGCCACATTTTCTGCTTATAAATTCACGTTTTTCTGTTAAAGAGAGCAATATGTTATTTAATTTCACTCACATTTCTAAGCAATTGAATAAATTAGAAGGATGCTGCGGTCAAATGATCCATCACGATAATATTCAAACATTTAGGAGTACTGCATTCACACATAACATCTGTTTTTACACGTCCACATCTTTCAGGAACCATGAAAAGAGTTTCAGAACTTTGGTTTGAAGCGGTTTTTAGAGGCACTTCAGAATGAGTATATTCAGGCTGTAATGGAGTTGGCTGGGAAAGTGCCAAGACTGGCAAATACCACTCCTGCTGTGTTCTTTGCACCCCGGTCGCAGCTCTCAGAGGTATTCCCAGCCTGTTGAGTTTGTGAGGGAAAGAGCGAGGACCAAATGAGTGGAGAGGGAGGAGAGAGAGAACATATGATATGGGCGAGAGAGTGGAGTGGGGGTGGGGGTGGGGGGGATGGAAGTGTAAAACAAAGAGATGAATGATGAGGTGAGACACACCTTGTATGTTGCCTGCTGCAGCTTTAGCCCTGAGGTCTGATTTTTTTTTAGCTCCCTCCTCCCACTCTGCTCTTTCTCTCCTTCCGTGAGAACTGTCATTAAGTCATATGATCGTGTAAAGTGTAAAAAAAACAAGTGACCCACTCAGCAGAGTGCCAAATGTGTGTGTGTGTGTTTGTGTCTCTGTGTGTAGAAGGCCTTTTCCTGTGGTCACACATAAATATATTTAGATGTCTGCATTTGTTATTAGTTCCTTGAAATTAGTGGCTATTTAACGACACTTTTTCACAGGAAATGAAACTGAATTGTTTATTTTTGTGCAAGTTGTAAGTAAAAGGATGTGATCCCTCACTGGTTTCCCACCAACAAATACCGCTAATTGTGTTTTTTGCTATGCAAAGCCAAACCAGAGGTACCGATAGCACGTCTGAACTTTACCCTTAGTGGGTGACAATTTTTCCCATACAGGTGAGTACATTTATCCATTTTGTTGGCTAACAGACACACAAGCTGGTAGTCATTTACACAATTCCGTTGATATTTAATCATGTGTGAAGAAGCATTCAGTGATTTTAGTTACTCACAATGCACAAGTTAGTTTGTGAGGGAACTGCAGAGACCTAAGTGGCACAACAAGCTGTTCCAGCAACATTTTTACTGGAAACACAACGTAAGCTACCAGCAATGTATAGTGTGCACTAATGTGTGTCTTCATGTGTGCTCTCTGCCAAAGTGCCCCTGGATGAAAAGGCGAATCAAGTAACTTGGGGTAAAGGATGAAAAGAGGAATTTGTATCCTCTTCTATAAAGTTCTTTGAACTCTGACAAAGCTGCCTGCCTTCCTATTGTGTCACTGTGCTGAACTGTAACAAAGTTGAAATGGCCCAAGCCAAGACTGGAGGCCTCAGCTGTGGCTGAGTGGAGCCAACGCGTGGTGAAGGCCTTTGCTGGGGTGACAAGAGCAGGGTGCAGGGAGCCAGTGCATGTTAGCTAGCTAGAGCGTTTGGTAAAAGTGCAGACAGCTTGGGAGGTGCTAATGAATGCCGGGCATTGCTAACTGTACTGTACCCAGGCTCCGGGCGCAGCCTGGCAGCCTCCTGTCCCTCCTGCCCGTGCAAAATGTGAAAGATCAACCGGTTGGAGGGAGCAGACGGGAGCAAACACACACACATACACACACTCAAGTGCACACACACTTGTTCAACTGCACACGCGCGCACACACTCCTATGCATGCATACACACATATACATGCACAGACCCACACAGACCAAAATCGATGCACACAGCAACTAACAGAAACACAGACACACGGACACACACACCCACACTCCGACACAAGCACACTCAGGCCTGGCTCACTACAGTATCACATCATGAGGGCTCCAGCCAGGCCAAGCCATGAGGCCTCAGCTGAGATGATTCAAGGCTCCCTGCTGGGTCCTCACTCAATCAGCCAGGTGGAGCTCCACAGCATAATGACAGCAGAACTCCAACACTCCATGCTATGACTGTTAAATGTGGAAATAAATTTCTGCAAAGGGAAGTGTATGAGAAGAATTTATTTTTAAGTTGTAAGTACTCCAACGCTGCCTGATATAAAATATCAGGGGAAAGTTCATCCTCAGGAATTTGCTAAATTTTGTTTATTGTCTAAATCTAATAAAAATGTTAATGTTAGATTTGCTGTTTTATCAAATTCTCGATTATAAAAAATAAAAAAACTAAGTGAGATACTTTCAATCCTCACCATACAAACCAATAAATAATCAACACATAAAAAAAGCTTTTGGCATTTTATAAATTCACTGGTTTGGGTAAAAGTAAGAAACTGCTGTTTAGTTCTTTCCCGATTCAAGAACAAATGCAAACCTCTCCTGAAACACGGGTGAATTGGAATCTTAATGTTTGTTTCTGCAACTTTTTAGGCGAAAGAAATCTCAGGGGTTTTTTTCTTTTTCGATCTACCATTTGTAGAAGACAACTGAAATGACAGAATACTTTCTGAATGTAACCAATTACTTGAAAAGCAACCTGCCAAGCTATGTGTTACCCCCAGAGGGGCTCAAATAAATGATAAAATAACATGTTCCTTTGGAAGTGTCCAAAGACAGACGCGTAGAATCACTCAGGAAACAACTACACTTTATGTAACTGCGTCATTTCTACTTCTTCAAATAATAATCTTCTACGTGTTTCTTATCACAACAAAACTGTCTAACATTTGAATCTCATCAGAGAAAATAAATGCAACATTTTAGAAACAAAATTAAGCGCTAGTCTTGTACTCGGTATTATAATGTGTTCCTAGCAGAGAAATTTAAAATAAAAAAGCACGGTGTTGAGAGTTGAGTGTCAAGAACACGGTGTCCTGTGGTGACCCAGCTCTAAAAGGGATCACTGTGAAAGCTGTGAACTCTTATCAGCAACCCTGATAATGGAGAGATCAGTGCCTCAAATATGTAAGTACTCGGCGAGTTTTCTCCCGTTTTGACAACCCGACAGGAAGGCTGTGCTCTATTCTACACATTGCGTCTGTGAATAATACCCAGCTGTATAAGATGAATCATATTAACCATTTTTTACCTATGAATATTCATAATGTAATGTTTTGCATATAGCTTATCTAAATAGGGTTGGATGTCGAAGATTTCACAGTCATGATCTATATTCTACCATCTGTAGCTTCCTTTCGTATTATTACAAATGGATGGACAATTTTTGAAAACTTTTTATTCAGCGTGAAAATAAAAGCACACATTATAATTAAGAGCACTGGCAGATCAGATCTTAATGCGTATTTAAACCCCTCTAGAGCAGGTAGCTGAATGTATTATGCTGCAAGTGTCATTGCATGATCATGTTTTACTCCCACCTGACTTTTAAGTACAAAATATAATGCCTCTGATTTTTCTCCTTGACTTTCTTCTCCACAGTAACAGGCGTTTCCGAGCAAGTTGGGTCTCATTAAATGCTCTTTGTGAGTTGTCTGGAGATGTATCTATTCATTAGCTTCAAAAGGGTGTCATGTGTATGAATTATGCTAACAGGATCTAATTAGCAGATGCAAATGAGGTTAGTCAAAATTGTACTGAAAAGACAGAAGAAAAGCTCCATGGGATAGTTGGAGCTCGACAGCTCACCAACCGCCCCCACGCTGGGCACCAAATGTGATGGTTCGCCCCTGCTGCTGATCTATACAGGAGACAGGACTGAACCATAAACACAGACGTGGGGAGGACAGCTGTTCGGAGGTGCTCTCAGCAAAAGCAGCAGAAAAACTCATTTTAGTGAACACCTAGCACCGTTAAATTACATTTCAGCTTCAAATAATGTCACTTCTGTGGATAAATGTCCGCTCGCACCGTCCTGCCAAAAGTTAGCCCCCGACTCCTCACACCTCCCCTCCTCTTGAACAACACAGACCAACGAAGACATGCGTCCCCCTCCCCATACCACAAGAAACTAGTTACACAACCAGCTGATGGAACTCCAGAATCCGGCGTGAAGCGGACTCACTAATAGCAGCCGCCTACAAGCTCCTGCCATTCTGACATCAGTGGCCCCAGACTGTGGAGAAGCTGGCAGGACTTGGGGAGCATGCCTTCTGGCCTCGGCAGGGTGGAAAGCCAGCAGGCTGCAGCATCACAAACACACACATGTACACACTGCACACACTTCATCCTACAGTAGCAGTCGTGGCTAAGCTCATGCAGGCAGGGTTAGAGGTGGGAGGCAACGACAACTGACCCTGTTTATTCTGGAAATCAGAAAAGCCACAAAGAGCAGAGAGCGGAACACTGTCAGTTGGCATGAGCTGGTTGATGCTTGTCTACCCTTGTGTTGAACCCTGACTCATGTCGGCCCTGCCAAGACTGGCAGAATGTCACGAGTGAGCAATGCGAACTGGGATGGGCTTCAGCTCAGGTTTTCTGACCTATGCCAGATTTATTTGAGTTGTGCACCCAAACTTTTCTACTCATCTCAGATAAAACAGGATAGCAAGTGACTGAACTGTTACATAGAAAACAAATGAAGGGTACCCTGGAAGCTAATGGGTTAAGGTACCAACCATGAACTGCAACATTTCCACTTCATGTCCAGCTTGGGACCTTTATTGCATCTCTCTCCTCCTATCACCAAATTTACTATAATCTCTCTATTGTCCACTTGATCATAAAGACTTCAAACACCCAAACACACTTAAAAAACACTAATTTTGGTGTCACAATTTTTTTTGTTTTTAAAGAAAGTCTGTATACATGAAAAAACTGTACCTTTTTATGTTGTATATCCTACTTGACACATTTTAAAGTATTTTATCCTAGTGAGGAAATCTGTGCTAAATTTGCCACTTAAGTAGGGTATAAGTAGGGATGCATGTTTATATTGACATGTGATTGGTATAGGCCAATAAAGGCTTTAAACTGAAATACTGATTGATTATTGACAGGCAGATAAAATCAATAAATAACATACTTTACACGTAAGTGGCAGTACTTTTTTAAAAGAATTGCCCAGTGAATCATAGCATAGCTTTGTATTTTTTATTAAACAACAAGAATCAGCATTATATTATGTGAATTCCACCATGGGGAAGACATGATGTTTTCTGCCATTATGTGGGACAAATATTTGCATTTATTGGTATTGATAATCAACCAAAATTAGCTGGAAAACATCTATGTATCAGATATTAGCAAAACTCCAGTAATCAAGTAATAAGTGTGATGTTCTGGGAAATACTCTTCTACTGCCTCTCTTGCAGACTGATGAGAAGTCAGTCTCAGCCACAGACCTGTGAACAAACAAGTAATGCTGTCTCCTTCACCACAACACAAAACTCACACTGCCTGCCACAAATCTAACTTGGAGGAGCTACATGAAAACTACATCACATAACATCAAACGATGGATCAGTTAAACCAAACTTTCGCTACATTAAAGCTAAATATAGCAATGGAAACAGTAACTCTGTTTAAAGACATTTTTCACGTTATGAATTGTCACAGTACATAACTAATGATGCTTCAGTTTCATTTTTCAGATACTATACTTACTGTCTCACCTGAAAAAAAACACTCAGCAATTGTTAAGCCTGTGTATGAGGCCTATTTGACCTGTGGCATTGCTGAAATGTTAAATTATCATATTATGAAAAGCTCCATTGCCTTTAATCACAATATTGATGATAATGGCTCCTGACATAAAAAGATAAAAAGTCTGTGCATAAAATTCCTCACACTGGTCTGGATGTTAGTGGGATACAGGGATGGATATCTTCCCTTTTTCTTCCCCTCTACGCATTCATTGCTGTGAGGTGTAGCACAAATTAAATAAAACCACACAATGCGATCTTTCCAACAATGCTAGGTGCCTGTCTTTGTAACAAAGTGTTGGCAAGCAAACACAATCTTGGATTTACTTCAAATTTAATCATAGTTACATCCTTCCCACCCATGAATTTAGTTTGAATTACTCATAATTTTTCCATTGCATTGTTGTGCTAATATCTAAAATTCATAATATCTATGAAACTTAATAATTAAAGGGGCAAATATTTACTTAGTCATGCAAATAGCTACGGTGTATAAACTTGTCAGTGAATAAATTACATTTATTACCATTAGGAACTAAACATCTATATCTCCCAAAGTCATACAGGCTCCAACCATCACGGTTCTGATCCTGCCTAGATTCTAGAAAATTTCCTCTACAATTTCAAAAAGTTGTGTATATGCTGCCAGCATTTTATAGAAAGATACATACAGAGACATAACAATTGAATAATACAAAATAGTTCTCCTTTGACATAAGGCCTAATATGAAAAATCTGCAAGTATTGTCACATTAAATGATAGAATGGTGTCCAAGGTGTCCCCTGCCTTCGCCCAAGTCGGCTGGGATAGGCTCCAGTCCCCCCGCGACCCTACAGAGGATTAAGTGGTGTATAGATGATGGATGGATGGATGGATGGATGATAGAAGATCTGAATAGCTGAGACTCTTCTAAAAAAAACAAGATACCATATGTATGACTAGTTTTCATAGAGACCAAGATAAGAACTTAAAAGCAAAGGCAGAGAAAGTATTCAGAGAGCAAGAGATCATGGCTCTGTCTACTCAAGTCACATAAAGTGTAAGAGTATACATTTCATGAGCAAATTACACCCAAAGTCAATGCTTGTAGACACGAAACATGTGAATGTTAAGCTGCTCATTATAACAGATTTTTATGAGGCTTTTGGATGCCATTAATAAATGCCAGCATTGACACTTGACCCCAGGAGGTCCAGCAGCAGGACAATGACCTTAATAATAATGTACAGCATTTATATACCTGCAACTACAATTATCACTACAATTTTGACTTGAAAATACAACTTCATTTTTAGTGATTTTAAAATTACAGTGTGTCAAATCCATTTGAGAAAGTGAAAGAGAAAATAGCTTTACCATGGTGAGAGACCGCCCACTCACATCCTCTGCTTCTCTGGGTGAGTCACTGACAGCCACCGCTAACCACACAGGTGAAGTAAACACCTACATGATTCGCCTCAGAAAAAAAATTAAATGTCAAAGTTCCCATGGGTTTGACACTGAGATGTCCCCTTTCTCTTGTGTTCTCTGTGGTTCACAAATCACCTTTCTTAAAATTATTTTATTTAGGTTTGCAAATGCATCAGTGAAAAGTCCTCAGTGAATTTTCATGCCACTGTGATTGTTCTTTCCATGTAGAGCACCTCAATATTTCTGACATTTGACAATTAACGGCTCTATAGGCAAATAGCAAAAAGCACAACAATCAACATAATTAGTTGCAAATTCACAAGACATGAAAACAAAGCAAAAGCACTTCTCTTCTTTGTTCATTTTGACTGCAGCATCCCCTGTCTTCACACCTCCCACATTGATTTAACGTGTTGCATTGTCCCCCACACTGCTATTCGCGTACAAACACACACACAATAGAGACACATGCAGACTTACACATGCACACACTCACTCGTACGTATATACGAAGACCACATCAGCCTGGGGCTCCCCTTTTTGTCTGCCTCTGCACTGAAGGTGTGATCGTTCGTTGTGTTGCTGAGGAGGTGGGGGGTAATTCTTCCAGCAGGGGTGGAAGGGATTAGGCTGGTATGTCCTCCTCTGCTAAATCAGAAGTTAAACTGAAGGTTGGTCATCACTGGGGATCCCCTTGATGCATCCATCAGAGCTGTGAAGGACAGTTACCGTTAAGGGTTTCACCAAGTAAGTACGTGGTTCCCTGTGCAGTCATGGGTTTATTTCTGGTTGATTAGCTCAGTAACATCCAAGAGTTCCATTAAGCAAAAATGATGTGAAGATAATTTGGACTTTTGCTGAGGGTTAACAAAGTAGTTTTTTTTGCTGAGGAAATGTAGTCTTAAAGTCCCTCTTCACTTGTTATTTAACACCTAAAAACTCCTCTTTGTGCATCAGAATTACATATTTAGAATTTTTCTTTCCATGAAGATAATCCTTCCTGTCTTAAAATGGCTTAGATGTAGAGATGTAACTCCATATTATTGTTTCCTCCAGAATGTGCAGATCGAGGAAGTCTGCTGCAGCTCGAGCACACCAACTCACCTACGACTCTACTCAACCACTAAAATTGCAAAACCGGAAACTGATTCCAAAGAAGAATAACGATACCAAAACACTCACCCTACAAGTCGACAGGATTGGTTCCTTAGGTTTGTTAAGTTTAAAACTCCAGAATTCGTCGGAATTCGTGTTTCTGAGACGTCATCGGCAAACTGCAATTTCAAGGTTGAAATGCTCAACCAGGGTGTTGACTACTTATTTCACTCACAGCATATAAAACATGCCATATGGACATGTTAATAAGGTAAGATTTTCCCTCTCTATTAATTACTAACAGTTATACTTTATTTGTTGCATGGAAAAATCTAATGACATGGTGACAGCTTCTCGACAAGAAATAGTCCAGTACATAATTCCTATACAGCAGCAAATTAACATTTTTACCTTTGTTTTTAATGTGGAAAAAACAAATTAAATTTATCTTGGTATACTGAGGTACTGGTGGACAGTTGCTTCAGGACAAAGTCAGGCTAGCTGTTTCTCTCTGTTTTGAGAATTTATGCTAAGCTAAGCTAATTAGCTGCTGGATCCACTCATACATACAAATGTATGAACATAGCAAGTATGGTATCAATCTTCTCGTCTTACGCTCAGCAAAATGTCAAGCTATTTATTTAGTATGGAGCTTAAGAGCAGTTTGTCACATATTAAGAGACAGGAGACTTTCTCACTCTGGATCAAATATTTGCAAACTTACTAAAACGCCTTGCTTTGTAATTGTTCCAAGGTGAGGGTTGTTCAGCTCCTTCAGTCACTTTACCATTACCCACTTGAAAGAAAGAACAGCTAAAAGTCTGTATTTTCTTGGGGCTCATTAGACACCAGATTTTTGAAATGAAGTCTGGACCATTAACACTGTGTTTGGGTCCAGCCAGTCTCGGCTGGTCTGTTCTATCAAGGTCTACAACCATCAGATGAACCTCTCAACAAGCGCTCCTTGTCAGACAGAATGTTTGGTCCATGTGTCTAGACCTCCACCATATCTGACCCGCCAGCACAGAAGGACACACAAACACTCGACAGACGATCATAAGGAACAAATACAGGCAGGCTCCTTCCCACCACCATGTGACTTGGATATGCATGCTCACTGCTGTTCGTAATTTCTTATCATTGACACCCACCCCTCCACATCCACATATACACTTGTCAAATATGACACCTCTACCCACAAGGAAGGAACCAGGTTCTCAGTCCTCTTCTAGAAAACCTGACTAAACTGCCCCAACTAGGTTTTTTTCTGTTTTGGTAAAGTACACACGGGTGGGCCTTTCCCAAAAATGTAAAAGACGTCTGCTTAGGTCTTCAGTTCACAGACAGGAAGGCTTTTTGCTTCGTCCTTTACATCTCTCCCTGGCTTTCCAGTCAGAGAAGGAGACCAGTCCATGGACCTCTTCCATGCTATGTGGGAGTCCCTGCTGTTTCTGTGGCTGCCAGGCAGGCAGCCTCTTCCCTCTCTCTTCGAAGCGCTTGGCTCCATAACCATGGGAGCCCATCTGATGTGGTCCCCCCATCTGACTAGCAGCTCTCTTCCCCAGGCCCAGACGGCTGGAGGGACAGAGCAGACGAAAGGGGCCGCAGATTGTTGTAGACCATTTACATGTAAATACAGAGACCAGGCCTGGGTCTGGGTTCAATATTGAAGGTGTCCGCTGCACTGAGGTCCCTCTGTGTGTGCATATATGAGCGTGTGTGCATACGCGCCGGCACGTGTATAGGGTTGTGTGTGAGCACGCACGTGCGCGTTTGTGTGTTTCCATGTATGTGCATGGCATGATCCAGTACATCTAAATTATACAGCTGCCAAATTGCTGCAAATGTTTTAATACAAAACCATTCTGTGGTCTCTAATTATATCTAATGGCTGCTGGATGCATTTCTCCAGAGCAGAAATAGGAGCCTTTTCAGGGTCTAATTTGGCATTTTATCAATTACTTTAATATATAGTAAGACAATAGGACTATAAAATGAAACAATTATACTGATTAAATGTGCTCTATGGTCAAATAAATGGGCCTTAAAGGGGGCTAGAATGATGTTTTTTGTCTGACAGAGAGGAGGATCTGAGGGCCTTCTAGCACTTTGAATGTAGTCACTTCTCCCCAGAGAGGACTGAAGATGCCAAGGCAACATCCCCGTTTCACTGGGGGGTCAACCTTAAACCATTCTTCATGTCTACATAACCTCCCTCCCACTAGCATATGCCTCTGGTTGGTAGACAGTAAGTCAGTTAGGGCTTTCCTCAGTGTCGCTCTAGAAGCTTTCATACCGGGAGAGAGAAGTGTTAAAACTCTACATTCTCACTTCTGACTCACTGATTTAACCACATTGAGGCAGGAGCAGCAGCAGAATACTCCTGTGGTGTAAATCTGTTTGTGTTCCCTGTCCAAAAAAAAGGCAAGACAAGAAAAAAAATACAGGGTCCTCCTGAAATGCAGTTTCTGAGTCAGGGTTAGCAATGTGATAAAAGCCCAGCTTGTTTGGCAGTAATAGTGCTATGGGAAAGGACAGAGAAGCAGGAGTGAGCCGGGTAGGGTTTAGCTGTGTCTTGGTTGGACATGGCTGGTTGGTCGACGAGCTCAAGTGTGGGACAGTCGTCCCCTCTCCCCACCCCGACTCACCCCTAGCTCTCCTCGGGCTGCAAGAGCGTACGCCTGTTAGAGAGGGCGTGTTATCTTGGAAGGCTTAATGCCGAGTCGATACAACTCCGCCACCCTCCCTTGCACCTCACGTTCCAGGGAACACATATATCCAGTCTATGCTGTCAAACTTTTAGCACCTGCTATTTTGCCTTGGTCCCTTATGTCAATTCCTCTGGCGTTTCAGGAGGATGGTCTCGGAGAAGTGGGTCAGCAAAGGTTGATGCTAAAATGAGGATGAGGGTGAGACTCGGGCCAACGGACTGCCATCCACTTTCAGCGTTGTTGGCTGCATGTTCTCCCCATGATGACACAGTGAGCGAAAGTAAAAGGGTGAATGTGTCAAATTCAGTTCAATGATTTGTGCTCAACGCAATGCTGCAGGTGATTACTACAGTGGCATTAGAAAACTCCACATACGCAAGATTTAATAAATATTACAAGTGCATTTATCGTATTTTATTTGCATCATCTGAAAATCACTTGTAGATATCCCACTTTGTAGGCTGCTGCAAGTGTGGCAGTACTTGGAAGTGATTTATTTGCAAGAGAAGATAAAAGAGTCAGATATGAACATGGATAACCTGAAACTCACCCTCCTTCCAATAATTGTACCTGCTGCTTTTCCCACAGGCCCTGGGTGACACTTCCTATAATGCAATAATCCAAAAATCATGTTATCATGCCTTGGGGAATCAAATATAGCAGAGCAGCTTCAATCCTATTTCCCTGAATGCAACCTGGTACACCTTATTTTTCTAAGATTTGTCTTAACACAGTGGATTATCATTGCCCCCTGAAAACCTGTGCATCGCGAAAGCATTGGGCTCACATATCCCTAGATACATTGTTGCAATAATCCACCGCTCTCTTCCACAGGAACAGGCGAACACACACGCAGCCTGCATGCAGCAACATGCTGATGCTGAGACTTATCTGTGCATATGACGCAAAGTAGCATCCGATGGTTTTATGCAATTTATTTTAATGCATTTTGAGGAATTCAAACGTGCTGCATGCACAGAGAGAGAGAGAGAGAACTCCCGCGGGTCTCACTCACTGACTGGTTGCAGATGGAGAAATTTCCCATTTCATGATAATTTGCTCTGCTGGAATGGCGTACGAAAATAGCTTACATGACATCAAACATGAATATACTTTACATATTGAATCTGGTGAGTATAGGCACAAAAATGGGGAAAAAAAATGTGAAGCTGCTTTTTTTTCATTACAAGTAAATGTTTCCTGATCTGAAAAGAAACCCTTGTGCTGTGAAGAAAATGGCGGCAGAAAGGCAAATAAGGAAAAGACAAAGTAATTGATGAAAGCAATATGCACCCACATGGAAATTCATGAAGCTGTCACCTTTGTATCTTTGAAGACAGCAGCATGTCTGTAACATAAGCTCTCCCTGTGTAAAGACTAGCGCTTTGATTAAACGTTAGCAATCCACCCAATGCTGGAAAATATACTGGGGGACATCTTTGATAAACTTGTGAAATAAATTCTTTCCAATAAAAATGTTCTTGGTGATGATGATTTGCGGAGGAGCGCAGCGCTGGCACGGTGCACATTGCACTCGGTTCTTTTCCCAGCACCCCTCCCTCCAGGGGTCTCAGTGGCGAGGATCTCTAATGAGACTTGCGTTATTAATCCTTGCAATGGGGTACATGAATTCACTCCTGAGCAAAGGCTTCAGCAGCCACCTTGGCCCATAAAACCTGGAATGTATTCCTTTCATGTGCTGTGTTGATGATCTACTCTGACAACAATATGGTAAGACTTCCCTTCCCCTGTCGCGCGGGCCCTGGCCTGGGGCCAAAGAGGGTCATCTCAGACACACTTGGACTTTTATAGGTGGTCAAGAAACATGCTGACAGGTCACAAGCAGGAGCTCCTTTATGAGTCGGACCTACACATCCACCTCATTTGGAATTAGTTTATTTATAGGTGGCCTATAAATCATGTTTATTCTGTTTTCTGAGTTTTCGAATGGCGACCACGTCTTCGGGGTCACTGAGGAAAACCAACATGCTTTAAGCCCGTGGCCATTAAAACAACATCACTGTGGCTGTTTCGCTGCGATTTTCTCTCCATTGGGCTTGTAATCATCTGTGAAGTAAAGCTGTAAAGTACAATGATCAGCTGTGAAAAATAAATTCATACAAAAGGGAATTTTCACAAATCTTACTGACAGATTGTAAAGGATCAAGAGTCGAGGACTGTGCAGGTGCCATGAAAAGCAACATTTCCTCCAAAGAGAGAAAAAAAAACACAAACACTTCCTTTAACATCATTAATCAGTAATCTGCTGATCATGCAAGAACCCCTTTAAATAAGAAAAGCTGTACGGCAGGATTGTACTAATGAGGTGCTGACAGCTCAGGTGTGAAATGCTCAACTTTAGTTCGGATACAAATGCAGCTTCCTTTGAACTACAGATTTACTATCTGACTATAGAATGAGCCTGCAGACACACAGTCAAGACCTCTGCTGTGTCTGTGAGAGAAAACAAGGTGGACAAAGAGAAAGGACATAAACTGACAGATTTATAAGTGGCCCATGATGATCCCTACATTGCATATACTCTGCAGTTTTGCATATGTTCACTCAAACCCTTTGGGGATTCATAGTAAATGAGCATTCACAACTGTGTTTTCCTCCTAATTCTGCTAAAATGGAATTAATGACTTACAGTAACACTATTTCACAAAACCTAGAGAGCTTCCCTGGCATCATTTTAACAGTTTTCCCAGAGGACTTTGTATTTGTTGCAAATGGCAGAATAAAAAGGAGGTGATTGGTGGAGAATTTTTTTGGTTATGCTGCAGATAAGTGAGATTCTCTGTTGGGAAACAGGTCAAAATAAATAACAGAACCAGTTTCAAATCATTTTTGAAAAATGCCTGATGCGAGCTGTCAAACGCTCGCTGTTTGTGTCTCAGTGCTCCATAGTCTGGGAAGGGTCTCAATCCTGATTGACAGATCGTGTGCTGCGTGCATGTAGCTCCTGGTCCCCTGATGGCCCAATAGCCAGCCTCACTGTCCCATTTATGACACGAGCCAATCTGCCTCCAGCCGAGATTCTCCCTCAGCTTTTCACAGATTTGTATCCCCATTTTCCCCAAATTCATCTCACCCCCTACTCCCCCTACAGCTTTTTTCTTTAAGACTCACACATGCACAAAACTGCCCACACACAAGCAGACACACACACACACACACACACACACACACAGATGCAAACACTGAAGCTGAGCTGAAGATGATGCAAAGTGAGAAACAAGTGGAAAAAGTGAGAGTTAACTGGCTGCATGTTGATCTCTTGCAGTGTTAAGTTCCTTTAATGCTATGAGCAGGGATGGGGGACGTTGCCCAGTGTCCTGATCAGTCAGCAGAGAGCGCTGTCCCTGTCCCTGCTCAGAAAGCCCCTCTTATCACGAGGCCTGGATGCAGCGCAGCGTTTGTTGTGCGACATGCTTCTTTGATTATTTCTGCTTTCGAGAGCTTTTGATCTCTCTCACTCTTTTCTTTCAGTGTGTGTGTGTGTGTGAGAGAGAGAGCAGCCACTTTCTATTCAATACACATATTTCATTTTATATATATATATATTTTTAAATTATTACCTAACAAATCTTATTGTATATTTACTTGTATTTATTTCATCTTGTCTCTTGCAGTGTTGGTGCGTAATTTCTCTCGGTTTTGGGCATCTCTCTGCCAGAAACTGCAACGTCTTAAATTTAAAGGGATCGAGTTAAAAATAAAAGATTGACCACCATTTAAACACAGCTTCACCTCTTTTTTTAAAAAAAACCCTAATAGCTGATATAAGAAGCAAGCAAGAAAAAAAGAGAACCTTTTCATCTGCGTTAAATGACCTCTTCCCACCAAAATTATATGAAACTGGAATAAAATTTCCCAAATCCGCACAGCATACTTTTAATTTGAAGAGTTTCATGTTTTTTGTTATAGGTGAATTAAATTAGGGAGTCGATTTAAATAGTCTTTTCTTAATTTGCAATAGCCTTCTTCTAGTGTCTCATAAAGGAACAGATAAATAGTGTTTTTACTTCAAGAATTAAAAATGTAATTTAAATTGCCTGAAAAAACACAAGATAGGAAAAAATATTAATCATACTTTTATTTTATTTTATTTTGTTTTGTTTCTGTAGTGGAATAAAGTCCTAGCAGTAACATTTTATGCATGACAGGCTGCGAATAACAGAATAAAAGCTTGATTTTTTTCCCCCCAGTGTTAAAAGGCGAAAAGAGAATTTAAATAACCATCTCTTAAAATGTCTTTTCAGTCGGTTTTGACAGTCGATATATTTATTAACACGAAAGCTGAAGAGGGGACAGAGTGCAATTATGGGCAATAAGATGCACATGTGATTTTTTTTTACGCTTGGGTGTTTGCACGGGGAGAAGGGTCTCGGCGTCTGCTGCTGTGCTCGTCGAAGATTCAAGTCTTCTGGGGTGAAGCAAGTGGCAGAGCAGTGTGTCAAGCTTCATGCCCCTGTGTGTGTGTTTTTTGCTGTCGTGCTGGACATTTGATGTCTTGAAGCCAGACCTGGAAGATTTAGAGGTGACTGCTGCGTGCGTAAACGGAAAAATGCAGGACTCGATCAGGAAGTGCGATCAAATTTGGCACATTCGTATTTAATCTGTGAGATAAAGTGTAAAGTCGTTCTCGGTCGATATTTTTGCCTAATTTCTGCAACAAAAACTGAAGCTCATTCGTGGGTGATTTTTATTGCAAAACCATATACAGTTAGGGGTTTAGGCTGCTGCGACGATGCCAAATCAGTCACGTTTACGCATGTAAGAGGTATAAAAATAAAAAATAAAGTTTCTACAAGTATTATTTCTACCACAGACTTTCTAATTGAATTAGAGTTGTGCGGCTATTGGCTATGGAGAGGGCTGGTGCCCCCGCATGCCTCTCCTAAAGCTCCTCCCCTAACAATCTGTTGGTTGTGTGGAGAACTACATCTTATAAGAGCCGCTGAACATCCCATGTCCAGCCCATAATCTGATCTAAAAATCTTGTAGGTGAGGAGAGGGTTCAACCTCTCGTCATTCTTCAGGGGAGGGAGGCTGCAGACACAGAAGCAACCAGGGCGCCGGTGGCACCTCCTTTTTGGCTGAGATTCACTCTCTGGACCTCTTGAAACTCCTTTTTATTTATTGCAAGCTCTTTTAAAAAACAATGCAGCTAGAGAACATTCTTCCCAGCGCAAGCATCAATTTACCCAAGACCTTCTACAACCTGTCCTCGTCGGACAGTGCCAACAACAGCCCGAGGCCGTCGTCGCAGCTCGAGTACCAAGAAGTCGACCGGACGGAATCAGAGTCCAGCAGCGCGCCTAAGAAATACCTGAGCGGGGTAGGAAACGGGATGCTGGGCGAGGGCGAGGGGGACACTTTCAGTAAAACCGGGCCCGACGGGAGGAAAGGCTCCCCGGTGCTGGGTGAGGACGAGTTGACGAGCGGGCGGCGGTACAACATAGACGAACTTGGCTCTGACAGATACTTCATCTCCTCGTCCCAGGCGAGTTCCGACATGGCGAGCCCGTGTTCCCTCTTTCCCTACGCAGGACAGACCGGGTCGGTGTACACCGGGTCAAGCAGTTCCAGATATCCGGCTTCACTACATTACGGATCCGTCCTGCCGCCCACGGGCTTCTCCTCTTCCTCCGTGTGCACCGGTAGGAGCCAGTTTAGCAGCGGAGGGTACCAGTTCAGTCAGGGTCCCGGCTGTTTGTACCCCTCCTATCCCGGGACGGGGACGGGGATCGGCTCCATGTCTCTGACGGGGTCTGTGTCCGGAGCCAGAGCGCAGGTCTATCTGTGCAACCGACCGCTGTGGCTGAAATTCCACCGACACCAGACCGAGATGATCATCACCAAACAGGGCAGGTAAGCAGATGCGCTGCCGGAGGCTGTAAAAGGCCCAATTTACGCACACAACAGGTTGAAAATAAAATTCATATGTCTATCTACATTCATTCCACGTAACCTTTGTGTTTCCAAATATTGCTCTCTCTCTCTCTTTTTGCAACTTTTACGCACAACCAAAATTTTACGCACATAAACCATACATGTCCTTAGGGGTCGAGGTGCTTTTAAGGACCCATTTTTCGTTTTTAAAAATGCGCCTTTACGCATCAAAGCAATCACATCACTGATAGAATTCAGATTTAATTCGAATTTATTATTAATGAAGCATTCTACCAAATTCACACACGTTCACACATCCATCGCCGAACTTTTGTTTTCCCACTCTTGCCCGCTTTCTGAGCACAGCTAATTAGACATTTCTGTTGTTTTTTTTTTGTCTTTCTCCAGACGGATGTTCCCATTCCTCAGTTTCAACATCACCGGACTCAACCTCACGGCCCATTACAATGTCTTTGTAGAAATTGTTTTGGCTGACCCGAATCACTGGCGCTTTCAGGGAGGAAAGTGGGTCACTTGTGGAAAAGCAGACAATAATATGCAAGGTGAGTTACAGAATCAAGCACACATTTGTTTTAATGCTGATGTATTTAGTGTTTTGTTTTTTTTTTTTTTTAAATAAATGCTTAAAATTAATCGAAAATGAAACTGAATGTGGACGTGTTGAGGAAGGCTGTAGCATTTAGTCACAACAGCTTTAGGTTCTGAATGTAAAAGATGCAGATTTTTATCGAGGTTATTTTGTTTGCTACAATGAAGACAGTTTTTCCTCATTTTTTGCAAGCCCCGTTTTTTTTTGACAAGTTGCAAATTCCTATATTTAAATGCAATAATTTATGCTTTTAGCACAGTTCAATTTTAAGTGTGAACGCAGCTCGGGGAGGCAACTGAAGTGTGAAACTGCTGGTTGAACGTGTCTTTTAAATGACCTGTAGACTAAAGACTTTACATACATTAAACAATATATTTAATTTTCTCATTTTTTATTTAAAATGTTATAGAAAATAAAAAGTAAAAAATACAAAAAGAAAATTTTGTTGCTTTAATTTAAGCTATAAGTTATCAGCATTGAATTTTATGACATTAAATGGGGAGAAACTGCCTAAATCTAAATCACAATCAGTACATATTTTATTAGTCAACTAAGTTAATGCATGTGATTGTATTTACTTTTAGTTTTAATATTTTTCAAGCTGATTATGACAGAAAGATTAGAAGCACATTAAGCCTCGACAAAATAATTTCAAAGATCAGGATGTGTTTTTTTTTTTGTTTTATTATTTTTTATGTGCATGTCCAGACAAAGTTTGCACAGATGCAGGCTTTTTATTTTTCAGTTTGTCATCTTACTAATATTTCTGTATATTTTATTCTAGGTAACAAAATGTATGTTCATCCTGAATCCCCAAACACTGGTGCTCACTGGATGAGGCAAGAAATCTCCTTTGGCAAGTTGAAGCTGACCAACAATAAAGGGGCCAACAACAACAACACACAGGTTGGATATTGATTTCTGACATGCTTGAATTCAATTTAGATCAACCAGGCTTTTCAGTAGTGTCTCTGCTTGTGTTGATTGACTTTAAAGACATTGCTTGGATATAATGTTTTTGTAGAGTGATGTGATCTTTAGTGAGGTTTCTGAACAACTTCCTATTTTAACTGAATAAAGAGCTGCAGCTGATCTCACATACTTTCTGACGGCGTTGCACTCATCAACCATTTCCCGTTTTCAGATGATAGTCTTGCAGTCGCTTCATAAATACCAACCACGATTGCACATTGTGGAGGTGACGGAAGATGGAGTGGAGGACATGAGCAACGAGGCCAGAACTCAGACCTTCACTTTCCCAGAGAACCAGTTTATAGCTGTCACGGCTTACCAGAACACAGATGTAAGCATTTCAATAGTGTGTTTTTTTAATTGAGAATTTTTGCTTTTTAGACAACAGATTAAAATGATTTTTTCTTGAATTTTATGTCATAAAAATAGCAATTTTATTATTGCTCTTCAGTTTTTCCCTTTCAGAAGCATGTTGTTCATGAGGGATTTCTGTGTTTGTCTCAGATCACGCAGCTGAAGATAGATCACAACCCATTTGCAAAAGGCTTCCGGGACAACTATGACTCGTACGTTTCTCTCACTTCAAGCTCTGTGGTTGTTTTTGTCTGTGGTACACTATTAGTTGCATGTCCTGCACGCTGAATTTTTCTGTTGCAGTTAATGCTTTTCTATGTTTCCTTTATTCCTCGTTTGTTGCACAGGATGTACACAGCCCCGGAGAGCGACCGGCTGACTCCGTCCCCTACAGACTCCCCTCGTTCCACCCAAATCGTGCCTGGAGCCCGCTATGCCATGCAGCCTTTCTTTCAGGACCAGTTTGTCAACAACCTGCCTCAGAACCGATTCTACCCCGGCGAACGGGCCGTCCCCCAGACCAACAGCCTTCTCTCTCCACAGAGCGAGGACGCCAGTGCTGCTGCCTCTGCCCAGCGCTGGTTCGTCCCCCCGGTCCAGCAGCCGGGCTCCAACAAGCTGGATCTGTCATACGAGAATGACTATTCCACCAGCAGCCTGCTGTCGTATGGCATCAAGCCCCTGTCCCTGCAGACGTCCCATGCCCTCAGCTACTACCCAGACTCAGCCTTCGCGTCCATGGCTGCAGGCTGGGGCACTAGAAGCTCGTACCAGCGCAAAATGACCACGGGCCTGCCCTGGTCCCCTCGTCCAAGCCCCCCAGCCTTCCCGGAGGACCAGCTGGGGGCCACGAAAGAAAAGCTGCCGGAGGAGAACGCGCCGCCGGCCTCGACCTGGATCGAGACCTCCCACTCGCTGAAATCGGTGGACTCTACCGACTCTGGCGTGTACTCCATGGTGTGCAAGAGACGCAGGATGTCCCCTGGGGGCTCGAGCACAGAGAACTCCCCAACCATCAAGTGTGAGGACTTGACTACGGAAGAGTACAACAAGGACAACCCAAAAGGCATGGGTTATTATGCATTCTACACAAGCCCCTAAGACTGTATTTATTTAAGCTAAATATAATTCTTTTGTTTATTACTGAGTGCTCTCCATTCCTTGTTAATGTCTTTTTTCTCTTTTCTCTAAAGGTGCCAAAGCTTAGTGTTCCCCCCAAGCAAGCTGCACAAGGTTATTTTCCCAGGCCAGCCCCTCTCACATACCTGAGCAGAAACATGCATAGTGGTTGTTGTTTTTTGAAAAAAAAGCATGTCCCATTTAATTCATTTATTTTTACAACTTTTTTTAAACAAATGTGATTTTTCTTTTTTTTCCCTTCCTTCCCTGCGTATTTAAGTCATTTTCGTTGTACAGTATTCGTGCACTTTAGAATGTGATGTATCTTGTACAAATTGTCTTCATGGAGGTGTTATTAAATGGATAATAAAACAAGCTTTTCATAAAGCATTGTCCAAATGTCTTTCTGAGTATGTTTCATTTATATAGTCTGGCCAGATGATATCAAGACAAGCCAGTATAGCGTGCAAATAATAGGAATACATGCATTTTAAAATCATACTACAGCTGCTGCAGGAACTGAAATGCCTGTATTTCCTGCATTTACCTTAAATTTTAAAATCATAAAGTGTGTATTTCTGATTAAGCTGTGAGTATATATAAACTCTTTTGTATTTTATGGCTTGTTATTGGGGCTATAAATTATAGTCTACAAAATATAGGACCATGAGCTGCTGCTCCTTTCAAGCATTGGCTTAGCAATAAATTTCACCTTATTTTGTATTTCTATGAATTAATGTAGGATATTATTAATCATCAATTCATTGAACTTTGCCTTTAATATACTATTTCAATAAACCATATTTAGTGTAACTTTTCTAAAAGATTTATTTTATAAGCAAATGTAGAGCCATCAATGTTCATAAACGCAAATAGGCATGGTGTATGACAACAGAAATCTACTCAAAGTTGTTTCAAGGCCACAGTATGAAAGCATTTTCACGTCCTTTGCTCCTGTAAATACAAAGCGGAACTTCACAGCTCCAGTGTCATATAGGCATAAGCGCTGAGCAATCCTTTGCATGCAGCAAATATGAAAAGTGTTACACGATAACACCGCAGCTCACAATTCAAGTGAGCAAAGTGCTATTTCAATATGAGATCTGCGAGCCTTACATGACATGATTCACAACACAGACCCAATTAGGGGAGAAGCACACAGAAGCGGCTAAGTCCTACTATTCCTTCTGTTGTTGCCATGGCATTTTCACATGTTTTGCCATTTACCTAAGTAATGCAACTGCATGTATACTTAGAAAATATGAAAACAGGCTAAATGGAAAAATGGCCCATCAAACACCCATCTAAGGGCAACGATCAGCTTAACACCTCTATTTATACTGTGCATCTATGGCCTCTCCAAAAGTGGATTAGTGAAGATAAAAATCCATGAAAAGAGAAGTCATAATATTCACACAGAGACTTCTTGGCTCGTGTTCTCAGCACCTGTTTTCCTTCAGTGAAAATACTTCATCTCCTCCCCCATAAGGACCCCAATTTGAATTGATTTACATACTCGAATTCTAATTAATTCTGTTGTCAGACTCCTTGACAAAGTGAGGAGTCTGACTAACTCCAATTAACACATCCTAACAAGGTAGAGTGCTTGATTGCCCCGGCCTCTCAGGAAAGCTGTAAGAAAAAGGCTCTTGGGGGAGGTGGGGGTTTGGGCCTGGAGAATAAAAATGTTTGCACATGTGCGTGTCAGCAAATTGTATTTCTAAGCATCTGATGATGTTTTTCCTCTCCTTTTAATGTTGTCTTGACCTCCGCTCACCCGCTGCTGTGATGTGGAGAATAGCTGCTGAGCTTATAATGAACAACTGTGCCGACCGCAGAAAGCATAAAGAGATGTTACAGTAACTGATAGGCTGACAGTCAAAGAGAAAAACTACGTCCGGAACTTGGTGGAAGCAGCAGCTGTGAAAACCACTGTATCTCTTTCAGTCAGAACCTCCAAAATAACATTGAGTCCTGTGTTTGCACCTTATACTGACCTCAGGAAGCCAATCTTAACACTTGTTTCATGTCTTCAAATAGTTTAAGGTGATTTCTAAGTTCATGTATTTTAATAATAATCATATGATGGCTGCAAACAAATATTTTAGGAACTAAAAACAAAGTGAGAATGATTTCAAAAGACATTATTGCAGGACTCCTTGTTCCTTGTGTTTCATATCTGTGTATTTTATGTTGTTGTCAAGCAGCATAATGAATCTGGGACTGATCAGAGGCCTTCCTGATGGTAATATATACATGAAAATGCCTATGACATTAGTATAGAAGTGTACATGCCTCAAGAATACTGTCACCAAATACATCACCCTGTTTAAATCTCTTGCTAAAGGCATGTTGGCATTGATATTAGGAAATCTCCATGTAATCTGGAACAAAACCTCCTGTCTATGAAGTAACATGCACAGTGGCACACGCTTTAATAGTGACATTCATCTTGCATTTCACTACAAATAAAACCCCAAATTTCATTAAATATTAGATAATTCTGTTACCTAATAACAGGTGATCCTTTGGAACCTCCAAAAACCAAGCAATAAGTCGATAGGTTGTGTCTTTCTCAACCATTCATGCAAGAAGCACAACAATCAATAGACACCTCTGCAGCATGCTTCCAGAAATTCCGCCCGTGTTAACTTAAAGGAGATATGCGCATTGGGATAAGACCTGAAGAATTGACTTCTGTGCTCTACTGCTGTTAACACTGCTCGCTACAATCTTAGTAATCGACTGAGTTTTGTTGTGTTGTCAGTAATACAAGACCTGGGAGGACCAGCCAGCGGTTTGGAGAATATATTTGTAAAGTTCTCTTTTTCTTGTTTGGTGTGTGTGTGTGAGCAGTCGGATGTCTGTGCCCTTCCCTCAGGCCATCCTTTGGTAGCCACATTGAGAGTTCATGCAAGAAAGGCCAAAAAGACTACGGAGATATTGTTCCCAAGGAGGGCTGACATCTAAACACAGATGAAGGCCTGAGGCCGTTTCCTCACCTTCAGTCACACACTACTACTGCTCTCACCGACTAAATGCAGCCACAGGCAGACATGTGTCTGGGTCAAGATTTATTTTTTATGCAGGCCTTTTAACAAGTATCAGTCAGACACAAGTGAGACAGTAGCAATTATGGTTCCCCTTCACACTATATTTCCTTATTTGATGTGTTGATAAATGTCATCTCTGTTAAATGATTACCAAGCCAGTTAGAATTACAGTGAAATTGTTCCTCAGGGACTGCTCTGTTTTTGTTTTTTGATGCATTCTCTCATGATCTAGTTAATCATTTTTATTTTACAGAGAGTTTTGGTTTAAATATCTTGAGGTTAATGTCATTAGTCGATGTGAATCAGATCCAGTTAGTATAAATGTATCTAAAATGATGCACACTAAGGCGATACTATGGTGAACCACACTATCTTGTTCCACCATTTAGCCCAGCACAACAACAGAAACTTTCTGGCACTGATGCATGTCATGCGTTTTTTCGTTTAATGTATGATGAGCATATGGTCTTTGTATCCCTAAGTGGAGGTCATAGGCATAGACAGTCTAGTGATGCTGACAAAGACTCTCCTTTTAGCTCGCCCCAGGTGTTTATGTATACAACACAATGCTTTATTTAGTTCACCTCCTCCTTTGGTTGGTCAGCAGCGGATGCAGGGGGTGGGTGGCTCGACAACAGTGCGGGTGTAATGCTCACAGGTCTGTCGGAGTGAGACCCTGGTGTGAGATGAGTCTCAAGTTAGCGAGGCCACAACTGTTTGGAGAAGGGCGTTGAGTGTTGGCAGAGAGCACAGAAGTGAAAGGAACTGGAGGGCCTCACGTCGGTGCCCTCAGACGGCGTGTGCAGGGCCCTGGCTCACTGGTGCATGGATAATGTTGGAGAGAGTATCCCGCGGCTAAGCTGCACTTAACAGCACATTGATTTCAAACCCCTGTGTTCCCTCTGGAGGGCAGTGGAACGCACCTCAACGGGCCGAACCCCCCTCCTCCTCCTCGCTTCTTTCCCTCTTCCCACCTTCTCCTTCTGATCACCACCACCATTTACCATCTCCACAACCCACCCCTCCCACCATCTACCCGTCCCTGTGTCGATTTGGGTACACCATGCCGGTCACTGGCCTCTACTCCCCCTCCCCTCCCAGGGGAACTGAACAGGATTCAGGGGCACTAAGGCTCCCGCAAGACCCCGGTCTTGAGAGCAATGTTTGGGGTAGGGCATGCAGAGGCAGCTGGGCGGAAAAGATCTGTGGTCAAAATCAATGCATTGGCACTTTGATGGAGCGCTCCAACAGATTTGGGAATTTCACATTCTCTTCCTTCTCTCCTGGCGCCCTCAGAAGGCCTCACCACTGGAGAAAAACAACATCCACTAACCCTTCTGGGAAAGAGGGACTCTTAATTTGTACAGCTTCTGGGAGAAAACATGACACAGTCAATATTCATTTTGCGGCTTGAGCCTAACATGTTACACTCACAGCTCAGTTCACAACCAAATGAAAAATATCTGTGTAACCTCAGATTCTATGTTCAAAAGTACGAACTGAACTAAATAATGCAGAGAGTGATTTATTTTTTCCACCACAGTGCGGCTTCAACTCCTCCCTTCTGTTCTTTTCCGAAGCTCTGAAAGAGACAACTTTCTTTCTCATCATTGCCACACCTTGCATCTCTTTGCATGAGTCCCAGCACAGGTGGATGCCAATGTGGTGCTTCTTCCACTTGTCTAACTTCTGACTCATCTCCCAGCTGCATTATCCCGATGCATGTTTCAGGAGCGGTACACAGCACATTTCTTTGTGCGTTAATGGGCTCTCAGCATCTTTAAGACTCAGGGTACAATTAAGAGGTGATAGTTTGATCTCCCACCTTGTAGTTCTATTTCTGAGGTGCCGCGTGATTATGCCGGAGGTTGATGAGTGGGTGAGGAATGACTTCTATTTAAAGGATGACGCCCATGAACTCTTCTGTTAGAACACACTACTTTGGCTGTCTGATTTCTATTTAGACTGTATCGTATTCCACTGCAGTTAAGTTTATGACCTGATCACCTAATGATTATGTAATAATGCACATGACTGAAGGTGTTCACTGTAATTTTAGTATAAGTTAGCTTTCCATTTTTCAGTCTGCACCAAGCCCCATTGATCTAGAAATTAATTTCTGACTTGGGTAATTAAAAATAGCAACAAAACATTAGAATTAGTCCATCTTGCATTCCCATCAACTTGACATATCATATTTTATACTGCGGTTCATTATCATGTTTTCTTCCCCCTAGGCTTTGTTTGTGATCCTTTTATGATTTTGATGATCCTTTGATGATTCGGATGGTTCAAAGTTATGCATCTAGGCTATTTTAGGTGATTTATTTAAACAAATGTAGTTAGAGGAAAAGAATGAAATAAATAAGAGCCAAAAGAATTTTAAGAGTGACATAAGTATTGTATTTTCTGGCAGCCCTCTGCTGTCTTGCACAACTGACTAGACTTGTTTGATGCAGCATTGCCATCTGCTGGTAAAAATCGATAATTACAAATAGGTATATCTTTTAAAAAATATAACAAACTAGGTAGCTTTATGGAAGACTGTTTATAAGATTATATCAAGAGCTTGCAAGATTAGAAGAAGGGCTTACAAGTTTTTTGCAAGTGCTTTGTACTGCTCAATGATTACAATAAAGCTTGTGAACTAATATAATCCACACAGATTAGCAGTAGATGAAGACTGTTTATCTTCTACCTCAAAATAAAGGTTTACTTTTAGCAATTTTTTGTACTTGAGAACAAAAAGCCAGTAGTGATGTTAATGTTTTGTGATATCCACATCTGAGGATGTGTAAGTATAAACATCCATCTTAGGCCTTTTTATATTTATCCCAACAAGCTACCACAGTAAACCCTCTGTCACTTAGCATATTACAAGTTTAGCTGTGGTTTAGAATGGATACAGCTTAAGAGCTTGCAGGGGTTTACGTTCATGAAGAAAAAACAGTGGCTTCTACTGGAGTTTAGAGGATTTCTTCGGGACACACCAACCAGGCTCAGACTAAATCACAGGTGCAGTTTAAACTGCAGCTTCTGAGTAGACAGCAATAGGATTTAACAGCAGCAACTGATCTAGTAACAGAGCAGCAGCCACACGCATTCTAATAAGTCTGCATATATTATCAATCATACTACACACCGATCAGGCATAACATTATGACCACCTGCCTAATATTGTGTTGGTCCCCCTTATGTGCTCAAAAATGCTCTGAACCATTGGACATGGACGAGAGGACCTCTCAGGGTGTCCTATGGGGTCTGGAACCAGGACGTTGGCACTGGATCCTTTGGGTGCTCTGGCTTGTGCAGTGGGGCCTCTGTCAATCAAACTTGTTCCACTGCATCCTGTTGATGCCTGATCAGAATGGGGTGTAGGAAGTTTGGAGGTCAAATCAATATTGCGGGCCATTGTCATGTTCCTCAACCTGTTCCTGATTGTTTGATGTTTTCCATGTGGTGGGGTGCATTTACCTGTGGGGGTAGGCAAGTGACATTTGGAACTTCCATTTTCATGAGGGAGTGTGCTTGTTGTGGGACAATGTTTATTTGGGTGTCTAAGTCTCATCAACATGGATGTCAAAATCCAAGGTTTTCCATCAGAACACCACATAGTACCAATACGATCAATGTTACTCACTTCACCTGTCAGTGGTCATAATGTTGTGGCTAATTGGTGTATATTCTAAAGAAATCTACTGTGTGTCAGTGCTTGTCTGTAATCACACTGAGTGCAATATTATATTCTCCTCCCTAATTTACGTGTTTATTATTGTATTACGCTATATTTAGAGGTAAATAACAAGTGGTCACAAATAAATATATCAGAACAGTATACAGCCCATCACTGCATGTTGTTAATTTCAGTTCATTTCCTATTAAAGGCTCCAGCATAGAAACAAATCTGACCACAAAATAGGTGGGCTATATTCTTATTTTTGATGAATAGAGGAAGATCTGAATGCTTCATATGGCTTATTACTTCTTATTAATCACGCTTCAATAAGCACAACAGAGAGAAAAGAAAAAGCAGGGCCCTGGAGTGCCTTGGAATCAATGTGGATAATACATCAGTTCAGTGCAACAGTAGGGTGACAGACTTCAAAACCTCTGTTTACATGGATTAGCCTTTTTCCCATTAATTAGTTTTTGGACATTAGCAGCTTCATATCCAGTGAATAATGGCTTTCTGATTAACATTTCTATCACAGACTTTGTAAGTAGTTTAATGACAAAAAGAATTAACTATTACTACAGCTGCTAGAGAGGTTTTGAAGGGCCCTAACTTAATCAATAAAATCTTAAACTCTATCCTAAAACCTACAGGGAGCCAATGTAGTGAAACACAGAAACAAGAAAACAGGAATGATGTGCTCATGTTTGCAGGTTATGGTTATCCTGGCACACATACACATCCTGTATATGTGTGACATGTTTCTGGTCTTCTTTTACACAATTCTGTGTAAAAAAAAAACCCCAAAAAAACCCAAAAAATAAATCCTTACTTTGACTTATCAAGTTAATAATAATGATATTCATTAATGATTAATGATGACGAGTAAGGTGACTGTAAAACTAAAGTGCAGTGTGCATTTTGCAAGAGTTGCAATCATGTGTGTGTATGTTATGTTGCTTTGAGAACATTCTTTCGTTGCTATCATCTAACATAATCTGTGACTCTCACAATGTTCTCCAAACATCCTCTGAATATTCTTTAAAACATTATTAGAACTTGTAGGTAATGTTAGCCAGTGTTGTGGCTGCTAGCTGAGAAGGTCAGAGGTCACAATCCTGACAGCTTGAGGTAAGAAGCTCTTCCTGAGTATTTGTGTTTGTCTTTATGATTATGTAAAACTTGGAAATACAGACAAGAATTTAAAATAAAATCTTATATATCTGAACAGTTTTTGTGTTTTGTTTAATTTCCATGTGGAATGATAGATGCACAATCGAAAATCCTAAATAAGAAAATTTTCAAAATTGATCACGCGGATCATAGCTACAAAATCTACCTTTTTGTTCTGAAAACAGTCTGAGGAAGTTCTGCAAAGTTCTAGTGATGTTTTCTGTGGAAAGTTATATTTTATTTTTCAAAATGTTCTTCTTAAAGGCCATGTTCTTAGAACATTTCCAGAATGTTGCACTTAGAGCGCCCTTCTTTTGTAATCATGTAACACTGTGGAAACGTTTTACAGAAAAACTTTTTAATTAAACCTACTAAGAATATTACAAGTAAAACCTTTGTTAATATGTCACATCAGAGGAACGTTTTATATGATAATAGTCTGCAATCTCAGGCATGGCGATCTTCTTGACAGTAGATTGTGTTCCATGATATTTTATCATGGAACATAATATGAAAAACATCTTCATCATGTTAAAAAGTTCTGTCTTAGTTTACTTGTAATCACATATGAACATTATGTGAAATGCTAAATATCATTAAAACCTTTTTTGAACATTATATTAAACTTTTTTCTTTGAAACATTATAAGAACTTGTGGGTAATGTTGTGGGAACGTTTCCTGCTTGCTGGGTTGTCATTTCAATATAACATTATTTTTTTCTGTCTAACAATTATTTAGGGGGTGTTTAACTTGAATAATAAAATAGCTTAAATTAATTTGTGGTGTTTTGTTTTAATTTTCGATGTCACTTACTCTTTTTAAATAAAATTCTAGTTCAAATAAATGCACAAATAAAAATAAAAACAACACAAAAAGCCCGCCTGGGAATTTTTCGGCGTCAGAAAATAGTCCCCGCCCTTTTCATTACGTATTTGACTCTGATTAGCCGTCCGTCACTGTCAATCATCTTAGAGGCGTGTCCTAAAGGCGTCGTTAGGAAAAGCAGAGCAACCCTCACTGTTAATACAACTGTCACCGGCCCCGTCTCTCCTCTTCATCAACTGGCACAAAAAAAGAGCGCTACCGTCGGGCAGAGGACCGTCGACATCTGAAATGGACGAACCTCTGGAACAAATGCGGCCCCTCCTGAGAACAGTAAGCCCCCTCACGACACAGCTGACCGTCAGCCCTCCGTTACAACTGTACCGTTCTTTGTCCGTGTTTGCCCTCTTGTTTGCCGAGCAGTCGTTCAAGTACAAGGGATGCTTGGGAGTCAGACCCAGTGAGGCACCATCCGGCAACTGCTATTGTTAGCCGGCTTTCCACTTCTGACACGTGGCGTTTGGTACAAGTTGTTGTCAAGTCTCTTGTTAATGTCAGAGAAAGCGTTCAGTCGAATATAAATTTAATAGAAACGCGTTTCCGTGTGCAGCGTTTAGTCGCTTAGCTCGTCTTTATTTGTATTTTCAGGTAGCGGTTGCTAATATATTAGCCGGGCACGAGACAAGCCTGTTCAGTTATTAGCCGTTGTTAGTTAAATTGAATGATGCCTCTTTAGGTGGCAAGTCTAAAACTGAGCTTGTCCTTTAATTAACACCAACGTACACATTAGTAGAAGCCTTTGGTGCTGCCTGAGTGAGTCTGAGAGTAGCTTGTAATGCATGTAATTGATTTTCAGTAACTTCACATGGATCTGTAGCGGCTTAAGCGTTTCCCCTCTGGTTCAACAGGTTCGCCGGTTAGTTACTTGATAATGTGTGTCCCAGCTAGTCACCGGTTGATAAGATCTGCCGGTACATTTACAGAACTAAAAAGACTCATTTGCATATCAAATGTGCCCAAAATAGAGCCGCTTGCTGCTGGTGTGACATTTCCATGTCAGGAAATGCTGCTAATTTTACTGTCAAAGCTTGTGCAGCTATGGAGCATGAAACTGAAAGAACAATCATTTTTGCACAATATTAGACACGTGAGATACAGATGCCTTGTCTGGGCTATGGGTGAGAGTCCCACATCCTGTCTGTTGGCCGTAAATTTACTGTTACAGATATGAGCATCAGCAGTGTGAACAAGCCCAAAAAAGAAACTGGTTACAGAGCTAAGTTTAAATTACATGCTGAGGGTCTGACATCAGTACTGGTGTAGGGTTGTCCACTACTATGTTTGTGTGTATTCCTTGGTATGTATGTGTGTGCATGTATGAACTTGTACATGCATGTGACGAAACTCAACCCCTAGCGGACAAATGAAAAGGGGTTGCTGAACAGCTGTGTGCTTCTTCCCCTAGACAAGGAAGTGAATATGTTCACTGTGACAATAGACCCTTCAGGCAGTAATTCAGCTGCTTGCTGCCTAATAAAGGCTGTGGGCTAATTATATGTTTACCCATGTAAATGGAAATCCTAAAGACCTTACCATTGTTAATCTTTGAGCTGGACATTCAGCTATTGTGTACATGTTTAAAAAAACATGAAACTGGTTTCAACAAGATACTCTTGTTATTTTCAGGCCTTCTGGTTGGTCAGTTCTATTGTTCGGAGTCTGTAAAGATGTTTGTTTTGAAGTTTAATGTTGCTATAGTGTCCGAAGACGTGTGCTTAAACAGTAAGAATCTCATTTTGACTAAATGGACTGCAATTGTTTAATTTGGCCCCAGTTCCCTTTCTTCTACAGCAAGAGTGTTTTAGAGTCAAACAAAGATTGCACACATTGTATGTAACTGAGTGTCCATTCTTCTATTGACCTAATGCCACTCATTATCATCTCAGGCAATGTTTTTTGTGTCTGTAAAGAGTCCTTGCATAGCTTTGACTTTATGTTTCAGTGATTCTAAGCCTCTGTCACATTTTTATTCAATTGGACTCTTTTTTAAAACTTGAATCTTAAGTTCTGCACCTCTACAAAAACGGCATAATTGTGGCTAGAAGCAGAGACAACTCAATAATGTCTTCTGTGCAGTATGACACAGTCATATTGTCATAAATGATAAAAAAAAGAAAATACAAAAGATGAATTTATCATTATTTTTACAAAAATTAAAAAAAAAAAAATCTGGAATCAATATATGCAACATTCTCCCAAGTGTTACTTATACTGGAAAAATGGTGTGACTCTACATAGTGTAGGTATTTTATTACTTACATTTTTAATTTGTTTCCATCCTTGTTTCCTATCTGCTCAGTGTAAACACAGCCTGATGCTCTGCAGAAATGTGCCTCATTTTCTGTCACGTGACTGTTTGTCACAGCTGAGTCAATAATGGCTTCATAGTTGTGTTGAGGAGTACAGAATTTTTCATTTTAATAGAATCTGGTTATGGCAGACATTGTATTTTCAGTGAATTTATTGGTTATGATAAAATATAACAATTTATGCTCAGATTTGGTTCATTTTCCTGACAGAACTCCACTTCACACATAATTAGTTCAGAGACTGTAGACCGTTGGAAGGTCGAAAATCTGATGTTTCTCCGTTTTTACGGTTTCTGGCTGATAAATGGTGGACTTAAGAACTTTTTTTAAGACAATATGTCTTTCAAAGTTGTCAGCTGATAGAATTCAGAGGGTTATAGGCAGTTACTTTTCTTGTTATGTTTTGCATATTTAGCCTATATCACAAGTGTTGAGTGCCCAAAGATTAGACCAACAGGTACAACAATGCAATGGGTTATCTGGCTTCAAATTTGGGGTAGACAGAATGGATCAGCAGGCACAGAAAGAAAACTGAGTAACAGAGGATCATCAAGGCAGTTGTATATTTCATGTTGAAGTCAACCTTTGTACCATATAGTTTTAAATGAAGTTGCTAAAGTAGATACAAATAAGAACGTAATATAGACTACCAGGCTTCCCTTAAAGGATTCCTTTTCTTTGCATTTGGTCCACGTGTTATATTTGACTTAAATAAATGTGCACGCCTTTTCAGTGATACTCAGATCTCTATTTATCTCTGTATTAACATGGCTGTATGGCTTGAGTTTTCATTGGATTTTACCCCAGGTGTTTCCCAGCTTGTCATGATGAGAGAGATTTGGGTATCCCACTGTCCCACGAGTGAAAGAGGATGTTATGCCAGTCAGCGTGGGCTTAATGACCTGCACTTAAATTTGGTCAGCACTTACTGCCTGTGTTAGTGAGTGCTCCGAATGGGTAATTGCACAGAATGAGCCTGTCTGATGAGCTCTGTTCTCTACTAATATAATAATACAATAAAAATAATTAGTTCTTACAGTACCCAGCTATAGGCTCATTGGTGTACGCAACAGAGAGCCTCTTTGTTCATATTCCAACCAGTCAGCCTTCTCCAAGAATCATTTGTACTTTCAGAAAGTACAGTGTGATTAAACAGTATCATTGGGCACAGGATTGTATGTGCTTTTATGGGGCAATAAACAGGCCCATTACATGAATTCAAAATTGACATAGTTATTTTACTTAAAGAAAATGTTCTTTTTAATCTGGAGAATCTATATTTTATTTCTGCTTATTCTCACTTTTACACATTGCAGTGCATTTATACTTGACGGGCGCTCTGCAGAGCTACAGACCTCCACTAGAGGTAGCCAACTTTAGCTGACTATCACCAATAGCTGTGGAGGTAAAGGAGTGTTTTATATTTCCTTTAGCCACCCATATAACAAAAGCAGGAAAACTCCTCAGTTCCATGATGTTGGTAACTGTTGCTTGAGTCACGATAGTTGCATATAGTGGGAACTTGCTTTTGTGGAGGGTGGTGAAATCAACTGGGATAAATAATGGATCTTAGACATTAAGAAGTAACCAAAGTTTTTAAGCCTCTTTCTTGAGTGTAAAAACTGTGAGGTGGCACACATGTCTACGGAAATTCTTCCCCTCTTGCCTTACGAGAAGCAGAAATCATAGCATGACCATATTTATGGATGTTTAGAACTAAAGCAATCGCTTGATTAATTAATGAGTTGATTGATAGAAAAATAGAAAGATGATAACTCATAATTGATGGTAAAGTTATTTTCTCTGATAATATTATTTTCTCAAATAATTTTATGCTGATTATTTAAAAAAATAAAAATAAAAATTATAAAAATAGACTGGGAGCAGACCAGCATGCACCTGCCTATATTCATAGGATTTCTGAAAAATAGAAATTTATCAACTCGTGATCCCAACACAAGAACTGTTGAGGAATATAACACAAACATGTTAGCCAGCCCTTTCAGATGACAAAGATGATTATCAGATCACTACGCTGAACACCGAGGACTTGTGATGGGCCGTTACACTTTTGTGGCATTTTATAGCCCGAACAGTTAATTGATCAATATAGAAAATTATAGACTAATATAAAAATAATCACTAGTTGCAACCCCAGTTCAAGCAGTAATTCCTTAGCAAAATCTTATTTTCAAAAAGTCTGGATTCTAAGCAAAAAAAATAATAAGATTTTGCTGCACGATGCTAGTGTATATTGCTTTTAGTTTAGTTTCACTAGCTCTTAGGGTGTTCTGTTTGCCTGATGCCTCAACTGAAGTGCAGATTCAGCCATTAGATGTCACTCTTTCAGTTTAATTTCATGCTCACTTTATGTCCTTTATTATGATGCCCATCTTAATTTTAGGTTAGGTTTCACCTTTGCCTCTCTGGTTTTGTGGTTGGTCTACTTGGAACTGATTGGCACTGTTATGGGTGATGTGTCCCCAGGGTATCTCTGGCCTGGACATCGTTTCCCTGATTTAAAAAACAGTCTTTAATTGCTGCTCAGGTTTCAAAAATATGTTCTTATGCCCCACTCATTTCGGTGCACTGGCTGTGGACAGGAAACAAATGAGCCATAGTTCTTTGTAATATTACAGGTTGTTGAAAGACATGTCCAACCTTGAAGCTATGATAAGGACCGTGAATGTCAAAGTCAAAGGCAAGGAGGCATTTGGAATCCTAATGAATATACAGCAATCTGTCCTTTTGCAATTCATTGCACCCTGTGAGGAATGCCGAGCCCACACGTGTGCTTGTTTCTATTTATCTGTGTTGGGGGTGGCTCTTCAGTTGTGACCTGAATACCTCAGCGGGTGAGCATTTGTATGTCCTCCAAATGTGTCTATGTGTCCTCTGTGTAGTGGTGTGTATGTGTGGGTTTTTAAGCTCTTGGCTGGGCAAATAAAATATTCATGGTGGCATAGTGGGATTGGCTGCTGTGCAAAGAGCGGGCTGACAGGGTAGAGCAGAGCACTGTGTGTTCTGAAGCAGCTCGCTCCCTCTCTCTCTTTTTTCCTCCCGCTGTATAAAGAGATGAGCAGAGGAAGAGGGAACAGACGAGTGCGACACTGTCTCTGGTAGCGTTTAGCTCACACACGTTCTACAACAGAGATAACCATCAGACAGAAGGAACTGGCTAACGTCCTGCCTTTTGCGTTGTGGATGTTTTAGTCTAAATGGATGAACAGAGCGAAGAGGAACATGTGCTTACGGTATGTCTGGTCCTGTGTGTGTGTTTTCGTGTGCCCGACTGTCATGGTGTGCATTTGAATATGATCCAGTGGCTCCGTGTGTGCAGTATTAATGCTGTGTGTTTGCACTTGTTTGTCTGGTTATGTTCTTCTACTGTTGAGTGGAGTAGTCGTCTGTGCAAATGAATGGGGCAGGTGGTCAGTACATTTGACCAGAATGATAAAAACAGAGGGGTGAGGATGAACGGGATAAGGGGAAAGAGTGGGTGAGGAGCTGCTATCTCATTGGACATGCCTCTTGAAATGGAAACATTTTCTTTTTACTCTTTAACGGCCGCAAGCAGAGGAAACCATCAAAGACAGCTATGGCTGCTTGAAGGAGCGGGACAAGGAGAACAGGAAGGAAGAAAAGAGCGAGGAAAGGAGGGGGGAAAATGGGTCTGCAAAGGTAGTGGGATCCAGGCAAACATGCTGTCTATAGATATGATGCTTATTGACTGAACTGAAATTAACCGAAATCCTTGTCTCTGTTCAGTCTAGCTACAGGGACAAAGTGCAAAAATTGATATGCCCAAAGTAAGAACAATAAGTAAGGAGGGATGTTGAAATTAGGTGCACAGACAGCGAGGGGATATGGTTGCCATTTTTCTATTTATGTGTGTCTCTTTAGAAGGACTGCATGTTTGGGGGAATTTATTGCATTCATAATTGGTATGAGTTTCTTTTTCAGTGTTTAGTGTAATATTTCTTAAAACTCGATGATTAAGGTTAAGGTTTCTGACTGTTGTTTTAGCTATGCCCTGTTCAAATGTTGTGAGGCTCCAGGCAGGTAAATAATTTATTGACTAGTCAGCAAAAGTCAGCAATATAGAGCTGCCTGATTGAAATAAATAATTATCATCTCTCTGTACATCAGTTACATAGGATCTACTAATTACTAATGGGTGTCAAGATATGACATGTAATTAGATTTTAAGGTTTGTATAGTCAGTGTGTTGGATACTGAATAAATGGGCAGGTGGAAAGACCTTGCCACTTTGACAAGGGGCCAGTCATTATTGCTATATAACTATGGGGCAATGTTGGAATGACAATTGTGTGAGATGCTCCAGTCAATAGTGATGAGTTTCTACAGCAAACCATTGACCATGAGGAAGTTGGGATGTACTGGAGGAAGTTTGATCATCAACAGCACCAACATGTAACTTACAGGACTTAAAGGTCTACGGTGAAGGGCTTGGTGCCAGATACCACAGGGCAGCTTAAGAGGTCATGCAGAGTCCAGGCATAGGCAGGACAAGAGTGCTTGAGTGGCACAAGGGAGGAGTAACAGTATTTTATGCAGGGCTCTAATAAAAAAAGTAAACATTTAACATTAACAACATAAGTGTACAGTATACAGTATATAAGCCACAAGCTTAACCAGAAGCTTACAACAGAATTTTAAAACTTAAGATGTAATTGGGACCAAAGAAAAGGACAAGAAAGAATTGTATTTGTTTAAATACAGTATAAAATTCGAACACAGTGGAGCCTATGATTTCTCATTAGACTTCAAATTAGGCTTGGGAGGTTTGGATTTTATCAATTCTGCACCTCACATTAAATTTAGTTATTAAATGTTTGAATAATAATTAAACTTTCTCACTGTGTTGGAGTTAAACGAGTGGAACTAAAGAAATACTTAGGTGACTGATAAAACATCAGTGTTACAGAGTGATGCATCTTTATGAACCTTATGAACTATCTTTGGCTGAGTGCAGACAAGGTGTTGTGTTAAAGTCTTTTACCCCTACCAGCTTGCAGACAGCCCATAAATCTGGCCGGTCATCAGTTTAAGTCAAAATTAACAGAAGCAACATCTGATATGAAATGTAAAAACAAATTAAACAGGGTGATCATAATGTTTTAGGTCATCAAGGTATACAGTATAATGTTTATCACTTAATAATTAGCTAACTATAATCTGTTTTATGTTTGTATTACTTTTTTTGTTTACACAAGAAATAATTTAATTAGATTCATAATTTGACATTAATTGGCACTAAAATTTGTCAATATTCTCATCTGTCGTGTGCAATTGTGCATTTGGCAGTTTTCAGACAGTGAGATAATGAGTAATCTCAAGGGACAGGTCTCTCACTATCTAACACCTCTCTTACGTCATTCCCTATTGATTGGACCAGGTCCCAGCACAGCAAGGCTGGCAAAGAACTGAAGTAAGGGAGGGAAGCAGGCCTGTTGGCTTGTTGGGTGACTGGTTGTTTGATTCACTGTCTGGCTAGCTGAATAGGTGTTTGGCTTCTGTGTACTTATTACAGTCTGACACAAACATATTAACGTTACTTAGGTTAACATACGTGTTAATGAGTGATAGAGTGACTTCTAATGGGTAGAAAATGTAAAGCTGAAATGATTATTCAATTAGTGGAAGGATAAAATTAATCTGTGCCTACTTTTTGATAATCTGTTAATCATGTAAGTAATTTGACAGACAAATCTTCAAAATATTTGCTGGTGTCAGCTTTTCTAATGTAAGGACTTGTTTTGAGTTATTAACTGCTAATTAGACAAAACAGGCAATCATAATATGACACGTTCAACTCTGAAAATCATGACGGGCATTTTTCACTTTTTTCTTGCTTTATATGGACAAAAAGATTGAAAGTGTAATTGAGCAGTACCAAAAATACATTGTCTCTGAAATGCTCTAAAATCATTAGTTTTTTAATATGTCCAGCTACAACTACACAAAACATTTCCCGTCAAGTACTTGAAATGTTGGTTATGACCTGTAAATCCAAAAAGTCTGATTTTGGACTCCGTAGCATTAACATTTGCACAACATAATAGAATTAAGCACAATGGCAATATAATAAATGTTTCAGTTGTTTCTTCAAAGACTGAGTCAGTGGTGCTAATTCACTTCTCTTGTTCTTTCTTGAGGCTGTATGTGTATTGTAGTATAACGTTACAATAAAATATTATGATACAACATAAACTCTTTCCCAAACAAATGCCACAGAGTTATGTGTAATGTCAATGTCTTGACCACAAATATCCATGCATACATACATACATAAATAAATGGAATTTCCCAATAAGACAATCTTGAAATCAAAATGCCCATTTAACTTGGCTCTTATCAAAATCCATGTCTAAGTAAAAATAGTGAGTTCACTATTCAATAGTGTTCAATAGTGAGAATGGACACATGGCAAGGCTTGTGCTTACTCTTAAGGGTTTATGTGAACTGTAAATCCCTACCCATGCATAAAACCCTACACATTGGTTATTTTACCACTTAAGCTGCTGTAAAAACAGCAACAATCTTCACATGCAAACACTCTGGCAGTAATACTGTTAGCAGACATTTATTCCTCAGAGATATAGCATGGAAACTAAACTCAATAGTGTAATATGTTGCGTTTTTATTTTCTGATAGATGTGTACCTTTTTATTTTAGGCAAACATCATATAATATGTCAGTTTGTCTTCATTAGGAATTTTATCTACTGAACCAGTAACCCGTTTAAAAAAAAAAAAAAATTACCAGTGTTAGCTAGCTGTAAGAATTGTTGTATTCATATTGTTGAGTATTTAAAAATCCTTGCAGAGCAAACAAATGTTAATGTGGCCAATAATCGGCAAAATGAATAATTAATACATGATTAATCGTTGACATTAATACAATACAGTGAACATCATAGCCTGACATGTTTTTAACCACAGAACTTAATGTTAGCTACAAAATTTGCTTGGTCACATGATTTAAGAGAACAGATCATGTCAATACTAGGTTACTTAAACTGTAAATGAAATAGCAAAAAAACTGTCACTGTTGTGTAGTGTGACTTTTGCCAGTGCATTGAGCATGACCAGGCAGGGCTTATCCTGAACCAGACTCAGTGGATGCTTTTGGTTATTTTGAACTACAGATGTAATGATTATTAGTTAATCAATTAAGATTGGTCATAATACTTTGGCTCATCAATGTATAAAGTATAATATACATCAGTTGGTTAGCAGCCATCCATCATCTTAGTTTTATATTTATATTATTTGGTTTTCAGATCTAATTTAATTGGTTTCAATATTTGTAATTAATTCTAATTTGTAGTGTGCAATTGTGCATTTCGCAGTGTAAAACATTCAGTAATCTCAAGGGACAGGTCTCTCACTGTGTAACACCTCTCTTATGTCGTTCCCTATTGATTGGACGAGGTCCCAGCACAGCAAGGCTGGCAAGGAATGGAGATTAGAGGGATTCAGGCCTGTTGGCTTGTTGGGTGGGTGGTAGTTTGATTCACTGTCTATTTGGCTTAAGAGTATATACTTTGGATCCCGGTATTCAAGTGGATTTTACTTTGACACGTACCAACGGACTGAACGTTGTTGCAGACCATGTACACGCTCTCATGGCAGTAGTGTTCCTTGATGGCAGTTCTCTTTCTGCAGATAATGTGCCCTGCCACACTAAAAGTGGAGTGGTTAAAAGAACATTAGAAGAAATTCCTCCAAATTCCTCAGATTCTCAATCCAACTGAGAATTTGTGGGATGTGCTTGGAAAATGAGTCACATCCAGAGAGGCCCCACCTTGCTTATAGGACTTAAAGGAACTGCTGCTGACGTCTTAGTGCCTGATACCAAGGGACACCTACAGAGGTCTTGTGTAGTCCATGGGTCAGAACTGTTTTGGTGGCACAAGGGGTGTCACACAATATTAGGCAGGTAGTTTTATTATTGTGACTGATCGACATATAGTCTGGCTTCCTTTACTGAGTAGATGCAGCCAGAGACACATCTGTGTCCTGTCAGCAACCTTCTACTCATGCCATTATATGGTGGCTTTTCTTTCTCTGCTGACAATTCTCATGCCCTCCAAGGTCTCTCGACTGACACTGGCCATTATGCCCACAAAGCACAGCTGTGGTCGAGCTACAGGAGCACCCCCCACCCCACCCCCCTGGCCTGGGGACTATGGACTATGGTTGCCAGACTGGGGTTTATTTTTGACAAAGCTATGTGACAGGTTGCATCATGTGTTCTGAAATTGTACCAAGTAACGTAGGGTCGAGGGCACAACAGACTTTAACACGTGCTTATACCTTACTAAACAGGCATACAACAACGTACATAGAATGCACAATGAGGGTTGTTCGTACGCAAACATGTTTATGCATTAAAATTAGCAGATTTTGTTAAGTGGTATTTTAAGAAGCTTAATAATAAGGCCATACTCTGGAATAACTGCACACCAGCTTTGTGTGCCTTGCTTGTAAACATTGGTTCATGTGATCCCTGTAGAATGGAGACATAAGAACAAAGACCATTAGTGAAACTCTTAAAAATACGCTACAATATTTAGGTCTTGTTCCATAAATAAATATTTTCATGTTAATGCTAAAAAAAGACTTGTTTTAAGTTTTGAATCAAATTGGATTTTTTCCCCCTAGTATTACTGTACATTGGCATTCTTTATTTTGAATGTAATTTATGATTTGTTTTCTTAATCCTAGTACACTGTTGAAATGAATTGCACTGTACTTATTAAATTATTAATTATTATAAAAGCTAAATGTGGATATTTGTTTACAATGTGATATGTGAATTTTTCTCCGAACCTTTTTTAGCCCTGCCTGATTGCATTGCTGTTCCTCATGCTTCATGATCACAAAAGAACAAATGAAAAACCAGTTCCTATTCACTCTCCCTTGGTGATCTGTGTGGAGGGAAAAACTAGATAGAGATTTATTACTTACTGTTTCTTCTCCCTAAGCTGAATTATTACTGCTCCTCATCAAGGCACTGTCAGAAAGCAGTGTGGCTCATTATCATGTAAATCCACCAGAAACTCAGAAACACACGCACACAGACTTTCACACGCAAACACAATCACAGATGGCATCATTCATCGTACGTGGGGTACTAACAGGAAGATAATTATGGTAATGTTATATGTATGGAAATCAGTATGTCATTTAAGACGCATTCATAGTAGTAATTCAGTAATGGGACAAGGAGAGCCAAAGATGACCACAGAGTACGTGCTTTCAATCAAAATATGACTCAAGTGTGGTCAGTGGCGGTGACTGACATGTTGGAGCACACAAGACCCTGATATCATTCATGTATCATGTATCCTTCCAGGATGCAGCTAACATCATCACCTTTTGTTTCCACTCTCTCCTGCTTGGCAGCAGTGCCTCTCTGTGATTGGTTGAAAGGATTGAATAGATCCTCCAATTGGGGGTTGTGTTGCATCAAAGCATTTGTCCAAGAGGCAAGGGAACAGGAGACTTGTATTTGTTGAAATGTTGTCTCATTATAAAGGACTTACATAAGCAAGTGAATGTCTCATATTAAAAAATTCAAAGAGAAGAAATGATATAAATCCAAATCAGAAGGAAAATGAGGAATTGAATCTTTATTTTGTATACTGTATTCAACAACCTGTCCCCAATCAGATGTAAAAACATAAAATGTCAAAAAACTGACTGAAAGAAAATGTAAGGTAAGATCCCAGATATCAACGTGTAGTTGTCTCAAAGTCACTCTTCTTTAATCTTGAACCAGCCTGTTTTGTATCAGCCCTGCAGTCAATGCCAGGATTAGCTCACTGTCTCTGTGTGGTATTTATACCCCCCATATGAATGTGTGCCTAAAATAAGCTTTTCCTTCGTGACCACAATACAATATGTTTAGCTGAAACACACACTGATCAGGAAGACAAGCCTGTCTATTGATTGTATGTTTATCGTGTCTCTTTGTGGCCTTAGAATAAGCTGGGAGTATTAAAAGTACTAGAGCTGCAAATACAGGTCTCACAAATGTAGGTGAATTTGAAGGGGTGTGATGCTCTGAGAAGGAAGCAATGGATTCTGGTTAGGGGACAATGGATTATCAGGATAATTAGGTTCAATATTCAGCATAGTTCTGATTATTATTCAAATTTTTTTTAAAAATAAATGCATTGCTTTGGCTTTGATGCAACCATCTTTTTCTATTTGTAGTCTTCACTTTGTTTTTTAGCAATGTGTTGCCTGCAATACTATCTTACTGGTTACACATCACAAATAATAGCATATCATTGCTTGAAGATACATATGAAAAGTTTGACTTTAATTAAAAATATATAAAGCATAAATACGAAAAGGCATTTCAATAAGTTTAATGTTTTATTGGACACCAAGACTTTAATTTTCACTGCAAATGTATGTATACTGGTTACAAATATCGGTTATCCTTGATTACTGATAATTGGTATTAACATAGGCCTGGAAAAAAAAACATATCAATCAATCCCTAATTCTGTTTTTCTCTTTATTCTTTTGTAGCTGTGGCCTGTCGTAGCGTCTGTATCCCTCACTATATTATTTTGATAAACACAGTTTTATTTTGGCACTACATCCTGCAGTAAGGGCAGTCTGTGTTTTGGTGGCAATCTTAAATGTTCTGTCACTTATGGGCAGGGAACTGGTTGACCACTAATAACAGGGTCCATAATTTGGACCAAACCAGGTACAGGTTAAGGAGGTTTATGACTGTGTGTATGTTTGTGCTGTCTTACACTACTGCATTTTGAAAATTTGAGTTTTAAGTTTTCCCCATTTTCATGGAGTGGTGTGATTTAAAGGTTAGAGTTAGGACTGCTAAATGGAAATACTACATTTAATGGCTATGCGATTTGTGTCCTCAAAAATATAGCACTTGTATATGTGTGGTTGCGTACCATTATCATTAGTTCAGGACACTGTAATTTGATAAAAAATATATTTATGATAGGTAGCTTTGATGCATATCATGTGTGCCATGTATCCTGACAGCCTTATGTCTCCTCTAATTGGATCTTTCTATCTCTTGATGTTTCCATGACATTGATATCAGGCTAATTATTTTCACTAAGGTCATAACCTCTTTTTTAATGAGTGTAGTCAGCCTCTTGATGTTGCTACGAAAGTCGACCTTTGTCACATGGACCATAACAATGAATAGATTTTCCAATACAGACTAATTAGTTTGTGGAACACAGCACACAGATAAGCCTTCATAAAATTCCCAATGATACCTTGCACCATTATACAGTACTTGACGTTGTAAGACTTCTTCTAAACTTAACCTGTTTGAGTATTTGGCATTCTCCTTATCACCAAGTGCTCTTAATTGCATTTTTGCTCAGATCATGATCTAAGCTAGAAGTGTCCAATCCTGGTCCTCGAGGGCCACTATCCTGCATGTTTTAGATGTGTTCCTCTTGCAACACACCTGATTCAAATGATCAGCTCATCATCAAGCTCTGCAGAAGCCTGATAATAATCCTGGTCATTTGAATCAGGTGTGTCGGAAGAGGGAAACATCTAAAACATGCTGGATAGTGGCCCTCGAGGACCAGGATTGGACCCCCCGATCTAAGCTATTTCCATTCATTGACTGCTGTGTTTAAGTGTTGTAGAAATGGACTGTTAACCATGGGCAAGTAAGTACTTAACTTGTACTTATGTGCTTAAGGCTATTGCGCAGGGTGTTTACTGCAGAGAAGAATTTTTTCTGCTGCTCCCAAAGAGATTTTTGACATTGCCAAAGAAAAATCACCAGCATGAGAATAATAGTAATTGACACACAAAGAGGAATCACTACCTGTTCGCCAAACCTGCTCGCCAAACCTGCAGGTGATTTTCCTGCATCTGTCATTTTTGTTTTAACAGGTAATGGAGAGAACAATCTGTCCCCAGCTCATACAGCAAAGTTATTAAGTTTGGTATCTATTCCCCTGTGAGACCAACTCATAAGGGGAAGCAGCCGTTAGTGTCTAATGACTTGTATAGATATTTTTCATTATAATAAAACTTGTTAAAGATATGAAAAAGGTGCAATAAAAAGCAGGTGTAATACATAACCTAGGAGACAACTGAAATAAAATAATTCACTGTGCATATGAAAAATATTAATCCTGTCCTTTTCTCTGCTTCTCTCTTCTTTCTCTTATCACCACTCTCAGGGTTTAGATGAGGAGGCAATTGTTGACCATGGAAAGACCAGCTTCACAACTCACACAAACTATGAAAGAGAAGAATTGGAAAGTAAGTTTAAAGCTATACAGTCCAAAATAATTTTCTTTTCTTGACTGACTAAGATTTAAAAGAAAACCGCTCTTTATTTTATTTGGGTCCGCCACATCAAGTCCACCTTTTAATAATATCTCAGCTTTATTACACCCCTGGAGTCCTCTGGTTTCTGACCAGCTAAGCTGTCATTTTTTAAAATCTCTATCCTGCTACATCTCTGTTGTTTTTTCTCTCTGTTTGTCTTTACTCTCTCTCCATCCGCTAAAGTCACGTGCATGTCACTTATGCCTCCCTCTGACTCTTGCATCTTGGTTTCATTCCTCTGGGGTTCCGTTTCAAATCAAAGAGAGATGACTCATCTGTGAAAAATGGGTATTGGCAGAGAATGTAGGGTGAAAATAAGGCGTTTCCATTTCAGAACACAGTTCCTTTGTGGCAGCAACAATAATGAGGGGAAGCAGATAAAACACTGGGGAAAAACAGGGGTGAAAAAGTTAAATGTTATGCTCTGGTTTTCTTCAAGTAAGCTATCTAGAGCACTCACAAGAAACAGAAAGACATGATTTGTCTTCTGTCTTGAATGTTAAGATTTCAGTGACTATAATGTCTGTTCCTGGCACTGTGACACTGTCCTTACTGTTTTTACTGTTTTAAATGGTCACTTTTTAAATTGGGTCTTACATTTTTCTTCCCATTTCCTGAATTTTTAAAGTAAAATAACTTAATGTACTGAATGTGAATTCCATTTATTTTTTTTTGTTCTCCTTCTGGAAAGCATCAGACTTATTACTTGTTTTGTCAGTTTATTAGTTTAACTTACTGAGGTTGAAATTTGCTGTGTTGTGATAACAGGGCAAAGAATAGACTTTAGTTAACACATTTTCCTGTAGGAAATTGCCAAAATTCAACCATGGCATCTTAAAGTGTTATAGATTGAATGTGTTATAAGGAATAAAATTCAGCCTCTTTATCTGAAGCAAGCATACAATGTCAAAAAATTGAATTGCCCCCTGGGGACAAATTAAGTTTTTTGAATTGAAAAACAACACCACGTTGGTGTAGGTGTAGGCCAAGAATAAGAGAAAGTTTAGTGGTTGTGCACATACAGTATGAACATTCATTGAATCGTTGTTTCTTTCAGTAAGTACCTAAATAACAAATTGTATGGAATTCAATTACCATCTTCTTACCATCTACTTAGTAGTGTTCTCTATCGTCTGGAGACTATCTCTCCACCCTGTTTCATTGCATATATCTGCTTGCTTGTTGTGGTGTGGACGTCTGTCTGCGTTCAGCCTCCCTGGATTGCTGTTTCTCTGTTCAGATTCTGTCAGATTTATTCCTTTGTCTCTCCGGCTCATTTGGCTGTAATCCCAAATACCTGCTTCATGAGTGGACGCGCACGGCAGGGCCCGTGCTGAGCGTAGACTCAGTCCGCTAACAGCGGGAGGAAACCTGTTCCATTCCAGTCGAGCCGGCATCTGGCGTTCATCAGACTGTGATTCTTTATCAGCGTAAGATTCGGGAGTTCATGAGTTAACGCGTTTGGTGGGATCGCTGCTGAGCCCCTACTTCCCGATCAGCTATATAGCAGGTGAGGAAACTTTCCTCTGGCAGTGTAGGCATCTCTCTGCCGATGCCTGAATGCTGCGAAAGCGTATTGCTGTGGAACGCAGCTTACGCACTTGGTGGTAGTTTATGTTGATCGCAGATTTTCATGTCAGCTAGCAGGATGTCTCCTCTCTTATTCTCTCTCCTTTTAACATGTCCATACGATCTCGGCTGGTGGGCGCTCTGATAGCCTAATGGTTATGTCGCATGACCCAAGTGCAGAGGCGTAGCGGCAGTCCCGGGTCCGACCTCGGGCGTTTACCGCATGTCCTTCCCTACTCTCTTCCGTTTCCGTTTCTATCCACTGTCCTATCTAATAAAGGCACAAAAGGCCAAAAATAAATCTTTAAAAAAAAAACCAAAAAAAACGATTTCGGCTGGCTGAGTCATCCTTGGCCTAGGCAACTTAGTCTGCAAAGTAAACTTAGGATAAAACTAACTGAACGGCCACATAGTTGGTTGTAAAGAAGGAAATGAGCACTTCCGTGTTGTTGCCAGTCTCCGCCCCCTGAAGAGGTGTGATAGTGTGGTTTTCAACTATGGCAAGCCACCAGGGACGTTTTTGTATAGGTTGTGGAGTTTCCAAGCCTAGGAGGGTGACCATGCAAGGTGCGCACTGTATTTGAGTCACAAACATGCACTATTATCTGGAGAGACCCCACAGTCTTGCATGGACTGTTTCATAATGCCTGTATGTGCCAGAGAAGCCCAGTTTTGGGGATAAAGTGCGCAGGTTCCTTTGTTTTTTTGTTTTTTTTGTTTGCACGTTGCAGAGCAAATATGGGAAAAAGGTCCGAGGCCCATAAAGTAAAAGGGAAATGTTGAGGGCCTTGGCAAGGCACCCTGCCCACCTGCCACCAGGGAATTGCAGGGTTATGGATGGCCTGTTAGCAAGGTGAAACAGAGCTATGGCTATACAGGCCCAGTTGGCCAATACTAGAACCCATTGTGTCCCTCTAACTTTATCACCTATGTTGTGTTGGAAGGTTCTGAGGGTTTGAGCATGGTGCATGAGCTTCAGATGGCCCTTTATGTCTCTCCTCCATTGTAAAAGTGCTTCCCAATGCCAGCGTATTGCATACAGGTTTGTAAAGTAACAAGCTCGGGAGAGCTCATCCTGAGCATTTTATGTTGGCTAACAGCAGGAAAAGAATAAAAAACTTTGTTCCAGCCAGGTCGAGCTGACATACCTTGAAAAAGAAAGGCGTTCATAATGACTATGATTCTCTACTAGCATATTGCTTGCGGGTTCATGAGCTAACATGCAAGGTGGGATTGCACCCTGAGTGCAGACTTCCCTGGTCAGCTAAACAGGTGGTGAGGAAACTTTCCTCCAGCTGTGTTGGCATCTTTCTGCTCATGCCTGAATGCCCCCTGGAGTGTATTGCTTGGTGGTCTGCTAACACACTCAGTGGTAGTCTTCGTTGAGCACAGATTTTGGGTAGCAGCAGAAAGTATATTCTGTTCTGGCCCAGTCAAGTCAGTATCTCTTGAAATAAAGAGAGGCATTCACTGTCGCTGTGATACCTTTCCAGCACGTTGCTTGCAGTGTTACAATGGTATGCTTGGTGGGATCTGTGCTGATTCCCAGTTGGCTAAGCGGCAGGTGAGGAGCACATTCCTTTGGCCATGTCGACATCTCTGAAAGAGCCAGTTCTTGCAACTGTGTTTCCCTCTGCTCATGGAGCTAATACATTTAGTGGGACCTTTACTGAATGCATACCTTCCAGTCCGCTAGTGGTGGGTGTATGAGTATTACTGTCCCCCTTGCTCTCTGGCAGTTCTTGCCAAGATTGTAAGGCTAACACATCATTGCCAATAGGCAGGCTGGCAACCGGGCTGTGGCAGAGGTTAACCCCTCCTCTGCTTACTCAGAGTCACACGTGCCGAAAACTCTGAACACAGCAGCAGAAATCATGTCAAGAGTGATGACTCCATCCTCAGGGAGTTAAGGAGACTTGGTGTCGCTTTGTCAGGGCAAAGGTTTGACCTTTTCAGTTCCAGAGAGTCAGCACACTGTTGACTCTTCTTTGTCCTCATGGGATGATGATACACCTTGGTAGTGGAATGCCCTGGCACACATGTGGCCCTGTAGTCTGCTTTGAGCCTTCTCTCCTTTCACACATCTCTTGCCTGTTTTTCAAAATATTCAGGCAGAAGGAGTGAGGCTGGTTTTGCTGGTTTCTCTTTTGCCCCACTTGCCGTGATCCCAGGGATCCCAGCGAATTGGACACCTTGGAAGCTTCCATTTTGGGAAAAACCTGCTGTCTCAGGCTGGTGAGAGTCTGTTTCCTCCCTTCCTAGCTGGGCTCAGATTGGTGGCTGAGAGGAACAGATTCTGCTCTTTGTGTCATGCAGGGCTTCTGCCTGGTTGGTATGTAAATAAGTGTACATTTGCAAATAGTTCTTTTGCCCTATACAAGTGGTTTGGCCTGCACTATCCCCTCACGGAGTGTCTTAAAGAGCTACCTTGTACATATGAAATATGTAACTGGGTGGAGACATAGTCTTCAGAAAGTAGAGAATGTACTACTACTATCCCTCCCTCCCTCCTCTTCCCCACTCCCAACCCAACCGGTCAAGGCAGATGGCCGCCCTCCCTGAGCCTGGTTCTGTCGGAGGTTTTTTTTCCCCCCTTCCCTACCATGGGGGGTTTTTGGTTCCTTCCCACCGTCGCTGACTGCTTGCTCATAGGGAATCCAAAAGCAACCTTGGATTGTTGGGTTTTTCTGTTTCCTGTTTTACTGTTTCCTGTTCTTTCTTACAATGTTAAGCGCTTTGTGACGACCTGTGTTGTAAATATGCGCTATATAAATAAAACTGAATTGAATTGAATTGAATTATACTTATATTGTAACCTTGGTTCTGTGAGTGAAGGGACTATCTCTTCAGCTCTTTTGGCCACTTGGAGACATGTTTCGATCAGACTATCAGTGAATTCACCCCAGTGCAGATGCTTTATAGGTAACCTGTGGGGCATGACCAGGCAAGCTGGTGTGTCTTAAAGAAGCATTCATGTACCCTGACAAGCAAGGGGTTATTGTCATGTACATATGAAGTATGTGGAGATATAGTCTCTTCACACAGAGAACCCAGGATACAATATAAGTTTTCCAAGTTTTGTATCTGAAATTTTACCCTGTTTTCTTTCTTTAATACTGTTTTGCTTTCAATACCCTTCCTGTTTTTCTTTTTTTCCACTTGCATGAAATTATGTGCAGAAGGAAAGCTGTCTGAATGGATGTTGTATCTTTTTTTTTTTTTTTTACCAGGTCACAGAGCAGTATACGTAGGTGTCCATGTTCCTCTTGGAAGGGAAAGCAAGCGGAGGCATCGCCACCGAGGACACAAACATCACCGAAAGAAGAAAGAGAAAGACTCTGAGGAGGGGAAGGAAGATGGCAGGGAATCCCCCACTTATGGTTGGGCACTGTTACTAACTTATAACACCAAGCCTACAGTAGATATCTTAGTGCCTCCAATTTCTCTCATCTTATATTTTTCCCACAGTACTGTTGCTTGCAGTTAATGTCTACTTTTAAGCCCCTTCAATTGTGTTTCATGATATGCTCACAGGGCTCGCCTAAGACAATAAACAGGGTTGGTTGCCATCCAGAAAAGAAAGCCCTGTTCAATGTCAAAAAATCTGCCTCTTGTTCACGCCTTACTCCCCATATAGCGGACACTCGATATTTCACTCAGTGATAAGCAGTAAACTGAGATTTAGGACACTTACCAATCATCCTCGTTTTGGATTATCACCGTCAACTGTTGAGTCATGCAGTGACATTTGGGCATCTGTAAAATGTGGCACATTGCATTGTGGTGGATTGTAATAATAATAAATATAATAATGATAATAACAATAATAATGCATCAGATTTGGATAGCGCTTTTCTAGCCACTCAAAGACGCATTACATGGCATTATTCATTTACTCCATACTCGATGGTGGTAAGCTACGTATGTAGCCACAGCTGCCCTGGGGTAGACTGAAGGAAGCAAGGCTGCCAGTCTGCGCCATCGGCTCCTCCGACCACCACCAACCACTCACTCTCACACTGCATTCACCCATTGTGCATGCCATTGTTTGTTACGCTGTAGAATCTTTGAGTGCCCTATATACTAGGCAGATTTCTGCACTTAGAATTCAGACACTCAAACAAAGTGGCAGACAGCAAATGCAGAGCACTACTTACTAAATGGAGAGTGATTCTGTACACAGTCCTAGCTTAGCTTTTTATTGGTGAGAATTTTCTGGTGCCTGTAATTCATAGTACTTACAGCGAACCCAAAATTCAATATTTAAACAAAGTACTATGATTTTGAAGTGTTGCAATGGTCATGGAATACGCACACAATAAAAATATGGATGCAGTAGAAATGCAGCATCACATCTTTAGGTAAACATTCATATATATAGCTTAAGTTGTAATGGTTTGTAGTCCAAATACACCTTAACAATGCACTGGATTCCATATTAGAGCACCACTTTGCTTAAACCCTCTGTGTTGCTCCGTCCTTCAAAGTGTTTTGAATAAAACATTCAGCTCTAAAAGGCATTAAAGGCCACTGTGAGCCAGCCTCTGACAGATTGAAGGCTATGACATTTTAAGCGATGTGTGTGCATGCATTTTGTGTGAGAAGTTGCTGCATCATCCCAGTTGCCAGACTCTTAAACAATACATTAAATTCTTTGAAGAATATATTTTTTTTCTTCATGCAGCTGACACAAACTAAAATCCTATTTACTCAGTGCTATTTGCTCACATGTGAAAATACTCACCAGACCACCACACAATATTTCTGTGTGTTAACATAAAGTAGCTCTCCCTTTTTTCTTCCAGTCATTCAATTTCTGCCTGCCTGTGGTGTAATCTGCCATATCTATTTCCGCTTTCTCTGTGGTTCCAGATGTCCCGATCTCTGCCCTCTAATTCAATCAGACATGAAAAAAAATTTGGTGAAAGCATCCAAGTTTTCATTATTCCCTCTTGGATACTTTTCTTCAAAAAATGTCTCAGGATCAAGGATGCATACGTATTCTGCCTCATGTAGCTGAAAAGCAGTTGCAGTGATGGTCATACAGTACCCAACCCCAAAAATATAATCTCCCTAGTGCAGTTATGCTGGCAAGTCACACACTTTGTCCCAAAGAATTCGGTTTTGTCATTCTACCATCCAATTTTATTATGCTTAGATTTAATCTCTGCTTCCAAGAGACATTTTCCCACATCATTCTCTGTAGCTGAACTTTGAGAAAATATGATAATATGAAGGAAGCTCATACTCATGTGTTTAAGATTATGGCACCCACTTAAAAGTACCATATTTAATTTTCTTGTAAAGAAACAAAAGTTGTTTATATTGTGTAAATACTGTTTTAAATTTTGGAACCTGTGTAATTTTTTAAAGTATTTTTTGATGTGAAAGCATTGACAGGGGGTCAAAATAAGGGTGAAAAATTCCACAGGGTATGTTTAATAGCAGATAATTGTTGAGAATTTCACCGGTGTTGTCATCTTAATTTCCCTAAATTTGACATTTGGCCCACTCTGTGTTCAGACACACCGTCCCAGAGGGTACAGTTCATCTTGGGCACAGAGGATGACGACCTTGAACACGTCCCCCATGACCTCTTCACTGAGATGGATGAGCTCTCTTTCAGGGATGGCAGTGCCACTGAATGGAAAGAGACTGCCAGGTCAGAAAGCAACTCAAGGGGTGAACAGTCTGATGGCAACCACATGAAGTTAAAGACAGAACTCCAAATAATAGATGTGTTGGCTCAAAGAGCCAGATATTGGTTTTCAGTATTTTAATGCATCTGTATTATAGTTTAGTTTAACTGAGCAGTTAAGTGGAAGTCTTGGTTCTCCTGACTATTAGTAATAACTTTTAGCTTTAATGGATTCAAGTAAAACTTTTTTGTCTATTCATGCTGTTGACGAACATCCACAGATGGCTGAAATTTGAAGAGGATGTGGAAGATGGTGGGGAGAGATGGAGTAAGCCCTATGTGGCCACATTGTCACTACACAGCCTATTTGAACTGCGTAGCTGCATACTTAATGGTACAGTCATGCTGGATATGAGGGCCAATAGTATTGAAGAAATTGCAGGTAAATTTTTTTGTTACTCTCTGAAATTGCTTTTTTGTAAAGATGCAGGGCATTGTATTGTATTCCTGATGTACCATTTTTGCAAATAGTATGAGATAAATGTAGCAAATAAGTATTTATGACTGCATTAATGAAATTTAAATGGTCCCTTTACAATTTTATTTATTTTATTTTCTTCTCCTGCCTGTGTTTAATCCAGACATGTTGATAGACAGCATGGTGGCATCAGGTCAGCTGAAGGAGGATTTGCGTGACAAGGTGCGGGAAGCAATGTTGAAGAAACACCATCATCAGAATGAAAGAAAGCTCAGCAATCGCATCCCGCTGGTGCGCTCCATTGCTGACATAGGCAAGAAACATTCTGACCCACTCTTGCTTGAAAGAAACGGTGAGATCCTCTAATGCACTCACATTTCTTTTTCCTCATTATTTTCCACCACTGGGGATCTGTTCTTAAAAATCCACTGTTAAAATCCCTCAATGCCAACGTAGAAGGTGGATGGTAAAAGTGAGTAAAATTTAGAGAAATAATTTCTGTTGAAGCATTTGGGCCCCTAAGTGAAAGAGAAATTTGGGTGCCAGTTTATGTGCTAACCTGTATGGCTGGCCTGACTTTGGGGGTTGAATTAACGACTGTTTTCACTCCTCAGAGTGACTTTCAGGAAATAATGCTTTACCTGCAAGTAGAGTCAGCATTGTGTGTTTTTGAACTGGGCACGATCACAGTGGTGTTAATGTATGGTGTGCATTTTAAGATTTTGGGTGTGCAGTCTGAGGTTTTAATAATGAATGAAATATCACATTCTTCACTTCTGTGCCTGTGGGTCTTGTTGGGCTTGCATTTTGATGTCATTAAGCCTGAAATGCAAAAGGTAAAAGGTGAAAATGATGATATGTCACATTAAAGGTTGGTGGTGGTAATAGCTGCAGTGTGAAAGATGTATATTCAAATGAATATGTGTTGTGTAGGAGTTATGACTGGTCTGTTTGTGGTAGAGCACATGTTTGCTTACAGTGCACTGACATCGTGCTAACCCATCCTCACCTGCATGCACGACTCTCTGACCTCAAGAGTTTTGCCTCTGTTCAGTCATGGTGTGTGACTGGTTTGTTTGGAATTGAATGTAACACGTTGTTTGGCCCTTGCAGACTCTCCTACATGCTCCACTGAATCATTCTCAGTGTCTTCTGCACACAGCCATGCTTTTTGCTCACGTTTATGCAAGCACGAATCTCTCTAACTACACCTCTGCCACGCTGCCCACCCTTTCTCCCTGTGTCTCCTTCAGATACCATCTTTGATGTACTTCTACTTCATATGTTTTTTCCTTTCTGCTCCATCCCTTATTCCTTTTCCTCCTTCTCCTTTCCCTCCTTCTATCTCCTTTTCCTCTCCTTTTTTGCCATTGTTTCCTCTGTTAGGAGAGGGCCTCTCCTCTTCACGTCTCTCTCTCCACAAGCCAGGGGCAGCCTCCTCTGTCTCCAACCTGTCCCACAGACGAGAATCCAGAGTCTCCGTCCTGCTCAACCATCTCCTGCCCTCTTCTTCCTTCAATACTGGGCTATCCCCAGGCCACTCTCCCCACACCACCCCTCAAAGTACCCCTTCGTCTTTTCGCCGTTCCTCTCAGAGCTCGTCACAAACCTATGGCACAGGCCTCGGCCCTCAAGGCATCCCTGAAGTAGTGGTTTCTCCTCCCGAGGATGACGACCCACCCAACTCTGCAGAAGAAGAGGCAATATCACCACAGCTCAGCCGGAGAGCATCCTTGGCATCCCACAACCTTGAGCTGCTGCCCTTAGAAGGCAAATATCTGTGTAGCCTGCAAGTGTGAGTCACAGCTTGAACAGAGAACACTAGCACTAGCATGAAAGCTCTGCTCCCTGTTACCTTCCAACCTTAAGGCCATCTCATTAGTAACCCACAGCAAGGCTCGCTCGCTAAGAATCTGTACTTATCCACAAAATTTTTGACACTCCTCCCTTTTCCATCTCATAATTCTACTTCTGTCCCTTCTCTGTTTCTGTTCATTCCACTGACCCATGCTTTTCTACTGTCGTTCTCATACTGCCCTCTAAACTTTCTATGTTTTGAACTATTCAAATGTCTCTCTACACATTTTCTTACACATTTAGCAGCTATGCCTTGCTTGGTCACATCGCCTTTCACACCTCCTTCATTGTGGCTGCATGGCCGTTTACCAAAATGTTTTGCTCTGTCTTTCTCTCATACTGCATCACGCGTCTCCTGATGTTTTATTTTCACAGTCAGCTTACACTATCTTAAAATATTCACAGTATTTTATGTAAAATGTGTGAGAAGGGATGTCCTGATCAAGTTTATTTGACTTTTTTCCTCTGATCAGAGTCACTAACCTTATCCTTGCTATTTGCTAATGCTGTATTAATGTTCTGTATTTATGGCTAGATACAGTTGCACAACATGAACTTAACCTTAGAGAGACCTACACTAAAATCAGTAAACCAGTTCAATAGAAAAAGTAAATTTTATCACTGGTTTCCTATTACAGTTTTAAAAGTGACTTGTAAAATTTCTGATAGTGCACTTTAAAAATGTTGCCTAGTTTTTGTAACCCATTGCTGCTCTGGTTTTACTTGTACACACGTACTTTAAGTGTGGATATTAGTAATAGGACCTGCTGGCTGTTTATTTTTCGTGGTTACCTCCATTCCTTCAGAGTGCATTAGCACCTTGTCAAGAGGATATACACTCAGAGCACAGTTTCTTAACTGGCCACGGATCTTGCATAAAGCCTTGGGACATAGCCTAGCTACTTGTTAAATCCTTATATTTTTGGTATGATGTATGATGTAGAAACTGATATAGTACATCCTATATCCTTTTAACTCTGATGTTTTACCCTTTCGATGACTGCTCCATTTTGAGTTCACACTAACATAAATGTCATGTAGCTGCTTATTTTTTACCCGTTGCATCTTTTGACATCCATTCACTTCCGCCTCATAAATTCCTAAGAATGAGCATTCTTTTACCCGATTTAAGAGCATAGTAAGAGCAATGTGCCCCAACAGCATAGCCAAAAATAATCCTGAGACCGTCATCCGTGTGTTGCGTGCTACATGTACTATCACACTGACACCTTCAGTGACTTTTTGTTTTTCCCAAATCAAGCCATGTGAGTTTATTATTAGACTCTGTGTTCGTGTGTGTACATACGTCTGTGTTTCTTTCACTCTGGGAACGGCTCCATTTAAAAGTATAGGTCATTAGAATCAGTGTTCACTTGGTGGGAGCTGACTCTGAAAGGTTGGAGAGTTCTTATTATAGCTGACGAGCTTCTGTAATTGTACCCCCTTCTAGGAAAATACACAGCATTAAGAAGCAAGCGTTTTGACATCAGTGTGTGGTTTCCTCAGGGGAGAGTTTCAAAGCTTTTAAATCCTAAATCATTTTAGTTAATAATGCTTTTGTGTTTACTATAGGCTGTAAAAAACTGCTGTTGTATAATGTTGACTTGAAATAGCAAACCATATATCTATGTATTGAAAAGTAAAATGCTCCTAATGTGTCATTTAAAGTAATTTGTCTAGATACCAGGAACTGTCTGGTTTAAAGGTTATAAATACTTACAGTCGAGGATGAAATGATATAGATGTTTTGCATTGGTATTGAGTTGACTGCAGGCTATTTATACATATACATGCCACGCTCCCATTGAGTATAAAGTCATGTGCCTCTATACAAGGCAGTGAGGGAATTACTAGTACACATGATGCATGTGATATACTGCAGGCCCTGCTTGAGTGCTTCTCAAGTCTTAAGCATTTCTCTTTCTGACCACTGCTAGCCTCACCAGGACTAGCAGTGGTCAGTTTTACAAAACGGAGACCATTTTAGAATAACTGCATCTACACTTATCTTAACCTAGTGTCGTAACATAACCCTTGAATATGTATGACTGCCTTTAATCTCTATATCTCCCTTTTATAATGTAAATTACAGAAAGATGAATAGACTGCCTCAATATATACATCCATATAGCTACTGTGGATATACACTATAATTCAATGCAATCTTCTTTTTAGCTTCTGTTGCAAAAGTCAGTGCTGCTAGTGCTACCAGTCCCATATATGACTCAGAGTTATTTATATTACTCTTTTGCATACGAATGAGGTAGCGCCGTGACGCCACAATTTAAAAGGCTGCTATGGGGGAGCATTCCAGGGCTTAGCCTTCCTGAATGAAGTGTGTTGGCGGACACAACATAAGCTAATCCCTCTCATATTCCTAGAGGCTTTGTCAGGTATGTGAGCAATCATGCTTCTGTTCAGCAGTCACAGCTACCCAGCATCCATGAGGGTTACTCCAGGGTACAGTTCAAGGGTATGGATCACCTGCCAAAACACATGCTGGCAGAAATGGCAAGTTTTGTTTGATGTTTGCTTGATTATTTCTTCTAAATGTATTTCTGTAGATGTGGAAAATTATATAAAAAAGGAAAACCTGGTAAAAGAAGTGTTACCTCAGAATTTCAGAGGATAGTATGCCTATGCTATCCTTTGATTCAGACACATTATTCCCTCATTTCATATTCCTCTCTCATGTCACCTCAAGTGCTAGCGTTTCCTGTATCTGGTATGGCTCAAACCACATAAGCAATGTTGTGCAGAGTGTGCAGCCATTTATGCACAGGAACACAGAAGTTTCAACACTTGAAGACGGTGAAATATGAGGATGGTGAACTGTCAAGATTATCAAACGTATCCACTCACCTTTAGCTCAAAGCTGACAAGAATTTGAGTTAAGCAGGATTGATTTAAGTACTGGAGCAATGAGCTCAACAGATGAGGCGCAATCAGGAACAGTACAGTGTGAAATATATCCTCTTCCCTGTGGAGAGCCATCATGGTCTTGCAGCTCAGTATCAAATCATCACATCTAGCAAGTAATGATTTTGGTGGAGAAAATCATTTCACCTAAAGTCAAAATGTGCAAAAAACAGCATATCCAACTACTTCTTAATTGTCTGTCTGTTGAATTTATTTTTTTTGCCATTGATCATTCCAGAAAAAATGGCTTCTAACTCCTGCAACTGGGACAATAAAAAAACCCACAGTTACAGAGAATGTCTGAGATAAAGCTTGTCATTTGGAAGAACATGTTGGACTGATACCAACACAAACAATGGAGAAATAAACTGAAAACATTTGATCACAAAAACTTTTCCAAGGCCACTTAATTAAGCAGGATACTTGACTGCATAACTTTGATGTAGTGATTAATTTTTGTTATCAATTTAGCAAAAAGGAACATAAATGTCACTCGAAACTACTTATTTACCCTGTAATATTGTGTCACAGCTCTGTGTGCAGCAGTGTGATTTCAGGATTTTCTCTTAGGACTGCCAAGAGAAAGTAAATGTCTGAAACTGCCTCCCATTTGTTGAGCTCATGCTATAAAATCAACACATAACAAGGCCTAGAACATTTTTTTCTGTTGTTTCAAAGTTAACATTTGAGTAGAGAGAAAAGACAAATGGCATTTAGCTATGACATACATCATAAATTGCTTTTTGTGGGGAATCGCACGGCTGTTTTCTTCTGGTCTTTGGCAACCAAATACTTACACATTGTCCATCACCGCTTTGTCTGTTTCCCTCCTCCTGTCCCTCCCAGGACCACTGGTGTCTCCAAACTCTCTCCCAAACAATCTGGATGGCAACAAGGCAGCAGAGAGGAGGCCATCTAAAGTAGGGGTCAGTAGAGAAAGCAGCAGTGTCGACTTCAGCAAGGTAACCTAACCACAGTGCTGAGCATAGAAACAGTCCATCATGGTGGAATGGCCCATGAGCAAGTCCATCAGTGTGTTTTTCTTCAGTTTCTGGACTGTCACAGACATTTCAGTGGCCTGTTTTGAAAAGGACAACTACAAGATCCAGCCTCACATACCCGTTAGCCCTTTATTTCTGGGCTTAGGAATAAGCATCTTAAGTCATTGTTCCACCTGTAATGGACTAAGAATTGATTATCAGAGAAGGAGTCCTACAGTTATGTAACTGTTTAGTTTTGAAAGTACGCCTCCGTCGCATGGCTTCTATCCATCCTACCATTTTGTAGTTTTGTCATCCATTAAATAAAATGGCAGGCTGCCATAAGTAGTTATCATTACAAAACCGTCCATTATGACTGCCAAAAAATAAGGTGCAGTGTTTATATGAGTCATAGGATACAAAAGAGGGAGGGAGGCAGAGTCTTTTCTACACAGTGATAGAGAAATTGTTGCCATGCTCAAATTTGTATTTAGCATTGCACAGAAATGGTATTTACTTGGGGAACTTAAAAAGTAATGAATCACAACAATGGACAGTCTTTGCTCAGTACTATGTAGTTGTTAATGGTACTACTAACTTTATTTATAGCATCCTATCGACCTGCTGCCATCCTTTACATTCCCATGCATTGCTTTTTTCACGTTTATTTTCATTGTACTCCTCGTGACCTAGTTTCTCATTTCTATCACAATTACTTCTTCTTTGCTTACACATTTCCTGATTTCCTGTATTTTTAGTTTTCATCTGTATATATAATTCCACAATTTCCTTGATTTCAGGTGGACATGAATTTTATGAAAAAGATTCCTCCAGGTGCTGAGGCTTCCAATGTGCTGGTGGGAGAAGTGGACTTCCTGGAGAAGCTCATAATTGCATTTGTGCGACTATCGCCTGCAGTCCTTATCACAGGCCTTACTGAGGTGCCTGTGCCCACGAGGTATAATAACTAAGAATCACATGACATTTTTATAACGACATTAATTCCTAAACTTAGATATTCAATGAAAGGCTTCCATACTGACAAGTTATTACACTCTGACTAGCAAACTGATTTAATTTGTAAAAGCCCTAATGGCATGGAACTAAATGAGCTGGGGATTTTCAGTGGTTTAAACTGAAGTTGTTTGTTGACAACCGAGTATCTCATGCTTGTAATTATACAGTGACAAGACTTAAGAGTCTGCAGCCATTCAAGTAGTCCTGTAAAGTGGTAATGCTCATTACACACCACAAAACAATAGTGGCTTTGAAAAAGGTAGATATCTTTAAGTATTTTATACTCACAAATCTAATTTAAATCCAAATTTAAATTTTTTAATCTGTTTTCTTTTAGCTACAATACTTGCAGTGTAAAACAAACTTGGTAGGAAATCAGGACCTAGCAGAAGAACATTTATGGGTTTTCTGCATCATCAAATGAAAACATGTAGGTTCCCATGACACTGCAACACATACAGTGTATGGTACTGTAACTGCACAGTTTTGTTCAGGACATTACTAACATACAGCTCAACAAGTTTGCAGATATAACATATTTCCTCAGCTGTAAATCTATATCACTCAAAGAATCAGCAGGAAAGTAACTGGTGATGAGGAGACGCTTCCTTCAGCCATATAAAATCTGAAACCTCAATCATAACCTCCTCTGAACCAGGTAAGCTACGCAGCGTAAGTTACCATGGTGATCTAGCAGGTTAAAAAAGAGCCGTCTTTGTGACACAGACAACTCTGGCTTTAGGCTGAACGTTTCTGCTAACCCACGGATCTTGGTCGTAGTACACACGTAAGGTGAAGCTAGCTAGTGAACACAGATGTAAACACTGCAGGTATCAAAATATTTAAGAGGTTACCTTTGCCTTGACTACTGGTAACTTAAAAAAATCACTACAAAATTTCAAAGTATACCTTTAGGTACATTTGCTATCTTTAGTATTGATATTAGGGAATTTACTGACTGTGTGTTATGTTTAAAGGTTTCTTTTTCTACTGTTGGGTCCTCATGGAAAAGGAGCACAATACCATGAAATTGGCAGATCCATGGCTACACTAATGACAGATGAGGTAAGAAAATTGGCGTTTTACTACCTTGTTATTTTACGACGAGTCATGTTTAAACTATTCAAAACTATTTAGTTAATATTTTTTAAATTGAAAATGGATGCTGGACTGGTAATTATTGGATTTGCAGCTCTAACATCTCCTTCAGCACAAAGTGAATTTGACATTGCTATGAACAATTTAGAGGCATGGCTCCTAATCATATTTATTGTGTAGATTTTCCACGACGTGGCATACAAGGCCAAAGACAGAACTGATCTACTCTCTGGGATAGATGAGTTCCTTGATCAGGTGACTGTCCTGCCACCTGGAGAATGGGACCCTACCATCCGGATTGAACCCCCCAAGAATGTTCCTTCACAGGTCAGTAAATCGCTCTATCAAAGTTTGTGTAACATGCACTTAGTGAATGACGCATTCAAGGATGTGTTTCTGTTTTATCTAAATGTATTTTGCTCTATTTTTGAAATTATCCTGATCATTACTCTAACCAATAGAATAGCATTGAATGAATAGTCCACCCTTATTAGACTTTGCATACTGTGCACAAGTCTGGTCTCATAAATGAGAACCTAAAAGCTTTTACTCGCCCTACAGATTTTTCTGCATGTGTGTTTCAGTATATCGTATGTGACACATAACATTATAATCACAGTGAGAGTGCCCCCTTATGGATTTAGGGCATCATGACAGCAAAGGATTAAAATGAAACCATGAAACTATATTTTATTTAATGTCCTTTGACGTGCAGATGAAGAGAAAGAGACCATCTAAGCCCAATGGCACTGCGTCTCCAGCCGGAGAGCAGGAAAAAGAGGATGACCATCATGCAGGACCTGAGCTGCAGAGGACTGGAAGGTGAGTACATATGTTTAAGTCACAAGTAGGAATGTTTGATATACTGGTTGCAAGAGAAAGCTCACTCACCCTTATTTTATTGTCTCTTTTGTGGCAATAACGGTTAGAGAGTGCTTGCTGCACATGCTCTAAAATGAAGATGAGGCAATTTACAAGACATCATCCAAAATAGTTTTCCCTTTAGCAATAGCTTGTGTTTTGTGAGCAATTGTTCAGTAAAAGCTTTTGCTTCTATTCTGTGAGACTCCTCATACTGGTAAAGTAGACTACAATGTTTTAATTTATGAAATGTGAAATAAAATTACCTCAACACTAGCATGTGTTTGAACAGATGCAATTCTGCTGTACTTAGCTGCTGTACCTCAAATGCTGACATTTATGGATAACTGATGCTGAGTCTCTAGAGCCCTGGCCACACAGCATGGAGAATGTGTTTATTTGAAACCTCAGACACACACACACACACACACACACACACACACACACACACACACACACACACACACACACACACACAGTGCACACACAACCACAGTGCACACATACACATCTGTTGGGAGGCACTGTATTATTTACAGATTCACTCTCCTTTTCACCGCTACTATAAAAGGCTCGTGCTATGAGGGAGCTACTGGGGGACAGATGAGTGTAAAGGAGTTCAGGGAAATAATGTAAAGAAAGCTTTCAGAATTGCTGGCTCTATAAAAGAGACGGCGGGGGTTATGGAGGCAGCCAATAGAGGTTATTTCAGAAGTGTAAGGGAAACGAAAATGAAAGAAGACCTCACAGGAGAGCTATTGGACAGGTGTTGGAGGAATGAAAAGAAAATATACAAAGTGAGAAATGGATTTAAAAAATAGAATCTCTAAAATGTAAAGTAAAAAGAGACAGAAATGGAGAAAAAGGTTGGGTAGACAGAGTGGTTTTGTTCAGTATGTGAATGAAGACAAACTCTGCCCCTGCTGAAACAATTTGTACTCGGTAAGATTTGCTACAAAAAGAGCATCACAATAAATTAACACATTGTGAGAATGGCATTTCACAGGGTGATGGTGTTATAAAGACCAGCAGAACTACTTTGCATTAATGATTATCAGGGGAATAAGAGATGTAATACATAATTTCAGCCAGTGACTAACTCTGGTCCTAATCACCTATTGCCTCGACACCTTTCTGATGCACCACAGAGAGACCAACTGCTTCATATCAATGGAGATTTTGTAACACTAAATTAGGCGTGGCCATTCCTCTCACTATACATATTCATGTATGACTGAAGATTTTAAAAATGCCCATGATTCCTTTGCTCAGTAACAATAATGTGCAGTTCCACCTGAAAATTTCACAATAAAGTCGACCTCTATCCATTTCCAGGATTTTTGGAGGTCTGATCCTGGATATCAAGCGGAAGGCACCTTTCTACTGGAGTGACATTAGGGACTCACTGAGTCTGCAGTGTCTAGCTTCCATCCTTTTCCTCTACTGTGCCTGCATGTCCCCTGTCATCACATTCGGAGGTCTGCTTGGGGAGGCAACAAAAGGCAACATAGTGAGTAATATAGCTTGGTACTTAAAAGTCTGTATTTTTTGCTTTTTGTGAACCCAACGGGAATGGAACCCCTTATCCCTTAGTCATATTGTTCAGTTTAAGGTATAGGTTGCTCTTTGGATATCATATATCAGTTATTATTTGTGATTTTTCTGCTGGTTTTTAAAATGGATTTTGTGATGGCACTGTTGACTGCAAGCAAAAAAAAAAACAACAACCCAGATTTCTCAAGCTAAAGTGCAAAAATGTAACCGTCTAAGGTTTCCCTGAACCATTATGTCCAAAATCTGTGCTTTTAATCCTCAAGAATAGTGTCTTCAGTACAGTCAAAAAAGAAATCCATGGCAATAACAGTTTCTAACAGTAGAAAAATGCAACACTCTTTAACAGCACAACAACAATACAAAGGAGTGAGACTCTGATGGCAGATGGGACTAAATACACACACCCACACACACAAACACACTCATACTTCCACATCTAGCAACACACAACTATTCTAAAACAAAGAATCCATCAATACTTCATATGTTAACTGAACACAATTAAGTACAAATACATATTATATAGTTATAAACTGAATACATAAAAGAAATTGAAATGGAAAAATAGCCACACAAAAATTTCTTCTTCTTAACAAATTATTAATAATTTAGTGTCACTGTATATATTTGACATTCTCAGATTGTTCTCTTTCTTTCAGACATTCTCACTCTGTGAGATGTTCAGTGTAGTCTCTTTTTACGGCTCCCCGTCTCTCTGTCTGTTTCTTTCTCCCTTTTACCCAGATGTCCTTACTAGGCTAGGGACTGTTGCCACAGACACTGTCTGTGTGCTGGTGTGTGTAATGCGTCTAAGTAAACTCAGCAGGCAAGGTCTGCACAGAGATATGACTTCGGACAAGTCAGCAGGGTGGAAACATTTGAAGAGTTTATCTAGCCTCTCAGACACAGCCATGGATGTCTGTTTAATCAAAACTCTGTGTTCTGGTCGGGCGTCTATTCCTCTTTTGTGTCTTTGCTCCTTCAGCTTTTCCCTCTCTATCCTCCTTTGTGTGGTGTCACCTCCCCAGTCCTCCCTTTCTGATTCCCTCACTCCATCCCTCTCCTCTGTCTCTACAGAGTGCCATAGAGTCTCTATTCGGGGCATCACTGACAGGAGTGGCATATTCCCTCTTCGCAGGCCAACCCCTCACTATTCTTGGCAGCACAGGGCCTGTTTTGGTGTTTGAGAAGATTCTCTTTAAGTTCTGCAAGTGAGTTCAAGCAAGTTTGTTGTAACATAATGTTATATACAGGATTTTATGTGGATTCTGACGTTTACTTCTGTCCATTCTCCCTCATTTCATCTTTGTTTTTCTTTTCAGTGACTATAGCCTGTCCTACCTATCACTGCGGACCAGTATTGGTCTGTGGACGGCCTTCCTATGTCTTGTCCTGGTGGCCACAGATGCTAGCTCGCTAGTCTGCTACATTACCCGTTTCACAGAGGAGGCCTTTGCGGCACTTATCTGTATCATCTTCATCTATGAGGCTCTAGAAAAGCTCTTTCACCTGGGAGAATACTTTCCTGTCAACATGCACAACAGCCTGGACAACCTTACCTTGTATTCGTGAGTACTGAGATTAAAGTTACTTTTATCTTAAAATTTTAAAGTAAAGATCTCTTGTTTTAGGAGCAAAATGAATAAATTGTTGAATTCTTAGTTAACTAATATTAGAGCTTATCACTTTTAAGTTACAGGTATTAGCCCACTGAACCTCAAGCACGTCATGAGTGTGTTTTGCTGATGACATGTTGTTCCTCACTGTAGGCTTTATTTTAATATTAAGTCCTGCACCTCAATGGAAGCAGCACAGAAATCTGTAAGAGTAGAGAAAACTCAAAAATATTGTCTGTGTGGTGTGGCACAGTTATAACTCCACAAATCATAAAACATGTTTTTCATATATTTTTGCAGAATTAAAAAAAAGGGGAACCGATGCGTACAAAATTTTTTCAAGGGCCCACAGGTGTTATCAATATTGGGGGGGGAAATTGTGACTCTACATACTATAGACATTTTACTATTTACATTTTTAATTTGTTCCAATACTTGTGTCCTCTCTGGTCTGTGTAAACACAGCCTGCTGTTGAGCCCAGTTCTGCTGAAAAGCCGCTGAGTTTTTGTCACAACTGTTTTTTCTAAACTAAAGGAGTGCACTAAAGGAGTGCAGATTTCTTTGTTTTCTACTAAATTTAGTTCTAGCAGATGGTTTATTTTTGATACATTTTTAAATGAGACGCATAGAATTAATTGGATGAAATATCACAAGTTAAAGCTTAGATTTGGTTAATTTTTCAGTCAAAATGACATGTCACTGATAAGAAGTTCAAAGACCACAGAAAAATTGAAAGTATGACAATCCTTTTTTAATTTTATGTGGCTCTGACAAACGTTGACAGGTTAGCATTTTTTTTTACAATAAATGACTTTCAGATCCGCTGGCGCTTCTTGGGATTCAGAGAGTTAATGGATCATGCATATTTTTAGGACATCTTTTTACAGGTTAAATTATATTTAGTACTTCAAATAACTATTCTGCATACACTACATACATTATTTTGTATTAGGAGGTACAAGAGTTTTTGTTATCTACTCGCACAGCAACAGCCACTTCAGTTAACTGGTTCACTGGGGATACCCTGAATTCATGTTTAGTTGTTCTTTTCATTTGTCCCCTTGTAGATTGATGTTACAAAAATGAGGTTATAGCCAAGAACCAGAGCTAACCAGATTCTTTGGCTGGTGCTTTATATTTTCAACTTTTATACAGAAATGCATTAAAGGTGACAAAATTGCTTTTTAAATTTTTGAAATTGTTTTTCAACTGATCAGTCCTCAGAGTTAGCGCTACCATGCCTGTTTTTTCTTTTACTCTCCTCAGGTCAGGCTGTCCTGTTAAACGCTGAAGTGTCATGTAAAGTGGTGTATTATGCGCATAAACAATTTCCTATTAAGAACACAGTGCTCCTGTTGCTGAAACTGTAACTGTAGTGGCTCTAGCTGTTCCCAGTACCTGTCTACTCCAGAGTTAAAATGAACATTACCCTCTTGCAAAATAACTGATTTAATAACTAATTATTTTAGCCCTTTTCCTGCAGTCTGTGTTTCATTTTCACTTTGAATCAGCCTAAATGTCCTTCTTTGTAGGATCAATGTACTATACTAATACTAATGTGTTTAGTATTGGTTCTCTTGTCCCCAGATGTCAGTGTTCATCACCAGCCAATGTCTCAGATGAGCTCGTACAGCATTGGAACCGGACAGGATACAGTCCAGACTCTATCTCATGGAGCAATCTGAACGTTTCGGTGAGGCTAGCTCACAGTGACCTCCAGTGTATTATGCAGTAATTGCAGCCACAGTCACATTTGTAGGATGTGTATCGCACAACACAGACAATCTGTCATTATCCTACATTGTACACACTTTCACATTTATTTAGTAATGGATATAGACTTAGCGAGAAACACAAACAAAGTATGTGCCTATAACCCTCTACTATGACTATAACCTAGCTGCTACTAATCTACTGTCAAAACTTGTACAGCTAATTAAAAATCGTATTACAACTATAATTTTATACTCTTTTTTTTTTTTACTAGATGTGTAAATTGCTCCGTGGGGAGTTTGTGGGTCCTGCCTGTGGTCACCATGGTCCCTATATCCCAGATGTTCTCTTCTGGTCCATTATCCTTTTCTTTACCACCTTCTTTTTGTCCTCATTCCTCAAGCAGTTTAAGACAGAAAGATACTTCCCCACCAAGGTGAGATGTTGGGCTAGATTTGTCTATGCACCTTAGGTCTGGTATACCACACTGGGTGACTTTTAAAAAATATATATATATATATTTACAGTACTCGCTTAAATATATAATATCTATACATCTCAAATATCTCTTCTGATGAGGGTGTGTTGGACGTCTGTGTGGATGCAAATGCGGGTAGATCTAGACAAAGCTTCTCACACTATGTAAATGTTTACATTGTGTCAGTATGCGGGAGCAGTCTCATTTGCATAAAGAATGCATCTGACTGCATCCTCCCACATAGTACCATCTAGTCTGTTATCAGTTTGTGTAGGCAGGTATTGGTATTGTTTAGACTGCTGCTTTTAATGTTGACACAAGTTTGATTTTGACCATGATCTACAGTAAGAATATAGTGAAATGACTTGTATGTATGGTTTAGTTTCAGAATAAGTTGAAGAAGTTCTGACAAAACGCCCATATCAAATAAATTTACCCATGTTGCTTTTGTGCATGTGTGTTGTTTAGGTGCGTTCCACTATCAGTGACTTTGCTGTGTTTATTACCATAATGGTCATGGTGTTGGTGGACTATCTGATGGGGATCCCCTCTCCTAAACTGAATGTTCCTGATCGCTTTGAGGTAGGCATATATTCCAGTTTGTCTAACTCAGTGCATGAATGTTCGAACGAATCTAAGAGGAATATTCTCAAATATTCTCAAACAGTTGTTCTATGCCTTAAATGTCAAATTTAGCCCACCCTTTTCCCTTCAGCCAACTTCAAAGAATAGAGGCTGGCTCATGGACCCACTGGGAGAAAATCCTGGGTGGACGCTGCTGGTGGCGGCACTTCCTGCCCTGCTCTGCACCATCCTCATCTTTATGGACCAGCAGATCACTGCAGTCATCATCAACCGCAAAGAGCACAAGCTGAAGGTCAGAGCTATTGTTGGAAGTGTGCTTTTGGCAGTGTTTTATCTTAGAGTTGCACATCATTTCTGTGTGTTCTAAAGTGGGAGTATCTAGAATGTCATTTCTAATTTGCTGAGGATCCCTTCTTTAATATTCAGCGTTGCAAACTGGAGCCGTGCAGCAGCTAAGAATTATCAGCAAATGGTTTCAAACATTTAAAGGTCATGTTAAATTTATGCTAATTTGTGTACAAATGTAATAATGTCAAACATGTATTTTTAAAAAAATGTGTATTCCACAACTGCAAACTCAAATGCTGTAGAATCAGAATTGGCCATCCCAAATGCTGGATTTCTTTACTTGAAATGAAAAAAGTCAATAACTACAGTGATTGAACATATCAGTATAAATGTGATGATGATGTTAAACAGGAGACAAAATTGTACTTTAGGTCTTGGATGTTTGTATTGGCCTTGTAAAGCAGCCCATTGTTGTTTGCTGTTGGACTGCAGGCCTGCATAGATTTAGTTTTGTCACACAGAAAATGCCAAGACCTTCAACTGAACTCTCTTCCTGTGTCACCAATCTGTCTAATCACTTGTTTTATGTTTGTTTTTTCCTTTTAATTTATATGCTTATTAGTCTCACCTCCAGCTTGCTCTCTTTCTGTCTAACAATGAACTACTGTCAACAACTTCTCGCTTCCTACAACTCTCTGCTTCTCTGTAGCTCTGTCATCTCTCACTAGTCCTCTCGCTCCCTTTGTGTCATCCTTAATTATGGTTGAAGCCAACATATTTTCTGTGTTCATTCAACAGAATTGCTACAACTTGAGTGAACTAAAAACTCAAGATTCCATGGATGAATACATTTTTTATGGGTTTTTTTTTATTACGCTCCTGAAATGTTTTTGTAGTTCTTTTCTAATCTATTTCTTTAAGGATTGCATTTGTGCACACTTGGTATTTGCTTCTCAAATGTGTCTCCTGTTTCCCTCTATGCCCTGCAGAAAGGCTGTGGCTATCACCTAGACTTGCTGATAGTGTCAATAATGCTGGGTGTATGCTCCATTATGGGCTTGCCATGGTTCGTGGCTGCAACCGTCCTCTCCATCTCCCACGTAAACAGCCTGAAGGTGGAGTCTGGCTGCTCGGCACCAGGAGAACAGCCCAAGTTTCTGGGCATCAGGGAGCAGCGGGTCACTGGATTTATGATCTTTGTCCTCATGGGATGTTCTGTTTTCATGACATCGGTGCTCAAGGTGAGATATGGTAATTTAAAAGGAGACGGTTGGCTCCAGGTGTGTTTTCAGAGCGGCGCAAGGTATGAGGTGTTCCGGTTAGAGAACAGGCAGCGTGACTTCCCAGGTTTAGTCTTTATTGCAGATGTAAGGTAGGAACAACAGCTGATAACTTAAAGGGCTGCGGTGAACTGCTTTGCTCTATTTAGCTGGCAGACAGCTGTGGCAGATAGCTATGGCAGGTAGCTGTGGTTCTGAAATATTACAAATAAACAATAATAATAATCAGTAATGCATGTACCTTAAGCACAACCACTATTAAGAATACTGAACTGTAACATAAAGACACATCATCGCAATAACATAAAGTGCAATATTGTGTATGGATCACCCTTCAATCACATTAACTCAAAGAACGTAACCGGACGTGCAAATAGTTAACTTCAGAGACTAATAGCTAGAGTTAACGTCCGTCATAGGTACTTAGCGATAATATGCCTCCAGCAATCAAACGGTAACAATAAACAGTGAATAATCACACTCTGTACTGAGAGAACACAGGACAACTCACCGTTGGTCATTTACATACAGCAATGAAAAGAAATTATAACTTAGCACGGCTTTCGTTGCAAATACCAGTCATGTCTAAACATGTGTACGGGAGAAACTACTATGCAAAGCCTGCGCAGCGCTACGAAGAAGAAAACGGGATACGAGGTGCGTTCAGGGACATTACGGAAAAAACTAACATTCATTTCCTCTGTAAAATGGAAATACACACACTGAACGAACCGAACAACATGCTATTCAAAATATTTCTATATTTCTAACAGTAATCACCGGAATAATAGTTGAAAAAGGCATTACACCTTTCTGAAGCTCTTTTTAATTGCACGCATTGTCATTTGCTGTAAATGAGAAGGTAATCTATATCTAACATGAACAATGTTCTTTCATTGTTTTTTCAATGATAGTTACCTCATGTGTTATCACCTGTCAAGCATGTTGCATATGTTTTCAGTTTTCTGTCAAATACCATGTTAGCTTTTCGTTTACTGTACTGTAAACTAAGTAGTTTATGCTGATATGCTCTCCTGCTTCACTTCTGCTCTTGACAGTTTATTCCTATGCCTGTTCTGTATGGAGTCTTTCTCTACATGGGTGTCTCATCCCTCAAAGGCATTCAAGTAAGTCTCTGCTCTGCACGTCTTTGAAGATAATATGCCCTTTTATTCAGAACAGAACCGCAGTCATGAGCAGTTAGCAAAGATAAGGTGGTCTCTTGCTGTTCCAAACCTTTGATCCTAATTCAGGATTCTTAAAAGCTTTGTTAAATGTGTATCCTCTTCTGAAAAATGTCTTGAATTTTCTCCTTTCCTAATCACCCCTCTACTGCTTTTCATTTGCATTTTTTAAACCTTTCATCGAGTCTCTTTACTCTTTTTTTCTTTGTAGTTCTTTGACAGAATCAAACTGTTTGGCATGCCTGCCAAGCACCAGCCTGATCTGATCTGCCTGCGCTATGTGCCGCTGTGGAAGGTCCATATCTTCACCCTGGTGCAGCTCACCTGTTTGGTGTTGCTCTGGGTAATCAAGGCCTCTGCAGCAGCTGTTGTATTTCCCATGATGGTAATGAGAGCCATTTATTTTAAAACGCCACTCACTACTACTGCATAAGACATTAAAGGTGTAGAAGCAGAAAGAGCTCACTGAACTGACACACAGCAGAATACCGTAAAAGCATTAAATATATAACATTGTAATATTTTTATTTTATTTTGTTCATATTTTGTGTTACAGAATCTATGATAATATATTTCTTGTCTGTGTCTCCAGGTTCTGGCGCTGGTCTTTGTCCGAAAGCTGCTTGACTTTTTCTTTACCAAGAGGGAGCTGAGCTGGCTGGATGACTTGATGCCAGAAAGCAAAAAGAAGAAAGAGGATGACAAGAAAAAGAAAGCTCGTGAAAAGCTGGTAAAACTTAGTTTGTGAAAGTCACAAGTTAGATTGTAAACTAAAAAGCTATGAGGGACATAGCAAATTTAATTGTATGAATTATTGTGTAAAAGTGTTATCCAGATCATATCTTGAATTATAGTTCCTTCTTCATCTGTCATGCACTGAACTGAGAAAAACATTTTTTAGAAACTAACACTCATTTTAAAATAATAAATGCATTTTAAACCTTAATCTTATAAAAGCATCAAAACCGTGCATTTGACAGGTGCAAACAAAAAGTGCTTTGCAAATCATGTAATTCTAATTCTGAAACTCAAATTTCAAATCTGTGTTATGCTACAATACAGTGGATGCCTTAACAGTGAATGTTATTCATATTATTCTGTTTGATTGTAAACAACAGACATGAAAAGGGCCAGACTTTCACTCTGCCTGGACAAATGTGTCATTTGACTGCTTTGCATATATAGTATAATGACCATGCAAGCATTGCTATGGTAAAGAGAAGGAGAAAGTAATAAATAAATATAATTAGTTTAGCAACAAGACACTCAGTCTGGTAACAGACAGTTTTTAGGATATGACCATAAATCCAGTCCAATAAACCCAATATTAAATGTGATGCATGCTTTAAATACTGTTTTCATCCAGGAGGAAGAGTCCAGACTGCAAGAAGAAGAGGAGATGGGTCTGAAGGTCAGCTTTGAAGGCTCAAACCGACTCAACATCCCAGTAAAAACGCTCTCAGGGAGGTGAGTGGTGCACGCCCTAAAGCACGCTTTGATTTCAAATTCAGAGATGAAGAGAAGAATTTTATTGCAAATACTCAGTGAGGTGTAAAGTGTATTCTATTTTAAGTATAGTGCATTAAAAGCATCCAACAATCTCATGTACTATGATTAGATTTTAATATCTTACAATCTGAAGGCTGAATCCATTTCTGTGTTCCCTTAAAATGCTTTATGGATCCAGCTAAAAGTAAACTTCCTATTTAATCAATGCACATGTAACTGATTACCTCCAGATATCTCAACAAACTACGACTATAAACAGATTTTCTGATGCATTATGTAATGGTGTACAGCTTGAAATGGTCATTTTAACGCTGTAGTCAGCTGTGTGTCATTATGTCCATCTTGAACAGATCATACAGAATAGGACTAGTGACCGAGAGCCTCCCAATGGAAAAGAGGTAGCAGGGGTGTGTGTCTGATGCATAACATCTGACTCACATGGCTGCTTATTAACTCTGCACACTGATACTCAGTGCATGGCCAAGCCTGTCAGTCCTTAGTGATTAAAAACAGAAACACTGGCTTTAAAAGACACTGCTTTGTGAGTTGACGTATTGTTTTATTTTGAAGGTAAATGGTGTGTGATAATGATGATGTTTGTCTTGCTGACATAAGTTTATCCCTGTCTTACTAACTAATACAGTGTGCACAGTCAACTCAACAAATACTTTTGGTCTAGAATACCAACATTTGTTAATACATGTCAACATGAACGTTCTTTTTGTGGCCCGTCTGGTCAGCCATTTTGTGCTGTTAATTTGTTTTTTTAATCTCTAATTTATGTGCATGTTTGTTTGTGCTTGTTGAACTGTCCTGCACTGAACCTCTCCCGCTGATTTCATGTCTACATGCTTGTCTTTCTCTTTGTGTTTATGTTTGTGTGTGTTTGCATTTTGGCATGTAGTTCTGATTCTGGCCCCTTGGTTGTAAATATCTCTGATGAAATGGCCAAAACCGCAGTGTGGAAAGCAGTGAACTCGAATGCAGAGTCTTGTGTCCAACCTGTGAAGCGTAGTGGAAGGTAGCTATGCCATCTCTTGGAGTCCTCCAGAGCCCCTGCACCCAACTGCATTACTTTAATATGATAATATTACTGCATCTCAAGCTTGTTTTATGACTCTGCAAGGTTATTTTTATACTGCAATAAATATGCTGAGGCAAACTGCAGCCTGAAAGGTAGCTCAATCAAATATTTAAAGCATTAATCTAAAGTTAGTACAGTGCTTTTTAAATGCAGCGTTGAATGTCGGGTATCAGTCTAACTAAGGCCTTTTCTGTAGCTGTTATCTTTAGTATGATGACAGGGATACATCAATAGCAAAATGCAATTAATTGCACTGGTCTGACTTCATTAGATGACCCATTCAAATTTTAGCATACAGTACTGTGCAAAGGTTTACACTCAATACAATCTGGAAACATCTGATCGGTCTCGTATTCATTCTGCAGTTTGCCACACTGGTCCCAAACATACTGTCATAAAGTCATAAAGAGCTGCGTTAAGATTCGAGCCAATCACTATTGTATACTATAATTTGATCATTTAAATGAAAAATAAATATGATTATGATTTATTTACAGTAAAAAAGAAGTCTTTTGAGAAAATCCCCTTATAGATACTTAGGTTGTAGTGACAGGATGATCAGAGCCTCACAGGTTTTACTTACTATATATATAATATCATGTAATGTATTTCATTAAACTCCAGCATTATATCAAAATTAAAAAGCTTCACCTCAAACAGATATTAAGTAAAAGTCAGTACAATGTGTGGATAAATGTCTTTCATGTTTCACTTTTCAGTATAAAATAATTTTTCTTTGACAGTGTTTTTACTGTGTGATATTTCTTCAACGAAGGAAACGGTTGAAGTACTACTTCTTCCACTACAACCAATTTTGCAGCCACCAACTCAATAAATCCTCGCTGCTCTGCACTCTGAAAGTGGAACTGAAACTCTTACAGTTCAGATGATACTCTGAATTTCAGACTGAATTTGTGAACACAGCCACAGTTAAACAATCAGCTGGCCAGCTACAGGCTCCAACCGACAGAATGTCTTATGGTGATGAGAAAGAATGTGCAACACGATGTTCTTCTAACTTTCTAAAGTGCCGTTACCAGAACTATACCAAACACTGATTTGATTTAGGTTTCTCTGTTTACTTGTATGAAGTTAATTGACAAATACACTTATCACTGCATGATTTTTTTTAAGACACTCCACTTTAATTTTAGGGCCTAACACCTTTCCACAGTACTGTATGTTTATGTATAATTTAGCACAGTCCTCACATAAACCCTGTAATCACCCAGGTGTGCTGTAAGTGGTAAAATGTTCTTATTCGTATTGGTAATTGAGCACCATCACTCCTCTACCTGACAAAAAATCGCACATTTGTAGTTGTTGTCCACTCTTAGTACCTCCATAAATCTGCACAAACCCTCATCCCGTCTCTGTTTCCTCTCTGAACAGCCAGGAGAAGGTGGCTTGTGTTAGAGTCGACGTCAGCCCAGACTCACCCGGAGGAGGCTCCACTGCCGAGACCTTCCTGTGATAAAGGGGGGCCATCCGTCCTTCCTGATTCCTTCCTCCCTTCACAACACTCTACCCCGCTGATGGGCTTAATAATCATAGCGGCAAAGGGGACACTGAACTGGAGCAGCACAACCTGTCTGCAGAGCTCCCTTTTTCCAGGGCGGCAGACGAAGCTCCCTTGAGGCCGCGAGTCCACTCAAAGTCCTACATATGCACCACGTGTACAAAAGGCTGCCCAGCTGTGCTGTCGAGCAAACATCTCCAAGAAATGAAGGAATTCTGCTGTTACTGCCCACCGACACTCACTGTTTGGGAATCCTCTCAACTAGCAATTTCTTTTTCGCCTGTTATTTAAACCACAGATGCCAAAGGAAGGGGCCTCACTGGTGGGAATCTTTTTATTTTACTTTTAAACAATTGTATATTTTAATTTCAGTTTTACTATTATCATTTTTAGCTGGTCTCAGTACTGTATATTGTTTTGGTCCTTTAGCTCATGAGTTGTCCTGCATTTTGTTTGTTTCCATGTTTTTGAGGTTGAATTGAGACCTCACACTAAAACTACACCAGCTTGAAAACTCATTTGATTAAAGCCATTCAGGTACTGTCAGTGTCAGATGATTCTATTTTCTATTTGGTCTGGCACATCAGATGACAAACCAAAAGAGAGGTACATTCAGACAGATACAACATGACACCACACTAATACTGCCGACATCCTTGTTGGATTTTTGCTCATGAATCATCTCTCCTGTCTCCAGGGGAAACACTCAGTATTGATATTGCTGCTCAAAAAGTTTGTTTTCACTGTAAACTTCAATGTTCATAGTGTATGTGACCTTATAGAAATATCATTATATATATATATATATATATACATATATATGTATGTACGTGCACTGTGTTCATTTGTAATATTATAGAAAACCTACTTCAGAGGCCATATGAAGTCTGTACTGTACAGTAAGCACTTTGCAAGTATAGTTTCTTACCTAAAAATGGATTCTAGTGTGTTAATAAAAGCGGTTGCTCTTCTTCCCACAGTATTTATAGAGCTGTTGTTTAAATGTCAGTCAAACAACTCAGGAGTCTTGGCTGATTTCTGACAGTGGTCACTTGATATTTTTAACACGAGGCGGCGATAATTAACTGTCCACTGTATCCCTTTCATCGCTGGCATCACAACTATTTTGAAATCATAAAATATAGAAAGGTGCAAAGGAAAAAAAAAAGAAAAGAGAAAATGTGTGACCCCAGCGGCACCTGTTTTTATACTGTCTGTATTATTGTTGTTGATTACTCTGTTTGTGTGTGTGTGTGTGCGTGTGTGTAGGAGTGGGAGGGGGGATATAAAGATAACTTGTTTAGCGTTGCAAATCATTTTATGCAAAATATTTCTACAGCATATGTAAAAAAATAAAAACTATTATATTCTAGGAATTTGTTCTTATTTTGCTAAGTGCAGTCCTGTTTTAGCAATAAGTATGCCATACTATGCGACGTATGGATCCCTGAACTTGGCTTCTATTCAGGCAAAGAGTAATTTGTGAAACGATTTTTTGTGTCTGTTTCATCTTCTCTGTCTGTGTGTAGCTACGGTGACTGTACTGACGATAGCTTACGTGCCTTGTTGAAGCTCTTTATGTGCGAGTCTTGTACTGATAAATTTCCGCGTTCAGACCAGATGTACAGGTACACGCAATGGCACACGAATGCCAAAGACAGACCATCATTATTTTACAGCTCTTTTTTCTGCAGAGGCTTTTTGTCTGTCGTAGTGTTCCTCCATATTTGTGCGAAAGTCGTAGCCTGAGCCACCGACTCAAAACGATGTAGTTCCAATTTATCTTCCATTTACAAGTGTAACTCTAAATGCTGTTTCTCTGTGTGTGTGTGTTCTACTGTCACGGCTCTAGTATTCGCTCACAACATAAAAAGCTCTGTAATTGATATTGAGGTACTGTTTCTTCTTTTTTGAATGATCAGTGTATGTCAAAGTATTGTGCTGTCAACATCAAAAATGAAGTGACATCTATATTAATTTATTAGTGAAAAAAAAAACATCCAGCCATGTGGTTATTTCACTACACATGTGGTCAATTTATGTTGACACTAAAACGTGGAATCATCCACCAACCAAGTACTTATAATTTAAGAATAGTATTATTTATCTTGATTGTAAAGACCCTATTTTCCCCATCGTCAGTCTGAATTGGAATAAATCATATCAGTAACAAAGAGGAGTTTTTAATCCTCCATCACCACTTGGTAAAAATCGCATTTGTTCTGGTGTACAGGCATCAGTGAAGCACATTGCATCCTGTTGTTGGCTTGAAAGGATGACTTCTCTGTCATGGCTGATTGTTGCAAAGCAATAAAGGTGAATACATGGTGATTTTCTCCTGTCTTCATTTAAAATATACTGACTTTTGTATTAAATGCAGCTGATATTTGTGTTTTTGGGAAGCGTTGCTCACTTTTCTGTGAGTGAACTGAGAGTGTAGTCTGTCTGTTTTCTCTACTTTGCTCTCCACAAATGGACTGTAGACTCACATCACACCAAGCCAAACGTACACCAGTCAGCCACAACATTATGACCACTGACAGGTGAAGTGAATAACATTGATCATATTGGTACTATGTGGTGTTCTGATGGAAAACCTTGGATTTTAAGATCCGTGTTGATGAGACTTAGACACCCAAATTAACACTGTCCCACAACAAGCACACTGCCTCATGAAAATGGAAATCCCAAATGTCACTGGCCTACCCCCACAGGAAAATGCACCCCACCACATGGAAAAAACATCAAACAATCAGGAACATGTTGAGGAACATGACAATGGCTCAACATGTAGATTTGACCTCCAAACCTCCTACACCCCATTGTGATCAAGCATCAACAGGATGCAGTGGAACAAGTTGGATTGACAGAGGCTCCACTGCACAAGCCAGAGTACCCAAAGGATCCCCTACCAACGTCCTGGTTCCAGACCCCATAGGACACCCTGAGAGGTCCTCTTGTCCATACCCAATGGTTCAGAGAATTTTTGAGCACATAAGTGGGACAAACACAATATTAGACAGGTGGTCATAATCTTTTACCTGATCGGTGTATGCTTTGGGGGACTGAACAATACAACGATGCTACTACAGTTTCAGTTTAGCTCAGTAATATTATAAGGGGGACCAACCAATATTCAGCAGATAGTAATATTGCCTGATTGGTGTATATTCAAAGTACAATATGCAGTTTTACACTTCATGCTCATATTTTTCTACTAGTGTTTCTATTTTTAAGACAGGTTTTTCTGCTCATATTTATCTTCAATTTAAATTTCTGAGACCTTGAATGGGAGCAGCTAAGCAAGAACATGACAATGGCAACTTCCAAATTTCTTGTCCATGCCCAGTTGTTCAGAGCATTTCTGACGACATAAGGGGGGCCAACACAATATGAAGCAGGTGGTCGTAATGTTAGGCCTAATTGGTGTATATGTGCATAATCATGTGCAAAGATTTTGTTAAAATACTGAGGGCGACACATATAGAGTAAATTTAGAGCATCAAACACTTCGTCTGCTTTTTTATGATTTTTTAATGCACCAATTTGTCTCCTTTCTGTCTATATTTATAGTGGACATGTCTGGAAATTCAGGTACCAGGTGACAATTTTAAATATAAGAGAACAAAATGTAAAAAAGGCTTATTTGTTATGATCTCTGCTGTCAACACACATAGGCAGAATTTTACAAAATAAAAGTCTTCTGCTGATGTTTTTATTGACTGGGACAAATGTGTGTATTTACTAATGATATTAGGCCATAATGTACGTCATGTAGTTAAAACAAGAGCATCAACCTGTAACTAACGAGAATATACAGTTTATATATGTTTGAGGCCATTTGTGTCATACTATGAGTTTAGATTTCAACTGTGAATATTAACCTCAGTACATATTTGGTCACAATTTCTAATGTGTTTAAATGAATACTGATACTGGCCATACAAAATGAGCATCTGTGAAACTAAAAAACATTCTTACCTGTGACATTTTGCCATTTCATAGCAGCATAATATTAAAAGCCACTCCTTTCTCCATTGAGCTATGTTAGTTCCTGGGTGCTGATATTGTGCATTCTGCTGGTTTACTGGCATTTCTAACTGGGATGCTTTGTAGGAGGCATCTTGGAAATATTCAGAGATTAGCGCATCATAAACATAATGTTCAGTCCAGGTTATAGCAAGCCAGAGGAGTACTTCATGCTTAAGTCAAAAGGTGGCAGCAGAGATCCATGTTACAAACCACTGCAGAGGAATACTGCAGGCACTTTGCTTCAATATTTCATTTTATCTGCATCATCTTTCCTACTGACACATTCTGGAGGGTTTTTGTGGACCTATTTGGGTGATTAAACCTCCTCCAAGCCTGTGCAGACTGAGCATGATTGACATTTCCTCCAATGTCCTTTTCTTTTGTTAGTTTTTGTCCTAATGATATAAATACTTTTCTTAGTGGATGTACAGGACCATTAAACGTTGCTTCAACCATCTTTACTCGAGTACAGACAATTAAACATAAAATCTTTAGCTGAGAACTGCTTTGGAAGTGGAAGAAAAGTTCCAGCATTAAACAGAATCTAAGTGATGATAAAAAGCATCAGCCAACCATAGCTTCATTAGAAATGATGTACAATCTAACGTGTGCATGATACCACCTGGGACATTTATTCCATGCATCCGCAGCGACTGAATGATGCTAATACATTTTTTCAATGTCACAACATACGACAGCAAAGCAGTTTTTGAACCTCTTGAATGCTGTGAGAACTTCTTGTCCATACATATGTGAAGGCCTTGGATCGACAACGTATCTGGAGGGAGGAAGGCCAAGTGGAATAATTGTGGAGCTTTACTTTGAAGTGAATTTAAGCTTTAATGTCTTACACAATAAAACTGCGTCAGGGGAAAAGCGTCCATTTCGTGCCGATTTCGAGGACAAACCTAATCAGGAACAAATCTCACTTCTATTACTGTTGTTTCCTGTTTTCCATTCAACATTCGTGTTAATTTTGACTTAATTTCTCTCGATTGCTGATTGTTTGAGCAGCATGTGCTCTAATCTAGATGCTTCCCAACCAGACTTTGCACAGCAGATATAATCAATATAACTATTTTCTGTACACATTAATGCTGTGTATCATCAACTAAGAACCTTTTAGCCACAAATTAGACTGTGCACTTAAAATGCAGTCTGTATTTGTGATGAAGTTTAGCCAATCAACATCAGAATCCAGAGAAAAGATCATTATCTTTCCAAAATCACATCACTCCATGACAATGAATGCATTTTTAATAAACATGAATATTATTATCAGTACACAACATGTTAAACGTAACAGCAGGATTCATTTTCATGAACTCAGGAGGTGTATTATTAGTCCTACTTGAACTCTGCAATGTGGCAGTGCTTCATTTAACAGTAGGATTTGTTTTAAATCGTCCACTCAATGCCACAATTTAAATCCCAATAATGGTGAAACTCCATTAAAGGTGAGCGATCAACTCTTCTGAAAGAATTAGTGGTACATTTTTTTCAAAAACAGTAAAAATAATAATAAAAAGAAAAAAATGACACCTTAGCAGACCTCTTCATTCTGGGTTCCACTCCAACACATCATGGATGTGTTCGGTCGAGTTGAGGCCAAAAATCACTCATGAAATTCAATTTTAGGTGCTTTAAGATTCACAATTATTCTCTGAAATTCAGTGGCCCTTTTCTAAAATGTCTTATTTTAATAAACCGCAGTTACAAAAAAAACAATTCAAGCCAAACTATTTTTAACAAATATTGCAGCTTCTTACAAAGAAAATAACAGTGCTGAAATTAATTCTCATTATAAATCTGCCTGCTGTGTCTATGTTTACAAGGCATCACTAGAAATGCTTGAATTTCTTGTCTTGGTGCAGACAAACAAACAAAAACTCCATATGAAATGACCGTTTTTTTCTCTTTTTAGGTTGAATCGGTCATTTGTGTTTCGGCTCAGAGTTTCACATACGGAATAGACTACAGGGAAACTATAACACTGTGTTGCAACAGAAACAGTTTCCCTAAGCAGGTGGGATTTTTTCACCCTCCTCTTAAAAGGAATAGTGTGCTCGGGTGGGGAACTGTGGCGCTTCAGTTTGCAGCGTTGGGCGGTCCCTCTGGGATCAGCGACATGAAGAAGGTGATGATGAAGGACCACGTGGAGGACAGGAAGCCTGTGTGGGGGGCGCTGTTGGGATCTTCTGCTCCTTCCTCTCCGCTTTCATCATCAGAGCCTTCATCCATCGCTCCTTCCTGTGCAGATAAGTCAAATTAGAAGACAGCAGACGGCTGTACACAGGAAACATTTGACTGTGAAATGAGAAAGCCGCTATGCTGACTTCAGCAATAAATTTCCACATGAAAAGTTATTCAAATTGTGTGATGGATTCACGAGTATCATATGCAAATAAAGTGTTTTACGGGGAATCCATTGTGCTCCTTTATGACATTACTGAGCTAAACTGAAACGGTAGTGGCATCGTTGTATTGTTCAGTCCCCCAAAACATACACCGATCAGGCGTAAGATTATGACCACCTGCTAATATTGTGTTGGTCCCTCTTATGTGCTCAAAAATGCTCTGAACCATTGGGCATGGACAAGAGGACCTCTCAGGGTGTCCCATGGGGTCTGGAACCAGGACAATGGCACTGGATCCTTTGGGTACTCTGGCTTGTGCAGTGGGGCCTCTGTCCATCAAACTTGTTCCACTGCATCTTGTTGATGTTTGATCACAATGGGGTGTAGGAAGTTTGGAGGTCAAATCAACATGTTGGTCCACTGTCATGTTCCTCAGCATGTTTCTGATTGTTTGATGTTTTTTCCATGTGGTGGGGTGCATTTTCCCAGTGACATTTGGGATTTCCATTTGCATGAGGGAGTGTGCTTGTTCTGGTCGTTCTAAGTCGTTCCACCATCTACACAGCTGAGGCTTTAATTTAAAGGTGATTACATCTTAGCTTTGGAGCGACCATACTGAGGAAAAAAGGCTCCCAGAAACAATAGCTTCTGAAATTTCACTTTAAAAAAACAATTCTCAGACCTGCTTTAATGCAATGCCAAACACTAAGATTTTAAGTGCTTTAATTATTTTATTTGTATGTATTATTATTAACATAATAATGTAGCAAGGTGCTTTTTTGCATCTTTTGTCTCAATGTTTTCACTTTATCTTAATTTGCTTTGATTAGCCTTACTGTGTGCCTTCCTCTTGTTATTTTCCCTTGTGGATATCCTTTTGTAAGCACTTTGTAAACTCTTGTTTTTGAAAGTGCCACATAAATAAAGTTATTATTAGAATTATGTTTTTGACTCGTCTTATGTCGCCACCAGAGCTCCAGATGGCAATTATTTTCCGTACTGATGAAATCATCTGTTGATTTGATTTAATTAATCAAGTAATTGGCAGGTCAGGTTACAAAAACATCTGAAAATAATGAAAAAACAATCATAATGTCCTTAAATTGTTATTAAAACACAAGCATAATCAATTTTCTGAGAAACCATGACCAGCAATTGTTTGTATTTGTGCTTGATAAATAGTTTAAATGACTAACTGATTATCAAAATAGCAAGCTGTTAGTTTTCTTGTTGCAGCCCTACTTGTTATTTTTATTCAGCTATTTATTACAAGTTGTATATATCCAGTAAATATCAGGTAACTGACACTTCACTGCACAGGTGGTACTGTAGATCAGTGATAATATCCCATCAGAACTGGCTCATCTTGTGGGTAAAGCTGTGAAGGATGAGAGAGGACGGTTACCATTTCTTGTAAGTCGTGGTTTTGTAGCTCTCCCTCCATGTCATCCTGATTGGCTCTGTCTCCAGGAAGCTGGAGCTCATTCTCCAGGTTAAATGGAAACCAGCCAGCCTGGTGCCTGCACACAGGAAATTTAAAAAAAAACACATATTATAAAAACTTCTAAATCCTGCCAATAACAACTTTTATAATCACCATCAATTATACTTCTGAGTAATCTGTGACTTGTTCTGGTTCAAATGTGTCTTCAAAATGCCTGTTTTCTATCTTTTCCAAAAGACCTAGATGTAATGATAAAGAAAAACTAATTCTGCCCATGTGTAACCAGCAGATGTTTGCCATTTTTCTTAATAAATGACTAACAATGCAGTAAAAATTAATTCTCATAGACTAAACTTCTATGACTGTTTATTTTCTTACTGCTACCTTCCAGCTGTATTAGTGTAACACAAGTGGGGACCTTCAGAGCAGCACTGCATGAAAACACAGAATCTCTCCTACCAGAAAAGATTCAACTACTGTGTCTTTGATTTCATGAATGACATGATTTAATGACATTCTGCTCTAAAGTAAATTATGTTATTAGGCTGTTGTTGAGACCTTCAATGTGGAATGTGACAGAGTTTCAGCCACTTAATCTACTAATTTGTTTCAGTTTTTATTTATTTATAAAACTCCAAAAAAGCAATCATAAAATCATGTGACCAAAACAATGTAATGGCAGAGTGATGCATGCCACAAATGCAATAATAGGAGAAAAGTGTAGGCAGCAGTAATGGCTGTAAAAGAACTTGAAAAATGATAACTAGATATTACAAATTTCAAAGACTGTTTTGATGCTGAATCCTGTATCAAAAGGTGGAAGGCGTTTAAAAACACAACCCCAAATGCCAGCCCTATACACCGATCAGGCATAACATTATGACCACCTGCCTAATATTGTGTTGGTCCCCCTTATGTGCTCAAAAATGCTCTGAACCATTGGGCATGGACAAGAGGACCTCTCAGGGTGTCCTATGGGGTCTGGAACCAGGACCTTGGCACTGGATCCTTTGGGTGCTCTGGCTTGTTCAGTGGGGCCTCTGTCAATCAAACTTGTTCCATTGCATCCTGTTGCACAACGGGGTGTAGGAAGTTTGGAGGTCAAATCACCATCTTTGTCATGTTCCTCAACATGTTCCTGATTGTTTGATGTTGTTTCCATGTGGTGGGGTGCATTTTCCTGTAGGGGTAGGCCAGTGACATTTGGGATTTCCATTTGCATGAGGAAGTGTTCTTGTTGTGGGCCAATGTTTATTTGGGTGTCTAAGTCTCATCAACACGGATGTTAAAATCCAAGGTTTTCCATCAGAACACCACATAGTACCAATATGATCAATGTTATTCACTTCACCTGTCAGTGGTCAGAATGTTGTGGCTGACTGCTGTACACAGCAGTGTCACTCTGGCTGACATACGTGAGTAAATAAACTAAAAGGTTCACTTACAAGTACAGCACCAGCATGGCCATCATCACCATGACGAAGCGGCTGAAAGATGAGTAGAAGTACACTATACTGAGCAGGATGGCGGCACGTGAGAATGTGTACACCCAGTCTAGCCAGTCCCGGTTGAGCTCCTCCTCATTCAAGATCTCCCCTCCTTGGGCATTCATCTGGACCTCCGGGTTGCCATGGCGACCCACTTGCGGCCGCTGGCTCAGGGGATCCGGCTGGTTTGGTTGAGTCGAAGGCTGGTCGGGCCTGAGGTTCTGAGAGGAGGCAGCCAGTAACTGACTAGAGGGAGGAGAGAGAGAGACGGAGCGTGGTAACACTGTTTTCTGCCTGAATAAGGCCATAAAAACATTCAGATAAAAGCACAAATGGACCTACTAATGCATGTAGTACTGTCTGGCGTACAGCTGTTGCCACCACATGAGTGTCATGGGGTTGTAATACGCAGGCATGTTTGTGGGAAGGTTTGGCTGTGAGGAGAACTGATTCCAGCTGGAAAAGAGACACAGCATTAGCAAAACACTGACATCTGACTTGCAACATACACATGAACACTTCTATAGTCCATTTTGATTGTCTAATCGTTTTTTTTTTTTAACTTTGTTTATTTTATTTAGTCTTTATTTAATTTACTCTCTTTTACCCTTCATTTACTTAATTACTATTACGACTATTATTATCATTTTTAGTAATGTGTTTATGGTTTCACCGTCTATTTTTCTATTACATTATAGTTTCCTTTCCCCCTACTTGGATGTGGCACTTTAATATTTTATCTGGCGTTGTTGTACTAATTTATTCTGAGACTCATGCTTGGACTGAACAGCCTTCTGTTGTGCAACGTTTTTCCTGAGTATCCTTTTGTTTTTTACAATATCTGTAAAGCACTTTGTACACACCATTTTTTAAGAGGTGGGCATAAATGAAGTTATTATTATACATAACTCAGTGTGAAATTTTCTGTCGAAGATGTGCAAGAACCTTAGTAACTGGCCTAAACTTTATCTAAACTTCAAACCAACTGCAGCTCTATTCCTACAGCGAAAAGCTTCTTGGCTCCTCGTTCAGACTGAGATGCCTTTTAGGTCAACGATCTTTGCGGATGCATTCGGACACGAGAGGGCAGCAGTACTTCAGTGACATTTGACACCTTGTGCACAAAAGGAATTGGTTAAGTTTTGGTATGTGGAATGAAAAGGGTTTTCTATTCAATCACGGGCTGCATCGCTGATTGAAGTTAAAACATATTTTCCATTAAAGCCTTAATTAATGAAGCATGACCGCCCCTGAAAGTGAATCCCATAATGTATGCTGCCATCATTTATTAGATAGAGTGCTGCCACATATCTTTTAATGTTTTCAGGTGCAGAAACATGAAAAGATGTTAATTTAGGGTTCGGGTATAATTCCTTTTTGCCCACTTAATGTATGTTATGTATTCATGAAGGTATTACCAATGAAAATGAAAAACATGTAGCAAGTAGGGAGTCTTTCTCTGACTCTTTTGTCCTGCATTATGAATGTATAATCAGATCCTTCTTCATTTATTGAACATTTTATTTTCATTAAGCACAGGAGGTGACATATCCCTCCCTCTTTATTTCAGTGTGTTTTATCTTGTGCTGCTCTGTGTAACCTTGACAGCACTTACTTAAGATTCCCCCGTGCTGGAAGTGATGTGGAAATGTACAAGGTCAAAACCACTAAAATTGGAACTTTCACACATGAGTGCTTATTCAGATGCGACACCAGCATATTTAACTGCTCTGTCTTTAGATGCTTTAGTGAATCAGTTTCAGAAAATACAATTTACCTGCACTGCAGTAGTTGTCAAAGTTTCACTGTTCCAAAAGCTCACCTGTGCATAAACTGTGGATACATCTGGTGATAAGGGAAGGGTCCAGCTCGCTGTCTGAGTCCATCACTGCTCTCTCCTGTAGGCGTCTGGCCATCTTGACCAGCACTACTAGAGTTCTGAAGGGCCTGGAACCAGAAAAAAGAATTCTGGACATTAGAAATAGTTTACTGTTCATCTTAAAATAAAGGCAAGTGGCATTTTTAAATCCTCAGGGAGGTGTGGGTTGCAGCAGTGAGGTGGGATGATGAAAGGAAATGCAGTGATGATGAAATGAACAGCAAGGTGTGAGGAGTATGTGGCTGACCCACCGTGGGACCGGCTGCGCTCTCCTGAGGCTTGTTACTGCAGCTGCGGGGGGGCTTTGGGGAGCTGGGAGGGGTTCTTGAGGCGCACACCAGATGGAGCATATGGTACTCGTCCTGCTGTAGAAAGCAGTGCAGCTCATTATCAATCTCAGACCAAGTACTTCATGTTCTACTGGACTTGATAAGTGAACTTCACCAATACAGAGGATGTCAAAACACTTCTAAATCGACTTTCTGGGCATCTTCCCAATAAAACATTAACTAGTTGCACAAAAACCCGATTCCTCATTTAAAAATGCATTAATTTGACAGTCAATATTGCTGTGGTCCTCAAGTGCAAACATTAATTGAATGAATTAAACACATCTTTAAAAACATAACAAATAAAAAACTCCCTCATTACAGCTACAACACATCTTTACAATGATGCTTTTGATATTGCGCCATCTCGTCTCCCTCCTCTCTCTTTTTAGTGGCTGTAATGATTAAAGCTTTTTCCTTAATCTTTAAAAATCATTTAATTACCACTTAAATGTGAGCTGCAATAACCCTCATTAGTTTTTGTCAGAGCTTTTCGAAAGCTCCGACATCGCTGATAAAAACTTAATTGGCTGATATATATCTGCGTCTGTCCGATGGTAAAAATAAATAAATAAATCAACAAAACAAAGCCCAGTTTAAAGAGCACATACAGCATTAGTGAGGGCTGTACTACAAAGCAACTTTGGAAACAACCAGGCTTTCTTTAGCAGGCTCTGTACATGCTTCCATAAAAGGGGGAGTCTAACACATTTAGATAGCGGTTATCAACTTTCTATGTAAACCCAAATTTTCTTCACCAGGCTCTGTATGTGGTTCCATAAAAGGGCGAGTTTAACACATCATTTGACTCTTATTACAATGCAAAATTGACGGCGTATGTGCTGCCTACATGCTGGAAAGAACATAAATATTAATTATGATACGGGGCACTCTTACTGCACATGATGCAAGAGAAAATGCTGATAGAAAACTGCTATTCATGTAAGTTAACGAGTGTACTTTAGCACTCAGTACACTCTAAATGCAGATGCTTATTTCTAACATTACAGCTGCACATCAGAGCTTTTAAGATTTCAACTTTATACATTTAAACATGACACTTAAGAAGTGAATTCAGGTCTGAATCTGTCCCAACAGGGAGGATATGTGAACTCACTTTAGTTTCTGGTCAGATTAAAGTGACATTAAAGTTACGGACTGAATATTCTTTGTGATGAATACGAGTAAACTAATCAAAATTCTGATTTGTGTTGTGTTGGCTGAAGTGGACTTGGCAGCACATCAGAACCAAACATAAATCATATCTATGCATTTTCTGCATCACCAACTGAATGCATGTAGGTTCCCATGGCGACACAAACATTTTGCGCTACTATAACTTCACAGCCTTCCTCAGTGCTATTACTAATGTACGGCTCAACAGGTTGGGAAATAGATCATACTCCCTCAGCTGAGAGTCTAGATCAGTCAGAGACAATAAGACAATATTGTCAGGAAATTAATTGTTAAAAGATTTGCATTTCTTACAGCCAATTTAAACTCTGTTAATTCAGCTAACCCATTAATCTCAGTACACCACTCTGAAGTTATTGTTTTTTTAATACTACTACATTTTAACTGCCAGATGTGAGCTCTAAATGAAAAAAAAGCTACTTATAAAACTGCTTATTAAGAAAAACGTGCAAACCTTCATGCATAAGAGCTAAAAACTCTAAAACATTACACGGCAGAAACTTTAATCGCTATGATTACTCATCCCATTAGCATGAAATTACTTTATGGGCAATTAAAGATACAATGACACTGCTGCAGGTCATTTAATTCTAAGATCAGAACTTTACTGGAAAAGTATTCTACAAGGTCTTGGAGTGTATGGATTCAGCCACAAGAGTATTATTGAGGTCTGGACACTGACGTTGGATAACAAGGTCTGGTTCACAGACTTTCTTCTGGTTTATCCCAGAGGTGTGGGAGAGGGTTGAGGTCAGCGTTCTTCGCAGATCAGTCAAGTTCCTCCACGCAATACTCACTAAACCCATCTCTTTATAGACCACAGCTTGTGTACAGGCCTTCTCTGAACTACTGGAGCCAAACTGTTGTCTAAAATATCATTGACATTAGTAGCATTAAGATTTATCCAACCTCAAGGAACTAAATCAAATCACGACAGAGTGGGAAAGAGGTGCCCATAAACGAGTCACAAGAACTTACCTTCCTAAGCACATCTTTTAAGGTAAAGTGATCCAGAAGCAGCTTTCCAGAATACACCAGCCTCTGGTCTTTGGAGCTCTAAAAATACAAAAGCATAATGATAATGGGGTCATAGCAGACAGCCTGCATGTACTGCACAATAGCACGAATGTAGGTCGCTTAATTGTGTTTGGCCTTCTTCAAACTAGTAAAAAATGACAATGTCTGAAACTGAAATTTAACCAGACATTCGACCAAGAAATCACCCAAGTATGAACTAAAGACTTAATCACGGCGTCAAAGGGCAGACACCTTGTGTGAGTAAGTAATGAGGATGAGATCATAGTAACCTCAATCGGGATAAGTGGGTCTTAGCAGTGGATTTAGCTGTCATTACAACAGGGTCAGAGTGTGTCCTCTTAAAACCTACATTCACTTGTACACTCATTCAAGAATTTAAATTTCCTTTTTAAATCCTGACCACCTTGAAACTGTAAACCTTTTCATCTGGACTCAAGCTGCCATATTGTTAAATTTACCACAGTTCAAGTCCACTAAGTTACCTTCACAGAAGTACAGCCCTGTGAGGGTAACTTAGTGGGATTAAGCCAAGCTTTACAAGAGAGCAGTTTGTCCCTGTGTGTTTACAACGATTGCATCAGAGCGAGCACTGAGCACAGTGAAAAGGGAGCAAAGTCAGATTAGCAGAACAATACAACCAGAATCTAAAACGTCAAATCTACAGACTCCAAGGCTCTTTCAGCTACAGTGACTCTGGAAACCCAACTTGTTTTTAACTCTACAGGAGTGAAACAAGTCTAATAGTCTGTGTCGCTCAGTGGTTATTCAACAGTACCGTGAATAACAGAGAGCACTCTGGAGAACACACAGACAGCAAAAGAAGTTCAAACTGAAAATGTGGGCTGTGGCTGTGAAGTTTATAAAATCAAAGACAGCTGAGGTCTAAAACAAGGCTGAATAATTAATCAATTTTCAATTGAAAGTGCAATTTCAAACAATGCAATTAGCAAATTGCAATGGCTGCAATTTAGGATATACGAGGTACGGCTATTAAATACTGGAATGATGCTGTAACTCAATTTTATTGAATTTTAGCAGATTAAAACTTTCAGAGGTTGTTAATGCTTGCTCACTGATGTATAGTATTTGGTTACACATCAGTCCTATCTCCCTATTTAATAGCCACACCATGTACATCTTACAGAGCATCTCACCCAATGTTCAAACTATTGTTTAGTGGTTTTCCATTTTCATGCTGTTGATCTTGTGACAGTCACATTTTAATGGTATGTGGTAACAGTCTATCACATGTTTGAAATCTATTACACAGTAAACTGAAGCTTGACTTTGAAAATATGGCAAATCACATCATCTGTCAGAAAAATCACAGTTTGATATTTTCCCCAAATTGTTGAACCCTGAAGCAAAATTAGTTTCTTCCTCGCTACTTAGAATTGAACCTACAGTATAAATCTGAAACAGCCAAGAATGCTTGATCTTTTCTTTGACGACTCACTTTTTGAGAAATCTACAAATGTACTATCAGATATCATGGTGACTCAGCTGAATATGCAAACCAACTAATCAGTGTTTGAGTTTGTGACAGGCTGAAAACATTTGTTATATGTTTATATCATCAGCATCTCTCTCGCCTACACTTTTGTCACACTACAACATTCTGTCAAAGCAAATACAAAGAAAGAAGCAAAGCTCTAGCAAATCCACTAGTGTGATCAGGTGGCTTGGATAACAGGCATAAAGCAGAAAAGCCACCAACACACAATTCTTATCTCAACAGCTTTGGGAGGATCAGTGTGTGAAACTTACTGGTTTACTTGGGTAAACATCAGACAGGTGCGCTTTGAGTTTCTCCACAGTCCAGTTTTGGTAACAGTTGATTGTCTGGTCATCGTATTTCTGATTGGGAGCCCTGATGACAAGGGTAACAGGACCGTCCACAACAGCTTGATCCATGACTCAAAACCATTTGTCTTCAATGAGAACTAGGTTATTGCCTCCAGTCCAGTTCTAGTGGGCTCCTGCCGTCATCAGAGACTCCCCTTAATTTTGCACAGACATGGAAGATGAGAGAAGACATTAAAATATCAGGTTAAACTGACACAATAAACATATAAGCTTAATACATTACAGAGGCTAACTTTGAACTACAGCTAGCCAAGCTAGCAAAAACCTGCCACTGAATATAACGTTACAAAGATGTATGTGCTCTAATACACATTTAACCAGTCAAGCCTTTGGTGACAACAACAGCGATATACCGTTATAACGACCTCGTATAAAAGGACAGAGTAGATTTTATCAGCAATGAAGGGATAAAATAATATTAACTAGAAAATAACCAGTCTAGGCTGGGGTATTTAACAACTGGCTAAGCTAACGTTAGCTTCAATAGGTTTCCTGCGACTGATGTCAGTGAAGTCGAGCAGAAAAAGTTGTCGCCGAACACAGACAGCTGACTAAATTAAAATAATCTGGTTATTTAACGATGTCTGTCTAAAACTGAGGCGTGACAGACCCGCTTTGCCTACCTTGTTTGCCCGACAGCGACCGAAATGTTTCCTTCTCGTAACTTCAAGCCTCGGCTGAACATGGGTGTTATTCTTCTTCGGTGGTTTTCGAGAAGTTGACGTTTCATCATTGTGGCGTCTCATCGCCGCCACCTCCTGGTCAGATGTGTTTACTACAACAGAGACACAATAGAAACCAGTATGAAGACAGAACTAAGATGAGATTGAACTTTATTTCTTTATTGCTAAGAGAAAAGAAAATTACATAACTTAAGAATAAATGCAGTGTCTAAAACAAAAGCAATCAGATATAAGCACAATTCTATACTGAAAATAAAAATAAGTAAGCTAAAACAAGACTAGATTGAAAAAGTAAAAAGTAATACCTGCAAACATTGCATATGAAACTGGAATATTGCATATAAAAATTAAATACTGAAAATGCAATTCATGTTGTATACAAATCAGAAATATTGCACATTACATTGATATGTTGGGGAAAAAAGAAAAAAATGCTGCACATCAAACTGAGATATTTCAGATGGAATTGAAACATTTTACCTGACAAAATTAAAATATTGTACTTTACACTGGCACGTTGTACATGAAAATCAAACATTGCACATTAAAATATTGCATATGAAATTGAAATATTACACAGGATAATGAAATATTGCACATGAAGTTGAAATACTGCATATGCAAAAAAAAATACTGCATATGACAGCGACATAGTGCACATTAAAATAAAATACTGCACATGATACTGAAAATTGATATCACACAAACTATTGACATTATTGTTCAGATTTAAGTGCTTCCACTGTCCTTCCTGCAGATGTGATGTGGTTTGATAGTAGAAAAGACCTCCTGTGGCCAAAATGACCATAAAGTTGCACTTATTGCAGGTAAACTTGCATTCACTGTTTACTTGTCCAGAATAGAATAATTAGCTAGACACAGTAAACAGAAACTAATTGTTTTTTCCTGTTGTCTGTCTGCATCAGTACATTAGGCCAAGAGAAAGACAGGAAAAAGGGAAAACACAAGCTTAAGTCTGTGCTTTCACTGATCTGTTTTTTCAGCTTGGGATGTCTAATAAAGCACTGCTTTATTAGTTATTTAGTTGCACTCAATTTATTTATTTTTATTTCTTTATCTAGTTGCACTCAATAAGCATTAATTAGTTATTACTGCAGATAAAAGTAAATACATATTTTTCACTAGAGCCAAAAACATTGATTTGGACACTCTTGTCATCTCCACAGTGAGTGATTAAGACTGATTTCTGGTGATAAGTCGAACACAGTAAATAAAGGTTGATGAATAACCAATTTGGGTCCACTTTAGTTGCAGTTGTGGGGATTTAATTTGACTGCCATCTTCTGGTGACACAGTGTAACATGCTTACCTGTCACTAAAGTCCTCTCTCATTATAGAAAATGAACAAAAAGTGTGGCGTCTTTGGGCAGATTACTTTGCATTTAAGTGCTGCATTCAAACTATAAGCAGCATAATGAGGAAGCAAGACCAGGACTGCTGAAGAAGGTCACAAGTCATGAGAATAAATATATCATCATTGTAATTAATGGCAGTAAACTGGACAATGAGAAATCATTGTGAAGTCTAGAAACTGACATCAAATTGGGCTGTAAACTATAAAAAAAAAGATCGCTAGTTTCAGGTTGTTGTTGTTGGGATGCTGTGAAAATGTCTTCAACTGTCCAGGTAATGAAAACATGAATGCATTTTTTTCTTTGAATGTTGCTGGAAATCATTAGAATTGGGATTACGATGCAGATTTGAAATTCTTGCTTTGAAAGTAGGTGCATGTTCTAAAAGTTGATATCCATTATGGACAAATTCAAGGACTCGTAGCTTGTATTGTCATATGCAGCAACAACCAGTTAAGAGTGCAGTGAGTCTGCTCCATACAACTTGCAAAGAAAGTTAAAGAGATGCTTGATATGAAGCAAAACACTTGGAAAAAATACAAGCAAACAAAATGATCAAGCACCAAATAACATGAAGTGTTGTATATTTAAAAAAAACAACCCAAATTGGCTGATTTTGACCTTCATTGAATAACTGAGAGTAAATGTGCACTAAAAGTGGGTTAGCCTACTTCTGACTAACTCATCCAGCTCAGGAGACCTTGCAGGGCCCCGTAGCACTGAAGTTTCAAACTATTATTTCCTCGGCGGATGAGGACGCCATTCACTCTGTTGTAGCGTCTTTGTCATGCAACATCCTTTGGTGTTTTTGCAGGACGAATCAGCGGAAGTGTTTTGATGCCAATCACGAGTACAGCAAACTACAGCAAATTGCAGCTAGTGTGAACTGCCCTGTCGCTCTCAGAGAAATCTTTAAGTAGCAGAGCACTTCTTGACCCAGATTTCCTCCGGTTGCTCCAGTTTCCCTGCACAGCAAATAACAGGCAGGTGAGGTGAATTGAAAAATTGGTGGTAGGTATGAAAATTTGATCATTTGAGTCAGACCTGTGATGGACAGACTGACCTTTTGTAGAACATGTATCACGTTGCACTCAATCTGTGGTGTGATTGACTCCAACTGTTAATACTGATTACTTAATTTATATAGCACCATTCTGCACAAAGCAGACACTGAAAATACAAATACAAATATATAGTGTTATTTTTCACATATATATATATATGTGTGGCTGTGGCTGTATATATGTGGCTGTGGCTGTATATATATATATATATATATATATATATTAACAGCCACATTCTGACCACTGACAGGTGAAGTGAATAACATTGATCATATTGGTACTATGGAAATCCCAAATGTCACTGGCCTACCCCCACAGGAAAATGCACCCCACCACATGGAAAAAACATCAAACAATCAGAGCATTTTTGAGCACATAAGGGGGACCAACACAATATTAGACAGATGGTCATAACGTTATGTCTGATTGGTGCATATTCCCAGTACAATATACTTTTTTTGCTTTTCATGCTCATACTCTTTTACTTGTGTTTATGTTTTTAGGACAGGTTTTTCTACTCATGTTTATTTTAAATTTGAATTTCTGAGACTTTTAATGGGACCAACTAAGCAATTTTCCATCTGGGATCAATAAAGCATTTCTGATTCAGTGCACCAATTAGGAGAAGACTGCATGATGTAAAGTCTTTTACTTTATCAGCCACTGTGAGGTGCTCTGTCAGGGGTCAAAAGGCCACAAAAGTCTCTAAGCAGTAAAGATTTGATGGATTTCTTCAAGAGCTTTTTCTGTATTTTCTTGTTAAACATAAACTCTTCTTCTAATATTTTTTTAAATCAAATGTACTTTTACATTTTTAATCTAAATTCTCTTAAAGCTTGTTATGTAGAGCGTACTTTTCAAAGAAATGCCTATTAAATGAATCATTTCCTACTGGACGGCTGCTTTCTCCTTCTGTGTGAGTCACACAATGAATGACTTCCTGCAATAAAAAAACACCTCTCATGAGGAGGGCGAAGCACTTTTCTCATGTTGTCCATCATGTTTGTTTCTCACCTCTGATCGATCAGTCGCTCTCAGCGGAAGCAAAATGTTGACAAGGTGACGCGCAGTATAGCGTCTCTCTGCAGGACTCTTTTAATGGCACTACATTAGAGATATCTATTTTTTTCATTTCCCTCTTCCTATGTGTGTATCATCTATTACTCTGCCTCACAAAGGGGCTGTTTTTCACACCCTGTCTCAATTTGGCGGTGGGCAATGCTGCAATATAGGACACATCAGACCTGCTGCCGCCATTTGTGAGGCTTCACAAGTGGACAGGGTTGAAATTAGGTCAGCATTAACCTAAGTTCTGATGTAATTTTCCATCCCATTAGTGAATAGCATTTTTGAATTTCTAATTCGCCCAACATGCATCATTTGATTAGTCGACGTGCATCAGGAGCTTTATTCCGGAGGTGTCCTTTTAAAAGATATTTATTTTTTCCGCTTCATTGATTTCGTCTCTGTGTCATTGTGCTTATATTCTGTGAGCTTCTGCTTCGACCACACAACCCTTATTAGATTTCAATCAAGCCTGAGGTGGATTCATTCACATCAGGAAGAGTGATGAAAGAACCATGTTGATCCGTGATGAGTCTTGATTTTATGAATCTGGAAACATAAAGTGACACCTTTAAATGAATGGAGCTTATATTTGTTCATTTCCTCTGAGCTAAGTAGTGATAACTCTTTATTTGAACACTTTTATTTAAGATTCATAAGCAGCACATCTCATAAATTATCCATAACACACTATAGTCTAATCATAGGCTCTTTTTATGTGTCTGTCTGCATTTATAGACCTTCATTTCTCTTCCAGTGAAACATCCTCAACCCCTTTATACCCCAGGCTTTTTTTAAATCTCCAAATTCACCCAGAAACGACAATTCTATGGCCAAAATGAACAGCCTTGGGTTTAATGGATAAGAGGCACCTTGGAGAATTTTTCCCCATTACGAGGCCAGGGTTAAACCTGAATAGTTAAGTGTACGACGCACTGTAATAAAGCACCCTGAAGATATTCTCTACTACTGGCACAACACAACAAACGGTTATATTTACCCAACCGCTACCAACTGGAACCTCTGGGTCTGCTTGGTGTTTTCTGTTGTTTATGACCCGACTGGGACTCTGGATTCCCCAACATGTCCCATGAGGGCGTTTTATGCGATTTGGTTAATGAATTTCCACTTTTCTATATACAAATTAGAGAAAACAAACAAGTACATTAATCTCGCAGCACCCACTAACAGGCCAACCGTCAGTGTTATTTTTCAAGCTGCTCTGTAAACAACTGTACTAAACCCATAAAGGCCCTTTTACTTGTTTTGATTTGTTATTTTTTGGTGTTAGAATCGCAGGCCAGAGTGAAACTTGAAAAACTGGAAAATACCACGATTATGCACCAATCAGCCACATTATTATGACCACTGACAAGTGAAGTGAATAACATTGATCATATTGGTACTATGTGGTGTTCTGCTGGAAAACCTTGGATTTTAACATCCGTGTTGATCAGACTTAGACACCCAAATAAACATTGTCCCACATCAAACACACTCCCTCATGCAAATGGAAATCCCAAATGTCACTGGTCTACCCACACAGGAAAATGCACCCCACCACATGGAAAAAACATTAAACAATCAGGAACATGTTGAGGAACATGACAATGGCCAAACATGTTGATTCGATCTCCAGACTTCTTGTCCATGCCCAATCGTTCAGGGCATTTAGGATGACATAAGGGGGGCCTACACAATATTAGGCAGGTGGTCACAGAGTTACGCCTGATCGGTGTAAATGTGAGTCGTGAAAACTGTTTTCCCATCTGTAGATGAATATACTCCACTTCTAATTCTGCAACAAGCATTTGACAAATTACAAGATGCACTCTTCAGTCTAAACTTGCATTTTCTCCTCTCAAGTGCCCGAGAAAAGATGAATGATAGTTTGCACATCACCACTCTGAAAGGACAGAACACTGAGAAAGTCTCTGAATACAAATATCTGGATAGATTTCATATTGACGCCCTAGTTTGCAAGCCACAACAGAAAATTGAGTACAGAAACAGAGCTACTCAGGAGAATGTGAATAAATGAAGTCATCTTCTTATTCGTCTTAGAATATGGAGATGAAACGTCTCAACCTCCAATCTGAAAGCTCTGGATTCAGCCCTTAGATTCATTACCTGTGACAGTCACTCGACTCATTACTGTTTACTGCATGAAAGCGTTGGTCCCAAATTCATTATTCAGCTCTGACATGTGATTTACTAATCTGCTTACATCACATTTTTCTGCTGCACACACATTGAACATTTTGTAGCAAACACTGAAGTCTGCCACAACTGTACCTGTTACTCAATTTAAATCCACGATCACAAACTACGCAGCTGTTGAATGTAACTATTTATAACCGTGTTTGTTTTCTCGCTGATTGTGGCCTTTTACATTCTGTTGATTGTACTCACGACTTAATTGGCATAAAGGTGTCTTCAGTGATTCCTCAAGACTTAAATAAAGGTTGAATGAATGAATATATTTATTTGTGCTTCAATGATATTCATTCACAATGATGCAAAGGTTAGAAAAAAAACATCCTGTAACTTTCTGATGTTGTTTATCTATTTTTGACTTACAGTATAAATTTAAAGAATGCAACATAGTTTTTGTACATAAATCTTCAGGGCAGGAGGTTAATAGTAGTCTTTGCAATTAAATGATAGTCAGCGGCTGTTGCATTTATTATGCATGCTACATAAAAAGCAAAGGAAAGATGCAAATGTGGTCAAAGTGGAAGATTAATAAATAGTCGCTGGAAATTGTTGGCTGTTCTGACAGTCAGACAAAAATTCTTTAAAAATGGTGCCTCATAACAAAGGTGATAAACTCAAACAAATGACTAATAAAACCCACATTATGTAGTTATTTTATAATTTAAAAAAAAACATGATCATTAATGGGGAAAGTCAGTACACATTTATCACACCTTCAAATCAAAGAGAGTCCACCTTAGATACCACTGACTGGAACTTCCTTGGTGCAACATGTTTTATTGAGATTTACAGCATTGTGCTTATCATGCAGATCTAAGGAGCTCTCCAAGGCCTTTAAAGAAAAGGTTGTGGATGCCTGTGAGTCTGGTGAGGCATTCGGAAACTACAAATTATTAGAAATGCTTCTCTCCACTGTAAGAAAAATAGATTTCAAACTACTGTCAAGCAAATTTAGCCCAATAGCTGTCTGATACAAAAAAAAATCTCCAAGAATCCAAATCACAGGATCTGCAGGTAGTTCTGCAACTGTTGGTGTCAAAGTGCATTAATCTGTTATCAGATAATCTGACCTGCTGTGCAAAAGGAACACTGGAAGGAAACTAAAGTTTGCCAGAGAACATGCAAAGACCGGCCTTTTGGAACAGTGTGTTCTGGACAGGCAGTTTAAAGACAAAGATGTTTCCCACAAGTTTCAACAGACATGTTTGCAGTAGACTAAAGACAGATTTTCAGGAGAACAACTTCAAAAATGGCTGTGGTGGTAAAATTGTGGTTCGGGGTTGCTGCGCGAAGACATCAAAGGGTGCTTCAGGATAATGTGTCTGATTCTGTCTGAAAAATGAAATGGAACCAGAAGTGCATCTCATTTCTTACAGCTGAGGATGAAAGTGTTGTCAAAAGTTTCAGCGAGCCAGAGACTGGTGGACAATTGTGTGAAAACAAGAACAAGATGCTATTTCTACTGAAGGAGGACATATCAGCTTCTGGGGCCAAGAGTGTTTTTATTTTTTCCATGGAAGAAATTACATCTGTTTTAATTTTTGTTGCATAAATGATGGAAAAAGGCAGTTTTCCTTGTTGTTGTGTTCAACTAAATCATTTTTATCCCAATTCAAAAATGCTTGTCCAAATATGTCAAAAAGCCAACGATTTCCGTGTACCTACTTATTCACATAACTGTATTTAATTCTTCTGTAAAATGAGCAGATAACAAATCTATTCTTCAGAATCACACAAACAGGCTGAGCAAAATGAGAAAATGGGAAATAAACAGAAATAAGACACATGACGAGCCTTTTACAGCAGGTGAACCACTTGAAAACTTCTTATACACTCAGTGGTCACACTAAAAAATGGCAACAATAAAAAAAAATTTGTTTTCATGAGTTATTGCAACTTTAAATGGAATTATGTTCAACCAAACTAGGTGAGTTTGTGGAATCAGCTTTTCCACTACAGTTGAAGGTATTGTTAATTACCAGTTACTCAATAATTAACATAAACACAAGCTTTTAGATAGATTACTCAAAAAATAGGTTGTTCCAACAAGAATTCCCATGTTATTTAAAATGATTTTAAAAAAGGAACTATTATCTACTTAATTACCATGATTATGAGCCCAAAGACTGTTTTCTTGACCTCAAGGTGAAGAAAAACTTAGTTATCAAGGCAATTTCATTCAGTTACCTCAACTTAAATGCTGTTTTAAATCAACTAACATAACAATTTGACATACAATATTAAGTTGATGCAATTACCAACATTACTGTCAACCCAACCCTTCAAAATAAAACTTAAATCTGACTAAATCAGAATTTTTATCTTGCGATCACTCATTTGATTAAGTGGTGAGAGTGCATCAGGAGACATGACCACGTGTTGATAAAACATATGGACTTAGGATCATTTCTTCCTTCTATAACAGAAGAAGCAAGTCTAATACATGAAGCCAGTGCACAAAAGCTCCAGCTTTCACATTATTCAGTCAGTGTGAAACCAAAATTCACCTATTGTTGTGTCGTTTCTGCATTTGTGACATTCGCCCTTTTGACGAATTCCCTGTGACAGCAAGTGAAAAGCTGTTGATGTTTATTGTTGTTCGCTCAACAACACAGAGACTTTTCTTTTTCTATTGAAGTGAACACATTCAGCATCCTCTGTTGATGATGAGCGCCTACATACGTGACTCACTAGTGTGAAAAGGTCAGAGGCTGAGGGAGGTTTTGTTTTGCTCTTTGAGGTCACAGTACATATTCTGTTTTCTTTGTGTCTTAAATGGCAGTCATTCTCTCTCTGTCTTTCTTCTAATTGTATTTCAAGGTCAGAAAAATGAATCATACATTCCCAACTCAAGATGTCACCACAAGTGGCACAAATGAAGTTGCTAATCTGTTGTGAAATCATAGCTGTGACTTGTGTATTTTCAGCACAGCAACACGTGTGTTGATGTTGACTTCAGTGATGGAAAGGACTGCAGTTACCATGTAGACTTAGTTAACAATTCAAAAACCATAACCTAGATTTTCTGTAGAAGTTTTCTCATGAGATCTCCATACAATGTCTGAAGGATCATGGCAAGACAATATCGAGAGTTGTGCTTTCACACGTAGCACACAGAAGATTGTCCCCCCTTGTAAGGTTCTGCCTCGAGCTTTAATTATGTTTTACAAACCAGAATATTTCAGATGTGTCACTGAAAAGGCAACATTTCTTCATTCGGAATGGTATTACATGAGAAAAACCACTTGAGTTCTAATATTTTCTTTCAACTCAACATATTTAAAGTGCCTGCACATCCATAGCAAACCTACAGAAGTGGTTTTAAAGACCTCCTCCTGGTACCCCGATAGCCTAGTGGTTTTGTCACGTAACGCATGTGCAGAGGCGTAACGGCTGTGCTGGGTTCGAGTCCGACCTCAGCCATTTACCGCTTGTCCTTCCCCACTCCCTCCCATTTCCTGATCTATCCACTGTCCTGTCCAATAAAGGCATGAAAGGCCAAAAAATAAATCTTTAAAAATAGAAGACCTCCTCCTGTGAAAATCAACTTTTTAATGTTATGTCCACATGTAGTGTACTGGCGACAGACTCAAAAACTCTGATTCACAGTTCTAAGGTTTCAAATGTGCCATATAAAAGGTAAGCAACCAGTCCTGTCAGCTTGCAGGGAATGGCTTTCTGTTTCATTATTCTTCTGCAGATTTGGTTTCTGGTTCAAACATGTATGGCTGAATTACTCCAATATTACAACTTACCATTGTGTAGCATAGAAGGGTTTGACAGTCTTTGAGCAGTGTTTTTTAAAAAAAAAAAATCTAAATATGTAACTTTGATGTACAGATATGAGGTTTTAGGGGTTTAATCAAAGCTTTAATGTGTGACTAGACATCACAACATTCCCACAACACTGGGTAAACAATGTCTGAGGTTGTTTTGTGGATGTTGTTGAGGGAACACATTATAGAACATCCATCCATCCATCCATCCATCCATCCATCCATCCATCCATCCAACCATCCATCCATCCATCCATCCATCCATCCATTATCTAAGCTCGCTTAATCTTCTGTAGGGTCATGGTGGGGCTGGAGTCTATCCCAGCTGACTCGGGCAAAGGCAGGGGACACCCTGGACAGGTTGCCAGCCTATCACAGGGCTACATATAGAGACAGACAACCAAGCCCACTCTCATTCACACCTATTATCCAAGCCTCAGATGACAGAATGTTCTTTATAAGACATTCCTGCAATGTGATATATTACCAAAGGTGGAACATTCTGTCTGCAATGTTCTGTGGGTGTTTTGGGGATGTTGTTGGGAAACACATATTAGAATTCAATAAAACATTCTCATGGTATTCCATGACAACAAAGAAAGAACTTTCTCAAACCAACATTCAAAAAGTGTCTTCCAGATGTTATCAAGATGAAAGAATGTTCGTTATAGATAAGCTTTTATATTGCCCTGTAATGTGAAATATTAAAGGTGGAAATTTTGCCTTTTTGTTGAGGGAACACATTATAGAACGTTCCTCTATAAGATGTTTCCACAATGGTAACAACAGGTGGATGTTCTCAATGTAACATTACACATTCAAAGAAACATTATCAAGATGTTATTGAGTTCTTTGTAAGACATTCCTGTAATGCAATATGTTAACAAAGATGGAACATTCTGCCCGCAATGTTCCGAGAAAGTTTTGAGGATGTTGTTGAGGAACACATCAGAGAAAACGTTCCCACAATGTTGCACAATTTTACATGATGGCAAAGGAAGAACGTTCTCAGAGCAACATTCATGTTAGCGCCAAACACTTTTAGAACATCTCCAGTTATCCTACCTTTAAAATGAACATTCTGGGAAGTAAAACTGAAAATGTTAGCAGAACTTTCTCAGAATGTTTTTGGAATATTAAAAAAAAAATCTAGCTGAGTTACTCTCAGGCCTGTGTACATTGTGTTTGACTGACATCACTGTGACTCTCTTAATTTAATATTGTTGCTCCCTCCAGGCAGAAACAAATTACACTTGTTTGATTCTTATGAGTCTGTGGAGTCTGGTAGCCTCACGTATCACACGTTAAACTCAAAGTACCTGTGTGGGTGAGCACAGTCTTCAGCTACTTTTAGACACTCTGAATGACTAATCTTATCCATAAGCACTAGAAATACACAAAGGATGGAAGAGGTTTGATGAAGTTTAGGTAGAAGATTACTTAGGAAGATAAAGAACATATGAAATTATGGAATACACTTGATAAAAATACACTAGATCCTCTTGCTACTTGTTTCACATCCCTTCTACTTTCTCCTGTATTTATTCCACCTATGATCTCAGTGCAGTCAACTCCATAATGCCATAAAACATTAAATAAGTTTACTCGGGCAGAAGCTTTGGCAACATTTCTGCCTCTACTTGCCAGAGTTAAGGTCAAAATTCTCACTCATCATTTGGCTGTAGATGTACTGCATGACGGAAATCCATATCGACAGTGTCATGAGTGATGTGTTCAGGGCAACTCGCTTGTACGTCACTTTTGGACGAGTTCAGCTGATTTCAAGGTTTGCCTGTTTCGGACTTTCTGTACAGAGCTCACTGATGTAATAGAGACTTACATTGGCTTATAAGAATGCATTTATTTTGTGATAAGATTTATAAAGATAGTCAGTCAAATTCTGTGAATGTCTTCACAGAACAAGTTTAAAATTGATCTAAGTATGTATATACACTGATCAGACATAACATTATGAACACCTGCCTAATATTGTGTTGGTCCCCCTTATGTGGTCAGAAATGCTCTGAACAATTGGGCATAGACTAGAGGACCTCTCAGGGTGTCCTATGGGGTCTGGAACCAGGACTTTGGCACTGGATCCTTTGGGTACTCTGGCTTGTGCAGTGGGTCCTCTGTCAATCAAACTTGTTCCACTGCATCCTGTTGATGCTTGATCACAATGGGGTGTAGGAAGTTTGGAGGTCACATCAACATTTTGGGCCATTGTCATGTTCCTCAACATGTTCCTGATTGTTTGATGTTTTTTCCATGTGGTGGGGTGCATTTTCCTGCAGGGGTAGACCAGTGACATTTGGGATTTCCATTTGCATGAGGGAGTATGTTTGTTGTGGGACAATGTTTATTTGGGTGTCTAAGTCTTATCCCTCGGATGTCTAAATCCAAGGTTTTCCAGCAGAACAGCACATAGTACCAATATGATCAATGTTATTCACTTCACCTGGTCATAATGATGTAGCTGATTGGTGTATGTGGCTCATTTGGACTGTGGATCTCTGAGCAAACTAAACTGAATTTTATCCAGTTTATCTATTTATCTACTCCTGACTTTCTGATACCCAAATGTTGCACGGGAACCAAAATCAAACTCAAAATGCTTTTTCAAATGTGGCATTAATATAGTTTTCTTGACATTTGTCCATTGTAACCACCATCATCATCAATCACAAAAAAAAAAGACAGCGGTTATCTTCTGCTGTCGTTTTTCATTTTCATTGAACTGAACTGATTCCAAAGCCCTCGTGCCCCCTTTGTATTACTCATGATGGTGCCTACAATTAGTGACTCAGTGATGTGGAAAAAGTCACAGGAGGAGGGTTTAACTGCATGTCTGAGCTCAATAAAAAACCACGTCAGGTTCGTTTAACCCTTAATCACGCCGCACTAATAAGCAGTGCTCCTTCACTATTTGGGGTTATTAACACAATATCCTGGAGCCCGAGTGACTCACTTTGTCATTTAACTTTACATTCACATGGTGGAATTAAACATGTGGGACATATTTAGAAGTGTGTGAGCTCATCTGACTGTAATCAGCTGGATAATCATCAAGATTAGACAATATGCAGTCTAATTTATACAATGATGTGAGGTATTTCAAACACATATTGCAAAAAAAAAGCTGACTTTTTAAAAAACTTTTTTCACCAGAATTACCATAAAACTTGAAGCATAATTTGACATGCACAGCCACCTGTGAGTCACACTCCCCTGTGACACCTTTCCACAGACCTGTTGCTTACACTGGGTGGCAGTATACGTTCATTTTTCTACTAAAATAATACCACCTAATTAACCTGCGATGAACTGCATTGCTATATTTCCGGTAAAATGTCATCACTTTATAATCTGAGCAAATACACGTGCACGTTTGCAACATTTGAAACATGCAACTTTAAATCCAGTATATAACACTTAAGTGCATGGAGGGCTATAAAATGTGAGTCAATAAAAAAAACTGTTGCAGCAAACTATTCTTCTGCATTTTAAAAGATGAAAAAGGGAAATGTCAATGCAAGGTGCAGGATTTCTTTCATACATATGTAGCACATGAACTCGGAGTGTGCATCAGTAGGTTTAAAGAAGACACACTGTTCAGTCTTGATTGAATTTCCCTGCAACACCAATTAGATATACTGCAGTTTTGCACTTGCCCCTTGTTATTACGGTTTGAATGATCCCACTGTGCCACACTGCACAGGCCATTGATTTACTGGAGAGAAATCTCGAGTTTGCTCTCAGCAATTCATCCTGCGTCAACAGCAAAGTGTATCAAACTGAAAACTTTTCTTTTTGAGCTGCATGACTGTCTTACGCACACACAAATCTAGCCAGTCTAAAAGACAGCAGTCCCCATGGAAACAGGTTTCCTAGCTGCAGGAGCTCCATAAACAGATTTCCTGACAGAAAGGGTAAGGGAGAGGGAGAAAAAGAGAAAGAGGGAGGACTCAAAGTGCGAGTTCTGCAACATTTATGCGTTATGATCTATATGCAGTCAATCTGTTACACTGAGAGTCGGGGCCTTCTGCCCCGGCTTCACCTGGTTGTGCATCGCCAAGCACTTATGACTCACCCGCTAACTTGACGCAACTCAGGTATACTCTGTTCATACCATTAGTCTTAAGTTTTCTTTGGACACCAGCATGAACCTAGAGAGGGGATGAAAGCGGCCATAATAACAGTGACTCAGGCTTTCCTCTGAGTGTTAGTGCTCTCTGCCTGCAGGAAGGAAAGATGTGCAAATTAGGCAAGGTCAATTGCATGCTATTTTGCTAAAGAAATCCCTCCTACTAATGCCAAAAACGGATGTGTTAGGAGAAGATGATTGGCTGGCAAATTGGCCGTGAAGTTCTGTTCGCACTGGTGGTATTTGTCTTCTGAGTCATTCTGCGGTGGGTCATTAGGCTGCATCATAGGCTGGATGACCCCGTGTCTTCACAATGGGCCTATATTAAAACACGTGCCACCTGTGGGTCTGTGTAACATCGCCTTGTGTGGGGTTTATTTCTGGCGGGCTCCCAGTAGCCTCATAGAAACCATGAATAGCGCACTCAGCAGACCCTGGGCGTGCATTGTTCAGGCAAGAACATCTTGGCAGAAGCATTGTGATCAAAAATGGTTCCTCTGCGCGGGTAAATTATTAGTTGCACAGACTAAAAATAGTTCCTGGAATCAACTCCCTAGCATTAAAGATAATTACTTGGTGGTGTGCAACCAGTGGCTCATTTTCAAGACATATATTTATAGGAGACTGTGATCTAAAATGGAGCCCCCAATAAACGTAGCTGGAAATAACACTTTTGGAAAAGAACTAGTTGCATCACAAGACGTTTGCTAGGATACAGTACAGTCAGTGTGCCTTTTAAAGGAAACAAAATCTTTTTATATACTTAATCATCAAGCTCAAATGTACTAAATAAAGCTACCATACCAAGATATTTATCAAGCTTTTCTTACCTTTCCTGCAGCTCCAACAGTTCATCTAATCACTAGTGTGATGCATTAATTCTTCTTTAAGACACAAAGCTGCTATCCCACTTCTTAATTCAAAATCCTGCTGTGTCCTGTTGCTTTGTTCACTACAGCCTTTAAATTTCCGATCAAATTTATGACTGAGTTCAACATTATACCAATAATTTTACGATAAATATTGTGGGAAATTGCTGTAACTGTTGAACCTAAACACAAAAACATTTTGCTGGGTTGTTAGTAGATTTAATATTGTGAGAATAACAGATTCTCTAAAAAAGATGCACAAATGTTACAGCTTTTGCAGTGGACCGAGAAGTCATGAATTTCTCTTTCATTGGACAGCATGCATAGTTTTGTAAGTTGTCCGGACAATATATGAAATGCTGACCCAAACAAGGTAAGAAACCCCCACAGACTAAAGCGTATCTCCTCAGACGAACCTCAACCCTTTTTCCTGTAACCCTTGTTCTTGGAACCTTATGCAACCTGCAGACAAACATGCTGGAAGTCACTCCACTGACCTTAAATGGTCTAGAAACAAGAATACATAAACATCAATACATATTCAACATATAAATAATAGATTTAGACTGTTTTAATAGGTCACTAGAACAAGATTTCCTATTTGTGCCCCATTAAAAGTTCTTGATCAAGCGTTTGCTGCTCACCAGGTTGTAGAACTAGACCCTCATGCAGCTCAGGTCACAAACCCAGTTAAGTAACACATATTTACTTCCAAAGGCATGTTTTTGACACTTTATTGCCCTAATTTGTTGTTTTTCTTTCACAAACTTTCCTATTATTGACTTATTTATTTAAAATGCTCATCAACACTTACTGACCAACAATAAAAGATGTTTATTTGGATATTAATAGATTTCTCTCTAATGGCTCGGCAGGCTTTTAAAGACATTAGCTGAGAAGACATTTGACAGCTCAACCCACTAAAGCACTATAAATGCTCTGTTGTACTTGATGTGTGCCACGTTTTGTCTTACCACCCACTTTTAAATAAAACTTAGCCAAGATTTGACAATCTTAGTTGGTGCATATAACCTCTTAAACATTGCTTTAACACTGCTGTTTAAACGGGTAAATCACAGACTTGAAGATGTGTCATCAGGTCACAGTGTCAGTCTCAAGGCAAATGTCAGTGTGGACCTTTGCTTTTTTAACACACTTGCAGCAGGTGTGAGGCTCAATCTTGCATAGAGAGCATTTACAGAGAAGTGCTACAGGTTATTTTTGGAGCCACTATTCCTGATCACATGATTTGTTTTCCTACTTTTCTGCTCCTCAGTTCAGGGGCAATCAGTCTGAACCAACTGCACTTGCAGTGTAATTTTTGGCAAATCAGGGTCTGTGACTGTAATCACGGCCACCCGCGTGGTCAGTGTGAAATAACGTCTCCTCTCCAGCCGTCACTTGCTCTCAGCCGGAAACACATGCAAGCAAGTTCTCGGACACCTGTGGCGGGCTTGGAAGCGTGAAATTATGGAAAAGGTCAGTTAGGAAGCAAAGGAATGTGGATCATAACCAGACATCTCAGTGAAATTCATTGCACTAACTGCTCTGTTCTTGCTTTCCAGCTCAATTCAAATCTTCATTCAAAATGCATTTACACCTTTCAAATGAAACAGTAGGTGGCCAGTGATGGACAGTCATAACAGCTTCATTAAAATCCACACCTGTACATTTCATTTCCTAAAGGGTTTCAGGAATTCTTGTATAACCGTGCTCTGCCTCCCATTCATGTCATCCTCTTCTTCCAGTTTCTCTTAATGAATAATAATTATAAATGTTTACTGTTGTCCCACTGAAAGGCAAAAATAAAGCTTAATTTAAGTGAGTTGGTAGCGTGAGGCATGACAACTAGTAAACCTCCCTCCTTTTCCTCGGTGCTTCTCCCTTCCACAAGCCAAGAAACAAAACATGAATGGAGGCACAGACATGTCAGCACTGTCAATGGGCTCGACTGCTCATTCAGGAAAAAAAAAAAGCTCTGCAGCGTACACAGAAAAACAGACTCTGCGTCTATCATTTTATTGTCAATCAAAATTGGGATAATGGGTGCAAGGCCTCTGCAATAAGCGAGTCAAGCGGAAAACTGCACTTAAGTGAAAGTGCTGTGCGGCGCTCAAAGTGTGTTGTATTGAACAAGTTAGCACTCGAGTATGAGTTTCCATAGCTACGGGTTCATCAGAATGCAGAACACGTATAGTCTTTTTCACTTGAGATGTGAGAGAGGGGACAAGCAGGTTGAATTGATGCACTCTGCAGAGTCACAAATGGTAGCATTAAGTTCAATTAACAGGCATCCATCGAATAACTTCAGCCTGTTGTCTGGATGGTTATTCTAAATGCTCTTTTTATGCCACATAAGAGCCACCATATGACTTCGTCCATCTGAAAGTTAACTATCATTTATGCTATATAAGCGACCCACCTGTGGCTCGATACAGATCTCTGAGTCATTGTCAACAGATCTGCGTGTCACTGATTCCAATAAAAAAATTTAGAGTGCAAATAAACATTTCAAGAACATGTGATTTGACTATTTCAGTGTGTTTCTCATCTCCTTTTGTAAAGCATTTTTACATCACTGGCCAAAATCACCTATATTGCAATGTGGATACATGCAGCAGTGCAAAAGAGGAATCTTCTCCATAGCTTGTAACAAGAGAAAAACTCAGAAACAGATGTGAAGCTTCAGTTAGTGTCTACATTTTAAAAAAAATCATTATTGTGAAAAATCAGTGACTTTGACTCTGGTGTGACTGTTGGTTGCAGAAGGGGTAATTCAAGCATTTCTTAAGGAGATCTCTTGATCTCCTGAAGTCCTGGGAATTGTACACACTACATGATTTACTCAGAATGGTGTAAAAGCCAAGAAAACATCCAGTTAGAGGCGGGTGTCTGGATGGAAATGTCTTAGTGATGAGTGAGGTCAGATGAGAAAGACTAATCCAAACTAATTTAACCCCTGAACGCCAGTTGTCGCAAATTTGCAACCTACTGCTGCAGCCGAGATAGCGTATGCATTCCTTCAATGCTGGTTCGCGCATATTCAATACTTGCTTAGGAACCTTTTGCAAGCACTGGTTTCTTTTAGGACCGGTTTGAATGACATTTGTGGCATCAATAAAAAAAATGTTTACCATTAATGCCTGTTGCATTACACGCTTATATCTATTATATGTGCTATAGACATATTAACAATCTCCATTTAATTTAACATCAACCTGAAATCAAAAAACACTAATAGTAATTTTTTTTAAATATAATTGTAAAAAATTAAGGCATCAAGGGGCTATACTAAGGTAAACAAATTGGACTCTACTCCTGTCAACCATGAACTGAAATATGAAGAAGTACAAGCCTGATGTAAAAATGTAGCCTAGTCTGATATCTGCTGACGCTGCAGATTGTCAGGTCAGAATTCGACATCAACAGCATGAAATATGACTCCAACCAGCCTGGTGTCGACAGTCCAGGCTGCTGGTTGTAGTACGATGATGTGGGGAATATTTTCTTGGCACATTTTGATCCCCGTAACATCAACCAATCATCATTTGGACTCCACAGACCATCTGAGTATTGCCATCACTTTATGGCCGCAATTTAACATCTTCAAATGGCTGCGTCCAGCATGATAATGCTCTATGTGGCAAAGCAAAAGCTGCCTCAAACTGTTTTATGCCTCAGAATGAATGTGGCATGAATGGGCAGTTGACGAATCTGCAGAAATTATGTGATGCAATCATATCAGCATGTACCAGACTCTCACAGAAACGCTGTTCTGGTCGACCTTCTTGTGCGTCTTCTTTCTGATGCTGCTGCCAGCTGGGATTTCCACATCTGTCACAACTGCCCTCTTCTGCTCCTCTGTATCTGCTTGGTTAACCAGCTGCTGCTTGTCAGTCTGGAACTTGAAGCCCAGAAGAATATCAGCTCTGTTGTTTTTTAAGCCACTGACAGGTGAAGTGAATAACATTGATCATATTGGTACTATGTGATGTTCTGTTGGAAAACCTTGGATTTTGCCATCTGTGTTGATGAGACTTAGACACCCAAATAAACATTGTCCCAAAACAAGCACACTCCCTCATGCAAATGGAAATCCCAAATGTCACTGGCCTACCCCCTGCAGGAAAATGCACCCCACCAAATGGAAAAAACATCAAACTATCAGGAACATGTTGAGGAACATGACAATGGCCCAACATGTTGATTTGACCTCCAAACTTCCTACACCCCATTGTGATCAAGCATCAACAGGATGCAGTGGAACAAGTTTGATTGACAGAGGCCCCACTGCACAAGCCAGAGTACCCCAAGGATCCACTGTCAATGTCCTGGTTCCAGACCCCATGGGACACCCTCTTGTCCTCTTGTCCATGACCAATGGTTCAGAGCATTTTTGAGTACGTAAGGGGGACCAACACAATATTAGGCAGGTGGTCATAATGTTATGCCTGATCGGTGTTGATACCATGAAGCTTCTACCTCATTGCCCTCTGTCTGCATTCCCTGGACATACTCGCATAGCAGTCATCTCACTAATATATTCATGGATGTTTGTTACGTCCTCCTGGATAGTGGCTCTAACACTGGTGACACTCACTAATCCTCTCTTAGCAGCTGGATGGCGCAGTGGTAGTGCCTTTGAAACAGGGGAGTGGGGATTTGAATCCCAGTCAGAGCTGGTTTCTAGAATTTGCTAGAATTTCACTAAAGCTAAAACCAGCTGGGAAAACCAATTGGGAAGTGGGCTTATTATTACAAAGCACCTCATTAGGAACAGCATAGAGGATTGCATTAAAATCCACCCCTGTAACTAAATCCTACCTACATGTTCTGCTTAACAATGAAATAAGTCACAACATGGAATCTAAAGACACTCTGACTTTTATTATCAGGGATTGACTGTGGTTATGGTTAATAAAAAGTCTGGCTTGCAGGTCATTGTAGCATGAAAATAAGACTTTGTGCTTCTCCTAGTTGTACTGATTCTTGCCCCAGTCTGCAAAACAACACAACTCAGGTCAGTTTTGCAACTTTTCTTGTTGCCATATTACATATTCTGAATGCAAAGACAGGGTCAGAACCTGTTCGGACAGCATTTCAACCGAAGTGGGAACATGCAGGAAGCAGCTTTTCTCTCCGTTGTCACAAGGTTCACCTGTAATGATCCTGCACCACTTGACTTCGACATGCCCCTTGAACCATCTCCTGTCATTGCAGCCGTGTCGGTGGGTGCAGCCCCTCTGCAGCGTCCCAGTCTTCCTCTCAGATCTGAGCAGAGAGCATGAGGCATCTGACAGCAGCCACTAGAACTTGTCAGTATCAGAGCGTTGTATTCAGCTCCATTCTCATGTCTCCCCTCAAGGGCAGCCAACTTCCTGTTGCTGGGTTACACTAATTGCAGCATTAGTATTCTGTATTGAGCTGCCGCCGGAAGCTGTGGCTCCACCAGACACTGATGGCCAGTGCAAGCCATTGTAATTACAACACCACAGCGACCCTCTGTATTCTTCGTCTGAGTTTCTCAAACCGATGCGACTTCCGTTTTTTGTCAGTGTTCGCTTTGCTTTTCTTACTTGTTATCTCGACCTGTCAGTGTAAAGGGTACGTCTGTTCCATTTCCTATTTCCCTCTTCAGAGGACTTCTGTGCAGGAGTTGTGCCTTCTGATGCATGAGCTCCTGTTGATCTTGAGATTCATAAAAAAAAGAGATCCTGCAAAATTACATTTGAAAAGTGCTGTCACCCAAAGGAAATACTCATTTTGGCTGAATGAGGTTTGAAAACATGAACAGAGTGCATGCAGCAGGACACAGCTGCACCATCTGCAATATGAAATCAGAGGCACATATTCTATATAATAGTCTGAGTCATCAACTCAGCATCAACAGATGTGCACAGTTATGACATGCATTCATATTACGTTATGTAAAACTATGCACGTGTGCATTGGTATTGTGGAAATTGACTATTTTATGTTAATAGGTTTTTCAGTTGAATGCCTGCTGCCTTCACAGTTCACACTTTACATGTCATATTAACTTAATTAATTCAGAGGAAAGACATCACCTCCATATGTCAGGCTCAGTTACCGTGACAACATCCTTTGTGGTGAGGTTTCAGCACAGAGGAACTCCCTGCATCATGATGAATATTCATAATAGGAAAAAAAAGCAATTACTCTCTGTTAGAAAACCAATACCCTCGGTTTGGTTTTAACTTCCGGTTTTGATTTGCTGTATCACTGGGGCCATACATGCACTTACGCAGCGTGTGTGTTAGTATCCACATGCAAGTGCTTATGAGAGGGCTTGGTGTGCAGAGATGTACGCAGTCTTCGAAAATATCATAGTTGTTGGTGCTCGCTCGGTGACGCAGAAGCTCTTTTTTCCAGTCTGTGTTTATCCCTGACCTGGCCAAAGGCAAAGCGAGGGTTGGTGTCATTCAAACAATGAAGTATTTATCAGGCGAACCTCAACAGGGCTGATCAGACATAAGCAAGCCTTTTTTTTGTTATTTACTTGCAGTGCTTTTTCAGCTTGCCGTGGCTGTGTGCACAGAATACATGCATCTAAATGTGTTGCAGGAGAAACATTAAAAATACGATCAATTTTGCAAGCAGACCATGTTTCTATCTTGCTGCATGGACAGCAGGTGAGGAAAGCTTCAGTAATCTAGCATAGCAAGGATTCCACATTCCTGCTGTTCGCCAGACATTCTGCTTCACCAGGCACATATTTTTTTCAGGTTGATGTGCGTCATTAGACCTGTGTGTGACTAAACTGTCTGCAGTAACATCACTGCCTCCATCAGATGTAGTCGCCAGGCTCTTATGGCCGAATACTTGCTACAAACTGGCATGAAGCTTTCATTGGTGAAAACCTCACATTCGATCATTTACTGGCATCAGCAAACTGCAATAAAAGAGAACTAATGAGCTCATCAACAGCAGGAGAGCACTGCAAGAATTTAGGAGAAAAATCATGCAAATTAAGTACAATGTTTTTAATGTTGTCAGGAGACTTCTTTGTGGCATGTTTAGGCTGTGCAATCACAAAGTGCCTGACAGATTCATTCAAAGCAGCATCTGACAGACAACTGCTGCAGCATTTCAAAGGTACAAGTGATTGCTTACAGCATAAACATGGCTTGACTTGGAAAGCACAAAGAGCAACTGATCCTTGGCATTGTTTGTGCTACAACTTCTGGTCGTCTTACCCCATATCATATCAGATTTTAAAATTACATGCAAAACCACTGTTTTAAAGCTGCACACGTCTGTGCTTTTATATTAATATTGGATCAAATGCTTTCCTGTAATGCGGGAGACATTTTTTGTAGTGATAATTATTGCCTGAGTCTGCAGTTTGCAAACCTTCATGCTGCGTTTTAGCATCTTTCAGATCATTGCTTTGAATTTTTAAGTGAAATTTACTGATTTGATTCATTCTGACCAGTATGTTTTTTGGCAAAAGAGCAAAGATAAACTATGTGCTCTGCCTGTCCAAAGCCACACAGCATTCAGACAAAGTTAGGAATTAGCTGGTGAACATACACTGATCAGACATAACATTATGACCACCTGCCTAATATTGTATTGGCCCCTCTTATGTGCTTAAAAATGCTCTGAACCATTGGGCATGAACAAGAGGACCTCTCAGAGTGTCCTATGGGGTCTGGAACCAGGACTTTGGCTCCTTTGGGTGCTCTGGCTTGTGCAATGGGGCATCTGTAAATCAAACCTGTTCCACTGCATCCTGTTGATGCTTGATCAGCAATAGAGTGTAGGACGTTTGGAGGTCAAATCAACATGTTGGGCCATTGTCATGTTCCTCAACATGTTACTGATTGTTTGATTTTTTCCATGTGGTTAGGTGCCATTTGGGATTTCCATTTTCATGAGGGAGTGTGCTTGTTATGGGACAATGCTTTTTTTTTGGTGTCTAAGTCTCATCAACATGGATGCCAAAATCCAAGGTTTTCCAGCAGAACAGCACATAGTACCAATATGATCAGTGTTACTCACTTCACCTGTCAGTGGTCATAATGTTGTTAATCGGGGTATATACATAGGAAAAAAACAATGAAATAACTCATTGCAAAAAAAAAAATAGTTGCAAGTTAACAAGAATTTGTTTCAGCTCCTCAGGCAGGCCACTGTAGATTTTAGGTGCTCAAGCAACAAAGGTACGGTTCCTTTCCATGAAATATAATCTGGAGCCTCACTATCAAGATCCTAATCAATAAAAAAAATTCAACTCCATCCCAAATCGAATCAGTGTGGCCCAGCAGCAGTATTCTGTACAAGTTGGCTTGACCTTTGTAATGTCAGTACCAAGATGCGGTTTGATGTCAGCATGCAGAGTTTCTGGTACTAGTAACAAGTTTATTCAGAACTTGAGTGCAGATTTAGTAAATGCTGGAATATCCACTCAGATACGAGTCAATAGCAGCGATACCAGCGAGCAGACAGAGACGATGAAGTTCACTGACTCACACGTGTCAGCTGTTGCCCCGTGCAGAGGTACTGTGCCGTACTGAAAACAAAATTCCATCCGCCGCCTCAAGCATGTGATCATTACACCATCTGGCAGAGTGCCTGGCACACCTACACATCTCTTGCCCTCTGGAGACTTTTCTTTGCAACATTTGGACAGACACGCTCTCGGTGCAAACATCATTTTCTTTCGGCTCGCTAGATGTCAGTAACTCTGTCGGAAGTTTGCCGCGAAAGGTGAGAGGGGTAATTACTGCGACTGCATATGGGAGGTAGTCTCAGGTGAAACAGCCACATGGAGCCTTTTTACTGAGAAACAACGGCTTTGTCAGAGGCGCATTCACTAGAATATCAAAAGGTTTGCTGACTTATTCTTCTGTGCACATTGAAGCTGCACTGCACAAATTTCTATATAGACTTTTTTAAACCTTGTCTTTCGGTTGGGTTGAACAGTTCACACAAAAGAAAATACCACATTAGGAGACATGGGGAGGCTGTGAAAATATACTGATCCACGGTTCCAAAAGGGTAATGAAGGCGGTTTTATATACATTTTTACCGCAGCTCTAATTGATCATCTCTCTGTGTGCATGTCATGTTGTAATGCCAGATTCATTTATTCTTTCACTTTGCTCCAGTGTCTTTCACCCTCTCTGTCTTTTCAGCATTAGCGTTGAATGACGTCTGTTCTAGCTGAGTCTTTTGAAGTGCTGTCATTCATGTTGTCATTGTGTTCAATAACTGCAATCAGCCCACTCGCTTTGCTTTCTCTCTCTCAGCCGGCTGAGTGTATGTGAGTGACTATACATGTGTGCACGGTTAATTTGTGGATGTGAATAGAAATGAAAAGGGTCTGGGAGAAATTGTTGAGGCTAGCTGTTTTCTCTCTCTCTCTCTCTCCCTCTATCTCTCTCCTTTTTTTTTTTTTACTTCAATGACGTCAATGACATTTTAAAGGAGGCAGCAACTACATGAAATTAACACCTACAGCAATCACTTACTTGGAAGTACCAGCTCACCATGGCAATTACAATGAAGTGTTGAGTGCTCCGAACAGACCTCTAGAGAAAACAAATTCTTTTCACGCGGCGAAGGCTTTTCCGGACACACAACACCTTCCGTGACTTTCCCTCTGTTTGAGGATTTCCTGTCTATAAGTCAGACGCACTCGAAGCCCTGTTGTAAAAACTTTTTGAAAATAACATGTTTGTGCATACTTGTTTTGATCAAATGTATTTAAAGAGAGCTGCCGGTGAATCATTCCTGGAATAAAAATAAAAAAGTTGCTCCACGTCACGGACACACACTAGTCATACGCTTCACTGAAAACACGGAGTCCGTTCATGTAATGTGCTGGATATCTAAAGCACACTTTTGCAAGATTGTGATCAGCAAGCCTTGAGATTTCAGTCTTAATTAATTTGGTAACACCCATGGCAAACACAGCAAACACTCCCTCAGCAGCTTTCTTACAACAGATGGAGGAGCTATCCATTTGCAGTAAAGCCAAACAGATTAACTCCAAGCAGGTTCTGGGTTTTTTTTGATTCTGTCACAATTTTTATTCACTGTGGGCTCTTTTTTTTTACTCCAATATAACGTCCTGCACCTCTATAGAAACAGTACAACTATGGCTAGAAGTAGAGAGACCTAAGAAATGTATTCTGTGCAGCATAATGAAGTTATGCAGCAATAACAATATGTAGCCTCATGCACAGCCACAACTCATATGTAGAAACTACACTTTCTGATTAAATTTGCATTCGTTTATCAGGGGCACCACTTAGATATTTAAATTGGGCATCTAAAAGACCTTTATCAAGAATATTTCAGGTTGAATAATCATAAATTTATTAAACCTACTTGTATTGAACAGTATCATTACCAAAAGTCGTAAACTCTGATTTCATTAACCTCCAGTTCCCAAACAAAGAAATACAACCGAAGATAATTATACACAAACATTTATTAACTAACACTACAAACAAACAATAAACAACACTGACATAACAACAAAAAGTGAATGAATGAATAAATGCAGATAAGCCAATTAACTGTGATCGTCACTGGAAGCACTTGGTAGAAAGGTGATGAATTTAGAATCACCTTAGAATTGGAAGCCAATCGTAATTTATAAATTCACCCGTTTAGCAGAAGGAAAATGATACTTGCACTGCCTTTGATGGAGGGAGAGGGAGGCTGCTGCAGGATGTCCAGCTGGGATGATCTGCTGCATGAGTTGGTTCAGGAACGCAGAGACAAGGAGGCACTTTGGTATAGTTGGGTTGTAAAAAAGTGCCAAATTAAAAACACTAAGAGTCGAAGCTCAGAGTTAAAAAGAAAGTGTTTGCGCTGTTGCATTATTAAAGTTGACTTAAGATTAACTGTGATTAACTTGAAGTTAATCACTTCAAGTTAATCACAGAAAAACAAAGCTATGTGAATATTAAGAACCCTTGTTTAAAGTTAATCTGTTTAAAGAAAAACTCTGTAAAGAGTTTTTGAAAAGCTTGTTAAGGAATAAGCCCGATTTCGGAAAAAGCCCAGCCCGGAAAAAGTCGATTTATGAAAAAACCCAACAATGAAAAGAAAAAGCCAAAGTTACATTCCAGTGTTTTTCTTTGGAGCCAAGTTCAGATCAGCATCTGACCAATCGTGACTGTGTCCATCCCAAGGGGTGGTCTTAAGTTTCGCTGTCCAGGAGAGATCAGAGGCCAAATATCTTCAGAACTTACTTTAAGATCATTTCCTAAACATGCAAATCCGATTGGTAAAATCTATGATGATCACAGATCTGAAATCTCACTAAATGTGTGATTAAAACGACACCAAACATGATATATTTATCACACATGGTTCCTGAGATAATAATAATAAAAGGATTAAACACAAGAAATAAAGTTACAAATTGTAGACTTTTAGGCTATATGAAAGTAAATTTATAATGTAACTACAAATACAAGCATATACATTAATTAATAAGAAAAACAAGACTTAAGAAGTATATATGCTTAAGGTAAAAAGTCTCTCTCTGTGTCTCTTATGGCTGTGGTCTGTGACGGAGACAGGAGAGGATGTTTGTGTCTCATGTGCTTCTCAATAAACAGCTCATATCTGATGTGCTCTCCTTCCATGCTGGTCCTCATCAACCTGGTATCACAGATTGAGTCCAGATGTTGGGATCATCACTCCAGTGATGTTGAATTCTTTGATTTTGGGATTTAAACTGTTCACTTAATTGTCACAAAGAAAGTGTTGCATTCGTAGGAGACAAAGGTCAGGAGGTCACCGTGAAGAATGCCATCTTCTCTTCTCCAGAGTAGTGGTTTTCCTCACAATTGGCACTTTTATGACCGTTATCAGATTCTGGTGCAGAAGGGGGACATCCTGTTGTCTCCAATAGGACTGTGAGTAGTACTTCTGATGTATACATCCGATATGCAGATGTTCCATTTAGGTGTGACTCTTGGGTCAGCTGTCTCCTGAAACGGTTTCTTACCAAATTTACAGCTCTCAGCATTGTCCAGCATTTTTCCAAGTGTCCACATGTGTTACCAGTACTTGAAAAAAAAAAGATGGCTCTACATACTAAATATATTTTACTGTTTAGATTTTTAAATAGTTTCCTTACTTGCCTCTTATCTCCTCTGTGCAACACAGTCTGTAGTTTCGTCCAGTTCAGCCAAGAAGTCTGAGAATTTTTCTCACGTGTCTTGACCGCTGCTGAGTCACTAATGGCTCCAGATGGGATCACAGACTTTTTTTTTTTACAGAATCTGGTTAGAGGATATAATTTGCTTCTGGCTAATTTTTAAACGAGGCACGCAAATCAAAGTATTTTTAATGAAACATCACGATTTTAGGCTCAGATTCGGTTAATTTTCCTGACTGAACTGCACGTGACACATGAGTAGAGCTGGTTTCTGGCTCTGGTAAGTGCTGTAATTTGGGCAGTTTAAAAAAAAGATAATATGCCTTTCAAACCTGCCAGAGGATTTGAGGGTTCAGAGGGTTAATAAGACAGTAGATCTGATTTCATGCTGTATATTGCATTAGTCATTTTCAATTTGAAAGTGTTGAGCCTGTCACCTACTCCCTTGCAAAATGTTGAAATTACCCCCTTTATAAACATGCAAAAAATGACTGTTGTTCTCTCTTGTTCTGCATATGCATTTTTGATGAAGAAATTGCAGTTAATGTTGACATTGCCGACAAATATATTATGCTTATATGTTCCTGGTGAGTGACTTCCATTAAAAGCCACCTGTGGAGCTTCCATTTGAATGTTTTAATGCAAAGACTGGCTGCAACTCTGAAAAGCTATAGGGGAGTAAAAAAGTCAAAGTGAACCTAGTACAGATAAGATCAAATTAATGTATACTTAAATTATGCATATGTAAATTACTCATGAAGGCCATGTGAATTCTGTGTGGGATTAAAAGACACTGCCTCTGGCAATGGAGAGTAATATATAGAGCAGCAATATAGAATGTAAATACATTAAATGAATACTGCCGGAAAACTGCAACCATGAATAGCATCAAACACAAAACATACCATAATAAGATGAAGTAAAGAAAATGCTCTGCTGCCACTTTGATCTCCATTCACTGCTGTGAAAGATCAAGAGCAAAGTGATATGAGATAAGAATGTGATGCTCAGTGAGGAGGGCAGAAATCTCTCAGTCACAATGACTTGTAAAGGGAGACATTTGTTTCTAGATTTTTACCTGAGGTTATTCCTGGAAAGTGCATAAATGCACCACAAAAATACTGCGAAGGGCAATTTACTTCCTGCGAGTACATGCAGTTGTTTATTTAATAAAACATTTATGTGCTGCACAGAGCTTTTTCCTACATTGAAATTATCCTCCAAAAGATGTCATCCCTCATCATTTCCGGTTTTCGCCTATTCTACCATGTGAGACAGTAGCTGAAAAGCACGAGCCTTGGGCTTCTTTGGAAATTAAAGGTGTCTCGAAGCTCATTGATTTCTTCTCTATATCACAGAATGTCAGTGAAACAGGGAAAACACACAAAAAAATCCAACCAAGATCTTTCATTGCCTCATTATGTAATCACCTTGAAGTCTCAACCTTTCAAGTAATAGATGTTAGGTTAATAGATTTCGGTGGTATTCTCCAGGGTGACCTGGGTGAGACGTGCAGACTGTCATGGGAAGGCTCTCTGCAGCGGAAGTGGCCATGAGAGCCTCAGAAGAGCTGCACAGTCACAGGAGTTGTTTAACAGCATCAGCCGCTTCCTGTAGGTTACACAAACAGGCAGGCAAAAGCAGATCAAGGTAACATGTTCAGTGAGCAACCTAAATGGGGTGCTAGATCTTTCAAAACAGGAAATGCAGGAAGTACTGTGCCGATCTGTACAGACAGCATGGCCTTGAGCCATTTCACCCACTGTGCAATTTCATGGAAACCCTGATGGAAGAGATGAATGAAAGCATTCAGTTTCAAAGTGAGGTCTCTGGTTCTTTATAGCCTTTGGACGCTTCACAGGGAAATTGTTGTTTTCATCTGTTTATCTGATCCCTTTGGTATTGTGAAGTAGCAGCTTCTCAGGAGTCAATTACACTTTACTTCAAATGAAACTGCAATTCTCATTATCCATCCAACAAAGCATTTTCTTCTGCTTATCAGGGGTTGGATCATGATGGCAGCAGGCGAGGCAGGGATTCCTGACTTCCCTCACCCCAGGGATGTTTATCAGTTCCTCCTGGTGAGTCCCAAGGTGTATGAGATATGTGATCTCTCCAGTGAGTTCTGAGTCTACTCCGGGGTCTCCTCCAGGTTGTACGTACCTAGGAAATTTCCAAAGAAGAAAGCATCCTAATGAGATGTCTGAACCATCACAGCCAGCTCAGCACAGCAATGACTCCTGAAACCAGTCACTATATGGAGAAAACCCATTTTTCGCTGCTCGTATCTGCAATTTCAGTTGCAGAGCTCATGACCATAGATGAGAGCTAGAATCAAAAACTTCCCCATCTCTTTACCATGGTGGTCAAGTAGAACACCTGGATTATTGCTGATGCTGCCCCAATATGTCTGCCCATCTCCATTTTTCTATCACTTGTGAACAAGTTTCCAAGATACTGAAACTCCTTGGCTTAGGCTGCAGTCCACCAATATCTGACAGCAAGCCGTGGCCTCAGAACTCGGTTGGAAACTCACCAGGTGTACACTAAAGGTCATGGTTTGATGAAATTAACAGAGCTACATCATCTGCAAAAAGGAGGAGGCGGGACTCTGAGATTCTCAAACTGGACGCCCTACTCACTCCAGCTGGATCCTGTCTATGAATAATACAAACAGGATCAGAGACAAGGGGCAACTCTGCCTGAGTCCAACACCCTCCAGAAACTGGATTGTGCTGAGAATATGAACACAGTTCTCACTTTTGGTCGTAAAAGGAGTGGATAACTTGTAGCAATGACCCCGGTATCCCATTTTCCACAGAAAGCCGATAAAACCTGCAACAGCCCATATCTCAAGAGTAAGTCGACTGTTCCACAGTCAAGACAGAATCTGCATTGCTCCTCCTGAATCCGAAGTTTGAAAATCAATCTGAGCCCCTCTTTCTGCAGCCTTAAATAAACTTTCCCAGGAAGGCTGATCAGTGCGATACCTAGATAATTGGAGCACACTCTTGGGTGCACTAATTTGATAATGGGAACCACCAGTCTGGTCTGCCACTTCCAACATTGTCCAGAGTCTTTAGCATACCACAGCGAATTCTGTCCACACCTGGTAATGTATTCATTGCTCATTCCTTCCGAAACAATTAAAGCACAGCAAATGTGTTCAGAATTATTGCAATTAACACAAAACACAATCATGACAATTTTACACTTTAGTAGCTGGAACACGCTAACAGCTTTGTGAGGGTGTATTTAGGGTGCTTGAATGAAAACAAGTCCATGCTGACCTGATCAAATATCGGTGTTTATCAGGTCTAATTGTTACTGTGTTCATCATCTTTTTTTGTTATAATTAGCACTAAACACAAAGTGCAACTAAGGCTATTAATCTCCAAAGACCTTTGACCTGATAGTGGCACAAGATGGCCATTCTCTCTGACCATCCAAGACTTCTTTGTTTAATTCACAAGTGCCAACATAATGGCAGCTTTAGAGATAAACGCAGGGACAATCGGATTCATCCATAAAACCATAAATATAGAAAATCTAATAAAGTTCTTCACACTAGCATCACTTAAAGAACAATATTCACTCATAAGGCCTTTTGAGGAAATGAACTCACAGCTTGAGAAAATAATGTCTCAAATGATTGAGAAGACAGTTATCCCTTTGATGATTTTACGTAAAATGAGAGAAGTAATGATCCACAGATACAATTACGATGGAACAAGCGTCACGGAATGCAGAAGAAACCTCAAAATAGTCAATACTATTTTGAGTCACTTGATCTTATTGTATTATACTGTTGGGACTAATTTCTCTTTTCATTGATGAAAGAAAGGAGACAGAGAAAATACACTTATATTAAAGTATAATAAAGCATTTGGGAACGACAAATGACTCACACTGCATTTAAGTTCAGTTATTTTTTTGGTTAAGCTTGACAGTAAAATGTAATTTGTATTGGCCAGTAATAAAGGCCAACAGTTTTTTTTAAAAAAGAAAAAGTGGTTATCCCAAGAATTCAAAACGACAGCTTGTTGTGAGAACATCTCTTGGCTAATTTAGAGTTGCTCTCTCCGCTCAGCTTGCCACATTTAAATTCTCATTCTGATAAGTCAATGTCACAGTTGCAGCCTGCAGCCGGTCATTATCGCAACTGAAAATGTGCACAGCCAAACACAGATACTATGTCAGGTCATTTTTACAACGTTCTCACTGATTCAATCAACCTTCTGCAGCCTTCTGAACCTGGACACTGACGTAAACAACCCTTATTGGATTTCTATTTGGGTTTTAGTGGACTGATATCTGTCACTGCCACTCGTCGCCTTCCTCGTCTGCCCTCACTTCCTGTGAAACAGACACAAGTACGCAGAAAGAAAAAAAGCAGACAGAAACAACCTCGCAATTGATTTTGACACTAAATTCAGGCCAATAAATGATGAGCACAACAATATTATGTTTGAGCCTTTCAGAGGAAAAAATGAAAGAAAGGGTGTGAAAAAATACATTTTGGAGTCAAAGGTAGAGGAGTCTGGCAGCAGGTGGAGCTGGGTTTCATTAATTTTCATTCATTTATTTTTTGGGGAAACAAACAACCAAACCTCAAACTCACCAAGTTGGCACCGTAATTTTTTGCTTTGAAATCTCTCAGGGGAACTGAAACTACATTTTAATATTCTGCCTGATTGCCTTATATTAGCATGTTAATATGAATCTTCACATCTCCTTGCATGCACCTATTAAAACTTTAATTATGCGTTGCTAGATCTCATGATGAATATGGAGGAGACGGTGTTGGGGAAGGCCTGTGCGTCATTATCTTCCTCATTCTGTTTGGGTTAGATCAAGGGGCCTGTGGGGGTGCGGCGACTTGCTGTGTACAGATTGGATCGCTGACACAAGCACCCACCTGATGGCCGCACAATAGCTGCCTACACTCACATTTACACACACAAACACGCACAAGTCGGACAACACTGAGTCATTTTTTGAGTGTAAGGGCATGAATGTCCTCATGAAGTAGCCAGTTATATCACTGGTGTTTATTGCAAGCTGTAGAGAACACAAATTAGTATGATGCAGTTTATTTATTGCAGTTGGACTGGAGCATGATGCATCTTACACTGTTTACATCATCAGGTTTCAAACTAAAACAGTCCTTGGAGCTCAGTAGAACAACTGCTTCAGAACTATTAAAGGAATGCTTTAGGTTTTTGAGAGGTTCAGGTTAAATGGTCTGTATTTACACACTGATCAGGCATAACATTATGACCACCTGCCTAATATTGTGTTGGTCCCCCTTATGTGGTTCAAAATGCTCTGAACCATTGGACATGGACAAGAGGACCTCTCAGGGTGTCCTATGGGGTCTAGAACCAGGACCTTGGCACTGGATCCATTGGGTACTCTGGCTTGTGCAGTGCCGCATCTGTCAATCAAACTTGTTCCACTGCATCCTGTTTGATGCTCGATTAGAATGGGGTGTAGGAAGTTTGGAGGTCAAATCAACATGTTGGGGGACTGTCATGTTCCTGATAGTTTGATGTTTTTGTCATGTGGTGGGGTGCATTTTCCTGCGGGGGTAGGCCAGTGACATTTGGGATTTCCATTTGCATGAGGGAGTGTGTTTGTTGTGGGACAGTGTTTATTTGGGTGTCTAAGTTTCATTAACACAGATGTTAAAATCCAAGGTTTTCCATCAGAACAGCACATAGTACCAATATGATCAATGTTATTCACTTCACCTGTCAGTGGTCATAATGTTGTGGCTGATTGGTGTACATAGCACCTTTCTACCGTAGTGGCACTCAAAACATTTTTCTCATTCACACAAACATTCACACACCAACTTAGGGTTCAGTGCCTTGCCCAAGGATACTTTGGCATGTGGAGGGGCCGGGGATCGAACTGCCAACATTGCAACCAGTGGACAACCCACTCCACCACCTGAGCTGCAGCCGCCCAGATTGAAGTATTGGTATGCAGTAATTGATGTTACACAACAGATGTAATAATAAGAGGCAACAGTTGACATTCTGACCATCAGAGGACAGATAAATAAACAGCATATAATAAAACTGAATAAAAATAGCAAAGTACTTGTATAACAGGAAGGCAAATGGAAATGATAACATTTGACAAAAAAAAAAAAATCATTTTTAGCCTCTGTGGAAGCTGGGGGGAAATGTTTCAAGCTCTTCCAGCTTGAAATCTGTTCCGAAGGTCAACAGTGAACAACTCAACCCACTGGATAACAAATAGGTCCTCATGTTGAAGAGGAAAGCATTTGGAATTTGGTGGCTAAAGTTGAGCCCAGAAGAAGAGCTCTGAGTTTGCTATCCTGTCCTAACATATTGGAAAATTGATTTTTCCAGGTGGCGACTGAATTCATCAATCCTTTATCTTCTACTTATCCAGGGTCAGGTCACAGTAGCAGCAGGCTAACTACATCATTCCAGATGTAATTCTTTGCAGCAACATTTTCAAGCTCTTCCCGGAGGATAACAAGGTGTTCCCAGGCTTCACCTGCCTCAACAGTTTATCTTTAGACAATTAGTTCAGAACGCTGCTGCAAGGCTGCTAACAAGGTAGAGCAGGATGTCGCACATCACACACACTTTACACTCTCTACATTGGCTCCGAGTTGGGTTCAGGATTCGTTGATGCTTTTAAAAAGCAACTCAAGACTGATCAATTTAAACTGGCCTTTGTCCCGCTTACTATGTTTTAGGTTTTTAATTTTTATGTTCTTATTACTTTAAATATTTATCTATTTATCCACAATCTACTGTTGCTCTGTTTTTTATTTCCTCTTTTTGTTGTTTTTAAGGGCTTGCGTTAATTTTCTCAGTTAAGCACTTTGTGACTTTGTGCTTTGAATGGTGCCATATAAATAAACTTTACTTGCGTATTTACTCGATGAGATATGTAACCCCTCTATTGAGTCTACCTCACTGTCTCCTACCAGTTGGACATGCATGGAAAACCAAAGAAAGGCACCAAGGAGACTCAAGAACCAGCAATTCTACTCCGAGCTCCAATGAAGGAATATTTGACTGCCTGTATCCACGGGCTCACTACTAGGAGCAACCAAAATCAAGTAATCCACTGTTTTTTGGTACAGAACCATATCCTCAGGCTTGGAAGTGCCACGTCCACTCTTCTGCACTTATAAGTGATTGAAATCTGGTGTCTTTTAAAGTTTTTTTTTTTTTTTTACAATGGGGGGACCAGTCAAGGTAGTTCAGTCATCTTTTAAGGTTGCTTTGTGGCCAAGCTGTGGTAATCCTACCATAAACAACTGTGTAGACTCACGGCACACCCGAGGGAACACTTCTAGCCTGGGGAAATCCTCAGAATCTGGAAGTAATTGAGATTGATTAGATTGTGTGGATGTGACTGCCTGCTGTGGAGCTCTCTAAGGTGCTGACCCAGTTGTTGTCTGCAGCTGAGGGGGGGACTTTAATCTCCAGCATGAAGCTCTAGTTAATTAATTGCCATGCACAGGAATTGATTCCTCTAATATATACAGATATATGACAAATTAAAGGATTAAACATGGAATGTCTCAATAAAGTGCCACCAGAACAGCCTTAATACGCCTTGCCATTGATTCTACAAGTCTCTAAACTTTACTGGAGGGACGAAGACCACTCCTCCAAAAGACATTCCCTCATTTGGTGTTTTGATAGTGATGATGGAGATCACTGTCTAACACATCAGTCCATAAACTCTTATAGATGTCCAGCTGGGTTGAGATCTGGTTACTGAAAAAGGCCAAAACATAAGATTCCCATTGTTTTCAGACTCATCAATCCATTCAGGGGCCCCTTATGTTCTCTGCTTGGAGGCATTGTCATCCTGGAAGAGACCAGTGCCATCAGGAAATGTGTCATCACAGCATAAAGGTGATCCCTCAGAACAAATTTGTATTGATTTGAGGTCGACCCTCTTCATCTGAGGCCACACGTGGACCCATACCATGCCAACAAAATGCCCTCCACAGCATAAACAGATCTCCTCACTGTAGAGGTGAAGCATTCAGGCCTGTTCCATTCACTCACCCACTAGAATAATGAATATGTTGACAAATGATTCATGGTTGAATGCTAATTGCTTCGCCGTAGCATGTGGTGCACCTGTGTGGAAACATTCGTTATATTCCTCCACTTATTCATTTTGGATTTTATTTCAATTTGTCACCCGTCTGTGTGCAACCCCGCTAGTGTTTCCCAGAGTCTCGATTTGGCCTTCCAGGGGTGACTCATCTGGCCACAGCTTAAATCCTGTTTGTGGTTTTCAGCGTAGAAGATTGACTCACAGCGAGGTAGTTTAGTTTTTCCCCCTCTGGCTGTAAGGTGTTTCACTGTGAGGTTTTTGCCACAATAAAGAAACAAACAAACAAACAAAAAAACTCCTTTTAAGTACAATGTATCTCTGCAATATATATAACAAGAACATATTTTTGAAGTAATATTGATATACATGATATATAGATATATAGAAAATATTTTAGCTCAGTGGCAGCTCTTCAAAAAGTGCAATATACACCGATCAGCCAAGGTAAGTGAGTAACATTGATCATATTGGTACTATGTGGTGTTCTGCTGGAAAACCTTGGATTTTGCCATCCGTGTTGATCAGACTTAGACACCCAAATAAACACTGTTCCAGAACAAACACACTCCCTCATGCAAATGGAAACCCCAAATGTCAGTGGTCTACCCCCACAGGACAATGCACCCCACCACATGGAAAAACATCAAACAATCAGTGACATGTTGAGGAACATGACAATGGCCCAACATGTTGATTTGACCTCCAAACTTCCTACAGCCCATTGTGATCAAGCATCAACAGGATGCAGTGGAACAACTTTGATTGACAGAGACCCCACTGCACAAGCCAGAGCACCCAAAGGATCACATAAGGTGGACCAACACAATATTAGGAAGGTGGTCATAATGTTATGCCTGATCGGTGTATCTTGCAACATCAGTCTTATTTCTGTACTGAAACACACTTTAGCTCAATGGTAGTTCTTCAAATTGCGCTATGTAAATACCAGTGACTTAACTTCTGGGCATCTTACTTTCACCTTGTAAACCCTTGTTTTTAAAAGTGCTATATAAATTAGGTTATTTTTAATAACATGTAATTGAAATGTTGTCATTGTGCTTGCAACCTCTGGGAAAAATGCACTTTTGATTGCGTTTTCAATGCATACATATTAAATGGTTATCTGTGAGATGATTATTACGGGTGGATTGGTTCATTTTTCCATTATATTAATATTAAACCACTGGTCAGATGCAGCACATTATTATTAATTTTCAACCTGTATTCCAGGGAAATAGCTTGAAAAAGCTCCAAGCACTGTTCTGTCACACACACACACACACACACACACACACACACACACACACACATATATATACACACACACACACACATATATATATATATATATATATATATATATATATATATATACACACACACACACATATATATATGTATGTATATATGTGCTATACAGAAGACTGGATATGATTTATTATTTCTTCCTGCTGACTTCAGAAGCTGGGTTATTGTACTTACATAAGCATCTGCCATGTCGGCTGACACGGAGGCCAACATCCACCACATCCTCCAACACCACAACTGTCAGCGGAATTCTTTTAATGAAGCTGCTGCCAGTTATTAATCAAGGTTAACTAGAAATGAGATACAGTCCCTGTCTGACAGCCAGTTCTGCATATTAGTGGTCAGGAAATACAGGTTAATTTAATTCCCATTGCACACTTGGTATTGCAGACAGCGCAGACCTCAACCTGTCTGCCTAAAGATTGAAGTCGCACTTTTAAATCCTATGGATGTTAAATGGAAACCGGCTGTATAAGCACAGATGGAAAAACCCACATTAACAGAAAAAAGAGGCTTTTAGGCATAAAATTGTGGAATTAATGACTTCATGGAAGTGCTTTTCACTGGTGGGTCCAGGGTTGATGGGAGATGCCATTTCTTTTAATTGCCCATTAAACCGTAAGGTCCCTCAAAGGTGCATTTTAATCAAACACATTAGTTTGCTGAACAATTAATCTGATTTTGTGCGACACCGGGCTCAGATAATGGATAAAATACATGTCAATATGAAGTGTACAAAGAAATCTGTAAATTGCAGAAACATTGTGGTCTCCTTTGTATTCACAGTGAATAACTAAATACTCAGTTTTGAAACTGTGTTCTGACAGTGAATAGCAAAAACCTATAGTTGAAAGCTGTAATGACTCAGGAAAAATCTTCATAGCCAAGAGGAAATAATCTCTTTCTTCGTGATGGAGGCACCAATTTCTCCTGATTCCTCTGTAATTTGGTATTTAATAGCACATTGGCTGTAATGAAAAAGCAATATGGTTATATGCTGTAGTCACGTTAAATGAGAAGCAATGTCAGTTAGTCATTTAGTTCACATTTCTTTCCACTAGCATTGCTGCATGTGAATATTAGTAGTTTGTGTATTGAGATAAACAGCTAATGCCAATTCTGCATTCAAGTGGCATCAAACTGTTGCAGAAGAAGAGCGCACAATGAGATGATAAATCTGCTTCAACAAGTGGAAGAAGAAGAAGTTTGTTTGTTTGTTTCATTAATAATTTTCTCATTAAACATACCTGATGTACAATATGAACAATATGTTTGAGGAGGAAGTCACAAGCCTGATGATTTAATCATTAAGTCTGATGAAATGTCTCTATTTCTAGCTTAGATCTGGTTGCTTTTTCCCCATAGAACCAAAGGATACGCATGATTCATTTCAGTAATAGCTGTTTTTACAGTTTCTAGTTCTGATAAATAATGTCATTTTGGCATTTTAAAAAAGAAACTACAAACCTTTCAAACCTGCAAGAGGTAAGATTAATTTAGCTGAAATGTGCACAGTGATAAATAGCTGAATAAGGAGTAACATCATCATTTTAAGGTGATCTATTTCTTCTGCCTGTGTAGCCATGAAAAACAATGTATCTCTTCTTTTCTCAGGTCAATAAAAACAGCCCTGTTTTGAGCTTTGTAAAATGCATGTTTAAATATATTATTTTTACTTAAGAAAAAAGTGAAATCCAAAAAGGAACCCTTAACTTCTAAGTGCATGTGGAAAAAAGAGAAGAATATGAAAGTGCGTGATTTTCTTTGAGCAGTTATGACATGATGTGTATTTCAAACACGACTTACCATCAAGTGATGCAAGACTGCGCAAATCAGCTAGTGTGGGTTGTATTTTTATGCCGACAGAATAAATCTGACTTTATAATGCATGTTGGAATGCTAATAAACTAATGTGTGCGTTTCTATTTCAGTGAGCAGAACTTCATTTTAGCTGCAGTTCAGCTGCGGGGCAGATGTACCTTTGCTTGTTTTCGCAAAGCACAACCACATTCAGCTTAACAAGCAGCTGCTAAAAACACTGGATGGTAGTCATGTAAAAATGTCCAAAAATGTGATTTACCTCAACTGAAGAAGCAGTAAATAAGTTCCTCTGTTTCCTAATCTGGACACATCTGACATAAAGTGTTCTTGTGGTTGCAAACTGAAAACATTTGTGCATTGCAAAGATAATTCAGTTCAATGTAACTGCAGCAGCATCTTGTACATCATCCTCTTTCCATGTTCACTACCATGATTGTCTTAAAATGCAAAGATACTGTTTTCACCCACTCATTCAAATCAGTCATTATAACACAACTACTTTTCCCCTGTTCTCTCCCTGTTATATGATCACTGACGTTTACTTGAGTATTCTTATCCTGTGGTTAGTCAAACAGCAAAGGACCAATGGGAGTTTAAATTGACTATTCACGATTCTGGTTGCTTAGATTTTTCTTTTCATTTTGCCTGTGTTAAAAAAAAAAAAACAACAACTAAAAACTGAGCATTCAGAATAGCTGGCGGCACTTTGCAACCACACTGTTTGCCTGCTGACTGTGCTTTTAACACCACGGTTGGAAACTGCTTGAGGGGGAAATTTTTGAAAAGATTTTTAACAAATATTTATTATTGCTAATGTTGCTGTGCAGCGGATAATCCACTGTTAATATTCTCATGTGAAGTAGTGAAAATGCAACAGAAATATTCAACGGCTGGTAGAATATCTTTACAATTATGCCTAATTTTCACTGATGGTGGTGAAACCCTCAGAAATTGGCATACAGCCCTCAGGATTTGCATCTTATCCCCAAGGAAGTTGTTTTTCACTGAAAGGCTCAGATGGTAGAGTGGGTTGTCCACTAACCGAGAGTGGAGGTTCGATCCCAGACTCCTTTAAGTGCCAAAATGTGCAAAACACTGAACTTCAAGTTGCTCTTGATGGCGGATGAGGACCTTGCATTGCAGTTTTGCAGAAAAAACCTTGTAAAGCGCTTTGTAGAACCGAACTCAGGTTAAAAAGGTGCTATGTCAGTGCAGATCATTTATCATAGAGAACAAGGGAAACTTAGTGGTAGCAGAACACAACGACCTATTCATTGCTGAAACCTCCCTTGCCAGCATCTCCCACTAGTATGTCCTCTGAATGCAACTTAAAAATCAATATAGAGTGAGAAAGTGACATGAGTATATACCTGACTGCAGCACTTAAAAAAATGCAGCAATATGTAGTTGAATAAGATAAAAGATTCTGCAAATAAAGATAAAAACATGGGGCCTTCATCGATGTTACATTTTCCAGTACACTGATGCACTTATTGTGGTACTGTCATCTTGTTGAGTAATGTTGTTTGGAAATTAATTGAAAACTTGTCATGTCTTCTTAATTTTTTCATATTGATAAAGTTTTTTTACATTTTGTAACATGTATACTTGCTGTGAAAGAGACCATTATTAAAGTTGATGCCAAATTCAACTATAAGAAAATGACTTAAAGTATTATGAGAGCTATGTGGAGACTCCACTAGCAAAATATTTTAAAAAGTAAACTCTAAGTGGTGAACCTTGATGACTTAACGACATTACAGAATACATTTTTAATATAGAAAAGACATTTAGATGGTCTCGTGTTGTCTTGTGTTTTAAACAGGTGCTGAAAAGTTTGCTTTTGAGTTTTGATTCATTTAAATATTTCAAATACACCAATGAAATTCATAAGGACAGGAAGTGGAGCTGAACACTGCAATAATTCTAATTGCCCATGTCTCTACGTGAAAGAGAAATATGTATGTGTTTGCTTACTTTTTTTGATTTTATTGCCTCTGGAGTGTTGTTGTTGTGGTCAAAGCCTCTTTTTCTTATTAACAATAATTCTCCCAGACAACTCACGTGGATCAGTTTATTAGAGTGGCTACAGAGTGTGTTCTGATATTTGTTGTCTAGACTTTGACCTTGTCATTCCCCCAAGCTTTCTGTCGAGCAGTCATCTCCAGCAAGCACGGCTTGTTTACATTCACGTTTTCTCACCAGAACACATTATTGCATTCTTAAGGCCGAACAAGTTGGGGATATACTTTCGCACCTTTTGCTGCCTCAATGTTGAGGACAGCAAAAGATGTTAAAATTACCGGACGTGCGAACTGGGGTCAGGAGTAAATGCAGTTATCCGTGGCTTTCTAGGTGTCTGCTGTTAGGAGGGCAGTCATAAACACGGCCTTTTCTGCAGTGAGATGTAGTTTTTCCATTATTTAAAATTTCCTGGTTATACATCTCTCCTTTTCAGTCATAGCTTAGCATAAAGACTGAGAGAAAAGGGGGAAACAGTTAGTATACCTTACTTCAAAGGTAACCCAATCTATTAACTAGATCACTAACTGATAACTGTCTTTATGCTAAGCTTAAAAAATAGATAAGCTAATACAGCTGCAGCATATATTCATATAGTATTGCCTTGGCCATCAGTACTACTATAAGGAAGCTTGGAATTATTTTTGACCAGGATATGTCTGTTAAGTTAACGGACATATCCTAACGGCGATAACTCACACATAAAGCAAACCTGTAGGATGTCCTTCTTTCATCTCGTTGTATTATGACAACTATGTACGTCTTGTCTCAGAGTGATGCTGAAAAACTAGTCCATACATTTGTCGGCTGGACTACTGCAATTCCTCCCATGATTTCAAAATGCTGCAACCAGAGTTCTGACAGGAAGTAACAAGAAAGATCACATTTCTCCTGTATTAGCTTGTCTTTACTAGCTTCCTGTAAAGTCGAGGATAGAATTTAAAATCCTTGTCCTCTTAAACAAAGCCCATAATGACAAAGCTCCATCATATCTTAAAGAGCCATATACCATATCATCCTAACAGAGCACTTTGCTCGAAGTTTCCAAAAGCAGAATAGGAGGCAGGAGCTTCAGCTATCAGACTCCTCTGCTTCTAGTTTGTATTCAGGATGCAGACACCTTCTCTACTTTGAGAATTAGGCTTAAAACTTTAATTTTTGAAAAAGCTCATAGTTAGGTTTCCTCAGGTAATCTGGACTATCCCATAGTTATACTGCTGAAGGTCTAGATGCCTTTCCATGATCACCTCTACTCTGCTCTCCTCTCATTTGACTAAGCCTCCTCGTCTCCTCCACCCTCCAGCCCACTACCTGGACATCAATCGTGGTGCAACATCACAAAGGACGTATTAATCCCAAACATGCAGGAAAGAGAATCAAAGAGGCTTGCAGGAGGAGCTATGAGTGAGGATGCACAGGTGTGTCCTCGATGAAGTCTTTTCTGAACTGGAGACATGAAAGAGATGTGAATTCTAAGTAAATATATATTGTAAGTTATCATAAATACAGTGGCAGGTTATAACAAAACAATGGACAGGTGTGCCACGTGTCATATTTAATTGGCATGGCTTAAACAGACAGCTCAGAGGTGAGAAGGTATCATTTTGCTCAGCACCTGTTGCCTGGACTGCTCTCTCCTCATGTTTCCTCCTCACATCCTCTGCTCAGATCTCTGCTGGGTGGGACTCTCCCACAGTTTGTGTTTTGTCCTCTCTGCAGGCATATGGAGCTACACATTTCTGATCTGCAGTTGCCAGCCTCACCAACCTCCTCAGTGTTTATTGTTCTCTTATGCATTGCCATCCTGTTCTCTCTCTCCTCTCCCCTCAACCCAGCAGGTTGGGGCTAATGACCTCCCTCCCTGAACCTGGTTCTGCCAACGATTTCACCCTGTTAAAGTTGAGTCGTCAAAGTGTTTGCTCTAAGGGAGTCTTTCGATTTGTTGTGCTTTTCTCTGTAATACTGTAAGGCCTTGACATGACTTATGAGGTGGATTGGCAATATATAATTGAAACTAGATGATCTCTCTTTGTCACTCGTTGACTCACTTGTGTTTGTTTGTTTTCTGGTATTATTCTGTCATTTTTTGTGGTAACAATTTTTAGTAGTAGAAAAAACCAGCACATCCTATTACCAGTTTTACTTCTGAGTGGTTTTAAAGGAGCATCAAAACATGGTTATGCTGACCTGAAGCTTACTGGGTGCAGTTACATGGAAGCAATATCCTGTACACAGGCACAGCAATAACCACAGGCTTTGCCATTGGTTTGAGTGTTTTTTAAATAAACATTCTGTACACCATTTCTTTCACAATATTTTAATACACTTTCCCACTGTTCAGTATTCAGTTATATAGGTATAACAGGATGATAGCTGTGGCAGTTTCTGACATCTATGGGTTGTAGAAGGTGTCTTTGTTTCCCTAGATCTGTTTTTTTTTCATTCTACAAGTACACTTTTCACACAGACACACTAGCACAGCACCGCAGGTATATTTTCAAGCAGTTGTATATTTCTGGGAAATTGAAAGAGACCAGAGAGAATTTATGGGAAATAACAGACTGTTAATTCCCAGTATTCAATCTCAGTGACTCAATCAAAACTCTGTAGTGTTTCTGGAAGGACAAGGAAAATCAAATCTTTTTCATTTTAATTATTGGGTATCTTAGTTCAGATTGGACACTGTCAGATTTAACCCTTTATTTCAGAATGACATGCTTTTGTGTTTGGCGGCGACTCTGCTCCAGTGACGGTCTGGAACAATCTGAGCAAGCACGACACACACAGTCCATGAGATGAAAAACCACCAAACCTGTGGTCTCGAATGGAGCAGGTAAGCAAAGTCACCTAGTAATGAAATGGAATTTAATAGAAGTAATCTATGTGTAGTGACAAAGGAGTGGCATTATTTTTTTAATACATGCAAAAATGCATGACTTTCTCATCTGGATGCAGGGGATCAGCGGGCATGCTGAATGCAAGCAGATGAACATCTGGCAAGGCACAATTATGGTGACTTGATTGAGAAGAAATATACTATGTAAGATATGAGACCATGTGTGGCATCAAGCATGGCGTAGTTCCTTTAAATTCACATAAGCATGCACAGCCTTTACATTTGGGTGCAAGGGATTAGCAACATGCTAAATGCAAACAGATGAACATCTAAGAAGACACTGTGACTGGATACAAAAGGAAATGTTCCATTATTAGAGAATAATGAGAGAATAATGATAGAAAGAATCAACATGAAATAATGCCCCAGTTATATGAAGTTATGTTATGAAGTTATTTGGAGCCGAGCAAACCAAGGCCCAGACAAGGCCTTCCCAGAGTCAGCGTTGAACAGAGGCTCATCTCCTCTCGCATTCCAGGTGAAAATCAGAGCACCTTTATAATGATTTTAATCAACTTTTAAAGCCTAATGGTAATGGAATGCTTATGCTTATCTTAAGAGAAGTCAGATATAATAAGGTCATGCAAGGACAGAAGATCTCAGTGCATGAAATGAACTCCCGCCATCTAAAAAACATCCCAGGCCACAAGACGAATTGTTCCACAAGGGTATCTAAATATGAGCTAAAGACCTTAAGTGAGAACTGATTAGAGCTGACAAAGAAAGTGCGTCTTACTGAGAGTAAAATGTTTATCGTTGCCTTCTGGGAGAACTTTTTTAGCCCACTGAAGAGGAGGCAGATGGAGACCCCTGTCACTTAAGAAATTAAGTTCTAAGACTCAAGTGGAAGAGGCGAACAAATAGAGAACCAGATTATGTTTGGATTCAACTGGTTTGGTCAAGTGTTGGCAAGACAATGCAGGGGGAAAATTTGGAGCATGGATGTGACTGAAGAGCACTTCTAATAATGCTGACTGATGTTTTGTTGTCACAAATCATGACGATTATTTCCTCAACCATTTATAAATATGTAAGAAGGGGAACAGATTCTAACAGAGTGACAAGCATGCAAGAATGAGAGCTCCTTTGGCCATTGAACATTACTCCCAAAACCAACCAATGGAGCAGCATCAGATAAGAATCTTAAGGCAATCAATGATTCTGACGTGTCATTATAAAAGAAGGTTACGCTGCTCCAGGGCCTGCACAACGGTGACCTAATATAAATCTGATCATGAGCTTTCATGTCAAAATGCAATGATGAGCAACTTACATCACAGTTTAGAGAGGTTGAGAAGTCTGGACAAAAAAAAGTTGCCTGGGAAATGATTCATGTCTCATGGTTAAGGTGCCCTAACAAAGATCGTATACTCATACTTACTTATAGACTACGATGATATAGCATCTGCAAAACTTCTCTAAATAGATCTAACTTCCTTACCTAAAATCCTGGCACATAGATACTCGTATTTGCTGGAATGTATAGATATCAAGTCAAGTCACTGTTTATAATGTAACACAGATATAACTACATCCTTTGCACCAAAGTGATGTCTGTAAAAAGAATAGGATTGGCAGTACAAATTACTTAACAAGTGGAAATGCTGGAATCAAGCCACTGTAGAGCTATTAAGATGTGAATTTACCAGATTCAAAGTAATGGTTTAAGCCCCATGAACATATATATAATACTATTTTACCTGAGCAAAACACGTGGTAAGACTGAGAACGTACAGTATCATTAATCATGGACGTTAACCCACCTAATTTGATATTATAGCTAAGATGCAAAGATATTATTAAATATGGAAATCAATATTAAGTTAACATGGCCAAGTATAGTACTATATATGATGACATAGCTAAGTGTCATTGATATATATATATATATATATATATATAGAGAGAGAGAGAGAGAGAGAGAGAGAGAGAGAGAGAGAGTATTACTAGAAAGCATCTGTAGAGTCAGCTTTTCCTGACTGAGCACTTTGACCTGCCATTTTAATTAGTACAAAGTCATGATCTGTGGTTGCATGGATGAAAGAAAGAGGGCTAAGAGGAATTAGACGGTTAAGCCAATGATCAACCTTACTATGCCACACCAGTGCAAGTTTTATCTCTATAAACTTCAAAAGCTACCTTAAACTCACTGACCCACAATTTTAACTGGAACATCAACACAACAAACAAGACTTTCCCTTCCCTGCCGGATGAAATCAACAGAATTTAATTCGATTGATATCATTACTTACCTGTATCTGGTTACAGAGGTGAGGAAAAAGGGCCACACCAGCAGAGGGCGCTGGAGCTGCAGGAAGTCACGGTGTGCAGGTGGATCGACTTTGACGTCGCTCTAGTGGGCGGAGTCAACGGCCGAGAACCCGGAAGCTGTACGGCAAGTAACGGCAACTAAGAAAACTTCGAATTTCAGGGCTTGAATTGAGAGTTAGTGTTGTTCAGAAGAGATACTGGGATGGACAACTGGAGGAGACGCGATGGGACGATGTTGGGAGCGAGAACTAGAACTAGAGCAGGTGGTTTGGAGCACCCAAAGACATTTCCTTACGTGGATTTAAAGATATGAAACTAACTATAGAAGCTCTTAATGGAATTAAAATTCGGTCTGAAGAGAATGTAAGGAATTTTGCCCGCGAAATGGCCCTCAGGACTAGTCATGGTCGGCTTCTGGAAAGGTTTTGGTGTCAAGGATTCAGCCCTACTTTGAAGACATGATCAGAGGCAGAAGGTAAGAACAAACCCCCAAATACTGAATTATCTAACCTGCATGAGAGATTTCTGAAGAGGATCATTTTTAGATCTGAATGAATGCTGTCTCAGTTATAAAGTGCACTAAATGGGTGGGCTGGACTGAAGAAGTGAAGGATTGGACAGAAAAAGGGCCTTAAAACTAGCTGACTGTGTACCTGCCTGAACTAATACAACACAGAACAAGAATCTGTCAGTTTTCCAAGTAGGATAGTTACAAATTGCCGTTGTGTCAGTAAAAAGACAACAGAATACATCTGAGTAATCCTCTTTTTCACATTACCAAGTATGCAGTGTATTTTGTTTTCAGCCCTGTTTAGAAAATTGTGACCTCTTTCTAAGCTTTTTAAAATATACTGATATCAAAATTGAATTTGCTGAAAATATGTTTCTCAAAGTTTGACAGAAATGACGTTAACTGCATATAATAGCCCAAAGCCCAAAGTCTTGCTGATGAGCTTTAAACCAGTTATAGCCATGTGATCTTTGAAGCAGGTGAATAAAGACTTACAGCAGTCCGGGCAGGAACAAATGAGGGTGCGTAGAAGCTCCTCAGTTATGTCTCAATATTTCCGAATTGTGTGAGGCTTGATTGGACTAGGGTGTTGATGTGCTGGTTAAAGTTGGCTGTGATCAAAAATGACTCCTAAGTTTCTTCTTGCATGTGTCATATTGGTTGAAAGTGGTCCAAGATGGGGGTGATATTGTGGGAAGTGTGGTTGGGACCAACAGTCAAGAAGTTAGCTGCCATCCAGTCCTTAATTGCAGTGATTGTCAGGGGTAAAAGATATGCATAACTGGCAGTGGTGGGACACAGGGGTGAAGCTGCGAATGATATGGTCAAGGGGCAACAGATACAGACTGAATAAAATGGATCCAAGGACGGAGCCTTGAGGGACCGTTGTTGCATATATATGCAGTCACAGAGTTTTGCAGTATTCAAGTATCTAAAACTGCCAACTCACGTCATTTTAATTTAATCACGAGAAGCGAAATGTACGTATAGTGAGTGCGACACTAAATTTAACACAAGCTGAAACCTTTTCTTTCCAATGTCAGTCATAATTATACTCATTATATGCTCAATGTAGAGAGTGTAGGGTTAAAACTAAACATCTGCGTTACGGACAGTTACATCTTCACCCACATTCTTTAATTAGAGAGTGTATTTATATCTAATGCACACATACTTCACTTAATTAGTTCCCTCTCTGTTCAACTACCACGACATCAATGTAAAACAGCTGGTGAGAGACAAGAGATTCAGGCTGGATTTTAAAAAAGGGGGTACAATGTTCATATTTAGGGGAGGCACAGGGAGTATGGAAACTGTACTTGATTAAAATGTTTTGCTATCCTCCTCTACAATAGTTGTGTTTGCTGTGAGACAAAAAGCAATTATCCACTTCCCCTGTGCCTCTGGAAACTCAAGACAATAAAGACAAACCACTGAGGAAGGTAGTGATTCACAGTAACCCTTGATCCCCCTCCTTCAATAGGGAAGCGCTTCTCTGTCGACGGCCTCCGGTGAAACATTCAGGGAATACGTCATTCACAGAGAAAACTGAACCCTACGGCACAACAGTGAATTTGTGCTGGCGTAGGTTGGGAAATATGTTTATATCTGTGCGTAGACATCGCTCTGTGTGCCAGCCTGTCTTTTGTGAGCAGGTGGTAATGCACAGCTTGATCAAGTGGTGTTTTCATCGCGTGTGCATGTGCAAGTGTGTGATTGAAAGGGATATTCTATGTCTCTTTAGCCTTAAGGTCCTTCTGTGAAAGTATGTGGGTGCGACCTGCATATGGCACATGACTCATTTATGTTCAAGATAGGTTTTTCTTTTACGGTATGCATCCATTTGCATCATTGCGCACGTAAGCGCAATGATGTGCCAATTCAAGGCCTTCTTACTTAATTTCTCCTCCCACGTAATCTGCAGCAGTGTTTATAATTACTCCTGCAGTACATTCCTGCACTTGTTGTTTATTCTTTAAGTAATTGACAAGATTTCCATCGTTAAGATTTCATTCTCTACTCCTTTGAAACATATTTTGCATTTTCATATCATGTAACAAGACATACAATCAAAGAGAATTCGGTACATCATGTTGGACCACATAAACACTCCAGAGCCAATGTCTTACAACAGCTGCATTGCTCACTCAGATGGAGAGCTGATTAGATTTCCAGCCATCCTGACTCTGGGTCAAGTCAAAATGTTCACTAAACCCACGCTGACAAAATCAATAAAGCATTTGCACTTTGTCTAGAGAGAAAAAGTTAAACTAAACTGAAGAAACTAAAGACAAAAAGCTGGCCTGGCCTTGTTCGCGGTTCAAAATTCAACATACAAGCACCTTTAAAGCCCACTAATTGAGATGCTGTATCTTAATTTAATTTCTTTGTTTTTTTTGTTGCCCAACACTAATGTAGAGCATCTCCTCTGGTTGCCTGGCAAACTCAGCTAGACTTGGGGAAATCCTTTCTGATTGCTGTTTCCCTAGAAAAAGTAACTCACAGAAGCCATAATTTCTAAGTTGTGAAATGAGTTGTCATGATCAGCAAGTGTAGCAAGAAAATCAAGTAGCCTACAAAATGATAAAAACTTGTTTATTTCCTTTAGTTTCACTGTCAGTAAAAATGCTAAAAATGTTAAACATCCAAAAAAATACAATATATTTGGAACCTATTAACATAATATGGATACAGACGCAAACATTACCAGACACTCTCAGTTCTGATAGAGTGAGCTTTCAAGGCAAATATAACACATTGCAATGTTTGAGTGGGAGAAGGAGACAACATTTTTGTCCATTTAAGGTCAGATGCTGTTTACAAAAACTCTGTGTCGACAGAATCTATTTGCCTACACTAAGATAGAGCCTATTGTTTTTAATGTTTCGGCCCATTTGCTTTTATGTAAAAACATCGAGGAGAAGTCAAAATACCGCAAAATGCAATGAAAACAAACTTGGCTATTAATGTATATTATATACAAATATGTGATTTAAACATTCCCTGAAGCTTGTGCTTTACTAAATGTATTTATGCTGATCCATTGGCTCCTATATCCATAAAGGCAGTGGATGGGAACACGCATTCATTTGTATTTCGTTATATACATATGTATTCCTTATACACTGATCAGCCACAACATCATGACCACTGACAGGTGACGTAAATAACATTAATCATATTGGTACTATGTGCTGTTCTGCTGAAAAACCTTGGATTTTGCCATCCATGTTGATGAGACTTAGACACCCAAATAAACATTGTCCCACAACAAGCACACTCCCTCATGCAAATGGAAATCCCAAATGTCACTGGCCTACCCCTGCAGGAAAATGCACCCCACCACATGGAAAAAACATCAAACAATCAGGAACATGTTGAGGAACATGACAATGGCCCAACATGTTGATTTGACCTCCAAACTTCCTACACCCCATTGTGATCAAGCATCAACAGGATGCAGTGAAACAAGTTTGATTGACAGAGGCCCCACTGCACAAGCCAGAGTACCCAAAGGATCCACTGTCAACATCCTGGTTCCAGACCCCATAGGACACCCTGAGAGGTCCTCTTGTCCATGCCCAATGGTTCAGAGCATTTTTGAGCACATAAGGGGGCCAACACAATATTACGCAGGTGGTCATAATGTTATGCCTGATCGGTGTATATTCCTTATATACTTCCTTATTCCTATTTCTTTATGTGGATTTTCTATGAATCCAGTAAATACATAGTTTAAATTTGGAAGCCTGTCTGTTTAAATGGTAATGAGAACAGACAACCACTGCCACCAGAAATGCTGGCAACACACTTTTTTGTATCAGAGTTAACACATTGCTTTTCTGTTTTACAACTTCACTTTAGTTTTTTTTTTTTTTGCTGCACACTGTGCAAGGCTTTTATTGTAAAAGCAATCAAACTAAAGGCTACAAACCCTCGTGGGGGTAATTGAACAAAAAGAAATGTTGTACCATCCTGAAACATCACTTCCACAATAACAGGGTCTCACAGACATAAAAAATTGTGCAGGCTCGGATGAGAAACACAGACAAAAGGATTGCTGGTTCATCCACAAAGCAGCTAAGGTTATGAAGGAATCCATGGGGGAGTGTTAAGGTCATTCGATGTGTCACTTCCTCTACTAGATGAATTCAGAGTGAATAAGAGCGATGATAAAGAGACAATAATCACCTAGTCTTTGGTTCTCAAGATACATCATTAGAAGATGAAATTTAACAGAGCAGGGAGTTTGATGCAGTTTCTGTGGCAAACAAACAGCTTTGGTAATGCTGCAATATTACTGCATGATTCACACCAAATTATTTCTACACCTTACCATTTTTATTAGGGGCTCTGAAATCACCTATGGCATAATGACAGGAGAAGAATGAAGACATAATTGTGCTGTTGGCCGTATTGCGAAACTGGTCACATTTTCACATGCAGCATCTAAGTGACTATTAAGCTGTCTAGGAAGGACAAAACAATTACGCACCAAAAAATCAGCTTCACCAGAAGAAAATCAATGTTCTCAATACTACTAGAAAGCACAGAAAATTGATCCGGCTCATGATTGTCCAGCTAGATGCCATTTACCTCTGGGATACTTAAGCCTTGACCTTGAAATCAATGCAAGGGAATAAGAGTAGCTGTCAAACTCGACACAAAGGATGGATCTTCACAATAGAAGTGAACTGCATTATGTTGAGTGTGATTACAGCTTAATGTTCAAAGCTATGATCTAACAATGCACAAAGGTCTGCACCTCCTTTTTTATGACATTAATATCACAGCTGACACATCGTTTGTTCCCAGGAGGCAATTATTAGAGCAGCACAATATTTAAAGGACACGCAGCGAGAGGCAGTGTCTGATCGAGGCTCATTGTGTAAATAAACTGTCATGACTCCTCTGTACATTAATTCATGTATGAGGGAGCTTCATAATCAACAACCTAAACATTCAAAGACATGAAAATATTAATAAACACCTAATAGGGCTGGTTGGCTTCAGCAGAAGTGCTTGCTGGAACTTTAGAAATGATGTCAAAAAATTCCCACAATTCAAAATTAATAATCATTTCTGTTCGGTTTGTGAAGCTGTGCAAGGTAAATATTTCTGACTTTGTCTGTCTACAGTTGACAAAAGTGCTGAAAGCACTGGCATATTTATCCAATTACCACATGTCATCTGTCTTTACACTTGCAGGCTTTCAACACTTTCCCAGCAAGCAGGGAATAGTGCCCATTACACATAACATTAACTACAAGTTCTAATAATATTTGAAAATAAATAAATTTAATCTAATGTTAAAAATAACAATAACAATAACGCATTGGTTTTATATAGCACTTTTCTAGACACTCAAAGACGCTTTAGGCTTCCTGGTGTTCCCTCACGGTCTCCCATCCAGGTAGTGACCATGCCCAACCTCGCTTAGCTTCTGAGATCTGATGAGATCGGGCAGCCACAAGGCGGTATGGCCATGATATGTTCAAAGAACAGTTTAAATATGTTTATAATTTCAAGTAATGTTGCAATGAGGTTCAAAGTGAACCAAGATACACGTTTTAACATTTAGAGGATGTTTGGAGAATGTTGTCAGATTATGTTACATGACAACCCACAAAAAAAAGTGTTTTCAAAATGTTCTCAAGGCCTCAGATGACAGACTTAAAAAATTAAAATAAAAAGTTCCTGCAATATTACATATTAACAACGGTCACAACATTTTGCTTGTAATATTCTGTGAACTTTTTGGGGATGTTGCTGTTGAAAAAGCTCTTCTATAAAATGTTCCCATGATCATAACAAAGTAAGAATGTTCTCAGTGCAACATTGGGAAAATGTTTTTAGAACTGGGAAAGAAAATATAATTTCCTGCTGAAAACATTATGAGGACTTTGCAGAACTTTCTGAGAACATTTTTAGAACAAAAAAATCTTGCTGGGATGTTATAAGAAACTACCAAGCCAGAATTTATTTGCGCTAATAATGTTCTAGTAATGTTTTAAATGAGAAGTTCTCTTTTAGTACGCAGAATGTTCTTATTGAAGGTGCAGACACTCTTTGTCATCACATCACATCACATCGTGGAACATTGTGGGAATGTTTCTCTAACAACTTTCCCTCAACATCTCCAAAATATCCCCCAGGACATTGCAGGCCAAATGTTCCACCTTTCTGAATATACCACATTACGCAATTTTAAAAAAAACTAACAAAAACATTCTGTCATCTATGACATCTGGAAAACAATTTGTCAACTTTAGCTTGAGAATGTTCTCAGAACATTACAGGCAAAATGTTCAACCTTTGTTAATATTTCACACCATGTGACAATAAAGCCTCAGAGTTTTTACTTTTTAAAAAAAAAATATATATCTGGAAAACATTTTTTGAATGCTGCTTTGAGAACGTTCTTCCTTTGTTATCATGGAACATGATCCGTCACCCTGACAATATCCCCCAAACATCCTTTGAATGTCGCTGCTAAAGTGTTATTAACTTTTGACCTTATAGAAACATTATTTCCAAAGATAAATATCTATAAAACATTATTTGGCAATTGATAGCACATTATTCTAACTTGTAGTGAGTCAACATCGTGACAACGTTCCCTGCTATCGGGGTAATCAGTATCGACTCCTCCATAACCCTAAAAGACCCCCAAAGTGAGATTTAGTTCCTTTAATGAGAACATTGTTTACTGTGTCTGAATGTGATTTTTAACAATAGACTCATCAGTGCATTTCCCACAGCTTCATTTGCAAAACTGAACAGCCTACAGACAATACAACTATAATCTAATCACTATTATACTTTTGCATTTTAACAGCCTCCAGTGAGTCCGAGGAGATGAAACATCCAGGTAATTGTTTCAGGACACCATGTTGTTCTGATGGTTATTGTGTTTAAGTAAATGAAGCGTTCGGATGCATGCATCTGGGGACAAAGTAGAAGAGGTTAGCTTATTAAATTAGCTCAGTGAAGCGTGTCCAATGTGTGCGTGTCCTTTTGAAAACACAACAAATAACCTTTTAAATTCAAATCACACATAAGTGCCTTATCATTAAATGAGTTACTGTGTGTAGTTTCTCAATTGTTTTGGAAAATTAGGTGACCTGTTTAATTGTTACAGTGCAAGACCAAAACCTAGCCGGCAATTATCACACTGATCAACCTGCACCAGCAAAACGATGAACCAGTTGTTTGCTGTGGCCTGTTATTAAATATTTAGATTACTTGCGAGTTATTATTGTAATTAGTATTACCATTTCTGACTTCTGTGTCAGTGGGACTAAAATCAACACTTAAAAAAAGATCTAGTTTCAGTGAGATTTCATCCAAAAAATATAGTACGGATACCAAAAATCATAAAAGCCCTTCACATTTGTGCTCTGGCTAACGGTTCTCAGCAGGGGCATATCAACAAAAAACAAGAAGCAACACATAGGTAGAGAGAAAATAGGTCTACAATACAGTTATATAGTTTCTGTGATTGTTTTCTCAGACCTCCCTAAGGGATGAAGCTTTCTGCAGTAAGTCAGTGTATTACTCCACACTGGGTACCTCACATATCAGGCCTCCTATAAATGCCTCTACCAGGCAGTAACCTATGTACTAAAACAACTGAACTAACCCCATTAAACCTCATTCTTTGATTTCTTTTGTGCTCATCCTTCCTGTACAAATCCATCAACAAACAGGAGCAGCTTTGTGTCAATCCTCCCACTGTGCATTTATAGGGAGACAAGAGAAAATAAATATATATAACCTCAACATAGAAACTTTTGAAGTCTTCAAACTCAAAACAGATTCTTTCTTACTTTGTTGTGAATGACTGAGTCACTCTGCGTCCCCTTATATTGTAAATTTGGTACTATATTTAATGATGTATCTAGTAGAAAGTTAATCTGCCCACAGAAAAAAGCAGCAATGAAGAGCATTTCATCCTCCCATCATCTTTTAATAGCCTCCCTGTGAATCACGGTTCGTTGAATGAAGACGTTTTTGGATCGTGTCACCATTTCTGTGACTGACATGGTGACAGCAGTAAACGCGGAGATGACAGAATTAGGAACGTAGGCAGTGGTGGCATATTAATGAATTAAAAGTCGATCATTCTTGATGTGTCCAAACAAATGGCAACAAAGAGGAGTTGTGCCTCAAATTAGAACGACGCTGAACTACATTTGACTTTATTTTTAAAGCTTTATATAGACCCCATTGTGGATATTTTCTTGTCTAATTCTTATGCAGTTGTTATATAGCTGTACAATATGGCAATATTTACAATACCTCAACAAATACTCATGAAAAAACAAAATATCTGTTATATAATATAGTGAAATCTAGGTGTATTGTTGCCATCTGGCTGAGCAGAGTGGAGTGCCGTTGCCATGGTGTGCAGGATCATTTAAAATACACCAGAGGCCACTGACATGAAATCCATTTTGCCCTCTAAGTAATATATCACAGAACGTAACAACTTTGCCTTTCGTGCAATATGCACCTTTACTTTGACAAAAAGGCATAAACAACAACAGGGCATTTTCTGGGCCTGAGGCAAAACACCTGCCGGCAAGCATGATAAAATGGTGATGCCAAATCATTATAAATCCCCCCCCCCTCAATGTGTTCGGGTAGTGCTGCAATAAAAAAAACATAGTGTAATTATTTGTAATTGGTTTCTCTTCCAAGCATCTGACAGCTGGAATCCTCACTGCTCCTGTGAGCCTCATTAACTTTACAGCATCACTTCAGCTTGTGGTCTCGGGAGAGGCCGGCGATGACGCCACTCTGATGTTCTCGATGCAGGGGGACGTCACGGACTAGTCATAGTCAGGCTCCCCTCGCTGAAATAAAATGCGGCGAATTGATGAAAAATGCATGAAGAATAACTTTTTTAGGACATGGAGACATTTAGTTTAATCTAATGTTCTGTGTTATTAGAATAGGACAATTTCTGCAACTGTAATGGAGGCAACTGTGGATCACTTTATCAATATAACCCATGTCTGGCACATAATTCTTGCAGTTGTTGCTCACTATAGACATCATTTAACGCAAGAATCATATGTTGAAAAGTATGAACAGAGGACAGTAGTGACAGTAATAATGTTTTAATGTCACGAGTGAGGAAGAATATATATTTAAATAATGCATGCCCATCTATTTAGAAAGAGCGCTACTATTCATCTACAGATTGAATCTACATCTGCCTTCTGCAATACTGAACTAATATCAGGAGGAACAGTCTCCATTTTTGTAGTTTTTGGATTCTTTGCCTCTAGTTACCCATTTTTGTCTGCCAGACCGCTTGATCTCCTTTCCATTTGCAATTTTTTTAGCACCTACATATATACAACCACCCACTAGTCATTGCTGTATTTACTGTACATACTGTCTTCACTCAGCATCTGTAAGGCCACTGTATACCAGAGTATATAATATATATTATACTAACAGAAGTGAAGAACAGATCATAGAGTCCATTTGCGATTGTTATACTGGGTCAAAGGTAGGGATAGACAGATTACCGGCCTGCACGTTTATAATGGCCGATATTTGGCATTTTTCCCATTTGTTGGTATCAGTATTTTTATTGGCCGATTACTGTTAAATTAAATGCACTACTTCAGGTCCGATGTGGCCTCCTCTCTCTGTCTGTTGACAGTTGTGATCTCAGAAATGTCTCTCAAGCAGAAACTGCAAGAAACTGAACAAGAAACACAAGCCTTTTCCACAAAACCGGATATTAGCTGCTCTCACGGAGTCTAGAGAACAATCATCAACAATTCTTTAAGATACGGACCTTAGTGGGCAATAAAAGTGATAAAACAGTGAAATATTGAGAAAATACAGAAGAACAGCAGACCGAACTGCAGGGGACGAACTGATGAATCTTCTTTGATCCCATATAAACAGAGGAGAGCGTCTTAATTGAATCACTCCTATTTCTGTTTTATATATTCAGTTATAGTCATCCTAATTAATGAAGAAGTCTAGTTATGAGTGACAGTTTTCCTGCTAATACAGGCTGTTCAGACATTGCATACCAAATATTGGCCATTGGCCTTTCTTGATCCCCCTTAATTGGCATCAGTATCAACCCGACGAGACCCATATCAGTCGATCCCTAGTCAACATGTAACATAAGAAAGCAAAAGTTCCCTTTTTGTTATTAACAAAACCAAAAGTTGAAATAGTAATAATATGCCCTGCAGTTTCTCTTAGGGGATCAATAAAGTACTCTATCAATTCATATATCCATCCATGCATACACTCAACAACAACAACAACCAAACATAATGCAACAGATTGCATCAGTCTTCTGAAACGAATGGAATGATGTGTTATGAAGCTAGTGACCTACATTTAGTTTGGGGAACTTTCTCTACAATAAATGTTATTTTAAATGACCAATTAATTCATAATTGGTGGCATAAATACATTTTTCAGGACTTGAAAACCTGAAGTCAAGGCAGAGAAAAATTAAGTAATCAATTTTCTGTTTAAATTACACACAACAGGTGTAATTACCAACATCAATGTCTGCAACTTAAGAATTTCTCCACGCTAATTAATTAGAGTGTTTATTTTGCACCTATGCATTTGTTAAAGTGCTCTAAATCCATCCATCTGTTATAGTTGTGTAATATGCTACAGTTTCTCTAATGCTTTCAGGACACATGTGGTCACATAATGCATTATATACAAGAGCTTCTTCGAAACAGACAGAATACAATTTTTGCAGGACAGCCCCCAATTAGTCGGGGAAATAGAGGCTCGGCTGAACTGCAGCACCTCTTGACTCTTAATTACAAGTTTTCCTGCACAGGAGCAGAAAAGTATCCTCTCTGCTGTAGCATGAGAGCTTATTCAGTACCAGGACAGACATTTCATAACATCTTCACAGCTCTGCAGTGAAACTCTCAGCTCATCTACTCAATAATAACACTCATCTGTGCTATGCGTACACCCTGCACACATATACGTCCGTTCCATCTTGACTGACTGCTGTTATCGGTCTGATTGAAGGGCTGATGTCCACATCGAGCAGACTGAGAGGAGTCTAATAGGAGTGTTGTCTTGCTGCATGAACAAACAACTACAACCATCTCTGTGATTTAAACTGACACCTTCACTACAGCAGCACAGCACTGATCTGTGTCCTCTGTGTGAACCTCTGGCCTTGGATGCATTATAGCTCTTTTTGATGGACAGTTGCACAGATTGGGAGCTGAAGCACAGCAGGATGGAACATTAGAGATGTTACCTAACCTCTGGTGTGGGCTCTTTAACGTGTTGGTTGTACATGTTGGTTGTACACAAAGGTACGCAAATGTATTTAGTCCTATAAATGTGAGCACATGCTGTAAACGGACTTTAAAAGTTGCATGAATTTTTTGTATTTTAGAGGAATGTCATAATTTTAAATATCTTAATGCTCTAACTCTAAGCAGTTTTGGGGAACTTTTTTGCTGCAGTCACATTTTTATGCACTGTGGACTCATTTTTAATTTCCTTTTCCTGCATCTCTGTGCCTAGAAGTGTCAAAGATTTCTTTTGTGCACCATTTATGCCATATTTTTTTTAAAGAAAAAACACAGAAATCAACATGTACAACATTTTTCCAATACTGGAAAAAAAAGTGGTGGCTCTGCATTCTCTAAATATTTTACCACTTACACTTTTTACTTGTTTCCATACTTATTTCATTTTTAACACAGGTCTGCAGTTCAGCTGAAAAAGTCCCTGATTTTTTGTTGTGTAGCAGTTTGTCAGATCAGAGTTACTAATGTTTTCTTCGTTGTGCCAAGGAACACATAATTTTTTGGTTTTCATAGAATCTGTTTAGTACAAATTGTTGTAATGTTTTGGCAAATGTTTAAATGAGACAAAAAAAAAATAAAGTGATTTTGATGAACTATCACAATTATTAGGTTAGGTTTGGTTGTTTTACCTGATGCAACTGCACATCACACAAGATTATGTCAAGGCCAATCTTAAACTTAAAAATCAGATATTTCTGCTTTTACTGTTTCTGACTCTAGTGTCATTTTGGTGATTTAAAATTTAAAAAAAAAAGAGAACACATTCTGAAACCCGCCCAGTGGGTTTTTGGGTCCAGAAGGTCAAATTAGAAAATTTATATAACTGGTTTAGAGTGAGGGCTGCACAGTGGCTCAGTGGTTAGCAGCGTCGCCTCACAGCTAGAAGGTCCCCGGTTCGCCTCCCGGTTAGGACGCCTGGGATCCTTCTGTGTGGAGTTTGCATGTTCTTCCTGTGCATGGGTGGGCTCTCACCCGGTACTCCGGCTTCCTCCCACAGTCCAAAAGCATGCTCAGGTTAATTGATTATTCTAAATTGTCCGTAGGTGTGAATGAGAGTGTGCTTGTTTGTCTCTATATGTAGCCCTGTGATAGGCTGGCGACCTGTTCAGGGTGTCCCCTGCCTTCGCCCTGAGTCGACTGGGATAGTCTCCAGTCCCCCCGCGACCCTACAGAGGATTAAGCGGTGTACAGATAATGCATGGATGGATGGTTTAGAGTGAGATTATGTAACTTGTGCAGTGACTGAGTGAACTGCAGCCACTGTAGCCACAATTGGTAAGTTGCTTTAAAGACATCATTATCAAGTCATCACTGCCTGGGAGTAGGTGTTACGATGTGGGATTCACCTCACAGTGTTTAGAATGTAATTACAAGTGACCGAGTGGGGAAAAACTGAGCCTGTTGTATGAATAATGACAAACACTACTTTTTTAAAGACCCGCGTGTCAACAAACTGTTGACACAATGACTACAGATTCACCCAGTTACATGAAAATAATAACAGTAATATAGTCAATTCAGCCAGTTTGAAAAGCTGTCATACAGCCTGCTTGTATCCGGTCCAATTTGGTAATTTACTCAAAAACAAACCTTTGCAAAAGTGGGACCAAAACAACAAGAAACAACAAGACTTTTATTTAGTGCAACAAATTTATCAGATAAACGAGCATTTTTGAAAAGGGGGACAAATAAGGTTTCAATGTCAAAATAACAAGAAAGACTCACACTCACTTGAAAATAATAAATGCAGTCTATAGTATCAGTGAGAGACAATGTAAAGCTTCTTAACTAAGCACAAAACAGGTGGATAAGATGGAAAATTAACGGTGGAGAACCCTACACGGCTCCCAGGTTGGAAAAAGACACTTCAAACAGCCAGAAAAACACAAGATTGAGATCAACAGAGATGAATCACGATACTGTCAAAAGCAGAAACTGGTTCTGAAGGTTCATATTCAGCTCCTCTGACAATCAGATGAAGTTCAGGTGAAGGTGATTTGGGGCCTCAGGGGGGGCGTAGCAGAACTGAAACTCAGAGACAGCCCTCTTCTGAAAAGAAGGCCAGGAAAAAGTCAGTGAATTTAATACAACGAAAGTATAAGTTTAGCGATACTATGTGGCTATATTATTAGCACCAGGGCTACTTTAAAATAATAAAACACGTCAACTCAGCATAATTTATTAAATATTGTATTTTGTATGTTTAATAATAGATTTGACCTGCAAAAGCTGGCTGGAATTAATCATCAGCTGTTGATACAAAACCAACAGGAAGCAGTTCTACATGCATTCAGTTGGTGATGGAGAAAATGCATAAATATGTTATGTTAAATCTATGGGTATTTAATACAGAGAATAGTAACAGTAAAATTAATCTGACTTTGATTTGGCTAAAACCTAAAGTGACTTTCACGTATCCTTTAGTATAAGATTAACACTTCTTGAGTTTCATGTTTAAATAGATGAAGTTTAAAGTTTATAAGCTCTACTGTGCAGCTGTCATGTTAGAAATAAGTGGCTGCATTGAGAGTACACTGAGTAAATATATTAACTTACATGATTAACAGTTTTCTACCAGCATTTCTCTCTTGCCTCATTCACAATGAAAGTGCCTTTTTGCTGTAATATTTGTCCTACATTCCTCATAACTCTCGATGATAACAACCTGCTCTTTATCACTGAAGTTAGTGCCCCAGGATAGGTCTGGTTTGTGCAGATGAGGATTCAAATAACACTTCAGATGCTCACAGAGCCTCCACTAATACCCCTTATCTTTGCTGGGAGGTTTAGGTTTAGTCAAGCCAATTAAAGAAAGAAAGCCTGACTTTGTTCAACTCGCTTTAGCACACGCTTCTTTTTTTTGCTGTTAAAAGGGGCCGATTGATGAAAATACCTGTGTGGGTAGAGGGGGCAATGGGTCTTGAAGAACTTGGAGATTTTGAAGAACTTTGAGAAGGATTATTTTGGGTTATTGTTGTAGCTATTGTGCATCTAGTTGAAAAAATTATCCATCAGCCCATAACATCTTTCTCAATATATGACACAATCGTATGAGTCTAGATCACCTTTTCCTCTATTTCAGGCTGTTTTACTACACTTTGCTGTCATTATGATTCTAACAAAATGTGTCTGAAACATTTTTTCAATGTTTAACATCAGTTTCCAACCTGCCTTTTTTTTCCCCGTGTCACCCAACTCTCCACTCACCTGATTCCACTCAGTTGATCCTCCCTCTTGTATATTTACCCCCAGCGCTCCACTATTCATCTGCCACATTGTCTTTGTGCTTAGTGCCTCAGCTTTCCAGAGTTCTGTTCCTAAGTCATCATTTTCTTTTCACCCCAGCCTGCTTTCTTTCTTTGTTCGTCTGACTGGTTTTCGTAACTTTTTTGCCTGTAAAGCTCATTTTTTTGCCTCTCCGAGTCATGCCACACCGGGTCCCCATCTCCTTCCTGATAACGAGGCCCTTTTTCACAGCAGACATTTTGACTTCTCATAGTAGGAAAGGCATGGATGTTATTAATAATATTAACAATAGCTCTGCTCTAGTGTGCTTGCACACCATGACATGAGTCTGCATTCACAACACCAGGACCCTGAAATTAAAGCAGCACACTTGTAAAATGGTAAAATGATGGCCGCATTTCATCATACACACTCCTAGGCCAGGGTTATGTGAACTGTTGTGAAATGAGAAGTGTTTTGGTCGAGAACTTGCTGACGGCACTGTGATGACGGAAATTCTAAAAATGTTCGATAACTTTAGAAAAAAACCCTGGATATTTACTGAGAATAAGGACAAGCTAACATTTGCTTACGATGCCTGCAGCTATAATGGCAGAGTGATTCACCCTGAGGATAAAAAGTGAAAATGATGTTTTGGCTTCTGAGCTCAGTTCAACTTAATGGCTGTTGTTAAAGCAGAAAAAACACTGGAGTGTTAAAAAGACAATTATGAAAACAAATTTTTAAACTATGCAGGTGCACATAAACTACACTCCTAAAAATTCAAATGAACCAAGTGACTTACAAATGACCCTTAAGGATGAACTGAAGGATTTGTATTGCCTGTCAGCTGTGAGGGTCTTTTATCCTCCAAGAAATACTTCAGCGGAGCCTTTTTGTAAGTGACTGAAGTTGCCCCAAGGGCTGGAATCAAGGAGAAAGGCTTCTCAAATTGAGTCAGCTTTGTCTTTGCTTTAAGCTGAGAACTTTTTGATCCTCATGAAACCCCATCCGTGGAAATCAAGTCTCTACTTTTTTTTCTTCTATCTAAATTAAACATTGATTGGTTGACTGGAAATTTTGGTGCAGATTAAGCAAATTACATGCAGCTATTTATTCTCGCTTCATAGATTTTTCTGGTAGTCGGGAGGCTTCATTGTCAATAACAAGCAATAAATGAAGAGAGCTGCAATTCTTGAGTTTGTATTATCAATAGATTTACTTTTCCAGTGAGTTCAACAAACAAACAAGCGAGTTAGTCGCCATTCTGCCGAACGCATGGAAGGTAGTGGGAAAGCAAATCATGCACGAGCTGTTTCTGTCTTTTTTGCTTAACTGTGAAAGCTTGGAGTGCAATTCTGTCATGAATTCAACTGTGAAAGAGGAAACTGCTACCTTATACAGCGATCCTCCAAATCTGCACTTTGCGCACCCTAATCGAAGAGATTTTAAGCATCTATTCAGTTTTTGTGTTTAAAGATGGATGAATAAAAACAATGTCAGATAAAAGAGAGGGGGAGAAAAAATAAATGCACATAATTTTTCTGTGTACCACCTATTCAAACAACCTACATTCAATTGCTCATGAGAAGTCAGATGTACTTTGAACACTGTAAAAGGAGCAATTAGGGAAAATTTTGTTGCCTCGGAGCGTAAAATGACACCATTATCCATCATTGCTTTAGGATTACTAATGAATACCAGTGGCTGTATTAATTTTCACTCTGATATGTTTGCTGATGTTTGAAGTTATTATCTCTTCTAAAAAGAACTATTTGTGTATCCAGATGACTTTTGCTTTGCATTTAAGTACCCATTGTGAGCCTGAATGAGTCATTTATCCTCACAGAGTCTAAACATATTAGTTGGCTCGTTATGAATTGATAGCCATTCCATTACCACTGTAAGTGCTGGTGGAGTTCATCTGAAGGACATATTCACCAGAGTTTATCTAGAAAGTTTCTTTTTTTTTAATTAGTTTCAACGTCTGATATGGATCTGAACACGTGTGCACGGAAAAAAAAACACAAAAAGCCATCAGCAAGTAAATTTTTTCAGACACATAATCTTAACAAGATCAGGAATTCAGCCTGTAATGTACAAATTAGACTCCTATAAGCTGACATGATGAGTGAGTCATTATTATATCAATATTTGTACTTTAGATATCTACGTTATCAAAAGTTATAAGTCGTGTAACTGATGTCAGTACTTTTTCCAATATCTCTGCGTGTAGTTTTCTTCCGGTCTAATTATTTTTGTTTACTTTCTCCTCTTCCTCCCATGGACTGCAGCTCCATCCGCCCACTGGTGTCACCTTTTCTTGCACACTGTCCACAAATCAGATATAAATTTTTTCTCTATTAAAGACAAGTGAGGAGAGAGGAGGAGGATTGCTGTGATCTCGTGGATTTGCTTTAAACGTGCTGTAAAGAACCACGTGCAGCTCCCTATCAGTAACGCTAAAAGAGCTGGTTGTGGATTCCCAGCACACCAAGACACCGCTGACATGAGCAGACTTTGAGGAGGTGGAAATGATGCAAGAGGTACCACTGCTGCACCTGGGGATGCGCTGACGTCAGCATGGAACTCGACCAGACACATTCAGACGAGTGACTGACTGCAGCAGAAACTTTTCCCCTCTTTTTTTGTTGAATTTTCCTCCGAGGCACATTCAACACAGTGACATCAAGGTGGTGTGTGTTGCACTTGCGGAGGTCTGTTCAGAATGCAGTATGAGAGTGAGGCGGGGAGGCTGCTGTCGCTGAGCTACGTCTGGAAGCATCCACAGCATGGCAAGGGGAGGGAGAGGAGGAAAGTAAACTTCGTCTCAGAAAACACCTCCTGTCCACTGTGCAACCTGAAGCAGATATGGATCATCATCAGACTCAACTTTACTGGCCTCAAGGTGCAAAACGGAGAGCTTTACTTGTTTATTTCTGCTGTCAAATAGTGCAACACTTCCTGTACAGACAGTCTGAGCTGAGAGAGTGTGCAGAGCATCTGCAGCGTGCAGCAACTGGTATTGATGAGTTGCAATGTGGAACAATCTAAAACATCTTGTGCATTATTTTTCTATGCATAAGAGGAGCACATTTTTATACTTAAATCACCATTAAGTATCAAAAGTGATCAATTTTTCATGATAAATGTAGCTCTCACTTGTGCTCCTTTCTCTGGCCGATCTTGCTGCTGCAGTTCATCCCTTTATTCATTCTCTGAAGGTGCAAGCAGCTCCTTCTTTGACCTGTTCAATTTCTACCTGATCTCCCAGCAGCACAGTCTCTTGAGGGAGTATGTTATCTAACACCTCTCCTTTTGCTCATCCTAGCTCTCCCTCATGTTGATATAACAGTTTTCCATACACATCCTGTTTATCTAGTATGATTATTTTATTGGTTCTCATTGCGAGTGAGTCTCTAAAATATAAAACTTCACAGCAAATATGATTTTCCAACTTCACCACAAGCAATATCACAAAGGGGCTGTGTGCATGTGTCTGCAGATGTCTCTTCAATAAAAAAGAGGAAAATTGAGAAGGGAGGGAGGGAGGACTGCATCACCACAGGAATACAAAAGACGAGGACGACCGGAAGTGCTGCTGCTCCCAGTTCAGCCTGAGAGGGGCAGAAGAGAGCTGGAGATGCCCTCTCTGAGCCAGCATTGTGCACACTGCCTGGGAAAAGTACAGGCTGGGAGGTTACTAAAGGAAAGATGTTCAGTCACAGAGTTGAAATTCAGGCATCGATTCCGGTAGTTTCCACAGGTCTCTGGAAAAAAAGTTGTAGAAAAATGGTGGCTATCAGACACACAATGCTTATGGTATTAAAGCCTTTAATGGTTTGTATTTAAATCCTTTACTTAGGTAAAAGTGTCAATATCACACAGTGAAAATCTTGCAGGAAGAATGTTTTGTCCCCCTGATATAATATTACACATAGTATCATTAGATTATTTACAGTGAAGCATCAGTGTGTTGTAGCTGCTGCAGGTGGAGGTAGTTTGAACTACTTTATATACAGGTTTATTCACAGGAAGAGCAGAGCAGCTAAATCTGAAGGGTTATCAGATGATTAATGGGAAGAAAAGAAGAAACACAAAGATTTATTGAAATGAAACAATGTGAGACATTTAAAGTTTAAAATTTTAGAAGTTTAGAGGAAAAATCACTATTTAGTGGAGGTGTTAACAGCTCAGACGTCTGAAATGTGACTGACTACCCACTGCTTTTTGTACGAAGCCAAAAAGACTGGAAACCACTCACTTAATATTTAACAATGGACTGCATTTTATGGCTTTTTATATTCTCTGTTGTGTAAAATCCTCACATTAGTAGCTTAAGCTGTCAAATAAATGTAGTGGAGTAGAAAGTACAATATTTACTTTTAAAATATGGCAAAGTAGAAGTATAAAGTAGCGTAAAATAGACATTTTTAAGCAAAGTATAACCTCAAAACTGTACTACAAATAAATGTGCTCTAATCCTGTAATGTAAAACAACATGCAAACATGCAAAAAGTATGACTCATCCTGCACATGTACTGTACATGCATTAATGCGCAGGCGTATGTGCATACGTGCACCATATAGCAGATGTTCTGTGTGAAACCTTCATCCCATGACGCACATTATTCTCCATACTGAGGATGACATCAACTCTCACAGCAAGTCACACACTGCTCTGACAGATGATTCATCACATCAAGGTCTCCTCAATAATCAGGCCAGAAACAGGTGAAAACTCGATCAAACCTACCTTCCAGCCCACTACATTACACTCAGCAACCTCCTGTGGGAAACTATTTTGAGTATTTGATCGAATGGATCTATTATAATTATCACTTATGAATAAGACAACGTTTGTTCATCAAGTGTTTATTGCATCAGTGCAGATGACACTGATACGTCTTGTCAGCTATTTGTCAGCTAACTTAAAAACCGATCTACTTCACTACGTTGTCTCTTTCTCTGCACGTAAACAAAGCAGGTTTTAACTTCAGAGTTAGGAAACCAGGGAGTGGGAGTGGGTGTGTAATGGTGTTTGAGTACGAGGCTATCCAGTTTGTGTGTGTTTATGAGTGGGAGTGTGACAGTTTTCGGTGGTTGGGCAGCAGGTTGGAATCGTTTTTAGTCCAGAAGCCTCGTGCTTCAGACCTGCCCGTCCACACAACCTACGCCTGGGCCTGGGGTGGGAGTGGACTGTGTGTCAGCGGTTACTCATACTACAACTGGTAGTGTTGGATCAATACTCAAATAACACAAAAAAAACATGACTTTTTGGCTTCATTTCTTATTTTGCAAACTGCGTTCTGTGCTTTTTTCCCCTCCTCCCCCCGCATTAAAGCTCCTGCTGGGCCGTGGTGATATCATAATAGGCTGGTGGCACTGATGTTCGTGTCAATAGTGGCAGTGTAGGAATTAAACTGTCTGCTGTTTTGGCACATTGTAATGAGGATTGCTTATCAATGCTAGTCAGTGGAACATCACTGAGGCTGAGGCAATGCAGTAATCTGCTGCACATAAAGTGACATTGCCATAAAAAATTTAAAAAAAGGAGGGAGATCAAGGAGTGGAGGAACAACTTCGCTGAGCAAACAGACTGAAACTGCTCATTTTTAAAAAGTTACGAATGCATTTGAAAAATGCAAATAATGACACTACTGAGGAGGCTGAGGAACAGACTGTGCACTTTCCAAATCAGTGAAGTCTCAGTTGTATTACAAGTTCTTCCCGAGATGTTCGCATCCTCTGAGCACTTTGAGGGCCTGTCATTCATACTGAGGCTGAAACAGTCATTCAGTAGCTGTTTCGAGGATTCACTCATAGCATAAATGCATTTAAGTACAATAGATGCTCCATGATGATGTCATCAAATGCACAATACTGCATGTGAGTGCATGAAGACTGCAGCAAAAAGAGTCTTCATGCAAGTTAAAATGCTTTTAAATATGTATAGGCAGGCCGACAGTGGCTCCAGCAGGCGTAACACTGCGATTTAACTTGAATGGATGTTGCCATTTTATGCAGTATATCAACGGACAGCCACTGTCATGTCACATATGCAGCATATTGTATTAACGCACAGAGGCTCATGTTTGCTTTGTTGCCTGTGCAGCATAAAAGAACACATTGCAGGTTTGGAGTGGGATTCATTTGTCTTGGCAACTCTGGAGCAGGCACACATGCAAGAGTGCATTCAGAATAAAGCGCTGTGTGTTTAAACAAGTTTGATTTCTCACTGGTGTCTCCAGTTTCATTTCATTGCTTGTTTTCAGAAATTACCCGGCAATTGAGTGTTTTTTCCACTCAGCTAGTTTTGTGGATTAGGAGCAATGCAGTAGGATTCCTGCGGTAACTCTCTGTTTGCATGTATATATCTTTAAATACACAGTGTCGGGACATGGGGTACATCGCAAGCCCATAAGGCATGCTCAATATGGGCCCAGATGGCTTACGACTCCTCCAAGACATCTGTTTACTGTGAGTTACGCCACCCGTGACAGATGCTAAGCAAAATGGGTGGATGTCCAACCCATTGATGAATAAAGTAACACTTTCACACTGACTCCGAGCTACGAAATGCATTCGAAAGATAACGTTTTGACTTTCGCAGACACGATAGGCAGATATAAATGGTTCTGTGTGTTAACGAATTCATTCTTTTTCAGTCATGGGTGTTAAATTCACGGCGGCTCTGCAGGAATCGCTGTGTATCTTGCAGTCCGTTGTGACAGTTATATGGTCCACAGTTGTACTTTTCACCGTCGCTGTTCTCGGCAAACTTGTTACCGGCTGCGGCAGGAAGCCTGCTTTTAGTGTCACCTCAAATAGACTGTGCCAAGTCACCAACTGGCCGACTGACGAAGTTAGGAACCAGCTGATGAATGCAGTGGAGCATTTAGCTGCCAAAAACAGAGCTAAAGAGAGAATTCATAAGAGAGCCAGAAATAGGACTCCTAATAAACACTAATGTTTCTTCTGGATGTGGAAACGGACAATTTGCAAGCATTTTTTCTCATTTGTGTGGTAATTAATTATGTCAGCGTTGCATTTGCAGCTTATTCAGTTATTTCTCAAGTGTTTCCCAAAAAATTACTCAACAGCACTTTGTTGTTGTTGAATAACAAGCATCTTATGAGCACAACACAAGCAAAGCAAAGCAATAACCTGATCGAAACATGTTCTTACATGTTACATAAAGAAACAGACAAATAAAGTAATTTGCGTTCACTTCAAGGTTTTTTAATGCCTATTTACTGCATCTAATAAACAGTTTGAAACCTCCCCTGTCTCCTTGTTTTTCCAGATTTGTGTTGAAATTGGCAGTCAAGCAAAAAATAGCACTTAAATTATGGGCACCACTTTGTATTTCAATTTTCTGAGCACAGTCAATTATAGTTACATTTACCTTGGCTGAAATTGTTTGATGCCAAATGAAAACAAATACAGATGTCAGTCTGGCTAGTGCTTCTATAAGTGGCTCAATCAATCTGTTTTTCAGAGTAAAAATTGTGATGATACATGCAGACTATTTTCTTCAGAAAAAGAAGCCCCCACCCCCCCACCCTTTTTTTGAAGAGAGATAATTGAATGTCATAAATTTGAAAACCTTCTACCAGATGCTAGTTTGGTAAATGAACTCTATTTTTTATGATTATTCGTTGTGCTGTAGCTATGGCAATATCCAAACTCAAAGTTGATGACTGCCTTCATCATGCAAGATCCATCTATGTCATCCAAGAATAGAGTTTTAATAATAGATAGCTTATTCTCAGAGGCAAAACACACAAGCTATGCAAGCATGCTGTGGTTGTAAGTTGCTACCAGTTGCTATTTTCACCTAATGATGTGATCACAACAGAGGTTTTCATTTGGACTAAATCCAGGTTTTATTACATGCATTCAGTAGACAAATTGTGTGATGCTTTGAGAAGTGCAAAATGCTGTTGATATGTAGAAAAAAGTAGAAGCAAGTGCCACTGAGACTTGTACTCGACATTGGGCACGGGGCAAATACTGGTGGGCTGGTGTGTTTTTGTCATTAAGGTTACACATTATAACTACAGCTATTAGATATGTCTAGGCCTGAATTTCTTTCCCAGTGCATCCCTGCAGATGGGACAGGAGTAATTCTTCTGCAGATAAGGCCCCAAAGCTAGCTGAGTGCAGCCTTCTTTTTTTCTAAAGGAATCTGAATTCTTAAGACCATAAAACACCATAAAACATACTTCATCCCGTTTCATGAAAGAGGAAGCATGAGTGGCAGATGAAGACATGATGAGGGCTGATGTGTGATGTGATTCTGCAGAGCTGTCATCCTTCTCTTCAATGCACCCTTTGATTTCAGATTGCGTAAGTGTTTTCGCAAATCTCTAAAACTGCAATTTTGATCAACAGGGCAGAGAGCGCACTTTTAAAGGAGAGAAAAAAAACAGGAATGTATTTACAGTGAAAATACACCAATCAGACATAACATTATGACCACCTTCCTATTATTGTGTTGGTCCCCCTTATGTGGTCAGAAATGCTCTGAACCATTGGACATGGACAAGAGGACCTCTCTGGGTGTCTATGGGGTCTGGAACCAGGACGTTGACACTGGATCCTTTGGGTACTCTGGCTTGTGCAGTGGGGCCTCTGTCAATCAAACTTGTTCCACTGTATCCTGTTGATGCTTGATCACAATGGGGTGTAGGAAGTTTGGAGGTCAAATCAACATGTTGAGCCTTTGCCATGTTCCTCAAGAAGTTCCTGATTGTTTGATGTTTTTTCAATGTGGTGGGGTGCATTTTCCTGCAGGGGTAGACCAGTGACATTTGGGATTTCCATTTGCATGAGGGAGTGTGCTTGCTGTGAGACAATGTTTACTTGGATGTCTAAGTCTCATCAACACGGATGTCTAAATCCAAGGTTTTCCAGCAGAACAGCACATAGTACCAATATGATCAATGTTATTCACTTCACCTGTCAGTGGTTATAATGTTGTGGCTGATCGGTGTATTTCAACATGCATTTTTCCTGCTGTCCACGTTTATATCTCCCTATAGCTGCTCTTCCATCTCCACAGATGTCTGAAAAGGTGTTTTACATGCCACTCTCTGTAATGTAAGTACAATATCCATCACCTTCATCTCTGAGCAACTCAGTACACTCAGCACTTAACACTGCTTCAAGCAATAGGTTTGCATCTGCCAGAGTCGGATGTAAAGAGAACATTTTCTGATTTTACAGAACTCAGACATTTACAGCGAGGCTTGAACACTCCAGCAGGACTCATTACCCTTTCACATGAATGCATACTGGAGATTGTCTATTGTAAGTAAGGGAACCACAAGCTGCAGAGATGCAGAGAGCTGGATACTTTGTGAGTAAAGGTCAATACTTTCTCACAGCAGGTACCGAATTTGCTGTCAGGTATCGAACGCCAGCATTTTTTTCTTTGCAAGCTTCCAAAGCCATAAGCAGAATAAACGAGGAGCAGAAAAGAATCTAGCTTTGGTTCAATTTTACTTGTTGTGGTTTGTTTTTATGAACACTGCTTGCATTGGCATCGCTCTATTCCAAACAGACGCTTGATTTCTGTCCTAATGTATCCTTTTTTTCAGTTAATATTTTTGTTTTCTAGGCCAGACAGGAACAGCCTCCATACAGAAATATATACTGATTTGTGAATTATTATTCTGAATTTATTGATGCATACCTGTTTATGGTGTTATGTATTGTGTGCAGCTTTCAACAGAGCAAAGAGCATTGCCTGAAAAATAGCAAACTAGAGGCCAGTCAACACTATTTTGTAACTGCCATAATAATATTTTAAAAATGATAAGCTTAGAAATGTGTCACTGTAGCTGCATCTTTACCACATTTCTGTTGCAAAGTGGGGTGGGGTGGGTTCGGTGCGGGTGCGGGAACGTTCATTGTTAGAGTCCGGCAGCATTAGCATTGATATCTCCCACTGGCGGTGGCACAGTCACAGTGTCCTCACTCGCCATGCCTTTCTGTCGGCTCCTTTCCTTTTCTGCCTCCCGAACCGTGTGCCACTGGTGCAGATGCGCACAGTGGGGTTGGGGGGGGCACAGTAGGTCAGCACAGGGGGCATGGCCCCTGAATGCCCCCCCATGATGCCGACACTGGTCCATCCCCAACACAATCTCACAAGTCACATATTTTGTATGGAACGTTACAGATACAAATGTAATTACATACAGTTCAAATGTCGACAATGCGGATTTCCCCCCATCTGACCTAATGAACAGGCGCGGTAGCTCCTAACAGCCTCCCAGCTTCTTAGACAACTGGAGGTAAGAATGTCGGCCCAACCATTTGTATCTCACTCAGGAAGGATAGAGAACTCTGCCATTGTGCTGTCTGTCACATGGAGACCCAAAATGTCATGTGGTCAAAGGGGGTTACCCCAAAAACAAAAGTGCCCTCTGGTGGTTTTTAGAGTAAACCGCATTTAATTGTCCACCCGGTTACGCTTACATTAAAGAAAAATCCTGGATCAAGACGGTGATCCAGATCAGTCCTTAAATTTCATCATTTGTTCCTTGTCCCATTTCACACATGTCCTGAAAATTGCATCCAAATCCGTCCATTACTTTTCAAGTTATTTTGCACACAGACAAACAAACAAACCAACGCCGGCCATCACATAACCTCCTTGGCGGAGGTAAAAATTAGATAATTTTTCTTTAAATATGTTTAAAAACATACATTTTAGAGTGCAAAATGTCCAGTTTTCACTTGTTTATTCAAGGCATATAAGAGCGCTCCAATGCAGCAATTAAAAGAAACAAAACATCACAGTTTTAGGAATTGTTACTTTAAATTTACTGATTCTTGTTGAACCAGACAAGTTTATGTGTGTTTGAGTAGCACTATCACATCAGTTGTGTGAACATTAGTGGAAAGGCTTTTTGTGCAAAGGTAATATTTTTCTGCTCATGCATGGCCAATGCAAGATGTATATAATTTTTTTTCTCTGCAAGACCAGTGTGTGGTGAAAAAAGCGCCACAAGTTCAGTACTCATCTTTTATATTAGGATGAGAAAGGTCACAATGAGAAAGTAAAGTCTATATTAATAAAACTGAAGGATTAATAACTCGCTAAATTGCATGTCAGCATCAAATGGTTGCTGATGAGTTGCTCCTTTAATTATATATCTCACATGCACTATGGAATAGGCAGAGGCAGTGGTGCCAGTTCAAGTTATTAGCATTAAAACAGACAATGACACATAGCATATATTAACTCATGTACCTGCCAGATACTACTGTCTTCAGCCGAAACTTTCCTTGGATTCCTCTGTTTTGTCTCTCTTCACTCCCAGTGAGAGCTGATTAACCTGCCGGAAGTGGAAAATCCATTTCTAATACAAGTCGAATTCACCACCTGCCTGCAGAATGATTCCCTGTCGCCATGGAAACCTAATCAGCTGAGAGAGAGTGACAGAAAGCAGGAGAGTGTCAGACAGAGAGGATGAAAGACAGGCAGAAAGAAGAAAAGGGAGGATGGTGAAGGTGCTTCACAATTATGGTTCACATGCTTTCACTTTTTTGCTTTTTTGTATATCACTGTTTTATTTCTGTTATTGTGAAGCACTTGGTTTTACTGTAAAGCACATGCTATATAAATAAAATTTGCTTACTTTACTTCCTGTGTTCAGACTGTTGGAGTATTCAGTGCAAAAGAAAAGAATGATGAAATGAAAGGTCTAGTTTGTTGTCTTTTTGAGTAAGCAGGTGTTTGTGTGAAGGAAGCTTTTTCAAAAAAAGATCAAGTTTATGTCACATATTTTTTCCCAGAGCAAATATGAAAGCAAACAGTTTTCTTTTTACACACTCAGCAAATACAATATTAACATTGATCTTCACCAATTTCTGGAAATCTTCTTCTTTAGTTGCTAAATGCATCAAATGTTCACCACTAGCTGCAGGATTTAATGTGTCTGCCACTGGAAAAGAAGTTGAAAAAAGTGAAGCAAAACCAGTCACACTCTGGGTCATAAAACACAAACAACAAGCTGAAAGACATTGAAATGGTCCTTGGAGGAATATTGATTTATGCAGCTTTCAGTTTCAGTGCAACTCATACTGCAGAGGTCATCATCAACAGACCAGTAAATGCACTGTTCCACTCCACCTGATGTGCATTTCATTGTTTCTGCACTAGCAGGTACACATAGTTTTCTGTATGCACATATGTAAACCATATATTAACATCGTATTGCTCTTTAAAGACTTTAATGCCTGCAGAAAAATAACATTCCCTCTCCATCTCTTCTTTATTCAGATGATGTATCTGCATAATTCATGTGCTATGTAGAATGACCTCTCTGTCAGTGTGCTGGTCTCTTGTCCTTGATGAGCTCTTTGTGTTGTTTCCCTCGACACCAAATACTCATCAACTCTCACTGCGTTGCTTTCTCTCTCTATTTCTCTTATCACTGCTTTGCTATCAGTCTTGCACAAACTCAACATATTGTCTGCCTCTGCCTCACCCACCACTTCCGCTCGCTCTCGCGTCCTCTCTCCCCGCCTCACTCCCTCCCTGTATCTCTCTCCTTTTTCCTTTGGCTGTTGTCTCACAGCCAGGTTAACGTCAGCATAATATGAGGCTGTTATGTTCCTGCCCACAGCTGAAAGCTGTCTCTTTCTGCATTTCTTTCTCGTAGTGGCTTGTCTCTCACTCTTCTCTTTCCTGTGGCTTTCCTCTGAACTGTTGCTTTGATCGTCACTCATTGAGCATCTGTGCATTTTGTTGCTAGACTCATTATCAAGTGTATTAAGGTCATCAGCAGTGACTGACATGTAAACACTACTGATTCATTGTATGTTGCACAGAATCATGCCAATTTATCGGTAGATGAAGCTGATCTTTACTCTGATTTTAATTGGATATCTTTTCATGTTGAGAGATCCTTTGTGCAAACTGATTATGCTGCTGTTGGGATGCTTCAAAATCTCATCTTTGCAGGTCAAATCTGACAATACAGGCAGCATAGGTGTGACATGAAATGTGATAGCCTAGTTTTTTATAACAGTAACAAAATTTCAAATAATAGACACACAGACTACCTTACAAAGCCTGATTTTGACTATCAGAACACAACTTTTAAAAAGAAAGTTGCTCACTTTGTGGAAAGAAAGCTTCACTATCAGATGTTTTTTTGAGTCAGAAACTAGTGGCTCTGCAGCTTTAGATGCCCTTACACATGCTTCACTCCTGAGTTGTGGTGGCTGCTGGTTGGTGTATACTAAATTGCCATTACAGCATGAAAGAATGCCTGTGTACTCATTGACTAATACACGTGCCATTCTAAACAACACAGACCATAATGATAGGAGAAAGGAACTGGTTAGCCTTCTCTGTGAGGACACTTTGTCCTCTGATTGTTTCGGTTCACTTCCGTTTCGGAGGTCTAACAATAAAAAACAATGAACGTGGGCTTCACCACCTGCGCAACCCATGCCTGCAACAAATTCAGCTTATGTTAAGGTATGACACAGATATTTTGTTGTTGTTGTGACGGTGTCACATTCGATGTGATGTTGCATAATCCTGCAAAGTGTACCCTCTGCCTACTGATCCCCATTTCTGCTAATTGTCTGCACAGATACTGTTTGTGGTGGAGGACTGTTGGGTACACCTTTCAGTAGGGCGAAGAGCACTGTCTGAAAAATAACAGGGTAAAGTAGAGGCCGGTCAGTGTTGTTTTGCAATGGTTGCAGTAAACATTTGAACGTTATAAGCTTCGAAATGTGTTGCTGCAGCTGCAGTTTTGAAATATGTCGCAAAGATTAATTTGAGATAAGAATGTCTCCCATACAGGGAATAAAAGAAACAAAACTGCACTGGTTTGTGTTGCATATCAGGACTGAAGGAAATTATTACCATTTTTATGACGCAGAACTATAACAGAACTCAGATGGACTGCAGATGTGGATGTGAATCATGTGTTTTCCATTCATCTCCCGTGGTTTTCCATTCTAATACATTCTACCTGTATGGCCACTCCCCCTGCGTCTCTGATCTGAACTATTTTCAGAAGTGGCACATTTTGATGTCCTAATGGATCTCAACAAGGTGTGTGTGTACGTGTTGTTGCACTACCTAAACCACTTTTCTCGGCTTAAAAAAAGGAGGGAAGGTAGATGAGAAGAGTTCACATGAGCTGAATGGGTATAATGGAGTTACTTGTTGCCTTGTTTTAGTTATGAATAGCTACAGTACAGTATGAACAGGATGGACTTGCAGGAGAGGAGGGTGAATGGATTACAGCGTATTGCTTTATTTATAGTTTTCAGCTTTACATATGTGAGTAAAAGGGGGGTGGTAGTGCGGATGGGGGGTGGTGGATATCTATTTTGTGAAAGCATCTGAAGATGAGTCAGGTCTGAGTGCCACCTCCTGATTGTTGGGTACTGTGTATGTCTTCATCTGCTGCTGCCCGCTTTCTCTGCAAGAACAAAACCCACATTGTGTTTCTGTGAGTGTTTCACGGTTAGAAAACTGAGCACGGCTGACGTCAGTAAGATTTGCACCTCTATTTCTGTCCGACTAGCCCCGCGACTAATTATTAAACTATAAAATAATGTGTTTTTTCTATCATTTTGGCAGTGCAGACTATTTTCACTCGTTGCTCCTTTACCAAAATGTCATGCAAAATATAATCCAGTGCAAGGGAGTGGAATGACTGTATATAGTGCAGGTGCAAAGTTGTACGTCATTGTGGTTTAACTGGACTGACCTGCTACTGTGACTGAGATTCTCGTGAAGCTGTGTGAGGCCGAGAAACTTCCCCTGCTGTTAAAGACTCAAAGCGGTGGGTATGTGTAATTTGCTCCTGCCAGAGGGGTGATGGTGAGGACAGCAGTAGCTCAAACTTCAACAGCCTGAGAATGTTGGTGCATACAGACAAAAATATTCAGATACATAATCTTAAATAGCTTGCATCTTATACCCTGTCACTAAAGTAAAGCAGATGTGGTCAGATCAAGACCTAAAGTGCTGATACTACCAATGCTGAGACTTGTTTTAAGCATCAGTACTGGTGTCAAAAAGGTCCACTGTCAACATCCTGGTTCCAGACCCCACTGGACACCCTGAGAGGTCCTCTTGTCCATGCCCAATGGTTCAGAGCATTTCTGACCACATAAGGGGGATCAACACGATATTAGGCATGTTGTTGTGATGTTTTGTCTGATTGGTGTATATGCATATTTACATAATTATGTATTGAGAGTACAACTAATGATGATTGACAATTAATCACTCTGCTGTATTTATAAATGCCCTTATAATATCAGACACTACATTATATGCTAATAATAACAACACCTAATTATATGGGGATTCTAAATGCTAAGGTAAAGTCTTACCTGTATAAATAGATCCCTCAAAACGGTGTTATTTTTGACCATATATTAGATAATGTAATAAACAGAATAAAAATAAAGAAATTCCTATATAATATAATATAGATGTTTTATCATTTTTATACAGTAGTTCTGCTGTTAATTAAACTCTTTTAAATTTGTTTTTTATCTTTGTCCTTAACCAACTTTGAAGCAGGTTAGCTCTGGTTACCATGGTGACCAATACAAGTTCTCATTAAACCTGCTTCAGAGTGAACCAGAGTTAAGCCAGTAGATGACCTCCTCCATCACAGACAGAACAACAGCAGAATAAAAACAATATTAGGAAACCCCTTTAAACAAATCATAACCCCTATTAAACGAAAAAATGAAACACAACTCAAAAAAACTGGTGCTAATTATAATCTGCTCAGAGGACCAACATCAACAGGAATCCTTTTTATATAGAGATAATGCCGACACAGACCACCTGCTGAGCTTGACACATTGTATGCATAGCTCATATAAATGCATTTTGTCTTTATTCCACTACATCCTGCCGCCAGCACATTTTACACTCTCCCCGTGAAATCACGAAACTGGTTCCTGTTCCTTCGGATGAAAACAAACCTGCTAAAACTGGAAGAGCTCTAATTGCACCGTGAAGCGACTACAAAGGCATTGAACACGATTTTACACCCACAACTATTTCGCTCCACTATATATATATATATTTATATTTTTTTTACACCAGCGACTGTAATTACTTTTAGTCTAATTATGGCCGATCATTTTAAAATATCTTGTCCAACTAATAATAAAGCGATTCTCAGAGGCTCACCCACTTTTAGCACTTTCCATTCTGGGCGCTCTGTGTCATTATGCAGCACTGATGTGATGGATTTAAATGGTAAAATACTGCAGCCTGTAGAGTTTAGCTTGTGCCCATCACTTTGTTTGAATCAACCAACAAATATTTTTTGCACACCGAAAAGTATCGCCGATAGGTACCTCTGATTTGTGAATCACTTGAACTCATTTTATTAACAACATTTTGTGGTTGACTGAAACGCTTTTAATACAGACTGACGGCGTGTTCTATTTTCAGATCTCCCCTGTTCACAGAAAAGTAATACAAAAAAGTATTCCAGTTAGAAGGTGACACTTAAAGTTGAAAATTTCAATTTTTCGATTTTGGTTGGTTTAGTTGTTTTCCAAAACATTTTGTAAGGCTGTAGTATAAGTTCAGTGGACAGAAGTGGCAAAGACGTCTGTCTCTGTATCCGGTCAGACACATTGTGTAAACAGTGAGTTGCTGATATGATACTGGATGGTAGCGGATTGATTATTCAAATGTCAAAGATCCTTTTGTTTCTGTCAGACACCCACATGTAGAGAAGGCTGACAGTCTGACTAAATCCACTTATGACAAGATGAGGCTGTTGCTATGGATGACTAATCAGCAGATAAATAAGCTGATGTTTTGACCTCAGCGATGCATTGTAATCTGAAGGCTTTCCTGTTCTGCGTATCAGAAGTCAAGCAGTACTGTATACTGGTTTTCATGTGAAGGAATCTGCTGTTTTTTTTCTGGAAGATTTCTTCTTTGAATCAGAATTTTCTCCACTAACACGGAACACTTATGTGCTCTGCCATTTAGAACAGGAGGTGCAGTACGCAGTGGTGATTTTTCACATGCGGTATGATCCATTTGAACTTTTACAGACGGGGAGGGTAGAGTACAGCCTGAGAGCTGCAAAGACTTACTCACTGGGAGCAGATTGCTTTATAGGCAAGTGTGTGTTTGTGCGAGTGTGTACGTGCCGCTCTGCACATATGCATGTTCACATGCAAAAGGGTTTCTGTTCCCAGCATAATGTCACACATACACACCCCCACAGACAACCAACTGTACCCCCTAACATGTACAGCTTTAGTCTCTCTCTCACACACACAGCAGAGTATAAATTAGAACCTTCCCACTTACACCACTGTACTTGATGAACACTGTCATTTTCACTCACGCCACCATCTCTTTCACAGACAGCAATATGCCAGCCATGCAGCAGGAGTGAGTGTTAATGATATTTTTGACCCTGTAAACAGTCTGGGAAAGAGGCTTTGCATGAAACTATACTATGTGACTTTTCACACATGCACAGAGAGGTTCTGTGGCCCCATGTGGCATGTTTTGTATGATTTAGCATGTATTTAAAAAGAAAACCTTCAAAACTGGATTAAATGATGCAGTATCTGTCCAATAAACGCTTCCTTTCTGCAGAAATTAACCAAATTCACAAGAATTCCATCACTACCACATTTGTTACACCTCGGCGCCCATTTTGATATAAGACACTGAATGTAAACACAGATTTTTGTTTGCTCGCAAGAACACTCCCCTGGGTGAAAATTAACTGGCGGAGACTTGATTTAACCAGAGGGTTAAAACTCTCAATTCCACACAGAGATCTGAGAAACAAAAGACTGCAAGCAAACGTTTTGGCTCCGGGGCGCATTTAAATCACACTTCAGTGGCTTTTAAGGATCACTTAAAATTCAGAGATGTTACAGCAGCAACACTGCTGCAGCGGTTCTTCTGATCGTTTACGAATATGAGCCAAGCAGGAACTGAAAGTTTAATCTCAAACAATTTATTTCTCTCTCCTATGCTGTTATTCAGGGTAACAGTGTGTTTTTAAACTGTGTCTTGTGTATGTTTAGGCATGAATTAGGGCCAAAGTGGTGTGTTTGCTGTGAGTAAGAGCAAGTATGATATATGACCAAGCTGATTACTCACACAAGGGTGCACACTACATACAGATGGCAGAATATGAATCAGATGGAGCCTTTAAAAGTAAGAAAATCTGTAAATACTGAGGGAAATAGACATTCAGAGAAGGGTTTGGCTGTTATGATTGAAGTTTCGGTTTTTATTTCAAATGATTTCTCTTTGTTATTTTAAAAGAAGTATGTTTACAAAAGTATGCCTTCATCTTAAGAACAGACTGTGCTCTAATTGGCTGCAAACCATTTCTATCACCTTCACAACTGCAGCCTCACATGTTGGGTTTTCCAGACCCAGATGGCTTTAGGAGCTGTAATCTCCCAACCAACTCCCTGAGTGTACTCACAAACATGTCTGGATACACAGCCAATTCTCTGTTGATACAAGTGGCCTTAACCTCCCCAGAACACTCAATCCTGCACAGCAGTCCAAAACTCCACACTGGAAGACTGCAGCTTCTTCATACAACCCATTTGGCTCTGTTTATATTTTTGCAGTTTTGCTCATTCAGGGAAAAATGTCATGAGAACATGACACATAATGTTTATCTAAGAGTTACTTCGTCATGACTTACTGATGTAAATTTTGTTATTATAAAGGGTTTTTGGAAGGTGTCATTTCCGTAGCTGCATCGCTAATATTTCAGTGTCAGCTACATCCGCTTCCTTCCAATGTTATTTTAGAAGCCCTGACAAAGGAAAATCTACCATATCCTCCTCAATAAGTTATTCATGCATATTTATGCATTCCTCATTTATTTTATGAAGGAGTAATCCCATTAAAAACATGGCAGTATTGCTCAACTAAGAACTGTTTTCAATGTATCACCATAAAAAAAATCTGCTTTTTCCCAAACATGCAACCTTATTTGCGATGAGAGCAAATACAGCCAAAGGTGTCTGGCAGGAAAATGACTTGGCAGACTCACCAGGCATTATGTTAATGGTCGTAGATTACAAAACAGCCAGTGTGGCACCGATGGATAATGATTTAGTTGTCAGCTCAATTACCGCAACAACTGGAATGGAAAGTATATACCTCCTTATGGAGCATTTTATCAACCCCATTTTATTACTTTGTCTTCAATTCATTATTGCTACCATTGTTTTTTTCCCCCCCTTTTTGACATCGCTCCTTATCTGTCTCAAACGATACAAAAATAATAGAAGAAATGTATACATTGCTGAACGTGTGAACACAATCCAGCCAGCGCTTATGATTACCACTCAGTTTTATATATGTATGAACTGCATCATAGTTACAAAAACATGGTCAGGGTTGATGGTGGGTCTACAAAACACAAGACTGTGACACCAGAGGCTCAATTTGTGATCAAGTTTAGGACACAAAAGCACTTTTGTTGATGTTAGGAAATGCTGGGGCTTTAGGTTAAGTTTTGTTGTTTCTGGTTTTCTCCAAAAAGCAGAAAGATCTGAAAGAAGTCAGCTGAGGTGTCAACAGACTCTGTTGATGTACAATTAAAACAGCAAAATGACAAATAGGACCTGCATGTATGTACACTCCCTAATACACCTAGTTAATAAGCTACAGCCACTACTATCTAGCCACACAATAGAAGATAAGTAATAGTTTGAGTATAATAGTATGAGAATACTGCACAACCTAACAATGTGTTACTATTCACTGGGCTGCGAGAAGATGAAGATTTTTCTGCAAAAAAACTAAATTAAGACTTGTCTTGGAATGATTAAACAGGCTACCAATGATGGTTAGGTGAGGAAAAATGATTCTATCTGCAATAAACTTTATTTGATAAGTAAAACATTAATAAATGATTTATTAACATTAACGTAGGTGTGACATAAAGTTTATAAAATAATTTATGTATGATTCATTATAAAGTGGCCTTAATGTACAAAACTGCAAAAGACGAGTAAATTTAAACTTTCAAATATATGAATAAGTTTAAGAATAAGCGTTTATTGTGTCACTTGTCATTCCTGTTGGACTATGCTTACAGTATGTGTTAGGTGCATGCCAACACTTGCTATGACGCATGAAAGCTCCATGGAGCTGCAGGGGGTTGGCAGGCTGATGGTTCCCATGCGGTAAGTGGTAGCCTGTTTATAAAATGTGGCACAAGCTATTTCCAGGTTTCAACCCAGGCAAAATGCGTATGTGTCAAGAATTAAGCGAGATGATGTAAAAATGTGGGCTACAAGATTATGTGCGGTTCTTGGCTATAAAGCCAATACCCTCCTGGCAGTCATGTTAATCAGCAGAGGCACTAAATAGTAAATAGGATGGTTTCTGAGGGTGGAAGATGATGCCCAAAATCGCACTCCGAACATTCTGTCAGACATTGAGTTTCTTAAATGGAACTGCATTCCATAATGTTCCGTCAGTTTGCACTTTAGAGGGCTCAGAGGAATCCCAGTGACAGTTTGACAGGAATGATCATGCTACCCTGTGAGCATTTAGCTGACTCCGTCATCCAGACTGATGTAAAATGTGTGAAACAACAGAAAATTCTTACATTTCTACATCAAACAGAAGTGGTTATGTCACTGCCTAAGTGCCCTCACAGTATATCAACCGGAACCAAACTTTAAACCTGTTGCAGACAAGCAAAATCATCAAAATACAAAGCAGAGAGAACAAAACAGCTAGAATGAAGAAAATGATCAAAGATTCCCCATGCTTATTACATGTAAATGATTGTGTCATCAGTCCACAATAGCCAGTATGTAATTTTAAGTCTTTTAAACTCACAAATGCATTTCTTCATTTTCAAAAGACTTCCTTTATCCCCCTCTGGATATTTGGGGCTCATTTGCATAGATTAAAGTCTAATAATGAAAGAAAACGATCAACGTTTAATCAATTTTTATCAGTTGTCTGCACCAATCTTTAATGTGAGAACTTTCTCATCAAATATAAATTGTATAAAACATGCCATAATGTTTTCTGTCTTCTCAGGAGAATAGCTCTCCTGGCAGCTACCTCTTTGTACTGATTGCAGCACATTTGCATGAGAAGGTGAATGTGTGCCAGCCGCTTAGACAATCTGTTTCTTTTTGATTGAAAATTTTCTCCATCCTTGTTGAAAAGCATCTAAAAACTTTATCATTTCTTTCCCCGCATGATGAATATATTTTTAACTATTCATTTTGGTGTATACTAATGTAATATATTTTAAAAATTCATTAAGTACATGAACAAAACTTTATTACTAACTCAGCTCGTTTTATTATATAACGGTTTCTGTCATACAGTCTATGATTTGTGATTTGATGGCCAATATTATCTTCTTCTGGATTCAGCACATTCATAGATAAAACTGTTATGGAATGAAAACTCTCCGTGCTCAAACTCATAAATGTTTTATATTTAAATATATAAAAAATATAAAACTTCAAAGTCAGATTATTATAGATTAATGAAACAGAAAAACGTTCAGTTTGAGAAATGCTTTGAACAAAATCAGCTTGTGTTTTTGACTTCTGGTGGTCTTCTTTGAAGCGTTTCATGAATAAAGTCTAAATGTCTTTATTTTGCCTTCGAGTGGATAACATGCATCCTCCATCTTTTAGAGGCTCGCATGATAATGGAGCCTATCCCAGCTGAGAGGTGAGGAACATCCTGGAAAGAGGGTTTTAAGCAGCAATAGAACAAACTGACATACAAATGGGTTTTTTGTTTTTTTAAATCAATGCTGAGTCCTAGTATAATATTTTACTGCCATGGCAAACGTATGGCTGCCTGGAAAGTGGAGGGCCAACATATGGTGCTGTAAACTTTTTTTAAAAATCATTGGGATTGATGTAAAATAAGTTTCATTTGTAATTAATGGACTAAAATTTGCACAGTCGTTAATATAATTGCCAAAGGGTCATGTGGTTTAAACTTACTAATGATTCTGAGATTGCAAACACATCTCATCTTCTTTCTTAAAGATCAAAATTCACAAGTCTTCAGTCAGCATGACTTTATAAATGAAGACTGTAAGAAATGAGTCATTCAAAGATTATCAGAAGTCAAGTTGTTACTGTTTTATTCAAGGAATAGTTTGAGATTTTAAGAGATACTCTTATTGATTTTATAAATAGATAAGACGATCATTGCTATTCTCATGAAGCAGCATCCAGGATATGATTAGCTGGAAAGAGGACACAACAACACCTCTGAGGTTCACTATGTCACATGTTGTATTTCAGTATTTGTGGTTTTACATGTGGTCACGTGTGGGACTTTCTCAACGGGATGACGTGACTTCCAGGAACCCTGCTGTCTCCTGATGTCACTAGAAGTGCAGTAGCAATCAAAGATATGCAGGACCTTCAAGCGGTCTGTTAACAGTGCCTATAAAAAGAATCCAACTTGACAGGTTGAATGGGGATCGTGAGTGAACAGCTCTGTTTTTTCCAGACACAGATTCTCAGTTGGAATTGAGGTCCAGGCTCTGACATGGCTTCTGTCTTTAAGCCATTTCTGTGTAATTTTCACTGTATGCTCTGGGTCACTGTCTTTCTGGAAAACAAATCTTCTCCCAAGTCACAGTTCTTTTGCAAACTCCATCAGGTTGTCCTACACGATTTCCCAATACTTTGCTGGATTAATTTTCCCCTCTACCTTTACAAACCTTCTAGCTGAAAAGCATCACCACATCATGATGCTGCACCACCATGCTTCACAGTGGAGATGGTGTGTTTGGGATAATGTTCGGTGTTTGGTGTTCACCTGAGCAGATGAAGTTTATAATTCCTTCAGAGGAGTCGTAGGTGTCTTGGTGGCCTTCCTCACTAGTTTCTTTCGCAGACAATCAGTCATGTTCCACATTCCTTCCATTTCTTAATGACTGATTTAACTGTACTCCACAGGCTATTCAGTGACTTTGAAATTTTCTTGTGTTTATCCCCTACCTTATGTTCTTACAGGTGGCTTTATAATACTTCTACTATACTACTATCACAGGAGACACATTCACTGCACTCACCGATCACAGTGTCTCGAGTTGTGTGACTTGTAGCATGAATTAGCTGCACCTGTGTTGAATTAGGTGATTGATTTTAAAGGGGGTGGATACTTATGCAATCACTTATTTTGTATTTTTTATTTTTAATTAAATGACATTACTTTGTAAAAGTTAGTGGATTAGTGAATTTTTGTCAAAAAAGCCAAATTCAATTGACCACGATTCAATGTTGAAAAGCAAATAAAAGGGTAACACTTTATATTGGCACAGTATATTGTGAGCAAGGCTGTAATAACCCCTGTGTATTATCACCAAGGTGCATGTTCTAATGCTAATAAGGAAATGATAGCTGACCTTTTCCATCAACCATTAAGGACTTTCCTGTTGTCACATCGCGCCGATCCTTACTCTCTTCCCTGTGTTTGATCTTACCGCCCTCCTTGTTCCTCGCCTCCCATCCTCCTCTCTGTTCTCTTCACCCACATCGAGAGCACTATGTTTCCCCCGCCTGTGACTCAGCGCATGGTCTGGGTGTGTGAGTGTACGAGCAGAGAGTATGCATATGAAGTGTCTGCAGAGAGAGAGAGATCAACAGTGTCCACATGTCTGCCCACTCTTTGTTAATAGATTTGGTCTCTTGTTGACCCCAAGGCAGCACCATCACCAGTGGGTCCCAGTTTACGAGAAGCTTGGGTACAGAAACTGATGATTAGAAAGACTAACAACAGGAGGCAGGCTGAAATACAACTTCGAAACAATTAGTAGAAATTGGTAGAAGTCATATTAGAATTGAGGGGACAGGAAAGAAAGCACTGGATAGGGAGACAAAATGTTAGCCTCTCTGTGTCCCCTCTGCCACAGTCATAATTAGGCAGGGAAAATGGCATAATGAATATAAATTACAGGAGAATACAGTGAGACGGCCAATCTATCCCACACACTGATGCTGACCAGATGCACTCACACAAGAAAACAAAGGTGGTGCTCTAGTGTTTTGTTTTGTCAGGCCAGTGAGCATGTGTAGGGGCGTGGGAGTGGGACACTGAAGAGCCTGAACCTTTTGATTCATGCGTTATCTGGAGTGGCCAAAATCATCAAAACTCTTCCACTTTGAAGCCATCTAATATGCTCACCTCTGCAGTCTGAATGCGCGGTTGCATGACAAGTCCTTTCATTTTCTGCTGTTTTTGTTTCTACATTACACCCTAACATTGTAGTGACACATTACTTTAATAAGCACTTCCGTTTATCTGATTTAAAATCTTGTTGCAAATGCATTCAGATCTGTCTCCTGACAGTTGTTCTTTCTTTTGCAAATGGTGGTAGCGCCCTAATTGTCTTCAATTTTCTGAAATGTAGAGCTACATGATATGACTCTAGGCAGAAAGAAGAGCTGAAAATGATTTATTACAATGTTTATTGAATCTGTGACGATGTTTTCGTTCAACACTTGTCATCCAGGCTTTTGATTGTAAAGAGGTATCTGTGTTTGCTGTTCTGCTTTTTTTATGTATGAAGAAGGGTGTATTAGTATTAGAACCACCTTAATATAATGCAGTAGTACACAACCCTACCACAGTTTCAATAAAAGCTTGGAATTAATACGCTAAGTAAGACTAGAAGTGGTGATATAACTGTTATGTGTCCGCTTTATCAAGCTGACCTGGGTAATCTAATGCAATGGATACAACAAAGAAAGCTGCGAGAATAATACTGTGCAATTTTGCCTGCAAGGCCTTCAAATTTCCCTCCTCTAGAGATCATCTTACCTCACTATGCCTACTCCCTGCCTCCCATTTGGATTTCCTGTTGCTGGTGTACTACGTTCGAGCCTCCTGGTTACTGGGGTTGTTTGTCTGATCTTATTGCCTTCCCACTGGCAACTCTAGACCTGTTTATTTGACCCCTGAACTTCTTCAAAGTACCTCAGTGTCTCTGTTAAGTCTCAGTGTCTGAGTTTGGGCATTCATCCCTCCGGCTATCAACCTGAACTTTGACAGAAATTTCCTTGAGGAGCAAAACAAAAGAGACTAAGTTGTAGTTATGCATGTTTCATTACCCCAGTAACAAAGAAAATAATTAAGCCTAGCAGTAATGTGGATCTCCAAGGCAGCAACACGAAGGAGTGGTTTGAGTAGTCGTCTCACAGTTGGTTGTGGATTTGAACCGTAGACTCAACTCAACCTTACTGCCGTTTTCCCAGTGGTCACTTGCAGCATTTCAAGTAAAAATTCACTGTAGCCACATAAAACATTTTGCCCCATAGACTGCAATTATAAAAAAAAAGGAGTCTGTAAAAGTGTCATCAGGACACCTCCAATTGCAGACAAAGTTGATATTTAATTGTCCTTATATCAGTTTTTTTTTTTAAATCATAGAGGTTTCATATTTGTAAATCCTACACCATCTGACAACATGACACAGCCTCTAACTGTAACCTAAACCCTAACTTTCCTTGAAGTTACCATAACTCATAGCCTAGCTCTGGGATCTATGACTAGCTGGTAATAGCCTTTAACTACACTCCTGAGACTTGCTGTCTAGACTCTGCAGGATGGCCAGTGAGTCACAGCAGTGCAGCTACAGGAGGAGCATTACATTTTAAATCAGTTAACTAGAAATGAGTAAAATCTATAGATGGGTTGATCTGACTGAAGCCCTTTATGGTGTTTTGTAGTCTAGATGTGTCATGGGATAATGTGTTACAAACAGATCTATTGACATGTAGCAGGCAAGTAAGTTTCATTCACATAACCAGGATCCTGTCTTCGGCATCATGTATCCAGCTTTTCTTAATGCATCCATGATTTAAACCCCCCCAGTCAGTAAGTCAGAGCATTACTGTGTGTAATTTGCAGTTGCGCTCTCCTCTTCCACAGGCAAAAACTGTGGAGATTAGTTTAATTGGTGACTTTAAATTGCCAGTAGGTGTAAATGTCTACAAAATCCTGCAAAAGGATAAATGGATATAGATGATGAGTCTATGGACTTTATCCATGTTAACATCCTAAACTGGGCTTTTGGGAAGCAATGACACTGATATATATGAGATGTTTCAGCCTCAAGAGAAGTTGCTGAAGTTTATGTTGCAATATTCTTGTAAAATGTGAGCATGAGAGCAATATGAATGTTTGTTTGAAAGCAGTGTTTTGGTCGTAAAAACCTCCAGTTTTTACCTTTTTGCTTGGACATGGGTGGTTTCCAGAATTGATCTCATTAAATGTCATTATTTAAGAAAAACAACTTTTGCTTGCTAAGTTCCTTCCGACATACTGCGCTCTCCCTGATGTTTATCTAACTTCTCAGAACTGTACTCCAACTGAGCTTGTTTACCACCGTGCTTACCGCGCTCTCTGGGAAATCCTTGTGTTCTTCTTGAGGCCATCTGCTTTCTCCTCATCTCCACCAAACCCTGACAGTCGGAGCGGACTTTGCGATGAGCTTTCGCTGATTAGCATAGGTTAAACAGTAAACACTTCCTACGTGTGCACACCAAAAAATCTGTGTTCAGGAGTGTGAGTGCACGCATTTATGCATTTATGTTCGACAGGAAACATTGAAACGCAGAGGTCCAGTTGATCACACATGACACGCAGACATAATGAGACCATGACAGTTTACAAATTAGATGATCTGATTTGCAATCATCGCCACTTCAGACTGAGGGGGATTTGAACTGTGACTTTGAAGTGTTAGTCTGAGGGTGGGAGGGGTGTCTGCTCTACAAATGAGTGTGAAGGGTGAGTATATTGAATATGCACTAAGGCTCTAGTCACCAGGCGGAGTGTGAAGGTCTTGTGGGAGTGTCCAGATGTTACTGTGAGAGACTGAAGCCACCTCTCTCTTGCTTTGACATTTTCTAGAGTCTTGCGTGACATTTAAAGGTCCAATAAGCATTTCTCAAAGGAAAAATAAAGGTTAAATACATCTTTTCACTTAAAGAGTCCAACACTAATCCAGTGGGTCATTGAGGCCTCTTTTTCTCTTCTATACCTTGACAATCAAGTGATTCAACTCCCCCACTATGGTGTGACTAAACCCTTCTTCATGCATGCCTTTTAATGAAATGACAATCTTAATGGCTGTCTGATTAAGTGCCTCACTTTTACATAAGTCATGACGACAGTGTGGATGTAGCAGTTTACACACAATTTTAGGGAAGCGCACCAACAGTGTCAGCCTCTCTTGATGCTTGTTGTACTGTAGTCTCTTGGTATTACCATTAATTTCAAAGTACAAACAGGATACGAGTCGATCTCTTTGTACCATCAGTGAGACTAATTAAGAGGGACTTGCTTGAGGGTGCAGGTTGCCCCAAAAGAAAACTATCCAAGAGTCTCTCGTCCACCTACTACCTGTCTGTCTGTGACTCTCTATTGTCAGAGACCACAGTTCATTGGAGAGTAAGCAATTGGTGATTACTCATTTGAATGTACTGAGGACCGATGGAGCTGACATGGACGTTCCACTTGCACCCAGATGCTGCCAACAATCACTGAAGTGAGTATGCATGGGGGAAAGAAAATGAAGGAGGCCTTTCAAGGAGAGAAAAAGGTGGTGGCGGTTGATGGGAAATCACTGATAAAATGGAAATGTCTTTCATGACTCACACTGTAATATCCATCCATTTTGCCTTTCGTAGACTGGTTCATGAATAAAATAATTTACTACAGATTAAGGGATTAAGAGAGAATATGAGTGGCTTTTCCAGGAGTAGTCCATAAAGGATTATGGCAACTCTGTTTAGCTGTTAAGGTTTGATTTCCGAAGTCTAGCTGAGTTATTTGTTATTGATTAGGATTGCATGTGTAGCTTGGAAAATGCCAGGCTGCACGTCTTCCGTTGTCTGACGCTACGTCGTCTAATCAGGGCTAACAACGACACTGTTCCTGGCATATCCTGTTCCTGTGACTAAGATCATAACATGACTCAAGGTGAAGAGCATGCTCGCCTTTGATTTACAGAAGAAAAAGTATTGCTGTGAGACTTGGGGACTTGGTTGACGCCATTCCAACGCAGGTGCATGTGTTGTCATGGCGATAAAGGGATTTCCTGTTCGGCACTGGCAGCAGAGTACATATTACCAACTGATGAGCTCTGCACCTCCACAGGTGATCCCCTGAAAAAGTCGCCTCCTACGTTCTCATGCAGGAAAGAACACTTTAACACATGGACAATCCCAGCCAGTTACCATGGACATGATGCTGCTGATAACGAGCAGTTTTTTTTCCTCTGGAGACTGCCACCTTGCCTCCTCCCACTGCAAGTTAATGAACTGAATAATTATCTGTTAGCTTTGCTTTAATCATTCCTGATGTAAAACAAAATAAACAGTTTAGACATTCACCAGCTGTGCTAATAGTAGCCACTTTAATGCTTTTAATTTCAAAGACAAATGTAGTGATGCAGTTAAAAAGAAGCTATTTTGAACTCTGAGTACTGCAAAGTCCGAAGTATATTTACCAGATGTAGTATGAATTTCGTTTACTTCAAACTTATAATCCTTTTCACTTCAGGGAGCAATAATTTACTGTTTACTTCTACTTTTATTTGACAGCAGTAACTCTTCAAGTGCCATACACTGATCAGGCATAACATCATGACCACCTGCCTAATGCTGTGCTGGTCCCTTTTATGTGCTCGAAAATGCTCTGACCATTGGACATGGACAAGAGGACCTCTCAGGGTGTCTATGGGGTCTGGAATCAGGACGTTGGCACTGGATCCTTTGGGTACTCTGGCTTGTGCAGTGGATCCTCTGTCAATCAAACTTGTTCCACTGCATCCTGTTGATGCTTGATCACAATGGGGTGTAGGAAGTTTGGAGGTCAAATCAACATGTTGGGCCATTGTCATGTTCCTCAACATGTTCCTGATTGTTTGATGTTTTTTTTCCGTGTGGTGGGGTGCATTTTCCTGCAGGGGTAGGCCAGTGACATTTAGGATTTCCATTTGCATGAGGGACTGTGCCTGTTGTGGGACAATGTTTATTTGGATGTTTAAGTCTCATCAACACGGATGTCAAAATCCAAGGTTTTCCATCAGAACAGCACATAGTACCAATATGATCAATGTTATTCACTTCACCTGTCAGTGGTCAGAATGTTGTGGCTGATCAATGTATTTGTACAATACATCTGCATTTCTGGTTAAATGCAAGACTTTTCCTTGTACTAAGTAAAACACCTGAGCATGTGTTCTCCAGCTTTCAATGCCTCCAACCTCAGAGTAAATGAGCTTACTTGCTAATTTTAAAAAAGGATTTTCAAACCCAGACTTTTTTCTTTTCATTTCACTGAAAGAGACATCCCCTTTTTTCTGAGAAACATTTATCACACTCATTATTCTCTAAGCTGATGTCACGAATAGGAAAAAAAAAGTAACAGGAAGTGAGTTATGCAGCTGACACAACCAGATATTTTTCTCTTTCTCCCAGGCTGAAGTCTTAGCAGCTGTTGTACATGTCTGCATTAATAGTCATTTTGAATAATTGAATCGGAAATACAGTATTCAGTATTCAAATCCATCTGGTGACTCATGTCAAATTTGGTAACCAGGCCTTATAATTACCATTCTTGACTGTGTGGTCCCAAATTCCCCCACTGCTGCCCTCCTTTTCATAATAACACGTTCTAAGAGGGAAAAAAAAGGGTCGCTCGTGACATTTGGTAGCATTGCATAAGTGTGGTAAAAGGCCAGGGAGGTGGTGTTGTGGGGTTTATTAAGATGCAGACTTTGTGCCCGTCAGGACGATAGAGTCAGTGGGGTGCCTGAAGATCAAAACTCATGCAAACCAGACTGTGATACTAAATACTTGTCTGCAGCCACTAACACAAAAATGGACAATTTATGCTGCAAACAGGAGACACTAATGACTTGGCAGAGGCTCGGCCTGTCTTTCTGCCTGGTGCTCTCATTAAAAGCCTTCCTGCTTTGCATCGGCTTTGCTCTCTTAAAACCTTCATCTCGCTTTATTCCCTCAGCAAATCTTACTTTATACAGCCTCGCATTGGTGCAAATTCTCTGTCAGATATCGTACAACGGACTTAACTTTAAAAGGTTTAAATCATTCACCCCTGCTGTCTCTTAATTTACTGAGATTTGGAAGTATTTGCAACCAATTCAACAGAGATAAGTGAAATTTAATTTATGTACAGTGCTGTGCATGAAGTGAAGCTGATGGATCTTTTTTCATTTCAATTAACATCATACAAAGTGCTGTAAACAGAAAAAAAAGCTGCGCACTTGGCATGTGGATTGTTGAAGCACACTGGAGAACTTATCACAGTTTTTTGGATTCATATGGCAGAATAAATCAAAAACCAATGAGATGTTCTACTAATTGTTTTCCAAGATGAATAAGAAATTCATCAATCTGCCTGGAAATGCTGTAGCTCTAAACTTAATTGCAGTATGCTTTTCTTTTAAGTCTCACCTTGAATTTTTGAATAGACCCATGTCATCTGTATTGTCTTAGCGTGGAAGCAGCAAGTCTGAATATCGTATTCAGCAAATCAAAACCAAACCTAGCACATTAAACCTAACTCATATCTAAAAACGCATAATGGGCTACGTCACCGCATTTGCAAAACATCCCTTTTGAAGCCAACACAGGCTGACGTAAGATGAATACGACATGCCTTAATGAAACCGGAGGAGGATGGAGACCACAAAGAGCACTGAAAGACCCACAGGTACACAAACAGAGGTGGTTATCTACCATTTTACCTTGCAAGATGTAGGCTTAGGCACTTTGTCTGCCTTTCTTGTGTAATCTGCTCTAGAAAAGTGTCCATCTTGCTTTGTAGAAGACTTTGTGCCAAGAGTGCATGAGGTTTGTGGTTAGACATGCAGGTAGGCCATTGTGCAATGAGCAAATGGGCTTTTTTGCAGGCCTTTGACTGCTGCAGATAACAGAATTTGTTTATTTGTTATCCGAGCATTTGATTTATTGATGTCTGAATTTTAGAGACTTTAAATAAATGTGCCAAAATTTCACTGGAATATATTTCATACTCGAGCTACAGTTTAACATGATTTTCTAAAAATAAAAAAGACATCAACAGTAACCGTAAAGTTGACAGTCAATTAATGGAGGTCACTAAGCCACTAACCCACTGCATCATTGAACAGGATTGGTGACTGCAGGGTATTGAGCAGTTATTATCATATTTAATTTGCACGACTGTCACCTATTTTACCAAATCGAAAGCAGGACAAGTGCTTTGTTGTTCAGAACAAACTTGCCAGCCACTATTTTTGCTTCCATCTATTCAGAGCACTCAGTAGTAAGAACCTTGTGAACCTTTTTATATTTTCCGAAGTTAACTTTGCTCTTCCAGGAAGCTCTCCCGCTGATTCACCTCGTCATCAAGTTTTATTTTCTTACGTTATTTTGGTGCCGGTTGGCTTAGCAACTGGATCATGAATAACATCATAGCAGTTATTTTTAATGGACTTACCCCAATGGTATTATCATGTTGCCTAGCAAGAGGTTTACAAAAGGGCCAACGGATCATTTTTTACTCACCAGATGAGCTCTCTCAAGAGTCTCGAGTTTCCAATTTATCAGTCTTTTGTGTCCACCAGCGCTCCTAACTAGCTCTGTGAATGTAAAACCCTTCACCAAAGAACTTAGATGGGACTTATTTATAAGTCCCGTACCTCCGTTTACGCAAATTCCAAATTTGAATGTTATATTTACTGATGACCTTAAAATGATGAAATGGTGGCATGGCTGGTCTGGGTGATCTGTTATGATACCATTATGTCAGCAAGCTGCAAATACAGAGCTGTGATGGGTAAATTTAGGATTTATGACACTGATTTGTCAGTATTCCTGCTGTAACTATGGATTAAATGACAGTATGTCATGTAAAAGGGCTCTAACCACAGAGAACTAATGTCATACTCAGCAGTTCTACTGAGCTCTCCACTGCTTTACAGCACCTCTCAGCTCCCTATTGGTTGCTGTTTTTGTCCAGACTTACCACTCTACCCTATTTCCTGTCACAGCAGGCAGTTGTTTTCAGCAAAAATCTGAGATAAACAGACTGTAGGCTACCTGCCGAGCACCAAACAACTGACAAGGTTAGTCGCTACGAGCAGTATGCCAACTACACCATGGCTTTCAGAGAGTCACCACTTCACTTTGTGTGATCATATGCAATTATAAAGCACTAGATTTAGCTTTAATTCATCATTATTCCTTTTTCATTAAGTAAACAGATGAAAAGTAGCTGCTGTCTGCTTTTAGCACCGCAGAGAGTAATTTTTGTTCTCGTGTTATTTTTATGGCAGTTCGAAAGATGGCATCTGATCTTTGAGTTAAAGTGAATGAAGTTTACGACATCGCCGCGCTTTGATGTTGACGGCAAGACGAGCACACATGCTGATGTCTTTATTGAAGCGAATCAGCGATTAATCATCCTCATCCATAAATCATGCATCAGTAATAGGCTAATGTTACGCATGATCGGTGATGACGAAGAGACAGAAAAATAGAAATGCGTGGCAAAAATAGCTTCCTGTCAATGTATTAGAGACCCCACAACATTTCACAGATGTTGTTTTCGGAGGAGCTCATGTCTTAATAAAGGGAGCCAAACTCCCCCTGGCTATAGTTCATACACTGAGTGCTTAGTGAGCATTTAGTCACTAACAAAGCAGGTATTCTTCAATGAAGTTTGTCAGGTGCCAGAAACACGGCTCTAAATGAATGCACATGCTGTCCCAAATCTGCAGGGTGCATAGATAAGCAACATTATACATTCATTCATTAAATGTGTTGTTTGATCAGTGACCTGTTTAAAGCTTGATTTCCAGCTTTAAGTTTGTGCATAGTTGTTAATCAGAGAATAGACACGATGCTTCAGGTGTTTACATGACAACCTGCTGGGGATGTGGTGAGATTTTTATCTTTATGTGCATGAGTAAGAGTTTAATTGCAAAGTAGGGACTTGACTGAAAATAAATTGGGCAGTTAAGACCTTGCGTGATAAAATGTCAAAACACCACTGATGTTATGACACAACACATTCTCATACTTCTGGATGAAACTGCTCCTGGCGGATCAGGGGCTGATGCTTTCTTTAATTGTTTTATATTGTTAAGTCGTGATTCACACATGCTCCCCTTGTGGTACACAGAGATTCCTTATTCTCCCTTTTGGCTCTTTCTCCGCACAAGCTGCCAGGACAGAAGAGGAGTAATTATTTCCAGCTGTAATCTTGCCAGTTCCTTAACACTCAGTGTGCACAAAACTTGCGAAGCTCCAATTGACTTATTATTTTTTTAAAAAAAGATCAAGCGTTGCACTGAGAATGCTCAACATCGATTACAGATATGGGAGGACGGCGACAGAGGTTATTATGAATGAATGAATCACCAGGAAGCTCCCATTCTGTTGTTGAATGAAATGTTCCAAGTGCAGTGGGAGTGCACTGATGTCACTAAGGAAGACGGCGTCATGAGGTAATTCCATGACAAGCTGCAGGACGTCGTCTTACTCTCCCACAGTGTTTCCCCGTTTCATGTGGAGCCAAAGTGCTTCGGCTCCTCCACACTAATTGCCACATGAGAGCGTCATCATTATGTGACCAGCACTATGGCAGTAATTGAATCAGGTTCAGTTCTCTCTGTATTGCCATTTTAATGTTTAATGGATTTTTTTTTTATTCCAAGAAATAGGGGTTTATGGGAGTTCATGATACTGATTTTTTTCTATATAAGGCTGCAATATCTGCAAAATGGGTTGCACTTCCTGAGCACCCAGATTGCACCAACTGACCCTGTCACCTGCCCTCTTTTCACATCTACTTCGCCTTTTCTCTTGCCTCCGTCCATTAAAGCCTTCCCTCACACTGGAATCGTAGGCGTCACATGAAGGAATCCCACACATGAGCTCAGTTATAGATAGCACACATCCATGACGAATCGCACAACACACCTCATGATAAATGCATGAATGGAGGAGGGTGAGAGGGAAAAAACAAGATGTATCACCCTGGAATTGATAATAATTTTTTTTTGTGTGTGCGAGCCGGATATTTCTTTGTATGGTTGACTCTCCTACACACATTCTGCTTTTGAAAAACAGAATGACTCGCATGTGTCTGTGTGTGGGGAGGAATTCCTCAGTAACTATTTTAAGTGTGAGTATTAGATAAATCACGGAGTGCCTCGCATGAAGTTTGGAAAAAAAGAACAATCTGGGGTGTGTTACGTAAATGATCCTGCTTGACCCACAGTAGGTAGGATGTCATGAAGTGAACAGTAATGGTGCATATGACTGGTTTTATCACTATAACCTTGTCTACTTGAGAATTTAAACACTTTTTGTGTTTCTTGGTAGTGCAAACCTTTGATAAATGTATGTGTGGCTTTTATTTAACATTTTTAACAGTCAGTACGCATTCTAAAAAATGTTCCACTGATTCATTCGATTGTGTACTACGAAGCAGTGCCCTGAAGTGCAAGAATTGCCCACAGCTTCCTACAGCACAACTGCAATGAATCCAAAAGACACAAATGAACTATTACAGACACCCTCTTGAAAGAAATACATTTTTTCCTTTGTTAACATGTCCACGTGGTGTTCTCTATATGTTAATAGCTATATAATGTATATATACCTAGCAGGCATAAGATTGTGACCACCTGTCTAATATTCTGTTGGCCCCAATTATGTGCTCCAAAATGCTCTGAACCATTGGGCATGGACAAGAGGACCTCTCAGGGTGTCCTATGGGGTCTGGAACCAGGACGTTGACAGTGGATCCATGTTGGCACTGGATCCTTTGGGTCCTCTGGCTTGTGCAGTGGGGCCTCTGTCAATCAAACTTGTTCCACTGCATCCTGTTGATTCTTGATCACAATGGGGTGTAGGAAGTTTGGAGGTCAAATCAACATGTTGGGCCATTGTCATGTTCCTCAACATGTTCCTGATTGTTTGATGTTTTTTCCATGTGGTGGGGTGCATTTTCCTGTGGGGGTAGGCCAGTGACATTTGGGATTTCCATTTGCATGAGGGAGTGTGTTTGTTGTGGGACAATGTTTATTTGGGTGTCTAAGTCTGATCAACACGGATGCCAAAATCCAAAGTTTTCCAGCAGAACACCGCATAGTACCAATATGATCAATGTTATTCACTTCACCTGTCAGTGGTCATAATGTTGTGGCTGATCGGTGTATATAATAAGCAGTTAATTCTACAGCTGACCATTTCCACTTTAAAATTGTGTATCAATGACGGTCCCAAAGGGTACCCTGTAGCTCAACTGGTTGAGCAGGTGATCCATGAATAGAGGCTCTTAGTCCCCACTGCAATTTTCCTATCCATGGCAAGATTTGCTGCATGTCAGTTGACCTCTCCTCACTGCAAAAAGGGCTCCTTTTAAAAAAGGAACTAGCCCTGTCAGTTTGTAGTGCGAGGCTATCACTATGGCTTGTTTAAGGTGAAACGCGTTTTAACTGAAAAGTGGACAAGAACCATTTCAGAAACACACTGAATTGATTAGCAGTTTTAAATGAGCCAGGCCTGTGCAAACCGGATCCTGGTGATCGCCACACAATGCATGCTGCTTAGATTTTATGTCCATCTTTGTTAGATTTCTGTCTGACTTATTAAAATGTTATCATACCATATATCAGTTTGTATGCAGTCTCTGATATGGTTAGGGTTACAGTGCAGTACAGGCGATCTGTGATCTCTGATCATGACTCAACCTCCATTTGACATGAGTTCTCTATGTAGATCAGCCTCAGATCAGTTTGTATATAAGTCAGCTGAGCAGACATGTCCTTCTCCAACTCCATATATGAATTTGAAATATTAATAAACAGTCAAATACAGTGGACAGAAACACAACACAAGAGCATTCACTGTGAATCTGTCTGATGTTTCAACTGACAGGGCTGAAACATCTGTACAAATGTAATTTTCTGAATTTTCATATTTCTTACCAGACAATTTGGTGCTGCAAAATATTTTGAAAATTAAATCAGTTCAATGTTTACATACACATGTGCAGTTTATGGTCTGTAATTTGAGTGTATTCAGCCTCAGTGACTGATAAACATCACCATGAGCTATACAGCATGGGTTCTGTTAACACAAAATACCCCCAAAGTCACAAAAATACAGTCTAAAGCTCGCTGGGGTTCAACAAAAATGAAGAATTTCTATGAAACATCATATTGTTGCGTCAACGTCTAAACCAGTCTGCTGTCAGATCAGGTGAGAGCCCGGTATTTCCAGTCATGCCCTGGGGTTGGGACGTCGCTGGACAGCAGCGCCCGACTCCAAAAACTGCAGCCGCTTTGATCTCACAATGTTACCGCTACCTATGTCATTGAGAGATCAGAGCAAGTTGGATCAAAGCGGACAGAAATCTAAACAGTGTACATTGTGCAGTAGTTACCAGTGAGCCATTCTCTGCAGATTTGGGTCATCTTGAATTAAACTATTATTCTCAGTCAGAATTGGTTTTGAGGTCGAACATGTGTGGCTTACTCCTGTAGTACAACTTGGGCGGAGCATTTTTACAATGCAGAGCAACCACATGCACATTTTATAAGAAACAACAGTGCAGAGTAGCATCCAAGCCATTTTAAGGTAAAAAGGGATTATTGAGAGATCAGTTTTTAGGGGTTTAATCAATGACCAGAGATGGACTTTAAAAGCTTGGAAACGCATTTAGCTTTTCCTTTGTGAACCTTAGTGGTCACGAGGTTCAGATTGATCATCAGTGAATGAGTGAACTGATGTTTTTGTATGTTTACAACCAAAAAATATACTGTAAAAATTTGCGTGTATAGTACACTGTATGTGCATCGATCAGACATAACATTATGACAACCTGCGTAATATTGCGTTGGTCCACGTTATGTGCTCAAAAATGCTCTGAACCATTGGGCATGGACAAGAGGATCTCTCAGGGTGTCCTATGGGGTCTGGAACCATGGGGTCTCTGCAGATTGTCAATGCAGAGTATCCTTTGGGTGCTCTGGCTTGTGCAGTGGGGCCTCTGTCCATCAAACTTGTTCCACTGCATCCTGTTGATGCTTGATCACAATGGGGTGTAGGAAGTTTGGAGGTCAAATCAACATGTTGGGCCATTGTCATGTTCCTCAACATGTTCCTGATTGTTTGATGCTTTATCCATGTGGTGGGGTGCATTTTCTGCAGGGGTAGGCCAGTGACATTTGGGATTTCCCATTTGCATGAGGGAGTGTGCTTGTTGTGGGACAATGTTTATTTAGGTGTTTAAGTCTCATCAACATGGATGGCAAAATCCGTGTTCCAGCAGAACAGCACATAGTACCAATGTGATCAATGTTATTCACTTCACCTGTCAGTGGTCAGAATGTTGTGGCTGATTGGTGCATACTGTGTACAGTGTGTTGTATGGAATAGGGACACAGATGCAGGATGCAGAAATTTAGCTAAAGCCCGAAGTTACCCAAAAACAAATTTGCACTTATGAAAGTAATCTTAGAAAATGCATCAGTAACTAACACTGAGTTGTCAACGTGCAATGCCTAAACACTGTCATTACAACATTTCTGCATCATTTCTTTAATACATGCCTTCGTTGCCCTTTTCCTAATTTTTCCATGATGCATCTGATACAGTCAGATTAATTGTGAGTAATTTTGCCGACCACAGATGCATCAGATGTTAATTTGGCCGACACAAATGAATCCCAACTCCAAACATTCATTGACGGAATGACACATCATGCGCTCATAATGCCACTATGGTTTACTGCCGATTGTGGCAGATGGGGAATGCAACCGTCAAACTGTGCATTTTATGCTGTGAACGTGGCTCATCTGAAACCTTGAGGATGTGTTCTCTATATTTCAGGATGAGATGTCAAAAAGGGATGAAAGCGAGCACCAGACTGCCGCTTAGTTCTTCATAAAAGATCAGGAATTCATGCTCATCTTTCATCAGTTCACAGATGTGTGCGAAAATCCGGTTGGAGTTCAAGTTTAAAATGTCAGGAAGGTTATATAGTATGAGCAGGTGGGCATTTTATAATGGTTTATTGTAATGAGCAAACACAATGATAACATTTTTGGGAAATAAGAGACACACCTCTGCATTTCGGTAAAATATTCATTTATTAAAACCATATAAACGTGGATTTGTTTCATCAACTACAACGTGACATCTGTTAAACAGTGAAAAAATACAGCTGTGGGGCTGTTCAGAAAGAAATATTGTGCTTATTGTTTAAAGGGAACATTAGTGAATATATCATCATATGCAAGATTATTTTTTGTGTTTTTAATAGTTTTTGGGTAACAGTGGAGTTCATGGCTTTAGCTTCATGTATAAGGCCACACATAATATGAGTATTGGGTATTTTTTTATGAAATAATACAAAGATAAAATAAAATGACAACAGAGAAATGAGTTTTGGGTTTATCTGCCAACAAAAAACAGAATAATGAACAGCGAGAAGAGATTGTTTTTTTTCCTGTTGGAATATGAAAAAGTGATACAGAGTTCAGTAAAGACATGTATCAAAGCTGGAAGAAATACGTCACCCTTGCAGGATTGGATTTTACACCTTTTTTGCTGCAGTTTGTTGTTTTGAGTCAAGATGCATTAAATCTGAGCAGGATGATCGCACACTGACAGCTTTATTGTCCCTTAAATCAGAGGTGGAGTCGAACACTGAAAGTGAGACGAGGTTGCAGCAGATGTGAATGACTCAGGCGCCGGTCAATGACACATTATCACATCGGCGACCGCTGCATTTGGTTGTCTAATTAGCTCCTGTCAGAAGAGACGTGTTGTGTCGATTGGTATGATTGTGTCAGAGCCCGGTGACAGTATCGTACGTCACTTATTAAGGGCATGGCAGTTGGTTTGGTGCTTTGATGCAAAAGGGAAAAAAACACTTAAGTGGGAGATGATGGATGGCACCACCACCAAGCTGAACCGTCACAATAAATTATTTGTCTCTACATGTGGAAGATCAAAATCAATGCAGAAAGTACATCGATCAGCTACAACATCATGACCACTGACAGGTAAAGTGAATAACACTGATCATATTGGTACTATGTGGTGTTCTGCTGGAAAACCTTGGATTTTAACATCCGTGTTGATGAGACTTAGACACAAGTTTGATTGACAGAGGCCCCACTGCACAAGCCAGAGTACCCAATGGATCCAGTGCTTACGTCCTGGTTCCAGACCCCATAGGACACCCTGAGAGATCCTCTTGTCCATGCCCAATGATTCAGAGCATTTTTAAGCACATAAGGGGGACCAACACAATTTTAGGCAGATGGACATAATGTTATGCCTGCTAGGTGTATATTGCTGCTTATGTATATCACAACTCCAATGAGAGAGGTTGTCAATGCAGCAATTTCTAAAAAAAAAAATCAAAAACTGTGACGTGACAAGCACGTTACGGAACACTTGTCAGAGATCAAACTTCCCATGGAAAAGAGGATCGTGATTCCCATTTGGACGTAAACAAGGCCATTACCGAAGGAGTGTGTGTGGGCATCACAATAAGACAGAAGTCACGAGTCTGGGATGGAGTAGGTACCTTGGTTTCGTGTCATTACAGGTTTTGATATCAGCACCACGACCTCTAATTCAAGCACACAAAGGCCAGATCATTACAGGTAATCTCGGCACAAAGTTGAGGCGGTCATTCTCGCAAAAAAAAAGTCCTAAATCTGTAGACTTATACACCTCATCTGCCTCGGAAATAACGGTAATTATTGGAATTATTGCTTTTGAGGTTATTTGGTGCATCAATTACCTTCTGCCACTAGAAATCCTCAGGAAAAGAAAGAGGTCTAATTTCAGATTCGGTTTTGCAAGCTGTTGCTCTTTTAAAAAGATCTGTTTTTCAAGCACATTAAGTAAAACCACCATCGTCTTTCTTAATCCATCCAACTGTAGACACTTGTATGTTTTTTCCTCTTTATTTACGTTTAATTACCTGTATAATTGTATTAGCTCGTGTCTTTCTATCATGTATCTGCTTGATCTGAGTTGACTTGTATCTATGACTGCTTTTTGTCTACAACAGTTAACAGTTAGGGAAACCAGCTCCTATCCACATTTAAATTGTGATTTTTGCAGAGCAGGCAGTGCAAAGGAGACAGAGACGAGAACAAGAGACAAAGCAAATAAGGGTAGCCAGCTGTGGAAGAAGCCGGCAGGATTAAATGGCTTACACTGCTAAGCTGAGTCCAACTGGTTCTTCTCCCAGTAAAAACAACTGAATCAAAGCTAAGTCTCTGCAGCGATGCCCTTTAAATCTCTGCTTCAGTATTTGTTTGAGTTTACTTTGTGCTCTGTGCTATGTGTGCTTGTGCATGCGAGTGTGTGTGTGTGTGTGTGTGTGTGTGTGTGTGTGTGTGTGTGTGTGTGTGTGCGTGTGGTTGGTCAGCTGGTTGCATGGGTGGGTGTAGGTGAGTCGTGTAACTACAAATGCAGATACGGAGGTGTGCACAGGTGGGTGCGCTCGTATGCACCGACTACCTTTTTCTTTCACCGTAGCACCAAAGAAACTCAATATTGGTTTATCAAAGGTGGGCAGTCAACCTAAATCAAAACAAGTGGACTATTAATGACTCTCAGACCCTCGCATTTAATCGGAACACAGCTGCTTTGAAGTGAGTGAGGAAGGAATAGAGGGAATAGATCAGCATTTTGGAAATGACTCGCATGTGCTGTATTTTTCAGAGTTAGATGATTAATACAACCCTGGTGTCTGTACAGTAATTATAAAGTAACAGCCAACAGCTGGCTAGCTTACCTGAAGGAAAACAACTAGACAATGGCAAAATAATGAATACTGATTGTTGGATTTGATCAAATGGCAAGGTGTTATAGTTTTTTTAAGGATTATGTGCTGGAGTATTTCATGATTGGGTGCAGTGACAGCGAGAAGGCTTGGTCTTTCCCTCTGCTTTAAGACTTTAAGCTACACTCTAACAAATATATGTGCATTAACCATTGCATGACTGTATATTCTAACATAAATCATCCATAGAGCATGATTCACGAGTGTATTCTAATTTATGTACATTTTCATTTTGCATTATTATCGGGTGATTTAAGTGTTGTGCTTTCTTTGTTTCTGCTTGTTTGTAATGTTCAGAAAGAATATCAAATTTATAGATTTAAAAAGAAGTTTATTTTAGTTCTGTAATTTAATAGAAATGCAAAAGATGTAAAAATATGTTTTTTTTATCAAAGATGATCTGTTTAATAAAAAATTAAACTAGAGTTATTATCACTGTAGACATATCACTAACAGAAAAAGCTCATTCTTTATTGCTGTAGAAAGAGTATTAACAAAAATTGTACTTTTTTTAAGGATATATCATGAGTTAAACCTTTATAGTAAAATTGCAATTTTTTTGCCAGCACATTTTCTCCTATTTTATAGATTTATTTAACAATTGCAGTTTTTTTTACTGTGTATATACCAGTAAATAACAGAAATGTCCTATTGTTCACTTTAGATGTATGATTAAGTAAGACTAAATGTCTTTTTTATTATTAATTTACCAATAATTTACAGGAAAATGTCTTGTGTTTTATGTTTGTTTGTTTGTTTTTACAGTTGGTACACCATAATTAATAGAAAATGTGATTGAACTTACTCTAGATGCAATATTAAAAAGCAGAAAATTTGCAATTTTTTTCTCTCGAGTCACCATTAAAATAGAAAAAATGTCCTTTTTTATTTAAAGATAACCAACAGAATCTATTTATTTATTTATTTATTACATGACAAAGTATCTGGTAATGAGCTGCCAGGAGAATTTCTCTAATTTCATGGATATATTTCTTAGAGTGTAGGAAAGATAGCTGCTGCGAGCTGTAATGTCATCTATATTCTGGGTGGCACAGATTCTTTCATCTAACACTCAGCATGAAAGCCAATTTCCAGAAATGTTGAACTGTTCCTTTAAGTTTTCGATTGTACTCTGACATAAGTTTTACCTGCTTGAATTCACCTCAGGGTCTTCTTGAAAATGACCACAATGCAGGCAAAAGAACAAGAGCCTGATCCTTCAATACATGTTAGTGATAAAATAACTTTTAATAGCATTATCACTCAGTGAAACTTTTACATCCTGCTCATGCCTTGGGGGCTGAACAGTGGGTGGTAAATGGATAAATCCTCTTCAGGTTCCCGGGGGACGTCAGGTTCATGTCTGCAAGTTTCATCATCCTCTGTCCTGATACATGATGAATTCAAACAACATCACGGTGAACTGGAGGAGATACAGTAGGTGGCTCCCCATGACATCCTGTCTGTTCAGATGAGTCCATATTGTTGCTACTCATAGTGAATGCGTGGGTGGGAGGCCCTATCATTGTGTGCCAAACCAACTGGTGAGTCAACCCTCATGGCGCTTTCTACAAGGAGAACGCTAAGTTGAGTTCTGTCCCTCGTTTCGGGGCCCAGCCAGCCATCAGAACCATGTTCTGGGCGTTTGGCCCAATTATCAATCCCACAAACCACGTGTACGGAGTGATGGGTGCCATGCAGTTTGTCATAAAAGTGGTGTTCTGACTGGAATGGACGGCGACAGTTAGGCTTGAGCCACGGGCAGTGTGGGAAGAGGTGTGAACTAAATCATCATCAGCTCCCTGCTGTGGTGTTTCATCAGCACGCAGCCTCTCAGAGCAGACTTCTTCGTCACGTCTTTTCTGAACAACACCTCCCAGCATGGGCATGTTCTTATTTTAGCCACTGATAGAAGGATATCCCATTTGCATACTGCACAAACAAAAACAAGAACAAAGAGGAGGAAAAAACAGGTAGGACAATGATGCAATAAGACATGTCCACGGACCCTAAAGTTCATGGAATATAATTACTTCCATGACCCTGAAATGCATCATTCTAACAGTTCTACTTAATTTTTCTCTGCAAACTTAAAATCCATTAGAAACACACTATTTTTTTTAATGTAAGTTGATTATTGATCATCAATCATTAAACAAGTAGCATGCCATGGCTTTTAACATGAGTCATTTGCTAATGGCTTGTAAAACAGTGTTAATTCATTAATAAGAGCACATTTGGAGATGCCAGATTGTAAAAAAAAAAAATCCTGCTCCATCATAACACTTGCTTGTACTTTTTGCATAAGTGCTTCAGTTTATCAGAAAGGCAGCTCCAGTGGACTGTTTGATGACTTACTTCTATCTCAAAATCCTATTTCTGAAAATATTTCAACTTTTACAACAACTAACTATGTGGATTGCTGAAAACACGCTTTATTAATGAATTTTATGCATTTATAAATGCATTGTTAGCAAGCAGCAACCAGACAAAGCATTATTCACACTGTGGCACATCAAAAGTTGTTGAAAATGGAGGAAATAGATAAATGTGTAGAGGTCTTGTGGAGTTATAGATGACTGTGAGAGCACAGCTGAGAAGAAAATCTGTTGTATTTGTTGACAATCTCTCCTGTTTGTTGGTTAATGGCTTTATAATTTTGCACATTGGACTAGGGGAGTACTGTGTCTCCACAGTCTTTGGCTTTGTAAATGTTTATCCTCCTCCTCTCATTCAGATTTGGGATTCATGTCTTTCTACATTGTTTCTGCCTTGTTGTTGACAAACCATCTGCAACATCTGCAGGACAAGTATACTGTATTTATGGTAATACATTAAAATGTGATGAAAACGCCACTAAAACTTGTTTATGTAATGCCATGATGGAATGTGCCGACAGCAACTTCTGAAGTGTGCCATGAACCACAAAAGCAAGTCCAAAAATACTCAAACCCTGACAGAGTTGTGAGTAATTTTTCCTCGTTCCCGCAGAGAGCAGATGACAGCTTCACTGATTGGGAACACTTACCGACTGGGCCAAACGACAGAGGAAATAGGAACAACTTGTTTAGGTGTGATGGGGAAAACTCTTGATTTTCTTGACAGTACAAGCAAGACATAAAAATATCTTTTCTTCTACCAAAACACTCACAAACTCACCTGTTCACCTGTGCTTGTCTGTTAAATCCTGCCTTATTTAGCAGTTTTAATTCTTTCATTTCCATTTTTCAGTCCACACAGATTCACTGTAGTGCATTTTGTTTGTCTCTTTATGCCTTGAATTATTAGTAGGACATAGCAACAGATGAAACTACAAGTTTCTTTCTGGAAACACACTCTGATAATATGAGCTGTTCAGATTCTATCAAAGCAACCCACACATATCTCCGTCTGAGAAACCGTCAAAGGGATATTTTAAGTGGTAAATGTGTCTGATATTGACGCACATCTAGCTAGACTACTGATCAATCCTGTGGCCTTTTCTTGCTTGAGAGGATAAAAGTATTTTTTGTGACCATGCCAGCTAGACTTATGTGACCTTTGGTACGTCTATGTGTGCTTTAAACGTGCCTTTGTGCAGATAGCGGCTGAGTGAACAGCAGAAGCTTTTGTTTTCATGTAAATATGTTTTTGCTTTGACTAGACAAGATTAATAGAGATTAGGATAGGAAATAAGGTAAGGGTTATGACATGGAACAAAAGGTCAGAGGCTAGCTTGATTGAACAGTTCATATGCTATGTGAATTAGTGCATGCATGTAAGATAGAGAAAGAAAAAAACTCACAAAAAATATGTCAAATATATGAAAAATAATGTCATATATTGAAGGCACATGCACATGTTTTTGGGAAATGCAGTTACTGATGTGATAAAAATATGGTGCCAGAGCTAGAAGTGTAAAAGCCTGGAATCGGAAGGAAACACCAAGCCTGGCTCTGTGTAAGATCTGAAATATGTCTCCCACAGCGTCTAAAAATCATTAATTCACATTTTACACCCCATTTTTTTATCTGTACACAAAATGAAATAGGAAGTTGTTCAGGAAAATATCATGGTTTAGGTTTAAATGCAATTTTTTCACTACATGTTTCATGGTCTACTAGGGCGAAAAGTCTCATCCTATCATATATATATATAATTGGTTGGCTGAAAAGGAGTGTCAGTAAAGCAGTAAAATGAATAGCAATGATATGTTGATTTAAAACATATTAGTGATACATCCCAAACCAGTGTAATCTGGCATTAAAAATGTTTCTCTCACAGTGTAAATGTGAATACACTTCAGTCGTACAGGAATGTGCCTGTAAACGGTATTCACCCTCTTTGGAAGTTTTTTCCTATTATTGCTTTTCAATATTAAGCTGGCTTTTTCTGACGTAAGTGTGCAAATAAAGCCTCTTTCATGTCTATGTATACATAGATTTCTACACAGCAATGTCATTAATTAAAACATAAAGTGTAAAAATGGTGATTACATAGGTTTTCACACCCTTTGAAGTGACTCACCTACTTCAACACAGATGCAGCCACTTCTGTATCTCAAAGGTCCAGTCGTTAGTGAATCAGTACTTATGAGTAGAACTACACCACAGAGACAAAAGAACACTCCAAGCGACTCTGTGAAAAAGGTTATTGAAAAGTCACAAGGTGGATATGAGAAAGTTTTAAGAGTCACTGAATATCCTTTAGTGAGGGAAGCCACCAAATCATCTATGAGTTTTTCTGATGGAGTTACAAGCTTCAGCAGCTAAGATGAGAGAGGCTGTTACTTTTTCTTCACCAGTCAAAGCTTTAAAGGAGAGTACCAAAGAGAAAGGCCTTGTTGAAAAAAGCTCATATTAAAACCTGACCAGAGTTCCCCAGAGGACATGTGGGAGACTGAAGTCACCTGGAAGAAGGTTTTCGATCTGTTGAGACCATAGTTGACCTTTCGGACCATCTTTACTGTAAAGCACGGTCATGGCAGTATCATGATGTAGTGATGCTTCTTGGCAGAAGGTCCTGGAAGGCTTGTAAAGGTAGAGACTAAAATGAATACGGCAAAGTACAGGGAAATCCTGGATGACAACCTGATGCAGTCTGCAAGAGAACTGCAACTTGTAACAAGATTTGTTTTCCAGCAAGACAACGACCAAAAGCATGCAGTCAAAATGAAACATTCTGGAGTGGCAGAGTCAGAGCCTAGACCTCAAAAAGATTGGTGGCCGCGCTTGAAAGGGGCTGCTCATTTACAATCCCAATGTAACCTGATAGTTTTGCAAAGAAGAATGGGGTGCAATTACAGTGTCCAGATGTGTTAGGCTAATTGAGACCCATTCACACAGGCTCAATGCTGTAATTGCAGCCAAAGGTGCACCTACTCCATTTTTTTTTTTGAAAATGTTTGATGCTTCAAAAGGGCCAAATTATATGGGCCATGATTTACTGTTAAAAAGCAACAAAAGAGGAAAACTTCCAAGGTGGGTAAATACTTTTCATTGGCACTGTACACCACACAGCACAATCTATGCTTGTTATCTGTATACTTTTGTTATGCAGATGAAAAAATCCCACTTGCCTATTGATCAGGACAGCTTTTATGCTAAGCTAAGTTGTTCCAATTCCATTCTTAAGCTGCCAGCAGCGTTATTCCAAACCAGAAAGGCAATCAAGTACATTTTACAAAATACTGTCACTTAACTATTAATCTATCTTTATTCATCAATATAACATGACACAATATATCACACTTGTGAATTTAGTAAAGTTAATTGGCGGAAATGTGTATTTTAGTTACATACACAGTCCACTGAAAAACCCTCTCGACTCTCACACATTCTATAGATTCTATAGAATTCCCTCGAATTTCAAGTTTCTGAATGTGAATGCACGAACCCTTACATCAGCTGCCATGAAAAGCATTTATCTTTTCCTGCTGGCAATTACAAGCAAGAAACTATTCCCTTGATGGGATGTAATGGAGTCTCTGACGCACATCTCCAAGGCCCAGTCATAGCTCTTAACACGGACAACCCAGGTGAACTACATCTGACCCGTGAAGTAAATTCACTACTTTAGCTCATTTAAGGATGCCGTCGCAGGAATCACACCTCCTGCCTCAATCAGGGGGGTTTAATGGTTGCTGCGACTCCCATTTTCTGCATTAGTGTATGAGCAAGGGAGCAACTGAATGAATCAGAGAGGGAGCCACTGAGGAAAGTAGTACACTCACTGACATTATAATAACAGGATCTACGTCCACCTTGCTTGTAAATGTGGGTGGAAAAAACATGTGATAGAAACACGTTTCAGAGTAATGGCATCCTTCAGTGTCAAAAACTACCGGAGAGGTTTCTGAAGTTTCACAAAGGCATATTATTGGTGGACAGTTTATTTCTCTCCATTGTGCAGGAGTTTCTATTTTCAGGTAACTGAGAATAGTCTACAGTTTGATTAATGAGTCACTGAATCAGTTTGCAAAGATCATGACATTATCAGCTGGTATTATATACGGATAAGTAAAGAATATTTGTAATTTAATTTAAAATTTAAACAAGTTTCCCTTTAACCTCTCAGATTGAACAGAATCCACGTTATTTATACGGCACATTTGAAACACATTTGAAACAGACGTTAAGCCAAAGTGCTACCCAAAAGAGAAAAAAATATTACCATTGCAGTGTTATAAAATATACGTATTTACTTGCCACACTGAAATAATAATAATAAGAAGAAGAATTTAAATTTTATTTAGCTTCTGCATTTAGCCCATCCCATTAGGTAATGGGAGCAGAGGGCTGCTGCGGTGAAGCACCCAAGGAGCAGGGGGGGCTTGAACCACCGATCTTCCAATCAGCAGCACAGGATTTAACCCGTTGCACCACCACTGCCTCCAATAAGGTTAAAACCTTGCAATATTATCTGCAGTACAAGTTTCTCATAGAAAGTGAATGAACACTGTAAAAAAAAAGAGTTTGATGTGAATATTAAAAAGGAATTACTTTCTTCCTGCTAAACAGGTGAATTCAGAAATTACAACTGGCTTCTAAACTGTAACGTGTGTCTACATTATCACCTCTTTTTCTAACTGCTTCTAATGATGATTGCTGCTGTTATTCAGCGTACTAACATGCTGCACACTTCAATTGCATTCTTTGTTTGGGAACTGGAGGCCAATTAAGTCAGAATTTGCTGATCAATATAGGTATATTTATTGATTAATTAGGACTCAGTCTCAAATATTAAAATCAATGTCCAGATTTTATTTCATAATACATCTAATTTTAAATGAGTGCAAAATTTAACTCTTAAAGTGTAGTTATGCTGCAAGTCAGAGAAGGTTAAATTTAGAGAGAGTTTTGTGTTAAAGAAAATATATTGTAGCAGGTAATCAGTGAACTTTCATATCACAGGCAAGGTACATTATTATTGTTATTACAAATAATAAGCAAATGTTTTTCTAGTCTTTATACTAAGCTAAACTAAACAGTCATGTTGTCATTTTTAAAGGAGTACTCCACCAAAAATAGAAAAAAAATGAGTCAATATCATAGATAAATATATTCGCCAAATTAGAGTTGCAATTTAACAGCCCTGTGAGGATAAATATATGCTCCGTTTTCTTTGTTCCATTGTTCTGAGTACAGACTTGTAAGGCGAGATAGCCCTGATTTTAAAACTAATGATGTGTTTTCTTTTAAAGTGACTGAAAGCAACAGATTTAAAGGTGTAGTTTTTGAAGAATGGGAAGTCTTTAATAGACGAAATTTTCCAAAAAAGTCCATCTCCAGTCATTGGTTAAACCCCTAAAAACTCATCTCTGTGTATCAAAGTTACAGATTTTGATGTTTTGTTACATGAAAAGTATCCATTCTTGCCTTAAATCGGCTTAGATGCAACTCTACACTATTGCTTTCTCAAGAATGTGCAACACTACGTTTTAATATTCCACTAATTCAGCCCTAAATGTTCAAACTAGATTCCGATTCTGAAGAATAATGATAATGCCACCACCCTGCAGGTTGTGTGTTCACATGTTCACAGGGTAATTGTGGGGTTTTTTTCTTATTATGTAGGTATTAAAGGTAAAGTCACTAATTATGCAGAACGATTGTTGATGTTTAGATAGTTAGGTAGCCCAGATTTACCCAGATTTGCCATCCGTCTTTCTCCAATATCCTGTTGTCCTTTGCATAAGTATGGACATGTACATGCTAGAATAGACATTTTGTGCGTGTTCTCCAAAAACTAGACCACAGATTGGCTTAAATGCAACTTAACACTATTGCTTTCTTGAGAATATGTAAAACTACATTGTAATATTGCAGTAATTCAGCCTTATGTTTTACAACAGATTTTGATTCTGAAGAGTAATGATAATGCCACCACCATGCATGCGGTGCAATAACATGTTAGTAGGTTTTAGAGGTGGCGTCACCAATCTTGCAGAAAGATTGTTGATATTGAAATAGTTAGCATGTTTCAGATTTACCTAGATTTGCCATCCCACTTGTGCCTACTGACACTTTTACCCTCCCCCAATTTCCCGTTGTCTTTTGCATGAGCATGAACGTGCACAAGACATGCTTGAATAGACATTTTGTGTGTGTTCTCCAAAAACTATATTATCAATAATATATAATAATAATAATAATAATAACTTTTAGCTTGTCTGTGATGCATATTCTCTAAAAACATATATCTAATCAGTAGCCACAAACTAATTCACACCAGCAATAAAGTTCCATTTGATGTAACAGGAAATGCTGCACATAGAGCAAGAGATGGATTCACTTGGGGCCAGACACCAAATTTTGCCTTGAAAGTAAACTGACTGATTGAATAGTGCAAAGACCACCTTGTCTTTGTGTGAAAACCTTTGCCCCAAGGCCCTTTAACTGGTTTATTCAATCAAGGCTTTCAGTGGTTGATGTGAGAGCTGCTTCTGAAGGCCTTGTGTCACATTGCTGTGGGCTCCTGCTCGGGTTGAATACTGCAATTATACCTGCTCTGATGTCTTCTATTGAATCTGCCTTCGCTTACTCTCTCTCGCACGCGCTCTCTCGCTCTCTCTCTATCTCTCTATCTCTGTATCTCTATCTCTCTCTTTCTCTTCATTTCTTCTCCTAGCCTGAATGTAGGATTTGACTAGATTTAACAGAGTCTTAATGTAACCTGCCATGGCTGGATGTTGAATTAAATGCAGTTATACTCATTTTAACAGAAAGTGCAATGAAAGGTGGCGGCATGCAGCATTTCAAAGGAACCATGGTTGGCCTGTGGTTTATTTTATTAAAGCGCTGCTCTCCAAATATCTAAAACACATTTAATCTGGATATTTTATTTCTTGCAAAGAGAATATAAAGTAGTTTTAAAGCTTAAAATTCTATTGCAGTGTCACACCAAGCGGGGGATTTGTTTGTCATCGTTTCACAGGCAGCATGCTGAGACAGGAACAAACAGAAACATGTCTTTAACAGAAAATTAGATAAACCCTCCGTCCACTGCTGGATGATATAAGAAAAAACAACCACAGCCTTGTTTTTCTGTCGGACCGCCCTCGATGTTTGTTGTCCTGTTTTTGTCTTTTTTTTTCATCATAAATACTGTAATGTTGCTTTGTGTTGGTCTTGTTTTGTGCTTGTAAACTAAAACATGTTATCAGGACTACCAGTTTACAAGGAATATGTGGTCCTCTGAGAAATAAGTATGCAGGATGATTGAATTGCTCACACTTTATGCCATCAGGACTATTGTTTGTTATTTTGCTTCTGAGAACAGCTATTTCAAATGACGGCAGAACATTACGGAGGGTTGTTGACTGCAGGAAGTGAAATCAGGTTCGGTGTAAACAAACTGACCTGTTCAATATTTCAGGGGTAAAAAAGTAAAAATTAGTTCATCCACACTTTTGCATCATTGCATGTCACTGAATCTAGATTTCTTAAAGTTTATTTTTAACATATAAATGGTTTAAACAACTACCCAACTGGCCGTAAACAACACTGGATAACATTACCTACAAGATCTAATCATTATTTTAAATATAATGTTTTCATCAAATGTGCATTCTACAGAAACATGTCTGTAGAAACTAGACGTTTTTATGATATAACATAGCATGAAAACATTACCCACTTAATTATGTACTGAATTTAGAATAGAATAGAATTACTTTATTGTCATACATTTACATAATCAGACAACTATCAACTACCAAATATAAAAATATTGTAGAAAAACAGTATGTTCAAGTGTAACCTATGAAAACAGTGATAAAGCTTACTGTTGTATGGATAGCTTATTTGGTGTATTAAGAACTAGGTAACTGATGCACTTCTTGATATTGCACATTGCAGAACATGTACACTGATCAGCCACAACATTCTGACCACTGACAGGTGAAGTGAATAACATTGACCATATTGGTACTATGTGCTGTTCTGATGGAAACCTTGGATTTTGCCATCCGTGTTGATGAGATTCATTTGTGCCAGGCAAATTAACATCTGATGCATCTGTGGTCGGCAAAATTACTCACAATTGATCTGACTGTATCAGACGCATCATGGAAAAATCAGGAAAAGGGCAACGAAGGCATGTATTAAAGAAATGATGCAGAAATGTTGTAATGACAGTGTTTAAGCATTGCACACTGACAACTCAGTTTTAGTTACTGATGCATTTTCTAAAATTACTTTTGCAAATTTGTTTTTGGGTAACGTCGGGCTTTAGCTAAATTTCTGCATTCTGCATCTGTGTCACTATTCCATACAACACACTGTACAAAGTATGCACCAATCAGCCACAACATTCTGACCACTGACAGGTGAAGTGATAACATTGATCATATTGGTACTATGTGCTGTTCTGATGGAAACCTTGGATTTTAACATCTATGTTGATCAGACTTAGACACCCAAATAAACATTGTCCCACAACAAGCACACTCCCTCATGCAAATGGAAATCCCAAATGTCACTGGCCTACCCCCGCAGGAAAATTCACCCCACCACATGGAAAAAACACCAACCAATCAGGAACATGTTGAGAAACATGACAATGGCCCAACATGTTGATTTGACCTCCAAACTTCCTACACCCCATTGTGATCAAGCATCAACAGGATGCAGTGGAACAAGTTTGATTGACGGAGGCCCCACTGCACAAGACAGAGTACCCAAAAGATCCACTACCAACATCCTGGTTCCAGACTCCATAGGACACCCTGAGAGGTCCTCTTGTCCACGCCCAATAGTTCAGAGCATTTTTGAGCACATAAGGGGACCAACACAATATTAGGCAGGTGGTCATAATGCTATGCCTGATTGGTGTATAAAAATATAATGATTAAAGTACTTCAAAATGCACATGCAAAGTGCAGCTGTATGTAATCAAACTGTATGTACAGGTTCAGAAAGTACAAATGAAAAAAATGTGCATCAAGTAGAAGATGCAAAAAACATAGATATTTCCAGATTCTGAACAGGTGACAGTGAGTAAATTGCTGATAGACAGAGTTCAGTTGTCTTATGGCTTTGGGGTAGAAGCTTTTTTCACCTGTGATTTGTTGTAACAGAGGACAGTCTTTGAGCACATTTACTTCACTGAAGTTATTTTTTTATACAAATAAAGACTCTCAACCATGTAACACATGAGGGAATTTTTTGAAAGAAAACATGTAGTGTCAAATCAGTTAAGTAAACAAGCAGAAAAGTCACGATGACAATAAAACCAAGCTGAGCAGGGTGAGATAATGACGAAAAACTCACTGCGGAGGGAATGAGGCAGACCATATAAGAACATGAATGGGAAATGAACAGTTTGGCTTCAGCAGTCGTTTTCTCCTTCACCCACTTCACACCAGTATCTCCGAGTGGGCTTGGCAAGTGGTCCGAGCAGCCAAATGATATTTTTACCTCACAGACGTAATAAAATCAGATGACTAAATGTGATATAATCAAGATGATGAAAATAATGAATGGAGTTTCCAAGGATTAAGTACTAAAGGTGTTAGTAGCGGGCTGTGAAATCATTACAACAAAACTGAACATGACATACAGATTCAAGGAGATACTTTAGTGACATTGGAATTGTGGATACAATAAGTTTGGTTGCAAACTAATCAATATTTTTAGGTCAAGAACGTATCAAATAATCTTGTGTATCATGAAAATGGGCAGCTCAAATTGACAAAATGAGAGTTATCACCTAAGTCTGCAGGTCCACTGGGCACTTTTTTAGGTTTAACAACCCACAATTTTTACACTTTCACTTCTCATTTCCTAAGCGTCAAATAATGCCGTTTTGTCAAAGTTGTTGTGTCTCATAGGTATACACAGGATGTCTTTTCCTGTCAGTGTCACCGAGAATTTTTCCAGTTTAAAAGAGCCTCTTAAAGACAACTTTTATCCAACAGAGGTCCTTTTTTCCCTTAGTTTCAATTTATTTTGTGACTTAAGTGTCATTTTCACTCGGCGTTTTGTAAAGTTTAGGCAATAAAAATACAGTTAAGTTTAGCTGCCACTTTTATCTGGTTAAGTCGAGGAAAAGATCATAGTTTGGGTTAAAACACACATTTTTACAAACATTAACTACATGCTACAAGGCAAACTTCTCATTACTGTTTCAGGAAATGCAATAGGAAAGAGTGGGTAACTGTCCTGCATGTACAAACTCAATGCCAAAAAGTATCTAGTGTGTTCAGATGCAACCCCAAGGAGTCCTCACAACTACATTTCCAGAGGCCGTTAGCAGCTGTATTTATTGAAAAAAAGCTCTGAAATGCAACTATACTGTTGCATGAACCTCAATTTATCCGTTGAAAAAATTAGCTATATATATGTCTATATCAGTGTTGAATTTACAACTTGTGTTGCTGACCCCAAGCAGCTCAAAAGCTATTAACTGTGTTTTAAATTTTTAATTTGATGTAGCTGTTTTTAAATGGTATGAAGGTTTATTCAGAAAACACCCTTATAGATAGTAAACCAGGAGTACGACTTCATCTAGAGAGTTAATATTGCATTAACTCTTTCTTAAAAGACTTCTGCTAGTCAGCATGAGTGAGAGCACCAGTGCATACATTTGATCTGAGGATGCTCACACAGGGAAGGATTACAGAAAGTACACAATTTCATGTAAGTGAAGCAGCGAACAAACCAAGACATGCAGCCCTCTTACTGGTACTAGAGGCCAACAGTACATGCTCAGTGTCAATGCAAGCACAGCGTTTTAATATGATAAATGCACGTGTGACTAAAAAAACATGAAAATCTCAAAGTGACCGTACTTAAATGTAAGACGTTGATTCCAGTATTAAGATAAGATTAGAAAAGATAAGACCTTTATTGATCCCTTTATATGTTATAGCAGCTGGATGATGGATGAAAGAATAAGTTAAGTTAAGTTAAGGGAGAAATTTACATGTTGCAGCAGCTGGATATAGATGAGGAATGAAAGAAAAAATAAGATATAATAATACATTTCTCATAGAGGCAATATACCAGGTATGATGAATCTACATATGTATTTGTGTGTGTGTGTGTGTGTGTGTGTGTGTGTGTGTGTGTGTGTGTGTGTGACAGTGAATTTAGTGAATTTACATATGGATAAGCACAGCTATGACTTGGTGCGTTTACATATACACAGGTATGGCATGGATAGTGGATAGAGGATAATAAACCCACAGTTCTGTTATTGCAGTCAAAAACATTATTGGGGGAAGAGACCAGTGTCAAATATGAAGTTATTACACATGAAGAGCTTTAAGAGAACAGTGTTATATCTTGTTGTTGGTCTGGAAGAGCTGTAAAGAGAGAGGACAGTTTTACATTTTGTTTTTTGATATCCACTCTGGTCTTATAAGCCTCTAAAAGTTGTGGAGAAACTGTTTTTTTTTTCAGGTGGTCAGTTCTGTTAATTAAAAAAAGAAGCAGAATCCTGGGCTCTTCCAAACCCTGTCAAGCCTATTTCAGTTAATCTGGTTTAAAAAGCCACTTTAATCTGAAACAGGTTTAATCCCTGTCCTGGAGAGAAGCCCACACTATTTGAGAGAAAGATCAAACCAGACTAAAGGGGGCTGAGTGACTTTCTCCAAAATTAATCTATTCAATGTTTCACTCCTGCTTTTTTCTGTACAGGTTGACAGGTAGGATGGAGCATGTTTGCAATTGCACAAAAACACAAAAATAGGCAAATTAGAGGCTTCATTTCACTCCCAGCATGTTGTCAGACTGTGGCAGGTTAGTGAAGCGTACATAAAATTTAAGGACATACAAAAGGTGAAAACTCAAGACTTGGCATGGATCAAATAAATTTACCACCTGACTTTTAAGAATCAGTGTAGCCATCATGCTGCTGGGTCGAATGAATTTATGTCATATACTAACAATTCCTTTAACTCTACATACTAACCAGAGAAACACTGATGCTGGGGTTTTGCATTCAAATAACAGCGTTATCTTATTACTTTCTCCTGTCATTTATCCCTACATCAGTTCATCAGTGTCTCAGCTGCTTTGTGTTCAACTGCTGGTCATCACGGCAGCAGCTCGTCTCTGCTGATTGTGAGTTGTGGGTGTCTGAAAGCACTCGGAGCTGATGACCTGCAGAAACTAGGGCAAACTTGCAGAGGCACCATGGAGACGGAAGGGCCTCTGGCCAGCGTGTCACTGTGACATGATGTCCTCCACTGCGGATACTCAAATACACCACAGATATACCGGACAGAAATAATTCACAGGTGTGGTCATAAGATTTGAAGAGGGAAGACTGCTGGGATCTTACGGGACATTAAACACCCACATGTGTGTGTACATGCACAGGTGTTTGTGTATGACGACCAGGTTCAGTTTGAGACATTAGATTTGAAGACATTTACAGAAAGCGAAGGCATGTCTCGCTTTGTGACGCTCCTGTAAATGACAGTTTTAGGATTAGGAGTTGATTTCTGGGTTAGTTTTAGAATTAGGTTGGGATAATAGTTGGGTTTAGGCATTTAAATGTAGTGGTGAGAGTTATGCAAGCAGTAGGGCCTGTTCCCCCCACTTAATTAAATGCATGGTTGCAAGATAAAAGCTCTAATTTGCTGGTTTAGATGAATCTTTTAAGTAGTTTACATTATTTTGATAGGTTGGGTTGACATAATAATATTACATCAATCTTATAGTGTGTGTGCAAATTAGACTTCTGCATTAGTTAATTTAAAAATAAATTTAAGTTGAGGTAACTTAATAAATTGGCTTTAAATAAGTAAATTGACATGACTGACAAATTGTCAAGGTCACTACCATTTCTTTTACAAATAAATTCCACCAATGTATGTAATGAATTTAAGAATCTTTTCAATTATGATATGACCAACAGTGGACTCGTGTGCAAAGGTTTGGCTGCACTTGCAATTATACATCGATCAGGCATAACATTATGACCACTTGCCTAATATTTTGTTGGTCCCCGTTATGTGGCTTGTGCAGTGGGGCCTCTGTCAGTCAGACTTGTTCCACTGCATCCTGTTGATGCTTGATCAGAATGGGGTGTAGGAAGTTTGGAGGTCAAATCAACATGTTGGGCCATTGTCATGTTCCTCAACATGTTCCTGATTGTTTGATGTTTTTTCCATGTGGTGGGGTGCATTTTCCTGCGGGGGTAGGCCAGTGACATTTGGGGTTTCCATTTGCATGAGGGAGTGTGTTTGTTGTGGGACAATGTTTATTTGGGTGTCTAAGTCTCATCAACACAGATGTTAAAATCCAAGGTTTTCCAGCAGAACACCACATAGTACCAATATGATCAATGTTATTCACTTCACCTGTCAGTGGTCATAATGTTGTGGCTGATCGGTATAGTCAGTGGAATACGTTGTTGTCCTGCACATTGCTAACTGACCATCCTACCCTTCAGTTTAGCAAACTAATATATGGTAATGCTACAGTTTCAACTCATAAATAAGTTCGGCTCGAGGGGACTTTTCTTTTTTGCAGTGGAGGAGGAAAACCTTGACTCTGTTTTTTTCTTTGTGAAGTCTGATATCTGCATATAACAGCTCTTTATTATAGGTCAGTTTGAATTAGCATGGCTAGTCATTTTTTTTCAAGTGACCTATATGGAAATGGTATAATTATGGTAATAAAGTACATAACATTGTTAAAAAATCATTTTAAAATAACATGAAAATATTAGTTGGAATAACTTAATGTTTATGAGTCATCAGCTTAAAACCTGTTTATGCTACCAATCATTGAGCTAGTGGTAATTAAAACTGCCTTTGATTGAAAAGGAATAGCAATTCAAAATAATTTGTTGGTTGAGCATAGTTTCTTAAAAGTTTTAAGTCTTAACTCAAATAATTGATGTAAACTGTTGCAACATTATTTTTTCTGTTAGTGCACAACTCACCAGGAAGTGGATGCAAGTCAATGTAATGTCTTCTGACGTGATGGAAACACAGTGTGTGTGTGCACATGTGTGTGTTTGTGCATGTGTACACTTATAGCCTTCTTTCATTTGTGGCCGGAAAAAGCATAGAGATCACCATGACCTTAGTGCTCACATCTTTTATTGTCCCTGTGTGAGTCAAGTTACAACAATCTCATGTGTTTGTACAATAGATTTTGAGTGCTTGACGTGTCCTTGCCCCTAAAATAAATCTATTTACTATTTCAAACTGTTCTGCACTTGTTGTATGCACAAAAATGGATACCGGTGCAAAAGTGTTACTTTTCTGTCGGAAATATATGAAGTATGGCTTAAAAGCAATGACTTCTGCAGCAAAGTTGAGATAAATACCAGGCACAGTTTAAATTGATTAAAAAGGTAGCACTGATCATGTGGGCCACCTGTTGTTTTGTATTGCTTGTGTGGCCTTATGACTGCAGTGATTCTGGTGTCTGTGTCAGATTTTATGGGAGAGACTACTCTAGAGAGGTGGAAAGCACTTGTACTGTATTTATGTTTATATCTGCTTGTGTGAGAGAGACAGTGAACACTATAAATATGAATCGCATTCATTGTTTGTAAAAATCTGAAAACGCTCCTCAAACAAAGAAAACCGCCATGATGCTGAAAGAAACCTCGAATCGGAGGGACCTCGCACTGAAAAATACTACAGAAGAAAGAGAGACGGTAGAAAAGAGCTCATCATGTTGTCTCTGCATCGTCTGCTCCTTCTCCTGCTACACAAGAGCAGAAAAATGGGTTTCCGGGCAGCCCAAATATGGTCAGGCAGTGATGATGAGGTGTGCAACAGATGAGTCATCCTCCAGACTCCCACACTCCCCAGGCTTGCATGTGTGCAAGACAGAGGGAGACAAAAAAAAAGAGTGAGACAGCGAGAGAATAAACGAAATAAAAGCACTGCAAGAACTGTGTTGAGCAAACCTTAGAGCCAAGTAATGGTGCTCACATTATGACATCCACACATTTCCACTGAGGAAATAACGAGACGGCAGAACAACAGCAGTGACTGTGCATAACATTAGTCTCTGCACTCTGTGATATAAGCTCTTTTCATCTCTTCAGGGCACTGCACTGCTCTGCCCACAACCGCTGAAAGCAGCCTTAAAACAAAGCTTTGCTGCCTTTGTTTGGCTTATGTGTCATGCATTTGCAGTGCATTGAGGTCCATTCACCCGACCATTAGTTTTAAGTGCGTTATCCTGTAGAGGGTCACTGGGGGCTGCACAGTGGGCAATGGGCAGGATGCATCCTGGACAGGTCGCCAACTCATCACGTGGCTCCCACAAAGAGTCAGACCATGCACGCTCACACTCACACCGACAACTAATTTATAATAACCAATTAACCTACATTGGAAGGAAGCCAAGAGAATATGCAAACTCCACCTAGAACAGGCTCGACTGACCCAGTAACCACTGAACAATGGTGCTGCATTATGCATTATGGTGCAAAATGAAAAATAACTGATTCTGGCTAATTGTGCATGCAGTCTGGAATCAGAAATTAGTTGCACATTTCATTATATTTCCTTCATCTTTTCCACATTCTACCTCTATTACAGTTGCTTCGCACAAACTCTGATATGCAAATGCAGCAGTAGGCTGTTTAAAGTTTTGCATTGCCCAGGGCTGTGAGAATGTGACGCTCTTTACACGCTGGAGAGGAACATTTCTGGAGGCATAAGAAATGATGATGACTTTACTACGTGCAGCTGCATAGTGGTGCAGTGGTTAGAAATGGTGCCTCACAGCAAGATGGTTCAGGGTTTGAACCTGCTGATCAGCCTTTCTGTGTGGAGTTTGCATGCTTTTTCACTGCCTGTGTGGGTTTTCTGTATGTGAACCACCTTCGTAACACAGTTAGAAAAGACATGCATGGAAGGGTAATCTGTGATTCTAAATATTTTTGTTAGACATGCAATAAATTGGTGACCTGTCCAAGAAGTACTCTGCCTCTTGCCAGTTTCATATGAAATCATGGATCCATTAATAAGCACCTCAAAGCCTTTTTTTTCTGGGACTCAGATGGATGTTTTTGTTTGATATTTCTGTGTTTCTGTATTTTGATCTGTCTTACAGGTGTCATGTTACTGCTTGAACACTTTTGCCTTAAGCTTCTTGCCGTCTCAGCTGAAAAGGACACTTTGAGGCACAGACCTCTCATGGCAAAACCCACAGACTGTGTCAGTGATGATTTCATTTACTTCTCTGATACTCACACTCTAACAGCAGTAAAACTACCTTTTGACCTGTGTGCCACCAAGGTTCAGCTCATTATTTCCTAAATCTAATCAGTGTTATTCCAACTCTCAGCAGCAAAGCAAATAAGCATATTTCCCAAAATGTCAAACTCCTGCTTTAAAAGTCAGTTTCTGGGAGTTTTGTGGTAATCAATCCCAGCATTGTTGAGATATTTGAAACCAAGCAACCAATATTGTGCTCCTGCATTGGATAGTCTTGCAGGTTCATATTATAGATTGCATTGCAGTGGAACAATAAAATACCCAAGTGAAGCTAATAATGAAATGGTCTGTGGTATTTATTTTTTAAAAAAATGCAAGCATTACACAATCACAAGTTGTCACTAATCCTTTTGGACAGCTTAGAGCCACATAATTTAACTTCGCAGACCTCTCATTTGGGAGAGAATGAGTCTAATCCCCTTTGAGCCAGAGTAGCTCATCTCTCTGCTGTGTCAGTAGAAAGAGACGGGATTCTATACTGTTGCTGAAATATTACCAAACAGAGACATTTGTCCATCACAACGTTGTTTTTCCAAAAGAAAACCAAACAATTCATTTATGCAATGAAGAAATTTTGATGTAATATTTACATGACCTCTGCAGCTCCAATTATGCTAATTGTAATTCATATGCACCGATAGACGGTGAAAAGCTGTAATATCTGTTTATTCTTGAGTCAAGCAGCGAGGGGCTGAGAGCCAGTTCTACATTTTCAGGTAGTCACCCTTAGAGAGGTGAAACTGTGTGGGAAAACTCGCTAATGACGTTCATATGCACACATTTATGGCTTAATACGTCTAAGATATATTTTTAGATTTTCGCACTATTTTTTTCCCATTCCTGTGAACAAACTGTAAAATATCAGGGAATTAAATAATGACTTTTGAACACTTGTTATGAAATGCTGGTAGTAAAGCAGGCTGTTGGGGTTATGCAAGATTCCTCTTGAATCTCTGCAGGTTTCAAGGGAGACAATGAGACTACAACATCAGTCAGTCATTATGGGTCAGTAGGGTCAGTGTATATATATATATATATGTATATATATATGCATCAGTTGAATTATATTAATAGTTTGTTGAAGTGGAACTTTTTTCATGTCATGCTCCAAACAATATTAACAGTTTGTAGTGTACATTGCGTCTGCACTGCACTGCCTCAGATCCGCAGTTAAACAGGGAATGGATCTCTTCTTCAGTGAAGTGAAGTAGGTTGCTTTTATTAATGTGACAGGTGTTAACATGCCAGTCTGTACGCCAAGATTGGTGCGTTGTGCCGAGTTACGTCTGCGCTGCACGCCGATCTCGCCATTTCCTGTGAGCAGCACAGATCTAACTCTGCACAACACGCCGACGTTGGCGTGCAGACATAACTTGGCACAACAAGCCGATCTCGGCACATCTCCACATTCCATATATTCCAAGTTTCATTCCATATATTCCAAGTTTCATTCCATATATTCCGAGTTTAATTCAATATATTCCGAGTTTAATTCAATATATTCGGACTTTCATTATATATATTGAGTTTCATTCCATATATAATTTCCTAAACGGCTTGCCATATGACCCTGTATATTTATATATATGTGTGTGTGTGCGTGTGTGTGTGTGTGTGTGTGTGTGTGTGTGTGTGTGTGTGTGAGTGTGTGTGTACATTTAACACTGATTCATCTTCAGGACTCTGAGCTAAATGAGTCACTTTAGCTTTAAATTTTATGCACAAACACATAATCTAACGTCAGAAAGTGCACAAGCATCTCTACCTCATCTATTCATCCAAAACTGCTTATTGTTTCATTGTTATCCTGCTTTCTTGTCTTTTTCAGAATGTCGTTGAAGTCAAGTGTAGTAGTGAAAATCCTTATGTCACTGCCTCTTTGCTTCCCTGACATTTATGTCACTCCATTCAATAAGTAGACAAGAAATGAGTCACAGTTTCAAGGCCAGCCTGGCTCCGCTTTGTCCAGATATTTCCTGCGCTCCCCAGTTGTTTGGGCTTCACCGTGCTACTCATCCACAGGTAACACCATGTATGTCTTTCCTGCAGCAGAATTAGTTTCCTCCACGGCAACCTGTTGTGGAAGAGGCCTTCCTCTGGCACTCAGTGCAGCGAAACTCCAGTGAGTCACCCCGCTACATGCCTACATCTCTTTCTCTCTTTCTTTCTCCCTCTCTGGTGTTAATTAAATTCACACCACCTGCTTCATCTGTACTTAATGAATCTCGGCCCTTTCATAGACATGGTGACTAAGAACAGTTTGTTGCATTCTGTTGTTGTTGTTGTTGCTGCTGCTGCTAGGGATGAGCAGCAGGGAAGGCTCCCCTGGATTAAAATGGACATTGCGTTCTTGGCAAGTTATTCTTCTTCCTCATATGAAACCAATGTGAGGCATTTCAGTGCACACTTTTCAAAATCAACTTACTTTTTTCTTTTATTCAATATACTGGCTGTCACCCTCAGTTTGACCCAGTGACAAGCCGAGTGATCTCATCCCTGCTTTAATGAAAAAGTCACAGGGTTCAATTCAGCTCCTCTGGATGTTGCATTAAAAGAAAAATCAATTTGCTGTCTCGAGTCAAATGGCAGAATTCTCTGGCCTTTTTTTCCTTCTCAGTGTCAACATTGATCGCTGAAACAATTGTGCCGCTGCCCGGGATGTTCAGCAGAAAGCAGCAAAAGATGGGAATCTGAGATAATGGCGACGTTTATGACCGGCTGATGAGCCCTGTGGGACGTCGAGGGAGGGAGACTCCATCCTGGTGTCTGTCCTGCTCATTGTGAATTGAATAAGTGAATCTGAGAATGTATGAATCACAAAACTTTTGAAATTCCTCATTTTCATTTTATCCATGTCTCCAAAAAAGTATATTTACACAGCCCTGATACCCAGATTGTGATATGAAGTTTTAATTAACATACTGGGGAAATATTCTGTTTGGCAAGTTACTCGGAGCACTTTGTGAAGATTAAGAGCCTAATTTACCTAATTTAAGTTACTGTTTTGACTACAAACTGTGGATATTATCTGCACAACATGATGTAACTGAGCTCAGGCCTGCAGTTTCTTCTCTACTGCCATTTGTTCTCAGATTATAAGACCTGCTCAGTCATACAGTTGGAAAAGTGCCAAAACAGACGTCTCCAAATGTCACCGGTGAAAGCAACCTCACATTATCAGTTTGAAGAGCAGAATAACACAAGTGCAGCGCTGACAGATGAAACCGCAAAGGGAGTGTTCAACAGAATGCGGAGTGTGTTTTGCGCGAGTAGGTTGTCACACTAAACAGACTGATAAGATGTTTTTTATTTGAAGGGTGTGTTTGCTGCAGAAAGTGATGTGCAGCTAAAGGACTCCAGCAGATTAGTTTTGAAATGTATCTGCTTGCTGTCAGTGGCGGCTCCTCTTCTCTTGTCAGTCACTTCATGGGAGATGAAGAAGAAGAAGAAGAAGAAGAAGAAGAAGAAGAAGACAAGAGCTCGGAGAAAAGGGAGAAGCTGAGCAGGAACAACACAACAGAATTGGGACTGACTTCACAGAGATGAGATTCAATATGGCTTTTAACTTAAAGGAGCATTTTATTTTGGAAAGCTTTAATTTGTCTTAATAAGTCTTTTTGTTCCCATGTTAAAACAACTTATTCTGCGCCTAATTTGGCCTTGTATTACATCTTGCGCAATCCCTTTTATTTGACCATGTAAGATAAATCATATAATTGGGTGACCTCACATTCTCCCCTTTCTGTCGCTTTCAGGGGAGCTCTTGAGTTGGCATGAAGCGGCAGGGCAGCCTGTTCCACCAGAAACCTCTCACTGTGACTATTACTACACAAGAAGGAGGGCAGCTGCAGGTAAACAGAACAATACAGAGGCCAAAAGAACCATCATTAGGTCATCGCAAGTGAAATGAATCAACAGCTGTCTACATGCTTTTACTTTAGAGATTGAAAGATTTCTATAATTGGCACCCACTTATTCAAGTTGTCCAGTGACAATCACGCATCAGAAACAGCATAAAAGGTATTTCACCGGCGTTTTAAATCTAGGCCGAGCAAAGCGGTGGAAGGACCACGCTCTCCGCCTTCACACACCCACCAACATTTCTGTTTTTGTCTTTTGTTTCACACTGTCTCGGGCCAACATGTAACATGAAAAAACACAAAGCACACAAAGAGAGAAAAACCGCTTGGAACAGATAGTTTCTGCACATGCTGATTGGAAGATTAAAACCTGAAACAAACATTTCTGGCTGATTGATGAAAGGAATACGAACACAAAAGATTGAAATCTTAGTGTGCCAGTTGAATGGAGGTCTTTAAGGGATATGAAAAATGCATGAAGCCTCCTACTTAAAATTACATATATGAAGCATTTTAATGATAATGGACCCAGTTATAGAATTGTTGGCCTGCTGGTTTATTATTAGAATATCCAGCAGTCTGCTCTTGAGTACCTTATCATTATCTACAAAATGTTCTTGATTGGGCGGCTTAAAGAAACTGCTAATTTCCAGATCATTACTCTGCACTTAGATTTGTTCCCCTTTTAGCAGTAAAAAGTAAAGTAACTGCTCTGATTTTTACTTTCAGATGACACTGAGCACTTCTTATCCTAGCTGCAGTCTTTCTTCAGCCTTCTCAGGTGACTCAGATGCATTCTGGAAAGGATGAACTGCTGCAGCTCATCAATATTGTCCAACAGGACTGAGACCTCTTTAACAGAGCGAGGTGCTTTGTGAGGAGTGATTTGCAGGCACAGGTCATGATAATTGGTTTTTCTGCACCAACCTGTCGCTTTTTTACTGTCTGGCCTAGTTCTGCTGTTTATTTTTTAAAAAAAGAACGAAAAAAACACTTAAAGCGTCTGGGTGCCTCTTTCTGCAACTCTCTTTCTTTTCCCTCTCCTTTAAACTGCCAGTCATAATAAGACGACAGGCAGGTGTGCAGCGTGAAACGGACAATTTCAAGGAACATCTCAGTTAATTAGATTCTCGACTCTCTGCTTATTGCACAAAACAAGAGCCGCGGCACACAGACACAGCTGACTTATTATACAAGCACCTGGAGGACACATCGAATGTTCCACTATGAAGTAAACTGCAAAATATCAATGCAGTTATGTATGTATTTCAGTGTCAGATGGAAAAATGTGAGTACATTTACATTACAAGAGGCATGACCATTGAAACATAAGTCTCTTGAGGGTTTAGTTGTCCCCCAGAGTCGGGCAAGAGCAGCTTCAAGTGCTTTTTAACATATGCAGTTGCCCGATTGTGCAAGGCTTTTGGTCAAAATCAACTCAAAATTGGCCATTTAGCTCCTCAGGCCACTTGTGCAAACTACATCCACTCTGCATTCTGCACTCTCCAAGCAAAAATTATTCATAAATTCCATGTTCTCTTCTGTTTTTCTGTTTGTGACATAATTCCGTCCTTCCTAATCAAGAAACCCTGATCTCCACTCTGCTGGTTTGCACATGAACAACCTCCTGCAGCTTCATCTGAAAACAGCACCATCTAGGGTTCATATACGTTCATAGCCACAAGCAACAGGAAGGCAAAGTGGAACTTAGCATGAAGAAACATGTCGGTCATTTTGGTGTACCCAAAGCAGGGTTCTGTTCCAAAGAAGTCTGGTATGGTGCTAAAATCAATGCTGCTTTTGTTCTCATAAGAGTAGTCCTACATTTAGCCTGTTGCTGCTTTTAAAATCACTCACTTTACTGAGAAAAACTACATCCTGTGAGTCAGCTATATATGGGGATTTGCCTGTATTTGAATGTGACCTCAGTACCGCTTTCTGGGAATATGAGTGTTTTCATGCTGCCTCCAAAGTATCTCTACAGTGAGAGGGCTTTCCTGGCTCCTGTGGAAAAGAGTGCGGAGGCAATAAGTGGCAAGGTGCAGTGGTGATTCCTCGAAACTTTCTCTTTTTTTAAAATATTCTCTCGCACTTACTTATATGGGCATTTGTTTATGTAACTGTGCCTGCAGCAGCCCACGCCTCCCTCGTAAATGAGCACTGGCAAACCAGGAGGCACTCACAGTTCAAAAAAGCAAGTGCAAATGTTGAAGGGGGGTAGTTCTGTTTGTCTAGAATTAGATCATTGTGTATCAGCCCGTGGTGCATATTTGTTAATTACTCCCACATTATCCGCATGCATGCACGCGTTACCACAGCTGTAGTTCTGCCCGCTGACCTGCTCTGGTTCAGTAGCTGGAGGTTAAACAGATTTACTTCGAGGCAGTAGACACAGAACAACGATACTCTACATTTGCTTTCTTTTTATTTTTTTAATTTTATCTCCAGGCCATCTGGAGTTTTTCCACCAGACTTAGTAGCACTAACTAACATCATCACAACTCATTAATCCTCCTGGTCCCCTGTGCGTGCCACCCCCATTTAAACATGCATAAGGAGGGAGGAAAAGCCTTTGAATAATGGGTAAAACTTCTCCTCGGCTTCTCACATGCTGGGTTTGTAGAAGCTCATTTGGTTACACAGTTGGGCATGAATTTTGTACATCCATTGAGAAGCCCTCTGTACAGATAGTGGAAGGTATATGGGATGAACTTTTCTGAATAAACCTGCGATGGAGGCTTTACTAGTGGAGAAGCTTACAGGATTTATTAATTCTATGATAACCTAATAAAAAGTTAGTGTAAAATTGAAGTTTTTCTGCTATCATCTTCTCAGGGACATATTCTGTCACTCCAAACTGGATCCACAGAGAAAATAAGGTGTATATTTATGACTAATATCAAATAAATTCAGGTTACAGCGATCGAATGAACTCAAATGGACTGTAATTACTGACTGCTGGCTCCCACGACTGTATATACTGTATGTGGTGATTATGAGGTCTCAATGGCAATAATATACACTACTGGAGAGCAGAAGGGTGTGGGATCAAGTCACACTGTGTGGCAAGTGGCTCTGCATATGTGTGACGTTGACTTCTGTCGCAGGACGTCGACTAGTAGTGACACATTTTACTCGCACGCATGTGAGAAGAAATATAAATGCTTGTTCTTACTCATGATCCTGGCGTCATAGCCCCGAGGTCCAAACAACAAACAGTTTTTGCTGCAGCTGTTCTCATAACTGTCTGAAATGTTATTAAGTGTAACTCGCTGAAGGCATTTGGCAACACTTTCCGCACACTCACAGTTCAGACGTGTTTCAATGAAGAGAGCAAATGCCACCTCCATATGACAGCGTTTCGAGGACCCTGGCTGGAAAGTTGTCACAACATTTACACTGTGTGTGTGACGTGACGCTGAAAGCAGAAGCGGTTAACGAAGCGACGTAGATCAAATGAAGATGCTGCAATTACAGCTTGATTCATTGTTTACACTCGAAAAAGTACCAGATGCCTTCAAGTTGAACATTATCCTCTGTGTAGTACTAGCAAACACATAAAGTAAAAATTCGATTAGCAGTTAAATTAAGCCTCTACAAAGGAGAGATAAACAAAGAAAACATACTAATCAGTCAACAGATGTTTGTTTTACTATTGAATACAATTATATTCATAGAATCAAAAAAAACAGCTATGGAGTCAGGAAAACAATTACAAAATTGCATATTTATGTTACTTGAGGATACAACATGTTTTAAAAGAACTAAAGCTGTCATCTGTTTGTCAATCTCATGAGTAACGGCCAAGTTGAGGAGCACTTTTACACGCTTAAGTGACCTCTGGTGACGATTTCTTGTCATTTTCCACTGTCAGAAACACACTGTGTAGGTTATTTCCTGTGTCTTAACAGAGGTGATATTTATGGCTCTTTAAAAGCAACCTAAAATTGCGCAGTGCATTCGAAATAGACCACATCTTCTAGCCTACATACAAAGAGAACACTTAGTCTTGTGGGTCACCTTAACCAAAGGTCAAGTTAGGCCCCTAGAAACCTTCAACCTGAGACCACACATTCCTCTAAATGCACCAGGGGAAACTAATTAACAGAGGAGGAAATTACATTTCTGTGTTGCTCTTTAAATTATAGCAGCAATTCCCCCCCCAAAAAGATCCATGTCACCACAACGCAACGTGACTCCTCACTCCCACTGGTCTTTGAGGAAACTGAGGGACATAATTGAAAAAAAAGGACAATGACTGAGGACTGATGATCCCTCCTATCAGCTCCTGTGTTCAACACTTCCTGACTCATGCTGTTTAGACAGTCAGTAATTTATTCTGAATGTGCTTTTTGCTCTCTCTCTCTCATGTAGTTCTACAAGAAGAGGAATGGAGCCAACATTACACCAACAAGCAGACACCCACGTCAGGTTATCCCTTTCACACTTTGAGAACTACCCAGAGCCTCCCACATCCCCAGAGAGAGACTGTGCGTGAGAGAGGGAGGGAGGAGACCTATTCCTGTGTGCATGTGTGTGATTGTCTATGCGAGTGTGTACATGCCTGTGTGAGGGAGAGACAGACAGAGATGATGTGCACGCCCGTGTTTCCTCTCCTGCACTACCGCACCTCGACTTTTAATTGGTCGAGGAGATGCTGTCACTGTGTGTGCGTAAATCATGCATTCTGCACACACGAGTTTGCAACTCACATGAGCGTTTAGCAACTTTAATTGCCTTTTAATGAACCCTAAATAGAGAGGGTCATCCCTTTATGCCCTGAATGAACCGGAAAGTGTGAATCCTGTATTGTTTAATGTGATCTGTATTAAATCAATGCATGGCTGCTTATTAAATGTTAATAAATCATAATAATTCATAGATCAGCACGGTGCCACAGCTGCCCCTCTTTGTGCGCAGTGGAAACTCTCATGGCGACGTGAAGACAATTCATTTTCGTGCCTGCACACCTTTTCCATTGATCCTCTTTCCGGTATACCTTTGGCTCTGCGTTGATATCTGCGTAGTTTGGTGTTCATAATCGTTTGTCTCTGTCTCCCTGCACAGATCCCTCCCCTCTCTTCAGACTCCCTCTCTCCCTCCCTCCTCCGTGCGCTGACACAGTCACTCTCACACTTGCGCACGCACACGCGCGCTCACACAAACGCGTCTCCCCCGCACACTCCCCTCCCCGTCCTCTGGTGCTGTCTCATTCACTCCAGCACTCCATCCACGCACTGACTCCAACTTGAAGCAAGGGGGGGCGGGGTTGGATATATACCTCCAAGAGGAGGCCACAAGCTACACTGAGACTGGACCCACTTGCAGTGCAAAGACCACAAGCAAGAAGACTCCGAAGCCGGGAGTAGAAGTACCAACATTTTATCCTGGAGCTTAGAGAGAAGAAGACAACCGAGACCACAGCGTTTTTGCTTCTACGGACTGTCTGCTGGAGCTCCGATATAACCAATTTGTCCTTTCGCTATACACCAGTTTCTCTGGATATAGCAGCTAAACACAGTTGGTAGTAAACTCTTTGGAGTTTGATAGAGTCACTTTATTTTTTCTTTGCTTGTGAGAGTGGACTGCACTGAAGCTTGGGATCGACCCGTCTGGGGTCGGGCTTGGACCTGGCGCGTTCTTTCAGCGGCATCAATCACTGCGAAAGTTTTGGCCAGAGCGCCGACCCGAAGACTTTGAGTCGAGTCAGACTTTGAGATCAGCAGCTGCTACCCGAGTCCAGATCCGAACCAGGTGGACGAGCGGTCAGAGAGCCACTGACGAGACTTCAAAGAAACGTTTTCAAGGTAAGGAGAGACAACGAAGCCTCGTGGTTCTGTGCGCTTTTACGCATCTTTCTTCTTATAAAAGTGCGTGTTGCTTCTTGTGTATTTCCATGTCTATGTTGCAACAGAGATGACTGGAAGTTTCTGAAGTGATGTGTTTGACTCTCATCCTGCTGCATCTGATTCAGTTTCAGCACCAGTGTCTCTGTCCGTGGTGCTGAAACTCTCAACTCTCAACGTCCTCTGCTCAAAATGTTCCTGCAACGTTTCTCTATTGCATTGCCTTCTGCATTATGTTTCAGCTCCTGTGTGCAAAACTGTTTCTTCCCATGATGTCCATTTCCTTACAGATCTCTTGAACTGTTAGAAAGTTCTCGCAGCACTTTGCCGCTTGCGTACCCGGATACTAGAGCAGCACTATAGTACTTTGTCATGCCGCTGCGTCGAGGGGATGTGACAGCTCAGCACTGGAAAGTTAGACTGTGGCAACAGGTTGCTCAGCAGAACTTTCTGGCTTCCTTGCATTATTTAGACTGTACGGTAGATGTGGAAGATGCAACACAGTTAAGTTTAATAGAAAGCACAGACAGTCTATTGCAGATGTTTTTGCAGCAAACAAACATCTCTAGTAGTTCAATATAAGACTTGATAAGACTTGGACAAACTTGCACAGCAATAAGCAAAGTCTGTGCAAGTAAGAAATCAACAGACTCTTGATTTTCTCACTTTTGTATGTGAGAGGAGTTCATTCAAACCCTGAAATACTTGTCTGAATCTGAACACACAGACTCAGTCCTAAAACTTAGCCCCAGGATGCAGGGACTTCAGTCTGCAGCGATGTGTTTAGTTTGACTGTTTGATGTTTTGCAGCAAAGCCATCGAGTGCTCCAGTTTCTTGCACATGTGCGCAACTACCGCAGGAAAAGAGGGAGAAAGCATGAGCAATTTGTTGATGAAGGATGACCTGTGAGAATGCCAGCAAAATGGCTTTTCTCAAGTTTGCCTCAGCAAAGAAAAGAATGAGGCATTCAGGTTGTCAGTCTGTGTCTGCTGCACTTCATGCAATTTCAATCGAAATCCCATCTTGAACAACACTGAGGCAGAAAAGCTCAAACATGACAGCTGGAAAATCAGAACCTACAGGCTTTCAGGGGGTAGCATCAGATGAGAAGTGAATTGGTTTTCTCTTAGTATGTTTTAATATTATAGAAGGTTTATCTCTTGTAAGGAAGCACTGTTCTATCCTCTTCATCACTAATGGAAATCAGTGTTCTTCAGGGTATCTTTTTACAGCTTTCATGCAAATTACTTAATCACCTGCAGACGTTCATTAGCAGCCAGGGAAAATGCCACATCTCAACAAATGCATGCACATTTATTATTGCTTTACAAAGTAGCCTTGCTTCTCTTGCTTAGTGTTTGCTGTATCTCTAATGAGACAGGCTACTACAAAACTGTGTATGCCAGCATGAATAGAGAGCATGTCGCTGGTGATAATTTTGCAGTTTTTGTGCTTTTTCACACTGATCTGCAAAAATAAACCCTGTCTCCATAACAACAAACTGCTTGCTCTTTAGGCTGCCTGCTAGGCAGAAATGTTGTTGACGACAGCAAATGGACCAAGCAAAGGGAAGGGACAGAAAGATGGGTGAGGAGAGGGGAGGGAGAGTCTGTGTAGCAAAAGAGCACACAAAGTGAGTTCGCTCATGACAGCTGGACTTTTCACTCTGCGCCTCATCAGATGCCCATTCATGGAGCTTCCGGTTGTTGGGAGGTGGGAGGGAGGGAGAGAGAGAGACTCACCTACACAAAGCAGAGGTCTTTGCTGCGTTGCTCACAGAGAGGAGAGGGAGGGCTAGAGGGAGGCAGAGCGGGAGGGAGAGATGTGAAAAGAGATGCGAGGAACGTAATTATGAGTTCTCTACTTGAAAAGTGCAGGTGCTTCTCAAAGCGACTGTCGCTATAGGCGCCAATTGTGCTGCTGTGTCTCTGCAATGCCCCTCCTGTGTGATTAACCCCTCAGTCACCAACTGCACATGCATGCTTTTAGTGCAGTCTGAGTTACACCTTAGGGTTCCTTTATAGAGACATCATGCAATTCTTGATCACAACCTATGTGTAATATGTCACAGCAGATAATGCTCTTGATGTGTTCAGCTGACAATAATCACTGACAAAAAAGTAAGAATGACAATGAGAGAAAGCAGAAGAATAGCATTTAAATGCATGTGAAAGATGTTGCTGAGCAACAGTGTTCCTCCGAGCTCCAAGGAGCATCTTCCCCTTACTTCTGTTGGTCCAGTCAAGCACAGAGACAGTGACACTGACTCTATGCTCTTTCTTAATGCAGGATTAGATACACAGAGGCAGAGCTCAGAGTCTCTGCAAGATAAAGTGAGATTTAGACAAAGCATGTTTGCAAAATAAATAAGTGAAGAAAAATCAAGAATAGTATGGATGCCTTATTTGTATGCATGCAGCCTCTCTGCAGGGAAGCATAAAAATGCATGATTAAGAGTAGGTTTTAGTGATTCACACATGTAAAATGTTCATGCATCTGCCCTATAACATGTCTGCATTTGCTTTAATATGCAAGATGCAAGAGAGACAATCATTTGTCACTCCAGATGCATTTGCTATTTACCTTTATGCTGTGGTATGTAATGCAGGAAATATTCCCAAAGCAATTGTTGAGATGCCACAGCAGGGTATGTAATCACACCTCACCATGGACGCAAACTAACCATTTCTCTTGTTTACCACTCAATTGGAGGAGTGCACTGCACAAATAATGGAACTAATAAGCGTCTGTGGTTGCCAGTGGCAATGCTTCTATGGACGTCAGACTGACGCACATGATTCGCAGTACAGTTCAGTGTGTGGGAGGAAAGAGCAAAAGCTTGGAGATACCAGCTTGCTGTGAAGGACTGTAATTGCACTGAGCAATTATGTGCCGAAGAACAGGGCATTTTAGATCATTGAAACATAGCCTGAAACACTGTGATACAGATCAGAGGCAGATCCCTGATGCATAAATATTAGTTTGACAATAGGTCCAGTTGAAATGCAGCTCATGAATATTTTGGAAAACAATGCATTGTATTAGGGTAAGCTCCTATTTTGCATGCTAATATCTGGTCTTTTGTTATGATTAATTAGATGTTGAAAAATAATGACCAAATTTTTTCCCCTCTTCTTCATTTCTCTGCAGCTCCCTCTCTGATACAGACATGACATACTGTCTGATACACTAAAAAGTACAAATCCAACAATTCATCAGAGAGGTTGTGAAGATAATTAAGAGATCTGAAACAAGTGCAGTAACTTGCAACAAAGACGTCAAAGAAACAGCCTGGTGATACCAGCAATAACAGATACAACAACTTCAACACCATCTTCAATCTAAGCCGACCCAATGGCGTGGTCAGCTCTTACCGGCCCCTGTGTGGCCCTGATCCTTCTCTTCTTCGGTTTGACTTCCTGCACTCCCTCTGGACCTGCCTCCGCCACCTGTGCCACCCTGGAACAAAGCCGCTTCTTCGGTGTATTCTCCTCTACGACCACCCTGCCATCCACACCGTGCTCCTGGACCCTGCAGAACCCCGACCCTCGCCGCTACACCGTCTACATGAAAATCACCAAGCCCACCGACTCCTGTGTGCCCCGCCAGATCAGGACCTTCCAGTTCGACTCCTTCATTGAGACCTCCCGTACCTACCTTGGCATGGAGAGCTTTGATGAGGTTGTCAGGCTGTGTGATGCTTCAACCACTGTCACCTACCTGGAGTCTAGCAAGCAGTTCCTGCAGATCCGCAAGGTTGCCCCAAGAAACGGCCTGGAGATCATGCAGGGGGAGAACGATGTCAGCGAGTTCAAGGCTGAGTTTCTGGTCGTCGGAAAGAGGAACCCAAGCATGCCTGCTTGCCAGATGCTGTGCCAGTGGCTGGAGAAGTGCCTGTCCAGTAGCACCCATGATTATCCCTGCGGCATCATGAACACACCCTGCCAGTGCTGGGAGGCCCCCAAGAGGAAGCCAGGAAGCTGCTACAGGGGTGGTGTCTATGTTGAGAAATGCCTTCCAGTTCCCAGAGACAACGGACGCGATGCTGAGATTATCAGTAAGTTCATAATATGACAGAGCTTGTAGACTTATGAAACAAAGTGAAAGAAAAACACAAAAATCTCAAGAGGTTCATGCAAACCTTCAGCATCAAAAGACACAAACAAAAACAACATGTTCTGCTGTGGTTGTTGTGTTGTTTCATAATGTCATCTACTAGATTGTTGATGGGGTGGTGGGTCATGTTCCCTAAGACTCTGCAGCTCTGCAGGGCATCTCCAGGCCTGCTATCACTCTGTGGCTGTGTCTTAGGAGCTGCTCAGGGTAATGATCTATGTCTGTAGAGCAGAGGGGTGCAGGCAGGGGATGTGCACTTTGCAGACACAGAGTAATGAGAAGTAAATCAAAGGTGTTAGAGAGATTTGCCTGCATCTCCAACCCTAAGTGGCAGGACCTCCTGAACTGCACACATCACTAGTCTGTCCATGTCTTACTGCTTGGCAAGGAGTCTGGGTTTACGGGGGAGATAGAGGGCATGTTTGTGTTCTAGACTGGGGCAGGGGGGAGGTCGAGCACAAAGACCTAACAGTCAACCTGTAGCAGAGATCGAAGCGCTGCACTTGTGGTCACCATAGCAACGTGCCAGTCGGCCCTCACACACACAAATGCCGCTCTGCCATGGTTCACACCGAGTGGTTAAAAGCAAACAATCACCATTTCAAATGGAACATCTATCAGTGCTCACAAATAGTTTCTCTTGCTCATTCTCTGCGCATAAAACACATATTACTCATTTTCAGACCTTAAATATGAAGTGAGAAATGTTTGCCAAAACATGCTTTTGTACAATTTTTGTGCTAAGGATGTCAACTTTTACACAACTTAGTTTCTGCTGGATCATTATAGTTTCTTGCAATATTTCCAACTTTGCTAAATATCTTTCTTCTTCTTATCTCTTCTTGCAGAGGGCTGGGCCGGTTGGGGCCGCTGGTCTGTGTGCAGCCAGGAATGTGGTGGTGGAGTCCAGGTGCGCAGCCGAGGCTGCCAGCCCGAGGATGGCGTGTGCGAGGGAACAGTTGAAGAAGGACGTGCCTGCAACCCTCAGCCCTGCATCGGTAAGCCCACTTGCTAATTAAGTCACTTTAATTGCTGCAGTTGGCTTTGATCCAGTCCAATAATCATGTAATTTTCAAATTGCCTCAGGCAAAGAGCGCAACAGGAGCCAGGGTCTGAGGGCCATCATCGGTTTGAAGAGAGACAATGCTGATGATGCCAACCATGGAGTTGTTGCCACCCAAACAGGTGAGATAGCAAGAAGTTGTACACATATTGCAAAGTTTACTTACTGCAAAACACAACTGAATTCAACCACAGAAGCTAAAGTAAACAAAGTCTTAGGCTTGCTGTATTGACCCTCCAATTTGTCTTCTCCACAGTAGATGCTAAGACTGATGAGTGGTCCCCCTGGAGCTCATGCTCAGTTACCTGCAGTGAGGGCTGGCAGAGTCGTACCCGAGTCTGTGCTACTTCTTCTTTCACCACCCAGTGCATCGGACCTCTCCGTGAGAACCGACCCTGCAATAACACAGCTGTTTGCCCCGGTGAGTGCCTGGTTCCTCTAATGTAAGGGGTAGAAAAAGTGGAGAAAAAAAGAGAGTGTTATCTAAAAAACGTTAGGCACACTTTTTGAAGTGCACAATAGAGGCAAAAGCCATTATCTCTTAATGATTTGGCTTTATACAGCAGCAGTCACAAAGGAAAAATCAATAACGAGAAGCAGACAAGTTAGAGAGGCATTTTTGAGCTTTCATACTTTGAGGTTTGGATTGTGAAAAGAGGCTGCTATTCAATATCATGTAAATCTCCCAAGAAATGCTGGGAGGTTGTGTGGAGGACTGCTCCATCTACTGGACAGTTCCTAAAATGCACCTGTTCCACTTAGACATTATAAAACTTCAGTGAAGTCAAACTACCAGTTTGACATTTGTAAAATACTGAACTAAAACTGTTCCCTGTTTTCAGTGGATGGTGCTTGGGATGAGTGGACCCCCTGGAGCTTGTGCTCATCCACTTGTGGTCGTGGTTATCGTGACCGTACCCGCACATGCAAGCTGCCCCAGAACGGAGGAGAGCCTTGCCGCGGCCCAACAAGACAAACCAAGTTCTGCAACATTGCTGTCTGCCCCGGTAAGCTGGACATCTTGAAGTACTTTTTAATATTTCTGTCTTAGATTTGGCGGCACACACTATAATGTATAAAAAAGATGCATGTAATCATGTTAGAGTTTGTATTAGAGCCAGTTTTGTTCTTTTGCTACCTTACTAAAAAATTCATGACAGTCAGCTCGGGTAACTGATTCATATGCAAGAGCTAATAAAACCACTTAATGGCATCACCACCATCACAAACAGCAGCTGCAGTGGCGGCTTGACATTACACCTGACGCATCCCAGTAAAAGCCCCTGTGGGCATTAGTCAGCAGCTTTATAACAACCACCAGTGAATCATACTGCGCTCATGGTCGGGCAGCCTATTAGAAGTTGAGTTCGTTTCTATTCAGCCTCCTACTCATGTGCCACTCAGATTGAAGGAAGTCACTGCTGCTATTGTTTGCTTTTTTCCCCAACTTTTTCCACATCAGGTTTAGTGATGTAAGCTTTAATTTAAAAAGGGATTGTTTTAATCTGGACATTGTCCTGTTGCAATTGCACTTTGACATCAGCAGATGTCTCTGTGTGCCACAACTGAACTCCTGTTAATGCATAACACAGAAAATGGGCAAAGTCGTTACTGAGAGATGATTATACAAATCATTTACAGGGAGGCTTAGGAAATTAAGTCATCCTTTATGAGCCATTTGGCACAACAGAAATGGGTTTTTTGACCAATCTAACTTTACTGTCTGTTTTACCATCTTACAAGGCAGCATTTAATAGCAATAGTCTATTTCTAAGTGTTTTAATCTTTTTTAGGTTATTGTGCTCCCAAATTTAATACTTCAATAAGAAAAGCATTTTCCTTTCATTATGTTTCTGTGCTCTTCTATTAAAAATGCCCCAATTAGAGGACATTTTTTATCGTAGTATGGCTTCTTATCATGGTGAAAAAGGTTGGTCTTCTGGTCAATGTGGTTTTTGGTTTCAACTAAATTAAGTTGCATGAATTAATGTTTAAAATAACGACACTTTTACTTTAATGACAGTAGATCTTATAGGTTGAGAGGTACATATAGTCCTGCTTGAGGAGCAAAAAACTGAGCTCCAACTTTCTGTTTCACTTAAACTCAGCTAAAGTAGGCCATGTGGAATGTTAATAGCATCAGCAAGTGATGCCTGCAGCCTGAGACTCTGTCTTTTCATCGCACTGGCCATAACGCTCTCCCTGTACATTCCTCTGACTCCCTCTAGTGGACGGATACTGGAATGAATGGTCTGCCTGGACTGCATGCTCTACTTCCTGCTCCAACGGCACCATGCAGAGGACAAGAGAGTGTAACGGGCCATCCTATGGAGGTTCAGACTGCCACGGTAGCTGGAAAGAGACATCCAACTGCTTCTTGAAGGAGTGTCCCGGTAAAAAACAAACACCCACCATCCATATAAAATATAACTGAATTATACATATCACAGTACAGAGTTCATGGTGTGAAATTTCTTTCCAGTTGACGGACGCTGGCATGCATGGACCACATGGGGCAGCTGCAGCAAGACTTGCGGTGGAGGCATCCAGCAGAGACAGAGAGTCTGTGAAGGACCCTTCTTTGGAGGAGAACCTTGCCCTGGTGAATCTGGAGAACAGAAGCGCTGCAATGAGAAGAGATGCCCCGGTTAGTGGCTCCAGCACACCTGGATGAGTGTAGTCTCAGTGCACTACATCCACAATACAGAGTCAAACAGATTATTCATCGCATCATACCTGATTCATTTAACCTTTCAGAGCCCCATGAGATCTGCCCTGAACAGAACACTGGAGATATTGTGTGGAAGAGAACCCCCGCTGGAGACATGGCTGCCATTGCCTGCCCTGCTGATGCCTCAGGTACAGAGACTGGATGCTGGAAGTGCTTTGTATTTTTTTTCATTGTTGAACTGTATCATCCCCCCACCCCACCACTGACTATGCTAACAACAAGTATCTGCTTTCTCTCATTACCAGGTCTGATTCTGCGTAGGTGCTCCCTTGACGCTGTAGGCCTCGCCTCCTGGGAGAACCCAACTCACATCAAGTGTGTCTCCAAGAACTATGAGAACATCCAAATGCTGGTAAGCTCCTGAAAATGTAACATATTTAACATGCCTTTGTTCTCGTGTGATTAATTTTCCCAGTTGTGTTGTTAAAGGTTCAGATTAAGCTCTCGACTCTTTGTCTGCAGTCAAAGGACTACATCTCCAAAGCGCAAATTGGACAAAGTGTGGATGGAGTCGCTGAGGTGATTTCACGCCTGAGATTCTCCTCTGATGAAGGCGCCAGGTACAGCGGCGACCTCTTGGCTGTCATGGAAATCCTGAAGAATACCACTGAAGTGTACAAGGGAACCAGGCTGAGGATGAGCAATGCTGACGTGGAGGTAAGTTGGTTTATCTATGTACATATTTTAAAAATAATATCCTGCATCACTCTCTTTGTCATCATTTCTGACCCAAAATAGTCTCTAATTACACCTCTGCCTCCGTTTAATGATCTGCAGAACTATGTCCAGACCATCAGCAACCTACTGAAGGAGGAACATCGTGACAAATGGGAAGAGGCACAGCTGGTATGTGATAAGAGGGTGTATGTGTGAGTGATTTAGAGTGCACATTAGCAGGGGAAGAAAATAAGTCTATTATGCTTGCGTTCTTGTGATGTGTGAGGGACAAAAACAGAGCTGTCAGAGTGTGGATGACAAGTTTGTGGGAAAAAAAATCTAAATTGGTTGCATTGGCCGGGTGGGTAGCTGATTAAAATTAGAAAATGGCCCTTTCTTTCTCCCAAACATTCAATTAGAATGCAATAAAAGGACAATATTAGGAGCTTAAAAAAGACAATTACATGCAAAAAAAAGGATTAAACTACATGCGCAGAGTTCAGTTTATCATCCAGTATTACCTAATTTGTTTTAGTTCATTCACAAGTTACTCTTATAGAACTTCTCTGACCACCTGTTGACATATTCTCTTCCCACTTTGATGACACTCTATGAATGTTCCCGCTAAAGTGAGTGCAGAAACAGCTCCTGCTAATCGAGCTCCCTGAATGAGATGAAACTGTTGGAAAAAAGTTCGAGAAACAGAAGCCTCCCACTGCAGAGAGTAAACACATATTTACGCACAAATCCGAAAAAACAGGAGGGTAAATTGCCAAGGCCACTGCGACAAGAGAAAAGCACTTCAAGGTGACAGCAACAGAGAGAGAGAGCGAGAGAGAAAGAGTGAGAGTGAATCAGGGGAAAATCACTACTCCCACTCTGCAATCTGTGAGTGTCCATGCCATCCTACATACTGATGCCTGTTGTAAAGAGACATAGACAGTACATTGCATACAAGCACACACCTTGCGCCCACATCGCTGCAGTTCTGCGTCAGAGACACGCAAGTCAGGCAGCCCTCCCTTCCACTGAACGAGAGAGAGGACATAAAAAAAACAGAGTATGAATCAACAGCCTGCCCATTTATGGCCTTAAGGAAGTTCTGAGGTTGCATAGCAGCAAGAAGTGTGCTTTTTTTTCTTCTTCTTCTTTCAGTCCAGTGCTGTGCGCTCTGAAAGAAAAAGTACTAGCTGACCTGGCACAAGAGTAGGAAATCTAGATATGGTCATTTAAGCCTTGCCTGCAGTTGTGCTAATTGCATATAATAAATGAATGTGCCCCTGCTCCCTTCCTGTACGGTCTCCCTATTCTTAACTCTTTTCTATCTCTCTTCTGTCTTTGTTTTCCTCCAGATGGGTGCCAACATTAAAGAGTTCCTCCGCCTTGTTGAGGACTTTGTGAACATGATCGGTATGCAAATGAGTGGCTTCCAGGACATTTATGAAGTCACCGAGAATTTAGGTGAGCCCTAATTTCCTCTGCCAGCTGCTCTCTGCTCATGTCTAGTCGGGATGATTTGTCCTTTTTCCAGCCAGAGAGTCAATCAATCTTAATCTCGCCCGCGAACTAGAGTCCGTATAAAGCAGCCGCAGAATGCATCAGTTATCACCCTGACAGACTGTCAGGTCCGTCAGCTGTAGCATTATAACTTGTCTCCAAGATGCCGTGCGAGTGTATCTGATGCTGCACATGTGTGGCTTTCGCACAAAAATTATCAGTCTGTTGAGTACAGTAAGAATAACCAGGAGTGAAATGCAAACGTCACACGCTGAATCACTTCACTGTGACTTGTGTGAACTGTTTTTTGCTTGGCAATGTCGACATTTGCACAGGATTTAGTGGAAAGTGACTCCTAGTCAGAAACCAGAATGTTCTTGACACTGTTTGCATCATTTCATTCAGACAATTCTTTGGCCAACTGTGCAGAAGTAGATGATCTTTGCTAACAAAAGCCCCCATCTCTCCATCTCTGCCCCTCGCAGTGCTGAGCATCCACAAACGCCCAACAACCACCAGCTCCAACTTCACCTTCCCTGTGAAGGGCTGGAGAGGGATGTTGGACTGGGTCAGAACCTCTGAGGAGAAGATCTCAGTGTCCCGTGATGCTCTGTCTATTGAGCAGACTGGTAAGATCAAACAAATACAACACATTTTAAAGAAGATCAACAAATAAGCAGTCATAAGAATGTGAGTCTGAGCAGGAATTTTGTGTTTTTTCCAGACGGAAACGATGCTTTTGTGACCGGCATTGTCCTATACAGAAACCTTGCTTCTATCCTGTCCTTCCAGAGGTAATACAATTTCCCAGCTCTTATATGTATGAAACTGGACTTCCATGAAATATGTTTTGTAGTCACAAGATGGCGCCTCGATATTGAAAGACTCATTACCTTTATGCTCCCGTATTTTCTTACATTTACTATCTCGTTTTTATTGTAAGGCCTCGCAGATATCTCATATGTTACTGCATTCATTCCTGTCAGAGTGTCTCATTTGCACCACACTGACTGTGCAATTTCCCTCCTTCTCCCCAGCAACACCACCCTGATCAACTCCAAGGTGGTGTCGGTAATCGTCAAGCCCACCCCAGCTCTGCTATCGTCCCCCGTCGAGATCGAGTTCCCCCACCTGAACAACGTAAGTCCCTAATGGTTACTGAATCTAATGGAGCCCTGCGAAAAACTATCACCCCCCCCCCCTTGGGCATTTGCTCACCACAGTTGCACAGAGCCTGACATTTTGCTGACATTTGCGGTGACACTGTGACTTTTACTTTACTTGTGTCTGCTGCAAATGCCGGCAAAGATCACAGCGCGACCAAATGGCCAGTTGATGATGACGAGAAATCATGCGCAATAATTAGTCTGTGCAGCTGATAAGAAGCTGTTTTTAGCTTCATGCGTGTATTAGAAAAAAAGGGGGGGGGGTGGGAAGGCTTTCTGAGAAATGTGGGCAGCAAGCTGTTGCATTTCACACTTTCATAGTAAGGTGTCCCAACCTACACATTTCCCTTTTTTCCGCAAGCGATTCCTAACACTGCCTTCTCCATCTGTCTCCTCTTTGCAGGGCACTATGAATGAGACGTGCCTCTCATGGGACGAGAGTGAAACGTAAGTTGTTTTTCCTGCTTTGACCATCACTCACGTGTATTTTTTAATTTTTTTGGCTCATCAGCTGATGTACTTGTGTATGTGGTTTATTTACTCGCATATAGCCGAGATCCTTTCATTCCCCCCCTCCCCTCAAAGGCTTTACGCACAGGGAGAGCAACAGTATTTCACTCGTTTTTCACGTCAATCATTCCTGACAAGCAGGACAAAGCGTGTTTATGTTGACCTGTCTCTCCCAGTCAGAAGCATCAGGCCTCAATCAGCTGACTGACACACTTACTGCATGCACGCAGGCTTAAGAAATGACAGCCCCTAATGATCCACAGTGGTTCCAGCTGAGTGACACTTCACTTTGATCCGTCTTCTGCATCACTTTAAATGAACCGCATCCTCAGGAGGGAGAAACTCAGTCTTCTAACCTCATTATATACATCACAGTAAATCTGTTGCAGCACCTCCAGGTCGCACAGCCTCACTTATGTTCATATATCATTGCGGAGGTCAATGTTTGTGCTGCTTGGGAGGTTTTTTTTTAAAGATGCTTTGTGCATTTGAATGACTCGGCCCGGATCACTCAGCCCCAGGGCCACTGTGCCCTCCTGAACAATGCACAGGTGGACCATTTGCATTTAGATAGATGTGTATACTTGTGGAAGGCCGATAAGAAATCTACCTGCACTCAAAACACCTTTTTTAACATAAACCACAGCAACAACCAGATGATGCATAAGCAAAAGCAAAAACAAAACATGAAAAAATGAATTGGAGGAGAAAATGTAATTAACTCATATACTTTCAGAGGGAGGGCGATGTGCCTCCAGTCAAATTAGATTCATTTTTGACAGCGGATGTGATTAATGGCAGGATGGAGACACAAATGGCAGAGGATGAAGCTCTGGCTGACGGCAGAGTTTGGGGGTCACTGTTTGCTTGCAGAGTTGCATATGCTTGAGAGCACTCTGATCACAGGAAGCGGTCCATTAGCTCCTCCATCACTGGACGTTATCCAGATGGATACAGATAAAATAATCTGCCGGGGTCGCACTTGCTTTTTTTGCGGGGCCTGCTTTGCAGCACAATTCAACATGCAACATTTAACCCATCTGCATGATATGGCAGCGCACATTAAACCGTGCAGCCGAGCCTAATTCTGTCATGATGATTTTGTTTTGCCCTGTGGCTGGCCTTCCGTGACCACTCAGGCTGGACCTACTGGCTTTATTGCCCCCGCTGCATTCAGTCAGAGCCTCAGGGTGGCTGCTAGTTGTCCATAACTCCTCTGCACTCTCTGGCATTTGCTCAAAATGGAGAAATAATCATAATTCAGACTGTCTTCGTGTTCCCTTCAAAAGAGGGAACATGCTGTCCTTTGTCTTCAGTGAGGGGGACAAGTGTTGGAAATAATCTGAAGAAAGAGAGCAGGAAATGATACAGATTATGCAGATGATGAGTTTCTAATTAATCATGCCACAGATGACGATTAATCACATGGAATATCAAAGTGCACGCTGAGATGCAAACCTCAAGTTATGTAGATTTATTTTTTTCCTCAGAACAAATAAATTAGTGTTTTAGTGTTTAAATGTTACATAAGAAGTGTGTTTCTTTGCATTGGGTTCAAATTCACAAGGGGCCAACCATACGTAGGATTTTCTTAAAATATATTTTTTCATCGCTTCAAATCTGCAACAAAAAACCCATACAGAGGCATTCACATGAGAGTTCTGTCAGCTCTCTCCTCTCCTAACCAGTCGCTGCCTTTCCCTCTCCTTCCCTGTGCAGTTCATCTCTGCTTGGGTCTTGGTCTGCTCGGAGCTGCAGAGCGGTCCCCGTTCATTCATTCAGAACCAAATGCGTGTGTGACAGCCTCTCCACCTTCGCCATCTTAGCGCGCGTCAACTTCGACTCGGTAAGTCACAATATTGGCTCGATTCTTCTTTGTGCCAGTACATATATATCTTCAATGTTTTCGTTCAGTGTGCGTGTGTGTGTGTGTGTCGATGCGGTGTATTTAGGACTTGTTGTTTTCGAAGCGGTTTGCTTTAGCGCTGCCTGCCTGCCTGCGCTCCTTTGTCTCCGTGCAGGTGTCGGAGAATCGCAGCCAGGCTGAAAGGAGGGTAGAGATAACCGAGCAACATGTTGATATGCACGGATTCCGTTTTAAATTTAACACATTAACAGTTGCATTCTGGCGATTTTTTTTTCAAGGAGCTTGTGGATTTGATGGTAATCTGCTCGCAGTCAGCTCCACAGTCTAATTGACTAGATGAATATTACTGCTGCACCGGGACTGTAGCTTATAGGTGTTTGCATGGAAATTAACAAACATTAACCCAAAATTAATGATGCAATCAATCAAAACGACTTTCTGATCGTTGGATTTGCGATTAATCTCCAATCATGCATGATTTTGGATGATGGATCTTTACAAAAACTACACAGACTGAGTGCAGGGGAACTTTAATTTGAATGGCAAAATTGCAAAAAAGAGAAAAAATGTGCCATTGTGCATTGCTGTATTTTCATGCGCAAAGACAATGTGTAATTTCCTCCCCTTTAGACCGTGTTGCCTCTAAAGCTGCTCGCTCTCCAGTTGCCGTGGCAACGGCTTCTGCAGCGCAAACTCGGCCTGTGTGATTTTTGATAACCGAGATGCTGAGGGGGAAACACACACACACACACACGCACACACACACACACACTTATATGCACACAGGGCCCCCCTCATCTCGTCTCTGAACAGCCCCTCCAGGACAGAAGAAATAGTCTGTCCATCACTGCTCAAATCTGATTGCTGCTGCACACAATAAACAATCAACAGATGTCTATTAGTTTGCAGTTGCACATTTTTCTCCACTGTTGAGTGTGCAAGCAAGATACAAAACCAGCCCTCTGAATTTGGACTGCAGTGCATTTCTGCTGCTGTTAAACCTCAACACTGGATCTTTTCTTCCCCACCTCCGGACCTGTTGTTTACATCCTAGATGGGGTTTGTGTTGCTGTTGCTAGTCTGAGCAGCGCTTCCCATATTTGTTATAGGCTGTACATACCCCCCCTTTCCTCCCCTCAACCTTCCGCGACAGTAAAAAGGCAGCTGCGCCAATCATTCCGTCTGCCAATATCTCTGAATTCTCGATTACATCCCACCCCCTCCACCTCCACCTCCTCTTCCTCCTCCTCCACCTCCTCCTCCTTCTTCCTCTTTGGCCACAGCAGCAAGTCTGAAAATGCCAGAGAGGCGGACCAATGAGAGACAGACGTCTGGTCATGCACTGATGGTCCCCCCCACCCCCCCACCCCCCACTCGCCTGCCTCTCCATCCATCCTTTGATGTGTGCTCTGGACATTTTCAATAAGTCTTCTTGCGATCCATATGAGGAACACCAGCAAGAAGTCGAGAGGCAGAATCAGAGAGGAGTGAGGAGATGTGAAAGCAGCCAGACACTGCAGTGTGTTATCTCGCATCCGATGTGGTCTCATTTCAGGAGTTCTGAGATATCATGTGGGCTGGAAACACGGTGGGCCCAGGGGAGCAGCCTGCATACTTAGTACAGCAGACGCCCTTGACCGCTGCTATAATCAATTTTTTTAAAAAAAGGTTTCTTTGCACATTTTTCTTCCATAACCCGCTTTAGATTGATTCAAAATGAGAACATGCGATTCGGTCAAGGACAGGCAAGAGACATGCTTCATATTTAGGTCAAACCAGCTGTCTGGATCTCACTCAGTGGCCCGTGGTACAAGATTCAACCCAGATACAGAGACTGAGAAGAGAGGGAACAGGACACACTGTAGCAACAGTGTTATTTTTTTCTTTCCCCAGATTCGGTGAAAAGCTGAGGCAAAAAGACAACTTGCCACTGCTATCTGCCATCTGTTTTGGGGCGCTTCTGATGTAGCTGGATAGATTTTGAAACAAATTTGCCACACTAAATTAGTCTTTTGGCTGCCATAGGCTGGACTTCACCAGCTGTGCTTTGATGTCAGAGCAGACTATGTGGAGCACATATTGAGACGGAGGGGAACAATCCTTCAAGGCTCAGCACTGTGCCACTTAAATTCGAGGACACTATCAACAATGGCAAATGTATTAGAAGCATGCTTCACATACGCCTGCAATACAAGGATTTATGGCTGTCGTAAATCAGATGAAGGCCAAAGCAGTGTCTGTTTCTTTCCCCTCTATCACTGCTAATTTGATACCTGCAGATTTATTACATTTCAGGACATTTTTTTCACTCACGTTTTTCGAGACACTTAGCTGTTTTTCTTCTTTTTTCTCTTAACACATCATTAAAAATATGATCACACCATTAGTCAGTGAGGGATTCTCTATCAGTAGGCCAAGCAGTTTTCAGCCAGCTCACATGCTTTCTGGTGATGACAGCTTGATCAGAGGTGTTAAAACCTTATTAAAGCCATGAGTGTAGGTGTGAGACAGACAGAGATTATAAACGCAGCTATCTGCTGAGGCGCCAGGGCTTTGCAAAGACTCAAGCAGCCGAGATTTGTGTGTGCAGCAGTGACCCGTTGGCCCACCAGGTGAATGAGCAGCAGGGAAGACAGGCAGAAAAACAGTCCCTCTTGTGTTTGCTCCACTAGAGGTTCGGTGCCAGGGCTGTTTGAAACATGGGACGGTCACTGCCGCTGGCAGTGGCAAGCACTAAGCTGCTGTCAGAGATCAGAAGGGCAGGTGGTGGCAGATTAATGCACAGGTGATAATGGTCCACCTGTTCACCCCTCCAGGGATCGACAAGGAGCTGCCACTGGTTGGCACAAATTCACCAAAATGGTGAGAAAAAAAGCTAACAGGGAGAGAAAGGAGGAACACGGGATGTCTGTCAATGATTGGAATGTCGTTGTAGCAGCTTCAAGTAATGACTGAATACAGCAACCCCCACCCCCGAACTGCCCCTACCAATTGAACAACCCCCCTTTCTTGCTTAACCAGGAGAGATATATGTGTGAATCCTCCTCACCTCATTTGCTGACTCTAAAGCTCAATGGAGGAACGCAGTGACCTCGACCATTTGTTTAGTTTGCCGCTCCATCTTTCTGACATGTTCACCTTGGGGTCACCTTGCCTCAGCCATGGCCTGATTGTGCCATTCAACTGTTTGCCTACAGGGAGCTGTCTGCTATTCCAGATAGCACACATACCCAGAGGCTTCACATTCTCTCTGTGTGTGTGGTTTTCATTGCTGGTTTCTCCTCTGCATGAATGCATTTTTGTGTTTGTAATCAGCTCTAAGAGGCATGTTTGGTCTTGTCTCCTCTCTGCAGATCATGGACAAAGCACTGCTCCCATCCGTGACTCTCATCGTTGGCTGTGGGGTCTCCTCTCTCACCCTGCTGCTCCTCATCATCATCTACGTCTCCGTGTGGAAGTAAGTAACCCCTACGAGCAACATCCGACCATGTCAGCCTCTAATATTATACGCTGTGCTCTCTGGTTTCCCCTTTCCTCTGTCTGCTCATTTCTCAACCTCATTCTTTTCTTCTCTTATTTCAAAACTCCAGGTACATCCGCTCAGAGCGCTCCGTTATCCTTATCAACTTCTGCCTTTCCATTATATGCTCCAATGCCCTCATTCTTGTCGGACAAACCCAGGCTCGCAACAAGGTAAGGCGCTCCTCCAGCCAATCCTAACTTCTCTTTTAAACTTTCTTTTTTCCTGCTTTGGGGACCCTGGGTGTAGCAGTGCCACTGACACAGATTTCTCATCTTTCCTCTCTATCTCTCTTCTTCCTTCCTTCTGGGTTCCCACAGGTGGTGTGCACTCTCGTAGCTGCTTTCCTGCACTTCTTCTTCCTCTCCTCCTTCTGCTGGGTGCTGACAGAAGCTTGGCAGTCCTACATGGCTGTCACTGGTCGTCTGCGCAACCGCATCATCCGCAAGCGATTCTTGTGCTTGGGTTGGGGTAAGAGCACCTGTCTTCATCTTAACTGCTTTTTTCCCCACCAGTGTTGCATCACTATTCTCCGTGGCTTTTTATCTATTAGGCTTTAACTTTGCATACTTTCCATTTTACAGGCCTTCCTGCTCTTGTGGTGGCTGTGTCTGTGGGTTTTACTAAAGCTAAAGGATATGGTACCGTCAACTAGTAAGTCTGAGCTTTGGGCTCTTGCATTTCTCATCTGTTTCTGCAATTATATACCAAAAAAACCCCTCCTTTAGGTCAAACACTCATATTCTTCTTCTCTTTTCTAGCTGCTGGCTGTCTCTTGAGGGTGGACTCCTCTACTCTTTCGTTGGCCCTGCTGCCGCTGTTGTTCTGGTTCGTATTCTGACGTTCTTGTTCCATAGTCTGTAAATGAATTACCCATTTTTGCATTGTCTCATCTATGTTTTTTTTCCTTGCAAACAGGTCAACATGGTAATTGGTATTCTGGTCTTCAACAAACTGGTATCCAAGGATGGCATCACCGACGTGAAACTGAAGGAGAGAGCCGGGTAGGTCCTATTGATCTTTTTCGCACACTGGAGTATTGTGCTTATCACCCTCATCAGTACCATTACAGGTTTATTGATGGTATGCTTTGATAGCAAGCCTCACAATCAAACAACAGGAGCTGTGTCTAATTTGTCGTTTTTTGCACCCTGCAGGGCATCACTGTGGAGCTCCTGCGTGGTTTTGCCCCTCTTGGCCCTCACCTGGATGTCTGCTGTCCTGGCCATCACAGATCGCCGCTCCGCCCTCTTCCAGATCCTCTTCGCTGTTTTCGACTCTCTGGAGGGTTTCATCATTGTCATGGTGCACTGCATCCTGCGTAGAGAGGTAAGAAAGGCTGTTAGATAAAAAAAAGTAAGATGAATTAAAATAAAAATTAAAGTTGCTTTGGTTGCAAGAACATAGTGGACATATTCCTGAATTTTCCGTCCATCCATTAGGTTCAAGAGGCTGTAAAGTGCAGAGTAGTTGACCGCAAGGACGATGGAAATGGAGACTCTGGCAGTTCCCATCACAATGGCCACACCCAGCATATGGTAAATTTCTTGGCTTATTGCCTTTTTAATGTCTTGAGTGCCTCTTGCATTTAGCCCTAAATGAATATGTGCATACATTAAACACTGATAGAATGTTTTTTTGTTCTTTTATCAGCCGTCTGATAATGACAAGGATGGAGATTCAAGCAGACAAGGTGAGCCCCTTTTACATCTATTTTGTCTTCTCTTCCCCTTAACCAGTTTTCCTCTTGCATTTCAATTTCTGTGAGGGTTGCACTTAAACCTCTGATTTATTAAAACAAAGTTTTAACTCTCTTTTGCAACTTCCCCTGAAAGGAATGAAGAGCTCCTCCGAAGAGAAGATGCCTCCTCCTCAGCTGCCTCTCCCCATGGGCTCCAATTTCCACACCCTGCCATCCAACCCCAGCAAGAGTCACATGCAGGCAGTTCCTGAATACTCCAGCCACACCTTGACCCTGAAGAGAGAGAAAAGCCGGCTGGCAGGAGGAGTTGACCCATCCTGCGGGAAACCCGTGTATGTCTGTGAAGGGGAACTCTTCCAGCAGCTAGATGCTGATCTTGCTCGGGTTCAGGCTGAAGGTGGTGTCCCTGATGGCAGTGGCTACGTCCTCATGCCCAACACCACCTCCACCCTGAGGTCTAAGCCCAAAGATGACCCGACAAAATACAACATCAGCGTTGAGCAGCTCCCACAGGCTAGACTCATGCACCTCGGTGGGCCCTTTGCCGAACCTCAGGCTGCCTTCGGGATGAAGTCCATTCCCCCCGACCAGGTCAGCGTGTCTTTTTCAGAGAGAGATTCGCCCATCCAGAACATCCACAATATGTCCAGCGAGTCCCACATCACTCACAGCAGCCTGGAAAACACCTTCGAGTCCATGAACTCCATGATGTCCAAGAGTGAGACCATCTCTACTCTTTCCATGAGCTCCCTGGAGGTAAGAGGAGACTGAACAGTTGTTATATGCATTCTTTGGCAATACTTCTAATGTGTATCTGAAACTAAACCGCTGTTCTTTGTCTTTCTTTTTCTTTGTAGAGACAGAAATCCCGTTATGCTGAGTTGGACTTTGAGGTAAATATTTATTTGGATTGTCTCCGAAAACATTACAAACCACATGTGTTGCATATAAAATGCATTGTGGCAAGCACAAATTTTAAAAAGTTTTTTTTGTCTACTCTAGAAAATAATGCACACGAAGAAACGCCACCAGAACATGTTCCAGGACCTTAACAGGAAGCTACATCATGCTGAGAAAGACAGAGAATCTCCTGCTTCTGACAGCAAGGTAACATATCGTAATATTACGTTCATCATCCATTTCCATCAACATTAATTTTCAGAAAATGCAGATTAACCAATAAAAAGTAAAAAAGAAAGAAAGAAAGAAAAAAACAGAGAGGCAATTTTACTGCTAAAAAAGAGTCTCTGATGTGAAAATGACCTTATTAAACAGTGTACAACATAGTGTATTAAACTATTGTTGTCAATATCTTGAGGTCATTTGAATAAGGATGTATTTTCTTCCTTCCTTCTTACAGTCTGTGAGATGGAGTGTGTCTTCAGGAGGAAGTGACAAAACGAACCACAGCGTGAGTGTTTATATACAACCTCACAATCTCAAAATGTACAGCCTCCAGATAAGACACACCATCAGACATTGCACATGCCTCAAGGAAAAGTAATTTTGCCCAAATAGCTATATGACTTCCATTATTACAAAAATCACCTCTGATGAAGCCCATTTCATTTTGATTAGATCAGGAATTGCTCAGGGCTCATGAGTGACACCAGTGCTAAAGTGGCTCCTCTTTGTATTACAACAGGACAAACAGCAAGCTCCTCTGGAGAGGCCATGGGAGGGAGTCCGGGGAATACCGCAGTCACCCCCTGCATGGGTGCGCAAAGACCTGGAGCCCCTAGCTGCCTCGCCTCTGGAGCTGCACTCTGTGGAGTGGGAGAAGGCCAGCACCACCATCCCTCTGGTGGGGCAGGACATCATCGACCTGCAGACAGAGGTCTGAGGGGGAGGAGGGAGGCTTGCGAAAGCCACCTGATTTCACCTCGGTCACCTTTTTGGTTTGGAATTGAGATCCTGTATGGATAGATTAGAGGAAGCCAAGACAGGGAAGAAGTGAGAAAGTAGGTCCCAGAATCAATGTCTTCAAACCCTCAGCCAGAGCAGGAAGGAAAGGAGAGATTGAGGGATGGAGGAGGAGTGGAGGTGATGGTGATGTTTAATGTAGCTTCTCTGTGTGGACTTACCAGCACCTCTTATGTGAGTGCTCTAAAGGTCAAAGGGTTAGTGGAGCAATCAGCGGTGTCCATGGACCAGGACTGTCTGTGGTTCCATTAACGCTTCACTTGGAGTGAACCCTGCAGCCTGGGTTTCAGAAGATGTGGTCGACATGTCTGTGCTTCTTTTTTCCTTCAACTCAACATTGGAGAAAAAAATTAAATACTATTGAAACGGTGCATCCTCCCTGCTATTCGGGAGGACAAGCCGGAACTCTTGGCTGCTCTTCTTCCAGCCAACTTACCTTCCAAAACAGGACAAGGCAAGAGAGCATAAGGGACCAGTTTCATGCTCCAGTACTCTGCACTTCTTAGATGGGCACAAACATTTTGTTTTGAGCAGTGGATTAGCTTATTATTTTCATTATTTTATCCAGTTTGCGTGTTTGTTTGCACCGCTTCACACCTGAAAACTGCTATTCCAGAGACAAAAATGGGACTCTCTGCTGAGAATATAACTCAAGCTCAATCTCGCCGATAGTGCTTCTCACTATTGTCATCACCATAGTTATCATTATTACAGTGATTATTGCTAATGTTATGATTAGCTTTGTTCTTGTTGAGTTTCTAGCCTTTATTTTGATTTTTCATTCCCCTCATGGCTGTCAGGCACAAGATTTAAAAAGATTCTTCAAAAAAAGGATTCAGTGCATCCATAATGTGTTGTGAGCCCATATGGACTGCATCGGGAAAAACATAGGTGGTGGTTAATTATCCAACATTTCCTGGTTCCTCCAGTATTCTGCTTCGATACCAAAACACCAGCACCAGGATGAACACAGACTCTCACATAGGAAGAGCAGTGCACTCTGGGAAACGCTGGATGGAAACGTAAGGAGGTGGGGGACACAGCCCCCCTCTCAGCTGGCACAAGATGCAGGCTCTTCCATGTCGTACATGTGGATATAAGGGGTCAGCATGACCTTTCATTATCGCCCTTTTGTTTCTCAGCCTTGCAGGACTCTTGGACAGAGCAGAGGCTCCTGGCGCTGATTTGACTTCCAGTGCAGCGTCAGGTCCTCGAGACTTCAACACATTTGTGTTTTTAGCCATCAGTGTGAAATAGTGCAATATGATGGGCGCTTGATGCTCAAGCAAGACTGATATTATGATTTAGGCGGAGTTTTTTCTTACCAATGTTTCAAAATTTTTATACCATCTTCCTCATATTTACAGAGCACATAGATGCTTTATGAGAATATTGTATAACAAATCTGTATTAGTAATTCAAAGAATTTATTCACTAGAGATTTGTTAGCACAAGACTCCATATTTGGAGCTCTATGTGACAGGTAGATAATTGTACTTCTATAAAGCAAACATTATATAGAATGAATGATAGCTTATGAATATCTCTTAACTGTGCTTCAGGATATTTGTCATTACCCTCTTCGCTATGCAGCGATGGGTAATTGGACCTCATCTCTCCTGTAACCATGTGTTACTGTAACGTCAGTAACTCAGCAGTATGTACTACCAGCCAATTCCCCTGTCCTTTTCAGATTCCTCTGTCCAGCCCGATTCATACCTCAAGTTACTTGTATGGAATACCCATTTGTATTTTCTTGTCACAATGTTGTTTTTTATGTTCTGTTTTACCTCCTGTAAATGTACAGTTTTCACAGCACACAATGAATGTGACTTATTTCTAATAAAAACACATCTATATTAAATATTGTGGAAGAGTTTGGTCCTTGATTCATGACAAATGAAAAACGCAATATAATGGTGAAACTCAACTTTAAATCTCATATTCTCTCAAGTCTTGTTATGATCATATCCAGAACAAATGAGCGAACAACTTCTCCCATAGAGTCAAACTGGCATGTTGTCTGACAGCAATTTCTAAAACCCAGAACAAAACAAATCAGCACCTAAAAATAACAGCTCACAAGTACAATAACTGAGGAACTAATGGAAAACGCTGCAATATGCAGAGAGAAAGACAGAACAGGGAGAGATGGATTTTGAACTCAGGCCACATTAAAGCCTCTGGCAAACATTTCATTATCTAAATATAGATGTGATTTGCAGGAACATAAAACAGCAATCTCCAAAGATGATAAAAGTGTAATTCTCCTCTGATCTATTTTCATGCTATGCAGGGTAGCAAATCATTATCCAAAAAAAACAGTGAAATTGAGTATTGAGAAAATAAACAAATTTGACAGGGGCCAGACTATGATTCTGACCTCTTTAAAAATAGGAAACATTCTCAACAGATTTAGTTTTGCCTACTTCATCCACAGTATTGCTACTCTGCTTTTTTTCTTTTCTCTATAATCAGTTTCTTGTCTTAATTGAACCCGTGTGCTGTAATTCTGCTGCAAGGCATAAGCAAAAGGAGATCTGCATCAACCATTTGTTGAGCACTGCTCATTTTGTGAGGTCATCTGGAGAGTAGACTGGCTTCTGAGCAAAGAGTGCTTTACTGTAGGCGCAATTCTCACTGCATTTTAACGCTTGTTATCACATCCTATGGTATGCACTGTTTTCTCGTGGTCTCTGAATAATTTCTGCTTTGTGGAACATTTCGTGCTAATTTATTTTCTCACCAAAAGTCATCAGTGCAATGTCTGCACAGTCTGCTAGTGATTATTCAGAGAACTAATGTTGGAAACAATTTTCCAGGTTCTGTGCACAGGGGCCCCTTGTCCATATTTTTTTCTTGTCATAAGCTGAACAACAAGATAGACTGACTAAATAATGAACAGACAGGTATAAAGACAGACAAAGACAGAGAATGTCAAGTGATTTAAAATGATATCACCTGATAGAAATTTCAGTAAGTGAACAGTAAAGTATTTGCTGTTATGTAAAAGATGTAAAAAATGTACCGCATTAAAAATACAGCCCCCTTCGTAGAAACTCAGTGCAACAATAGTCAATAAGTTTTCAAAGTCAAAAAGTTTTTTCAACATTTTGCATATTCACCAACTTTTGACAGGCTTAATTCTCCTCAGTATTGAGAACACCAGTGTTTCACAGATTTCTGGAGAGATGTTCTGGCATTCTTCATGTGCATTTTTTCAGGTGCTTTTTGCTGAAGAGGTTGTGTTGCTCTGCCTATCTCTAAAATACTCCTAGTCAGGTGACATGTCAGGCCAGGTGATAGTTTTCACTTTGCTCCTTTAGAAACCCTTATGTGATTTTGGCATTGTGCTTTGGATCGTTGCGGTGCTGAATAATTCCTCTTCTGCCAAGCCTCTGCAGAATGGGCGTCCTGTTGTCAGCAGGTATTTTAGTATATCCACAGATATTTGTAGTGTCATCTATAAATATAATGTTTCCAGTACCTTTCCGACTCATGTGGCCTCATATTATTTCCGTGCTTCACTGTCGCGACTATGCATTCACTGTGACAGCTTCAAGCCAGATGTGCTGAACAAATCTATTTTGGTCTCATCTGACAAAAGAATGTGATCCCAATATTAATCAGACTACTTTTCATGCATTTTACCAAAGTTTAATCTTGCCATTTTGTGCCAAAGGGCAAACAAAAATGTTTTTCTTGGATGCCGTCTATAGAAGTTGACAAAATGCAAAGTTCTTCAAACTCTCTTTCTAAAGAATTTGATTGCTCATAAAAGGAAACACTCTACTTATCAACTCATAACTGAGAGATGATACAATTCTGAATAATTTGTGTAATAATAAGTGTTATTGCTCAGGGGTATATTTGCTTCTGTTCTATACCGTATATTTGCCTCGTGTTGGCTCATAAAAACACATTTTAGTGCTATCATTTACATTATAGACAACTTGAATGCTGGATGGTAACTGCACCCCTGCTTTATCATGTACATCACCTAAAGGTGTAAATATTCACACAAAGGCAGTTTGTGTGCAGCTATAAAGAAGAGAATTGCATTCGTCCTAATATTCACCACATAAGGATACAAATTCTCTCTCCTAATCAGCTATTAACAAATCCAATCCAATCAAAGTCACAATAATTATATGCAGATGCAATGTTTGTCTGTGTGTGTGTCAAAGACAGAAGCCCAATGCTAATAACATTGAAAAGCTGTCAGCGCTGCCCACCCCCCATCCTCAAACACACAAACACACACAACCTCCAATTCTCATCTCAACCCCCGCCTGACATGAAACCCAGTATCAATTAGCACCTTGCTGGCTAACAGCAAGATCCCGGCTGTCTCTTAATTGAAGGCTGTTGCTATAGAAACAGCACATGTTAATCCTCAAGATGGGAAAAGAAGAGAGGGTCTTTAAACTCCCAAAGAGGAGTGAAAAAACATCTATCTACAGGCAATAATGTCCTCTTAATGGCCGTCAGCAGTACATGAAATTAATATAATTATCGAGTGTGAAGGAGCAGAAAGGTTAACACTGAATTATCTTAATCTCTTGTTGTTAATATGTCTGTTAAGCTTAATGGCAATGAAATACAATGAGAGAAGTTTGCAATCTTTTCTTTAACTCTGCATGTCAGTTTGGGATTTGATTCAGCTAATTCAGCAGTTTATATTGACTCACAAGCATGCACACACACATATATAGTATTTATGTATATTGCATATTTCTCTCAGATATTGCAGTTACATGGGTCCATCAGAAACTGAAAACATTAATGCAGTGAACTGACATGCTGATACTTCAACCGGAGGTTTTAAAGTTATACTGGCAAACATTGCTGAGCAAATTATTATAGAATAATTACATTTTCTACCACTTCCAGTATTGTTCTGCAGCCAGAAGGGTGCTCTCACTTCCCAGTAGAGGCCGCAAAAAAAAAAAAAAAACCTGTCATGATGAAAACACTGGCTCCAGTTCAACATGAATACGTTGCATCTCATTCCAAACACAGACAGGAATTCTCACAAACTGAACCCCACAAAAAGGAGAAAAGATGGGCTGAGGACAGCAGGGACTGTCAAGAAAAGCTTTGGACGTTAATGGTGCCACTGCCATGCTGTCATTTGTATGAAACTGACAGGTGGCGTTTTATGTGAGATACTGGGAAGAAGCCGTAATTAGAGGAACCATTTCACAAGTGAACTGTTGGATGGATTAAATCATTGGAAGCAGTCAATGTTTTTCAATTAGTATCCTCGAAACACCCATGTCAACACATTGTGGAGCGAGACAGTTAAACCCCACCTGCTCGCTCACTCGAGTATGGAAACATCAGTTTCATGTCTGTGTGCAGTTATGTAACGCCATGCCATTTATATGCTGGTGTGTACACAGTAAAAACAGCATCTTGCACAGTTTATGATAAGTAATGGAGCTTTAAATGATGGCACACAGTCACCATGAGGTCATTGTACATTGGCCGTAGTATTGCAGATATTTAAAATATTTCTTAAATTGCCCAAAAAATAAGTTTGAACATTTCACTTCTATAACATTAAGGCAAACTTTGTTTAATAATGAAGATCGTGTGATATAATCAAAAGCTGCTGCTATTTTTTTCTAACCTCTGCAATAAATATTTCAAAATTCTAGCAAATTTTCATTAGTTTTTGTAGTCTTAGTGTATTGAATCCTCTATATTATGATGTATGTCTGTCATTTAGAATGTGGGCTTTGTATTAGCATTTATATTACTGAAAGCATGAATTTTATATATACAGCATTAATATTCAAACTATGAGGTGTATCTGAAATCACCACAGACTGTAGCACCTCTCTGACACTTTTACTGTCACAAGACTGTGCTAGATTCGAGCTGCTGCTGAAGAAGAAAACTTCCTCTCTGAAGATTAGCTACATCCATTGTTTTCAGCTGCGGCACAGCATGTCCTTCAGCTCAAATGATACTCTTGTCTTCCAGAGCGTAACAGATCCGAAAGCAAGACTCTGAGACGCCTAAACCTCTGGCTTGTCTGTTTCTGAAGGCAAAATTTCTCTTGAATGTCAATACATATTTAAAGCAATCACGCAGTGCTCAGGGATTCAGCACACAGAGCAGGCATGATGAGAAATTACCTATACACACACCTCTTTTCCTTGCATTTTCCATCCTGATCAGGGTAGATAAAGGATCGCTGTGCTAGTAAAGAAAGAGGAAGAATAAAGAGGGCTTCTCTCCTTCTCTCCCAAGTGGCCTCTTTAGCTTGGAAGGGCAGAAAGCCAGGTGTAGTCGACTACAGCTGTGTTTGTGACTCATAGCTAAATGCCACCATTCTCTTAAGAGTGGCCTCCTGGGGGGTATTGCTGTTTCCAAATGTATGCTAACCCCAGGGGTTGACTGGACTGTAGGACTCTAATGATATCCCTGGTCCAGACAGAATGCAGAGGTTTTTTTGATATTTAAGTGAACAGAACATTTTGTACGATAGAATCGCCTGGACAGAGTTCAAAGTGAGACAAGACCAGAAGTGAATAAATGAAAATTATTACAGAAACCTTAATTACTGTATATCCATGTTGCTTTCATCCACCAGGTTTTGGGAAGTTAAGTGGAATGTATCTGCAACTGTTAAAAGGATTGTGTAGAAGACAACATGCATGCCACTTGCTTGGTCTCCTTTTGTGCTGCAGGGAGTCAAATCCACTAGACATGCAACTTACTGAAGAATACATTTGGATAAATCTGAAGCTGCAGGACCCCATGAGGCATTTGTATTTTAGATCTGAATTGTCTTGTAATATGTATATATGCTGCTGATTTGAAGGGGGAGTCCTCAAGAGGTGAGGGGATGTGAAACTTTGATTAATTTACTCTAAAGTAACACAATGTGGGACCTTTAAGTTGTGATGCCTCTGATGAGATCTAAACTTTTGTTTTCACAATACTGCTATCAGTGCTAATCAATAAGTGTTAGTGTGCTGATCAAAGATGGCGGGCAAAGCAATGTTATTTGCTAATGAATCGCTATGATATATCTGCCAGTGTTCGAACACTGATATTATTTAGCTCATATTACCACTCACTGTGTGTAGATAGAGCTACTAACTTTGCTGCAGAGTATGAACAGTTTATCATTGTTCCAGACAACTATGTGATTGTACAACTTTTCACATTATAATGTTTGTGTCAGTGAATTCAGGAGGGCCTATGCCAATTTTTGAAAAAGTGAGCATTGTCTCACTGTTTCGAAGGAGCTTGCAGGAAGGTTTTTGGATGCATCCTTCACACTGTCATCAGTAAATGAGTTGATTTCCCATTTTAATCATTGCCAAGCCGCCCATGAATTCGGCAGGTAATGTCTCCCACTGTGACTGGGCCAAAAGACCTTGTATGTACAGAACACAAAGAATCTGGACCCCTTTATCAATCTCGATGGTTGCCATGGCAACAGTGCCCGCATCCAGGCAGCTCATGAGGGCTATTAGCAACAGGAGCTTCAACACAAGCAGACCCTGAGAAATAGACGAGCTGAATGCACATGAAGGAAACCAGGACGTTTTAATACTTTTGAAGAACAAAGCGAGATTTATTATTACAAAATTTTACAGTTTACAGTTCCTTGCAGTTTTTATGCAATCATGCAAACCTCATTCACATCTCTCACAATCAGTGTACAAACAGAACACAGCTAAGGCCAGATAGCCACAAGAATGAATAAAAAATATAAAAATATAGCAAGAGACACACAAAACATCAGATCATGATGCTTAAAGTCTCCAAGGGATGTGAAGGAATCCAGCTTGCAGGAGGTTTGCAGTTCATTCCATTTAAACGGTCCATAAAACCAGCTCCAACAAGGTTAAGGGAAATGTAAGGTTACTAGATCTTCTGCTTCAACAGGAAAGCCCAAGATGAGATTTTTTTTAAAAGAAGTATGTTTGCCATTTCAGTGCCCTCTGCTAAAGTAACTCCATGCCAACACGGTGTTATTAACTTGATAATGTGTTGAAATCCTGAACAAAAGGTACAGATACAGAGGTGATATCAACATGCTTTTTCCCAAAGGTATGAGTAAATTCCTAATGGCAGCGTTAATTCATGAAATTATTGATGCACTGGTAGAGGGAAGCAGATCACAAGCATTATGCATGACACCCAAACGTGGATTTTTAAAAGCCTGCACAGAACGGGTTGGTAAATGGAGCCATGCAAATGTAATGTGAGTTCACATTAAAATGTTAGACAGAATGAAAATGCGAAACGCTGAAAGGATATTATGACGAAATTTTAATGAATGTCCTTGCAAGCACGGGTTTTTGAAAGGGGATTGTTAATATAGGAACACTGTGGCACATCTTGGTGTCTGCATGACCTTACTTTGTCTTTGCTCAGGTTAGTGCTGTTGCCAGGATACTATTTCCTATGGCAACACTTGAGCCAGCGAAGTGAGCAGCTCTGAAAGGATTCAGGTAACTTGCTGCTATGCATCCTGTGGACCGGAAGTCCGTACATGTCCATGGGAAAAAAAATTAAAAAAATAAAAAATGCTCAGCTACACACAGAAAAGTTCAGTTTGACTCAGTGCAGCAGCTGATATTTTCTCACAGACATAAAGTGAATTCAGCCACAATTTAACATGTGCTCATAGGTAATTGTAAAGATATGCATGTTGAAGTTATTTAATAAAAACTGTGCCATTGTAGAAGAAAATACAGCTCATTTTGTCTGTATTTTTCAAGCATTCGTCTTACATTATTTCTCTAATGTGTGTCGCAGTGGAGTTATGTGAGAAATACAGCAGAATTGCCGCCTCTGTGAATATAGGGGCTTCTGTCCAGTAACGATTGCTGCACTGCATCATTCGTTTTTCTGTAAGAACCTCAATTTCTATCCTCATTTGCAGCAAAATGAGAGCTTGCTGACGTCCATTCCAGGAGAATATTCTCTGTATGTGCATCTTAATGCTGGAGTGAGCTGCAGCACAGCTTACAGTTTAAGACACTCGTTCCTCTGAGAGACTTTGAAGCTTTACTAGCTTATATTTATAATGATGTTTGCTTTAATCAGCATGCCAGTGTGTGTGTCTGTGTGATGGTTGTTTCGCGTGAATGAATTTCAATTTTGTGATGTTTGCTGTAAAAGAAATCTTGATCGTAATGAGATTTCTAGAATAAATAAACCATAACTTACTAAATAACTATATTAATAGAGGCTTATTCTATATTCCCTGTGTGTGATAGCACACGTTGTCCGTCTATATGAGCGAATACTGCCACCATTTGTCGCAAGATTGTTACTACCTCAGTTGTGCAGCTTCCTCTTGGAAGTGTGGAAATGTACAGTGCCAGTCAAAAGTTTGGACACACTTTCTCATTCAGTGGTTTTTATTTATTTTAATTATTTTCTACATTGTAGATTAATACTGGAGAAAACAAAACAAAACAAAATTTCAAGGAGCCTCCTTTTGTTTTGATGACAGCTTTGCACACTCTTGGCATTCTCTCAATCAGCTTCAGGAGGTTGTCTCCCGGAATGGTTTTGAATTAACAGGTGTGCCTTGTCAAGAGTCAGTTTGTGGAATTACTTGCCTTCTGAATGCATATTCTATTAGTTTGTGTACAAAATCTAGCATACCACATTGTCAAAAAATAAGTAGTATTGTATTTTATTGAAAATGTCATAGTAGTTCGTTGTTAAAATGCCAAAAATGTCAGTGTTTTAAGTTGTTAAAAATGTCATGATATGCAATGATCAGGCGTAACATTATGACCACCTGTCTAGTATTGTGTTGGTCCCTCTTATGTGCTCAAAAATGCTCTGAACCATTGGGCATGGACAAGAGGATCTCTCAAGGTGTCCTATGGGGTCTGGAACCAGGACCTTGGCAATGGATCCTTTGGGTACTCTGGCTTGTGTAGTGGGGCCTCTGTCAATCAAACTTGTTCCACTGCATCCTGTTGATGCTTGATCACAAGCAGGAAGTTTGGAGGTCAAATCAACATGTTGGGACATTGTCATGTTCCTCAACATGTTCCTGATTGTTTGATGTTTTTTCCATGTGGTGGGGTGCATTTTCCTGCAGGGGTAGGCCAGTGATATTTGGGATTTCCATTTGCATGAGGGAGTGTGCTTGTTGTGGGACAATGTTCATTTGGGTGTCTTAGTCTTATCAACACAGATGTCAAAATCCAAGGTTTTCCAGCAGAACACCACATAGTACCAATATGATCAATGCTATTCACTTCACCTGTCAGTGGTCATAATGTTGTGGCTAATTGATGTATTGTGTTGTACAATACTTAATAATACTAATACTTCAAGAATAAATATTTAGAGTATGTCCTAAAATGGAAAAGTATAGTATGTCAGAAAAAAAGTAATAGTATATTATATGTTGAATATATAATGTTGTTATATGTAAAAATGTTGTACTATAGTGTGTTATTAAAAAAATCATAGTATGGTGTTAAAGGCATGATAGTAATTAATAATAATAAAAATTTAATAGTCTAGGAAATTGTCAAAAGCATCAATGCATAGTATATAGTAAAAATGCCACATATAAGTGGTACAAGCATGTTGTAAAGAACATTATACTATAGTGTTTCCTAAAAAGTATAGTATGTTGTAAAACAGGATAGTACAGTATAATGTGCTGTAAAAAAAAAAAGCATTAGCATGCTATGTCGTGAAAAAGTTAGAGTATAGTAAGTCCTAAAAAATGTCATTAAAATGTCACATAGAGTATAAGAAGTAAATCTGTCTTTAAATTGTCAAATCTAATCTGGAAATGGAAACAAGCCTCTTTTGCTTTGGGAAAACAAAAAAACAACACAAGTGTTTTCTTGCTGACCTTCTTCATATTTAACCGCACAATATCCAAGTTGTGTACGAGCCTTAATGCGTTGTCATCTCTGTTGTTTTCTGCCCTTCTTCCAGGCCAAGGATGTCGCACAGAATACATTGGCCCAACAGGTTTGCGTCTTTTTACAGCTACTTCCACATCATCATGGTCATCGCTGAACTCAACAGCTTGATAAAGGGACACAGCACGTCATCACAACAGCATCACGCCAACACTTGCTCATTGACCCTCAACTCTGCTGGATTCCGAAGATGAAAGAGGGAGTGTCAGGGATGGTGAACTCATACTACACCATGCTGGGATGAGTACTGTCAGGCGGGGCGGGGTTCTTCATCAATGGAACTCCGTTATGACTCATTTGTACTGAACACCCACCACATGTCCTCATTGTGCAAAGCTTTTCCCTTTTGTGCCATCGAGTGTATCTCATTCAGCACTTAAGCGATGAGCATGCTGTGTCCGTAGTTTATATTGCTGCAAAACTTTAGCGTAACTGCATCATACACAGATACAAATCTGGCATAGATGACAACAGTTTGCATGTTTTTCCACTTGTCTCTTCTTTGCCAGATTTGAGACCAGACAACAATTAATATTAACTTTGTAAATGCTTGAACTGTTGGTAGGATTGATTTATGAAATTGTGGATTTCTGAACACTGAATCCAACTTTAGTTCAGTATAGCTTATTTCTGTAGAATACACCAATCAGCCACAACATTATGACCACTGACAGGTGAAGTGAATAACATTGATCATATTGGTACTATGTGGTGTTCTGATGGAAACCTTGGATTTTGGCATCCATGCTGATGAGACTTAGACACCCAAATAAACATTGTCCTACAACAAACACACTCCCTCATGCAAATGGAAATCCCAAATGTCACTGCTCTACCCCCGCAGGAAAATGCACCCCACCACATGGAAAAGACATCAAACAATCAGGAACATGTTGAGGAACATGACAATGGCCCAACATGTTGATTTGACCTCCAAACTTCCTACACCCCATTCTGATCAAGCATCAACAGGATGCAGTGGAACAAGTTTGATTGACAGAGACCTCACTGCACAAGCCAGAGCACCCAAAGGATCCAGTGCCAACGTCCTGGTTCCAATGGTTTAGAGCAGTTTTTAGAACATAAGGGGGACCAATACAATTTTAGGCAGCTGGTCATAATGTTACACCTGATTGTTGTATATAACCACAAAAATCATAAAACAGTTCACATCCCTCTATGGAATATCCTCAGTGTATTTAGCAACATAACAATAAGACAAGTTTCATGAAATATTGCTTGAAAATTAGATAACACTTTATTGTAATAGTTTGTGATTTCATAATAATTTCCAAGAGTTTCTTTGTTGTGTAATTGGTGCTAATTAAAGGAAAACACAGACTCAAAATTGCCATGCAGCATAATTGCCACATGGAGTCTTTCAGTCAGTGACACAGAAGGTGAGGTGAACAGGAAAAAAAGACTCTCTACAGTGAAGCATCTAAAATAACCTGAAAATACATAATATAATATAATATAATAAAATAAGGGAGGCTTCAGCGTCACAGCTCTTTTAAGAAAAAAACGTCTATTTTTTTGTTAAATTGATGCTGTATTACTTTTCCAGGAGACTTTTGATGTGAAATTATAGAACCGTAAGCACAGAACAAAGGTAACCTATGCAAGAAAGTGTGCCAAACTCCAAAAGAAATTCAATGGCAGAAAGAACATTTACTCAAGTGCTTAACTTAAGTACAATGTTGAGGTACTTCTAGTTTGTGCTACTTCGTGTACTCCAGTTTAACACTTCATTGATATATGCGGTCAACGCATCTACATTTACTCGACAGCTTTAGTCACTTTTAGCATGAAGGTTTCATACAAAGCATTTAAAATACAACACATTGCCAAGGGTTAAACTAGTGTTTTCCAACTTTTTGGGTTTCTTACTGAAAGCAGTGTGTAGCCGTGGTCAAATTTCCAGGTGATTATAAGTTGTAAACAGCTAAATAGGGATTTTTTCCCCCCTTAAACTTCTCATGTGGTTTCATTTTAACAAGTGTTCAAATGATCTGATATCTTAGCAAAAATCTAAAGTTGGTGGAAAGTCCAAAACCTAAAAACAGATTTGCTGATCAGAACTTTGTCATGTCACAACCCCTCATATTTATCTGCTATAAAACTGTATGTAAAGTTGTTCCAACTAACTCCACTTGCAGCAGCTACACCGTAACATGCTGCTGACACTCTGATGCCTTAGTATTAATGAACTAATAATCTCATATATAATACATCAAGAGGAATCTGTGCGATATCTGAATATCCACCTATCAGAAGATTCTGAATCAGAAATACTTTATTGATCCCTGAGGGGGAATTGTCTATGTTACAGCTGCTTCCATTCAAGGTCAGAATATAAACAATACAAAATATATAGATTAACATAAGTACAAATATGAACTAAAGATTTAAACATAATTAGAAAAAATGCCATCTAAAATATAAGCATGAGTAGAACAATATAGCATAGACATACAAATGTGCTTTTCCTAGAAATAAAGTGTCATAAACAGTGTAATAAGTGGTGTGTTATTGCACATGGATATGTAATTACTGCACCATGTTACTGCACATTGAGTGTGAGTGAAGTTAGATGAACTGAAAAATTAGTAAACAATATGGAAGAAATGATACTTGTGTGTATTTTTGCTTATTTTCATTTTCTAATGATGTTTGCACTATCCTATTTGCTGCTGTAACACTGCAAATTTCCCTACTGTGGCATTAATAAAGGCTTGTCTAAATCATTTTAATAATATGCCAATCAAAGGGACAAATAACTGAACTAAAAATACAAACATAAGGAGAAAAAATGTGATCTGAAATATAAACATGAGTAGGAAAATATGACCTAAAATACAAACATAAGTATAACGGTATGGCATATATGTACAAATGTGATTTTCCTAGAAATAGAGTGTCATAAATAGAGTAATAAGTTGTGTGTTATTGCATAGATACATAATTATTGCACCAAGCTATTGCACACAGAGTTTAATTTATTGAGTGTATATTTTTGTTTATTTTTATTATTTTCTACTGATGTTTGCATTATCCCATTTGCTGCTGTAACACTGCAAATTTCCCAATGTGGGATTAATAAAGGCTTATCTAAATCATCTTGATAATATATCAGTCAGAGGGACCAAGCCAGTGCTTTCACCTTTATACTTTTACTACATCTTGCTGCTAATACTTACTTAGGTAGGTCTTTTAAGATAAGATAAAACAAGATCAACTTTATTCATCCCGACGGAAATTGTTTGGCCAGAGTACAATAAGCAAAGGTTAGTGAAATGTACACAATTACAGAAAGGTTACTGATTAAATAGAAATGAAATAAGAATACAGAGTACAAAATGCAAAGTGTCTGAGTATGTGACTAAGTGTGTAAAGCTAAATGACAAGAAACAGATAAACAAACAAAGTGAATTGGAAGTAAACAGACGTATTCCACAGGCATATTTCATTGATAGTGAAAGTATTGCACCTGGTAAAAATTGCAGAAGATATTGATTTTTTTTTTTTTTACTCTGAAAGGAGTATTTTTACATTGCTGTACTGATACTTTTACTTAAATAAAGGACATGAGCGCCTCTTCCAACCCTAATTACGCTGCACCTGTTATGTCCTGGTGCATTACTTTGGTTGCAGTTCTCCCCCTGGCCAGCTGGCGGCAGCAGCGAGCCTCCTTGTCCCACAGATAGTTGTCTCCACGCCCATTTCAGACGTTTACTTCAAATTTCCGCATTTTAAGGCACCAGGAGAGGCACTGAACTTTTCTCTTCCCCTCCTTTAGCAGCTGCACGTCTTAATATATCTGAGCTGTCATGGCGAGATTTCTCCTGAGAGCAAACCTGAGGAAATGCGTCACCTCTCAGATCAGAATGGCATCCGATCAGGTAAACTGTGCTGGACTGGTGACAGTTTTTTTGGAGGTTAGCATTAGCTTGCTAACATCTGCCATACCAGTGACGAAGCCAGCTACTTGCTAACTTCAGGGATCAACTTGTTTTTTCTCTGCTTTTAGCTTCATTTAAGAGGGAACATTGCACTTTAAGTAACTTAAGCACTTGGTTGCATCATGTAAATGGGCCTCATTTAGCCATACAAGCTCATTTCCATCTGCAGGTTATTGAAGACTGTCAAAACAAACAAAACAAAACATTTGGTAATTAAATAAAGGTGTGAACAGGTAAAGGTCGCTATCAGACAATGAAATGTATGGATTATTTGTCCCTAAAGACTCATTTTGCTATTTCTCTTGAGTTATGGATATATTTACCTAACAGACAAAGTTTATAATAATAATCAAGAGAAGATAAGGTACACCTTTATTCATCCTCCAAGGGGGAAATTCACTTGACACACAGCTACAGTTGAAAGGAGAAAATATAAAAATAAAAATCAGCAGTTTAATTATGGAATTGTGCAGTTAGAAACAATTTCATGTATTCAGAGAGAATTTAATTTGGTGCAATGGTTCATAAAGTGAGCAAATTCAATGTCGAGAAAAAGAAATCGAGCCCCTTTATCTGTATTTTGGCAAAGTAGTCACAATATATGGTCAAATGTAAGTGACAGTTATGAACAAACAAGCTGTTTTAATTTACAAACAAATCACTGTAATATTCTGAACACACCATTCAAATATTCACAGATCATCTAAAGCTCACCGGAGTCAGATGGCAAACCTGAGGTCCGATCAATGAAACAAATTCAGATTTTGAGTTTGCTGTTCACCATGAAAGAGAGTTCTGAAGACTTACAACTTAAGAAATGCTTATTTGAATGAATCTGGAACACAGTAATCTCTGATAGGTCAGACATCCATGTCATTGTAATCCAAGGAGCTTCGGTAACAAGCAACCGGATTTCTCTTTTAGGTTCCTAAAGATGTTTCACTTGTCATTGAAGAGGCTTCTTTAGTTCTTGGATGAGAGCTGAGATGTTTTTAGGATCCTTAAAGAGGGGTCCAGTTGGTTTTACTGAAGCTCCAAATATTAATCTCAGATAATTTAGGTTTTTAATTAGTCAAATTGTCTATAACGGAAAGATCTGATTAGAAGTAGGTACTGAACTATTTTTATTCAAAGGCACAATTCAGAATGCTCAGTGAGTTAAAAAGAGACGCCCCGAGTTTAAGAGGCTTTAAGGAATCTTTGGAGCAGGTAAACATTTCTTTTTGTGAGGCAGCTTTAGTCAAATCATGGTGGATGTTTGCAGGATGTCCATGCTTTCCAAAAAACACATCACTGCACAGACCCTAACTCAGTAGAAATGCTGTGGACTGACCTTGAGTCATTCGCACCAGACATCTGGAGAATATGACTGAGCTGAAGCAGTTTGTGAAGGAAAATTGGTTGAAAATTCTTACTGTGCAAGTGTAACGGAGATTTGACCAGTTATTAAATCCGATGATGCATTTCTTTTTCACACCAGAGCTGTGGGTGTGGTCAATAAAGACACTAAAGATTATAAAAGCTTGTCCGTTATTAGCTAAAACACATGGTATTCAGCTATATTTGTACATAAGATGAAGATGAGATCTCATTCTATAACCAATTATTGCAGAAAACTTGCCACTGTAGGAGAAGTACCTAGTTACCAATGAATTTGTTGCATGGGTACAAAAGTCACCTTATAAGTGAACCATCTTAACTTTGCATGCCTGAGAGGGTCCTTTCAAAACTTTTTATAGAACAAAGAAAAGAAAATAGACTTGGAATCATAGCTACTGCACATTGTGATGCCTTCTCTATGAAGTTTGTGTAAAAATAAATTGTTGCCTCTGTATATTCCAGCTTGGTGAGTTGGGCAAGGGAGCAGGGAAAGGTGGAGGTGGAGGAGGCTCTGTGAGGGAAGCAGGAGGTGCGTTTGGAAAGCGACAAGTAGCAGAAGAGGAGCGGTACTTCAGGTGAGCAACAACGTTATATTAGTAATCACACTCAGGCCTGTATCCTTTGTTTTCCACTTTTTTAAGCGACTTTCTCTGTATTTTGTCCCCCCCACAGGCAGAAGGAGAGAGAGCAGATGGAGGCGCTGAGGAAGCACCATGCAGAGGAGATCGAGCACCACAAAAAGGAGATTGAGCGCCTACAGAAGGAGATCAACCGCCACCAGGGCAAAATCAGAAAGCTCAAACACGATGACTGAAGCTCAGAGGCTTGTTGTAATTTCTCTTCCTGAGAATCCATCCGTTTTATTAACAAATCAATGATTATGAGATATTGATGATTTCTCTGCTGGTCAAGGCAGGTCCTGAGGTCTGTGAGACGCCATACTGACATCATCATGATAACTAAAAAGAAAAAACAAACAAACAATAAAGCAGTTAATTTTTGCATCGTTTTAAAACTTTGTAATTTGTGTGAATCATTGCCTTTCCCTCTCTTTTGTTGTTGAAGTGACTCATTCATTGTGCTTTGAATTAGTCAAGAAAACTGAGACTGGTCCTGTTTGGTGTATAAACAAGTGGATTTTATTGGGCCAAAGCCGTGCCAATCAAATTTCAACCTTTGTGGTTGGATAGTTGATGCGAAAGCGCTCGTTATCTGTACCTGCGCTGCCCGCGTCGTTTGAATTGCATTTCTAATTAGCCGGGAACTAACTATTTTTACTTAAATTGTTGGTGTTCAATAGAAGCTATTTAGCAGCATTTGAGAAGTAAATGTGTGTTAAATTATGTATCCGCTTCAATTGCACAACATAAATACGCCTGTCCTGATTTGTTAAAACGAACATACCCACGCCACTTCGCGTGTTTCCCTTCACATCTCGCGATGGTTGCCGAGCGGTGGCGTTGTTCGGGCGAGCCGACGACGAGACCGTAGCTGTCTGGAAATTTGTCTCGTGGGTTAGACTCAAACGTTATTCTTGTTATTAGACATTTTTGTTTGTCCGACAACTTAATCGTTTCACATTTTAACACGCACCGCAGTTAGTTTCCTGAATTAGACTGGTAAGTTTGGCTAACTATCCGTTTGCGCCTCGTACGGAGGGTATGTGTTTGATTTGTGAACGGTGTCTTTCTGCACGGCGCGGCCTTCGTATAAGCTCGTTAGCTAGTAAGAAAGCTAACAATTATTACTGCTTTCTCACGAATGATAATTGTGTTTATCAAGAGCATGGAATTGCTAACGCAGCCAACGTTATTTGACTGTAGAAATCACGTTGATCCAGTAAAAGCGTGTGCATGTAGATATACAAAAATGTATTCATCTCGCTAGCTTAGCAAGCTGCATGTGAAGGGGGCGGGACTGTGGCTGTCGGTTGTTTTTGAAGTGACCAGATTGTGTTACCTTACAATGTGTAAACATTACGAAATAGTGCTTGTATGCCATGTGTGTAGCTGCCATTCCAGCATGCTGTCAATCTGCACTCCACAGTTACCCTGTATTGATATTTGAAATTACAGTAATGGTTGTAAAGTGGCAAAGGCTAGACAACAATTTCAGTTAACAACACATTTAAATATTGTCAGTATTAGATGCTAAAAGTGCAGTTTAGGATAATGCATTCAACCATTTGTTCCTCATTCCATATTTAAAAAAAATAATAACATGAACTAATAACAATAAGTGAAAAGTTTTTCTTGGTTGCTGTATTACAGGAGAATGGCTGCCGCTGAGGTGAACGGTAGTTCTGCCCCGGCAAAGGAGGAGGAAGAGCCCATGGATGTGACAACAACACACACAGAGAACTACCAGACGCTCATCGATGCAGGGCTGCCCCAGAAGGTGGCTGAAAGTCTAGATAACATCTTCCAGACAGGTTGGTGATTGCACTATAATTGTCATATGCTTGGTTTGAGTAATAAAGATGCCTGACAGTGAATGTGTCTTGTCACTGTAGGTTTGGTGGCATATGTCGACCTGGACGAAAGGGCTATCGATGCACTGCGGGAGTTCAACGAGGAGGGAGCACTTACTGTGCTGCAGCAGTTCAAAGAGAGTGATCTGTCCCACGTACAGGTATCCCAAGTAGATGACTTACAACCGTTGCCCTTGAAAGGAGCTTTATGTTAATGTCACATGTTGCACATGATAATATATCATTTATTTTTTTAAAACATAGAACAAAAGTGCGTTCCTTTGTGGGGTCATGAAGACATACAGACAGAGAGAAAAGCAAGGAAGTAAAGTACAAGAGTCCACCAAGGGCCCAGATGAGACTAAAATAAAGGTAAACAAAGTCATTTGGCTGAGCTCTTTTGTATAGAAGGTCAGTGTCAATGTCATATAAACATGTCTCTGCAGGCACAGGTCAGTTGATGTTAAGTTTTTTTGTGTTTTTCAGGCTCTATTGGAAAGGACAGGATACACTCTGGACGTCACTACTGGGCAGAGAAAATATGGAGGTCCCCCACCTGAGGATGTGTTCAAAGGAACACAACCAGGGATTGGAACTGAGGTAGAGAACTGATAGATAGAGACAAATGAACCCAGTCTGTCATGATTTTTCAAAACTGTAATGTTTTAAGTTTGTGCTGCAGTGTAAATCATGTTGTTTTAATGTTGTTTTTTCTGTTCATCAGGTGTTTGTTGGAAAAATCCCCAGGGATCTGTATGAAGATGAGCTGGTGCCACTCTTTGAGTCTGCTGGTCCCATCTGGGACCTTAGGCTAATGATGGATCCTCTGTCTGGTCAGAACAGAGGTTATGCTTTCATCACCTACTGCAATAAGGATGATGCACAAAAGGCTGTGAAGCTTGTAAGTAGTACAGCAGGGTAGTGAACCACCTTATCAGTCTACATTTTGGAAAATGAACTGGTGTACAAAAGGAGATTTACTTTAAAGAAAGTTCTAATGAATTCATGCTTCAAGTTGTTGTTGCAGTTAATGTCACACAGTTGACAATGTTTCATTTCTCTCCATTCCATATTCAGTGTGATAACCATGAAATCCGCCCTGGCAAATACTTGGGAGTGTGTATATCTGTTGCAAACAATCGCCTGTTTGTCGGATCAATTCCAAAGAACAAGACAAGAGAAAGTATATTGGAAGACTTCGGCAAAGTCACAGGTTTGTCTCAAGTGCACAAGGATTTGTTTCAGGAACAAACCCTCAGTAATGAAAGATGATACACTGGAAAACTGTTTTTGTTTGAGATGTTAATGTTTCATCTTGCAGAGGGTCTTCAAGAGGTGATACTGTACCACCAGCCAGATGACAAGAAGAAGAACCGTGGCTTCTGTTTTCTGGAGTACGAAGACCACAAGTCTGCAGCACAGGCTCGCCGCCGCCTAATGAGTGGCAAGGTCAAAGTGTGGGGGAACCCAGTCACTGTGGAGTGGGCGGACCCTGTTGCAGAACCAGATCCAGAGGTCATGGCGAAGGTTAGCAATTCTCCTATCTTTCTCTTTAAAATACACCAAACATGCCATGTTCTTCAGGTAACAAACATCCTGTGTTTCTTGACATCATAGGTGAAGGTGCTCTTTGTAAGGAAGCTGGCCACAGCAGTGACTGAAGAGCTCCTTGAAAAGACTTTCTCTCAGTTTGGAAAGCTGGAACGAGTGAAGAAATTGAAAGACTACGCTTTTGTCCACTTTGAAGAAAGGGATGCTGCTGTAAAGGTGGGTTTTTCATGTTTCAGGTAAGACATTTTGCATGTTTGATTATTCTGTGTACATTGCAATAATGGATTGCTTTGCCTGGTTAGGCAATGGATGAAATGAACGGGAAGGAGCTAGGAGGAGAAGAAATTGAGATCGTCCTGGCAAAGCCCCCAGACAAGAAGAGGAAAGAGCGCCAAGCAGCTCGGCAGACCACTAGGAATGCAGGGTGAGTCAGATAGAGACATGTGACTGGTCAACTGCATGACTTATTCTTATGTAAGTCATCAAATGCATGAAACACTATCCTCCTTTCTGCAGGTATGATGACTACTACTACTACCCACCACCACGCATGCCGCCACCAGGCAGAGGCAGGGGCCGCGGTGGCCGAGGGGGCTATGCCTACCCACCAGATTACTATGGCTATGAGGACTACTATGATGACTACTATGGCTACGATTATCATGACTACCGTGGGGGCTATGAAGATCCTTACTACGGCTATGAAGATGTGTACAGCATGAGGGGCCGCGGCACTCGTCCTAGCAGGGGAGGGCCTCCTCCTCCTAGGGCTCGCGGAGCTCCACCGGCACGAGGCCGGGGTGGCTACGCCCAAAGAGGGCCCCCCCTTGGTGGTCCGAGGGGTGGCCGTGGAGGCCGGGGAGCCCCTTTCCAGCCTCAGAGGGGCCGTGGTCCTCGCGGGGCCAGGGGCAATCGCGGCGGGAACGTCGGCGGAAAGAGGAAGGCAGACGTATTTAACCAGCCTGACTCCAAGCGCCGCCAGACCAACAACCAACAGAACTGGGGGTCCCAGCCCATCGCCCAGCAGCCCCTGCAGCAAGGGGCCGACTATTCCGGTAACTATGGTTACAGTAATGACACCATGGAGTTTTCACAGGATTCTTATGGGCAGCAGTGGAAGTAGATGCACCCAAAGGTATTTGGCAAAGTGACAACAAAAAAAGAGAAAAACAACAATAAAACGAAAAAAAACACAGGAGATTGGCCACAATTTTTTGATTGACTTTTTATTGTTCATCCCTCAAGAAAAAAAAATCTGTATATATCTCAGAAAAAATGGACAGGCCCCAGAATTGGCACGAGATGATTGGCTGGAAAGCCTTTTGGCTGAAGAAATGAACGTAACCGTTGTGATGAATCATTTCTTACTCCTACGGTTACATTGGGACATGTGTCTTTAAAAAACACACAAAAAAACACTTTTATTGTTACTTTTTGTTCCTGTTTGTTTTAAAGCCAACAATGAACATTTACAAAAAAGTGGACATTCATTCTCAAAAGTCTGAGAGGACATTAAATAATGAATATTGCCTTGCAGGAAGTTTTTGTCCATGCCCCCCTCCTCCCCTCTCCTTCTTGTACTCTCTTTATTTGTGGTTTCTCATAGTTGCTTAGGGACTTGCTTGTAAATAAATGCATATGGTTAGAGCTTCATACTTCATTTTTTGCAATGGTGGAGAAAAGAATCCACAGGAAGGAAGAAAATCAAAGTTTTGTAATGTTCAAAGTGTATGCCTAGCATTTCTAGAGATAGACAAATTGTGTTTTTTTAAAACTGATACCATAACTTCCTATGTTTTCTTTAAACTTGCCCGGTAGAATTTGGTTTGGCTTACCTTAAGAGCCATAGCAGTTTGTTCTCTGATGTTCTTTGTATTTATAACTTTTACGTTTGTTCCGTTTCAATAAAACTCAGCTGAGCATCAGTCAATTGTCAGATACTCAAATTCAGTGTTGTCGTTCAGTATTTGATTTGAACCTACAATTCTCACATTTGGATGAAGATCTTCTTTTCCAAGTCAAATTTTTTTTCCCTTCAAAGGATAAACTTAAAAGACTGAAATTGTGCAGTCAGACAACGGGACAAGAAAACTTGAAAGGTGTCTGGATGATGCAGTGTTTAAACAGGATTTTAACCCTTTATTCTTCAGTGCATGTCAGACTGCAGTAATTTCCTGCACATAGAAGTCATGTTGTGTTTGTTACAGCAATACCAACAGCAATTAAAGAATTAAACTGTAAATTTGACTTCTTGCCATTACCCAAGATTGTTCCTGTCTGTCACACTGTGTGCACAGGTGTATAGTTTATGCTTTAGTAAATTTCAGCCTACTTTGCCTAAATGATGTTCTCTGCCACTCATAGCAAGAGGAAGAAAGCCAATTCACCCTTGTAAAAATTATGTGCATGTTTTTTTCATTTTAAAACATATTTAATGACAATTTCTACAATTTTCTATTGGATGCAGAGTTATAATGCAACTGGAGTAAACGCATACTTTTCACAGTTGTACATATTCAGAGCCATGCAGCTCCAGTGTTTCTGCACATCTTTAATGCACAGTGTTTATTGTGATTGGCTGATATCTACTGAAGCTTATACTATGTACACCTTCACACTGACTTTAAAGATGAAGGACAGTTTTGGATGCTGGTGAGACGTCACTCGCACTGATGCTGACACCCTTACATCAGTTAGAGCCACACATTGGAGTTGGAATGGATTTCTACTTGTGTGCTGAGGCGTTTCCAGTTAATTTTTCATTTCCAAATTCAGCGCATCATCTCAACCATCTTCTCTCCTTTTGAAGACACCAAGGATCTGAACATCCAAAGGGTTAAAATTCTTAAAATGCACCTTCGGCCATAGCAAGTGATCCATCGATCAGCTGTCAGAATCCGTTTACCGTAGAGAACTGTTTGTAGCATCTGCCTTTTGGTTCCATGGTGTCATTGTATTTTGTTTCATGTGTCTGTCCTCTTATTCCAACCTGCCTAGGTGGAGAAGCATTGAGAGCGGCACCACTAGAATGAGGAACTCACCTGAACGGTACTCAAGGGTGAGCTAGCCTTGCACAGAGTACTGTCTCCTCTCCTCTAGCTAAATGTAATCACTGGAGAAACACTAGCCATAATTTTACATTGCTTTTATTGTTTCCTTACTAATATACTGTCCTATAAATCAAGATTTTCTATTTGGTAGGAGTGTGATTTTTCTTTTCCAGGCCATGAAGAAGACACGTCACTAAAATTGACAGAAGAATCAGTGGAAAGATTAATTATTACCAGTATATTCCTAGGGTTTAGAGAACATGAAAATGATTCACCTAAAGTCAGAAGAGATCATGTACAGTTATAAAAGCCAATTGACCGTTTGATTAAGCCAGAAGGCTGACAGTTTAGAATTTCGCTATAAATCTTTTACCATGCAAACACCTGCTGCCTGACTTGGCTTACTGCACCAAAACCACCGCAGCTGTCTGCACACGTTCTGAATGGGGTTGGGGGTGGAGGAGAAATGGACATTTCCCCTCCTACGCCACTAGAGGTAGCAGCTCCACACCAGCCTGACTAGTGGCCCACTGTTTCTCTATCCGACGCTGCATTTATTGGCCATTTTCCGAGTTGCAAATGTGTTAATTAGTAGGTTGATATCAAGTAGGCGAGCTGCTTTTTAAAATGGTTCCAGTAGCAGTGGGGACACGGAGTTAAATATTGTGAAATTGGCTGATGTTGGAACAATAGGTGCGTCTCAGAACTGATGTCTTTACCCTTTAACACCACAAGATGGCAGTAGAAGGGCTACATTATTTATAGGTTACAGGTAAGATTGGGATGTAGGGACTACAGCACAGCCATAAAGCCTAGTCATTGACGCATACTTTGATTAAAATAAACTGCCATCAAATCCTGGAGTGTCCTTAAAAAGCTTCTCATTTCAGAACTGTGTCTTTATATGTTGCCTCTTGTCACCAGGCAGTAAAGGAGCTGCCCCCATCCATGTGAATGAGTTCACAGAATTGGAAGGGACTGATTGGTAAGATTGTTCATTATCAACTAAGACTGAACATGTCTGTATTTTTAGGTGTTATATTTTAAAGCGTAATGTTGGATGTCCTAGTTCTCTGTCACATGTTTACTTCACAGAGAAAGTAAGTAATTTTTTAATGAATAAAACTCATCCAGCAATTACATCTCTAGCAATTGAGATGTATTTTATAGATAAACATTATATGTTGCAGGATATTAAATCCAATACAGTCTATATTTCTGGCCATATATTGGGTGTGATGATCATGCTGATGCTTAGAAACTGGTCTAACAAGATTTGTTAGCATGTCCTTGTCTGTGTGGCCTTTTTCTAGTACTGAGACAGGACTGTGTTCTCCACAAGCTGTGCGTCAGGCCTGCTGCTGGATGAAATGAACAGCACTGAGGACCACAGTCTATGCAGTAACTGGCTTTCGTGCTTACAGCTCAGCGGAATTCAGGTGAGAGACAATTGTGGATTAGTGCAACTGTTCGTAGAAAGTTTCACCCTGTATTTATATAACATTTATCAACGGCTTAGTCTCCATAAATCTTACTGAGTGCTTCCATCCTCATGAAACGTTTAATCAGGAGTCTAAACTGGAAAGTATCAGAGGTGTGAAGACTTTACAGCACTTGATTTTTGAATGGGAGTTTGAATATTCTCACATTTAATGTCTTTTCACTTAGGATAAAGGATACAGTTGGACACATGACCCACAGCTGTACATCTAGCAGACTGCTGTTTTCTTATCCAGCTTTTAAAAAATTGTCACTTTGAAAGGAAATAATCTGTGCTTTTAATTGTTGAGTGCATCATATGACCCAAATAAATGTTTTTTGTGTGTGCATATTTACATTTTCTTTTATCATGGACTGTGATATTTGTATTTCAAAACATTACAGCATTTTTTCCGGGTCCTCTTGCAAAACGATTCTGAATTATGTGCATTATTATGAAGTACAGTAAATGCAATTCACAGCTGGAATTATGGGTAAAAACGGTGTGCGGATCACTGTAGACCATTGTTATCACTACTTAACTGTCCCTCTCTGCCTTATGTGATAATATTATTTAACTAAAGAGTTCAAAGGTGTGTAAACCTGGAGGATTAATTTCACTCCTTAAAACTTAGGACACTATGAATGGCTACAATTATTTTTTAAGATGCTGTGCAGGCTGTAATATACTAATTACCCTGGAATTAGGTCGTATTGGTTAAGCAACCAGGAAAAGCTCAACAAAACATGAATCAGTTTGTTCTATAGAAACTGGTCCATAACACTAATGTTAGCACAGCTATGGTGTACATTTACAACTAGATAAATCGACAACCTATTTTTTAAAAGTCAAATAAAGAGAACGACGTTTGCGCTCATTTACATATTCAATTTAACGTCCTTCGTACAAATAATTTTCGGTTTGTGTTAGGTAAGCGATGTAGTTTAGTTCCAAAATTTGTATTTATATATTTTATTAATTTTATAAATATGTACTTTTGTTGTATATTTTCGTATTAATTTACTAATCCGTTAAAAAAAAAAAGATTCACGTTGCACAAAATCCTGCATTAAACGCATGGTCACGTGGGTGTTTTACGTCACATGTAAACCAGATTGAAGATGGCGGCCGCCGGAGGAGAGCCCTCTACCCATAGTGTGTCGGATGAATTATTTCAAAATTTCTACACGGAGGTACGGTAGAGCTTGTGCTAATTTGTGTTTTTTAGAAGTATGTATCTCTCCCCGTGCATCGGCTGAAGTCGGCTAGTCCATGGTTCGCCTGTTTACCATCTACGAGGGCCCGCAGACATTAGCATCGGCTAACGACAAGAAGCTAACGTTTACTGAGACGTTCACTGAGCAGCTCCACTCCAGTGGTGCTACCAACCGCCGAGGATTATCCCAGCTTTTGCTCTCTTTTTCTCGGTTAACGCAACAACCAGTCACTTCAAGTAAATAAGAGTGTGTGTAGTGTTAGTTATTCAACAGGCGGGTGCTGTAGGTTTTTTTAAATGTAGCAGCTACGGTGCAGTCAGTGAACGCCTTCAGCAGTTTCATATTTACAAAATGAGGTCAGGATCCCAGAAAAGATGAAGTATGTCCTTCTGTCTCATCAAATTTCAATCATGAATGCTCCCTCCAGTCATACGGATTAAATATTAGTAACTCTCTATTTGGATAGTGTAGTTTCAGACGAAATGTGGTTGTATTTTGAAGGTATATATGATCCTTCTCTGTATTTTTACTTTGTTTACAGGTGAAGCAGATTGAGAAGAGAGACTCTGTGTTAACCTCCAAGCAACAGATTGACAGACTGCTCAGACCTGGTGCATCATACTTCAATCTCAACCCCTTTGAGGTAACCAAGGGCACTAGTCCTGTATTTTTAATTATTGATAAACATATTAGCTATTTTATTAATTAATATTGTGTATAAAATATTTATACATGCATAGTTTTGTCTATAAATATAGCACATACCTTGTCTGACCCACAGCCAGAATTTATTTAGAATGACAACTTGATTAAAAGAAGCAACAAATCTCTAATGCTCTAAAAAAAAAAGTTTGGCATTGTACTTAATACATGTCAAAAACAACTGCTCTATTGATTTTCAAGCCAAGTATAATTGCAATCAAATCCATGCCTGAAGTAGGGAGAAAATATCTAACTGTGATTTTTCTGACAGCTATTACTATTGCAATTTGATTTGAATTGTAATTTTATAAGATCAAACCTCAGCTTAATATTCACTGTGTAACAGATTTAAAAGTGAGGAGCTTCACCATATGAGACAGTATCAAAAGCGTGACCATCACACAAAGGCAATGAATTAAATTTTTTGTATTTGACACAGAATCTGACACACTACATAATGTTCAGAGCCCAAAAGCAGGCTGGAGCACACTGCTAAATTCATAGCTTTTTGTTGTACAAAGAGAGTAATGTCTCAACACTACTGGGTCTTCATCAGAGTCAAAGTGGACAAAGGCATGAATTAAACATATATAGACTTAAGGTCAGCTTACTGCATACTGTGTATCCCTTGCAGTTTGCTGAATGCATTCGTTTAAATATGATTTAACTACTGGATTTCAACATACTATCATTCTTATGCCTACATATTTATCTACATAAATGATTCCTATTAAGCTTTGGTTATGATACCCAATAAACTGTCATTTCATTATTAACACCATTTTCAGGTTCTGCAAATTGATCCGGAGGCAACAGATGATGAATTGAAGAAAAGATTTCGTGCGGTAAGCAAAGCCAATTAGAGAAGACTGGGCATTCCAGCACTTCAAGACATTATTTACTGTTGGAGATGCTGAGAGTTTTTGTTTTTAATTCCAATCTTGATCTCTTTAACTGTCCAGTTGTCCATTTTGGTCCATCCAGACAAAAATCAGGATGACCCAGACAGAGCACAGAAAGCCTTCGAAGGTATAAATACTTACATTTACATCTCTAATAATTTGTGTTTTGTATGTTTTTAAAGGCTGTCATTAAACCCACTTAGTTATTGTACATTCAGTTTACTGTACTACGATGATTTGGTGCCTTTGCATGTTCTGGCTTCACATAAAACTAATTTTTAATTCAATTTGGATATCCCATATCATGTTCTAGCGGTGGACAAGGCATACAAACTCTTACTGGATCCAGAACAGAAGAAGAGAGCCTTAGATGTGATCCATGCAGGAAAGGAATATGTGGAGCATATGGTGAGCAGCTTCCACATCCACTTGCATTGAAACTTTATCATGTTTTATTTGCTCCATGTTACTCGACTCTCTTAATCTGCACTTGTTTAATGATGAATTATTTTGTTCAACAGGTAAAAGAGAAAAGGAAACAGCTAAAGAAAGAAGGGAAAGCACAGGATGTGGAGGAGGACGACCCAGAGTTGGTAAGTCATCGTTATGTACAAATATTGTGAGACGATGTTGAAAAAAATATCAGATTTTAGTCAAACCTGCTTTTGTTTGTTTTGCTTTTCTCTGCAGTTCAAACAAGCAGTGTATAAACAGACCATGAAGCTGTTTGCAGAGCTGGAAATCAAGAGGAAGGAAAGGGAAGCAAAGGACATGCACGAAAGGTAAATGACAGTATATTTACAACCCAAATTCCTATTGATGCTTTGTTTTTGAAACCAAGAACATTTTCTTTCACAGTCACATGAATTTCTTGTGTTTCTTCTCATTTACCAGGAAAAGGGCAAGAGAGGAAGAAATCGAGGCAGCAGAGAAAGCAAAGCGAGAGAGAGAATGGCAGAAAAACTTTGAGGTACTGTCTCTCATAGCTGTGGTTACTTATACGTAAATGCAAACATGATGATCAAGCTTAAAGGTTCTATGCATGAGATTCCACACATTAATGTAGCAGCAGACCACTATTTGCTAAGATACAGTGAAGCAATGGTGTCAGTGGTGCTTTGTGTGTTGTAATCAGAGCTTCACTTAAAGGTGTTAGTTTAAAAAAACAGCATAGAAATGGGTGCGTTTTTATTTTTTTTTGAGCTATTGAATGTTAAAATGGCTTACAAGCCAGGAAAAACCTCTACTGTTATTGCGACTTTTTACAGTGTATTTTACCTTTGAGTTACCACAGCGCCGTAAAACTGAGCATTTGAGCTTTTGGTTCCATAAAAACAGAAGCAAGGATATTTTGGTCTTTCCATTTTTGTTATTTGTGGCATACTTTTTTGAGGTGCTGGCAGAGCATCATTAATTGATCATTTATTTTTAACATGTTTCAGGAAACAAGAGATGGGCGTGTGGACAGTTGGAGGACCTTCCAGGCTAAAGGCAAGAGCAAGGAGAAGAAGAACAGGTCCTTCCTCAAGCCCCCTAAAGTCAAGATGGAACAGAGGGAATGACGCTGTAAAATTGGACTTCACTAGATTCAAATCCACTGTTGAAAAAACAAAACCCAGTTCTGTGTATCGCCACCTCATCGTCTGCAGTCAGCTGTGTAATCCTCATCACACAGTCATTGGGATATGTCTCATACGACAACTTCTTCGTCCTGACCCTGACAAAACGTAGTTTTGTACTTGGTTTTCTAAATGTACATATTTGTGACCTGGAGCCAGAGATCATAGCTGTCTCGTGTAAGAAATGATGCATCTTCCACTTCTGTAACTGATGAGAAAAATGTGGTTTGCAGTTATTTTTGCTTTTTGTTTTTTTCTTTTTTTTAAACTAAATAAAGCTTGGTCTTAACAAGCCGACTTCACTGTGGTTTACAAAGGTGAGTGTAACATTTTCACAAAGGTCACATAGCCAGGTACAGCTGGCTCGGGAGATGGACATTTGAAGGTTTGTAGCATTGTTTCTGAGGATTTAGATCTAATTGTAGATCTCTTGTACAAGCTTATACTGGATTTACACAATACCTTCAAACTGGTTGTTGGGACAGGAAAATATAGCTGGACAGGCTACCAGCTCACAGAAATGTTATGCACTGTGTAGCACAAATGCAAGTTTTGCATTTTGTGTCTAGATACCCAAATTAGTTCTGCATGTTTAAAATGTATTCATTCAAATGTTAATAAAATCACCAAACACCTCCTTGGTGTTTGTTGTATATTATTTCATATTTATGTTTTGGAAAGATTAATTAAAATCTTACCTGTTTAGTTTCTGCTTTTAATTATGAAATCAATGCAAGATTATAAATACTAAGAAAATAGAACCCATTGAAGTTCAATGAATCAGAATTTTCCACAATTTTATAACCACAATATTTTGTGAACAAGTAACAGTGTAACAATTCTTTAAGTGTACAATCCGTACAACAAATATCAATCAAGCAAAAACTTGCAATACTGTGTGCTAAAGAAAAAAAACATTTATGAAAATGCACAGTAATACTCTCTTTCTTGGTTTATTCAGTGAGAATGGGTCTTCTTTTCAATTCACATCACCTTTCTCCAAGTCTCCTTTGTATGGGAATCTCTCAAGCAGCGTGGCTCATTTAAAAAGTCTAATAGTCCTTAATATGTTATGTCTCACATGACTTTGCACGGATCGCCACCTGCTGCAGGAGCAGCAACAGCAGGCGATCCAGTAGCACCTCCCATCAGTCCATCCAGACTGAGGCCCTGAAAGGCTCCAAAGAAGGCATCGTCCTTTACTGAAGCTGGTTTCCTGGCAGAGGTGTTATGCTGCAAAGGGCCAAGATTGTTGGGTTTAGACAATGACAAGCAAAACTTTTCAATCTCATTTGAATTTATTTGCCTACTTACCCTCGGGAGGCAGTGGTGGCTCCTGAAGTGAGTTTTTCTGACGGTCCTTTCGGCGTTCTTCTTGGCCAGAATGGCTTGTTGACGCTTCCTGTGGCAAACAGAACAGAGCAACATTAGACACATGGGAAAGAAGCTTATTCATGTGAGGAACAGCCTTATCCTCATTAAGCCACGTCTGTCTGGCCAAGAGTCTCGGCTGGATGACAAGACACTAACTGAAATTTTTAAAACCTAAATAAGTCATTGTTTTAAAATAATTGCATTAACAAATCTGTTTCCCATAAAATAAACATTTCCTGCAGATTTACCTTAGAAATCAACATTCATACAAAAATCTAAATATCACAACCGCGATTTTAATAGCTGCTTATGGTTTGCAGTAGATTTAGTCTTTTCTGTACCTTTCTCTCTTCAGGTCCTCCTGGTACGCTCTGAGCCAGGAGTCCGGGACTTTCTGGCTGCTGCAGGGAAGGCTTCTCCTCCTGCTGACACTCTTCCTGCGGGTGAAGCTGTTTCTGCGGACAGATTGGCTCCTGTTGGTCCCTCTCTTTGCGGAGGTGTTTTTCCCCGACACACAGCGGGTGAACTGCTTCAGGGGAGCACCCAGCGACATGAGGGAATCCATTTCAGGAGTTGTTGTCACTTAGATATCTGTTGGTTAATCAGGTGATTTATCCCAAGCTTTATGGCAATGTCAACATGTAGGATTGGACACTACAGCTCTTTGAAAGTTCAGGATAAAAGTCTCCTCTGCAGAATGAGGCTTTTTATCGGATGAACCTGTAATCTGCAAAGACAAAAGAATAACAATGCACATGCTAATAAAGAAAATGCACCTTAACATTATCTACCTTAAAGTACAATAAACTGTGCGTGTCCAAAAGAAGCAACATCACTGACCTGCAAGTGGAATCTCTTGTAGACAAAATCAGCTGATAGTTTCATTCATTAAAACTGCAAAGCCATTCGATGCATTGCTCCCAGCACTGGAGTTTGTGTACCTGTGAACACTTCAGTCACTGTTGGCTCTTATGAGGATTTGACTTGTGACCTTACTAGTCCTCAAACAGGATTACCTGAAGACGCAAGAGTTGCTTATCTCATTACCAACAGAGTAGTTCCCAACAAATCTGCACAGGCAACAGCTGCTTGTTTGCTTTTGGCCACTGAAATAGCTCATATGAATTTATCGTTCCATCTCAGTCAGACTGCTCTCGGTTCAAAGGGTGCATTTTCAATTTTAGTAGCAAGAACACAACTTCAAGACATTATCTGATAAAATGTCAGAGGAAGCCAGACAGTGTGGACAGACTGGCAGGCGGAAGGTGATGCTTTTATGACGCAGGGAGGATTTCTTCCTTTCCTCCAAAGACAGTTTCATTGATACATTAGGCGCCTACGTCTGACTCACTTCATTCACTGATTCATTCATTCAGTTAAGTCAGAACTGAAGGCAGGTCTGGAAAGACATGACTTCCACTCTGTCCACACTTTAGATGCTTCAATGTGCAACTTATTTAATAAACAGTGTATTGCGTATATAGTGAATATCTTTAATTCTACACTTGAAAAATTCAATTTACTACTAACATTCAGATTTTCTTCAGCTGCAAGCACTGGCATTTGCATAATGTCAGTCAGCAACCTTATATTACTACCCATCTGTTTATATAACATTTTTTAGTTCTCTGGCAGAAGTGATGGAACCAAGGCTTAATTACCAACCATGCAAACGAGCCAGCTCACTAACCTTCAGCCCCGGCTGGACCCTACATCTTAGGGTCAATCAATTACACTTTCTACGAAGAGAAGTCTTGTATTATTATTATTATTATTTTACAAAGGAGTGATGTATAGAAGGGCCCTAATTTTGGCAGCTATAGAAATAGTGAAGTCGGAGGCTCTACAGCTAGGAAAATGACCCATTCATAGACAGGACTTAAGGGAGAAATTGGGACAGCGAATAAGGTTAATGAAGCAACAGTAGACTGGCACATTACCGACAGATGGTGAATCCTACACATGCATGGATACACCTGTTGCAGCAGATCTTCAGTGATTCAGTCTCTCTCTGGTCTCGACAAGGTGGCAGTTGAGCTTAGATTTTGGAAAGGAATAAAAGAGAGATTAGTTTCCTGCAGGAATTAACTAACACGATAGGACTAGGAGTAGAAGGCATTCAACAGCGATACATGTGACTGCCTAAAAAAAGCCTAATGACAGTCACTGGTTTGGTTTTACATATAATTTTATCAAAGCTTAATAATTATCAGTTCAAGAGATTTGAAACCAGTTACAGTGAAAAGCAAAGCCAATTTTGAAAAGTCAAATCATAATGTAAACGGACAGCTTCTAAACTCAGTGATGTACTGGACTGCATGCTTAGTAACAGATGACATCTTTCCAAAGGTTTACAGGCAGATTTGAAAGAAGCATGTTTTCTTGGTTTCATAAAGTCTTTTTTAAAAATAAAAATGATAGTCACAGTTTGTCTTCTATCCACTCAAGCATCTTAGACGCACATCACTTGGCAGTGAGGTAAGAGACCGACTCAGACACGCTGTATTATTAAAAGACAGAACACCTCCGTTTAGCTACCAGAGGCCCAAACTGATACTGAGAGCACCATAAGCCTTTGGCAAGGAGGACTTTAATTCTACACAATAATACATATATACAGTTTTATACGCTTTAATTTCATACAAAAAACAAGTCATGTACAGGTGGGCGGTGGGGACTATGACCTATTGGAACTCATAATAAATACCATCAATACTGGAGCTGTGTGCTTAACCTCAATGGAGAGACTTCAGGTCTGACCATGTCAAACATGGAAAAGGCAGTTTTTTGTATTAAAATGTATGAGAATGTTCCCATGACTAATGCTCAACTAAACCAATGAGCAAAACACGAACGTGTCACCCACTTCATCCACACCCCTACATGCACACACGCACACACACACTCACACACTCACACCCAGAAAGCATTGCAAAACATAAACATATATATTTATCAATAAGACAGGCCACAGAGGCCTGTGTGACTGGAGTGTCCGTCACCATTATCATCTCACTGGCGAATAATGACAAGCCCACCGACTGGAAATTTAGAGTTTCCATATATGGGAAATTCCTTTTATACATAAAATAACATGAAAATATTTACGCAATGCAAGTGCTTGCATGACAACGTAAACAAAACTTGAGACGCTAGTCTCTGCTGGAGATACTTGCAACTTCCAAAGAAATATGATATTCAATTCCAATGACCTGATGTTAGAATAATAGAATACCTTGCATGTCTTCATGTTTAAAAGTATGTGGGTGAGGACTTGCGCTGCATATACAGCTCTATCTCCTTTTTACCCTTTCCTTGGACTTCAGAATCGGAAGACATTTCTTCTCCAAAACTGGGTTGTTATTTTTTTATGACTGGCTGTAGTAGTGCTTATTACCTTAGAGAAGTGAATTATTTCTTTCTTTACATGCTGATGAGAACTACAGACGGACGGACGGACGGAAGGAAGGAGGGAAGGTGGTTCAGAAGTCAAAAGGAAGACAGGAGCTGCATAGAGGGCTACTTTGGATATAAACAATCTTCCATTTAAGATTTCTCGGCCTCTACCGAGGCAGTGACCACAAGAAAAGATTGATTTGCCTCTTTTCCAGTCTTTTGTGGTTTATATTTTGGTCTCTTGTGGCTGCAGAGGTGGACATCAGAGGGGCAAGGTGGAGGAGCAAGAAGTTTAAGTGTCCATGCTTTAATGACAAACAACGGAAAACCTCTGAGGCCTTGGATTCATTTAACAGCTCAGCTGCTCCACATAAAAAGGACTTGATCTCTTCTGTCACTCAGTCTTTGGAGTCTCAAGGGTCACCGGCTGATGTCCCGGTTGCCCTCCCAGGTCTTGCTGCCTGCTGCCTCACTGCCCCCATTCTCGAAGAAAGGGTGTTTGAGGGAATCCGCCAGCACCAACCTCTTGGAGGGCTCATACTCCAACATGCTTTCAATGAGGTCAAACAGCTGGTGGTGCTCCTCTGCCTCTGATAGCAGATACCGCTGATGGAACAGACCAACAGGGAAACAACAAAGAAAGGAACAAATGAGCAGGAATATTGACAGAAAGAAAACTCAGTGCAAAACAAAAGACACTATTGTTGCTTCAGTACAATGCACTGTTTTCAGTTTTGGGCTCTGCTAATTATCATTTTCATTCCTATCCCACTCCTCTTACCCGTAAGGGCTTGCAGTTTTCTCTGACATATTTCCCTGCTGAGGAACTCTCATCCCAATCCAGACGACCACGATAGAAATACTTCTGCTTCCTGAGGGTACAAGTCAATCAGTGTCAGCAGCGTTCGAGCATGTGCATGTTGTTTTCTATATAAAAGGTGAATTTGTGTGCAGTTTGTGGGCATTTTTATCTTTTTTTAAGGTGTTTGTACCTGGTCTTACGAATCATCCTTGAGGGCACTGGTCCAAGGATTCTTTCCATCATAGCCAAATGCTCCCTGTTGTCATGAGTCTAAGATAAACAGAAGACAACCAGGATTCAGCAGGAAAGACAAACAGACAGAAAGGAAGAGACTAAGCCAGAAGGTAAACAGGGATTAACTACTAATGATACCAAGTGTTCATTCGTATCAGATTGAGAGGGGTGTGTCCACCAAAGCGTATTCTTCTTGATGCCAGCGTATTTTTCATATTGTAAAGAGGTGTTGAGCACTTCTTCTGCACTAAACACTGCACACCTGACATACATACACAAAAAAACCTGTGTCTCCAAACCACTCCCAAGCGCATGCGGCTAAGTGTCTTCACAAGAGTGTGACTTTTCAGTTGGCATAAAAAGACTTTTCAGGTTGACACACAGCTAGACTGCTGGCTTCCCTTGATGCTACTCACTCACTATTTACACTTGTATGTGGCCATGCATTCTACGTTTATCATCGTTTGGTGAAGAAACAGTCAAAAATATTAGTTTATTAATATCAAGATGAGGAAATCAGTCCTAACTGAATAAATCTCACATCCTGCTGGAATAATTACAGCACTGTTGTTTACCTGGAACAAGGTAAAGCCCAAGTAGTATTCAAACAGGATACAGCCAATACTCCACACATCACAGGGATGACTCCAGCCAAGTTCTGAAGGACAAAAAACATGTTGTGAGTACAAGAACACATAGAAAAATGTATCACTGTGAAAAGTACTCCAGACTTAGGATAATACTTGGGCTTGGACTTAGGCTAATACTTTGTATCATATAAAATTATTCACGATTCAAAATTTTAGCTTCAAAAGGCACTTCTGTTTAGATTTTGAATGCCGTGTACTACTTCCAAGAACAATTAAAACCTAGTAGCATTAATTCATAAAATAAAAACAGGGTGTTAATTTGTACTCCTCAAAACAGCCAGAACCCATTTATCGCCGCAACTGCTGCTTCCAGACAGTGACTTAAAGTGACACTGTTGATATTGTAGTGTACATGTGAATATACTACTTATGTAAATTAAATCAGAAACATTGTGATATGATCCAGTTTTTGGCAGAACAAGGCACCGTAAATATTTTAAAATATTTTTTACAACAGAGAAATCAGAGTGGGGATGCTGAGCTGGACTTGTTTCAACTCGTACAACACAGTCGGTTCCAAATTTTTGCTCATAAGAGTAAAGGATGAACAACTGACCTATGCCAACTAAAACAGGCACAGCTGTTCATCTCCAGATCCGATTTTCCTGTAGAATATTTGGCCCTTTGATTGGTGGAAATCATACACACCCATCTACTCCACACCTACAGTCATTCTCACCTAGTATGACCTCAGGGGCTCGATAATGCCGTGTGGACACAATGGTGCTGTGGTGCTCGTGGTCAAAAGTTGCACTGCCAAAATCTACCACACGTACTGCTGTGCTCTTAACAGTCCGCTCCTCTCGTTTCTGCAAGAAAGTAAAAACAAATATTTTTTTAAGCTTAAAATGATTTTCTTATGGCATAAGATAAGCTGGAATTTTATTAATTTCAAATTAATTAATATATCTTGTCTCTGAGGTGTCTAATGCAAACTTTGTTTACATAGTAGATGTTCAATATAAAAACTTTGACTTTGTCAGATTTCCCCCAAAAATATGGGCATTTCATATGTATTCATGAGACCATCAAGCAACATCTACTGGCAAAATTTTCTTCTATCTGCAAGAAATCTGGTGAATTTTACCTAGAACTGAGTAGTGAGTAATCTGAAAGTAATACTGGCTGTTCAGGTTTGGAACCAACCTGCCTACCAACAAAAAATGTTTTTCATATTTTTCCTCTGCATTGTACTTTTTCTTACCTTCTCTACATTGTAGGACATTGTAAAGTCGGAGTTAACAAACAGGATGTTCTCAGGCTTCAGGTCTGTATGTGTCAGCTTATTGTCATGGAGAACTGTGGTGAAAAAAAAAACATGGCTAATTCAGGCTTTCACATTTGACAGTAAATTAACTTAAATCTACTTTACACAAACCATCTTCCAATCATTTAGTGCTGATTATATACTTAATTTCAGATTAAATATATTACAACATGATCCTGATAATTTGTATGATCATTATACTAACTTGGAAAACAAACAATAGTCAGATAAATAAGATGAGAACAACAGTTACAATAGTAAAATGTAAACAGTATTGATGCTGACATTTGCGAAAATTACCTAGCAAACTTAATAGGCCCAGCCAGGATTTTAGCATTATTTTGCTATGAAGAAGCTTAATAAGCCAACAGTGACAATCCAATTTGCTACTATGCCCCCATGTGGGCAAAGGCAGTCTACCACAAACACCAAATTAATTTATTCCAAGTGCTTCACATGTAGGCCACTGATTAAGACATTAATGCCTGACAGTGTGATTCTGGGAAAGCTAAACTTTTTTCAGGGACACTAATTAAAAAAATATATTATTATCAGAATATAAAATTTCAACTGAAAAGAGTCACAGTTAATTACATTCTTAATTCTATTCATCCAAAGCTCTTATCCATACATTTCTTATACGATAAAATAACTTACACTTCACAGCAAGACAGATTTGGTAAGCCATGTGTCTGACTTGACCAATTGAGTACGGCAGGTAGTTGTTTTCCTTTAAGAAGTCGAAGGTGCTCAGAGCTAAAAGCTCAAACGAGATACACATGTGACCATGGTAGTCAAACCAGTCATACATCTGTACACACAAGCTGCAAGAGAAGAAAAACATGGGAACTTTAACAGTACTGCTGCAGATCATTTATGCCAACACAATTTCACTGATACAACAGCTAAATAACGCAGTTTTAAAGAGACTGAAGATAACACACTGACATAACATTTCATTAATAAGTCTCATAATCTTCCAGAAAACATCACTGAGCTGAGCAAACCACTGAAATGAGCAAAACTAGTTTGGCAAGTGACATTTAATTACAGAACTAGTACATCACAGAATTGTGATGGTATGCACACGAGTTGGTTAAATCTGTCAGGCTTTTGTAAGAAAAAAAAAAAAAGTCTATTTGATAGCAGTAGCACAGTACTTAGTCACAACTCACAATTTGTTATCGGGGTCCTTTTCATTGATCTTTTCCAGTACATTAATCTCTAGGCGAGCTGCTTCCTTGTATTTCTCCACATTCTTGATAATTTTCAGAGCAACATGGGCTCCTCCCCTGTAATAAAACACAAAAAATAAATTACTTTGTATGTAGTTGTCACTTCAGGGTGTAGACAGACGCAGATCCCAGACAAGAGCTTGTCTGTCACACTTAATGCCAGACACCAAACTAACATGATGCGTTTAGTTTAAGATAAAATATAACAGTTAAGTACCTGACTATAAAAGCAAAAACTCTAAGATTCATTGTATTCATAGGATAAGAAAAGAGAAGACACTCCTTGCAGCAGCTCCAGAACATTAGTAAAGGATCACTTTATGTCACTATTTAATAATCCTGACCATGAAAATGGACTCATTTGACGTACATTTTAAGCTCTGTCACAAGACAAAAAAATCTGCCACAAGAGGCAAAACAGTCTAGTTTTCTTGGGGGCTAAGGTACAGCAGAGCTGATTTCTCCACAGTACAATGCACTGTGTGATCAACAAAGGCAGCAGAAATAAAGATGGAAACTTTGACATAGTAGATTTTACTACCACTACTCCACTGACAGGAAGCAGTAAATAACAGCAACTAGAGTGCATGTTTAATACTCTTATCCCAATCCTATTTTGCCCAAGTCTAGCATGACACAAAGACGCTCGCTTCTAAAAATCAAACAGTGTGAATAACTATTCCCTACTGAGGGTCTTGGAAATAAGACCCCCAGAGGCTGACAGCTGTTGTTTTTTCAGTTTCAGCTGACACACACCTGCGATGGTCAATGCACTGCATCACCCTCCCAAAGGTGCCTTCCCCCAAAGTGCTGACAATCTCATCTGCAACACAACACAGAGAGAAAAGGAAGAGAGAGGGAGAGTGGGGAAAGAAAGAAAAGGAGCGTTAGACATGTGGACTCGAGCAGGAATACGTAATACAAAAGTGTAGACAGGCGAATCCCTGCTAGCGTCCATCCCCTTTTCAAAACGCTGCCTATTCAATCTGGCAGGCTGAAAACACTTTGAGGTAGTCTATGACTGAATGGACGGGACTAGGATACAAAATAAGGGGGCAAACATAAAGCACTCCCTTCCTTTGATGACCAATTTGCAGTCATCGAAAATGAGGGCACATCCTTTCAAGATGTGGCCGCTTTTGCCCAAAAGAATAAGAGAGTACTGTATAAAACTGAAAAAATTAAAACTGATTAGTATTCCAATGACGTATGATGGATTCTCAGAGGAAGTGTGAAATGTAAGAGTGTTTTCATGTGTGCTGGGTGTACTAATCTTAATAAAAATGACTAAATAAGTGATGTGCATGTGAGCTTTCTACTAGAAAAAAAAACCCTACGACCCTAACAGTGGGAAATAGCTAGCTTAAGTTACAGATTCAAAACTGTAGCTGAGTTTAAAGCTAGAGTACAACAGAAACAAACAGTTGCAAATGGAATTCTACGTTTAGGAAAGTCAAGTAACCTGTGAAACATAGAAAATGCTCCACAGCTTAAAATCCTAAAACAAAAAAAGCAGAATTTATCTAAAGTCCCTCTCAAAATCTTCAACATTCTTGCATTCCACCCTGCTATTTCAGCTAGAGCGGAGAGCATTCTAGCAAGGCATCATCATCAGGCACTCCCATGTCATGTAAATGCTCTATGCTTTAATACTCATATGGAGAAGGGTTACGATAGAGTAGTGGCAGTGAGTACATCTCTCTTGCAGGACGTCCCCACTCCGACAGATCAGGTGCCCTTCCTCGTCGTCCCTCACACTCAGTGCCCGCGTCCGGCTGTCGCTCCGCTGTTTTCGCACCCAAACCGCCATCAGCAGGTCACAACACGACCGAAGGGGACAGGGGGGTTTCAGGGGCAGCCGCAGCCATGGCGTCGGGCGGCACAGGTAGATGAGGAGGGAGGAGGAAGGTGGTGTTGGTTGTAGTTGATGTAGTTGTGGTTGTAGGTGGGTTTCGTGGTCATGGGGCGATTCACGCATGACACCACGTGAAGGAAATATATAACGATAGGGATATAGTGCAAGGGAACAAGTCAAAGATCACATGTTGTCCTCTGCTCCTCTCCCCCCTCTACCTTTAAACCACAGCTGCTTACAAACAAGGAAGCAACTGGCATATCCATTCATCTACGCAAAAACCAATTAAGACAGTAATATAACTAATCCAAAACTGACCTCGATTAAATAGAATGGATGATAAAATGCCAGGACCATATGTTTTCAAGCAGGAAAAAAATTAAAGATAACCCCAAAAGTTACACTATATCAAATTCTACCCCTTGCTCACTTACATTTATAATACTTAGTATGTGTGGTTAATCATATCCCACACAAAAAGAAACATTTCATAAATCTGAATCATTTTAAATGCCAGTAACATCTAACAAAAATATGATTTCAATGAAAACATAAGTTTTGCATCATGTTTGGTAGAACATTTTCATTTTTTTCTGTCTTCACTGAAATGTACCCATGGCCAAACAACTGCCATCAAGGATATTTCTGCATTTTTCAACAGAAATAAAAAAGACTGCATTTATCAAAGGCTGTGCCACAGAACTAGAATTAAGTGTGACTACGTGAAACTACACTTTCAAAGGGAAATATTAGAGCCATGGTAAATGTGTATGTGATGAACAACAAGAACTAATGATTGATCAATAATGCACTACTATAAAGTGTTTGCATAAAAATGAAACTGTTCTGCCAAAAAATGCCACCGTAACCAAACCCACTTAAACAAACAAACAAAAGAAATCCCTCCGACAGAACATAAACAAATCATAAAGATTGTACTACTTACCAAGTCCAGGGGCTGTAAAAAGGAAATGGTTAGGGAGAGACAGAGACAGAAAGAGCTGAGTGAAAGAAAAAGGAGGTGGAAAGATAGAGGAAGAGGAGAGGTAAAACACTATCTCAGGTCTGGCTGTACTCACCGAGGAGGATGGGCTATAGGACCTGGTTCTACGCCGCCTTCGTTTGTGCTTACGCCTGCTGCCTTTCCGCCGGTACGACTCATCCCGTTCACGTTCCCTTTCACGACCGCGTCGGTAGTCGTACATGTTCGGAGAGAAGTCCCGTGGATAGTAACTTTCAGCTGCTCCATGTGGCTCCCTCTCTCTATCGCGATCTCGATCTCGGCTCTGATCCAAGCGTCTGTATCCCTCGCAGTATCTTCGGTCAAATGGTCGGTGTTCCGTTGAGCGATTGTCATAGCTGCGACTTAATAAGTGGACAGAGACACATTGAAACCTAAAGATTGACCAACAGACCAAACTTAAAAATAGGATTTCAAGTGCTGATAATGTAAAACACATTAATAGTGTAACAGCCCAAAAACATTTCACAATATTCATAACTATACCTCCTTGAGCGCGCATAACTTCCTTCTTGTCTGTGTCCTCGTCCCCTTCTGTCTCGGTCTCTCTCTCTGTCACTGCTGGAGGAGTAAGTAGGTGATCTTCTGTGCCGATGTCTTCGCCCTCTGTCTCTGTCTCTGTAACGGTCTTGGTAGCTACTTCGACTGTCTCTGTCCGAAGACGAATACCGTCTATTGTGAGGCATCTACAGTATTATAAGAAAGACAGACAAAACATTATTGAAATTTCTACAAAAAAAACACAATCAGAGGCCTAGTGCAAAAATACATTGTAAATTCATTAGACATTTACTGCCTGCAAAACTACAAGGAACTCCTGTTCACATTTTTCTTTTTGCCCAATATATTCACATTAAAGGAACAGCTGTTCACTGCCAGACTCAAGTGATTTGTGGGACTCGGTAAGAGGGGCAGTTGTACTCCAAAATGAACCAAACAGTCTGCTTGAAAGTGTCATTAGTGGCAGTGAAAGTGAAATGCAAATACAAACTCCACTGTTAAACAAGGTTGCAGAGAAGAAGACAGATCAAACTGCTCCTCAACAGCAGATCAAGAGAGCTACTTGACGAAAATATATTTGGTATATGTGGTTGCACAGGAGGCCTACATGTGAATACAACCACAGTTAACATTCCAACTTTGACGTGCATCAAGATGAAGCATGCAGCCTATAAATCTGTGCAAAAAATAGTTACAGCTAGACAGACAACTGTTGGAGCAGGCCTGCAGACATGTGGACAGAGAATAACGTGTATATAAGGGGATGTGCGTTTATAACCCTGTTGCATGATCCTATTAAACAACTAACAACTCCCTAAACCAAATACAGTGTTGGTTTAAACGACTGTAAACAACAAACTGGTTTGGTAGTCACGAGTAACATAACAACATACAATTTCAGTTACGCATTAACTAGAGGACATGCATAACTGCATTTTAGGTTTATAAAATAACGTCAGCTACTCATCAGGCTTCCCCAGTGTTTTTTCTAGCTTTCTTTTTTCTCCCACCGTGTAAAGCGATGCAAAACCCGCATAACCGTTAGTAAAATTAACCGTTAACGTTGTTAATGTCAGCAAACACCGCCACATTAAAGCACGGCAACTCTTTCAAACTCAAACACGTTAACTAACATCAAAAATAGCTTCAAGCTCAAAGACAACTAACTGATAAACGAGCGACGTACTCGCGGTTAGCACTGCCCTGCTAGCAACTAGCTAATGTAAATAATTTGACCGCCATCTTAGCTTAGCTATCGGCTAAACGGCTACTTGTGCTAGCTGTCGTACGGACTCGAACGTCGCTCTGTGAGCTTAAAATTAACGTTTACCGTTTTAGCAGCGAGGCCTGTGCGTTTGTCCCACAAAAAATCCGTGGTGGCGTTCCAGTTTTTATTCCTATATCTTCTTGCTTGCCCGATGTTCAAGGCTCTGTTGCTATCAAGCAGCCAGGGTTTTTTTTAAACTGCCTTCCCAATACAGCTAGTTCTGGTTCAGACCAGAGCTTGTAACGCCTCCCTGCGCTGAAATGCTGCTAGTCCACTATGTACACAACCACAGGTACCTAGTGAACCAGCTACCCAGAACCTGCAACAGTATAAATAATGCTGCTAAAACTCAAAATGCGACATTTTCCAAGGTTTACGTTAACATAACAATGTGGTGCTTAAGGAGAAATGTTATTTAGCCAGCTGGGTTTATCATCTGGTGAGAAACCTGACCCATTTGTTTTTATTTACTATGTCATAACTTCTGTTTTTATATCTATGGTTTTAACTCATACGCACCATAATTTTGACATAGTGGCTCAAAATTTTATTTTGTATTTAAAAAAAAAAAAAAACTACTCAAAATGTTGAATTATCTCAGATTTTTGGCTTACCATGATTCATTCTTTGTTTGTTTTATTCATGGCAAATAAGCAATCAACAGGAAATTAAAAAATAACAAAGAGTATAATATAACTAATTTAAAATCGACGTGAAAATGAAATTGCAGGACCATATGTTCATAAGCAGGAAAAAATAAAGATAATCCCAATATTACTATATCAAATTCTACCCCTTGCTCACTTACATTTATAAAGCTTAGTAGGTGTGGTTGAACATATCCCTCAAAAAAGGATGATTTAATAAATTTGTCATTTTAAATTGCACCAACTTCTACCAAAATATGATTTTAAATAAAATTTTAATTTTGCATCGTATTTAGTAGCACACTTTCAAGTTTTTCAGCCAATCTTGGTATGTTGCCAAACAACTGCTAGCACAGGTATTTCTGTCTTTTCCAATAAAATAATTAAAAATTATATTTTATTTATGTGAAACAAGAAAGCAGCTGACATCCTTTCATCAACGCAGTAATATAACAAATTCAAAACTGAATTGTCAGATTAAATAAGATGGAAGGTCAAATAACAGGACCATATGTTTTCTAGTAGGAAAATTTTTAAGATAAACCTAGTATTTATACTCTATCAAAGTCAGCCCCTGGCTCACTTGCATTTATAATGCTTAGTAGGTGTGACTGAATACACCCCTCACAAAAAGACACATTTCATAAATTCAAGTCATTTCAATCAAAATAAGTAAAAGTTTTGCATTTTATTTGTTAGAACATTTAAACATTTTTCAGTCAACTTTCACTCAAATTTACATGTGGCCAAACAATTGCTGTCACAGGTATTTCTGCCCTTTTCATAAGAAATAAAAACATATATGTATTGTCTAACATTCTCATTTATTTACTGTATTTTCCCAGCAAAAACAGGTTTCAAAAGTGTGTGGATTACATATACACATACAGTATATAGATAGATTGACTTTTGTGGGTTAACAAGTTTAAATAAGTTTCACAAATATAAAACAAATTCTCTTCATTTAAAAAAACACAAAAATGATCATACAAAATCACATATTTCTATTATTGGACTGTTTCAAGTCAGATTTTTGTATCTTCAACAAGGTAGAACCTTTGTTAGCACATGAGAGTCTCATCATCGTAAAGCCTTGAAAGAAAAACAACCGTCAGTTATGGAACTCTGCTCATCAGTCAGCTCAGTTGAGTGGACAGATTTCAAAGGACCCAGGCAAGCTTGAAGAAACATCACTGGGCTGTGAGATGCTTTTGGTGTGGAGGTCACAGTGGAAATTGGAGGTCACCTGACACACACTGGCCCAAAGACACTGACAGACTCTCATGATACGACACAGCACATCTGATCTGAGGGGGATTTTGCTGCATCACTCATAAATAGAGGTGTAGAGGAAGCCAGCAAAACATTTTCAGTGTATGTACCTCACAAGTAAATTTTTTTGCTATAAATGGGACACCAGCTTGGAACGCTGTATCCAGTTCTCTTCACATTCATGGTTCCATCAGGGTTTATGATCCTGGAGTAAACAAGTCAGGGAAGTACAGAGGAGACACGTTAGATATTTTGAAATAACCTGAATAACTTATTTATTTAGCATAAGCAAACTGACTTTGAAAAAGCAAAAGAAAGTGGATGGGTGGATGGATTTAACTTACCATTAACTGAGGTCATTTTGTTCTTCATCTCCATGTGTGGCCTCATATTGACCATGTGTTCCAAGCGAATGGAGCCTCGGTAGAGCCACTCCTTATGTTGATCATCCTAAGCGTGATGACACACAAACTAAATTAAGCCGTGCAATCTAAATAAATACAACAACAAGGGAAACATGAAGAAATCAGTAGGAGATACTTTACAGAGTGATTTAAAATGGTACTGACCGGAAAAACAACCTGTATCAAGCTGCAGTCCAGCAACACAATCTCACAACTCTGCTTGACTCCGTTACGGTCTACATTTATTGTCTGTCCAACCTTGTACTGGGTCTGGGGCGGATAGGGCCAGGACTTCATGTACTCCTGCATGAAATACCTGTGGCTGTCGTCTTTGATATCATCCAAAGGGTCTATCACTGTCATAGAAAGTGGCACAAAATCTTGTCACTCTTCTTACAGGTAGTGTTACAGTAACAGGTGCATTAACAGGTACAAAAATTTGATTTCCACTGCATTAATTATCATAAACACTTTCAGGGGAGACTTTTCATAGGGGCTCTGTAAAAGATAACAAAGATCATTTTGTGGGTAAAAAGCAAGCTGAAAAAGTTTCACCGGGGCAAGTAAAATTAAAAGGGTCGGTCTCAGGTAAATTTTCATTTCTCTTATCACTACTTTAACATAGTTCTAGATCTCTTAACCTCTGCTCACGTTTCAGATTTTGTCAGTGATTCAACTAAGTTTGCAGTGATTACTGACATCTGTTTCCCGCCTAGAAAAACAAGTAAGCTAGTCAGAATTCTAACAAACTAATTCAGAAGTTGGGTGTCAACTTCCAGTGACAGAGCCTGAAAACACTGCCACATAAATGACAACAAGCATGGATGAGATTGACCCAGCTGTATAGCTAGATATGCTGCAGTTTGGCTTGGTTTTTCCACATTGATTTATCACACAGAAGATATTTTGACACAGCAGAAAACACCCAAGCCAAAAATAATAACATCTGTTCCTTTTCTGTTTTGACAAGTCACAGTGTTTGCTGTGTAAAAAGCCACAACATCAGCCTTACACATCAGCCAGTGTAGAAATCTTCACTGGTCCAAAAATTCACGGCGAAGCCTATAAAGACCCCAACAAACCCCGTCTACGATTGGATAGCTAGGACTGGGACCTATGCAGAACTGAGATATACTAGACCCAAACCCACAAAACCAATCGGCACTGATTTTATAGGTTATTGCTATTAAAAACTTGAATAATACATTAACAAGTTGTCACAACAAAATCTATGAATGAATGCAACAATATGACGTTAGTAGCCCGTTACGACTGCCTTTACCTTTAGAAACCAAACGTTTTTAAAACTAGACTGGAGCAATTTTCCAAAATAGCGTCACTAATTGTACTCAAATCTCTCAAATACATGAACTTGTGTCTGGCAGGGGAAAAAACAGGCCTTGTGTGAACTTACATGGTTTGGACACCAGGCGAAGTAAAGGTAAGCCAACATAGGTGGGCCTGTGATCATCAGTAAACACCAGGAACCTGTTCAATTATAAAACACACATCCATCAAACTGAATGAATTCAATTCTTGAAGGCATAATCTGAACTGAAGCATAAAAAGTTATCCATTATGAGTAGCCCACCTCATGCGGTTTCTTCTGTTGGGGATCTCTGCCAGGATTCCAGGCAAGAACAGGGACTCATCACTTTGACTCTTGACCACCACACGTGCACCAACAAACAGCTGCGCCAACTTTGGCATGTCGTCAAAGGCTATGTGGTGACCAGACACTAGACTCTTCCCCTTTTCTTCAAAATTTACTTTGTATTTCACCTTGACATCTGTTTAAAAGGTGGGGGAAACAACAAAATTAGCTTCAACATGCAGCATTTTTCTTGAAGGTGTGATATCTCAATATAAGGAATTTGTGGCAACTACATCTCTGCATATTAGATTAAGTCCATTTCTGGCCACATCCTTGATTCACTTTTCATGACCAAACCCCATATCTTTATTCGTATTTTGAAATCTACAGAAAATTAGGTAATAAAACATTTTTAAACCGTTCTCTTCTTTTCTCTGAGGCTGTTAGAAGCTCTTGAATTACATGAGTCTCTGAGTATGCAGAGCAAATCAATTCAAATTCAGAAAAGTCTGAAAGTCTGTGAATGAACTGTACATCGTTGGCCTACAATTAAATCCAAAGAACATGCTAAATTTAGAACATCCTACATATGGAACTGATGATAACAGTTTACAGTCAGCACAACACAGCTATGGTGTGCACACATGCTTTGACTCATTAACAGTGTTTTAATTGATTCCACAAATGAAAAATTGTTTTACAAACTGCCAAATAAATGTCACATTAAAGGCAAATGTGCTGCATAATATTCAGTTTTGTGCCTGCTAAAAATTCAAAAATTCTTACCCTTAGTTACTAGTTCCAGAATTGTCCCCCGTTGCCAGCACATGGCCCTCCTTCTGGCCAGGACAGTCATGTTCACGCTGATCTCTTTTTTTGGCATGCTAGCAGAGGTCTCAGTAGTGGGCTGGTACTGAACTGATACTATTGTTGTGGATGTTGCTCCTGTCAAAGTGTAAAAGGAGCAGAACATATTAATATAAACTCCCTCTCTGGTCATTGATTAAAACCCTAAAAACACACCTCTGTGTATTAAAATTACATCTAAAGTTTTTTGCCTTTCATCTCTTTAAATGGTTTAGGTCCAACTGTACAATGTTGCCTTACCTACAGTATATTGCTATGAAGTCCCTGCCTCTCTCTCCACCCATCCATCAACTGCTTGTTGCAATCTCGAGCACACCAACTCTCCTACAAATCTGCACCAGCACTGTAAAACTATTCTACCCTGCACAATGGCAAGTTTTAATATTGGAGTACTTCAACTTGGGTAGTTTTGTGTTGACAAGCAGAGAGTGTTGTGGCAGTTTAGTTAGCAACGGGTCACCATGACAAAGAGTCTACTAGCGCATAGAATAATATACATTGTTCCTCAGTTCATGTTATTGATTAATCAATTACTGATTGATACTGCTGCCGATTACCGGTTAAGAAAACTTTACAAAATTTGCATTTGCAAGATTTCAGTTAAACTGATGAATTTCAGGAAAAATAATGTGGGGGGGGGGGAAAGATGTCTAATTATAGACAAGCCCATGGTGTGTAGGTTACAAACAACAGCAAACTGTCTGTTTATAGTAAGTTGTCTACTTTACCTCTGTCTTCTTCTGTAAAATACTATAAATGACTAATTTAACTGTCAAAAAATACAGATAGTTGAAAACATCAGCAGAGAAATAAACTCGCTGAGCATGGCACTATGGTTTTACATCAGCAGAAAAACATGTAAAGGACAACATGAATTTCTAAACTATGGTGACAAAATGACAATGAAAATATTGGGTTTCTCTCTATAATAGTCTAAGGTCTTAACCGTAGTACTGTAAGCAAAGTGCCCTGACATGATATATCTTTTGATTTGGTGCTATTACAGAGGATATATGAGAGCAATGAAGTATAATTTTTAACACTATGACAAAAAATATCCAACAATAAAGATTCAGAGTGGTAGAAGTGTTTTTACATGATGTGTTGTGCCGTGTGCTTACCTTTAGTGTTTGCTGGCATTGTCGATGTTTTCTTTTCCTGGCTGTTAGCATTGGTATCTGTCTCGGCTTGGGGTGTTACTGTTGTGTTGCTTTTAGCATCTGTATTTGCACTTGCATGCGGTGTCGAGGTTTTCGTTACACTGTTCTCTTTGGTGGTTGTCGGTGTTGACGTCTCTGCTCTACTGCTCGTAGCACCAGAATTTCTGCTCGCTTGGGCGGCTGCATAACTTCGATCCCACTTTTCATTCCTTGTATTTCTTTTCCTCCTCTTGTTTGAAACAGTATTTAAACTTGAGACAGAAAAGTCTGAGTCGCTCGAGTCCTCTTCTGGTTCCCATATCATATCTGACTCAGCACTGCTTAAAGTTTCATCCTCACTGCAGTGTTTCTGAGGTTTTGGTTGAGGTAGAGTTTTAGCAATCTTGGATGCAGGTAGCCTAGTCAAGACCACCTTAAGTTCTTTGATTAAAATGTGATGTTCTTTTTCTCCATAATGTCTCCGCGGGTTGTCATCGTCTTCTAACGGTAACAGAAGAGCAGGGCCATAAGATGCTGGAGGTCTGCATTCTTGAGAATCAGAGTGAACAGACTCGGTTGGTGATGATGGTGTTGGCCCTAAAAAGGAAAAAGAAGCACTGATTAAATTGTCGCTTTCAAACAAACTAACTAAAACAAGACCAGTTGACATTTAACAGGTATCAATGGACACTATCACACGAAATGAATATTTTTTTATTGAGTAATTGATTTGTGTCTTACAATTTGTGCCTGTGGCGCCATCATCATCATCATCATCATCAGAGTCTGTGTCGCTGTATTCCCATCCCAGTAAAGAGTACAGTTTCTTCATAGTTTCCTCACATGCTGAAACAGCCCTGAATGACATCAACAACAAAGAGAGCATGAATGAAGCAAAAAATGCAAACAGGCAAAACATAAAAAACTAAAGAGAGAGGGACCAATATTCTCTACTTTTTAAAAAAATCTCTCATCGTTCAATGACGATATCAAATCTGAAAAACCAAAGTAATCACGTCTCTCATCACATTATTAACACATTTAATGTTCCTCCAAACACAGAGATCAGTCTGTTTTTTGCAAAAGATTTCCTTGGAATGGAAATGGAACAATAGTATTTAACAAGACAGAAGAACATTAAAGACACAAACTTCTGTAGTAGCTTCTACATTTTAGGAAATGTTAAGTCCACACGCACAAAATAATGCAGGATCCAGCCCAACTGCAATGTAATCACTAAGAATGCAGGACCTGTCGGTAAGTTTTAGAGGTGGTTACTGAGTTGGGACGTAGCCACCAACTTTTTGTTGCCACAGTTGAAAAAGCTGAATGATTAGCAGACATGCTGCATAGCATATATTCTAAACGGCAGTTCACACAATTTACTAATTGCACTGTTCAAATTGTCTTTGATTTGAAATCACTGAATTGTTCCGCCCCTAGGTATCACACTTTAATGGTTTCCAAGTAGACTGATGTTGGTAATATGTATATTATGTAAATTATGGTTGAAATATACTATTTTTTGCAAATATACTGAAACCAAAAACCCCTCACCACAATAGACCAGTTTGTAGACTAGGTCAATGAATATGGAAAATATACATTAGATGGTTAAATTACAGTTATGTGTGTTTAAACTAGGGTTCCTTTTTGTTATTTCAGGATTGTCAGATTTGCTGCATTCATATTCTTTGACAAGAGGTAGAAATAAGCGCATCAAGTAGATACAAGACTTACTCGCAGAGCTCCATGAGGTCAGCCACCTGCTTCTTCCTCCTTTCCAGCAGAGACTGCAGCAGATTGCATTTTTCTAGCGTACCTGAGGAGATTTGCTCGCTGTGCTTCACCTCGTCTCTGATCCAGCGCCGGAGCTCGTCTCTGGTCATCTCCATCACATCCCCCTCCATAATCACTGCAACACACAAGGTTTCCAATTACATGACAGAGATGAGCATGGCTTCTTCCTTGTGTATCTTCGGGAATCTAATATAAAATGGGTGGCCTCCACGAGATACACACTGTAACAAAGTATGCAGTCAATGATTCTGTCTTTTTTCCGTTATTGTAGGCAGTTTATTATCCTTTCTTGTATCTGCTAGTAGGCCTCACCTTCCATTTGTGGACTCTTCAAGATACACACAGGAATTATCAGTTGCATCAACTCGGTTGCCTATTAAATCACCAAACACAGACCCCTGTTCTAGCTCAGAAACTCCCATTATTTCACCAATGAGGTTAGAAAATGAAAACTGGACTCTAGTAGCCCACAATGTCACTTCACTCTTCACATGCATCCCCACTTTAAAAATAGTAAACACTGTGAAATGACTGGTACATGACAGCACCCTGTCTAACAAAACAAACCTCACCCCAGACCACATATCCTGCTTAAGCTCTCTTTAACAAGCACCTACTTCCACTAGAATAAGGGCTTCTGCAGAGAGAAGCATCCGTGCCAATCTCTATACGGAAGATGCAGACAGCAGAGCTCTGATGTCCTGTGCAGGAACTGCTCCCACGCACTGATTTAGATACATGGAGCAGGTGGAAGCCTTCACTCACAGAGTACATTGATGTACTGTACAGCAACATCAAGGTCAGTCAGGAGGATGCCAGAAGAAGGAGTCAGGCCTTTTTTGTATATAGGAAACCCCAACACACAGCTCAGAATTTGTTAAATGACTCTCACCACCCACTGGAACAGAAGTTGGGAGTTATCTGAACCCTACACCAGAGCTCAAAGCATGCCTACACACATCGTTTAAACGTCATTTTCAACATTTGGGCTTCCTTAACCGACTTAACTGTTACTGACCGACTGCGTTTTGATGAACATCTACTACTGACATTAATGTTATAGATTTAGTTGCAAAGCCAAACACCGCAGCACCACTGTGGGCACATTTAAATTTAAAGCCAAGTGAAAAAGATGAGCCCAGTAACTTAGAGGACAAGATTTGTTTGATTTGCAAACAAATCTAACAAATTTGTCCTGGTGGTGTTTTTTACACCACTAGGACAAATGTGGTGTAAAAAACCAAAACTAACGGAGTCATAAAATGAACATAAAAAAGACAATTGGATCATTAATGGCAATAATCTGTATGGCAATTGATCATCAACTAAAATTTAATGATTGTTACAGACCTAGTGGTTTCCAAAACTGGTCCTTTGCCCAGTTTTGGAAACCACCAAAAAGAAAGAACAGACAGAGAGGAAACCACCTATCAAAGAAACAACAGAGCTATTCCTGATGCTGGAGGAATATCTGAAAAACTCAGGTGGACAAACACTGCAACAATGTACACTTCAAGCCCAGTAATACAGAGAGGCAGTAGCTTGTCCACCCTAAAGACAGAATACCAAGGCATAACCAGAGCAATGTAGTAAACATGCTTCACTAGAAAGACAGAACAACTGCTTGTATATAAGGCTACAGGCCATTATGGCTCAGTTTACAGCCAAAGTGTAAAATTCCAGCTCTAGTTCATATCACTAGCCATGGTTAACATAATGCTGCTGTTTTTTTTATCTTGTGTTGTGAACTGCACAATCACAGCACAAGATAAGAAATAGGGACAGCAGTATTTTCTTGTTTTTGAAAGCAGTTATGGATAGTAATGACAATGCTGCCTAAGACTTCAGAATTCCTCTATGCGCAAAGTTAAGGTTAAGTTTGTTTGTTTTTTTGTTCCATCAAGATATCTCAAGATGACCTAATTTTTTTACACCATCCATGTGTCCATCATGTTTCAACAGCATAAACCAATGATGATAATGCCATGCTGAGGATTGTGGGATGTGTGATTGACGGTGATGTGAAACTACAAAATGTAGTAGCAGGATAGGGAGCTCACATACATTTCTGTGGAGGAGAAGATTATTATTGTAGTTTCTATCTGTGTCGGTGTTAATTTGTGAACTTTAACAGTACTGGCAGGAGGATTTTGTTACCCTGCTAATTCCCTGTTAGGACTTTAACAAACAATCATATCTATTGTCAAATAATCAGTTGGTTATTTTCTTAATTTATCGATGAGTTTGGCAGGTAAAATTGCAGAAAATGGTGGAAAATATTGATCTGTGTTTCCAGAGTTCAAGAGGACAAGTCTTGTTTGGTTCATAACCTACAAATATTCAGTTTACTGTCAAAGAGAAGTAAAGATAGTAGAGAATACAAAATATAAGAAGTTTGAAAGAGAGAATTTAGGCTTCTTTCATTAAAGTTAACAGCTTAATCGAATTTTAAAATTGTCTGCAATTGATTTAACAGTTGACAACTAATCGATTAATCATACCGTAATCGTATGCTAAGCTAAGCTAAACACCTGTGGTCTTAAATTCAATCATAGCATCATTCTACACAGGGACCATCAGACAGGCACCAGATGGAACCAAAAGCAAAACACACTGTTGAGGGTAAGTGCCTCTGAAAAACGTTTTAGACGTTCCCTTGACTCAAGGCTTCATCAGCTTAGGCCAAAGAAAATGTCAGTTATTAAAAAAACACATATTTACCTACACCCTGATATGAGACTAAACGCTGTCTCCGAGGTAACGGGGCTCTAGCGTTGCTCTTTATCCGCCGAAACACAGCAGAGATACATTTCCAGAACTATTCGCCTGCTGTTTATTCTCGACAGATTAAATACGTTGCTTTTAAATTAGTGAAATAAGGCACAAATCTTACCTTTATGTAGCCTGTCTAAAGTCAGACAAGTTTAGCTTCTGCTTCCTCGTCGTCGTCTTCTTCCTCTTCTTCGTCTGATGTTGCTGTGTCAAGGAGTAACAAGCTCACTGCTGCCCCCTGTGTCTCTAAGTAGGATTAGCATATACATACGTGTATATATACACACATATACATTCCAGTGTTCATTATTATTAGAAGATGTGCTGTATCATTGTAGTTGCTTGGAGGGGATCTAATGCTTTGAAGTAGCTTCATCTATAAAGAAATGCATGTTTTATGAATTAGCCATTACATGATTTCTATATAAACACTTCCTTGGAAGTGTGGACGTGAAGTAAGTGTGGTGGAAAAAAGTTTTTAAAAAATCTGCTTCACAATACTGTACAGCGGAAAACAGAAAAAGTCAAGTAAAATACAGTACTTGAATAAAAGCACTTATTTCCACCACCAATTAACACCAGCTACAAGAAAATTCAACAAATACTAAACAAGCGCCATCACAAGAGCAGGTTTTATTGCAGGTATGTTGGGCTAAATTGGTTTCAGCTAATTTTGCTTAATAAAATAGTTGCATTTATACCTTCCTTATACTGCCTTTATATAAATTAATGTAATGCAGAGATCTCTTAATTTGTATGGTGAGAAAGACATCCCTCATTAGATATCATGTTGATTTCAAGGCACAAACATCTTACTTTTAATCTCTATTGTCAGTTTGTGTTAATTTACATAAATGATTCTTAAAAGAGGAAAAGTAAAGCCTTATGCCCTAATTTTGCCATTATTTCTTATAAAATACAATAGATTCTGATTGGTTCAAGTTCAAATCCATTTAACTTATTTTCTTGTAAATTTATAGCGTGAAGTGTTTCCTCCTTTCTGACTATATTGAATCTTTGTTTCAATTTATTTTTTCGTCTCAGTCATTCACCTCCAAATTTTTACATTTATATTACATATTACAAACACATATTACGGCTTATTTGTCATGCATGCTAGTGTTTTTTCAAGCACACACCTTTCAAAGATTTTAGTGAAGCTGTAGTGTCATCTCAGTTACATTTATGTCTCCCACAAGTGTATATTAAAGGGGGGCACAATTGAAATACAGTGAAACAGCTTAGATACAGAGAACAGAGGTTAGATATCTAAAAAGGGATGTTTACTGAACAAGACAACCTATTTTACAACTGAATTTCAGTCAGTCGAGACTATAAGTTACTGGTAGTTGCAGGTCTGTGCACTGTGGAGGCCGCAGCAGAAGAAAAGACAAAGCTGGAAAAGTACGACAAACTAGATAAAATATTTTTAATTACAACTCTGGAAATGAGGCAGAGGGTATTTGCAATTGATGTAACACTTTACTTTTACATATGAAACAAAAATAATTACAAAAAAGATGAACTTGTGAAGCCAAGTACTGCACAGCCAAGAAATAACTAGAAATCCAAATAAATAGTGTTCTGATAAGATGGCTAACGAAACAAAAATTAAAATGTTGTTGACGTTATGGTGCCTGAATTTAGGAACAATTTCTTCCTAAATCTTATCAAGATGCAAAACAATGAATACATTTTAAAATGAAATAGTATAATTGCTTTACAAGGATGTTACCAAAAGTCACAGGAGTGTCGCGTAGCAGGCACAATAGAAGATGTGAGCTAAAGATGCAGCACCTTCTCTCGTTTCTTAAAAATGTTCCAACAATATCCCCTCAAGTATTTTACTTTGAACAACAATGGAAAACTATATTTAGTGTAACCCTGGCAAAGAAGCTTTTCATTAGAAACTTAACATTTTAGCCGGATTCAAGGGTGAAATGAAATGTTTATCCTCCCAGTGAACAATTAAGTGTTTAATTTGCGCAATGTATGGATTAAGTGCATGCATGGTTGCAGTGATGCACTTAATCCATGCTGTCAAAAGCTGCATTAACATAAAGTTTAAAAATGAACTGTGCAAAAGGCTGCACTACTATTACTGAAAAAGCAATAATAAACCACAAAGTAATTATATTGGCACATTTGCGAAATGAATTAAACCAAAACCAAAAAAGAAAAGTTTGGAATATGATGCAGACATGCTTGAGCTATGCATAATAAATTAAATTACATTTCGGGCTGGCATAGTCCATTTATATATCCCAAAAAATCCAACTGCACATTCCTCCAAGGTGACAGATATCATCAACCACATCATCTGTCAAACATATTAGCTGTCAGCAAGACTGTGCAAAATCTGCCCCGTCAAATTTCAACAAACTTGGAAAACTTTCTTTAAAACTGTTCTGACACTGGCACCGGTGTTGACAGAGGACTGCACTGTCAGAGTTCCCCTGTAGTTAGTCAGAGTCATCCTTGGGCTCTCCTCTCTCTTTCAGTTCCAAAGATCGAGCCACGTGTTCCAGTCGCATGGAGCCTCGGTAGATCCACTCCTTGTGTTGATTATCCTGAGTGTGACAGAAGGATAATATATTAAATTATACAAGTAAAAATGGCAGCAAAAGAATATTAATAGCTCAAAAATGTTCATCATGTCTTCTTTGTGAGACGCTCTGAAGAAGGCGAGAGCTCGTCGCTGAAACTGTCAGGTAAAAAAATCAACATTTTTACTTGCATCATATGTCTGAAGAAAGAACCTAAAACACCTGCAAGAATATTAATAGTATAGACAAAAACTTTTTTAAATGATACTGACCCTAACCAATCAGAAATAGTCTTTTACTTGCAGATGCTGCATCTTTGCAAATCATTTTTTAATTTCTGCATGACAAAATGCATATTTCTACGGTTGACATGTGGTTATGACAGATACAATACTCTGCTCCTGGTGGAAAAATTCAGTGAAAACCGGTTCGTGTTCCGGTTAGGACGCCCTTTCTGTGTGGAGTTTGCATGTTCTCCCTGTGCAGCGTGGGTTTTCACCGGGTACTCCAGCTTCCTCCCACAGTCCAAAAAGGTTAATTGATTATTCTAAATTGTCCGTAGGTGTGAATGAGAGTGTGCTTGGTTGTCTCAATGTGTGACCCTGTGATAGACTGGTGACCTGTCCAGGGTGTCCCATGCCTTTGCCTGAGTCGGCTGGGATAGTCTCCAGCCCTCCCGCGACCCTACAGAGGATTAAGCGGTGTATAGATAATGGATGGAGACAATGGATATCTCCTCATTGGTGACTTCTATATTCCTAGATGATAGTTGCTGATTTTATTTGTTTTCAATGTTATTCTTATACAAATCTTATTTTTTAAAACTTCTTTAAATTGCAACATTTGCTGCTGACTGGCTTGAAGGTGGATTTTGCTGTATTGTGTGCCTTTGTTTCCATGTTACGGGTGTGTATATATGCTTTAAAACCTGCCTGCAAATCAACAATAAGATATGTAAAATAAACAAACCCAGAAGCTTACCTGAAAAATGACCTGCATCAAGCTGCTGTCAACCACCTGCACCTCGCATCTCTGCGGTGCTCCGTTTAACTCTGCATTAAAGGTCTGTCCAGCCTTGTAATGGGTTAAATGAGGATACGGCCAGTCCTTCAGGTACTGTTTCATGAAGCACTTGTGAGGGCTGTCTGGAATGTCGTCTAAGACCTCTTCCACTGTTGAATAAAAAATTAAGACAAAAAGTCTATTAATCCTCTTACTGTTGGGACTACAAGTATATCAAATAGCCAACTGTGCAGCTCAACATGTATGAAAATGCTGTTCTGACTCCTCCCGGTGTCACCAAGGCTAAAACTGTAGGCTTTTCTGAGAACAAACACCCATTCATTTGTCCTATGGTGTACTAATGGTCAAAAACTTGACAGCATACCATAAAGGCACCATCTGATATAATATAAATAATGAATGAGCAAGCCAGGTGCACAATGAGTTGCACTGTTGATGCTATTTTTAAAAAATTATGTACTCAGAAAACTTGCCACGATTAGATCAGACACTCCCAAACATGAAAAAAGATCAAACACAATGACGGCAGAGCAGATCTGTTTGGTCTTTTCAGAGAGAATGGGTTGTGGTTTCCCAGGAGGAGGAGGAGTTTCAAGGTAGTTTTTTTAAAGTATCGAGGAAGCTGTAGAGAGTTGTTTAGCGAGTCCAAATCTCGAAACTTTACTCGTGATTGTTCTTACAGACTCTGTACTGAATAAACATTATTCACATCAGACTTTGAATGCTGTGTGAAGTCTTTTTTTAATTGTTTTTGAAGACATCAATAGTTGATCCAGAAGTGATTTTTGACTGCATGTTGGACAAAGCTGCCTGTTTTTCATGAAGACATTATAAAGATCCGTTTCTAGACTAAACCCGTTCCAAATAAAGGCCTGGCTCTCTGTAAATAAAAAAGCTCGACATGATTTGAGAATTTCTAAGTGCAAGTATAAAAATATTCGACTTACATGGTTTGCACACCAGGTGAAGAAAAGGTAAACCAACATAGACCGGCGTGTGATCATCCATAAAGACCAAGAACCTGGAAAATTACAATGTGTTTGCATCAAATCAAACTTTTAGTTTTTCTGTACTGAATTGTGAGGTCTTCATTTCTTCTAAATGTTTCAATGATATTATTGGATCATAGGTGTAGGGATTCAAATGCACACCTTAAACGGTTCTTTCTGCTGGGGAGTTCGGCCAAAACGCCAGGCAGGAAGCAGAACTTGTTCTCTTGACATCGGACGACAACACGGGCGCCGATGTACAGCTGATCCAGCTTTGGTGTTTTGTCAAAGGCGATGTGGTGTCCAGATACTAGACTCTTCCCTTTTTCTTCAAAATGAACTTTGTACTTTAACCGTCCATCTTCTGCAGAAAAACACAAAAAAGGTCAGCGAATAAAACCGATGAAATCAATCGTTTAATTCTTTTGCTTTATTGCTCTTCAATGATGTGCAAAAGTGAAAAGCATAATTTATTTGAAACATAAACTGTTGTATCAGAGTGTGAGGCATATGTGGCAGACCCATTTTGTTCATAAAAGAAAACCTACTATGTATGAAAATTTTAAATAATTTCCTTAATCAATCATCACCTCTGTAAATATATGACTAAATACAGTGGATTTTTGTCATAGCAAATAAAACTGTTTGCAACCACTTAGTCTGCTGTATATTCAAACAGCTTTTTAAAAAAACAGACAAGTAAACACCTGGTTGCTTAAACTATAAGTTAAAGAACAACAATATGAGCTTCCAGCAAATAGAATATAACTAAATCCTAATTCTTAAACACCGCAAACCGTTGCATGAAATAAATAACGTCAATCTAAAGGAGCTGCACACATCTAAAAAATTTAACAAAGTCTGCTTTTTTTCCCTGTATAAAAACAGCTGCAGTCTTTAAGAGTAAATAACTTTAAAACTTCGCTTTATGAATAGATGTAAATCATGGGTTACTGTGGTCAGCTCACAGTGCACTCGATTCATATTATGTGTATACAAAATCACAGGTATATCAGATCTGCATGATGGAGTGACTTGTTCACTATTTCTAGCTGCTGGAAACCGCAAATCTAACATGTTGTTAAACTACACGTCCCTCGTCTTCTGCATCATCCGTTAATATATCCTTCATTTATTTACAGCAGTTAATTAACAATTAAGAGCTAACATCCCTACAAACCACAGAAATTAAATAAATAATTATTAGAGCAACAACAAATACTTCTTCTGTTCCTTTTCTGTTAATTGTTATCCTTTGATTACTCGATTATCATGAAATCTAATTCGTTTTAAATATCCCACCACATTTGCACAGAGCCCAAAGTAACGTCCTCAAATTGCATTTTTTTTGCTGGACCCAGAGTTCCAAACTCCAAGTACAGAAAAACACACACACAAACCAACACACTGCGGATGACTTGAATGATTCAAGTAACATTAATAAAAACTAATTAAATTATTTTGTAAATCAAATAATAAATTAATTGACTATATGTTTTAGCCCTAATAGCTACATGTCAGAGTTTTCAATTAGCTTTATTATTCTACAGCCAACACAGCCTCTTTCAAGTGTTTCTGTCAGTGGCAAGTGTATTTTTTCTTACCTTTTGTAAGTATTTCCACTATTTTCCCCCGTTGCCACCTCATGGGTCTCTTCTTTGCCAAAACAGTCATGTCCACTTTGACTTCCTCCTCTGGCAAGTTGGGGCGCGTCTTTGTTGTTTCATGAGAGCAATGGGCAAAAGCTGATGATACTATGATGTGAGTTTCTGGCACTGCTGGAAGAAAAAAAAACACAAATTGTGCAATTGTAAAGTCCTTGGGTAATTTCCTATGCAAGCATTAACCAGACCTGACGTTGCATCATCTGTCTTGAGGGTGTTATGATCGTAAACATTTTAAAGTAAATTCGTCTACCGCTGGTTTTCACCTGTGAGTGTTAGTGATGATCATGTGTTGATGTCGTTTGTGGCTTTACCATTATTGCTATTACTGTTTGCTGTTGATGCTTCTGTTTTTGCTGAGTCGTTCTTAGTAGATTTTGTCGTTTTCTGTGTGCTGTTCTGGGCTGGAAGTTCTGAATCACTAGAGTCATCTTCTGGTTCCCACTGCATGTCAGAATCAGAGCTGCTGAGGGATTCGTCTTCGCTGTAGAACTGCTGAGGAGTTGGTGGCCGCATAGCGCTGATCTTGTATTCGGGGAGTCTGGTCAAAACTACGACTGCTTTTTTCTTTAGATTGAGAGAGTTCAAGCCATTCTCCCACTGTGTTGTGTCACATGGAGATTCACACATATTTTCTGCAAAGTAAAAGCCATTAGTGAAATTGTGATGTGTAGCAAAGACAGAAAAAACATACACCCGACATTACTGTGTCCTGGAACTGCAACAACTAACCTATAAATGCATCAACAACTATTCTGATAACTGGCTATTTACTGTAGTCACATTTAAAGCAAAATGCCAGATATTTGCTGGTTAAAGCATTTCATATACACACTATGACCACCTACATAATATTGTGTTGGTCCCCCTTATGTGCTCAAAAATGCACAAGACACATGACAAGAGGACCTCTCAGGGTGTCCAAGGAAACCTCATTCATACTACTATGAAGACTACGCAATACTTTATGTTACCTTCCTCCACTGCTGCTGTAACTACTCTGGTCTGATGTTATGAAGGCCATGCATCATACAGATGTCTTTTAACATTTATTTCTCTCCAGTCTGCCGACACCTTGAAAACGTGAGGATAAAACACATCCAGACATTTCAAATACATAAACTTAGACAGGTCCAATACGCTAGTTTACAACAACAATGTATTAAAACCATCCATACAAAGCAAGTTTAACAAATCAGGCCAACAAAAATGAAACAAAACTTAAAGGTCACAATTACCATGTGCGCCTCTCAGACCATGCAGAATAGCTATGTTTTTGGGTCATATCATTTCCTCTCTCGCAATATGGGCGTATCCCTCTGCAGCCATATTGCATGACCCACAATCCCACAGGTAAGACCCTTAACTAAACTGTGGTCATGTGACCTATTTCATTCTCCATCAAATAAACATTGTGAAATAGCACTACATTTTTAAACCAAACATCAATTTCAAAGTTGTACATTTTCAAAGTTATCTCTCTGAACATCTAATTTATTGTGCTTTTAATTAGTTTTAATAACCATATGAATTCAAATATTTATGACAGAAAAGAACAACAAACTTGAGACCAGAAATCTCAGCAATAATTTTCCCCTAGACAATTACAGCTGCCTTTTCTATTCTATTAATACAAGCACTAATACGAAGCAGTTGTCAGTTATTTTGCTGAATTATAATGAAAATATGTTGAAAACCTTCCCAAAACATGCTCAACTTTCACATTATACATGTAATATTCAGGTATCTGTATACTTTCTGACATACATCGATCAGGCATTCCATTATGACCACCTTCCTAAGATTGTGTTGATCCCCCATATGGTCAAATTTTTTGTGTGGTCAAAAATGTTTTGAGCATTGGGCATGGACAAGAGGACCTTTCAGGGCGTCCTGTGGTGTGTGGCACCAAGACGTTGGCACTTGATCCTTTTGCTACTCTGGCTTGTGCAGTGGGGCCTCTGTCAATCAAACTTGTTCCACTGCATCCTGTTGATGCTTGATCACAATGGGGTGTAGGAAGTTTGGAGGTCAAATCAACATGTTGGGCCATTGTCATGTTCCTCTACATGTTCCTGATTGATTGATGTTTTTTCCATGGGGTGGGGTGCATTTTCCTGCGGGGGTAGGCCAGTGACATTAGGGATTTCCATTTGCATGAGGGAGTGTGCTTGTTGTGGTACAATGTTTATTTGGGTGTCTAAATCTCATCAACATGGATGTTAAAATCCAAGGTTTTCCATCAGAACACCACATAGTACCAATATGATCAATGTTATTCACTTCACCTGTCAGTGGTTAGAATGTTTTAGCTGATTGGTGTATATACACAGATTTTTAGCTTGTTTATGTCATTGCTGAAAAACAAAGATCACTTTGGAAACTTAATGAGTGCATAATACAAATAACTGTACAGCCCCCAACTTCAACTAGGCTAAAAAACAACCTGTCTATTTTTCTAATGACACAAAAATGTACCTACCATTTTCATCTCTTTCATCACCACACTCTGTCTTTCTCTTGTTTTGTACCCTCTCAATGGACTCCTGAAGCTCCAATGTTCTTGTCTCTGACTCATCCACCTCCATAACCACTGCAAAACACACATATTTAAAAACATCAAAAAATAGGAAGTTGACTGACTTTTGGCCTGGCTAATTACGAGATATGGAACTGGTTGACTGCTGACATTTTATACTAGCAGGACACAGTTAATCACTTAGCATTAGGATTTATTACCGATGATAATTAAGGGTTAATAGCCACTCGGCCTTATTTATTTATAAGGCCCTTAATGTTTTATTAGCCCATTACATTACTTCATTGTTGTCTTTTAAAGTAGACCGTTAATGTACATGCTCAAATGACTAGATCACTGTGCAGCTGCAGGCTGTTTTTACTGAGCTGGGAACATCCAGGTTTACTGACTGTGCACCTGCAACTTGGAATAACACGCATAAAGTTCGACTCATTTTTCTCCATAGGTTTCTCATTTTATCTTATTTTACCTCCAGCTGTTGTTTTAGTTGATTCATTTGCTCTGACATTCTGATTGCTCTAATTTGTGTTCTGATTATTTTACAAACTTTGCTTTATCATATTTTTTATTGTTATAGAAGTTTAGCTACTTGTAAATGAGGCTTCCTTACCTTAATGTATTCCAGGTTTAAAGAAAGTTAAAGTGAACATGATTCACTGTTGAAAAGGGGAACCTTCAAAGGTCCAAGGTTTGGTGAAGACTTTTCATAGCACCACTATATAGTTAACCTGTTAGCCACAGGTTAACAGATACGATGGGGATACTGACATTTTGGGACATTTATTGCATTATTACGTTCAGTAAACCTTATCACATGATAATATGTGTTTTGTGACAGTGCTGCTGTTTGGATGCTACAACATCCAGCAGATGTGTAACTCAACGTACCAACTGTCAAAACTTACTGATGCAAACATAGCAGCGGCTAAAAGCGTAACACAAGAGCCGAAACTCAGAGCTTACCTACTGTTACGTCCTGGATTATTCCTCCAAAAAGGCAAAAGTCCAGTCACAGCACAAAGAAAATAATAACTGTGAATATCGTTGCTATTAAAGTTGTCGGTTGAAGCTAGCTGTCCAGCTAGCATCACTAGTATACCTGCTAGCTAGCGCCGAAAATACAACAGTTTGGAAGACGCACCGTTTAACAGTTTTAGAGATTCTGAATCACGAATGAATTATGTGAAAACACTGCAATTTTGTTCTGCTGAAGAATTAAATTACTAAAAAATTAGCACGAAGCATAGTTTTATCCCCCTTCGGAAACTCTTCTTCCTCTTCTTCTTCTTCTTCTTCTTCTTCTTCGAAAACCATTAAATTCCTGCTCCACCGCCACCAGCTGTTGTGGGTCAGAATTTATGTTTTACATTCCTTTTTTATTTACAACGATTAGAGGAAGAAACACTAATTTCTCAAGTTCTTTTTGTAGAATAATACCTACTTAATTAAATTATTTTAAATTAAACTATCTTTCTGAGGTTTTTGATCAGCTGCTTTCGGTCTGCCTCATATCTCTGATAGCAGATGTTGTTTTGCATCCAAATCAAGTCTAAATATGGTATAAACTCACCTCTGTTGCTCCTACTTGCAAACCTCATTAATTCCTCTTTACTTTAAAAAAATAGCAAATTAGCATTTTCTATAGTTTCTTAATTCCAGTCCTGCTAAGGCTAACTACCATTAATGCCAGTATGTGCCATTAAAAAAATCACGGTAAGACCCATCATTTAAATTCTGTACAACGTTTTTGTGCTTCTGTCACACTGTCTGGTCTGCTATCTGCATGAATTTACTGTAAACCAGTGGTGTCAAACTCTGGTCTTCGAGGGCCACTATCCTGCATGCTTTAGATGTTTCCCTCTGTCAAATGACGGGCTTGAGTCCAAACAAATGATTTCTTTCAGTGGTTTTTTATCCTCTATTGACTGCACTGCTGACCATAGTGGAAGTTGTGTAAACGGATAATCCCTCAGTGATCCTTTTTTTCCTACTTCTCTTGTATGGATTCTGGATGTGGATTGTAAATCAGTCATTTTGGATTGTTAGTGGGCACTCAAAAAATGATGTTACAGACTCAGAGTAACAGTTCACTGTACAAAACAACATCAGCAATGTTATTTGTTGATTGTTTATTTCATTCATCATCTTTTCTACGAAATTATTAAAATCATAACGGTAGTTTTGTGGATGTTTCATGACTCTTGATAGAAATACATTCATTACTTGCTGCTCCACTACCAGATGATTCTGGTCACACATTAAAAGGCACTTCAACTGTTTTTAAAGTGACGTAGCTTTTCTTATCTTTTATACTTGTGCATATGTTGTTTTTTCTATACACCTTGGCTGAAGATTTCCACCTTAAACCTGCAGTGACATTCACAAAAACAGAGATTCAGACTTCTAGGGTTTCATACGTAACAAACCTAAGCAACTCATCCTCTCAGCTTTCAGGTGGGGCTTCTGTAATTATCCTTCTTCGGACTCAGTGTCCTCAGAGCATGTATGGCTGAATCAGTCCCGTATTACATCATGCCATTTTATAAATTAGAGTAGTTTTACAGTGTTAGAGGGGATGAGCTGGCAGCTCCAGTTGCAGCAGGTGGGTGAAGATAGAGGTGGGCAGTTCATAGATTTGCACATTCAAGAGGAAGCAAGGGTGTAGAGTTACATCGAATCCATTTTAAGGCAGGAAGGGATTACTTCTTCTAAATAAATAACTTGGATACACTAACTAACGACCTGACAGGGACTTTGCCATTTTAATTTAGGCTTACAGTTGCCACTGCAAAAGCTGTGTTCAGATGCAGGGTTTCTCCTAAGATTGGCCGACAAAAACAGAAACATAAACGCAGCATGCAAAGGATCTTTGCTTCTGACTTAAAGAAAAAGTTAAAAATCAAGAGGTCAATTTAACCAATTGTGCGTAAAAAGTTTCAGAGCTCTTCAATTGGTGACAAATTCTTGAGTCACCAGCAGCGGCTTTGAAGGACAATGACCAGAGAGTATTACCAGATGTTCCTTTGACGAGCAACTATTAAAGTCCACCTTAAATGCAGCTTAATTCAAATAACAGGATGCCACAGATGACAAGAGAAAAACAAGAACAGAGACAAAATTGTGATTCTAATTTTAGGCTTCCATTTTGTCTGATATGATTCTCATAATTTCTCCTCAAATTCACCAGGAGATGTATCTGAGAAAATTATCTCCTTTAAATCCTTGAGATTTAAAGGAGATAATTCCCAACTTTGACTAGTGGCTCTATTTTTTCTCAGTTGAGCAACATGTGAGCTATACACCGATCAGCCAGAAAGACAGAATGTTTCAGAGGATTTTGTCAGATTATATTTCATGATAACAAAGGAAGAATGTTCTCAAAGCAACATTCAAATCATTTTTTCCAGATGTTCTCACGGCCTCAGATTACTTTTTATGAAATGATCATGTAATGTGATATTTTAACAAAGGCAGAGCACTGATTATACACCGATCAGCTACAACATTATGACCACTGACAGGTGAAGTGAATAACATTGATCATATTGGTACTATGTGGTGTTCTGATGGAAAACCTTGGATTTTAACATCCATGTTGATGAGATTTAGACACCCAAATAAACATTGTACCACAACAAGCACACTCCCTCATGCAAATGGAAATCCCAAATGTCACTGGTCTGCCCCTGCAGGAAAATGCACCCCACCACATGGAAAAAACATCAAGCAATCAGGAACATGTTGAGGAACATGACGATGGCCCAACATGCTGATTTGACCTCCAAACTTCCTACACCCCATTGTGATCAAGCATCAACAGGATGCAGTGGAACAAGTTTGATTGACAGAGGCCCCACTGAACAAGCCAGAGTAACCAAAGGATCCAGTGCCAACGTCCTGGTTCCAGACCCCATAGGACACCCTGAGAGGTCCTCTTGTCCATGTCCAATGGTTCCAAGCATTTTTAATCACATAAGTGGGACCAACACAATATTAGGCAGGTGGTCATAATGTTATGCCTTATCAGTGTATATGCAGATGTATATACACACACATATGTTTATCTTTTGTGAATTTTAAGAGAATAATATGAGAATTATATCAGACAAAATCCAAAGTAAAACAAGGCTGAAATGAGAATTACAATGTTGCCTCCCAAGCTATAGAGGAGCAAACTTCCTCTGTGGGATGCTGACTTGTCAGTTAGGGCCATATTCACGTATTTGAGTGTCCACTACTCCACCATTTTCCATTGAAGAAATAATTTCAGACAGCATAATATGACAGACGATTTTCTACATGAACCTCTAGATAGACATGTTCGACAGTGTGATCCTGTTCCCAAAAATGTCCACAGATTTCACCGAGCCCTTCAGTAGGATTGAGACGAAACTTCACAAGTACCATTGACAACCACATGACCTCATTCTCAAACTGTACGTTATCATTTCCACAATAGTGTGTACTTGGCTATTTTATGGCATCTATTCTGCTGTAGAGATGCTGTGTGTTGGAACAACAAAAATTCCCCTATGTTAAAAGAATTGATAGAATTCCAGAAAATATTACAAGCTGCGTTTATATTTTTGTTTTGCATATTAAAGGACTTAAATGAAATGAAAAAGGAGTCGACATCTTGTTGCTCCTACTTGAAACAGAGGTTCTGGATTGGGCCTCTTGGTGCTTTAGGCTCTGGGTGTGTGCCCAGTATCAGAATTTACCCCTAGGCCCTTCAAAAGGAATTTAAGTCAGAAAACCACTCAAATACAACCTGATTCACTGTCTTGTGACTTCCATGAGAATGTGATGACCTTCTGTTCAAAGTGGTATGATCCTCATGTAGACTTTAAACTGCCTGGTTTAAAAATATATATTTTATCATCTTCATTCTCCTGCAGAGTCATTTTACTTTCCAGATTCTACTCTTCTCTGTCTCTCAGGTGATCTGCTCCTCCTGGTAGGTTGAGGTGGAGATCGAGCCATAGGGATCCACCACCGTCTGGGCGCAGCGCACCACCGTCACCAGGAGGAAGAAACACAGCAGGAAGAGGAAGAAGAGAGCAAAGCCGAGGTCCACGTCCACCTCAAACTGCGGCGGCGGGTGAGGAGCCTGGTCCATGAGGGCGGCAGTGACTGTTGATCCTTCTGTAGCTGCTTCTTCTGCTCGTCAGTTCAGCACCACCACTCCAGGAAGGCCTGTGCGCACATGTGCTGCTGAGATGATGGTGAGGACTTCAGAAAGAAAGATGAGGATTCAAGAGGTCACACAAAGCTGCTGAATGCACAGATAGCACATGGCATTATGGTCTATAGTCTTGCATGCATCAAACATAACTTCTAATGTCTATGGTTGGATTTCTACCAAAATAAAGGAAAAATAAACCAAAACAAATCTTAAAAAGACATTAATTCCACATTAATTCCTTAAATATGAGGGCGTTTTTGAGGGCTGCACCTATTTGCACCCCTTATTAATATTAGAATTAACCGTTTGGTCTGCACAATATCAGAAAACATTCTAAAATACATGATAAATGTATTCCAGAACTGCAACCATTTATACGTTGGTTATTCATAACTGCAGCATCAACAATGAAGAGTTTATTCAGCAGAAAACACTGACAAGTTGATTTTGATACTAAAAATATATACAACTCAGTATAAAACTTAGCCACAATGTGGTCTTTATGTAAAAAAATACTATCTGTATCAGTCTCAAGGCAACTACAAATGATTAGAGTATTCTAAATGAATGATCAAAACATTATGGAAGAAAAAAGAAGTTGTTCTATATGCTTGGAGTCTAATTCAGCATTTTCACTGGATAACTGTTAGCTGTTATTAAATTCAAACTCACCATCCTACCTGCGCCGTCATCCATGTGTTCTTTGCCGCAGAGTCTTTCCACCACCTGCCCAAACCTTTGAAAAGCTGTCACAGCATCTCTGTCTTGGTGCCCACTGAAGTTCCTTACAACTCAAGTTACATAAGACAGTCATCAGTTACCGGAGTCTTTACTGTCCTCCCCCTTTCATGATCATCGCAAGAAAAATGAGCAGCCCGCAAATTAGCTGCTGCACTCTAAGACATGTGCACACGCGAGATACACAAGCATGCACTTGCACCTTGCGACCTCCCCCCGCCGTGTAAAGCCTTTATTAATACTTAAGCAGGAATTGAATAACGGTCTACACAGTTCACAAGTGAATCAAACACCCCACCGCCTTTGTTCTGCTGTCAACAGGACCTTCAGCGCTGTCACCAGTCAGACTTAGCACCACCAGAACTGAGGCACCTTAGGTGCAACTGAGCTTATTCTTTTCACAAGGCTGAAAAGGCAGCAGAGAAAGGAGGGGAAGCTTAATGTGAACGGAAAGGCCAAGATTTAAAGAGGAGGAGTAAGACTGGACACTGAAGGGGGGCGTGGACAGGAAAGCCCAGACAGTCGAAGCGGGAGAAACAGGAGATGCATTAGCAATTAAACTGCGGAGCCAGATGCAGGAGCAGAGTGGAAATTGACCCTGCCGCTTTAAAATGGAGATTGTTACAGTGAGGCTGCCAGTGGTGAGAACAGTGTGGAGGATGAAATGCAGGGCAGACTGGTAAAGTGATCCTGCTCCATATGCAATTAGTCAAGGAGGCCTTTTAAGGCTGCAAAACATTGGAGGGGAGAGTGACAGACAAGAGGAAGAAACAAGAAAAGGTCCTTTTTAGAGGCAAAATCTCAAACTTTTAGCTTGAAACTTTTTTTCCTTTAGACTTTCTGAGATATTTTTGGCACCAAAGATCATCTCAGAAATGTGCCAGCCAGTGTGTCACCACCACACTGTGCCATCTGATATTGTAATGGCTCCACGGTGCCCTCAGGTCTACTCTACACCGGTGGAACCAATGACTGATGCGTGGCACTGCTGCCAGACTGTATTTAACCCACTTCCACAGGGTTCCTGAATTATGGATATATCATTTTGTTTTGTCCACAGAAAGGAGTGCACATCCTCTGATTAACAAACATGCACTTTAAAACGTCAAAGCAGATGAGGATAATCAAATTCCATGAACAAAGTTATGTTTGCATGTAATACAAGAATGAAACAGGATTGAGTAAAACTAATTGAGTGACCTTTTTTTTACCGTTTTAATAGACTTTTAGCACTGATAAAAGTCACAAGATGTGGGAACTGGAAAGCTGAGTGCTAAGATTTTTTTGGTCAGACTGGTTTAGAAGTATTTTAACTGCAGAAACACACAGATTTATACATGTAAGTAGCTGTTTCAATAAACCACAACTGCAGCAATCCGGCAGGGTTACAAACATGGAGGACAGAGGAAATTACTTTCACTATATAACAGATTTACTGGTAAGTTTTTGTGGTTTAGAACATTACTTAAAGTACTTAAAGAAAAAAAAATAAGGCAACAATTTGGATTTAATGAAAAAACTAAAATTATTGGTTGGGATGCCAAACATATTGTAATGTAGGTTCTATTTTCTCCAATTTTGTGAAGATTTGCTGCCATTTTTGAAGGCTCAACAATGAATAATGTTTTTACTTAATTTTTAAAGTCAAGCAGTCTGACATAAAACATAAAAAAAAACATTTAAAAGATAGTTTCCATTATTGGAAAAAGCAGCAACTTCTTTATTTTTAAAACAAATTGTTATGCCAGTATGCAACTAATGAAAAGTCATTCACATTTTCCTTTTTTTTTTTGTCTGATCGAAGAATTGCAGTTTACTTTCCCACAAGACAAAAGCAAGAATCCTCAGTTGAGGATCGGAAACTAGTCAATATTTGCCACTTATGAATGAAAAATAACATTATTAACCTCTTAGGAACCTTCATTATATATTTTTTACTCATTTCTTTGCCTTTGGTGTCGATGTCCATATAACTTGATAAAACCTTGAATGTTAAAAGATCTGAAACTAAACTTTCAGTTTCAAATCAAACTGTAGCTTCACATTCAAATTAAATGAATGAACCGTGAAGAAAAGACAGATTAGTTATCCACAATTATCTTTATCATCATCGTCATTATGATTTTACATCCAGCAACACATTCTGCAGAATAGAAACACTTCAGTAGAAGCAAAGCTCTTTAGGGGGAGCTGCAGCGGATTGGTCGAGAGGTGCTCAGGACGAAGTGTCGGATGTGTCGGGGCATAACGTCGACAGAATCTGACAAAGGGACAGATTTTGTTTGTTGTTGTTTTTAACAATTAACAATTGAAATGATGAAGGCACTTGCAAATGATGCAGTTATACAAAAATGTAAACCCAACTTTGGCGTTTCATTTTGACTTCTTTACTTAAGATTTCCTTTAGCTCTTCTTTTTTAATTATCTTTCATGACATAAACCAAAACTAGTGAGAATAAATATCAAGCAAAATTTAAATCATATTCCAAACCTCTCTAAACTAAAAAAGGAAATCACATTGAATCAATCGCTATTGCTAAGCTTGTTTACTAGACTTTTTAGCCGATGTTGATCTACAGAAGAAACCATAAAGTGCATCTTTGGATGGATGAACAACACTGAATGGAAATGCTACTGACTCTTCCAGCCTATAAAGAATTAATAAACAATTACAGATCGGTTTGGGTTACACTCAAAACAAATTGCTCCCAAATTTTAACCATTGACTGGACTGAGGAAAAAATAAAATAAAACATAAAGTAAAATAAAATCATACAACTAAAAGGATATGAAGCATAAACAAAACAAACATTTAAAAAGGACCTCTGTGCGTTCTGCTTCCCGAAAAGACAGAGCATTTTAAGACAAAACTTCCACACAAGGCACGTTTCAGTACACGTGGCAGATGTAGCACCTTCTCTCAAACCGTTAAAAAATATTATTTATCACCAATTATTCAGCTTTAAACCTCACGGGAACAGATATATTTTTCAAACAAAACTGTTGGCATGGACCAAAGTGGCAAAATGGCAGCTGCAGATTTATTATAAACTAAAACCCAGGACTTTTAGTAAATAGGCTTTAAATTCTGGTTATGGTCCACAGAAAGTCACTGCCACATTCACACAAGTGCTCATCACAATGTCACTGACTTCAGTGTGGATATTTAGAGCAAAAAAATCAGTCAAGTTGGAGGGCAGTAACACTTAGAAGACTGTTAACCAACAGCAGGGAAGGGAAGGAAATGCCCGTCCTAATGGCAGAATCTCCTGAAAACACTTCCAATAATAAAACATAAAGCTACGAAGCAGGCAGGAGTTTGGCAACTTGGTCAACGGCACAAAACCTTGGCGATTAGGAGAAGAAACTGGAGAAAAGAAGGCAAGAAATGAAGAGAAAAGACCACTCTGCTGCTTAGGCAGATCATCGTGGTTCTCATCAGCAGCCTTTTCTCTCTTATTTAATTTAGTGTAATCCACAGAGGGGTGAAATTATCCACGCTGGACTACCGGGGTTTCAGGAAAGAGGGTGTGAGTGTGTACATGTGTGTGTTTGTGTGCTGCCCGCTGCCTCTTTTCTACACGCCGCGCTCACGTTCTTTGGCTTTCAGGTGTCACTCCTCATGCAGCCTCAGCTCTCACTGTCCCATCAGTCCGTCTTACTGTGGTTGTTGTTGAGGACAGCGTGGCCGTTCTGCACGTGGCCATTTTTAGACTTTTCCCTGCGCTCGTCATCCTCATCCTCTGACTCGGTCTCCTCCTTGTCACTCCGCTCATCCTCAACAATATCCTGTGAGCCAGAACGAGACGTGTCGTTTGCATAGATCTGAGGTGTTTGAGTTACATGAGAGGTTTTGCAGGAAAAAACAGAAAGGGGTCGTTTCTTACGTTGCCTGGCAGGAATTTGATGACCATGCGCAAGATGAGTGCGGCCCAGAAGATGTGCAGAATCTGCAGCACGAACATCAGCCCGTTGAAGAAGTAGAAGCCGAAGAAGGGGGGGTAGAGAGTCAGTGGGTACACCCACGTCGTATGTATGATCCTGGACACAAAAGAGGACAAAGAGGCCAGTCAGAGCCACCTACAGTCAGCCTCAACGGCCCATTGATGGAGGTCAGGAGGGCAGACAATGACGCCGTTGTTGTGATTCCAGTGAAAGTCTGAAAAGGTTTGAAATTTCTGAAAAGTAAAATATGAATCAATGCGTGTTTCAGTGAACTACCTATGTGCTAATATACTGAGGAAGACAGGAGCTTTATACTACATCGGTAAACCACCATCAGTAGCTATAATAAATCATTGTGTTTTGCTGCTGCTTCCCACCTAAGATGGCATTTGTTTGTTTGAACGGCACGTACACAGCTGCTATTGTGGCACAGAGGGAGGTGACAGAACATGGATGACACCCCCCTCTCGTACTTCAAACTGTTTTTCGGTGAAGTGGAGGAAGTGAGTTTTGGCAGAACTGGAGGATGAAGGACGTTATTCTATATTTTGCTTATTTCAAATCCCATGAAAATACTAAAACAAATGATGTATTAATCCATCTTTCAACAATTTGGGAGTTCCATTTATTTATTTATTTTTTTATAAAATCAGAGAGAATCCTCAGATTTTGAGCTTCTCAATCCTTGAACTACTAATCTGTGGCTTGCTGTTTGACCAGGAAACTTAAAATCATGATATTTCATCAGAATCTCATAAATGTAATAAATTTCTCATTTAAAATTCACCATAAATAAACAGTTTGCTCTAACCAGATTCTGTGAAAATCAAAAAATTCTGCACTCCACAACACAACCAGAAAGACATTAGCGACTACACTACGACTAACAGTCACATGAGGGATATTCAGGCATTTTTTGGGGGGGCTGAACTGGGTTGAACTGCAGGCTGTGCTTTCACAAAACATCCATCCATCCGTCATCTACAGACCGCTTAATCCTCTGTAGGGTTGTAGGGGGGCTGGAACCTATCCCTCGGGCAAAGGCAGGGATAGGTCAAAGACCCTGGACAGGTCACCAGTCTATCGCAGGGCTACATAGAGCGGGGGTGCCCAATCCTGGTCCTCGAGAGCCCCTATCAGCATGTTTTAGATGTTTCCCTCTTCCAACACACCTGATTAAATGATCAGCTCATCGCTCTAGCTCTGCAGAAGCCTGATAATGACCTGATCATTTAATCAGGTGCGTTGGAAGAGGGAAACATCTAAAACATGCTGGATAGGGGCTCTCGAGGACCAGGATTGGGCACCCCTGACATAGAGACAACCAAGCACACTCTCACAAGCTCCACACAGAAAGATCATAGGCGTCCTAACTGGGACGCGAACTGGGTATCTTCTTGCTGCGACACCACGCTTTCACAAAACAGATAGGAGAAAAACATTGAAGCAAATTAAGAACATAAGTAGTAAAATATCTCTAGTATGTAGAGCTACCATCTTTTCCAGTATTGGGAACTTGAAAAAATGTTGTACAAGTTGATTCCAGGTTTTACATTTTTTTGTAAAATAAATAATCAAAGAAATTCATCAATTATTTTTTTTGTTTCTTTATGATTCATGATATTTAACTTTGTTATACTGCGTAAAATACATGTTTGAGTTCTCTCTATTTCTAGCCTTGGTTGTGCTGTTTCCATAGAGGTGTAGGACTTTATATTATCGTAAAAAAATGAGTCCACAGATAAAAAATGTGACAGGAGCAGAACACGCCTAGAAACTGCCTGAGGTTTGTTTCTAAAATGCATTTCTTGGGGACTATCTTCAGACACAGCCTTGAAATTACAGCAGTGCCCATGTTCATTAAACTGAAGGCATACACATTGCTTTTAATACTTTTTTTGACAACTATGCACCTTTGTGGCACACGATAAACTATTTTAGACTTACTGTTGATGTACTGTTATTGCATCTGCTTTTGTTTTTGACAACTTTTCTGTTTCAGCCATGCATTAAAGCCTAATTCCACTTTACTTCAGGTTTTCAGTTCTCTAGGTCTAAGCTGAAGATGCAAACAACATCGTAACCTTGAGAAAAACAGCTGCTCTAACCAAAGGCACAAAGGATGCTCAACTCTGCAGTCACCACTCATGTGTAATCATCCTACAGGAGTACCAGTGACTCAGTTCAATGACAGAAAGTGTGATGCAACATCATTTTTACCAGAAGGGGAGGATGACGAGGCGGGTGATGATGAAAACCGCAGCGAATGCTGTGAAGATGAAGTTGCAGGTTTTTCTCCAACCTGCGTAGTTGAACATTTTGGCTGACTGGAATGTTTAAAAAAAAGAGAGAGCAGAGTATTAGCTTTTCCTTTTATTCTCCTCTAGAGGGCAGACAGTGAACTGTGAGAGGAGTCTAGTGCTCTTAAGCTACTCACCAAGGAGCTTTAATGGTGTATGCTGCTGTGTGATTGTAATTAAACTCTTAAAGCCACACATTCCTTGTTCTAGTTGTAGGATAAAAGCCATCAGGATTCTAAGAGTCATACCTCCATTAGATAGTCAGAGGCATCATGAACCAACATGATCAAAGTCCCTGCCCGGATGTAGTTGACCAGCCAGGAGAAACTGATGAGGGCGATGGTGGCCACATGGTGAACTATCTGTTCTTTAAAATCCTGTGGAGACAGAAAGAGAAAGAGAGTTTGGTCACTTATTGATCAAGCTGTAAACATCGGTCACTAATCGACACTGTGCCACCGCTTGGTGCCGGTTTTTACAAATGATTAACTCTCTGCACACAGCAGATTACGCTGATTTAGGGCTATAAAAAACTAAATCCACACAAAAAAAGGATAAAAAGAAACTCAACTTAAACTTACAAAACAAAATCCTCAATTTCGAGGCTGATTTCCACAGAAATAAGCGGATATCTGTTGTGTTGGTTTAAAAGATTAGTTCCTTGCATTTGTGAAGTGGCGTTATAAAAAGAACGTTGGCACAGACGCTTCATAATTTGCTGACGAGCTTGAAGTTCGGCCACTTCTCCCCACAACATTCAGAGCTGCACACGAAATGGTCAGAGAGTTTCTCTGCAGTGTGATTTCCAACAGAGCATCTTGAGAAGCACTTTAGCTTGTCACTCACTTACTGAGAATTTACCAAACAGAGAGGAAAGAGACGAGAGGAAGTCCGCTTTATGTTTAATGGCCTTCTCAACACTGACAGCTCCACTCAATAAAATACATAAAGTCAGGACTTAATGTGGAAATCAATACTCAAACCTCAAAATACCGCCCCGGTCATTATTTTATGCACTCAGTGAGCAATCACTCTTGATGGAAGGCTGCTGAGGAGTTTAAACATTACAGAAAGCTAATAAAGTTTATAGACAATGCGGTATCATTTACCTTACGTTTGACATCTGATGCTACACTGAAAAGCAGCGAGATATAGAAGCCCAATTCGATCATGTAGTACCAGTACTGTGAAGGCAACAGTGGCTGGGAAGAGGAGAGAAACAAAGAGTTAATAATTTAAACAATTATCCATTCCAGTGCTTTGGTAAACATATAGATCAATTTCAAAACGGATGAGAGAAGTCATTTTCTGCACTCCAGGATGTATGCATGTGCACAACAAACATGAAATGAGTTACCATTTTCGGGAAGTTCTCCCACATCATCTTCATATCGTAGAACCATGGTTTCTGAGAGGAAATAGATGGTTTTTAAGTGTCCAAAACCACAATGAGCTTATTTCACATCAAACAGCGTGTTCACCATAGTAGCAAATTTAAAATCCAATCTCCTACATTTCTGTGCTATCGCTAATTATGTGTAATATATAGCAAATATGTTTCATTTGTTAAAGGTCCCATATTTTGTCCCTTTTCAACAAACTAATACAGCTCTCACATGTCCTCTAAATATGTAAATAAATACTGCACTGGTTCATTTTGGTTTAGGATCTGTTCTAATCGGGCTGTTTCAGTCTCTGTGGTTTTAAATGCAGTTGAGCTGCTGCTGTCCACACCTCCTTCAGGAAGAAAACTCTCTCTGCGTCTGATTGACAGTGGGGAGCTAAACAGTTGATGGCCAAAAGCAGGAAACTTAGTGTGCTCTCCTTGTGGCTGAGTGTCATAAATCCTTCTCACGAGGGACTGCGGGGGCCTTTAATATATTTAGTTACTGTTTTTGCTAGTTACGCAAGTCAATTTCGTAACCTTTATCTCTGGGGCTGTGTCAGCATTTGAACTGACAGTTTAATCGATTCATTACGACGGCGGCTGCCTGTGCAAAAGTCAGAGATGATGTAAGTTTTGTCTGCTTTATTTCAGCCAGCTTTTTTTTTTTATCCGATAGTGCACTAGTTAGTATGTTTTAGTGCTGCTGTTGATGACTTTGATGCCAACTTGTTGTATAGGTCCTAGCTAAAGCTATCCATGTTGTAAAATGTGGAGTGCATTAGCATTAGCATTTGAGAGTACTATCTTTTGGCAGTATACACCGATCAGGCACAACATTATGACCAACTATATAATATTGTGCTGATCACCCTTATGTGTTCAAAAATGCTCTGAACCATTGGACATGGACAAGTGGACCTCTCAGGGTGTCCTATGGGGTCTGGAACCAGGACGTTGGCACTGGATCCTTTGGTTACTCTGGCTTGTTCAGTGGGGCCTCTGTCAATCAAACTTGTTCCACTGCATCCTGTTGATGCTTGATCACAATGGGGTGTAGGAAGTTTGGAGGTCAAATCAACATGTTGGGCCATTGTCATGTTCCTCTACATGTTCCTGATTGATTGATGTTTTTTCCATGGGGTGGGGTGCATTTTCCTGCGGGGGTAGGCCAGTGACATTAGGGATTTCTATTTGCATGAGGGAGTGTGATTGTTGTGGGACAATGTTTATTTGGGTGTCTAAGTCTCATCAACACGGATGTTAAAATCCAAGGTTTTCCAGCAGAACAGCACATAGTACCAATATGACCAATGTTATTCACTTCACCTGTCAGTGGTCATAATGTGGCTGATCAGTGTAAGTAGTCAGTTATTTCATTTATTATAGCATTATTATCGCATTACCTGTTGCTACATAAATGGAGGCAATACTTTCATCATCATTTTAGTAACAGTGCATCTGTACAGCAACAATCTGGAATCACATTCATTTCCTAGTAAAAATACTCAAAAGCATACAGTGACCCTGTGACAGGAGCCCTGTAGTGTTATATGTATACCACTATATATTTAGGGCAAAACCTTAAAAAATGGGACATTTCAGTGAGGTGAAGGGGCAGAATTATACAAAGTTTGAGTTTGATGACTATTAGAACTAGTTGGAACGTTGCAGCTCAGTAAAATTCCTAATAACCTATAAAGTTGGAGGTCTATCTAGCTGTGGAGAGTTTGAGAAATGACAGAAATGACACAGCTTTTAATTTACACCTTCAAGTTTATAACAACGACAAAACATAATGAAAATGGATTTTGATCATATGGGACCTTTAAAGAAGAAACTAAATATATTTCCTTTAAGCTTCAACTGCATTAATAAAGATGTTTGTAATTATAATCCCTGTTAGAACCACATGGACTACTCACATCAACAAGGACTGCCAGGCCAGCAAAGAAAGCAAGAAGGTAAAAGGTAAATCTCCAACTGTAAGAGAACGCACAATGATCTCAGAAACACCGCTCTTGGTAAAGCGTCACTTCACAGAGAACAAAACCTGGCAAACCTTCCCACCGGTGCACAAACAATATTCAAACAATGGCACAAAGCTTTTAGAAGAAAGAACAGAAAAATCAAACAAAAGAAAACAACACAACATGCTCCATGTGTGCTCACGTTTCTGCTTTAGATCTCCAAAATAATTAACCTAAATAATTAAGCAAGAATCTGACAGACATTTAACTTGCTTTTTAACTTTAAAATGAAATGATAAATGAAGCATTAAAAAAAACAGACCGCATTTCACATCCAACACAAACAGTGAATCACATGAGGCAGGACACTTCCTCTAACAGCTGCCGGGAAACACCAGGGTTACATTCAGTGTGTTGCATGTTTGGCACCAGTTGTCACTGTTCTTCTGCTTCAGTTACTATCCTCACATCATCACTGTGGCTTTTTTTGCAACAGCTTTTTGAGAAATCTCTGCTCCCGTTATACGTGGGTGCGTCTGGGTTGAAAGCCAAGACACTGATGAGGAAAAAGTCATCGGTGCACCACAGAACAGCTAAACACAGCGTAATTACAAATGTTCCGCAGTAGCAGCTCGCACCAAAGCTTTACAAGAACACACTCAATAAAGCGCCGTTACTGTTTTACTAGGAAAGTTGCTGCTTTCACACCTGCAACAGGGGTGTTTCTAGAGGTCTAGGGTTTCAAGGTCAGTGTTGTGAAGCACTTCTTTTTAACATTTTCAGCTTCTGACTTTTTTGAAAGCAAGGCGTTTCGTCACCATTCCAAGGCTGGTTTGTATACAAGCCAAGGACACGTTTTCTCTTCCTGGATCAACTCATTTGAGCAATTTTTGCAGAAACAAGGAAGTAGAATTATTAAATCACTCCTAAGATGCACTTTTGTGTATGGCCATGACCTCTCAAATCTACCTTGTACATGCTTTAAGAAACTGCAAAAGCACCAGAACCTCTTTGGAATCCCGTCCTTTTAGCGTTTTTTTTTTTTTTTGTCTGAACAACAGCATATTTTAAAAAAATAAACAGAAAAGTGCTTCACCCAGTGTCTTTTTTCAAACTGCTCCGCCATACTTGTGCAGCTACCCAGAGCGCTTGTGGTTGAAAATTGTAAAGTTTTTAGGAAGGTGTCATCTAGAGGTCCTTCTCAGGTAACCAATCGTATGAGAGGAACTCGTATGAGAGGAACTCATCACCATGGCAACGGAGAAAACGGAGGAGTGTCTGTCTATCTCAAGCGATATGAAATGTCAGACAAAAATTACCACATCAAGGGGTAATGTTAGCCTACCATACAATGGTGGTTAGTGTGGTAATGTGTTGTCATAGAAACAAGGGAGCCTAGGGGAAAAACCCTCTACGGACACACACCGTTAAAGAAGAAAACACCATCAAAACGCTGACTTCAATAATTGTAAATCATGACTAGTTCTGATATATCAAAAAAGAGGAGTGAAGGATGAGTTCGAGGTCTGGCGAAAGACGTTAACTTACCTTGCTTCTCGAAATTTTTTGACCTTGCTGGGCCGGTCCTGGTTTCTCCGCCGCCTGAACCACCTCTGGACCTGTCGCACCGAACAGCCCGTCTGTTTACTTAAACTCTCTATGGAGCCCTGACGACAAAAGCAGAGGAAAGAAAAGGCAAGTCAGCGCTGCATTTAATGTTCGGAGCATAGATTGCATTATAAGAAGTAAAGAGAACTTAAAAATGTCTTTTGTGCAGTTTGACAAAGCTATAATACCACGAATCATAAAAAGACAGAAGTTTTAATAATTTATTTTACTGATTCTTTTCTTTTAATGGAATCTATATGCACAAAATTTTCAAAGTGCCCCAAGGTGTTACAAATGCTGGGAAAAAAAGGTTGGCTCTGCACACTATAGACATGTTACCACTTGCATTTTTTAAACTGGTTTCTATACATGTCTCCCATCTGCTCTCTGTAACCACTCGCAGTACAGCCCAGTTTGGCCAAAAAGTCCCTGAATTTTTGTGATATGACTGCTGGTCACAGCTGAGTCACTCATGGCTTTCCGGATATGTCAAGGAATGCAGAATTTTATTTTATTTTTTTACAAAATCTGGTTGGAGGAAAGAGTTTTTTTGGGTGAATTTTTACATGAGAAAAGTCTAATTTGATGAAAAATAACAACTTCAAGTTTAGATTTGTGGTAGAAAATAAAGCAGCCGATGGAGATTTTCCAGCAACTTTTATTTTAAAAAACCAACAACTGCCAAATCAATCAGCAAAAAGGCTGAAAGATATGACATTTCTGATCCTTTTATACTTTTTCCAATCAGAGTAAACATCATGTGCAACCCCTTAAAGATGCTCATGCAGAGACTCACATTACACACAGTATCAGTAGGGAGTCTGCTGCTTTCTCTCTGTTACTCATTATTCTTATGAAACCAAAAGTCACACGATACCTTCAAGGACCGCCAGAAAGTTGAAATTCTGATATTTTTTTCTATTTTCACAGTTTCTGGTGCTGATAAATTATGTAATTTTGCCTTTCGAACTCATTGGAGCTCAGAGGATTAACAGTGGGGTCTAAGGTGATTGACCCACTTGTGGAGACGGCCTCAAGTAGCCATTTAAGGAACTATACACACCATGCAGGCTACATTTTTCAGCCCTGGAGGTTGCCAGTTGCTTTGAAATCATGTGTTAGTCAACTATAAACATTAAATGTGTAAAAATATGTTTTCCATTCCCCCCTCAAACACCAGCATCTCTATTTTTTATAATCCAGTGTGCTTGTGCCAGAGGACATGCAACACGTCTTAGACTCCTATGACGCAGTGGTGTACCTGCGTGGGATGCTTTGATGCACTGCAGAAATAGGACTCCAGGACGGGATTAGGAGGAGCACGAACGCGATGCTTGTCGCTCACTTTCAGCAGAGAGGCCAGAGGAGTCGCTACCGTCCTGGAAAGAGGAGATGCACGCATCACTTCATATTCGTCATAGAGAAACATGCAAATCGGGCAGGTAAAGGGGACGATTAGCAGGCAAATGATGCCATGATGGGAGATTACTCACCGCTCAAATATCTGTCTGATGACTAGGAAGCAGAGGGCGATGGGGATAGTCGCCCAGAGGTCCTCAGTTTTAGGGAAGACTTTGCCATCGTGATCCTTCAAGTCGTCCCAACCATGGCCTTCAGGAAACCAAATCCAGTCGGCCCATATCTGCTCTCTCAGCTGAGACAACATCCTACAGACAAAGACAGAGACAGGCAGGTTTTGTGTCTTGGGGAAGGAAATTAAGACGGTTATTAAAAAGACGATTTTATCTGCTTGGTCCTCTCTATTCAGATTTTCCATTAGATTTACAGCAGCTCACACAGCCGTGACAATATCCTGAGAGGAAGCAGAGTAAACAGAGAGGAGCTAAGAGGAATAAGTATTGATTGGAAGTTATTAATCTCACTGAGCATCTACGACAGGCATCGTATCTGCTGGGCATTTCCAGCTCCAGATGAAAGGGAGCAATGAAGGGAGGATTTTGCTTTTTGTTGCACACGAAGCGAAGAAAAAACAACCCCAGAGAAGTCATTTGGGGCATTCAATTGAACTCAATTTGACAGTCATTTCCCTTCTCTAAAAAAGAACACTTCTGCACCTGGGTGACATCAAACACGTGGTTTAAAAAAAAAACATCATATTTCCAACAGTTACAGGGGTGGGTATCTCCTAAGGGCTGACAGAGAGGCCTTATTTAAAGCTCAACACAATTTTAAAGAGAAAATCTGCAACATTGAGGTGCAGTTACATGTTGTACATACCTTCTCACTGATTAATAACACGCTGCATCTAAATTGGGTAGAGGAAATTGTGCAATAAACACAGCTGATAATCTGTTGAAGACTCGTGATGCTCACTGCTGACTGTTATTTCATTCCCACTATAATCTCTATAGGAAAACAAAGCTAAACTACTACACTGGAAAACGTACTAAACAAAACAATTCAAGTTATTAATGTAGCAGTAGATCAGAGAGTGAGTAACAATACTTTAAAGAGTCCATCAAATGCACATTAACAGGTTTATAATGTTATCTAGGGCGTGTGCTAGATTATGTTTACAGGCTTTAAAGGTTCCATATGGTGAAAATCCATTTTTGTGTTTTGTGGTAGCTAATGACATGCAGTTAAAAGCTATTAAGATAAGAAGATGTTTACTAATACTTTGCTCAATCAGAATTTAATGGGCAGCTACGTACCAACTGAGGAACCAAAAGTCATCCAGATCAAACTTAATAATCCTGCTGCCTCGCTGTCTGCTGCATCATAGTTTTATTTACTTTCCAAAGCAGCATCTGCTAGGTCTAATATGTCTCAGCAATAAGCAAATAACACTAAACGTTCTGCTGTTGGCCACAAGAGTGACCACAAGAGCACCCACCCACTCCCAGCATCTGAGGAACTGAGGATCCTGAGGATTACTCATATTTTTGATAGAAATGTCCCCACAAAAATAGGAAAGTCCTTAGTCTAATGTAGCTAACATTAGCATTAGCTTTGATTGTATGCCTGCAGGAAAACTAGAGCGCTGAGGGACATTCAAAGATGGTTTAAGACCAATCGGAAGCCATTAAATAAGGACTATTACTGTGTTTTCATATTGCCCATTGCGCCTCGGTACAACTAAAACTCAGCTGATGTTTACATCCATTTGCTTCTCTCCTGCTCTCTGTGCTCACATTTTCTGCATTTTAATACAGTTGAATTTCCAATAAAGCTGTTCTCATTTCAGCTTTTTTCTGTTTTGGTTGTCAGAAAATGGAACAACAAATAGTGACTGAAACACATTTGGTCCCGATTTCAAATTGCTGCTCTGCACTGCTAAAATATTGATTTATTCTATGACTCAACATACAGATGAGTTTAAAAAAAACAACAGCAGTGCTACATTCCAGCTGTATTTACATGTAAAATATTACCTAAAGAACAAAGTCGGAATGACCTGACCTCACATACTTATTCACTGCTCTGTCAGTCACTCGAGAGAACAGATGCAGAGAGTCTTCTTCCTGAAGGGGGCATGGACCGCGGCAAATCAGCTGCACTTAAAGCTACAGACACTGAAACAGCCCATTTGAACAAGACTAAAACAATGGGTTATGCACAGGTAAAATGAGCCATCTTTGCTGTATTCTGAGCTGGAAAAACACACAAACAAATAGACACTTCCTGGGGACACGTGAGATTTTCATTAATTTGCTGAAAAGGGGCACAATATCAGACTTTAATGTCCAAAAAACTAGATATTTTTCTCATACTGTACATTGCCCAAGCCCAGATGGACTTTACGAGTGAGGATTTACTTTCTACTATAAAGACACCACTACGAAGTCAAGTATACACACAAAACTTGCTGAAATATTTTTGAGGTTAAATTGAATTGACGTCAAAAAAAGGACCAACAACAGGTACCTGGAGAGCAGCGTACTGATGTGACTGCAGTCACATAAAGCAAGATGACATCAGTGTAATTACTGGTGACACCTCACCTTCACACTCAGCTGTTTACTTCATTACAGTGTCCGATCAGCAGGTTTGAGTCTGAACATAATAAAACCACTGCACCTTTGTTTGTGCTGAAATTATGAGTGTCTCCTGATGCAAATCATTGAAGAGGGAAATTCACTTCCGTGTGCGGACTTTAAACCCAATTGTCTACAACTAATTTCAAAGATAGATCAACTAACCAGCAGTCAAATATCAACTATCCTGTCTTTTAATCAGTGTGTGGATTTCAGTAAACCTGCTTCCACTCACTCGGGTCACACACTTGAAGCTTGCGTTAAAATATGTTAATGAGTGCAGGTTTGTATTCAGCCCTGCAGTGAATTAGGGGATTTGGGTGAACATGCAGAAGGATTTTTTGTCTAACAGGGGGAACTGGAAACCGACCTTGGGGGGCTACACGGGCTCTCAGGTGTGGATCTCACTCTTAAAACTGCCTGCAGTTGATCGAACCTAAAAACAGCTCACTTTCATTGCACAGGACAGCCGATCGAACCTAACTGGCAACATTACAACTCCAGCAAAAGCAAAATATGTCCAGATATTATCTGCAATAAGAATTCCCCAAGAGGTTTATGTGTGAGAAGTAAGTGAAAGTAGCAGAAGGAGTTGAACAGTGCAGGATCTGCTCCTGGTGTCCTGCTGGTGGATGATTTCCTCGAGGATTTCCTGACTGGAGGAGATCAATCATTGGCAGGAGAGCAGGTCTGGCACCAGCAGCCACAAGCTAAAGTAAACTTGCATTTAATTTTGTTGGCTGATCATCCAGTACAAAGTACAAGAAGCACATACATGGAAGTTTCATCTAAAACTAAAGTTCTTAACAGAAAAAAACACACATCCTGGGCTGCATTAAACTGATATCCAGCATGAATCTGTGAATGCATGTGTGCATTAACTGGTTAGTGGTATCATTCTTCCTTCTTATGCCGGCTGACATCTAGTCTGCAGTTGTTAAACTTCACTTTTCCTAATGTTTTGGGAAGACAAAAGTCTAATAAACCGCTCTAGCAGTTTGGAGACTGTATCATTTGCAGGTAAGAGCTTCTTAGCATCTCTTGTACGTGTCAACTGATTATCACCTGATCCGATCTCTTATTCAGCATTGTTCAGACTCCTGGTATTGTTGCTGGTTTTTTGAAACAAATTTCTAAGGTGGAATTTGTTTTTTTCCAAAGTTTTGCACCAAAATTTTCAATTTTCTTGCAAATGGCTATCAGAATCTGAAAGGTAGGTTTTCACATACAAGAAATTTGACTTGGTCTTATTGTGCAGAAGAGAAAAAGTATAGGTTAAAAAAGTGTTGCAAGTCAGTAGGCACTAAGTTTTACAAGACAAATTAGAAGCAAGTGTAACAAATTTAAATAGGCAGAAATATTTGTTACAAATATTGGTTATTGGTCTCCTTAATTACTGATAATCAGTTTTGCTATCAGCCTGAAAAACACAAGTTGACCTCTAACCTCTTGCCTCCTCTACCTCTGTGTGAGCGTCATAATGGCCTTGTGTGTTAAAGTTCTGATCTAAATGGTTGCATTTCCGTCTAAACTTTTTAACACTCTGCTCAGAGAACGTCTATTGCATGTCTGCTCATTCTACAAAAGGGGTAACTATTGCACAAAACTGGTGCACCTACAAAAAGAGAAATATTGAAAAAAAGGGTCAAATTCTGTGTCACGTTCTCTAAGATGTCCTGACATTCAGTCATTAGTTTAGAACAAAAACTTGCTGTAACAACTTATAATCTCCACGTTGTTGGTTTATAGGGCAGGCTTCCTATTAGGCGTACCATGTGACCACTGGCATGGAACAAGTTTGTTTGAGTGTGTGTCCCATTTATTTGGATGATGTAATTCAGATTCCAGCTAATAATTCAAAACTGTTCGACTGATCTACAGCACCAAGGATTCACACAATGTTTTCTAGTGACTAATGATGGCTGTAAACTGTTGCATGTTTACAGGAAACCTCCCCGGGGCACCTTTAAACGCTTCAGGACTCCAGCAGAGGCTAATGGCATGTTTGAATAGACAAAGTAGTTCAGGGGTTGTCCTTATCATCATCATCATTTACATATTCTCTTCCAACTGCACAGTTGTTTCCTGGCGGATCCGCTATGTACTACTACATATGCATAGTTTTTCACTTCCTGCTGCATGCATTTGGTTTCCTGAGCACACAACCGACTTTTTGGCCTTTTTGGCCCCATTGAAACTGTTAACAGGGTTTTACTTGAACAAGAATGCGCCGTTGGGGGGCAACTACACACAACTGGAAACATAACCACTCTACATACAGCAAAGGCAATGAGGTTATGTTCTCCTATTTGACAGAAATCTATGCTTTTTTCCTGTTTTTTATTCTCAATTCTTATAATTTTGGTGTTGGTGTTTTTCCTGTGGTGCTGCTTCAGCATTTTAGCCAGCAAAATTCCTCTGTGCAGGACAAACCCTGCTTAATACAGCCATGACGCCAAGGCCAGGTTTCTTTCACAATGAGTAGCAGCTGTAGCCGGTGGAGCTTTGTGGAGCTGCATGTGTGTAAGAACTGGGTTAAAGCCTTCCAGAAGAACCTCTGAAGATCTGCTCTCTCAGCATATTGGAACTTAAACTGGTTTATTGCTATTCCAAACAGGTGCGCAGGAAAGCAGACGGAAAAGCCGTCATCAAAGAAAGATGGAGAGACGAGTGGAAGATAAGATATTGTCTAAAAACAGGGATACTGTTGCTCCTTTTCAGAGAATTTCTCCAGAAAGCAGAGAGTTGGATTGGGTTGTACACATGAAAAGTGTCACTTTTTTTTTTTAAAGAGCTCATTTGGGTGTGACTAGAGATGTCATTATACCACAGATTTGGTGGTGGGCACCAATATCACTGAAACTCCACTATTCTTAATTTCAAATCTGATACCAAAAGATCCATCCATCCATTATCTAGACACCGCATGACCCTCTGTAGTCTCAGCATGTTTTTGGTCCATGGGAGGAAGCCGGAGACCACACTGGAAACCTATGCATGGACAGGGTGAACATGCAAGCTCCACACAGATAGATCCCAGGCCGGGAAGCGAACCAGGGATCTTCTAGCTGTGTTAACGGTGCTAACAACCGAGCCACTGTGCATCCCATACCAAAAGATATTATCAATATAAACTTTCATTTTTTTAAAAATCCTGAACACACAATGTTCAGTGTTTCTACAACAAATGTAGCAATTTGCAAAAAAAAAATGAAGTCAAGTTAGTTTTAAGATGTTTGACAATGTGGTAATATTAGGTTAAGGTGTTGTCTCTTTTGTGTTAAAAATGCACTTTGACACCGTTTGCATTCTGGCTTTTGGCTGTCTATAACTTAAATCCTGTGTAAACATCTCCGCACAGTTTTTTCCCACCACAAGTCACTGCATAGAATAATAGAGACATAAACAAATACTGTCACATTTTCAAACATTTTGCAAGGACCTTTGTATCAGATTATCAATTCATGTTACATTTTTGTTTGTGAATGTAGAATTAGGGTCATTGCACCTCAAATCATCAGGGGCCTTCTGCTCGACCATCTCTGATTAGCTCAAAACTATATTTTCATTCACTAAGGACACTTATAATTGCACCAATAAAATTTTAGGTTGATATATCAAGCACTTCATGAGATGTATATTTATTTATTTATTTTTAAATTCCCTGCCGACCTACTTTGACTATGTTTTTTTGCACTTTGAAATTTGAGATTGAATGACAATATCTCAAATTATGGACAAGTAGATAAAACAATCTCATGAAAAGTCATAAAAAGTCCCACCTTTAAGTGCAAATTTATAAAAAAAAAACAAAAAAACTATACACTATACATAAACGGCTATAAAATCCTCCTTTGCATCATCCACACTGGACTCTGCCACCTTGAGGCCTCACATTTGAAATGTGTGTTCTTGTTTTTTGCGAGTAAGATGAAGCAGCTGATCATATTTTGCAGATTTTTTTAGATAGTGTTAAAATCTAACATAATTTTTAAAGAAAATCAGCAGATTTTACAGGGCATCTGAGAGGTTGACAGGCAGGAGGAGGTGTAGGGAAGTCAGGGGGTTTCCAGAGCTATTCAGTGGTTCAGCATGCAGTTGAAACAGATGGCACATCTTGCTTAAGATAAATCTGATGAGGCAATCAGCCTCACTAGTGCCCTCCATGACTAGTTGACTCCATGTGTGGCAGGTCTGTAAAAATGTAAACGTTTTAACGGGATTTTATATAGGAGTTAATCAAAAACCAAACCGGCGGCAGAGGCTGTCATGTGCTGTGCAGATTGTAAACTCCTTGGGGGCGAATATGCGAAGTTTTAGGTGTTTCAGACCAAAATGAAAACTTAAATTATGTCAAATATTTGAAAAATCAACCCCTATCAGAGAGTTAAAGGGCTTTACAGTGATAGTTAAAGCAGGAGACGGTTGTACAAGTTAAACTTTCATTTGAAGTTTGTGTCTGACTCAGTCTACGCCGTTTGCGTAAAACTCGTGCAGGGAGTGGCTGCGTGCGCACGCGTGGCGCAAGCGGGGAGTCTCCGGACATAGCGGAACAGAGCCGTGAGATGGAGCACCGTAGAAGTTTCCAAACCCCCTCCGTAACTCTCACTGTGTGCGATTTACTAAAGCCACTATAAAACATTGTCACTACTCAGTCTGGTCGCTGTGCGTAGAATAAACAGGAAACAACTTCCCGCGCGGTGACATCTCCAGTTTACGCAGGAAAACTTTTTGGCGCACGCACGCAAGCACGCACACACACACACACAAATTGCACCCTCGGCGATAGAAATGGCCGTTTATCTTTTGCAAACAAGTCGTGCGTTTCATCAGAGGCGGCTGTTAACGCGCCGTTGGTTCGGCTTTCACATTTCTTTATCGCGGTGTTCCTGAATAAACATCGGCGACAGGAGGACAAACGAAAAGGCCTGTTGGCTCGATAAACTACTTAATGTGCTGGAAGCTCTTTTACCCGAGAGGAAGGCTACTTTTGGAGGGTGTCAGCGGAACTTTGGTGACTGTAAAACTTCGCATAAATCCTCCAGGGACGTAGACTCTCCCGTTTCTGTCTAAAAATAGCGCGATGTTCGTGCGCCAAAGGAGAATCTACAATGTACGGCTCTAAATGAGGCTTTTATTTTACAATCTTTCCCGCTTCGGATGCTTCGTGTATCATGTAACGGTGCCGTCGGTCCTCTTACCTTTCGTCTTCACTGTGCAGGCAGGTAATGAAGTCTGAAAATCTACGGCGGCTCTGCTGCTGCTTCGTCCACTGATCCCGCGGCAGGATTTCATGTAGTTCTCGCCATTAAACAACTTCTTTTTTTCCCCTTGATCGTTCAATGAGCTGCGATCCGCCTTCTTTCTTTTTCCTCCAACCTCAGGTTCGCCTCATTCTCAGTGGAGAGAGGAAAAAAACTATGTCGCGCTTTCTTTTCTGCTCCAAAACTCTCCCTGGTGGTCGTGATTGGATCCACAGAGGAGGAAACTACGCGTCGTTTTTTCCACTTTTCCCGTGCGTGAAAGTGTTTCTTGTCAGCGTTCAGCCTGACAGTTGAATTGGTCGGATATAGTGGATATCATGGTGGTGTGTTAAAAGAGGATGGAAGGGGGTTGGAGGTTGGAGGGTGGAGGGTGGGTGGGGGGGCAGGCTATTTAAAGTGACGTGAGCTTCTGCGGTGTATGAGAGGTGATCAGTGCCACAGAGAGAGGAGGTTCTTCAGTGGATAAAATAGGACACAGCACTGTTGGAAAGCACAACTTTTACAAAATGCTCAGAAAGGTTTATTTGCACAATAATTTAAAAAACAAACAGATGTTCATTTTCCTCCTCAATTGTGAATGAATGGTAGATAGATAGATAGATAGATAGATAGATAGATAGATAGATAGATAGATAGATAGATAGATAGATGATACACTGACCAGGCATGACATCACGACCACCTACCTAATATTGTGTTGGTCCCCCTTATGTGCTCAAAAATGCTCTGAACCCATTGGACAAGAGGACCTCTTAGGGTGTCCTATAGGTGCTCTGGCTTGTGCAGTGGGGTCTCTGTCAATCAAATTTCATCCTCTGCATCCTGTTAATAATCCAATGAAGTTTATAGTGTCCAGAGTTTCCATAATGTTTAAATCTTTTTGTGATCAGACACGTCTTGTCAAAAACATACCTGACATGTTTCGACGGTAACTTCCGTCTTCATCAGAGGTGTCACTAGGTGGTGTGTGACGTACTTAAAACCAACTGATGTTCTTTGGGGCGGTGCCACCTGTCAAATTTTGACAGGTCGGCACCGCCCCCCGCTGTCCGCTCGCCGCTGGAGGCAGTGGAGATCAGAAAACGAGCCGAAACGGTCATGAACCGGGACGAGGGGGCCTTCCTACTTTCACACACATGGACCGATATCCTCCAGCGGCGAGCGGACAGCGGGGGGCGGTGCCGACCTGTCAAAATTTGACAGAACATCAGTTGGTTTTAAGTACGTCACACACCACCTAGTGACACCTCTGATGAAAACGGAAGTTACCGTTGAAACATGTCAGGTATGTTTTTGACAAGACGTGTCTAATCACAAAAAGATTTAAACATTATGCATCCTGTTAATGTTTGATCACAATGGGGTGTAGGAAGTTTGGAGGTCAAATCAACATGTTGGGTCATTGTCATGTTCCTCAACATGTTCCTGATTGTTTGATGTTTTTTCCATGTGGTGGGGTGCATTTTCCTGTGGGGGTAGACCAGTGACATTTGGGATTTCCATTTGCATGAGGGAGTGTGCTTGTTGTGGGACAATGTTAATTTAGGTGTCTAAGTCTCATCAAAAAGATGCCAAAATCCAAGGTTTTCCATCAGAACAGCACATAGTACCAATATGATCAATGTTATTCACTTCACCTGTCAGTGGTCAGAATGTTGTGCCTGATCAGTGTATGTCCATTATAAAGATATTTAGAATATTTTAGAATGATATATTACATACTTTCTGAGAGTTTTTTTTTAAATGGACACATAATGACCACTGACAGGTGAAGTGAATAAGACTGATCATATTGGTACTATGTGCTGTTCTGCTGGAAAACCTTGGATTTTGTCAAGCAGAAATTGTTCCAAAAATGTGATGGTTTGAGATGGAATAACCAGAGTAATGTGGTTTAGTCGCTTCCCAAATATTGCTGCATAGCCCTCTTGTGTTCCTGTTGGCTTGTTGTAAATACATCGGCTTTCTATATGAAAATCAGCATTCAAGTGAGTTTAGCTGTAGATCATGAACATATTAAGAAGAACTGGATGAGAATGAGAATTACATGGGCAATAGACTTTATATTGTGATGATTTAGTTTTTTTCAATGTTGGGGAAATTTTACAAGTATAAAACCACCAGAAGTTCAAAGTTTATAATAGAAAGATTAACTCTGACCTTGTTTGCAATTTGGAATATTCTGTTAACAGTTTTACAAACACCTCTTTTATAACGGTGGTGTACAGGGATGTGCTTTTTTGGGTACAGGCGATTTTTGTTTGAATCACAAGTGACCACTGGGGAAAAAATGGTGCCTACAGCTGAGTGGCAGCTCCATGTTCATCCGTCTTAACACATCAGTGATGCAGGTCCTTCAAGTTTTGGCAAGCAGGTGACCTAAGTCTGTGACTAACAGTGCGTCAGATTGTCAGCGTATTAGTGCTGTTTTTATTTTGACCTCATATAATTGGATGAATGCCGGTGCTGTCTCCCTCTCTCTCTCACACACACACCCACTATTGACTCAGTGTTGATGTTAGTCCAAGTTACATTACACAATACTGCTCTGTGATGGAATTTCCATATGTTACAACTTAGATTCATGCTATTCCTTCCTGTATTTTACGTATTAACTGTGTATAGTTTCACATGAAGGTTTGTCTCTTTTCTAATCATAGTTGGCGCTGGGAGGCGAGTTTGACCTTGCAGAGGAGGCCTTATCTGGTGTCTCTAGTGAAAGTAAATCAGAAGGCCCTGATTAGGGAGGGAGAAGCTGAGATAGACCCACACAAATAACTCTGGGAAGTAACAGCTTGAATCTATCAACATGGCAGAACCACCAGGAGAGGTATGAGAAACAAACTTACCTGTAAGATGGAATGTGATTTTAAACCTTTTGTCTAAGAAGGGCATGAGTCCCATTTTCATACTAATGATTTATTGCAATAAATAACTCTGATCAACCAAAAAAAACATATTTTTTTATTACTGTTATGGTTTTCAGATGTCAAATATTGGACCTATAAACACTTCTAGTTGGTAAGTAAGACATGTTGGTTCCACAAGCATTATTATCATGATTTTCTGTCTTCAGTACCCATAAAAAATGCATTTATCTGTTAGAAAAAAACTCAAAGTTAAGCAATGTATCAGAAATTCCATCTGAGTAGCAAAGAAGTCTGTACTGTGTCCTTCAGTGTAGCTTAACTTATCTTAACTACTCTGATCCTGCAACATGTTGCTCTCTCTTGGTATTTTTGCTGATGGCTTTCATTAAAAAACTTAATAAAGCCTTGAAGCTTGATTTCTACTGTGACAATTATGAATTACAGTAAACAACAACACATGTCAAATGTCTATCAACAGGCGTGAACGACCTCGTGTTTCTGTGTCACTAAACAGATTCGACTTTTGTAAGTCACTGTACGATGGGATTTATATGCTTTTATTTTGAAATTGGCTGAATGTTTCACTTGATTATGACAATGTCTTGTTGTTTCATAATTTTATATATTTGCTACACACTGTAAATTAGGAATTATATTACAACACACAACTTTCACTTTAATATAGTTGAGACTGTGTGAAGTGAAACAGTGCAATGAAGTGATTTTTAAGTTTGTTTTTGGTTTTCTGTGCTTATTTTGGATGGACATTGAAGTGCACAAGTCCCTGTACTATCACTTACCCACAACTGGAAGTAGATTTAACCAAGTGAATGCAGTGTGAGAGTAAGCGGTTGGTGGTCGGAGGGGCCGATGGTGCAGACTGGTAGCCTCACCTCCCTTAATCAGTCTACCCCAGGGCAGCTGTGGCTACATACGTAGCTTACCACCATCGAGTATGGAGTGAATGAAGAATGCAATGTAAAGCGTCTTTGAGTGCCTAGAAAAGCGCTCTATAAAACCAATGCATTATTATTAATTAGTAGTAGGCTAGTAGTAGTAGTAGTATTAACCAAGTACTAGTTAAATCTATTTAATCTATTTAATCAAGTACTAATTAATGCTAAAATATTTCTATGTACAGTCTGTTGCAGTAGTTTCTTTTCATTTTGCAGCAGCTGCAGCACCACTTTGGGCCTGCCTTTGTGGCACTAATCGCCCCTCATACACCCAGACATGCCAAAGAAGGCCGAGGCGTGTTTGGACACATCAGACCAAACCCAAAGGCTGTGGCAGACAGACTGAGTGCATACCCCAGCTGTGGTTCCACACCTCAGCCCCTCCTGTCTCCTTCACACCTCAATATTCATACATCAAAAATAATGTAGAAGAGGCTCAATATAAGTGTGTCTATTAGTGTGGACATTATGTACAGTATGTTTGCAACTGTTTTCCACTGATTGATGGCAGTTAATTTAAAAAGAATGAAACTGTATGCAACTAAAAACTACGGAAACTCAATTTTTTTTTTTTTTAAATTTCACTCTCGTGATTTTTTTGTCAGTTTGATCCAGAGTTTTTAATGCAACCAAAACTGGAAGCCAGATGTTTTCCACTTTACTCAGTACTCCTTTAGGCCTACAGAGAGCAGCAAATCTCCCAGAATAAACCATCCATGATCACACACCCAAACTCTGAAATGAGGAAAAGCAAAATTATCCATTAAATGACAGCAGAGACATTTTTTTTTTCTAAATTGTACTTTATTTTCTTTTAAAGACATATGTTTTAAAACAGCGATTGTAGAGAATAAATAAAGAAACATGTTTTTGTTTTTTTAACTTCCATAGGTACATTTATGTAATTAAAAACTCTATAATAAGTGTGTTCATTGTCTTGAAGACCACGAGGAATCCTCCTGTTTTTTTCTTCTTCTTCTTCTTCTTCTTTTTCTTAAATTAAAAAAGAAATCGTCACATCTTCCCCACCGCCATCAAATTGATTACCAAATAAATTAAAACGTAAAAAATCAAGATAGAAAAATTCCCAGCCCTTCCTTTCCGCTTCGTTAATTTTTAAAAGTAGTGGCAGCAGAGAAGTCCTCTGTTTTTAGAACCAAGGTATGTACACAGCGAGAAGAAATCCATTTCTCTTCCAGTTTAATTACCCCATGTGTTTGTTTTTTTTTTTTTAATTTACATATAAATAATAAAACTAACTCTACATAACAATATTACCAATGGTAATCATACAGAATAGTATTTTCTTTTGCCTCCGGCTGTGTAGACTGGCCCTCTGTTAACGCCATAGACCACAAATCACACTATACAGTAGAACCCTGTTCAGTAGAATAACATCAGTGATATGCTTTTTCTTAACATGTATATCTTGTTGCCGACAATAGAATATGTACATAATATAAATGAATCCAGCTGTGGAATGATAGGAACTCTGGAGCACTTCTGGATATTGCAAATGCTGATTCTGTTCGATGTATTTGTTGCTGACATTACTGCTGCTGTAGTCGTCGTTTCTTTTCTCTTTTTTCTCTCTTTTTTTTTCTGTAAGCGCATACACGTGATACTGCTTTTTGTGAAGTGTTGCTCCTGTGCTATACGGTTGGTCAAACAACCAAAAAAGGCTGGGACATCCCAAGTGGTTTTCTTGATTGAACTCTTAGGTTTTTCCTGGAGGGCGAAGAAGAGAAAAAGAAGAGAGAGAGAGACAGAAAAACAGAGAGAGAGAGCACAGGGTGTTTTAAACCGAATCCCAGAAATGAAACACATAAATTTAACACTTTTGGAAGTGGAGTAAGTGTCTGCAATACACAACTGCTTGCACTGATGCCTCAGGGGGAGTCTCAGTAATCAACTAGTGTCCATGCAACTGGAATAGTGACAGTCATACTGCTGCAAGTGTATGCACGTTCTTAATAGGAAATACTTTGTCATCCCTTTTATTTTGGCAGGCAAATTAATTCAGAACATGCACAGTAGGAATTCTGGTGGGCGATCAGCTCTCCAAATGTTTTATTTTTTAGTATTTTTTAGAAAACACTCTCAGATAATTCCACATTTATTCTAATGATATTCAGAAAACATGCCACTCACCAAACTGTAATTTCACAGCGAAGTGATATTTCAAATCATCTGCCAGATAGTTGATTTGTAATATGCAGATTGCTGCAAACAGAGCATCGGCAGGTACCAGAGAAATCGATTTGGAGGTGCTTTTCATGCCTGTTTTTACCTAAAAAATTAGGACCAGTTGTGTGTCAGAGCCGTGAATGCGAATCTTCTCACTTTTGTAAATATTGGCTCTATTAAAAACCCCTTAACAAGCAGGTAATACAAACTTTATTTTTCATAAATCTAATTTAATTCAAGAGTAGAATTTTGAATTTTCAGCTTTCAATTTAGAAGAACCCTGTATGAAATTTTGCACAAGTGCATCAAGGCTCATTATATTTGATATAATATTGCAGCAATGAAAATTTAACCTATTTAGCTTCAATAAAGAATTGGAACAAGCTGTCAGACGTGTTGAGCTTTGAAGATATTGTACGGGCAACAGTGAATAAAATGTATGTTAAGGGGTGTTTAAAATGAAATGAAATGTATTCAGACTTTTGCATATTGTGGTGCAAACACAGTTTTCCAAAATCCAGCTGGTGTGTTTGTGTTTTTCAGGACCAGAGACATCCTTAAACCAAGATTTGCATATAAAGCAACAGATTTAACTCCCTTAGAGACACAATTTTAAGGCATGATAGTTGATTTCTCACTTTTCCCTAACGTATTAGTGACCTGCAGATACCCTGTGCATCAGAAACATTATGAATGTCTAGTTGTTATTGTTTGGGTTTTTTGATGATTTGAATATTACAAGTATTTATAGTTAATTTTTTGTTGTCTTTGGAGTCCCAGAATTCCTACAGAGGAATGCAGTTCCTCAGCCAGTAGCACGTGTCACAGGAACCAAACAGCTTTACCCAAAACCTTTCAGAATAAGGTTAGTGTCTCAGTTGGTACAACACACACACACACACACACGTTCACATACACACCAACATCTACTCAACACAAATACAAATGCACGCACCTTGCCTTCGCCTTGTCACGCTCAAACACACGCACAGTCGCTCACATACAAATACTATGCTGTCGACCATATACAGGGGCACGTTCAGTACATTTTCAGTCTCACAAAAAACCAAACAAAGTTCAGGCACAAAGTCACTTGGAATCGAGTTACAACCAAACGAAAAAACCCCGCACTCACCGAGAAACTACCACACCAACCAACTAAACAGAGGGGATGTGTAAGAATGATAATCATGACAGACAACAAAAAGGAAACTAATCAAAAAACCAAAAAAGTCTACAAGGAAAAAAGTCTAATAGATCCATATTTGATGGACAGATTTTTTAGCTCTGAAGCTTTTACAGAGAGTTTTTTAAAAAAAAATAAAGAAAACAGCATGTCATGATAATCAGTTGCTTACAGATGCTGAGGTAAAGTGACAATTATTGATCAGTGTTTGCAAGGATTAAAAAACCAGGACAAAATAATAAGAGGAAACTCACAACGCACCAAACACAGTTCATGGTCGCCACAGTAACCCGCCATGCAGTTGAGCATGGTGAATCAAGGCAACGGCCCAAAATAAAAAAATTAAAAAATAAATTGCTAATGGCAACCATCACAGGCAATATCGCCACAGCAACCAACACAGGCCAATTAACTTACAACGCAGTGAGAAGGAAGGGGGAAGGTTTTAGCGGTTGCTAGGCAACCGTAGCCATAGCGACGCACGTCTCCACGTTATATGTATGGGCGGGACAGTCTTGAGAGTGGTGTGATGTTTTTTTCAGGAAAAATGGCATATGGCACAGCACAAAAACAATAAATGAAAATAAAAACAAAAAATTAATGACGAACAGTAGTTGGCATTCAACCCTGCGACAGAACACTGGTTAGACAGAAACATTTGAACCCAGTTTAAAATCTAACTTGTCAATAAAAGTGTCCCTACACACTGAGCAACAACAGAGAAGGAGCCACTTCTACACAGCAAAGGTATCTTCTGATCCTTGTAATATATTTCAAATTGATGGTATTTTTAGTGCTTCCACCTCATTAAAGTTAATCTACTGTAGGGTTATTGACTTCTTCAGTTCCACATGAAAGACAGCCATTTAAGCACTGAGCCCCCAATTACATCCACTCTGTCTGCTTAACTTGCACACACATTTCCAGCTGTCTGTAAATCCCCTCCCCGTCTCCTCCACGTACAGTAACTCACCTCCTTCAGTAAGGCCTGTTGGCATCCTTGGGCCTCTTCAGCTGCACCTTCAGTCTCTTCATGCCAATCTGGAAGCCGTTCATGGCCTGGATGGCAGTCTGGGCGCTGGACGGGTTGTCGAAACTCACAAAACCTGAAAGAAGAGACGACAGAGCGGAGAAGCAAAACACAAGCTTTCACATTATGACAAAAGCTGCATCATTCATGGGGAAAAAAAGGTGCACAGGAATCACTGGGACTCACCAAAGCATTTGCTCTGGTTGGTGGCGCGGTCGACAAAGACCTTCGCGGAGATGACATTTCCGAAGGGCAGGAACATCTGCAGGATCTCGGAGTCAGTGAACTCCTGCGGCAGGTGGTAGATGAAGATGTTGCAGCCCTCAGGACCTGCGACGACACACAGGGACAGCGTGTCAAGATATGACGGGTTAGGCACATCAGGGTATGTCAGTGTTGAGGAGAAACTTGCAAAGTTAGTGGGGGAAACACACTATGCAACAACAAGTTCACATTTAATTTATAAGGATATTTAATGATGCTTTACATGACAAGTTAGATAGATACAAAAACAGCAGAACAGGTTACAAAATCAGACATTAAGAGATTTTTAAAGGACTAATTATAGTTAAGATGCTTTCTTGCTGCCTTGCTACAACTTCAGGCTACAAATGGATACACCAAACATATCATTAATCTTCTCATCTAACTGTAAAGAAAACAGACAAGCATATTAAAAGCAAACTAAGAGAGAAACTGCTGATCCACAACATTTGCTTTACCTTTGAATTTTTGTTTAACGTGTAGATTTTTAAAGAAAACATCAAAAATCTGATCTTCTACACAGCTTAAATTACCATAGAAGCATGAGTTATTCCTAATTCTAATTACTGTTTAGAGTTTTAAATGCATGTAATACAGAGTTTGATTTCTGCCACTGGTTTTAAATCAGCGTTTTGCAGACACGAGATCGCTGATCAGAGTGCTTCATTTTTGTCTGTGTTGCATTACTGTTGCTTGGTAATGCGGAATGATTTGGAAAGTCTGCACTCGTTATATTATAATAGCGAGTGGGATGACAGAAGTGTAGTTTTGAAGAGTGAAACTACGAGCTGATCGACAGAAATATTGTCTGGTTCCAGCTTCTCTGATTTCAGAGTGGGGTGTTTTTCTGTTATTTTATGTAACAGTAAGTTAACAAGACAGCGTCACCTTGAACTTTGGTGAACTGTTTTGGATATTTTTCACTGTTTTCAGGCACTGAGACTAAAAAATGTATAAACAATTACAATATACAATGATCAGGCATAACATTACGACCACCTGCCTAATATTGTGTTGGTCCCCCTTATGTGATCAAAAATGCTCTGAACCCATTGGACAAGAGGACCTCTCAGGGTGTCCTATGGGGTCTGGAACCAGGACATTGGCACTGGATCCTTTGGGTACTCTGGCTTGTGCAGTGGATCTTCTTTCAATCAAACTTGTTCCATTGCATCCTGTTGATGCTTGATCACAATGGGGTGTAGGAAGTTTGGAGGTCAAATCAACATGTTGGGCCATTGTCATGTTCCTCAACATGTTCCTGATTGATTGGTGTTTTTTCCATGTGGTGGGGTGCATTTTCCTGCAGGGGTAGGCCAGTGACATTTGAGATTGCTATTAGCATGAGGGAGTGTGCTTGTTGTGGGACAGTGTTTATTTGGATGTCTAAGTCTCATCAACACAGATGTCAAAATCCAAGGTTTTCCATCAGAACACCACATAGTACCGATATGATCAATGTTATTCACTTCACCTGTCAGTGGCCAGAATGTTGTCGCTTTTCGGTATATTGAATAGATTATAAGTTGCAACTTTGGTTTTTACAAAAATGAATACACAGTTTATCCTTACTGTGATAAACTACTTAATTCAAGCAACTTTCAGAAGTTCTAATACATTTTAACATCATAGAGAAATGAATAAAAACAGCTGCCCAGAAGCGCTGTTGGTTTATCTGTGATCTAAAGTATGTTTGATTTCCAGCAAATGGGTTAAACAAACAAAACCACTGGAATGTTTCTCTAACATACGGCAGTGATTATTCCACACTGGCGCACGGCTCCTTACCTTCTCTTTGCTGCAGCTGCTGCGGCTGTTGCGGCTGCTGGGCCACCAGTGTGGGCTGGTGGGGGAACGGCTGTCCCACCAGGCCGTAGGCAGCAGGGTAGGTGGCTGAGAGACAGGAGGAACAGGTGAGCAGAGAGCAGCCGGAGCACGGAGAACTAATCTCTTCCTATTCAAACTCTAAACAACATCTGACAGAGCTGGATCCACCGCCTACAGAGCCGCTAAAAGTGGGAGATGTTTTGCATATAGTTTGTGACTCATCCTATAGTGCTGGAGGTTATTTACAGTTTTTAATGTATGTGCATGTTTTGACTCTGGATGAAAAATCACTACTTTGCACATGCGGTGTTGAATAGTTGGAGTCCAAAAGGTAACGTAGCCACATACATTATGTTACATAAACTGTGCTGTATGCTGGTGTCACAGTCTGGAGGGTTATTTCCAGGAACTGAAAAATTAAGGGACTATGTGTTTGTGGACACATCCAGAAGCACTTGAACTATTTTTTCTCCTACAAACACTGATGCCTCTAACGGTGCAGCTTACTATCAGGAGCAGGAGTGACACAGACACACAGCAATCATAGATTCTACATAAAAGATGGATGTAGCCTCCGGGTCTGAAAAGCGAAGCCAGTGTGAGTTTTAAATCCCTAACAGGTTTTCGAATCAGGTTGCATCATTGCACAAGAGGAAGAGAATTCACAGATAATCTTCCCTCCAATCTCAGATGTGAACACAGTACAAGATTTTATATTCTGCAGGATATTATTAAGATTGTCATGTCAGAGGGAGCAGTCAGGAAGCAGAGCACCACCTCATGTGATCTCATGGGGAAACAGATTTAAACAAAGTAGAGTCTGTGGTGCGTCAACTTGCTAATAATACTTTGCAGTGACAAAAAAGGAGTCTGTATTCGAAAAGAGTTTGGAAGATGAGGTCAACACAGTTTGTCTGTTCCTTTAACAGTCTCCCATAACCAGACCATGGTAGAATGATCTGGTTGTACCTCATCATTCTGCTATGAGGGAGAAACAGCTCTGGTGTGTTTGCATCCCTTTAAATCCATCATAATCGTCTTTGAGTGTGTCTAGAAACAGGATGGACCAACAGTGTTCCTCCAAACTGTGATGGAGGAATTGTTTTGGTTAAATATTTGCATGCAGGGAGGTGAACGCTGCCATCAGAAGGGATAATTCACTGAAAAAACAACTAGCAGGGCTGCTTTATTGCATGATCCAAATCTTTGGCAAAACCTAAAAAAGCATGTAGGTTGCTGCCTGGAGATTGCCGCTATTGCTTCCTGTGGTGAAGGGGATTTTGAAAAGTAATGCAAAAGTAGCAGAAGGAAAGGCAAGACCCACATGGATTCTGAAGGGCCAGAATGTTTAGCACTCCTTGGCAAGAGTCTCCACTGCTCCAGGTGGTAACATGGTAATTGTAACACCCCATTTTTTAATATTTATCGAGCAAACTGAGGGGTTTAAGACTAGATGCAAAAATCAGTCACATTAGCAGATAATATTGGTTGAGCTGAACATCGGTTCAGACCAGATTGCTTGAGGGTAAATTGACCTGAAACTCCTGTAGTATGAGCCCAGCCTTAAACCCGCATTCTTTCTACTGACCAGGAGGGGGTGACTCCTCCAGCTGTAAAAAGAGGTCCAGCTGTATAGAAGTTTTTGGAAAATAACCCTAGTTGTTACTTGATCTGACTCAGTAAGCATTTTCCTAATGACTTTATGGAGTCAATCAGTAGTTTCATGCTTTCTTCAATACTGAATGATGTTCATTTTGTAAATTATAGTCCAATTTAGAGGAAATTAGACAATAAAGCAGGATATGCTTCAGTCACGACCATGCAAATCTGCATATTGTCCATGTTTTCTCAGTCAGATCCACCCTTCATTCTGTCTGGTTCCAAAAAAGCAAGACGGTGATGGTTAAATTCCAAACATCAGGACCGTAGTTCACAAACCTAAGTGTGGCTACAACAGTGGCTTCATCCATCTCTTATATACACTCTATGACAGCAACACTTTTCTGTACATAAATGGTGATTTATGTCACAGGTTATGGCATTAAATTGATGACAATAAATCCTGGGAGGCTCACCTGTATAGTGCTGCATGCCTGTATAAGCTTGCTGCAGCGGGTCCAGGACGGGACTCTGAGCTGTGGCACAGCAAACACATGGTCACCAAATGCTTAATGCATGAAAAAAGAGAATCCTAAATGTTATTCGGGGCACATCAGCATGCTCCAAATAACATTTAGTGCTTTAGCTTCATTTCATTTCCTCTTAATTAGGCCCTGACTGTCGCACTCGAAAGTAGGAAGCCCATGAATCTGTGGAAGGATACGATATGACAGCGACGCAGCTGCAATGTATCTAGGATGCGATAGCTGTACCTTGATAGGCATGAACCCCGTTGGTGTAGAGGGCTTCTGTGGTCGACTGGCCATTAGGTGGAGCTGGAACAGAGGGGTAGCTATTCACTGCGATGGGTGGAGGCAGAGCAGGAACAGGTGTGGCTGCGATGGAGGGTGGAGTGCTGGTACCTGCAGGGAATTTGAAGGAAAAGCATGAGTTTCTTCTTATTTAAAGGTCCTGAGGGATATTTTTACAATATGAGTGATGAGATCTCACGAGGACAATTTTCTGCCAGTTCTTGACAGATTTAGATGCAGTGCAAGAAAAGTTTCTGCATTTGTGTCTTTTTTGTCTGTGATGTGGTAAAAAAAAGATGATGTTACATAGTTTCATGTATGACTATGAGGCATTTGATGAAACTGAAATGAAAAAGGTGCCCATATTAAAAACATGTATTATCTTATTTCTATTTGGAGAACCACTTTAAAACTCCAGCACTCTGTTTCACTTGAATCAGGTCATCTACTAATAGTTTTTGTTTTTTTTGGATATCACTTTTCATACCTGTTCAATCAGTTATGAACGTTCGGCAAATATTATAGTTTTTCTTCCTATTTGTAATCAAATATTTCATATAAAATATTCTATATATTGTGTTTTGTATTATTGTGACATGCAAATATATATGGTTGAGAAAATATCATTAGTTTACTTCTGCATTATCAATGTTTTTGTTAATACCTGCCCAAAAATGAGACTTGTTAAGATCCATACCACCCATAATCAGAGATCATTTGATCTACTTGCTTTGACTATTACAGATTGTGAATCAGTGACATAATCAGAAATAACAGTGAAGATTTCAGGCTTTTATCTTTAATAGTTTCTGAGATATTGTTGTTCAAACATAACCTCCAATTTTGATGTGCAAAAAAGTGCAAAAAGTAGGTCAGCTGGCAGTTTTTAAAAAAAAGAACTTTATCTCAGAAAGTATTTGACATATTGATCTAAAATTGTAAAGATACCATTTTAAATATGCATAGATTATAACGAAAAAGTTTCAAGCAAATAAACAGTTGTGCAGGAGGCTCTTGATGATTTGAGATGGAATAACCTTATACTGATTTTGTAGGAAAACAGAGATTAAGTAAAATCAGTGTTTCTCTTGGGTGCCTTTTCTATCAAAATGTTTATTTATATAAGGTTTTCATGTAAGGAAAAACAACAATAAAGCAATAGATTGCTTCAAACTGTCACATAAACCAATCTATAACCATATCTATAAAAGAAGCTATCGAGGTAAGTGGGCTCAGGCCACTCTGACTCAATTTCCTCTCACTGCTTTTTATACCGTAAAAGTAAAAGCTAACATGGCTAACGGCATGATAGAATGAAAAACAGGGGGGGGGAAAAACACTACAAAATAGATGTTTGTAATTTTGTCCTCTTGGGTCCACCTCTCCTTGTGTATCTGTCCTCATATTTCAAGCAGAAATCTAATCAAGGCCGGCCGGGGCCAGACATCTCTGCCTCTCATTACCTGAGGACGGGGTGATGGATGCAATCGGCGTGGCAATGATGCTGCTGGGGTTGAGGGCGGCAAGCTGCTGCATCTGAACCGCCGCCACCGTGGCAACAGGAGAGAGGTAGGCCGACTGCGCCACCAAGGCCTGCTGCTGCATCAGCTGGAGAGAGACACGGAGTCAGGAGATGCTTAGAGTCTGCGTAATCTCAGCTTTTGCACAGAAAAACACAAAACAAATCATAAAAACGGCTCAACGTCCGACATTCGGGGAGTGATTTCTGCAGATTACAGCTGACGCACTCTTTGCTCAGATTTCCATTATTAACGAGCTCAAATAACGGGACCCAATCATAAAAATTGAACGCGTTTAATATAATTGCGACGGCTCCAGACTCAGCCTCAATCAGGAGTCAATATATTTAAAGTGCACATCTAAGCACACTGCAGCCGTCCTCGGTGACCTGCTCTGTTTTCTGCAAACCGGTGCAGATGTTCATAATCAGTCATTACGGTCAAATCAGGGGAATAATTGGTCTTGATGTCATGCTGTGTGCTCTGTGTCTGGGCTGCAAGTGTGAAAATAAATTATTTGATTAAATCCTGCCTCTGCTTTTGCCATGGTTCAAAGTCTACCTGCACTTTTTGCAAATCCACCTTTCAGTAAGCTTCCTTATTTTGAGTTCTCTGTGTGTGGTTACTGGATATTTTATTCCTTTACTAAATTATATACCATTACTATAGATCAACACATCCATCACCAGTAAAAAACGCTGTCAGGCCTCTTTAAGCATCACAAATTGTAGAGCTTTTAAACGAGGCAAATCAGAAACCATTTGCAGTTAACGGTCAATTAGCAACAACGAGAACAGCGATCTTGGGTTACTTTATGTTGTAACTCACCATTTTTCCAATTAAAATCATCCAGTATGACGTTAAATATCTCACTGAGTAAGGTTTGCTTTCCAGAAAATTAATTCTGTGTCTTTTTATGGTGCACGGGTTATGTAAAATACCTTCCAGTTTCTTGCTTTTGAGTTTTAATTTTCTTCAAACTATCTTTTATTTCTTGGAATAGAAATCTGTTCCTGAAATTCTGATGATTTCATGCCTGTATGCTTTAATTTTCTGCCTTGGGAAGCACTTACCGATTATTCTTATTATTTTTAATCAGTGAGTTTATCTATGTTTGAGGAGACATCACTTAATTCATGGCTTTGTATCTTTTCTCTCACCAAAGACTGTTTGATGGACAAAGTGCCAGTTACCATGTAAATACTCTGCAAAGACAATCAGCATGCACTCAGAGGGATAAAGTTACACAGGATGTCTCCCGCTAGTCTGTTAGTAAGGTCACATGCATGTTCACAAATCGTGTAAGGTTCAAATGTAATCTCCTTCTATTTTCCCCGCAGTGTGCAAACGAGGCTCGACGCTGAGTTAGAGTCAACGTCAGAGCAGAGAGAGATGAAGAGACAGCGACACAGAGTGCTCAGGACAGCGAGAAGTGAGCGATGTAATCCTCTCAGCAGCACGAGTTAATGTCCTTATGACAGGTGGAGTGTGTTTCTAAATAAAACACAATGCGAGCGCGCATTCTTACGGCCTGTGTGTAGGCGTTGTAGGCCCCGAGGTGCAGGGTCATGGGACTGATGACTCCCAGCTGAGAGGCCACCTGCTGCATCCGCCTGAGTCCTCGCTCCTTCTCGGAGTCTGCAAACTTCACCACCAGGCTTGACGAGGCGCCCTGAGGAGGAGACGCACAAAATCACAACGGAGTCTGTCGGAGGGCTTCCACATCAACTCTCAAACATCAGATCACAAGTCAGTAAGGAAGCATCCTCGAATAAGATGCAAAATCACTGACCGTGTAACCACAACGTCCTTGAAAGTGGTAAAAGTAAGTGAGTCAAGTAACTATTTCCATTTGTGCTACTTTATACTTCTTTTAATTATTGCATTTTCTACTCCACGACACCTACTTAAGTTACAAGTTACTGTGCACATGACAGTAAGAACTTTAAATCTTTGACGTCTTTCATTTAACATTTAACATTTAACAGTGATGTTTCACCTTAAAATGTCTCACATGGTTTCATTTCAGTATATATTGAACGATCCAACATCTTACTAAAAATCCAAAATTTCTGAAAAAGTCCAAAAACTGAAAATATTTTGTGAATCAGAGCTTTGTTTCCTCTTTTTTCTGTATATAAAACTGTGTATAAACTAGTTCCAACCAGCTCCACCTGCTGCTGACACACTGATGCCTTAGTATTAATCATCTAATGTTTTTATATATACAAATATTACCGTCAGAGGGACTAAACCATGCTTTTACTTTAATACTCTAACAACAACTGTTGTTGCTGCTAACAACACTGTTATTTTAATAGGATTTTTCATGTAGCGGAGTATTTTTACACTGCTGTTTTGGTGTTTTACTTGAGGAAAGGATCTGAATAAATCTTCCACCTCTGCTCTCTGATGCATGAATTTTGTCGTCACCTCAACTTTCCTCTTGTTTCTTGTCAATTCTGTACTGTATACTAGCAAATAGAGGCAAAAAAACCACACAAAAAAACTGATTATAATGCAATATTGTCAGAGCACACACAAACTGTCTCTGTGATTCAGACATTCACAGTATCCTGGAGGAAGATATGCGAACCTCGAGGCTAATGACATCGACAAAAGCTACTTGGAGTCAGGAGTTAGTGAACCCGGAGTCCAATCAATGAAGCATGAGAGGAGATTAGAGCTCTGCTGACTTGTAAGAAAACATTTTTGAGTCTGCTGATGTGAACTTACGCCTCATGCAAAAGAGATCTCAGAAGACTTACAATCAAGGATTTGCTGATTTGCATAAAGCTGGAAAGGGTTGCAAAGTAATCTCTGAATTTATTTTTTTACATATTCATCAGTCCGCAGTTAGACACACTGATGATTTAGTTCTGTGGCTACTCTTCATAGAAGTGGGAGCTGAGATGACTCCGAAGGCACGAGGCAGAATGCTCAATGAGGTAAAAAAAAAAAAAGAAAGAAAAGAAAAAAGGAAGTTCTGAGAATGAGCTAAAGGCTTAAATGAATGATTGGAGCTGTTTAACATCTATGTTTGTAGTTCTGACAGTCTCAGATCTGTGTGCTGCTTGAAAAACACATCTCTGCACACTTTAAGGAACTTAATACCCACAATGCTATGAGGTGAATGTATTAATTTTATAAGTTGTTTGGGAGGAGCACCAAAACAAACAAACAATAAAACATGTCAAACACGAGTTTGGGCCCAGTATTATAGCTAACATATAATAAGCAAATTACAAAAACTGCCAGTATCACATTCCACTTAAAAGCCACAATGATTTTTAAAAACAGCCGCTGTTTTCCAACACTACTTATGGCACAAAAGGGGCATTGCAACTTGAAAACTATGAGGTGAGACTTAACTCCAGAGTTTATCAGGGTATCTGTATAGCAAGAGGGTGGTTTGTCCATCAGCTGAAAGTCAGCGAAAGTTGCAGCCGAACATCAAAGTAAATCCACAACAGACTGACTTCAAACAAGGAAAATCCATCTTTCTGGAGCCGCCCAGACTTGAATTCAATAGATACACTGTGAAATGACCTCCATCAGTTCTGTAAATTCCTCCTTTGTACAGGTCCGATCTGCAGAAACACTTGTTTGAGGTTACCGCCGCCAAAGCAGTTATTAAAATCCAGCGATTTGGTTACTTTTTGCAGTTGTGTGAGTCTTTAATGGGTGTGTTTAATTCATCTGCATTGGATCTCACTTTAAGATAAGATAACCCTTTATTAATCTGGAAATCTGCAGCTACAGCAGCAAAGACAGTGCAAACATTTAAGGAATGCATTATAAAAATAAAAATAAATTATAAATAAATATTTCCATTTGCATGAGGGAGTGTCCCTCTCCCTTCATCTGTCACTGGTCATAATGTTGTGGCTGACTGGTATATATACTGTCGAAAACTAAATATTGCACAAGGTTTTAAAGAGATGTATGACAGTTTTTTCGGTGTGCGGTCTACGGGGAGCAGTACTGGTTGTACAGACTATGACTGCAAAAAACTATATAAACTGTTGCAAAGCCGAGTTAAAAATATACTTCTCACATAAACTCAGATGTTCTTTTAATTTAGTCGACCCTACGGCGGAAAATAAAAATGACCTCATTTCGCAAAAAATAAAAATAAAAAAAATGGTGCCCTCTATTGTGTGGAGGAGGGGGACAGAAATGAGAAGTGGTGACTATTAGCTGAGTCACCATGTTGAGTGTCTAAATGACTGGATTTGGAGCATCTGAGTGTGTCTGTTTGATCTCTCCGAAAGTGTGTGCGTGTGTGTGTGTGTGTGTGTGTGTGTGTGTGTGTGTACGGACTTACAGGTAAAGTACGACTCCCGTGCAGAGAGTTGATGGCGGCCTGGGCCTCTGCGTTGCTCTGGAACTTTACAAATGCACACCCTACATGAAATGACACACCATTAAACACGGCCTCACACACACACACACACACACACACACACTGTAACAAAAACTACCTCCCTTTAAAAATACATTAGAAGCCGTCTTACATCCAGTGCTTCATCAGTTACTGTGGCATCATTAAACATGGTCCACAGAACATTCATTGCTTCATCAATCACAGCCCGTAAACCACCAAACGCATCATTAGCCATGACCCATAAAACCTATTGCACTATTAGTCATGCCTCGTGCAACAAACGCAGAAAAATCTAGCATCTGTGTTTGAACTGTCGCCTGACTTTGATTTACACGGCAAATATCATTAGCATTGTTGTTAGTGACAACTGTAATTTATATCACGTGACGGTAAATGTGCCTGCCGGCCTTACATTCTCGAGGCTGGATACAAATACAAACAGTTAAGCAAAGTCAATAGCAGTTTTACAGTCGCGGCCTGGAGTCCAGCTGCAATCATTCCTTACTAAAGTGCTTTAAAGGACACTTGACTTGAGGCTGCTTTGGGAAATTGTGGAGGGTGTTGCTTTACAGAATCTTCTTAGATTCACTGGGACAAATATAAATTATTGCTGACGGTTTGAAGCAGATGAATCAGCCTGGGTAATTTAAACAAGACGACATGTTGCAGCTTATTGCATTAAAGAGCCCATATTATGCACAATTACAAGTTTATAATCACATTTTTGGAGTCTACATTCTTTATTATTACAAAAACACTGAATTTTTCTCAACTGCTGCAGGACCTCCTTTCACCTTCAGAATGTTTCAGACAGAAGAAACCTCCTGCAAAAAGAGTCCAGTCCACTCTTTTTGGTTAACAGGCCTTTAAAAAGCAGGCTAACATTGTTACAGATAGGAGAGACTAACTTCCTTTGGTGTGGACTTAGGCCTTTATAACACAGTATAGGAAAGGGAGAAAAGCCGAAAAGCATAATATGAGCCCATGATATAAGCCTATATTATGCACATTTACAAGTTTATAATCCCATTTTTGGAGTCTACATGTTTTAATATTACAAAAACACATTATTTTTCTCTACTGTGTACTGCTCAGTCTGCTCTTTTTAGTTAACAAACTTCTAAAAAGCAAGCTGACGTTGGTTACAGATCATAATAAAGCAGTTATAGCGACGATATAATGGAGCCCCGCGAGGAAGCTTCTCAATTTTGTTTGAGGCTGATCCAAACTAGCTGCAAAGCAAGTGTTATGTAAATGTGTGACATGGCGATGTAGATAAATAACGGAAGAAAAGCCTGGACTTCAAACGAAGCATGTAGAATAGACTAACTTCTTTTGGTGTGGACCTAGGCCTTTGAAAGACCCTTTACATGCACTAAAAAGCAGCTTTATGACACACTATGGGAGAGGGGGGAAAAGTCAAAAAACATAATACGGGCTCTTTAAGCACGGGGCTTTTAAATGGTTAAACATTGCTATCATGGTGTGGTATTTACAGCTGATTATGTGTATTGGTCTTACAATTAACATAGTCAAATTTCATAGATATGGCTCTTTTGAATCTAAATTCTTTAAATGTGATGGGGCAGAAATTTTGAAGAGCTACCTTTAACATTTTACTCAAACATATCTAGAAGAATATTGACGATTAATGAACATTAAAGCCAGTCATGGGACAAAAAAAGCTCCATGATAACCGTGCTGCAGCATGCTGCAATAAAATAGTTTTGCTCCTCTTCTTAGCTCAGTTTTCAGGCTTTAGAAATTCTAGCCTTCGACTGAAGACTCTGGCCAATCACAGGACTTTTCAGACAGAGAGACTTGCTCCTACTGGCTGTTCTATGAATGCCGATATGTGCGCACGTCCCTTTAGATGCCAGAAAATTCTGCAGGAAACGTTGTTATTCCAGCATCGGCAATAAGTCTGTTATTAAATCCAATAAAAACCCCTGTCAGCAGCAGTAAAACAAACTTATATGTTCAGTAACTTCCATATTCTGAGCTTCTCGTTCTTTCTCTGCTGCAAATTTCATTTTCCTGTGTGTTGCAGTGGTTGGTAAGATTGTGCAGGTAGATTTACATGAGTGGCTATGCTAAATGTTGCTGATAATGGAGCTTTCTTCTAACCCAAGCCAAAACCTCATACCTGAGGCTAAATCAAAATCATGTTTATGAACACGTTTCGCTTATATTGGGTGTGTGTATGAAGTGTATGCATTTTCCTCTTCCTGTCTGGTGCAAGAGCTTTATGACAGAAAGGTGAGAGCTGCAAGAAGAGGGTAATGTTTTCCAAATTCCTGCCTACCCCGGCTTTATATCTGCATGTCAAGTTACTTTTGTGTGTTTTATCCTCTGTCAAGCTTCAATTTTTTTATGCACTTTGTATTTTTGTCATATTCTGTTTTCGCTTTGTTTATTTTGTGACTTTATTCTCACTATAGGTTGAGCCAATTTTAAATTTTGCAGACATGATCTTGCATTACCTTTGCTGGTGCCGTCAGGCCCGCGGAGCACCGTGCACTCCTCTATGCTGCCGAACGGCTCAAACATTTTCCTCACGTCGGTGTCCGTCTGCTGTTTCCCCAGCATACCCACAAACAGCTTCCTGTCTTCTAAGGGGAAGGAGATCACCAGGATGGGAGGGAGGACAAAACAGGATAATGTGGGTGAGATTAAAGAGGAGACACAAGCAGAGAAAAAGGGGCAGAGGAAGAAAAAAAAAAGAGATGTGCCATGTCACTGCACATGCATGACTAACTGAGAGCAACAACAACAGTGCTACAAAACAGGATGGAGGGGAGCCTGCGATACTCCGGGGCGCCACCAGAGTGCAGTAACACGAGCAGCACAACAAACAAACAGCATCTGGCGGTGACTCAAATGTTTGTCACCCTCTGTGTTGTCAGAGAAGCTGCTCCGTCTGTCCCCGTCTGTGAAGGATCAGACCAGTGTTTCTGCATGCTGAAGCCCATTCACTACAAATCGCATACGCCGCTCATTCCTGCACACTGTTCCCTAAAAGAACACAACACAATGAGAGGTTCTAACCTCTATTCCCAACATTCAGGTAGCCATTTCATTCCAGTTTACTTGTGAAAATCATAATGTCAGAGACCTGAAGTTGTCTTTATTGCTCACTTACATGCAGCTTAAATGTCAGTGCAGGTTTGATTACTCAAAGGCTGTGTGACGTGTTGATTTAAGCGTTGGGTGATGAAAAGCATTGAATTCACACGCAATCAATGCCAGACAGCAAACAGAAAAAAGTGGACCATGTGAAAAGAAGAAACTGGTCATTTCTTGGATGAACAAGTTGTGGTTTGCCAGTCAGGCCTTGAATTTTGGACGCATTTTTTTCTTCTCACGGCCACAATAACACGCAATGCTGTTAGTTATTACAAGTATTCCCATTTGTCAGTCGCATTCTGTGGAAAAAATAAGACCTACTGTTATGTTGACTGCAAGAAAATTCCTGTTTCTGCAAGTTAACTGCCCTACAATACGAAAATGAAAGACAACCAAAGCATTGCTAACGGTATCTGTCCGACAAAGTGTATCATATGTGGTTTTAATGAGCTACAAAATGGATAAATGATGATCTTCAAAGTGGTATAAAATCAAATGTAGAAAATCTGAACTGACTTTAAGGACAGTGGACAGCAGGCGTTTTGATTTGTCACAGTGTGACAGCGAGCCAACGTGCACAATACCAGGACCCTGAAAACCGAAGCAGCTATATGGAATTCAGCCATCAGTAATTTTATCATCTACACCTGTGTTTCTCCCACTGTGGCATGTCCAAGTGTATTAAAAAAAACAAGCCTTATCAGAGGCAGAGGATGCTGCGAGAAAGGAGATTTGGATTATTTCTTGGATATCAAAGTCCAAGCAAAGCGTCTTTACAAATGCATTTGGACGATTAAAATTTAAAAAGTGTGACAGAGCACTGGCTGCATGTCAAGCAAGTTTTAAGTTGTAAAATCTGTGAGGGCAAAGTCTGCCACTAAACTATGGTATGCTATGGGAAAAGGGCAACAATAATGTAGAGTATATATGTGTGAACACTTGATTTTTTTCCAGCGCACTCAGATCAGACAGGTAGCGGGCCATGACAAAGTATTCTCCTGAATTTGACTGAAAAAAAGCTTGAAATAAAAAAATGTACTGATAAATGTTGGAAGGTGGTTAAAAATGACCTGAATAGTTGATTCAATAGCTATTAGGAGAGATGGATCTTTGTTGGAGCTTGTTAAAACTGCTGTACAATTCCAGCAGCACATTTATTGTTCTTTAAGCAAGCAGCTTTAAAGGCCCCATATTGTGCCCCTTGTCAGCAAATTGATCAAAGTCTCATGTCCCCACAGTGGGTCTTTCAGCTTTTTAAAAAAAATTAAAATACTGCAAAGATGGTTCATTTCACCAGAACTGTATATACATCTGACTTTAGGGCTGTTCTAAACATGCAGTTTTGCTTAGAAAACCAATGAGCTGTTGCTGTCCCCGCCCCCTTCAGGAAGAAAACCCTCCCTGCTTCTGTGATTGACAGTTTGAGTCGAATGACTATCAGTTAGCTAGGTGTTCCATAGCATCTAGGCCAAATTCTTACTGGCTTGTAAAGCTGGGACACCAACTATAAGCTGGAGAGAACCTGAGGAATGGCAGAAGTAAATGTCTACATATCTTAGTAGCTTTGATTTTACAAGTTTGTAACAATAATAAAATGCCATAAAAAAAAAATGTATTTTCACCATGTGGGACCTTTAAAGCTGCTGAGTTTGTGCACAGTGTGTGATGACAGAAGCAAAACATCTATCTTAACAAGTCTCTAAACCAACCTACTAGTCAATCCAAACCATATTCTGCTCAAAGGATGATGAAATCTTGCAAATTTTATAATAAGTCACATTATTGATAGAATTTTTCACCAGTTTGATACGATCTAAATCCTGGTGGTGTTTTCAGAATCCCATTCTTTAAAAAGTACTAGAAAACAATGAAAATATCATCTTCAAGAAGGAGAAAATTACTTCTACTATCAAGCTGCAACAGGAAAAAATGGGGGGATTGTGTGCGTTACGACTGTATGACCACCATTTGTTTAATGTGCATTTTCTATCTTTTTGGTAGACTAAAAGTAGAAACACCCAAATCTTTAAGGTCTACTAGGTCTGGGTTTCTATTTTGCAGTGCTTTTTTTCCTTTGATTTTCCTTTCTCATTGTACTTTTATTAATTTTATTGGTCCTTATATGCTTATTTTAAATATTTATTATCACTTTTGTTAAAATTGTATTGTGCAGAAATCAATTTAAGTTCTTGCCCTATACAAAAATTTTACAAATAATAAAACAGAACTTCTTACAAGTGTCACTGCAAGACTAACCGACGTGTCAACATGGATATTTCTGGTGGTTGACACTGTAAAGGTGCTGCTGTTTGAACAGGTGCTGTGTGTCCGGGTGGGGACAGGTGTCTCTTACCCCCTCTGCTCTCGCTGTCTGCTGGCTTCACCTGGATCGGGCGGTTCATCTGCAAAGAGGCCAACACAACACAGCAGGGTCAGTTTAAATATATACAGGTCAGGAGTCGTGAGCAAGGCAGGGTAAAAAAAAAAACACAACAACAAAAAGAAAGGAATTTACATGGCAAAAGAGCTTTACAAGCTCGAAATAAACTGGCACTAATTGGAATTTGAGCGTGGCATTTAATCAAAACGCACCCCCTACTGTCTTGTGAATTGCAAAACGTGATATTTATGTGTACTCGCTCCATGTAACCTTTCATGTAAATGTCATTACTGCTGTCACACGACGTAATAATGACAAATTTGTGCTTGTATGGATGTTTGTGAATTTATCCTCTGCTCTAGTTTTCTATATTTAATGTCTCTCCTTTTCTTTCTTTTCTTTTTTTCTTTTTGGCCAACTCTACTCCAGCAGACCCGGCTGACACTGATATGTGTGATACTACATTTGCAGTGTCATTCAGTCTCTCTTTCTCTCCCCACCTCCTCTCTCTCTCTCTCTCTCTCTCTCTCTCTGAGTCTCTCTCAGAATCTGCTCTAATCCTGCCGTCTATCGGTCCCTCTCCCCCCTATCACACAAAACCAGGAAAAGCACACACCCACGCGGGATTGGGGAAGTGATAAGATTAAGAACACTCGCCAGCTAATCTGGATTAAAGGAGCACACAGCATCAGAGTAGGGGGGAGATTCTGAGCCTGACAGAGGGGCAGAGATGGACGTATGCAGGGTTACAGGGGAAGGGGAATGATATTTGAGAGAAACAAAGAAGTAAAAGAACGACGAGGAAAAAGCACAACATGAGAGGGATTATGTAACCTTTTCATAATTCACTGCTTTCATTCTCCTCCCCACCATTTAACTAAACCCCCTACGTGAAACTGTGCACACATCAGTGCCTTGGCAGCTTGTCCTTCAAACGTATAGAGCAGCGAAAGAAACGGTGAATAGAGGTATTGAATGAGGTGAAGAGAAAGAATGAACAAGAGAGGGGGGGGGCATTGAGAGGGGATTGAAGGGACGTAGAGGAGCATATGGGAGAGAGGGGGGAGGCGGAGGGGGAGGGATGAGGAGTCGAGGTGAGAGCAACAGAGTGACACTCTGTTAACTGTGGCTTAATGAAGGTCTTAATTATGGAGCTGGTGACATTTCAGCCAGTCACTGATCCGGTGTCACTGATTGATCCGCTGTGATCGGTCACCAGGAGACACTATCGATCGGCGCCGTGGTCGCGCTCCGCCGCCAGGACCCGCATGAACAAACACTGAGTACAGAACCGCCGGCTGAAAGCAGCACCGGAGGGCTCCTGCGGCTCCTCAAAGAGAGCGTCCAATTGATTGCACCAATTAATGGGATGATGAAGGGGCCAAAGTCTCAAAACCATCTTCCAATCAGTCAAGCAAATGGAGGTTCTGCTCCTGCAGTCAGTGGATGGTAATTTCAGTTTAAATTATATAGAGAAAGTTTGGGCCTAACATACCATTTGCTGCAGTGAAGATAACATCATCCCGACTGGGCCTGCATGCTAAAAAAAAAATCATGTAGTGAGGGTGAAGCTCTCCACAAACATCACTTTTGTTATCATAAGAGCCCATTCATGTCTCTTGTCCATGGTTTACCATGATACCAGTCATTTTTTGTGCTATTTGGACACCTGAGTGCAACAACAATGTGTGCAAGACAAGTGCAACACTATTTCTTACTGCACAGGATTGTACAAATGTATTTCCTGTACACACTGAGATTACATTCTTGATTTACATGTCACACATATGTTGTTTTAGAGCACTTCTTAATCCTAATCTATCTTGTATTCATCTCACTGTGTCATTTAGTACATGCTGTTCTATGTAGCCAGGATTTTAGAGAGTCATCCATTTTTGCAGGTTAGACTGGAACAAACATTTATTTTGATTGCTATTAGATCTTTCAGATTATGTAGCATTTGTTCAATTTGTTCAGCTTTTATTATTCATCTAATTTATAGGCAAATTTACAGTTTTTACTGACAGATTTTTAAATAATTTAGCAAATAAGGACTACTTATACTTTTCTTTTACTGGTTACATGTGGTAATGTGAACTGTTTTCTGTCAATCATGTTAAAAACATCAAGGCACAGGGATGTGACATACAAGCCTGAATTCAAACATATGAGGTAATGTTTAAATAACTGAAAATAGAAACCGACACAGACAACAAGATTCTTCAAATCTCCAGTCAAACCAGCCTCAGAATCAAACCGGGTTGGAAAAGACACTCCATCTTTGACTTGAGTTGAGTAATCAAAGCTGATGCCACAAACTCATGGCATTAGTTCGTGTGACATGTTTGGCTGATAGCATGTTTGAACGGCGTTTTAGAAAAAAAATCCCCTGGCCCACATCTCAGTGCGGGAAGACAAACAGTGAAGGCCGTGGAGCCGGTGATAAGGAGAAGCGCGGCAGATGGCTCAGGAGATTGGAATTAGAATATACAAGAGGGAAAACTGCGAGAAGTGGAGGCCATCAAGGCTGCGCCTCTTCAGATCGGCACGGCAACCGGCCGCTGCCTCTGACGAAGACCGCGCTCACATGGCTGTCGTCATGACAACCCCTAGTGATGAGAACCCCACATCAGGTAAACAAGGTTGCCCTGAACAACGTGCAGAAGAGACGAGGAGAGAGGAGGAGAGAGGAGGGGAGGGGAGAGAAAAAACAAATGAGGAGGACAAAGGGTGCTTCTAGGTCAAGAGATAGGGGGATTAGATGTGTGGGGGGAGGAAGGGGGAGGAAAAATGAAAGCAGGTAAGAAGGAAATAAAAAAGGGAGGATGATGATGATGGTGACGATGATGATGATGATGAGGCAGCGTTCGTGCCTGTTGAATGTTGGCGCTGCCTCGAGAGCAGATGCAGGAGCAGGGAGAAAAATATCTCCCTCTAAGCCTCAACCACTAACACACACTTTACAGTAATTTGCTCTCTCCCCTCCTCCTCCTCCTCCTCCTCCTCCTCCTCCTGTTGCTCCCCTCCCTTCCCCTTTTCTCTCTTAGGCTTGTTTACAAAAACAGTCCCATACTGCGCGCAGACAACACACAGGCAAAACCTGCCTGATCAACAACCCATCTCACCCGTGTGTGTTTTATGTTTTCTTCTGCTATTTGATTTGGTTTTTTTCCGTCCCTTCCCTCTTGCACTCCATCTCCAGATATTATATACGATCATCCTCTGACCAAACACACAATGCTTCCGTCGGTCACGGCAAACATGAGCTACACATCTACACATACTTAATCTTTTTCTTTTCTCTGATGCCGCGGGGGGATTTCACCGGGATTATGAGATATTAAATCCATAGATTATCCAATCAAATCACAGCTCGACCCCTTCGCCGTAACGCGTGACCCCCCCAACCCCCCCTCCCCTCCCCTTCAAGCCATCAGCATTCATAAACACAGAGGAGTGGCACTCGCTACAACGTGTTTTCATCCACCGCGGCAGCACAAATGTGTGTTAGATAGAGGAGTGTTTGCAGTCAGAGTGAGTAAAACATATTGATGATGACATTTTTCTCGCCTTCCCATTATGACCCGCAAAACAGATGATAATCTCTCGCAGCTCAGCACAGCCCAGTGTTGTTAAGTCTATACAGTGGGCTGATGCTGCTGCTGCTTCTGTGTGAGGGTGACACATTTCTGCCGCCTGTTTTCTCTCCAATTTCAATCCATTCTGCTTGTCCGCCCCAAAAGGCGGCCACTCTGAATGGTAAATATATCAGCGGAGACCATCACCCCCCTGCTCTTTCAAGAACATTTACAGCAGGGTTGGAGCGGGGAGGGGGGGAGGCAGAGCTGGAGGTGGGGGTGTGTGTGTGATGGGGGAGGGAGGGAGGTGCAGCTGGGTGGGGCGGGAGAGGAGAAGAGGAGGATGGGGGGGGGGCACAAAGACAATTTTCCGTCTTCGCCTCCCCTCCGCTCCATCACACAGCGCTGGTCATTGCATCGTGCCGGTCGCCTAGCAACCTGGCATCCCTCGTCCCAGCCGTCTCCAGGCAACGAGACCTGCGACCGTAATCAACCTGCCACCTCCCGCCTCCCCCTCCCCTCCCCGCTCTGTTCCTCTCCCATCATCTCTGCTGCTTTTGCTCCCTCGGCTTCTCCATCCTTCTCCTCCTCCTCCTCCTCCTCCTCCCTCCTCCTCGCAAAATGCACTTACGCTGAGACGCACTTGTGAAATTCACCCGGGGGAAGAAGAAGAAAACACAGGTGGAAATTGGTGTATTCACAAGCACAGAAAGAAAGAATAAAAGAGAAAAGACTAAAACAAGAATAAATAAAAAGGGAAGGGGGAGATTAATAGACGCAGTTGATTGTGCACTCGCACAAAGAGTTGGAACAAAAGCGACAGAGGCTGGGATGGGGGGGGGAGCAGAGAGATGCACAAGAGCGGTGTGGTAATGCTTCCACATGTGGATGCACACAAAGCAGAGAGAGAGAGAAAACCTTCTCCTGAATTCAGCCAGCCGCTAAATCAATCCAACACAAAGAGACTGACAGCTTGTACAGTTTAATAATATTTAATCAATGTCCCAGTGTTCGGAGTCGGAGCTGCTGCCCAGCGTCGTCTCCTACAGGGTTCACTATAGTCTGTCCAGCATTAAGACGGAGCTGACAGTTCCTGAAGCTGACATTCAGCCGTTTTGTCAGACGGAGAACTAAAATAATAATAAAAAAAAAAATTCCCTCAAAGTGGGGAAACTGTATATCAAAGAGTAAATTTCTAACAACACTCGAGTTGACTTCCAATTGTTTTGTCTCTTCTGGCTGTTAAATATTCATGTCAAGTGCTGTTTGACTCGATTCAGTGGAGCAGAGGGGGAGAAGAACTGAATCACGGACAGATTTCTGTGGATGTGTGTGAGTACAGATAGGGTCCATGTCCTACTTTTTATGTTATTTATTTATTTTTCATACGCGGGCACGATTTGCACACTTTGAAGCCCCTACAGTCCATGTATAGACACATATATGCATGCTCATTAGATAACCAGTCCTGCACCAAAGTTCAAAGAGCCTAATGAGTTTTGCCACAATAGCCCATCACCCCCCCCCCCTCCCAAAAAACCACACTATTTCTCAGTAACAGATGTCTGTATTTAAGCTGATAAACACAGTGCCTCAATGCACCTTCACCCCCACCCACACACACACACACATCCACCCTTCTTGCCACCCACCGTTCATTATGTCAAACTTTCATTCATTTCTTCCTCCCCTCCCCCTCCCCTCCTTCATTACTAAACCCCCCTGTCCCTCCTTCATTTATCCAATTTCTCTCAAATTCACACCCATTTACCACCTCCATAAATCCAATCTGCATTCATCATTACAGTCGCCCCAGAGTGACGTACAGAGGACGAGCCCCCTTTCTCTCTCTCTCTCTCTCTCTCTCTCTTTTTTCTTCTTTCTGTGCCTGTCCTGCATCGTCCCTGGCGTGCATTGATATGCATATGTAAATGAACAAACGCATGAATGCACACTTAACTCCCAGATAGATTCGTCAAATGAATGCGGTTGCTCTGAGGCGCACTAATTGCCATCATCATCATCATTGGAGATATAGGTTACATATGTAGGATAAATAAAGCAACATGCTGCAGGCCGCATGTTCGCATCTGAGCACATTTTTTCCACGTATATGTCAGTTTTTTCTGCTAACAGGTATATAACAGATTGTTAACCCTGCAACACTTCCACGTGTGTCTACAGCAGGACGTCTTGCTCATGCATTAAGGCCACAAATCACAGCACTCTGCACTACAACTTCCCATCTCATATCCTGTGTAAAAAGCCTGGGCTATATTTAGCATATGCAATTTTTTTTCAGACTATTGATAAAACCCCTCTGTCTGCTCCCGTCTGAGTCCTTATGTCTGAGTAAATGTCAGGCTTAGTCAGATGTTCCACCCGAAGTGAGCTCCTGCCTCTCATATGGGCAGCTTAAACACAGAAGGCCTCGCGGCGCAGATTTTTACGCTCGCAGATAGTGAATGAAGAAACCTGAGAGGGGGCTCATAATAAAAACCCTGCAACTTCCATCCCTCCTCCTGTCCATGTCTTTGGATGTGTGCTCTCCACAGAAACCACGCTGCACACAAAAGCAAACAGACAGTTGCACGCGCATACACAAAAGCACACACCCCTCTTTAAACCGTTTTAGTGCCAACACCTGCCCTCCCTTCCCCCGCCGCACATGCAACTTTACAGCAAACACCACTTTCCAACTTGGCCACAGTCTCGCTATTAAATTTAGATATTATTATAATTAATTTTTGGAATTTAAGCTTGAAAAAAGAACAGAGAGGCATGTTGCAAATGAGCAGAAATGTGTTCTATGACTACAGAAGCACATGTGAGCTTCAGGAAGTCCTGTTCGTGATGATTAAAGGAAACATTTCTGGAGATAATTTGCTTTCCCGTAGAGAGCTGATGAGAAGATCAATACCATACACAAACTACAGATGGCAGATGATTAGCTTAGCTTAGCATAGCATAAAGACTACAAGTAACTGGAAAACAACTAGCCTCATGCTAATCTGTGAGCTTCGGAGGTGTTGGCAGGAAGGTTTTGTTACCTTTGGATGAAGCCAGGCCAGCTGTCTTTATGCTAATCTAAGTAAGCCTGACGCTGGCTTCAGGTATGGACTGTAGAGAACAGATGCACATAGCAAATGTGACACAAACATTAGCTTGTAGACAACTGTTTCAAAGCCTCAAGTTTGGCCTTTCGTCGTCACCACTTTAAGACATAATTATTGCCTATGTACGCAAGGCATACCCTGATTTATGTCTATTTTCTTCTGAATTGGACCATAATTTAAAAAAAGGACATCAGGCTATTTTCAAAAATTCTTTGATCTAGCAATTTTAACTGGAACCTAGTTGTAAAAATGTTTAATGAAGCAACAAAGCAATTGAGAGTTCTATAAATCAGACTTCTTTGTGCAACTAGAGGAGTCGCCCCCTGCTGGCTGTTAGAAAGAATGTATGCTAAGCCATTTTTTCCTATACAGTCTGTGACTGCGGGAAATATTAACTAGAGAGAAGGTGACAGTGGTTTTGATCTTTTCATAGAAATAAGCGTACATCACAAACTGTCAGTTTTCCTTTAATCTAATTAGATTAACGTCCCACATCTGATTGTGACATCATAGAACATTTTCTCTGACCAACTGTCCAAAACCCAAATATATTCAATTTACCATCACAGAGGCCAAAGAAAGCCATAAAATATGTTACGCTAAGTGATTTTCACCATTTTGTTATTGACAAATGACTTCAGAGGTTAATGGCTTGTGAAAATAGTGCTGATTCATTTTCAATTACGTGGATTTATTTCAGCTCTGTTTTTAGCACGTGTTTATTTAAAGTTGTCAAAATCTCAGCTCCCTGTTTTGGAGTCTGCTTTGTAAAAATGACTCAGTTCAATGTGGCACAACGTGGATGTTATTGTCTCCATGAGCCTCACAACAGCTGACCAGGCCAGACAAATGGCTCGAGACAGTACACAGATAAAGCGATAAGAACAGAGGGGACAAGAGTACAAGATGTCCAAGTAGGACAGAATGAGTGCAGCTCAGGAAGAGAATCTTTTCTTCCGTCGCCACACTCACAGCGACTCTGTTTTCATCGCTCCCTGCTATTTTTTTCCCCTACTCTTCTCTTTCCCCAACTCCACCGTCCTCTCGCTTTCTTTCCTCACTTTCGGCCAATTGTGCTCCTGACACTCTTCCTCCCCCTCTTGCTTGGAGACGGACTCCCTCACCTGAAATTAAACACAAGGCCAGGTGCCACTCTGATACAACCATCTGCTCGCCCCTGCCTGACTTTTACCTTCTTTCTTCTGTTCCATTGTTAGCAGGGAGGAGGGGGGGGAAGGCAGTAGGATCGACCGACTCTCCAGAAAAAAGGAGAAATGCTTTTTTTTTTAAAAAGCAGCACCAACTGTTAATGACATCTTTCAGCTTTCTCTACATTCAGGTGTGCTTTCATTTAAGCTCCCTCGTCTCAGTCCTATAATTGCTATCATGTTATTCCTTTTGTATCGCCCTGGCCATGAGATGCCAAAGTTAATTATTCTTTGGCAGCGCAGGTGCAATTAGATGACAATTACACCACAGCTGGTGGCAGGGGTGGGAAGCAGATCTCGTCCGTGTGGGCGTGTATGGAGCTAATAAGATGGTTTTCTTTTTTTCTTTCTCTCTTTTGGCATTGGAAGGGGGGGAGGAGGGCAGCGAAGGACTGGGAGAGGGTTTAGCTTGTTCCACACGGCTTAGAGGTAAGAGGTTGTGAAGGGAAGGGAGTCAAAACACTGGGTGGGGGGAGAAGAGGAGCTTTAGCATGGGGGGCATCGGGCCCTGCTGATCCCCGATGAGGGGTCAGGAAGGTCACGCTACTGTCACGCTAACAATGGGATTTCTTTCGTCGCCACCCTAATACCAGCCTGCTCCTTCAAACTGCCTCCCCGAGTAAACCCCCACCAGCCGGCCTGCCGTTTAGACAATGTTCTCGTGCTGAGATGATCAGTCGACTGACAGGCACAAAAACACGTCAATAAGTTAAAATAATCGAATCAAAGGGAACAGACAAATATCTGTGGGATGAGCTTCTTGATATGAGACGGCTGGCCCTCGTGTCTGCTCTGGGATTACAGCTAATGGTTACCTCGACTGATTGTTTTTTTTTTTTAAGAAAATGGATAGAAAGGGTGAAAAATGTCCTTCACAATCCAAAATGACGAGTTAGACAGCTAATCTTCACATCTGAGACGGAAACAGAGAAGCTGTTCTGCCAAATTAGTAGAACAATGAAAAGAAATTCAACAAATAAATGCAATAAAAACAAGATAAAATAGCTATGTCCAGTCAAGACAAACAGTCCCTTCTAGTAAAAAGTACTATGATTGGTATTATAAGCAACATAACCAGACTAAACATTGCATTTAAGACCCTGTTGTGCTGTGTAAGGTATGAATATACGTGACTAATTTACAAAAATCACAAAAAGTAGTACTTTACTTGACTATAATCCATATAAAGGCTGAGCCCCTACAGTGTTATTAATTATGGAGAACATTCTAACTAATGTAATAATAAAACCACACACTACTGTGTTATAAATTATGGATCTCAACCTAAATAATGTAAATATTGTGGTTAAAACACTACTGTGGTATTATAAAATAGTTGATTCCAGTTTTTCAAATGTGTTCTCTGGAGTTGAATTGTACATCTTCAGATTTTGGACTGAAAACAAACTATATGACGGCATTTTCTTGGATTCTGTCGCTTGTTTGCGGCACATTTTTTGGCATTTTCAGGCTAAAGAATTAATCGATGCCGAAAATAATCCTTCCTCAAAAAAAACTACATTCGTGAGCTGCCATTCAGTAGAGCTGAGGAGGGGAAGTGAATGATTTCAACAAAAATAACCAAAAGGAAACAGGGGTAAAGCCTTGTTAGTAAAAGAGGAAGCAGCGGCAAGTCTGGGAGCACACTCTGTCTCAGTAATTCCTTGCCTTGTCGCCTTGTCTCCCATATAGTCGGTTATTATAGAGACGCGGCTGTCATGTCATATTTAGCTCTGGAAATGTCATTTGGCAGCACACCTGCTGCCTGGCTATGCTAATAAAGCTAGGTTTAACTTTGATTAGAATTCAGAGGGAGAGATGGATGGAAAGAGAGGAGAGGAATGAGAGAGCGGGAGAGAGAGAGACAGAGATGCAGAAAGGAAGAGAAACATCAAAGAGAATAAGAACTGGCAAAGTCACTCCAGCAGCGAGCCTCATAGCTGTCTCTTTCGACCCGTGACATGCAGCAAGATGACTCATGCCTTAACTGGATGGATATGTCTGGATGCATCACATATGAAACATAAGAGGGAGAGAGCAGCCTCTGACCTTTATTGGTGCGTATCAGCTTAAAGGGGAAGTCGGCCCCGCATGTCAAACTTGGTTAATTTTCCCCGTGTCACTGTGCGTCCACGTGTGTTCACACAGAGCAGCGTGCCAGTTATTCTGCTGTAAACATGCGAGCTGTCGAGGACTTTTGGACAAAAAAAAACAGCAACACACTCACCCCTGGTAGTGTCTTCTGCTCATGCAGTGCATTCTGGGCTTTGAGGGCGGATTCACGAGCGCAATATGTCAAGAAGGCGCATCCTGGAGGCAGAAATGGAGGGAAATATAACACAATATCAGATGTGGCATGTTGTTGTAGCATCACTGTGCTTTGGGTTTGTTAACATGAATTGATAGCAGCATCGATTCTGGGTCAGATTGAATTTAAATTCCCGAAAATCGCCTTTAATCAGAGGCGAAAACATAAAAAAACACAACTGTCATTTTGTTAAGTAGTTATCCCAGTGGCACCAGAGATCTGCGGGATTATTAAATCATAATATCTAGCAGTCTGAATGGGTATTTAATATCACGCTGTTCAAGCAAAATGTATGCAGCTCCACATAATAGAGAAAGGCCTTCATTAACCTTTAGGGCTCCCAGAAATCATGAATATGGAGATGTATGCAGAGTAGGTGTTATAGGTGTTAGAGGACTGATACCACCTGGCCTATACGTCTCCCAAATGACTGATGGTTTATGTGAATTTATAGAAGAAGAAAAAAAAGCCTTTGTTTTGCACCACTCAGATTTGCATTAGAAATGACAGCGAGGACTCATTGTTTAGCTTAGATCACTTCCCCACAGCTTCCGTCCATCTGTCAAACGGGATTTTCGTCGAGTCTTTCCCTTCCCAAAAATGTGAGAAGCCTGTTTTCGCCACGTGACCAGTGGAGTAGTAGCAGTATGGTGGGTGGCACCAGCGCTTTTCAAACTGATTGATATCGCCACGGGAAACCAATTATTGACTGACAAAATAGTTTTTTCTGGGATTGATCCCAGACAGCCACCTTTCTTTTAATTATAATTATACCGACATGGAGGGAGCTGTGTGACATTTTTACACTGTAAAAAATACAACAATGCTGCTCGTTTTCAGTGTTTACTTAATTTAAACAGCCTCAAATCATTTACTTTTTCTTGGAGCCGGCAGAGAAGAACAAATACTAAAACTGCTTAGCGTCTTTGAATTTATATTGTAGCATCTTGAGTTAATCATGAAGGGAAATCTTCCAACGTGCACTAAAGCTAATCGATTAATTGATCAGTTGGCAATTTCTTTGAGCATTTTTTAACAAAACAAGTCAGAATTATTCAAGTCCGGCTTCTTAAATGTGCATATTTTCTGGCTGCTTTACTGAATAGCTTTAGGTTTTGGTCAGAATGAGACATTTGAGGATGTCATGTTGAGCCATGATTGACATTTTTTGACATGTTTTAGACCAAACAACTCATCGATTAATCGTCAGTGCAAACAATGATGAGTTGCAGTCATTTCACATGTGTGTTTAGTGGGGTTTTACATGATCCCCAAAGATATTTCTGCATTCCACATTTAGTTATTTCCACGGCAAATTGGAATATAATGTACGGAGTAAGGTTGAAAAGTGTTGGTAGCAGAAAAACTGTAGCTCCTTTTGTGCATAGTCAGGACACAAAATAGTAATTATACTTGATTAACACACAAAAACCAAGCTTACAAAGCATGGCAATGTGAGAATATAGTGTGAAAAAAGTCATTCTAATGACAGTTAAAATCAATTCTTTGACCAGTTCTGCAGAAAGGTTCATCTTTAACCTACAAACATCCACTTTAGAGAGTTGATTTTAACGGAATCTATATTTTCCAGTGTCCGTATCCACAACCGATGTAAAGATATGAACTTTTTACCAACTGTGTATCGGATTTCCTTTTTAGATCAATGCAACAGTGGGTGTTTGGCCTCATGGGGGTCTTTAAAAAGCCACCAAACGGAGGAAAACTCAATGAGAAACCATTTACCTTGACTCATATTAACTGGAGCTTCAATCGCAACTGAAGGATACACAGGACAAACCTGTGTGGTTGCTTGTTTTGCAGTCAACACAACATGACACACATAAAATCTACAATAGCCCCCCCCCCAATCTGGCCTCCCTTCGACCCAGCAGCTCGCTCACCTTTGTGCATCCCTGTGTATTTGTCCTTTATCACCGTCAACTCGTAGATCTTGCCAAACTGCTCAAAGATGGGCTTCAGGTCCTTCTCCTCCAGGTTTCGGGGTATCTGCCCGATGAAGAGCTTGATTGCGTCAGGCTCCTTCATTGAGAAGTCTGCTGGTGGTGGTGATGATGGTGGTGGTGGTGGTGGAGGGGGAGAGAATAATAACACAGAGTGGAGGCGGTCAGGAGGAGCAGACAGGAGCCTGCGGGCTTAAATTCACACTGCACAGGAGGTGCAAACAGGAGGCCGGGGATGGAGGTGCAGATGGGAGCATTCAGCGGGGATGGGAATAGGCTGAAATAATACTTTCTACACCCATTGGAGACGTAGCAGCGCAAATACTGTGGTAGATTTTAGTAGCACATGGCACAGAAACCAGAAAAAAGCACATAACAGTTAGATTTCTGCGATAATATGTATGCATACGAATGAAAATACTTCAAAAAGTCATCTATGGAGTCTCTGTCGACTAATACAGACACACTGCAATGCCAAATTGAGCAACTGTCTGAAATTATATGCGATTTTGTGGCGTATCTTTATGAACAACTGCATTTTTTTGTGTGAAACACATGCAAATGCTTTAAAAAGCCATCTATGATATCACTGTCAACTATTACAGATGCACTGCAATACCAAATAGAGCAACTGAGTGCAATTACATGTATTTCTTGACATATCTTTAGGAACTATTGTATTTTTCTTGCATAAAACACATGCAAGTGAATGGAAAAGCTTAAAAAGTCATCTATGAAGTCACTGCTGACTATTACAGTTACACTGCAGTGTCAAATTGAGCAACTGTCTGAAATTATATGTGATTTTTTTGACACATCTTTACAAACTACTGCATTTTTCTTGGACAAAACACATGCAAATGCTTAAAAATGCTTTATCTTTCATCTATGAAGGCATTGTTGACTATTACAGATACAGTGCAATACAGATTTGAGCAATTATATGTGTTTTTGACATATTTTTTACAAACTGTTGCATTTCTCTTGCATAAAATACATCAAATGATTGAGAATGCTTCAAAAAATCATCTATGAAGTCACTGCCGACTAGTACAGATACACTGTGCTACAAAATTGAGCAACTGTGTACGATTACATGTATTTTTCTGACATATCTGTAGGAATCATTACATTTTTCTTGCATAAAATATATGCAAATGCAGAAAATTCTACATATCAAACGCTGAAAATCAACTTTCATACATTGGGCGTCACGTTTTTGCATCATGGATAAAATCAGATGAGATATAATGTCATTTTTTCACCTTAAAATGATCATTTCTAATCAAATAAATCCATGTGGTGTTGTAGGAAATGATAGTAAACCCAATCTTCCCCTTGTTTCGTGTCTGAGGCTGCCTATTTTCGAGACCATGACAGTGTGTGTCAACACAGCTGGAGACCTGCGCTCTCTTTGTCAAGACACTGGTGACAACAACAATGACCCGAGCATGATTTCACATAATTTGAGCGATGAAAAAAAAACAAAACAACACACACAACAAAGAGTTAAAGAGGGGAAGGAGAAAAAAAATACCTGTGGTGCTGTTCGTGGCAGAGAATCGGCGTGATGTGTGGAGATGATCTTCTTCTTCTTCTTCCCTCCGCTGCTTCTTTAGTTATTAGAGCTCAATTAGTCAGTTCATGTACTAAGTTAGGCCTGCTCCCCCCCTAAAACAACACAACTAACACCCAGCCTCGGTCCTTTATTCGGCATGAGCGAGCTTTTTCCCCCCAGATCTTGTTTTTTTTCCCTCCCTCTTTGCTCTTCCCTCACGCTGCTTTTTCCCCCCTCTTCAAATAATCAAAATAAACAGATCTCTTACTGGTCGGGCTGCACACAGTGGAGTGATAGATGGATATTGAGGCTTCCTTCAGTAGACCGTGGGGAATTGGCAGTCTGGCTGGCTGTCCTCTCTCCTCTCACTGTGTGTGTGTGTCTGTACTCCTTTGACGTCGTAAGCCGGTGTCTCCCTCCCTGTCCATCTCCCTCCATCCCTCCCCTGGGCGCCGTGAGCCGTGATGTCTGCCGCCGGGGACCGTCCGCAAAGTACCAGCCCCGCTGACAGCCGCAGAAAGTGGAGAGAGAAGAGGAAAAAACAGCTGGCAGGGAATATTACCTTCAAGTTTTAATATTTGTCTATATATATATATATAATAAAGAATATATATTATTATATTATACACTGATCATCCACAACATTATTACCACTGACAGGTGAAGTGAATAACATTGATCATATTGGTACTATGTGCTGTTCTGATGGAAAACCTCGGATTTTAACATCCATGTTGATGACACTTAGACACCCAAATAAACATTGTCCCACAACAAGCACACTCCCTCATGCAAATGGAAATCCCAAATGTCCCTGGCCTACCCCCACAGGAAAATGCACCCCACCACATGGAAAAAACATCAAACAATCAGGAACATGTTGAGGAACATGACAATGGCCCAACATGTTGATTTGACCTCCAGACTTCCTACACCCCATTCTGATCAAGCATCAACAGGATGCAGTGGAACAAGTTTGATTGACAGAGGCCCCACTGCACAAGCCAGAGTACCCAAAGGATCCACTGCCAATGTACCAGACTCCATAGGACATCCTGAGAGGTTCTCTTGTCTATGCCAAATGGTTCAGAGCATTTTTGAGCACATGAGGGGGACCAACACAATATTAGTCAGGTGCTCATAATGTTATGTCTTATCAGTGCATGTTTGTAGCTAAGCTCAGATGAAAGAGTTACCTAAGGGGTCAAAAAGGTTTGAGGCCAACCAGAGAAGAAATGCTTACAACCCTAAAAGGCTTTTTGTCCTTGGAAAGATGGACTCAGGTTTCTAACATGGTGTGGACATTACGCCATAAGGTTTAAACTTAGAACTTAATAGGAAAAGAGTTTGTGTTCTATACTTTGTCCTTGGGGGAGAGAGGGGTGAGTTCCGTCCCCCCATGTAGAGTAAGGTCTTCCCCGCTGCAATGATGTACTTTCATTTTCCATATTGCTAACAATAATAAATCCACGGACAACCCAGCAGTGTGTTCTTATTCAAGGGCAGAACGCGGGGGAGCGAAATTTCCACGACACACTTTCCCTCTTTCCCCACTGAGGGATTAATAAAGGTAGTAGTGGCTTTATTTAAATTATATTGAGGTCAGGCAACAATATAATGAAATTTGTATAGTGCTCCTGAGGCCTAAAAACATTTCAGATAATTAAAAAGATGAACATCCATCCATTATCTATACACCGTTTATCCTCTGTAGGGTCGCAGCGGGTCTGGAACTTGACTCAGGGTGAAGGCAGGGGACACACTGGACAGGCCACCACACTATCACAGAGTCACATAATGAAACAGACAACTAGGCACTCTCACTCTCACATCTACGGACAATTTAGAATCACCAATAACCTCAGCACGTCTTTGGACAGAGCACTCGGTGAAAACCCATGCAGGCACAAAGAAACATGCAAACTCCACACAGGCCAAGATCCGAACCAAAGACCTTCTAGCTGTGAGGGGACAGTGCTAACCAACGAGCCACCCAAATAAAGGTAGTAGTAGCTTTATTGTCATTATATTGAGGTCACACAACAATATAAGGAAATCTGTATAGTGGTCCTGAAGCATGAAAATATTTAAGACAATTAAAAAGACAAATAGAGCATAAAGTGCAACTAGAATAGAATGTAAAAAGTGCAAATGTGTCAGACAGCAGTAATATTTGAAGCAGCTTATCTTATCTTTGAGAGCAACATTTTAAAAATCATTTCAGTTGAGATAATGCTTTAAGATCAGAGGATGTTGTCAGGAATTATGTTACATGATAACGAAGGAGGAGCATTCCTAAACCGACAATTCAGAAAATGTATTCCAGATGTTCTCGACGCCTCGGATGACTTTTATAACACGTTCTTGTAATGTGATGTATGAATAAAGGTGGAACGTTCTTCTTACAGTGTTCTCAAGACGTTTTGGGGATGCGGTTGAAGGAACACATTATAAAACGTTCTTCTCTTAAAATTCCCACAATGAGAAATGCTAACAAAGGAAGAACATTCTCAAACCGACATTAATTAAAGACAACCATGACTGTTTTGCAGTAGAATGACAATGAGGTGCAGCCAAATCGTTCTGTGCTGTAGAATCATCTGACTATGCAAGACTAGCCAAACAGAGATTCTTATGCAAAAATCTCCACACAGACCAAAATTTAAGTGTGTGCAGCGACTTTACTACTATACTAATGTCCATGTGCTGAATATGTAGAGGCCAGTCTACTGCATACGCATGCAGCATGGTCCTACAGACCGACTGAAAAGGGGAAGAGGCTGTCAACATAGTCAAGCAAGTGAATAGCCTGGTGGCCTGTCTGTTGTTTGCACAGTGTGAATTCTCTGAAATATGCTGCAAAAATTCTATGTTTTCATTGAACTTGAGGAAAATTCCACAGCGGAAAAAAAATGGAAGAAGTTTTGCAAAGACGTCTGAGATTACAGAGGTGACAGGGAGTTACTAACTACGCGGTCGTTGTGTTTCCAGAAGAGAACGAATGAGTCATTGATTGTTCAGAGCTGCAGAAGTAATGAAACGATCCGGTTGGAGCTGTAGATGAGTCCTTTGAGAATAATGAAAGAAAACACAATGCTTAAAGCAGCTAGCTTTGCTACAGCTAATGTCTTATGTTTTATTTTTGTTTGTTTAGTGAACTTTGGTTGATTCATATACACTGACCAGGGATAACATTATGACCACCTACCTAATATTGTGTTGGTCCGTCTTATGTGCTCAAAAATGCTCTGAACCATTGGACATGGACAAGAGGACCTCTCAGGGTGTCCTATGGGGTCTGGAACCAGAACGTTGGCACTGGATTCTTTGGGTACTCTGGCTTGTGCAGTGGGACCTCTGTCAATCAAACTTGCTCCACTGCATCCTGTTGATGCTTGATCAGAATGGGGTGTAGGAAGTCTGGAGGTCAAATCAACATGTTGGGCCATTGTCATGTTCCTCAACATGTTCCTGATTGTTTGACAGTGACATTTGGGATTTCCACTTGAATGAGGGAGTGTTCTTGTTGTGGGACAATGTTTATTTGGGTGTCTAAGTCTCATCAACATGGATGTTAAATCCAAGGTTTTCCATCAGAACACCACATAGTACCAATATGATCAATGTCATTCACTTCACCTGTCAGGGGTCATAATGTTGTGGCTGATTGGTGTATGCATTATTGCTTTTCTACTGGGATTGCCTAATGGTATGTAATTTTGCTTCCTGGGCAATATCTTATTTAATATAAAACATTAAAATCATGCATCATGCATGTTGAATGAATACAAAGGAAGTTTAGGTTTTTCAGTGTTAAACGGGGCTTTTATGTTAATGAGCTAGAGGAACAAATATGGAGGATAAAGAAAGCAGCAGATGTTTGCTCTGAGGCATTTTTTTTTTCGTTTTTCCCGTGGAGGGTGAAAAAGCAGACGGTCCCTGACATCAAGAGCTGCAAATCCGCCTTTTGTTCTCGCCGTGGAGCTGGCCGTGGTCCTGAAATGTATCTCCTCCACTCGTGACACATGATCGGGGACACAATGTAATAAACCCCTCAGAGTGGTGAGGAAAAACGCGTCATTTCCATTAAAAGTGTGGGTAAAAACAAACGCACGGGACCGTTTGACAGGACAGCACACACGCCCTCTCCTGAAATCTCGGCAGCATGTAAACAATGAGCCCACATGACAGCAGGCTGCACACACCCGACATGCGCACACCGACACACTTCAAAGGAGTCACGATTTTGGAAAATGCTGCTGCTCGGAGACGTTTCTAGTGGTTCACTGGAAAGCTCTGGGCGCAGATCTCTCCATTAATTCCTTCTATTCCTAACAGCAGCAGAAGCGTCTCCTCGGCTTGTCCCTCATGCTCAGGCTGCCATCTGCCATCAGTCACTAAATCCTATCTGCCCTCCACCCTCCAACCCCGACACCAGCCCCCAGAGCAGGCGAGGCAGCTCATCTGGCGTCCATCAGGTAGAAATAGATGTTTAAGGAGGGGAAACGTGATTTGTGTCATTTCCACAATGGACGGCACTCTTTTTTTTTTTTTTTTTTTTTTTTTTAATTCAGAATGGAACCAACAACGACATCTGGTGACAAAACACATATGAAGCCAGGAGGGTGTTTACTCTCTGCTGGGCTCCACAGAACATGTTGCATCAGGAGATTAATTTAAAAAAAAACAACCCAAAGTATCAGGAGAATTACTGCCCATTTTATAGTATGCCATACAGATTCAATTATTGGTTTCAAACTAGTGATTTATTAATTTATAAGTAGCTGTGTACAGTTCCAAAAGGCAGAAGTGCAGCTCATTTCTACCAGCTCATGCACAACTGGACAGTGGTTCTCTCTCCAGCCATGCAAAAGTTCCAGTCTTATAAACTAAAATACAATATACATAAGATTTCTGGCTTTAATTGGGTGCTTGAATTATTATTTCCTTAAAAGACGTGAAAAATATGCAGGAATATTTCGGCTTGTCTCTCTAATAAGAAGGTTTAAGGCATATTGGTGCCATACAATTTTAAAAACAGTCATTTTAAAAGGTTGTTTAAAGTGATTTCAGTCTAAAAAGGTGCGGGTATTACACAACGCTTGTGTATTTTATCACCTGTTTTGAAATCACATGACTAAAATTATCTAGGAAAATGCATCAGAATTAAAGGTGATCATGTTTTCTTATGATTAAACCCTTAAAAATACAAATTTTCTAGATTTATTCCTGTTAAAATAATAACTTTCTGCCTTAAAATAGCTCAGATGCAACTCTACACCTTTGCCTTCTTTCATTCAGATCTATGCCTGCAGCTTAAGCACACCAGCTCACCCACAACTCTGCTCAAACACTCTGTTACTCTAAGGTACTTAAAACTACTCTACATTACACAATAGAAAGTTGTAATAAGTTTTGTGCGTATCAAAACCTCAGAAGTCTGAATTTCAAGACTCTTGTTGGCACACTACAGTTTCAAGGTGGAATGTGTTCCCTCAACCACATCCCCTGCTTATTTCAGTCACAATGCGCCTTCTAGCATATAAAAACCACCATATGGACATGTTAACAGGGTAAAAAATTAAACTTTAATCGGTCGTTAATTAGTAATTATAGCCTTTAAATGCAGTGGAATTAAAAGTTCCCCCTGAAATGTGGTAGAGTAGAAGTATAAAATAGCCTGAATGGAAATGATTCCAACTCAAGTACAGTCCTCTAGTAATTTAATTTCAATATAATCGTAACCTGACTGCAATTTAATCACAGAAATGTTTCCTGGAACACTGAAATATTCCACAAACAATTCATCAAAGTGAGAAGCTTTGTCTTTTTTTGTCTTCTCAATTGGGTTTATTTAAAGTAAGGAACTTATTTGTGGGTTAAGAAATTTCACATTTCTTTTAGTTTTTAGGCTAAAAGAAAAGTATCATCACAAAAGTACATTTAAACGAAGATCAATGTTTTTTACAGGACATATAGCACATGAGTTGCTGCAAGATGCTCTAAGTAAATAAACACACAAGAACACTGTTTTATTTTCATATAAACAATACTTTATTTCACAAAAGCATTCGTTTATTTGATATTTGTCCATATTAGAGGTATGTGAACACCCAGGTTTGTTGAAAGCAATGTGAGGAAAGAGAAAATATACAGTTAAATCCAAAACTTTGGATTTTTTTTTTGAGAGATTTCTTTATTTAACCAATAGGCCGGAAATGACGGAGAAGTGATATAATGGTAAGACATTGTGTCAGAGATGCTTTTTAAGTTAGAAGACTTCTTTATCATCATACTGGTCTTCAGCTCCCTCCACAGATTCTCGATGGGATTAAGGTCTGGACTCTGAAATCTTGATATTGCATTCTCTTTACTCGTTCTTCACCTCTCTGGCTGCATGTTTCAGGTTACTGTTCATGCTGCCCAAAGGCCAAGTTCCTCTGCAGACTGCCTGATGTTGTCCTCTTTTTTTAATTTCACTGTTCATTTTGACAAGGCTGCCCAGCTCATTGACACCTCAAAGCATGATAATGCCACCACCATGCTCGAACAAAACCACGTCCTTGTGTCCAAACAACTCCCTTTTTGTCACCTCTGACCACAGAATTGATGACCAACAGCTGTTTTCTTTGTGCAGGTGAGCTTTTGTGAGTCCTTCTTGGAAAAGAGAACGGCGATATTCAACGTCTGTCATGAGATGCTGCTACCAGAACTGCTCAGATTCATCAGGATGGCCTTGGCGGTGATCCTTGGGCTTTTCTTCCATCGATTTGCCAGCACATGGGTCCCTATTGGCTTCCTGCAACGCCCTCTGAGATTTTTCAGTGTGGAGCTCCTTGTACTTTTACATTTCGCTTTGCACAGAGGCCACTGACACTTGAAAACACTTGGATTCAGCTTGTCTTGTGAGCAGCCACAAGAGATCCTCGCTGAGCTTTCTGGTTTGAGCCATGACTTGCAATTGACTAGTAAGGGACTAGAAAACTCCTAACCCAGCTATTCTCGATGCATAGTGTATAAGAATGCTCTGGAAACTGAAATGCTCTTGGAAATTTGCAACACTTTTTAGTAAAAGTATACAAAATGTATCTCTAACAAAATGTTTCACCATCTTTAGTCACTTGTTTATGCCATTTCCAGCCAGAAGAAACCTCCTGGCCAAATAAAAATCACTATAAATCAGAATTTAGCATGTATAGGAGTAATTTTAAGGCTTAAATGAATGTTAATCCTGGCTGTACTTACTCTCACGGGCCTCTTTGTGGAACCTTCCAGTTCTCCTGTGTTCTCCTCTCAAACCCACAACTGAACACACACACACAGAGAAAGAGAGAGAAACATTCTCAGCATTTTTATTTTCCCCCCTCCCCTCCCAGTCCGCATCGATTGTTTTGATTTCCTGCAGGTGTCACTTAGTTTTCTGATGTATTAAACTGCGAGCTTACTCAGCTGCTGCGGCGCACAGCATCCATAACAGACCATGAAGAGCCATCAGTGGGAGCTGCGCCGGATTCAAAGAGGAGAGAAGCCACCACAGCATCAACCCCCCACCTCCATCAGTTAACATGTTGGAGGGGGGGAAAGGTTTCCATCACATCAAAGTGCAGCCGTGGATCCCTGAGGACGAAAAACAGGAGCAAAGGAGGGAGGGGATGAAACGAGAAATAGGTTAGAATTCAAGGGGGATAGAGAAAGAGAGAGAGAAAAAAAACTGTGCAACTCAATAAACATTATTTCTCACTTTTTAAAAATCTCTCCATTTGATTAAACGCACAATGCGCACACGTCAGGTTTGTGCGTAAAAAAGGGGCATTGACGCCAAACGTGAAAGCGTCCAGAATGTAAAGGGAGATAAATGTTACATAATTTAGTTATTTATTTAATTTTTCATATTTGTGGCTGCTCCTGCTCTGACAAAAGCAGCAGCATAATAAAGTGGAAGATCTACTGACATCTGGCGACGGTCGGCTCGCCTCGGCGTTTGTCTTTTACGCACCGCAAATACCGAATGGACTCCTAACGTGTCCCTTTCTTTTAATCGTTTCATGTAACGCCGGGTTGTTTTGTGCAGAGATACACGAGCAGAACGATCAAAACGTTTAATTCTCGTTAAAATCGATACTAACTTCCCTCCCAAAAAAACCCCACCGCGTTAATTAAAGCAGAGCTTAATAAAGGCGCATTAATCAAAGCGCATCTGGATCGACACGTTTGGAATAGAAACATTTAGGTTTATCATTTGTTTCTGGACTATTAGAAATAAATCCAAGTTTTAAAAGGCTACATAGGGTTTAATATGTACTTGGCACAACTGGGTTAACGTGATGCTTTAATTATTGCAGTAGCAAACTTTTTATTTCTATTTTTTGCAAGTGGATTAGTGAAGTAAGGACTTTCAGTGCTTGTTCTCTAACTGCCTTATCAATCCTACTGATTACTAATTTGTCTCTCTAACTGGCTCCCTATGTGCAATCGGTTCGGCCTCAAATCAATTTGACCCTTTCTCCATTAAATTTGCAGAGTCAGAATGTCTTACACCCGCCACGAGGGAGCAAAACATCTATTCTACAAAGAGGAATAATGAATCCTTCTACTCTGAATGTGTTTATCACACCACCAGTTTGACTTCAGACAGCAGCGTTTCGCATGAAAAGCCTCATATAAACACATCTGGCAGACTTTTAACTGCTATAAAGGAACAAGTTATACTTTTAAGAAGGTAAACTGCAATTAAAAAAAAAAAACTTTCAAGATCTCAACTGGTTCAAAACATAATCAGTGGAGAATTAAGAGTAATGTGCTCCACATCCATGTACAAATTCAGCTTAGTTTCCAGGCCAGTTTAAGAGCTTTGTCCCACTATAATTGCAGCAGAGAACAAAAACTACGACACGATTAAACTAAATAACCTATAGAGTTTTAGGGTCAGCTGAATTGACTAAAAAAAGAGAATAAAACCCTGAGATTAAACAACAAACTACACAAAAGCAATGATATTAAACAAGAAAAATGTGCACACAGGTTGAACTATGCAAGCCTGCTGTGAACATTACTTCATTATGTGTATTTCTTCATCATATATATAAAGTTTAAGTGTCCATTTTCTTTTAAGTTAGTTGTTGTTTAGAGGATTGAAAAGCTTTCTTGAGGACTTTAATCCAACTTGTCAAAGTTTTTTCCTATGTGGAAAATAAAAATTGGATCAAGCACCTTAATTTTACAAAAACATAATGCAGTATATTGAGCTACATGACATTTTTAATACTTAAAATGCACCCAAGTTAGATTTTTTTTATTCATTCAGGGTAAAATAATGTACTTGTGTGGAGTAATTTAAAAAGATAGTAAAACCTATTTTATTCCCTAATTGGAATTGGGGATTACTTATTGAGAAACTGTTTTTGAGAATAACAAAACAATTATACAAAAATGCACACATGTATTTTGTCTTTTTAGTGACACTGTTGGGCTAATTTCTTTGGTAGTAAGTCCTAGTTTTGGCACTCTCAAGTGATGTAGAGATGAGCACTAATAGTTCAGGACAGGGGTCACAGGGTAGGAAAAAACAACACATCTTTTCAAACTCAGATTTTTATTAGTCAGTACAAATAAATGAAACTGATGGCGACCATCTTCATCCCCTCCACGAAATGCAAATCTTCTGCGTCGGTGTCGGAGGCTGAAAAAAATACAACTCACACCTCTTTCTCTCTCTTTGACTAGACTCGTGACGTTTTCCTTCAAGGAACTAAATCGAGACGTAGAACTACCGCCGAAGGGTTCTTGCGCACTAGTGGAGGAAGCGTCCCTTCACAGATAGAACATTCGGAGCAATGAAAAATAATTCCCCAAATATGCCTGCGTGTGTTTTGTAGAAGAAACAGAAATTCTCTAACATTACACTCAGGTTGTCATTCCCACAGTGAGATTTAAACCGATGTTTTACCAAAAGCTACTGGGAGCTGCTGATGTGGGAAGAGCAGCAGTTAAAACTGCTCACTGAAAAACTAAATAACAGCAGAAACATTGCACCAGCTACATTCTTCTGTTGCTTTCTTAGCAAAAATAACTCTCCTCCAGTTGAAAAAACATGATGAACGTTTTGCAACTAGTTGACTTACACTTGACTGCATGCACACACACATACCATGCACACACCCTGACCTATATCAAACTGACGCTCAATTACATATTTAATGCAATGCTTCATACTGGAAGCAAATAACACAAAAAGTGAATTATATATATCCACCTCTTATTTTCTTTAATCTTCTTTCTTCACTCTTCAGTTCAGCAGCCCTCTCAGAGCCTCCGCCTGCTTTATGTCTCTTGCTGTTGTCTCTCCTCAACCCTCTGAACATCCGTTTACAGTTTTCTTCTGGTAGCTGTTTAATTAATTCCTCTTCAGTAAAATTTTGTCTTCTGACGCCCACCTCATTATTTGAACTTTAATCCACCCACAGTCTCTACTTTTCTGCAATTTCTCATGGCAGCATGCGGACCTCAACAACAGTCTGCCTCTTTCTTCATGACATTAAAGAGGTCAAAGCTACATGTCCAGTCAGTCAGTACCGTGGGGGTGGAAAGGGTCTTTTTGGGGGGAACATTGGACCCCCTCCTCTTGGACCTTGACCTGGACCTGGACCAGGACCAGGACCCGGACCCGGACGCTTGCCTCTCAACATCGGATTGGGGCCGCGGAACCGAGGAAACGGTGGGCGTGGGGGCCCTCTGGGATGTGGGTGGTGCGCTGGGTGGGGAGGCCGATGCGGAGGTCGCATACCAGGATGACGGATTTCATGACGTGGTGGTGGAGGTCTCCTTGGAGCGTAGTGTGGAGGAGGGGGGCTGTGTCGCTGGGCATAGTAAGGGTCCTCTGAGGGTGAGCATGGGGGAGTGAGGCGCCCTCGGACTATGGGGTAGTGGTGTGGAGGACTGCCTGGTCTGTAGTATGAATCATCCTGGTGGTGGTAGGGTTTGCCTTGATGGAAAGGGGCATCATGCGGGTGGAGCTCATCATGGTAACCCTCATGGTCCTCCTGGTAGTGCAGGTCGTCTGGGTGAGGGTGTAAGTTCTCAGGATGTCGTGGCCGATGTTGACCAATATCATACGGCCGATCAGCTGGATGAAATGACGACTTGTGTTGGTGGTCGTGGACAACCATCCCACTCATGACGCTGTCAACTCTGCCACCAAACGCCTGCCCTGGGTCAGAGCCCGGAACCGGGTGCTGCTCAGGAGGAACCATCAAACTGTTCATCGAGGAAGGAGGACCGTCAAAAACATGAGGAGGGGGAGGCAACCTTGGGACAGGAGGAAGGTGGTTTCTAAAGAAAGCAGGGGATGTGGAGGAACCCTGCTCGGACACAAACTCTTGAGGTTCCCGAGTTTGCTCGGCTTGGTATGAATAAAGTCCTGATGTCTTGTTTTCTATAGCCCCTCCAGGCACTGCCACATTGTAGCCGCTGGGCTGCTGAGAGCTCCCCTCTGGGTAAGTGTCACCGTACCAGCTCCTTTCACTTGCCCCCTGAAAGCCCTCAACTGTCTGTGTGCTACCGGCACTGCCTGGGGCTCTTTCTCCAGGCACTGGCCCTCCTGTTTGTGCAGATATCTGCTGGTAATGCGCAACTGGTGCAGTGATCCTGTGCTCTGACATCTCCTGTTTGCCGTATGGGTATGGCTGGTAGACCTGCCCATTCTGAGCCACACCTGGTTGCAAGTGAGCTTGTTGTTGAGGATTGTTGGGGTTCTGCTGGGTGTTATTCTGATACGCAATAGGAGCTGTTTTTGCAGTTTTACCTACAGATGACAGATTTGTGTTAGAAGCAAATGGGAACATTGCTGGTTTGTCCATGATCTCATCTTGAGTTGGGGTGCCTCCTCCTTCATCCCTTACAGGGGTCCCATCTTGGGTGTCAGTGCCAGTTGCTGGGCTCATATTATCTCCTCCTGCAGCTGGGTTTGCAGAAAAACCCAGGTCAAATGCACTGAAGGCAGGGTTCCCCTGAAGGAAGCTATGGATCTTAGACTCTAAACTCGAAGAAGACAGAGAAGGCTCTGTCTCAGCTACCAAATCCATGTCTCTATGAAGAGCCTGGACAAGGGCAGAGGCTGGGTTGGAGGTCTGAGGGGGCTGTCGAGTGCTTGAGCTCTGCCTTGCAGTAGAGCTGGATGAAGAAGGCACAGGTGCAACAAAAGGGAGAGACTGGCTCTGAGAAGGTACTGCTGCTGCAGATGTGGATGAGGAAGAGGGAGTTATCTTGCCTGTACTGGATGAGATGTCTGGGGCGACAATTGCAGATGAGCTGCCCAGAAGAGAAGAGGTGCCTAAGTGACGGAAAGAAGAAAACACAAATGTATTTTAGTCGAGCGTGCTTCTTTCAGTGTATGATACAAAGTAAAATTTTTATTTTGAAGTGAAGCAAATGACTCCTGATTCTCACCTTCAAGGCTACTTTGGCCCTGGACTTTGGACAGAGCACTGAGGAGATCTGCAGGACTCACGTCCACCTTGGAGAGGAGGTTTACCAGTGAGCTGGCATCCTGTGAGGACACAGGAGCAGCAGAAGTTGTCTTCACCGAGGACCTGGCAGGGGCAGCTGTAGGAGGACTCTCCACTGGTGGTTCTGAAAGACAAAGGGGGGCACTCACTTCTACTATAAATCCCAAAACAGTAACTATGGGATAAGTTACTGTTACTGCATGAGATGCAGTTAGAAATTTCAGAGAAACTGTTACAAGAGGACGCTGGAAATTAAGCCATATTCATATACAGGAAAAATGTATTCATGTGAGATAACAGAGGCCAATTCCAAACCAAGTTTATTCACTTCTATGTTGAACAGATATTATGGTTCCAATCATACGTGGCAAAGATAATTCTTTCACAGCAGACATCAAGACACATCATAGACTCAATCATGGCACATGACATAATGAATTTTGTAAATTATATTTCTATACCAGTTTACAATTTATTCTATTTTATCAGAGTTGAATATTACGATCTCTGAGGTAACAAAGAAACAAAGCTGTGCAGTTAAGACAACAAATATAACATCTGAGCAGTTCAGACTTAATACAGAATGGCCTCCAGCACTCACCTGTGTTCTTCATCACTGAGCTTAAATTGTTGAGGATGGAGTCAATTTTACTCATGTCAACATTTTCCACAGCTGCTGCGGGAGCGGCTGCAGGGGGCGTGACCTGTGTGACAAGCTGTGCTGTTGCCGCTGATGGCTCACTTTTTGCAGGGATTGCAGTGGACACCTCTGGGTGGGGGACGGATTTAATCTGGTCCTCAACTGAGGAGAAAAATACGGCAGTAAAAGCAGTGAGAAGAGTGTCTGGATGGACAAACAGGCTATGTAATGACACATAAAAGCAACTGTTTTAGGTCACAATATTTTATCATTGGTTTTCCCCCCCAAGTGTAAATGTGATGTGCTGCTAAAAATACTTATACAGTCTTACATATGAGGGATTCTTCTAAAAGCACATGTGACTTGTAAAGCCCAATTTACTGTATAGTTGACACAGTAGGTATTCACAGCAAATTATAAATAAAAAACAACATAGCAGTTGTTGGATTTTACAACCGTCACAGTGCTAGACGGATGTTTTGTATGTGATATTGATGTAATCACCTCAGCAACTGCATTTACACTCTTTCACCTCTTTGTGAGAGAGTGAGGGTGGGCTATGCAAATACTTACAGAATTGGAGATGAATTCAGGTAACTAATATTTTGCCTCATCACATTACATTACCTGGTAAGGCAGCTTGATTCCTGTGAGATCACTAAATCACCTGAGAATCCATTTTGCAATACTTTAAGCTATGTGTTTGTGGCTGATACACAGTTGATTGCACCAATCAGTGTCTTTTGAGGAACTACTGGCAGCTATGGGCATGTTTTAAGTGTGAGGAATGGCTAGGTCATGCTTTTGTAGCAGACTGCAAATGCAACCGTGCTTATACTACAACAGTGCCTTGTCAGTTGCATTTTCCCTTATATCAAAGACAGAAAAACACATGAGGAAAGAGCAGCTGCTTACAGATTACGCTGTAGCACCACATAAGTGATTATTCCTGAGGTATGCCAGGCACAGTGTGGTAACAAAACACAGGATTTCTGGAGAAATGAAGACTTCCTTATGCATTTGGACTGTGTTGATGGAAAGCATGCACAAATCAAAGCACCTCCAAAGTCCAGCAATGGCTACTTCAATTACAACTCTGTTAATGATAAATTACAAAAGGTGTGGATGACGAAGATGCATCCCTATACAGTCTCTCATACCAAACATTTGTTTTGGGCACCACTTGTTTTCCTGGCACATGTGCAGTCTGCCATCTTGTAGTGTGGTCACAAATCTTGGGCTACATACACCCACGTGGACTTGGGTGGCTGACGAAATGTATGCCACATGTGCCCTTACTGACACGTACAGACACGTGGAAAGCATGAACTGGCCTTCGGCCTTTATCAGAGACTGACAGACAGATGGTTCATCCAATCTGTTAAATATTTTGTCAAAGTGCCAGTGTTTTTTGTAACAGTTTGTCAGGTTTTGTGCCAGAATCAAGGAGGAGAAATACCAGAATACAAAGGACTATTGTTTGGGCTACTGAATAACATTCTTGAATTTGATAGGCTCCCTTTGATTAACACATTTTTTTAAAATAAACGGCACATATCCTCAATATCCCCCAAAACTATAATTTCTTTTTCTTCATCCTTAAAACCTTAGCATGCTGGCATGGCTACAGACTGGCGTCCACTTAAAATGATGTTTTATTCAGGCATATTGTTGGTCTCATTGGTTAGGGAAAATCAAATCAAATCCCCGTCTTCATGGAAATCAGTTAGAATGGAGGGAAGTCAGACTGAAGATGGAAGCAGTCTGTCTGATATCAGGCAAGTTACTCCCTGAAGTAGAACAACAAATCAATACTAACAGTCTTATCAACTTTCCATAAAAAAAGACAAATTGAAACACAAAGCTCTAAATCTCATCATCCTCAACCATCATCTATATTATACAGTTTTACACCCAATTTTTTAAAATTGTAAGTATAAATACTAGCCTGAACACTGCGATATTTTAGGAGTTTTGTCTGATTTTCTACCTAATTCAGTAACTATGTTTCCCTAATTTCAGAGGTGTGGGTCATTTTTATTTTTTTACAACATTTTAGAAGAATTTTATTACAGAGAACCCAGAAAAATAATGACAAATGTCTTTTAATATTGCACTTAAAAGTAGTCACTGTGCCCAAATTACTCCCCACTCCTTACCTATGATACCACCGCTGTCTATTTCTTCATCTGAGAGCTCCATGTCCTCCACTTGTCGATTGTCATTCTCCCCGAGAACCTCAGTGTCTCTGGGGGATCCTCCCGGTGAGGACAGGGGGCTCGGGGCCGGCGGCTCGGCTTCATCATCCATAGCAGAGCCGTCGAGATCTGGATCGGGGTGGGCCATATCCAGACCGTGAAAAGGGGACTCTGAGCCCGTTGGAGACGGTGCGTCTGCAGACGGTGAGGGGATGGGTGACTCGTCCAGGTCTGGTAAGGTGGCCTTCAGGGAGTCCAGCTTACGCTTGAGGTGGGACACCCGGTTAGCAAACGTTTGGTAGGCCTTGAGAGGAGAAGAAAGGCAGTTTTCATAAATGAAACAAACAAACAAAAGAAACAACACTGTCTACTAGCCACTGTTATAGCCAGGCTACAAGTCAAACCCCAGACTGACAACATTAATTATATTTTTCCGTAAACTTCCTACATTATGTATTTCAGTGTACTTCAGCTAAAGTCCATGTAAAAGAAATTCGGAGATTTGTTTCTAAAGACATCATACATGTCAGAAAATACTAGCTTCATGTGAATCATATGCAAAGACTGTGAACTATGTAGCACTTAACTGTTGAGCTACTACATTAAACTATTTTTCATAATTTTAGCATTAAGGACTTTCTGGGCGGGTCAGAAATCATGGCTCGATGAAGCACTGGAGCCACATTTAAATTTCTTGGCGATTTCTTTAATCATTCAAATTTAGCTGGGTGGTCAAAAACACATATTTATTACTGCTTTACTAAAACTTTAACATAACATTTCATCTATCTTATATCAGGTGTGTCCACTGTATGGACATTATACAGTATATTGTACACTGAAAACCTTTATTCAATCCTTCCATTAACCAAATGTATGTTTGTACTCTGATAAAACAGAACAAATTATTTTAAACATATGAGTCAACACAAGTAGTTTTCATTTGTGCCTTCATCTTGTACATACACTGGTTCTAGGTGGTTCTGGGCTAGTACAGTGACCAACAAATAAGAGCATGAAAAAAGGTAACTCCAGGTTAGGCTAATACTTAGCTATAATGTGAAGTGAGGGTAATGTACTATACTACTAAACTTTCAAAAAAAAATACAGTTACAATTAAACTTACACCTGACTAACAATCCCTCTGTCACTTACATTAGCAACAATCTTGACCTCCTTGTACTGCATCTCATAGAAGATATCTGCGTTGCTCAATGCCTCCATGATCAGAGGTCCTGTTTTGCTTTGCTTGTCGAAGAACTTTACAAACTCCTGCAACTGTGCACTTCCTTCCTCAAAGTCCTTGGAGAACTTCTTTCCTCCTGCCTTATCTGCAAGAACCGAGCAAGCAGAAGTGAATTTGGAGGGATTGTGAGAAATAGAAAGAAACACAGACAGAAAAGACCTGGGCCATACCCAACTGTGTATTGCACTAGGTTAAGACAGTATTCTCAAACAAGCACCTTTGAGTTTCTTGAGGGCATCAGAACTGCAGATGTCAACCCTCATAGCTGCCAGCTGTTTCTCTCTGAGGTCAACCTCCTCCAGAGATCTCTTGTACTTGGACAGTTGGTCTATGAGTGCCTGGGGCTAAAGCAGAGAGAGCAGTCAGTCATAACATCAGAGCAAGACGATATTTAGGTGAAGGACAAAACAAGGACAATTTTGTGCTTGTAAAATTGCAATGTTGCAGTTAGTTGGGTAGTTAGGGTTTATTTGATTTCAAAACTTTAATATCTTACTTACCACAAACTCGGCAACAACCTTGGACCGTAGATCCGCTTTAGACTCTACTGGGGCTTAAAAAAAAAAGAAAACGCAGAATGAACAGAAAGCATGCCAAAAATTCAATGTTTGTTCACAGAATACAACAGAATTAAATACAAATGTCACACGTTTTGAAAACAGCATTATCTAAGAAGAAACTAGATGCTAAAAGAACAACAGATTAATGATGGCAAGTTTAATGATAAGTTGAAATATTAATAGAAATGTCAGAAGAAATAATCAACACACTTACTTTTTTGCTCCACTGGTGTCTCAGGAGGGGACTCCTCTTTCACTAAAGTAGTCCTAAGATCAGAAATGAGCGTCCCTGAGTACACAGCCCTCTCCTCCCAGATGGATAGTATCCTCTCCGCTGATTTAATCACCTTGGGGTCACCTTCATAGCTGGAGATAACAGAATAAGAACAGGGGACACTAGACATGTGTGCTCTTTGGTATAATGGCACCAGCTTTATTTATGTGCAAGGCATGTCTTTGCTTGAATAGAATAAATGGAAGGACCAATGAAGGAGAAGGAAAAATGCAGACATGAAGGGCAGCAACATACACAAACATATCACTTTAACTGATGTACAGTAAATTAGGATGATTTCACCGTCTCCTCTGTAAAAAACACATCTTTAGAAACTACTTACTTAACTAACAAGAAGGCTTCTGGAAGCACCTCAGCAAATGCTGTCCGATAAACAATGGCATTTTTCCTTTTACAGTTCTGAATGACGTCGTTGGCGAGGTATACCAGGTTGAGCCTGTGTGAGGCATCAGCTGTTAGAGGACAGAAAGACAGTAAAGTTAGTTCTTTTGAATCCAAATAACCTGACAAGATGCTCTTTCAACCAATAAAACGTCTACTCTATAAAAGTTCAATCTAAAAAGCGCCTATCCATGATTACTATTACACAAAATGTAAATTTTGTAATGATATTAAATCTAAATACTTTGCTGGCTGTAAATGTAAAATGTTTATTTTTACTTAACAAATTAGAAAAACAATTCGTAACACTTAACTAAATGGCACATAAATATCTAACAGTGACCGAACATCAACTGTTAACATCTCAGTCAATAAACTTGTTTTATTAGAGACCCAAAGTGATCAGAAGCCAACAGAGCAAGTCATAGAAAGACAGCATGCAGTCAGTGGCTATAAATGACATGAACCAACAGCAGACTAGAAACATGACATTTCACCATTGTTACAATCTTTGTTGCCAGTTATGTTTATGTGATAAAACAGAGAGCTTTTAAACTATCAGCCTATTTATAGTTTATACATACACACACACAGTATCATTTAATGAATTTGATACCGGTGCCCAAATGATACCCAGTTTCTGAGAAAGACACCAAATCAATATTTTCAGTCCCACTCGAGTAGACTCAGTGCTCTGCTTCCCAGAAAACCCTTTCTTTGGTTCACCAAATGAGGCTAATCTGACTAGCACTACACAATGCGTGTGTCTAGCAAGGAAGACTAAAAACCAAACCAAACATTGTCGCCAACTTAGGTCTTGACAATTTTAGAAAACTGTGCTGCAGACATATAGTTTCATCAGTATTTCAAGATACAATAACCAGCAACACAGATGCAAAGTCACTAATTAATAGATCCAATTTAGACAATGTGCACCACAGTACAAGACATCTGAAAAGAAACAGATAAGCAAAAAACTGATGATCATGTCCAAAAGTAACAGTACAATTTTTCATATCAAAGATGTCTGATCATTCGGTCAAATGTCATATCTTTAAAAGCAACTGGTTTCAACTCTGCCAATAATTTTGCACTTAAAGACAAATAGCTGCAAACAAACAAGCTTACACTGACCTGCTATAATTCTCCTGGTAACAGATGAAAGTCACCTTTTTTACTCAAAGCTCCAACATCAGGAGTAGCAACTTTGTGGCAGCAGCAGGGAAAACAAAAAGCTGTTTCCCTTGTTGCCTGCTAAAATACTTCCTACTAAACACAAGCACCAGATAAGAGTTTACTTTCAAATTGCAGCAAGACAAAGTGACTGCTGCATTTTAGTATTACAGTGACATTTGCAAGTGATGTAACCAGCAGAGCAAAAGCTAACAAAAATGTAATGCATGTAAAAACCTACTCGGCATTTTTCAGTTAGCTAACGGAAACAAAATTTGCAACACACTGCTCAAAACACAAACGGCAATCTGTAAGAAGAGCGAGCCAAGAATCCCTGAGTTTTGACAAACTTCAGCACCTTCATAAAACATGGGAGTGAAGCCAAAGTACACCAGGGAGACAAGCTTGGCACACAAGACCATCATAGCACTCCTTGTCTCTTCAGACATGACAAATGTGAAAAATGTAGTAATGGTGTCGAAACATCAAACCAGCAACATTTCAAAAACAAAAAATTAATTTACTGTATGCAAAAAAGAATGTTTCCTGTCTTCATCACAACAAATGCAAGTGTTGCAGAAATTACAGAATATAAAGGAAGAAAGAGTAACTGTTATAATAATGTTAACTTCATTTAAAACCAACATCACCGTTCATGATGGCATGTAGAATAAACCTTTCTGAACAAAACCATTTCAAACAACTGTTAACACCACAAAAAAAAAAAACAGTACTGGAACCCTGAGCTAAGAACTGGCAGGAAATGAAAAAGAGGCAAAGAAAATTGATATATCTGAAGACCATCACCAAAACATTAAATGATGTGTGCGCATATGGAACACTCAACCCACGCTACTAGCCCTTATGGTTGTTATCGATTTATCTGTCAACTGTTTATTTCAACTATTTGTCTAACAAAGTAAAAAAAGGGGCATCACAATCTCCCACAGACAAAAGTAACATAACCTTACATAATTTGTTTATCCAAAAATATTTAATTTACAAAGATATAAAATAGACAAAACCAGCACTATCTCACATTTTGAGCAGCAGGAAATAACATAAGTTTAGCAGTTGTCTTTAATAACTGATCTAATTTATAAATTTAAAAACAGTGAGACTAATTGATTGTTTCAGCTCTATATATTCATGTACATATACAAGTTTTCAGTGTGAAAGACTTTTAAACATCTGAGTTTGGACCTTCTGTGTTCCTATATTTCAGCACCAGGCCACTAAAATCCAATTAATTGACTTTAAAACACATATACAAACAAGCCAAGTTCGCAAGTTAATTATTGTCAGATATTGTAACAGAAGCTTAAGCAATATTTAAGCAGCTACCTCAGGGCCAACAAGAGGACTGTTTCAGAAGACACCACCATTCTGCAAACACAGACGACTGCTGTTAAGAAACTTACACACTTGACAGGTCTTACTATCGAGCTCCGCAAAAGACCAGCGATAAATTTTATGATCAGCCCTTAGAATCATGTCTTGCTCAATACACACACACACACACTCAGAAGCACACACAGGCAGACGAATCCAAACAAGCAGAGATAACAACAATCGCTAAGTGCAAATAGAAGTCACACAAGATACAGACTCATCAATCAATAGGCCGCAAAGCAATTTATCATCCCCGTTTCAAAAGATGAAATTATTTCGATTTAAGGACAGCCATGCTCTCGGTCTCGGCCAAGAGCAAAAGCTAACCTGTTTAGGTGATCTACGTGAAGATCTGTTCAGCCCCTGTTGCCTTCAACCCCCTTTCTGGTCATTGATTTAACCTCTGCAAACTCATCTCTTTCTATTAAAGTTACACATTTAACAGTCTCCGGGCTTTGTGCATTAAAATGACTCTACAACATTGCTTCCTCTCGAGTCCCTGCCTGTTTCTCCATGCATTCCTTTACATTTTGATATCACATACGATATTAACAACTTGCAGAAACTAGCATCACCAACAAAGACTCCAGCTCTGTCCTGTGAGTGGAGCTGCAGTCTTCGGTGGTGGCTATCAGAGAAAAGGATGCTGAGGAAACTACTCAGCATTATGGACGACACAGCTTATCTCGGATTAGTCAGATCAATATCATTTGCAATATTTCTTACTCAGTTTGAGTATCATGTGCAATATTTCAATTTCCTCTACAATATTTCACTACTATCATGTGCAATACTTCACTTGCATGTCATTAGCTTATTTTGCATTTATTTTCATGTTAATGTATTTTTTCTTCAATACCTGGCACAACAATTTCCTTCAGAATTAAGAAGAGTTCTGTCTCTTGTTATCTTAAGTAGAATATTTATAATAGGGCCAATCTGTATGAGGAGTAATATTACTTTTAGTACATTAGTACTATTAGCATATTAGTACACTAGTATATTCTGAATGCAGTACCTTGAGTCATAGCAGAGCAGTTTATCATTGTTGTACTGTTACTTTTACAAAAGAAGTAAAAAAAAAATAAAGCAAGAAAGAAAACTTCCTCGTCTGGAGATGTTAACAAGATCAGAAAAAGCTGGCTTTAAATATCAGAGACTCAGAAAACAACTGAAACTGATACTACCATGTGAGGAGAAAATAAACTAAAACAACAAAGGTGTTAAAATCTCTGTGATTTTCTAAACTAGTGGTGCACATTGACAATTTGTAAGTGACTCAATTTACAAAATAATAATAATAATAATAATGTGCATTGAATTTGTTGGGCAATAGCAAACTTTACCCGGATGTAAATCCTGTTTGCAGGTAACGACAGAAAATAGAGCACCCTCCATTAGCTAGTATTTCAGATAGCTATTGAGGAAGTGCTAGCTTATATTAGCTCACAAAATATTTAGTAAAGCGAGAAATAAGGCCGCCTCAACACAACTGTATGTAAGTAAACATCCAGGCTTGTCTCCATTGACAGCACAGCACAACATGCAGGAGGAGAACATGTTTTGTACTCCACAGTTTCCCGGTGTTCCAAGCTAGCACAAACCTACCAAAAGATACACATGTAGATATCTTTTAATAGACATATACCTCTTTTGTCTGTCTATTTATTATTGCAATCTTAGCCACAGGAAGGACTGGAGGAACGCAAACGGCTGAAGCAGCAACTGTCAGTTAAGCGGGCGGTAAAGCTACTTACATTTCTTCAAACACTTCATCCAGTGTCGCACGATCAGGCTGTGATACTTCTTGTTGTCGATGCACCAGGTCGACAGTCCTTGAATTGAATCCATCGTGTTGGTCACACTCTGAAACTTCCTCTCCAGAGTGGACTCCAGAGAGCCGCCAGAAGAGGCTCTGTCTCCCGCTGCCATGTCCGCCGGAGCTCTGGCTGCGCTGTATCATTACCAGTTAGCCGAGGCTAGCGCTTAGCTTAGCATGCTAGCTTGACATAGCGCAGACACCATCAGCCGCCGCTCAGCTTCCACTGTGAGGTTACAGAGGATTAAATGCTCGGTGTACAGTTTCCACCACCTTTCTGCGTTTATAAACTACCCACCGTTAGCTTCTGTATCATAGCTAATGCTTAATATCATTTAACATTTACGGCTAGCACTTAGAGCCTTGCGACATCCTGGAGGTCTGTTTACTCGCGGCTAGTGGGGTGATGAAGAACACTTCCGCAAAGACGACGTGGCTATAGCGCCACCCAGCGACGCGGAAGGTAACATGTTGTTAGCGCCACCTGCTGCTAATGCTACGAATGTTCAGTAGTGGCAGTAGTGGAAGAAGCATTCTTGAACTTTAAAAAGTTACGTGAAAATAGCATTACAAAGCTACTCCACGACAAATAAATGTATTGCATTTTAAACATTCCAAATTAAAAGCCTATAAATATTATACATATTTACATGAAGCCAAAAGTAATAGTCCTCGATGTGCAGGAGAGACCAGTTATACCTATTATAATCTAGAATATTATTACAATCATGAAACAGCAGCAGTTTGGCAGTTAAGACTTCTCCTTTACACTGCATAGGAGTGCATTCAACCAACTGTTTGACAATTTTGCACCCGTGTGAGCTCTGTTGCATCTCCTCCAGGTGAACAATTTTATAATTCTTGTCAGTAAGTAGATAAATAATCAAGTGTATAGTTCTCCAGTAGCAGAGTTATTTCAGAATTTATAGTCAAGTCAATGGGAAGCTACATTTTTAGGTTATTGGGATACTTTCCAGCTTGCACCAACATAACTTAAGTTTGCCATGTGTCTTATTTTAAATCATAATTGAGGGAGGGGCTCACTTCTGGAACAAAAATAGCTGCCCATGTTCCACCCTTCTCTGATAATTATTAATTACTGACAAATAAATACAGTAATTGCAAAGCAGATCCAACTAGGCCTGTGGATTTCACCCAGTGCCTTTTATTCAAGTTTTCTAAGCTCACTGCCTTAAAGTTTAAAGCTCAGTTAACTTGCAAAATAATCTGATCAATGCAACCTCAATTGCAATATAGATGAGTAAAACACCATACAAAAGATTCCAGGTACCAAGAAACACAAAGAAGAAATAATATCAATAGTAAAAAGGCACATAAAAAAACCTTAACCACAATTAGAGCAGTTAAAATTTAAGCATACAGACAAAAACAGCTAGAAGTAAAATGTCAAGAAAGTAAACATTTAAGTGTCTTTTCTATATGCATGTATTGCGTTTAACGTGCTTCATCTTGATTCTGTCCCTCGTTGCATCTTATGGAAGCCTGATAATGTTTTAATGATGTCACTCTGCTCCTCTAAGAGCACCTTGATCTAAGAAGGACACAGCAGGGAGCAGTATATTTGTCTCTGTGGTGTAAGGTAACACATCTGGTCCAGCTGTTTTATCTGTGTCTTTTATATCCATTCCTTCCTCTCCTCTGATCTCCTCCGAGTTTTAGCGTCGCCATCTTAATCAGTCCAAGTTCTAGTGTTTTCTTGTTTCCTGGTTTTTCCTCAGCCGCATCAACTTGTTTACTCCAAATGGAATCTAGCCTCCCACAGATACTGTCAAAAACAGAACTATATACAGTATTGGATGGAAAAAAAAAACTTTTAAAACTATAAGTACGAGTACTGAAAGTAATATTGTTGATGGAATAAACCTTTAAAACAATAATTCATTAGAAAATTACTATTTTTGGAATAAACTGTGGAATAAACCCTTAAATGTAAAAGTACCTGGACATAAAGTAGTGTTTGGGGTGTAATAAACCTTTAATAGCATGTTGTGCACTTAGGCAATCATCCAAAAGGGTCCCAGAAATGGGCTCCTGAAACTGCAGTTATTAACAACCGGCATGTCCTGATCCAACCCTAATAATCAGGCATTATTTAACTGATCGGTATCTGCATGAACCTAAGCCCAAACCTTTGTGTATTTCACACAGGTGTTGTAATCAGAGGTCACAATTTGTGGCCTTGATGCTAGGGATACAAATTTTGAATACATGTCTGAATAATCTACGACATAACTAATTGATGATTGATTAACTTATAGCAATAATTGATCACATTCAACACTACTCCTGTGCAGCAAAAGTGTCTCTGTTACAGATGTCACTGGGATAAACGAACACTGTCCTAGTTGATCCCAGCTTGTCTTAAACACACGAGCTCTTGTCGGAGCTCGTTAAGCATCACATAAGTCTTTGTCATGGTTCCCGTTGCTAGCTGAACCCCTACAGTACTCTCTGCTTGCCAGAACTGCCCGTAGTCTGAGTGACCCCTTCCTCTGGTTGCCACATAATGAAAGAGTAAGAGGCTCCATCTGGTGAAACAACCAGGAACCACAGCTAGACATGACAGATACAGATGTTTAGTGTAACCTGGGAGTGAAGCAGGCCTCCTGACAAAGAGTTCAAGGTCTTGATTTGGCCTCCAAACTCTTCAGATCAGTTGAATGTGCTGGAAAAACAGATCCAATCCACAGAGTCCTCACTTCACAGTTTTCAGGACTTAAAGGGTCTGCTGCTGTCATCTTGGTACCTGAAATCACAGGACACCGACAGAGATCTGTGGATGTAGGCCTGGGCTGATCAGAGCTGTATTGGAGGCACAGCGGGGACCGACACAACATTACGTAGGTGGTTTTGGGTCAAAATTTAGAGCGACCAACCACTGCAACTTTACAATTTCCAGGGGTCAAAATGAGCTCTGGACTTTGAGTGCAATTTTTCATTTATAATAGTTTCAGAGCTCTTCCTGCCGCTCAGTGTCTTGGATTCATGAAATGTTTAGGTGTTGCTATCAAACCTTCCTATTAAAGAAACTGGAATGCAGACATTTCCAGGGTTAAAGCAAATAAAGAAGCTTATGTGACTGACTTCAGACACGGCCGCCAATCATACCAAAAAATCAGCAAACAAACCGTATTTGGATGAACCATGTCAATCTTTTAATATATAAAAAAATATGTGCATTTATCAAGCAATCACTGGCAATGGTCATTTTATTTTAAGAAACAGTCTAAAACCAATGAAACTGAAAACAAGAAAAATCACAGACATACAACTCTGAAATAAGATTTGTACTCCTATTTCACAAATTAAATGTGTAACCCAGCACAGCAAAAGTGTACTGCGAGATGCTAAGTTTCATATACAAAAACAACACTATGCTACTCTATTGTTCTCTGCCTTGTGCTTACAGTTCACATTTTAAATAACATAAATCACTAATGATGAAGCCTGAGAAACACCTACACAGCAGCACATTTGGTTTGCAATGACATGTGGTGAAATGATTTTTACCATCGTTGGTTGAATAGAACACATTATGCATGATTTTTTTTATTTCTATGATGTAATGTTAGGCAAGCGTATGGTTACCTTTATGTGTATAAAGTAAGGCTGACTGGTGACAAACCACCAGAGATGAAATGTCATTCAACATGAATGATACCTGATTTAAGATATGGTGGTAAAAATACCCAAATGTAATAAAAAAAAAAGATTTTTGTGTTCAGGAATGAATGTTTTGTTTATCATATCTACATGATATTTCTTAATTAATCGTAAAGCACTTGAAGTTATAAATTTTAAAACAGCAAGTCAGCATTAAAAACCTATTTTGAATAGGACACAGACGCTGTTTTGTGACACACTGTATTTGGAGCTTCTCCTACAAATATTAAGCCTTGTACTAAGCTAAATTCACTACTTCAATGCACAGTACCACAAAACGATTACACATTAAACACAATCAAAGGACAAGTTTTGCCTGTAAAGCGCTCATCTCAGGTGTAACACACGATTGGCTCCACGCATCTGCCGATGGAATCAAGGATTTCAAGTACTGCTTTCATAAATAAAACCAGTTATTTTCTTTGTTTTGATGTGTAACATTTCCTCATTGTCATCCAAAGTGCAGTTGCATCAATTCAAATTCAATTAGGCTCAAATAGGGTATTCCCGTTTACTATGAAAAAAAGTGACTCAAAAACAATAAGATATTAAGTTTTCAAGTCCTGCCTAAAATGAGTTCACCCACTGGCTACATAAAGAAGCAACTGACGGAATAACATCCAACCAAGCATCCTCACCTGTATCAATAATTATTGATCAGTCAGGATGCAGTATTTTCCGTGTGCGGCTACATCTATTCTTAATTAGTGAAGACAGAAACAAAGATACTGAGTCTGTTTTACAGTGACAACAGGGTAAGCTGCATAAAATATGATAATGCAAAGTGGTTTTGTTTGGCACACTTTGGCAGTGGCTACATGTCTTTTACTTTTACAATCAGTCAGCTGGAAAACATATTTAATCTTAATATGTTAATCATCTGTGTTCATCACTTTAATCTTTTTTTGTAATTGCACCACGGCTGCAACTAACAATTATTTCCTTAAGTCTTCAAATGTTTGATTCATAAACTAAAAAAAAATTAAAATGCCCTTCTTGAGTTACTGAAATACAAGGTAAAATCAAATTATAGTCCATATACTAACAAATGTGACAAAAAAGCCACACATTTTAACCAGCTGGAACCAATTTAGGGCATTTTTGCTTCGACAAAGTATCTTACACACAGTTGACTAGATTGTTTGAGCTTTAACTTCTACCAACAATGATCCTCTGTATTTCCTCACACTCACAAAAGCAATCAAATCCGATACTGTTTCTGTCTGAGCTGCGTTACATGATATATAAAAAAAAACAAAAACAAAACAGAGCACAGATCACTTTACAAATCACACGTGTAAAGTCTTTCCAACATTTTTTAACTTAGACTTTAAAAGTCAATGTGTACAAAAGTGTTACTCTTACAAACAACATACAGTTCCTGGTAAATATAGTGCAATAACTCTGGTGTTATAAAAAAAACCACGCTGGGTAGTTAGGGGTTAAAGAGTGTCTCTCTATTCTTCCTTCTCCTCCTCCTCTTCTGGTTTTATGTGCCTTGCAGCCATCATAAATTGGCTCTGCGCCTAACCTCATGCTTATGCAATCAAGTCCGCCCTCTGCCTTCACTCTGAGGCACCTCCATGTGATAGCAAGGTCAGCTAAGGCCAGTTAAGGTGAGTCAGTTGTAGTTATGGTATTGCTTGAGGACACTAAGCTGTCCTGTGTAGCTGGACTGCCACATGAGGAGGGTGGAGATATCTCAGGCTGCTCCCGACTCTCGTTTTCTCTCTCGCTACATAAATATGACGCCGGCCTGCTTAAAGCGACAGACCTGTCTGTAAACTTGTGTCCAGCAGCACAGCTATCCCCAGCTGCTGCAACTGTGGCTTCATCTGGAGTTTTCTGCCTTCTCGATGATCCAGGTAGACACGTGGAAACATTGTCAAGCGAAGTTGCAGCATGGCAGCTCCCATGTTTTCCATGTTGACGATAGTGATAGTGTGTTGCTGGGACTTTGCCAGGCCGGTCAGGGTCAGACCAGCTCAGTTTTCTCTTCTGCAATGATAGAGATTAACTAAATATAACAACTACAACAAACAAAGGTTGTGTCTGAACTTTGCACTACAAAATTTAAAGTTCCATGGTCTTTTTTAAATGCTAGTTCAATCAGTGAAAAACGCAACGAGCCAGATGAGTTTAAGTCTGCAAACTCAAATATTATCATGCTTCTCCTTCATCTTTGAAGTAATATTGGGTACATTTCAAAGCTCATACTACCATACCATATAGCATGCCAGAGTAAGATTTACTAGGTCCCAAAACACAGTGTGCAAAAACCCCCCCCAAAAAAACAGGGTGCCTGACTACATCTGGTGGTATTTGCAGTATGTCTGGCCAAGAAACTCACCTTAACTGGCATGTGGAGTTGATTTTGGTGCCAGTGCTGTCCAAGTTTAGGAGTGGTGGTCTTGTCTGGCATGTGTGCGGACTCAAATGCCATCTGAGGAAACCACATTTTGAGCAGCATCTCTATCTGCAGCAGATTTTGAAGGTACCTCTCACTGCAACAAAGAGTTAAGGACAAAGCATTAATTATAGCACCGGGTATTAGTAATACTGAGACTATCAACATGTTTACTACCATTATTATCAAGCTTGATGCTTATAAGGATCTTACCCCATTTCAGGTTTCTGCAGAATCCCAAGAATCCTCTGTAGTCTATCAATGGCAACACTCTGCTGGAAACTTGTTAAACCTATTAAGACATGCCATCCAAATGTCAATGCAAATAGGCATGAAGGTTTAACTATGGGATAGGCTGTACTAAATCATGATAATCCTGTTAGACACTGCTCAGCCACATACCTCTGTCAAATCGCCCGGTCTTCAGTCCATGCAGAAGCTCAAGCAAAGGATGGGTAAACCTGTGCAAATCTGCACACTGAAAAATAAGGACAAAAATAAGTTGAACTATTACCACTCATCTGTTATTTGGCTTACAAATGCTGAAACTAAAATTCTAGTAATCGGCTCACTTTCTGAGCAAACGCCAGGTCCCCCGCTGTCGCTGATGATGATCTCAGTGCGGTAGGTCCTGGAGAAGATGCTGAGTCTGGATGTTTGGTTTTGTCAGGGCAGTGTTCAGACTGGTCACACTTAGACCTTGAGTGCAGTTGATCTGGACGAGGGGGGAAATCAAGGTAATTCCCAGAAAGCGTGATTCTCTCATTAACCAACACAGACTTTCTTATTCCGCTGTCCCCCTCTCCCTCTGAGAAGACATCTGCCTCATCCTCAGTCTGCTCACTCTCACTGGGGAGGAAGCTCGACGTGGAGGGTAGCGAGTCATAAGACGGCCATTTAGAAGAACTGCCCAATGAATTCATCTGTGGAGACAGAGAGAAGACACAAAGATATTAAATTAATATTACACAAAAAAGAAGTAGTCTCTAGGCAAAGCTTAAGTGAGTGTAATGCACTGGTTGCAGTATTGATTTAATTAAAAGTTGTGCATTCATTATTACATCAGTATACCGACTATCCACACTAAGTAAATCTGCTGGTGTCCGAATCAAAGCACTTATTAGAAATATCCATCTTCAATTTTCACTTAAAACTGCTGCATTTAGTACAATATGATACTGGCTCAATGGAAGATCACAACACTTTTGAGCAATTATATCAGTTTTGCTGCTTTTGGGGATGACTTCCAAATTTGCTGCCTTTCAACTTATAGCAACTTGTTACTGTCAGTGACTTCAACAACAAAATAGTGAAAACAAACCTTTGATAATGTTAATATGAAAAGCAGACACTTTTCTTTTCACTATTTTTTAGATGTGTGCTTAATTACACAATGCAGACTTTAAAGGCACAAAGACACTGATCTATTCTCATATCACAGTGATATTACACTCGTGTCAATTAACTCTTATAACAGTAAAAACACTAAATATAAAACTTAACTTAGTCATATTGCAGTAAACAGTTTCCTGCAATACAAATTCAAATGCACTTGTTGCCAAGAGCAGAGTAATGTCCCCACCGTGTCTGAGCAAGTACAATGTAATCAGATGAGGACTGTGCCAATGATCAACTTTGATAGATTATCACTCTGGAAAGACACACACAAGAAACATGATCTGCTTGTGTACTGTCATGCCCATTTGAATCATCACTCTAAAAACAGACATTATAGTCAGAACTTAAAAGTTTACAAGGCCTGATGCAGAAAAAGTCTATTTGTTTGTTTCTGTGAATAAATATTAGTATTATATTATATATAATATTAATAAGCAATGCAGTGTCCTCACTGCTGCTGTGAGAACATACTTCACTACTTTAAATAGCGGTTTGAGGCTTAAGATTTGGTTTAGATAAGGGTAGGGTTGGGTATGTAATTGTGACAGTTAAGCTTAGGGTAAAGGGATTGTGAGAATACTTTGTCCTCACAACTTGTGTGTGCTGCAGTGGAAAATAGCTGGGTCACCTGAGGACAGATGTGAACAATGTTGATGTAATTTCCTGCTGTAACCTCTGCAGCAACAGTAAACATTAAACTTACCGCATGATCTAACTGTTGTGTTTACAGTACGTTTTTCACTACTGGAAGACTTTCTGCAGCCAAGGCTACAAGTGATAGATTTATAACAGAGATCTGCAAGGATTAGTCGATTTGTTGTCAACTATTAAACAAATTTAACTATTTAAATAATCAAATAAGTTTTAGTTTTTTAAAGACAAAGTCTAAATACTCTGATTCCACCTTTTTAAATGTGAACATTTTCTGGTTTCTTTACATCATGACAGTAAACTGAATATCGTTGGTAATCTTAGGCTTTGGGAGACACATTCAACATTTTTTTATATTCTGGCATTTTACAGACCAAACATCTACAACAGTTACAACAATCTTCAGCTTCAGTCTATTATTAAGTGAAAATAACTCATGATTTAATGGTTGTCCTGCTAAATATCTCAGCCACAGAGCTGCAACAATAACTGATTAGTTGTAAACAATTAATCTAAAACCACACTGATAAGGGAATGATTGGTTTAAGTCATTTTTAAAGAAAAAAATCTTTCATTCCAGCCTGATTTTGAAAATTTTCTTTATTCCTCTTTGACAGTAAAATGAAAAATCTTTGGTTTGTGAACAAAACAAGACATTTGAGGGCATAATGTTCAACTTTGGGAAGTACTGAAAGACATTTTTCCACATTTACTGAAGCTTTAGAGACCAAAAACTAATCAATTAATCACTTTGAGTTAAATTTTAAAGAAAAAAATGTAAATTCTCTGATTCCAGCTTCTTAAATGTGAATATTTTCTGTTTTTTTACATGAGTAAACTGAGTATCTTGGGGTCTTTGTCAAATTCAGATCTTTGAGGATGTCATCTTAGGCTCTGGTAAACACTGACTGACATTTTTCAACATTTTCTGACGTTGTATAAACCAAACAACTAGTTGATCAATCAGTTTTAATCATTGTTTACGACAAAAGTCCAAACTGTCTGATTCCAGCTTCTTAAATGTGAATATTTTCAGTTTTTTTAAGATAGTAAACTGAATATTTTGGAGTTGCTGACTAAATAAAACCTCTGATGATGTCATCTTGAGCTTGAGAAACACTAAGAGACATTTTTCTGCATTTTCTGACGTTTTATAGACCAAAACAACTAATCAGTTAGTTGTTTTTTAAAGGAAAAAAGCCCAAATTCTCAAATTCTAGCTTCTTAAATGTAAATATTTCCTAGTTTCTTTATGATAGCAAACTTAATATATTTGGGTTGTGGACAAAACAAGACATTTGAGAATGACATGTTGGTCAAAGTTTTTTTTTCTTTCTTTCTTTCTTTTTTTTTTTTTTAAGAAAAAAGTCTAAATTCTATGATTCATGCCTCCAAAATATTATTTTTTTTCTGGTTTGTTTACCCCATCACAATTTTCTAACATTTTTACACCGGACAATTGATCAGTTGAGTTGTTTTTCATGAAAAAAGTCAAAAATCTCTCATTTCAACTTCTTAAATGTGATGAATTTCTGCTTTCTTTACTTTATGACAATAAACTGAACATCTTTGGTCATCTTGGTCTTTGAGGAACACTGATCGACATTGAAAAAACATTTTAAGGACGAACAACTAATCGATTAATCGAGTAATTCACTGTATTTTAGTGCTCTAACTTCAGCAGCAATAGTGAACATTTACCCCGCTATTTGATTAGAATTCAGCGTGTTTATCATGACTGGTACAATGTCTATAGCCACGGGTACATGTAAGCGAAGATAACTGTTAGCTAACAAAACGTGCCAGTAAACACACATAAAAACAAAATGAATGACGGTTGGAGCTTGTAGGAATGCCTGAGGACAACTTAAAATGAAATAAATATAGAAAGTAGTGATAAATAGTAGCTATTTGTTGTATTAAATGTTAAATATTGCGCAAATTGAATGTAAAAACAGCTGTCTGTGAAGGCTAGATAAGTCTTACCTTGTGTTCGAAGCAGACTCCACAAAAAAAACGGTTCTCTATTTGAACTAGTTGAACAATTTCGCGACTTCCAGTGGGAACTTCGAACAAAGCTGACGGTTCCGTTACTGAGCACAGCCGTGACTCGTGTTATCCAGCGTACACTCGGTCCCTCCTCTCTATCTTTCTCTCCCTTCGCTTCCCTTCAGACTCCGCTCGTGTTTCATTTACTTGGCGAAGATCTTCCAACCTGCACAAAAAGTACCCACACAGCGCAACCGACGCTACACGTGCAGCACGGGTGAAGGCCACGATTGGCCGACGCGGCGCTCGGAGCTCTCTGATTGGCTGAAGCGCTCGGCCAATCGGCGGCATTCACTCCGCCGGTTGGCTGGGGCATGCGTAGATCCTGCCGCACCTCCAACGGGCGCACGTGTCGCTGGTGTGGCTGGACAATGAAGGGAACAGCACGCGGCAGCAGGCGTCTGCTTTAAAATTTCGGTATGCAAATTGGGTCACAGTGACGCAGCGAGACTCTGAGGAAAAGAACATCGTGGATCCAAGTCACGGCCGATCAAATTAGTCAGTTTTCTTCTTCTTCCTTCCTAAGTATCACAAATCAGTCATGTAATGTAAACAAAGTCCTCCATTAGCGCCTAAAAGTAACGCAGGCGAAACAAAAACATGACTTGAGCAACACTGATTTTGAAATATGAATAATAATCACTGTTAATATTACATAAAATGTTATGCAGATTAACATTACACATTCCTACAGTGGCTGAATATTGTTTTTTTTAGGATCATGTTCCATCATGTGCATTATAAAATTTATGTTATCTAATGCAATCTTTTTAAAAAAAAAATCCTAGAGGCTGGACTTTGCTTTACTGCTAATGCCAGTTAGACAGACAAGATTAGGAGCCTATTAAAGACTCCAGAGTGAGGCACACAGCTTGGAAGGCAGTCTTACATAATTACATAATAAGATATATGCTGGGGGAGTGAATCACTTCTTTTGTCACATGCACAATAGGATGCTACCTGCAGGAGGATGAGGTAGCTGCTTAAATTTGATTGCTTGCAGCCAAAAAAAAGCAGATGTTTATGATGATTATAGTTATTACCGCTTTAAGAGTGGCAGGTAGTGGAGGTATGGCAGAATGAAAGGGTGAAAGTGTGAGTGAGCAGATTAGATGCTGTCATTCTTCTAGGTGTGCAGGGAGAAGTCGGCATGTGTTTAAACTATACAAATGGATCGCAATTGTCAGTAGAGGGACTAAATTACATAATTGCCACTGCCCTGTGCAAATCAGCCATGTTGTTTTTATGGTGCATTCTTGTGACCTTATCAAAACAGACTCAGGTTTGCATGGGGACGTGTAGTTCCAGAGTTTTGATTGCAACACAGATGCTGCAACTATGCAAACATCACCTGCCAGGCCGGCAACATCGGGCTGATAAAGAAACTACACAAACAATAGTGGCAATTACCAGCAGCTCTCTGAGGCCGGTCCCAACCATGTGATGCAAAAGATGCAGATGCTCGACATGTGAGCTCCTCTGCTGCAGCTGTAGCAGAGGGAATTTGATAGATAGGTAGAAAGATGGATCAAATAAAATGTCTTACAACACTACAGCAGTGCAGGTACAATACAAGAATAACTACAACAAAGGGTAAACAGCATAGACTTTTTTTAAACAGAGCAAGTGTGAAAAGATATAGAAAATGCCAGGTGCTAAAAGCAGGTTACTGATTCAACTGTTTCACAGAAAGAGATAAATGATTTTACACAGTGATCTTGTGGTTCAGAGAATTGGATATGTATGAGTGATTCTTTTAACCGATTTGCTTCGATGTTGATCGGATAATTGATAAAGGGTGCAGCCTAAAATTGCATGGCCAGGTTTTGCTGCTCTGGAGAGTTGTGTTTTGTTATTACTAGATACTCAAACCAGGATACAATATTAAAATTGTTTTCTATGAGCTACACGCACAAAACGCGTGCAGTTTGTGAGAAAATAAACAAGAACTGAGCTCACAACACATGTATCCCTTTGCAATGTATTACCTAACACTAATAATTATAAATTCTGCTCTCAGCCTGTGTGTAAGTTTTGCTCTTTGCACATCCTGAGAACACGTACTGCGGATGTCTCAGTTTCACCATTATTAGCTGTTGGTATCAGCTAAATTAGAGATCATGTGCCGCAGCCATAAAGGTAAACTGCAATAAAAGCAGCTCAGTAAATTGCAGTTGGTATTTATCAGCGGCGAGGAAAGTGACAGTTTGTATTGTTGTTCTCTGACACTTATTACACAGCCTATATTACACAGACAGCTCAATAAAAGCACAGTAAACTTTACGTGCCCCCATTTCTCGGAAAAACCTTGTTCTGCAGTGGTAATGCGGCTATAAATGAGCAGTTTTGCTATAATCCAGCATCTTGTGTTTTTATACTGATGTGCACCATCCCTACTAAATAAACATACAGACTGTAGTAATATTTAAAGACTGGGGCTGCGTCGCTGTTAAAGGGGTCGTAAATGTGTTTTCTCTCTGGCTTCTTTAATAGTTTGAAGCCATGTAGACAGTTTAATTTAGTCATGTTTGACATATAGTATGTTTTTCTGCATATATTCACAGAAGGGTCACTGTATTGTCTTTTTGGTGATGAAGGGGAAACTGAAAATATAGAAGCTTTGTAGAATTTATGGCACAGCTGTTGTACTGGATCATATTCAACGTCACAGGTGTATCTAATAACTAGTATATATCACAGAAAAAGAAAACCTTGACGTCAACACAGTACAAATATCTACCTATGAAGTAAAAGCACTGAATGTAATCGTACAGCTGGTGAAAAGTATGAAAAACTTGCTTTCTGCAAAAAAATTTAACAAATGATGGAGTAACATTACATTGTTTCCATATATCAGCCGCAATTTCAAATAATAATGTTTTGGAAAATACAGTCAAAATACCTTAAAAAGTGTTTTATTCCCAGCTTTAAAGCTCAATTTAGCAAGATGTGTGACTCTAATTTTTATGTACTTCCAAATAACTTTCAGAAGTAAAAAAAAAGATATGAATACAACACATAATCAAAATTTGGTTCTAAGAAAGTTAAAACTAGCGGTGCTATTAGTTTCTCAAAACTGAAGACTCTTTGTTCAAGTAAAAAACTATTTATATTTGATTACAGTAAAACATTTAGCAACAGCTGATTAGTTGAAAAATATCCTTGGGGGTCAGGATGTTCGGTACAAATTTCAACACAATCCAGTGATAATAAAGAGTGTGGTAAGGTTGAGATGGAATCGCGGAAGTAATATCATTTGGCTCCAAGGGTCAAACTTCAAAGAGTCACAGCTAAAATAAAAAATATTTGGAATAGAGCTTTTGGATTTTGCAAGGTCCCATGACCTTTGTGAAGTGTTCACTTCACTTTTTGCTGAAAACAATCCATGACTGGGAGGGTCTGGTGAGTTGGGATGGTATCGCTTCTTCCACAAAGATGCATTCCAGTTTTTAGAGGTAATCTTTTATCAGTTGCGCTTTAGGCAGAGATCCCAGAGAAACTTGGACAAATAAAACTCAAAGCTACAGTAGATACCACCAGAGATGAGATGAAAGTGTTTTAAGTATACAAACTAGGGATCGACTGATAAGGATTTTCATGGGTCGATGGCGATTACTGGCGATCAAGAAAATCCCACAATCGATATTTGTACCTGATATACATTAAATGCAATGTTTTAACAGCATGTGATAGCAGGGAACCTGTTATTCATAACTAAGCCTCTTCATTAATAAGGTGACTGTAACTTAAAATGTAAAATAGAAATAGAAGTGAATAAATTAGGACGCTCTCATCCAGAGCCGGCCCTACCCAATGTGGCGCCCCTTCCATCGACGATTTACATGCGCTTACAAAAGAAATCAAATAGAATTGTTTTGTAATAATATTAATTGGGCATTGCTTTGCATTTTAATCAATGCGAGCTTTTCCATTTTAAGAGTTAATAGTAATAACTAGTTTTAATATAATTATATAGGTGAAATTTTTCCCGATTTTGTGGTGCCTCCTGGAGGCCACAGCGCCTAATGGGCAAGCCAGCTCCGCTCTCATCCGTTTATGTGGGATTGACTGAGACTGATCTGTCTGTCTCCTGCAGTTACATCTGCTGTTCTTCTCTATTTTCTTAATATTTCACTGTTCTTTCAATTTTATTGTCCACTAAGGTCCAGATCTTAAAGCATTATTAATTATTGTTTTCCAGACTCTTTTTCAGGTCAGTCTGTAGCTGCCTTTTAGCTTAGCTGCTAGCTGTTAGCATAGCCTTAACCACTGTGAGAGCAGCTAATTTCCTGGTTTGTGTTTGTTGATCAGTTTTTGCTTGAGAGACATTTCTGAGACCACAGAGTGCAACAGACAGAGAGAGGAGGCTGTCTCAGAAAATTACCAATACTGATAATCGGAAAAATACCAAATATCAGCCTCGATAATGGGCCAGGCCAAGAATCAGTCTGTCCCTAACTGATCCTTTCCAAGAAGTATCAATGAGGGCTGTCGATCTCTTTCAGCCTAAAATATAGGTCATCTGTGGAACTGCTCCTCTCAGTAGTTGCAAAGCCACCCACTGCCTGAAGCCACAGGACAGGATATCAACATGACCTGGTAACCTGTCAAACAAGTAAGCGTGGTGAAAATGTTTAACTTTCCCTGTGTGAGCCAGTGCACACATTACAGCCCCCTGTGGTGAAAGCTCGGGCTCTGACAGATGTGTGCGGCCGCCGAGTCTCACTTATGAGAGTTTGTGGGAGGCAGCCGACACCATCAGTGGACACCGCACCACGCTGTGCAGTAGTGACCTTGAATTAATTTACATCAGGCTGCTGCTGAGCAAAGACCCAATTCACACAAAACCATCCACATCATTGTTTGAACTTCCTCCAGCGAATCAGGTTGCATTCTACTATGTGGGCAAAATATCACCTTATGCTGGGTCCTACACACAGCTGTGTTTACTATATATACCAGTTTGTTTTTGTTGTTTGTGTCATATATTTATTAGGAAGTTCATTAACCTTTTCATTACAATCAGAATGAATGCAAGTGCTGCACTCTTCCTGATGAATTTAGTGGAGACAATATTACCCCGACATTGAGCACACATCTACAAACAAGTAAAACAATGTGACAATAGTCCAAGTCTCTCTGGATGTGACAGTGACACTGTGTTGATCTTGTTTGCTTCCTTCCCTTTCCTGCACCAGTCCACTGCAAATGTTCTTTTTCCAACACACTCCATCTCCCTAGCAGCCGACCCAGGGATCATCTCTGTTCGTCCTGGAGATGAAAGCAATTTTTCTGGCCATTTCCATGTGGTAAATACGCTTGCAGGACTCAAAGTTCTTCCGCTGTCGCTCTCGGCAGGGCTTCTCGAAGTAGCGTTTGCGCCTCGCTGCTTCAATAACTCCGTCATGATTCAGGAGCCTGGAGTAAAGAGAGAAAATGCATGAATACCTGGGACATGGGGTTGCATTCAAGACACTATTCTACAGGTAAGCAGGCAAAATGGTAAAAGTGACATGGCAGAGCAGTCCCTCTACATTTCTGGGCTCCTATTATATGTCATTTATATATTTAAACATCAAAAGACATTTTTCTGTGTTGGTTAATGGATGTGAAATGCAGCAAACTCTAGCTCTGGAATGGCAAACTGCTTAAGCTGAATAATTAATACTTTTTGTCTCTGTGGATTTGCAGAATTTACAGCTTCAGATTTTTTGCAAGAGGATTTTACAGAGAATACTAGGGGCATTCTTTGCAATTATATAATATTGCTAGGGCTGAACAATTCATCACTTTTAAATCACAATTTGAAGCAAGGCAATTAACAAATCGCAAAGGCTGCCATTTAAAATATAAGTTATTTAACATGTCTTACTCAGGGTTTGAACTGTGTATGTGTGTGTGTGACTATCGTGCTCTTGCATCTTATGCTCTTGTGCTCTACCACCTGTTTTAAATCAGTTACAGTAAATACTGCACTGACGCTTTATTTAAAAAAGCATTTTGCAAGTCAAATCAATGTTTGTCAGTAAAAATCTAATTTTTTCTCCCAATTGTTCAGCCCTACCACTTGCCACTCAAAAAGTAACTGTGGTACATCAGAAAACACTGTTAACAAGTTGTCTTAGTAACTTAGTAGCCTGAAGGCGTACAAGCACAATCAGGTTCTTGTTACCTTCAAAATAGGGTTTAGATGCCTGAAGTGTGGATTTATGGCTATAATCTGCATCTGACACACATCACATTATAATAAAAGCTTACAAAGCAGCCATACAAAGAAAGAACACATAAATGTTTAGCTCTCTGTTCTTTTCAAATGATCTAAATAACTAGGTTGGTCAGAAGAAAATCTGTGAACATGGATTTAAATCTCAAAATGTCAGGAATTAAAAATAAATAAATAAATAAATCTATTTCTGCCCCTGGATCCAGATTAGGCCTGAGCAATTAATTGAAATATTTTTGAAATCACAATATGGACAAGTGTAATATCCAGTTCACAGTAGCTGGAATGTTCTGATACAAGTATAAAGTGCTACAACATAGCGTTAAAAATTATTTATTGTGGCGCTTTAGAGGTTCCCCGACTTATAAATAATATTTTCTGGATGGAAGGGACATGCCTGTTTGGTGCAGACTGTAGCAAAACTCATAATTTTATTCCCTCAGTGGGAAAGAGAAGCAGAGCTTAAAATTACCTATGACATTGCCACTTCTATCGCAATATCTGTCAAAATAACTGCTTATTGGACATGTTTGGTTTATTTTTTGTGCAGCATCCAGCTTTAATCACATCAACACAAACTTTTCTTGATCTATAAAATCCAATAATAGGCATGCAAATAATCCCCAACAAACTCATCTCTTTATCCAGCTTCATCTCAAACATCCCTCTGAAATGACAAGGTCCAACAATAAAACAGCACTTCAGACTTTATGCCAATTTGTACAATTGTGACTCTAGTTTTAGGATGATTCTGAATATTGTATTCAGGCACACATTGTCTGGCTTCTGTGGAGATCTCTCAGTTGAAAGAGACACCACTGACTACCAAATTTTTCAAACCTAAATAGCTGTTGGAAGCATCGCGATAAGATGTTGCAAAACATTTGGTGATTAAGTTTAAGCAGATTTTAATTCTTTAAGGTTAAGATATCTTTACTAATTCTGTACACACACGCACACAAATCTATATTTTCAAAGAAATCCATAAAATCACTACAACACTTAAACGAACGGTTGTGTCCACTGCGCAGCCGCAGCGCTGTGACATTGAGCGGAAGGCTAATGTTAACTTAGCTAATGTTAGCTTGTTCCTCACCAGATAACAACAAAATTCATCTCATAATTCAGCTTAAATACGTGAGGTTGACCTGTTTAAAGTCCTGTAAGCCGCATCAACGTCGCCGTTTTGGACCATCACTGTCCGCGCAACAAAGCGAAGGTGTCTCGCCATGATGAGACCGGTTCTTACTCAAATGTCGTCCGGCTGCAAATGAGTGTATGCAAAAGGTTCCGGATGAACTATCCACATGAATCAACGCTAGGTGACGCTTTGCTCAACCATTCTCATGAATGACCTCTGTCCACTTCAGAAGCTGACTCTGTACGGCTATTTTTCCCCAAAGTATTTTTGTTGATGCATTTGTGTTCATTTTTTTAAAGCTGGAAATGAGACTTGACTTGCACCAAAACCTGTATGTGTCAGCCTTACTGTCATTTAAAAAACATCCTATAAGAAGCAAGCAAATTTATTTATTAGCACCTTATATTACTTTTTTTGGTTACAAGTGACTTTTTTAAAATACAGATTTTTAATGGAGATATTATTTACAGTTTACAGTCAGTAAATAATTGTTTAATACTGCAGTCATTTTAATATTTTTCTGTTTTTCTCTACATATCTATCATTTAACAAAACAGGGAAAATCTGTAAAATAACAATGGATGGTCCATTGTAAAAATAACAATTTAGAATTATTTAACATTTTTCAGTCTTTCATATACACAATTTTTCTTTCAAATAATATCCAATATCTGGGGAATAACAATGTTAATTTTGTTTTAATGCTGATCTAAATGCTGTTTAAAAAGAAGTGTAATTTCATGGTCATTGTAAAAGAACAAATTACTGTTTGTAAAATTACAAATTTTTGATGTGGGCATTATTAATTGTTTTGGCCTGCTTTTGTTTTTTACTGGTGACACATGAATTATAATTTCCCCAGTTAATTTGACAAAAACAGGAACTAAATTTGTAAATGGTTCCAAAATTGTAGTTCAAAAAGTTCAGTTTCTACACTGCATTGTCTTAAGCTTTCTCAAACTTTCTAGGTAAATTAGTACAGTTAATCTCATTTCTCTGTTGGACAGCACATTAACTTAATGTTTGTTGTTTTTAATGTGCTATATACATAATGGAGACTTCACTTGACCTAAACCTCTCAGCTTGTACTTCTTCTCTCCCAGAGCAAAGAACCAACATTATTATAGTCTGTATTCAGACAGATAGCTTTCAGGGGAATCACAGATTTATGAAGCTGCATCTGTTGTTGCAGCAGCAGGGACAGCAGTGTCCAGTGTTATTCTTTCATCAGGGCCATTCTCCTCATTTTCTTCTCATCCCCGAGCTGCTGTTGTCCTCTGCGTGTTTCAGTCTGAGGTCAGCCAGCGGTGAATGCTACCGTGGAAGGGAAGTCTAATTTGCATTCAAAATTGCTTCTATATGCCCTCTCTGTGTGCACGAAACAGCCGATGAGGTTAATTCCCTTGTTGCTGTAACTCTACACGGTGCTGTGTCTGCATGGTGCCACGGGGAGGAATGCTTAGACAACCTGCGCAGATAACATCATGACTCCTTTTGTTGGGTGAATGCGGTGCATCATGTTTCCAGAGGCAGCCCTTATGATCCAGACCTGACGAAATATCCTTGGCATCGAGTGAGTGAATGTGTGAGAGAGAAAAAAGAAAGAAGAGAAAGAGACAGTACAACCTAAAGGAGTATAAATTTGCACTGAAATGCTCTGACAACAAGCTTTATTCCTCTTAGGATGCTGTGATCAAATACATCCCACTGTTAAGACTTTATAAATAATTTATCCATTTTTGAACAAACACTCTCAGCTGATCTTTCTGCTTGTTTTTATGACAGCTCTGATGAATCTGTCACATCCATAGTTTTGTCACATAATTGATCAATCAAACATCCTTAGAAGACCCCTGCTGCTCTATTATCACCGGTTTACGCATTTTATTGCTATCTGATTACTGTTATTTGTCTGTTGTGATATTAAATTAGCTTTTCTTCAATCAGTTTAGTGCTTATCGAGTTATCTGTTCTGCTTTCTGCCTGCAGCTACGGTGTTGTTGCTATGACATATGAGGTATCTCTCTATCATTTATTCCTCTGTTGACTGTTATGTAACGTTCCCTTTTGTGGGTTCTGCATGTTTTTGTAAATCAAGTTTTCTCACTGCTATTAATTCATTATGCCTTTGCTTAAACACTTGAAAAAGGTATCTCATCTTTTTCTTTTTCTAACCAACAGCCTAATAGCTTCTCAGTGACACTTGAAATATCATTTTATTGTTGGAAATGTGATAATAATTTGTGGCTTAACAGTGCACCTGCTGGCATAGTAACAAGAGAGGAACAGTTCTTTTGTTGTAATTGTTTTCCTTGTCATTTTTTTCTGATGCCAACTGGATTTGTCAATTAACTACACTGACCAGAAGTAAATGGTAAATGGTCCCCACTTGTATAGCGACTTTCCACCTTACTGGTACTCAAAGTTCTTTACAATGTTTTTCACATTCACACATTCACATACCAATGGCGACAGACTTCCCTACAAGGTGCCTGCCTGCCACTGGGAGCAACTCGGGGTTCAGTGTCTTGCCCAAGGACACTTGGGCATGTGGAGGGGCCGGGGATCGAACCGCCAACCTTATGATCAGCAGACATCCCCTCAGCCACAGCCGCCCGAGAACTATAAACACAACAGGCAAATGGTCTTATTTTCCAACTTAGAGAAGACATGTAAAATCTTATTTCTATTGTTTTGGTTAGAAAAGGGTTAAATTTAGACCATTTTTTTAGGTGTTCAACAAATTCTCAACAATTGGGTTAAACCAACCCTGTTCAGGTGTGACTTAAAGGACAACAATCAGATATTGTGATCAGCACACAGACACTCCTTTGACCAGTGAATATAAAAGTCCACCTTAAAAAGCAGCTTTATCCAAGTGACATGATGCCACAGATGACAAGATAAAGACAATGGGATGTTGGATGCCAGGCCTGTCATCAAACATACAGTATGGACGTCCACCATGTGTCGTTGACAATCAGCAATCAGAATCCGAAGCAGCAGTTTTGTTGTCAAATAGGTTTTCCCATACGGGGAATTTAACGTGGTGTTTTAGTGCGTGACAGTAAACAGTAACATGTAGATTTTTTTAAAAGAAGAAGAAATTATTACAGACAGCTCTGAATGGATGTGTCTGACAACGTAATCCCTCCTTAAATGTCTGTCAACGTCACCAAGCCTTTCAAAAAGAGTGGGACAACATTTAAAAAGCAGCATCAATAACTCCATTTATCATAGATAGATAACTCACTACTGAGTTGTGATTTGTGGTCTCAGATTACCAACTTTTATTTCTGATATAGGGCATATTTGGTTGTTCCATTCTGTTGTAGAGATGCCGTGTGTTAGAACAACAAATACTTATCTCCCAGCAGTAAAAAAAAATGTCTAAAATTTGATAAAATATTATATGCTGCGTTTATATTTTAGTTTAGTAATCTAGGACTCATTTGAATCCAGCTTTACGCTGTAAAGAAACACAGTACACAAACGTATTATCAGCCATTGCTTAAATGCACAAACGTTGTATTCATGTTACTGGAGTTACGGTATTTAACTAATGCATTATGTAATTAAAGAAATACACCTGAATATGAATGGTGTCAATTTTAGGACAACATAATTATGCATAAATTAACAAGCAGTCTGTTTTGCATGTAGAGAACATAATGCAGGTAAACAGTGATTCAATGAAGGAGTCTTGCGTCTCTGTTTGTTGTCAAGCACAACAGATATGTAACCTGTGAATCAGATAAAGACACGAGTCACTATGAGGTTAATAAAACCGGTTAAGTGCTACTTGATTAGAATGAATAAAACAGACAATCTCCTCTGTGTGAAATTTTAACTGAGTGATAATGTTGATGGCACTTTCCTGGATGGATGCCTCCAGCTGGATGTCTTATCTTTTCTCTCTTTCATTACCAGCTCCCACCCCCCCAACTCATTAACCCTGATATCTGATTTCACATTCCAGCACTTTGAAAAGTTGAAAACTTAACTTAACACGTGGCTTCAAGCTGCATTTTGTTCTGTTTACTTGTTTAAAAGGGCAAAATAAATTCATAAATCTACCATCTCACATATTTTCTGGGCCCTTTTTTTTGTCAAAAACTTGGAACTAACATTGCACCATCCTGCAGAAGCAATTAACACTTTGCCTTAACATCCGAGCCTGTTGCTCATTAACATCAAAGCACTTACTGGAAGTGCATTTTCCAGCTCGTATCCAAATCTTTCACCATGCTGACAGAGGTGGAGGCTACAGTGGGAGGCAGTGGGGAGGAGGAGGAAAAGTTCCCTCCCTGCCACCAGCCTCTGCATTGGCTGGACCAGCATCAGCTCCAGGCAAGCTGTCAGCCAATGAATGGAGGCGCAGATGCAGGCAGAGGAGACGACTTTCCAAACCGGTTAACGGAGAGCGACAAACGCAACAAGAGCTGAGAGTCTGCAGCCACAATCTACTGCAACATTCACCATCTCTGCAGCTGAAATGGAGAATAAAGTGACAGATTTCTCAGGAAAATGGAAAATGAAGTCCTCGGAAAACTTTGAGGAACTTTTGAAAGCACTTGGTGAGTTTTTTTTTTCTGGATTATGCTTTTAATTTGCAGACTAGAAATACAAAATAAAGCAGTTTCTCTCTCCTAAGAGACACCTTATAGAGGAAAAACTCTGCTGCATGTTGTTTTCTGGTTTATTCATTAACCATCTATTGTTAAAATGCAAATAAAAACCAAAAGGAAAAGGGGATGCATCCCCCTCACAATGGCCTGCCACTCATTTTGTCATTTGCCATTATCAGCTGGAAATCCATCCAGCTTAGAGGTCAGCTGGAGAGCCACAGTGGTTCTTTCTGCGGTTAAGAAAAAGTGACTCCTGTACTGCTGCCATGTTCCTGGGAACATTGGTCTGGTTAAGCTGTGCAGTATCCAGTTGTAAGTCCTCTGTGCAGAGAGCAGAAGCAAGAGGTCAGACCTGGGCCATCCAGTGGCATCCATTAAAAATCTGAAGACAAATAGCCTGTGGAGGAATGTTAGATTAGACTCATCTGAAGCAGGGTCCTCCTCATGCGGTTGTAATTAGAGCCAGTGTAAACGGAACTAAGCCTTGACATGGGCCCCAGCAGCCAGCCAGCTCTGAGACTGACTTTCCTTCACCGCCCGGGGCCTCTGACCCAATCTGAGGCTGTGTGTGTGTCTGAATAAGTGTGTGTTGCTTGTATTAGTATCACTGCATGGGCAAATATGGTCTGAAGTGAATCAGATGTGTGGGGTGTCTGATTCTCTCTGAAGTCCAGTCCAACTCACATGAACAATAGCCAAAACTGAAGGGTCAGCAGGCAGATTACCGTTACTTAACATTACAATTAACAGCACTTACATGTAGATATAAGCATGTCTGTGGAGATTCTCAGTCATCAGGTAATTGTAATCCTAACAACTTCACTGGACTTCTCTTTAAGGCTCTTGAGGATGTTTCACATCTCATATCTCATCCAAGAGGCGTCTTTAGTTCAGAGTCCAATTGCTTTTCACTGAAGCTCCTATGGGGTTCATATAAGTCATTCATTCTACTTGCACATCATTAGGTAGGCCAGATTTCTGACAGATTATACCTTTCTGCTGAAAATCGCATTGCATTTTCTTTTCCTCTGGGTCACAAATCCACTGATGGATTAATGAAAGGGTCTGCCAGGCACAGGCCCATCAGACCAAGAGGTCGAGGGGCCCCAGGCCGGAGCTTTCGTTTGAAGTTACTGTTAACGTCAGTCAGTGCAAAAAAAAAAAAAAAAAAAGACTTAAAATGATGCAAAATGCACAAGTCCAGCTCAGTTTACTAAACAAAGAGGCCTCTAGGAGGAAAGCAAAATTTTGCAACGGGGATTTTAAAATGACTTAACTTTTGGTGCACAGGATTGCAGGACTATGCAACACAGTTCTGCTATAAATGGGCAAGATTGATGGAAAACATCAACCAAGGCAACCAACTGTCAATAACTCATTGACCATTAGTCTAGTCATGATAAATTTATATATATATATATATACATATAATCAGGCTGTGTTTAGAAATAGGTCTACCAAAGCATTTTGAGCTCAACCCATAAGAAATGCTACAACTTCCACAAACTTGTACCTCAAAAACCTGGTGGACACAATTTTGCAGTTTTTCATGCACATATTAACCATAATTAGAAGTGACATACTGATTGGTGCATGTAGGTCTGGTGTATTCCATCCAGGGACATAAAACAAGCAAACATTTACTCCTGTGTAAGGTACCGAGGTGCCCTTTATCTCATAATCTGCTGGTGCATAAGTCACGTATACTATAGCTGCCTTTGCACGCCACATAAATTAGTGATTTAAAGGCCCATTCCAGTGGTTTTATATGTTGTGTAAGAGCAAATCACATGTGCTCTGCATTAGTGGCAACCTTTTTCTGAAGGATACCATACTTTTTTTTTTTTAGATTTATGTCCTTGGTTATTCAGCACAGCATAGAAAAGTCAGCATGCAGAGACTTGAAACTAAGACGTTAATCACAATAGACTTTCTTTGGCCTATTTCTTCATCAAAGTTGTGCTATTATGAGGCAAAGCAGCAGCGCTGACTGTTGTGAAAACTTTAAGGCTTCTAAAAGCATTACATTCATAACCTTTGTTATCGGTGGAATCAAACTGAAAAGACAGACAATAAGTAAACACAGACATGACAGAAATTTGGATGTTACTTCTGTTATAAGGGCTGCTGTTGACTCATATCATATGACGTAGGTTCATTGAACTCCAGGCAAGATTTCCAAACATTCTTTGGTCCCAGCTGCATTACCACGCAATAATATATCACCTGCAAATGATTCTGTGTAACTGTCAATGTGTCAGCATGATGGATTGCTTACCTAATGCAAGCATCATATCTCTGTGCACTGATTTGCATCCACACCTTGGAAAGTAGGTTCCAGATAGCATTTGTTTCTTTGAGCTATAGTCTGACTCACAGATGTAGACTTCAGGTAGAAGTCTGCCTCCCTTTCCTTCCAATATCTGCATATTTCTGTTTTTGTAAATCCCCTTTGCTACTGGACACAACAGCAACAACCTTCGAGCAGCTGCCTACAAACTGAAAATTTCCAGTTTTGCTAAAGATGAGGTTTTTCTGCTAGTTTTTAACCATCTTAATGACAATGTGTGCCTCCTTGCATGCAAATGTTCCACCAAAAACAGTTACCCTATCACTATTTTGCAGGGGCACCATCACTACATCCTGGGCTTAGCACCACCCAAGAAGACTGTGTTTGGTTCAAAAACATACAAACAACCAGAGCGTTTTTTTCCACTATAGCAGGATGATACTTAAGTTCAGTCAGATCATTCTCCAGCGCTGACACAGCACTGTGGAGACCTGGTTATACAAGACTATTTGGGCTATAACATTAAAAACCACTGGAATGCACTTGGATTATATTCATTACACGCCACCACATCACAGCTGCCAGCTTGATATGAGTTCTGTCTGTGTGTGTTCAGGTGTGAATGTGTTCCTGAGAAAAATTGCAGTGACAGCGGCCTCCAGCCCGGCGGTGGAAATCACCCAGCAGGGAGAGAGTCTGTCCATCAAGACGTCCACCAGCGTCCGAACTACCCATGTCTCCTTCACCGTGGGTCAGTCTTTCAACGAGGCCACGGTGGACGGACGCCCCTGCACGGTTCGCATCCATTTATTCTCTGTTAAACATTCCTGTTTAATGTCAATACATGCATACCAGGATTTGGCCAAGGACAGCATAACTAGCCACAGTTCTGCACAAAAGAAACATATGGAAGTAATTTCAGAGCAACCCCAGCCCTGGTGATAATACAGAGATCTGTTCTGCATTTCTTTATACTGACTGAGTGATGAAAGACATATTTCCTGACAGGCCATAAAACTGTTCTGACATGCAATAATCGGCACGCTGAGCTCTAGTTATGACCAAACCCAAACTTCACAATCAGCGTCCAAGAGTGTTTCAGTGATCTCAGTTATTAATTTTTTCTTCCCATGTGAATCCCTGCAGAGTTTTCCGAAGTGGGAAACGGACAGAAAGATCAGCTGTGAACAGACTTTACAGAAAGGCGACGGGCCTAAGACAGCGTGGACGCGAGAGCTGACCAATGATGGAGAACTTATACTGGTAATTATATTATGAACAGCACCAGAAGACAACTTTACAGAGAGTTGAAAAACATTTAATAATGTAGATCATTTATAATCCATAAAGAAATTTTATGGTTCCAGGTACTAAAACAAGACTGAGAGTGTAGATTAGGTTGACCAAATGACCATGTTTCGTCACCAAAACAGTTTTCAACTATACATTAAAAACAGACCACCAAGTAAAATAGTATTTTACATGGCAAGAAAGACCAGGCAGCAGAGCCTACAAATCGCCTTGTGCTTGGGAATCCACAACTCACTTGAAACATTATGGATTTTCTTGACTCCACAACATTACTGAAGTTGTTTTTTTCAAATATCTTTTCAAGACTGGATAGAGGGAAGAATAAAGGGGAACATAGTTATGCTCCCATGGTTTAGTGAACCACAGGTCGTTCGCCAACTTCAGCCCTCATAGTGTGAAACGCAGTTTTATTGCCGTTGTTACTTTTTGAAGTAACATTGATCAATAAATCTCGATGCAGAGCTGCAGTAAAAGGACAGACGAGACAGACATGTGGCATGTTTTACAACGACTTGCTTAAGGAAATGCCAAAAGCTGTCGATCTCGCTTCCATTGAATGGGATCCCAAAACTGTATTCGTCCTCCTTCTTTCTTTCGTGGACCATATTATTGGATAAATCAGTGATTTATCGACGACCAAGCTGGAAATGTCAGCGTTTTTTTTTTAAAAATCATTTTGGTCACTTTATTCTACAGCCATGGTAACAGTTTTATTAGGCTTCATCCGCTAGCATCTTAGCCCAGCTTGTTAACATGTTAAACGTTTTTGATTATCACTCGAGATCAGCTGTTAGCTTTGCAGGTTTATGGTACAATATAAGAAGGTAAATGATCATTAGAGGAATGCTGTGTTCTGTCGTATTTGTGGACTTAAATTCCAAACAACTGAGCTGGAAAACACACCGACATCAGCCTCCCAGTTTAATTTCAAGTTGGAAATCTCAAGCACTTTTGACAGACACTCTTGGGCAAAGAACTCGAGAAATGTCACCGAACATCTGGTGAGATGGCTGCAACGACTCCAACACTGGCAGTTACATCTAAATAAAATCCAATTATAATTTAAACCAAACAAAATACAAGTCTGTTGTGATTATAGCTTCAGTAGTGTGTTTGTATCTGGTTTACTGATGTGCTAGAGACATGAGTTTCTTAAATAATGAAGTCCAATAGTTGCATCATCCCCATTGGGATAATAATAAGGTTCATCCTCTGAGCACCATGAGTCTAATAGTTGTTAAGATTTTTTCAGACCCGACCAACCAGCCAACAATACTCTCTAAAGAGTCACACTTTTAGCTTGGAGTGGCCTTCTCCATTGAAATCCAAATCCAACGAGCTTGCATCTGCAACTGGGATGGTCTTTCTTATTATTTGAAGGCTAACAGTTGCATTAACCACATTGGGATAATAATAGTGGTTCATCCTCTGAGCACCATGAATCTCATAGTTGTTGGGATTTCTTTTTAGATTGGACCAACCACCCAACAATACTATCAATAGAGTTACACTTTCAGCTTGGAGTGACCTTCTGCATTGGAATCCAGATCCAGCTAACTTGCATTTGCAACTCAGATGGATTTTCTTATTATTTAAAAGATAAATTAACAGAAAAAAAAGTGCGAAAGATGTTCTTACACAACCTGGCAACCCAAACAATGTTCTCAGTTACATCTTTTACTCTCATGTCTCATGAGGAAGTGGCACAAAACTTAAACCTCTCCTTTTGTTGCTGTTCCCTTCCAGACGATGACTGCCGGGGAGGTTGTCTGCACCAGAATTTACGAGAGGGAATGAGGAAAATTTTTTCAGCACTGTCACACAATACTTCTGTTTTGTGCCTCATGCATGGTTTACATTTACTCGCCTTGTTTTCTTTTTTCCTCCCAGTCAGTCAGTGTTGGTCAGCTCAGAAAGTTGCCTTTTTAACAGCAAAACTTGCTCTCTATATGTCATATAGACATGCTACACATTCCTTTTTTTAAAAAATGCTTTATTGCAGTGTCCAAAGCCTTTTTAAAATATGTTAATAAACTGTTTTATACTAGTTTGATGATTCCCTTTCAGATTCTTGCCTCCTCCCTGCACCTCCCATTCCCCTGTTGTCCGTCTGCGTATCATTTTACATTGCTGTTTGCCATTCATGCTCTCCTGATTATTCCACACCCTTTCCCCCTACATCTTTCCACTTGCAGTCCAGTTCCTTTGTCCTCTGCTTGCTCTCTGTCATCACAGCTCCCTTCAGTACGTGCTCGATTAGCTCAAAAACTTCCAAAGACGGTTCATATTTTATAAACTGTGCTTTTGAGAGACACTTGGCAATGACGAGGGAGAAACCAGGAGTGGAAAGGAAAATGGGTGAGGGGGAAAAGGGAGAACGTGGCCATGAGAAAAATTACTTCATAGCATCAGGAGAGGTTACACATCCTACGCTCCCCTTTCCAGCTGTACCTACTTACAGAATCAGTAAAAACTCCCTCGCTCTCCTCTTCTTTCTGGTATGGCACCCAGGTACAAAGTGCTAAATGGCTTCCTCTTGTACAGTGAGACGTCCAGCTGTTCCCTCTCAAAGCCTGTTTTTTTTTAATGTACTGGGTGCAAACTAAACATATAAACAGACTTTAAATGTGAAGAGAAAGCATCATTAGCTAAACATGATAGATTTAACAGCATTCAGAGTCCCAGAAGTCGATCCTTTGCTCAACTAAAACCCAACACTGAAGGTTCAGTCTGAGACGAGCTTCACCTTGCTGTGAAAATTGGACGTTCGGGGTCTCTCAGGCACTTCCTGAGGAGAGCACTGCCATGGTTCACAGGCACTGATGGGTTTTCCAGGTTTTCAAACAGTGTGCAGACAAGCGCCTCTCTGAAGTGCTTCCCAGTTTATATAACACAGTGCTGAGCAAGCAGCGGGAGGAAAATCAGGCCTCCTGGAGGATGAATGTTCTCAATAACCTCAGCGGGTAAATGTGTCCGTGAGTCCATCAGTGCTGGAGAAAGATCATTTTACTCGAGAAAAAGTCATGCAGTCAACATGTTAACGTAAAATGACAGCTGTAGTACCAGAAAAAAATGCTTAAAATATGAAAAGATTAGATAAAATATGTCTATATTGATCGCACGGTAGGGAAATTTTCATTTGCATTTCTTACAGCAGCAAAGAGGATGGAGCAAATATGCAGAGAAACATTACATACATACAGTCAAGCCCGAAATTATTCATACCTATGGCAAATTTTGACTTAATGTTACTTTTATTCAACCAGCAACTTTTTTCCTGATTAAAACTTGCACAAGCATCTTCCAGAAGATAATAAGATGATGTACAAGAGGCATCATTGTGGGAAAAAAAATCAGCTTTTATTTAGATTTGAACAAAAAGTGGCATGTCAAAATTTGCCAGGGGTATGAATAATTTCGGGCTTGACTGTATGTATTGTTGACATTGTGCAGATTCTTCCATATGTGGAAATTCAGATTTTGCACAGATTCCTTGATATAGAACAGAATAGAACAGAACAGAACAGAACAGAATAGAATAGAATAGAATAGAATAGAATAGAATAGAATAGAATAGAATAGAATAGAATAGAATAGAATAACTTTATTAATCCCCGAAAGGAAATTCAGGATTCTCAGGATATTGTACAGAGTTCTATAAATGTACACCATAAAACCACTTCTTCTGATAAATATATTACTGTAGTGTATACAACAATGGAAAGTAACTAACTACATTTACTAAGTACATTTATAGAGGTACTTATCCTATACTTTGTACTACCACTCCACTACATTCTAGAGAGAAATATTGTACTTTCTACTACACCGCATCTTTATGACTGCCTTATTTATATATTAAGATGAAGATTTTACACCATGTATAATAAAAGAATCTTTCAGAATAAAGCCAGTGATTTCCAACTTTTTTGAGCTTGTGTGTAGTAAGTTATGTTTTGATGTCTTTGGGTTGTTTCACCAAACAGTGATTTTTTCCCCCTTTAAAGTTCTCACATGGTTTCATTTCAACAAAAGTTTAAATGATCTGATATCTTTCCAAGTCCAAAAACTGAAAACAGATTTGTGTATTAGAGCTCTGTTCGTTCATCTTTCCTCTCCCATTAATCATCTGGTGACCCTTCAGATTTCCTGTAAATAAAACTGGATATAAAACAATTCAAACCAGCTCCACCTGCAGCAGCTACAACAGTAACATGCTGCTGACACACTGATGCAGATGCAGTACTTTTACTTTAACTACATTTTGCTGTTTATACTTACATACTTTTCCTTAAGTAGGATTTTTCTTCATGCAGGACTTTTACAGCAATGGAGTATTACTACCATGCTGTACTAGCACTTCTGCTTAAGTAAATATCTGAACCAATCTTCCACCACACACTGCATATTTTGTTAATGAACAAACTGCATTTTGTCTGGTGGAGTCTACAGTTGGGTGGTTCGGTTCACTGGTTCAGACTTCCAGTGAATCACAAGCTCAATCTCAGAATTCATGAGATGATTAATGAGGCAGGAACAAAGAGAAAAGGTTCCACAAGTTGTTTGCATATTTTGGATCTTTCTTTAATCATCTCTGAAATATAAGAAACTCAAATGAAATCATGTGAGGAGTTTGGAGCTCTCATATACTCTGCCTCACTAGTGCAACCACCTCGGCATCATCATGATATTTTACATTACAGGACCAACTGTCTTTATTATATGCAAATATCTCACCACCTGCAGTAAATTGAGGGACATTATGTGCAACACTTATATTTCAAATGTTCCATGTTATCATGATGCCACTTGCCTTTGATGCTGTTTTAATTGTTTTTTTTATTATTTGTGTGGATAAATGTATTGTTTTTAGGCACTGCACAGCACATTTAGTTGCACAAATATGTGTAATGACAGTGAAGCTATTCTAGTAGATGCTGGTTTTTATGGCGGGTGATTGTTAGAAGCCATTTGTTTAATTTTTAACAATAAGTTGTGTGATTCAAGCTCATCAAACGTTCTAAAGTTTCTCAGTTATCCAGGTCATCCAAGCTTGGTAAAAACCTTCTAGTAACTCAAGCAAGTTAAGTTGCCTTAGTTTTAGCACTTAGATCATAGATTAAGTTAATATAGTGCAAGAAAAATGCTTGTAATGTAGTAGAGTAGAACTAAAAAATGTACTTAAGTTAGTTAGTTGCATTCCACCACAAACAGTTTGTGTCTAACAGAGACTGAGGATATTATGGGTGACCAAGTATGCGAGGCTTACACAACCTCAACCATCACATACAGTATGAGCTTTCATGTCTCGCAGCCAGAAAGTCTGTTTTCTAAGGCTTCTTGTTATTGTGTAAGTGCTCATCAAAACCGCAGCTCTTTAACGGCACTCTGGTGGGGTTGGAAAGTTCCCTGCAACTTGCTCAATAAGAAAATTGGCACTGCATGCACACAAACACACACTTAAATACACAAGATGCCCGGTGCAGACTAAATGGGCCCTTTGACTGGTGGTTGTTGAGGCTGGTAGAAGCAGTCTGAACCAGTCCCTCCTTAGCCGGGTCACTTCCCACACACAGCTGTTGTGCCAGTTCATTCCTCAGGCGGTGATGTCATGGAGCATTGCATTGCTCGATTGGCTGAGGAATGCTGTGGTTTTAGGACTGGGAGGCGCCCGAGTCCAGAGTTTGATTTGGGGCCATCTGGATCGATCATGACAGGGCTCATTAGAGGAAATGATGAGTCACAGGAGTCAGCTGACGGACACAGATGCTGCGAGAGGAGGCCATGAAGAGAAACAAAGTGAAGGTCTCGAGCAGCTTCATGCCGACAAAGCAAGTAGTGATACATGCAGATTCACTTACAGCCGTTAAGCTGAAAAAACATTCATCATTTATGTCGCAAACATGTTTAGAGTGTAAAAATGACCATCTATTCATAAGTTTCCACTGCAGCATCCTCACGTTAGCTTTCCTCCTTATGGTTCCAACGTAAAAATACAATTAAACCCAACGGTGGATCTTAAATATCCTCAAAGTATGATAATATGAAAAATCACCTTTTACCAATCAATAACATTAATATCCTCCTCTCAGGGTCTCTTATCATAAGTCAACACCTTCAGACTGCTTGATTTGTCTAAGATTTTTCAGTTTATAATCATGTAAAACAGAGAAAAGCAGCAAATCTCAGTCTGGTTAAGCTAAAACATGCAAATGTGTGGCTTTTGTTATGAAAAATAGCTCAAATGAATTAATAAGATTTACTCAAGGTGCAGCAATATAATAATAATAACAACAGAAATAATGATATAGCTATAATTTTTTATATATAATAATTATTATTGTTGTTTTGTTATTTTATTTATTTATTTTTGTTGTTGTTATTATTATTATTATAGTGCAGAATAAAGACTTTTCTCAATAAATTAATGCCCAAAATGCCACTCATTGTTTTTTTAGCATATATTGACACCTTCAGACTGCTTGATTTGTCTGAAAATGTTCAGTTTACAATGATAAAAAACAGAGAAAAGCTGCAAATCGTAGTCTGGTTACGCTGGAACATGCAAATTTGTGGGGTTTTTTCCACAAAAAATAGCTCAAATTAATGAGTAAATAGCTGGTAAATAACACATACTGTCAGACAATATGGAGTAAGATGCTATAGCTATGAAGCTATTATCTTGTGACTGCTATGCTATGTTATGTGATCCTGCCCCTGATATATATATTATAGTTACATAACATCAAACTTCAGATAAAACACACTATTATTGGATTTATAGCTAGCTGCCTATTCATGCATAATAATAATAACAGTTAACTTGTGCCTCAGGTCTGCTCATAAATAACAAGAGGGCACAGTAAAAGGAAATGTAGAGTGTCTGTATAAACAGGACCGGGTGTATACAGTATGTGTGTGTGTGTGTGTGTGTGAGAGACAGTTTGGCCTGTGTGAGTGTTTGTATTGAAATCATATGACCGTCCTCACCCATGTGACCCCATGTGACTTGTAGGAAAAGTGAATGAAGAGACCAGGCTGGATTGCATGAGGGCATTAGGCCATGAAATGTGCCTAAACTGCTGCAGCTGAAGGTGTAATCCTACCTACTGCTGCTCAGCCTGGGATTGCAGGTTCACATATGGGGGAAAAAAAGTCTATCTGCATTAGATATCATGCACATGAAGTGGGATTAAAGGAGACATGCAAGAACTGTGACTGTCACTGTGCCACAATATTAACTTGAGGAAACTAGATCAGTAAATTTTAGGATTAATTTTAAAAGTCCACTGTAATGACATTTAATATAAAGACCTGCATTACCTGAGTTACAGCACTGTAACGGTTAAAATCACATTTAGCTGAAAACAACAATGTACAAGAGTGACATCTACTGGAAGATGAGTTAATTACCTTTTCATCTTGATTGAAACAGCTCAAAGGGTCAATCTGTGTTATTTCAGATAATAAGCATGAGATTTAGTCTGATGCATATTGAACTATTATCAGTTTTTCTGCTCAGTGTTGATTTTAAGTATATTTATAGGATCATTTGGTAAATTTCAAAATGACAACATGCAACTTGAAACTTCCACATATAATGACAATATACGAGTATATCTCAAACAATTAGGATATTTTAATATTATATTTTTAGTAATATGTATAATGAATACAGAATATATGAAAGTTTACATATTTTAATTACGCAAAAGAACAAATTCTAATTGTTTGAAATGCACTAACACCGATCAGCTACAACATCATGACCACTGACAGGTGAAGTGAATAACATTGATCATATTGGTACTATGTGGTGTTCTGATGGAAAACCTTGGATTTTAACATCCCTGTTGATGAGACTTAGACACCCTAATAAACATTGTCCCACAACAAACACACTCCCTCATGCAAATGGAAATCCCAAATGTCACTGGACTACCCCTGCATTAAAATGCACCCCACCACATGGAAAAAACATCAAACAATCAGGAACATGTTGAGGAACATGACAGTGGCCAGTGATGTTGATTTGACCTCCAAACTTCCTACAACCCATTCTGATCAAGCATCAACAGAATGCAGTGGAACAAGTTTGATTGACAGAGGCCCCACTGCACAAGCCAGAGTACCCAAAGGATCCAGTGCCAACATCCTGGCTCCAGACCCCATAGGACACCCTGAGGGGTCCTCTTGTCCATGTCCAATGGTTCAGAGCATTTTAAACCACATAAGGTGGAGCAACACAATATTAGGCAGGTGATCATAATGTTATGCCTGATTGGTGTAGATCCCTATGCACACCAGTTTTTGTATTCCTACAAAAAAGTCCACATCACCATTTTTTATGTCAAAATAGCAAAAAAATTTGAATACTGACTTACCATACTTATCACATATTAAATTCTACAGATGTTAGAGGCCTCAAAAGTTGGTGAAATGTCCAACAAAAACTTTATTTTAGTAGGAAATATGAATACATCCATCTATATATTTACATTTAAAGGAACTTTTTAAGTCACTAATGCCACTCGCATTTAAAAATTGTGCACATTTATCCGTTTTCAAGGGCTTATAGTTAAAAACGTGGCCTTTGCTGAAGCTATTACAATGTTTGGATCTGCTGGACACAATTTTGTCTGAGTCCTTGCCAAATTCAGTGATTTTTGTTTGTTTTGTTTTTTGATGGTGAAAATACAAAACGTCCCAGGTCTGAAAACAAATGAAGCATACATCCTCAAAAACATTATTTTTGTATTAACCTTAAAGTATAGAATTCAATACAAGAGGCAACGTTTAAATGTGGGTTAATTATTAAACCTTTGTTTTTTGTTTCTGGCCTCCAACTTACTGAGATACTGAGGGGCACTGGGAAATGTCTGAAAAAATGACACCTGTCTGTCTAACAGGTTAAAGTAATCCCCTTCAGAACATGTTTATTTCTTTTTAGATGTTTGTCACTCCTTTCAAGCTGCCTTTTTTTCAAATTTTATCAGTCTAAACACAGCAAACAGTGTGTTTTTACAGTAAATCATCAAGCATGCAGATGCAAATGTTAATAAGTTAATAAATGATCTGTGATGCTCTGCAGCTTTTCACCAGAAGGTCAGAAGTCAAACTGTCTGTTGCAGGACTCTTCAGGATAAACTGAATAGCTAAAGAGACAAAGCAAGTGTCATTATGGAGTTTTTCTTATTAATTGCTTCTTATTGATTTTTGCCCTGCAACCTTCTCCTAGGAGTATTTATAACTTTGAGAGCTTATTAAGTTGGGTCGAACTTGTTAGAATAAATGTTCCTTATTTCATTGGAAGTTTTGCATCACAAGAGAAGGCGCAGGCGTAGATCTATGGTGATGTAGATGATATTATATTGAGAATACATATATTCAACTTAACTTTCCACTAATCTTGTTTGTGGTACAACCCTGAGGGTGAATGTGTTTGTTTTAAAGAAATACAGAAATCCAGAGGGATTTTTGTCCCCTGTAGCAGAATCCCCTTTACCCTCACCCCAACCATTTGAGGCAGATGACCGCACTCCCTGAGCCTGGTTCTGCTAGACGTTTTCTTCTCACTGTTGCCAAAGTGTTTGCTCAAAGTGAATCATTTGTAGGATTTTTCTGTGTAGTATTGTAATGTCTGGGCTGTGCTATGCGAAGTACCCTATGATGACTCTGTGCTGCCAGACGTCTCAGTTTGTCTGGGTCAGATCTACTTTCTGTTTCCAAAGTCGAAAACAAAGCACTGAGAGGCAGCTTTATGTTTTTCCACACCACATATCTGGAAAAAATTCCCAGAAAATTGCAGAACTGCTCTCAGTTCTTTAAAATCTAAAGAGTTTAGTGGTTGCCATTCATTAAACCAAATCTGAAGCTCCTGCATATCTTTAAGTGAAGCATAACTTTCACTTTCTGTTTAGTTTTAGTTTCTCTTTTGATTATGTTAAAATGTCTTTTTAACACTGCTGTATGTTAATTTTACACTTTGAATTAGTGCCTTTATTGTTTTAAGTAACATGCTTTTTATGTAAAGCATTTTAACTTACCTTATTGTTGTACCATACAAACTTGCCTTATGTTGTGAATTGGCACTAAATAAAAAAACACCAAAAGGTAAAGAAAAAAATATTAAAACGACTGATTGAGGCTCAAAAATGTAAAGGAAAAAATCTAAAATTTTATTAAAAATTGAAAGATTTGATCTCGATGTAAACCAGTGTGGCCGGTTCAGGCCCCACGTGCCTGTCTGCCGCAGCAGCAGTCACATGACCTCCTCCTCAGCCTCATACTTCCTGTTTCACGGTTGTTTTCCTGCGGGACAAAATAGCGAGTCTGCTCGGCTCTCCGGCGACGAAACACCGCCGAAAACCGGACAGTCGCTACTGAAGAATTAAAAAAACCCTCCAGTGAATACAGCCGCCGACCTGAACCTTCTAGCCGTGTTTTCTGAGCTGCGGGGAGATGAGCTCCGGAGGGGCGGGTAGCTAGCTGACTGATAAGCCGACTGCACTTATCTGAAAACGAAGAAAACGCAGCGTTCAATCCATTGCTTAAAAGAGAAGCTAATTGCTGCATTTCTGTCACATTATCAGCAAGTGGCGGCTTTTTAACGTGGTATGTCAAAATACACAAGCTTCCCAGAGCCGATGGATGACCAGAACCCTTTCCAGGTAGGTAATAAGAAATATTAAGCTAACATTAAGCTAATATTATCTGTAGTAACATCAGTGCAGCGTGTCGTTGTGTGTTTCATGGATAAAAGTCAGGGTTCTCTGTAATATCGGACGTGCTGTTGCTCATGTGACCTGTGTATGTTTTTTTTCTGGCCCTCCCTGCCCTCCTTAATCTTTACTCACTTGTAGCTCTTATTAACAATGAACACATCAATAAAAGTCAATCATTTTTGGTTAAATGAGGATTTCATGCTCCAGTAGATCATTACAAATGCATCACTCTGCTAACTGAATTACTGTCTTTATTTGTCTGCCAAGGACCCTGCAGTGACTCAACACAGCAGCAACACAGACTATGCCACACTGGACCTTTACAACCCATTTGATAATACGACCGGGGTGAGAAAAATTTGGTTGTTGCATGCCTGCTCAACCTCCATTTTCTCCAATTTTCTGTGTATTTTATGCAGTTTTTCTAAGACAGAATTGTACCTGGGTGCTACAGTGGGGTAATTCTAAATAATAAAGTCATCAAGCTTGGAAAAACATGACAAAAATGACAGTCACACATCACAAAGCAGCAATGATTACAGAAGAGTCCTAACTATAACATGTTTGTGTAGCTGAACTTCTTTTCTTCTTTCCTGCCTCAATAATCATCTCATGCACTCAGCTAAACTACACGTCACCAGATGGAACAGTAAAAGGCTGTTTATACATTATGCATCAGCGTTAACATTCTAATACTGAAATGTGTAGTCAGTGGTGGGAGAAGTATTCAGATCCTGTACTCAAATAAAAGTGCCAAGACTGCAGTGTAGACACACTCTGTTGCAAGTAAAAGTCCTGCATGAAAAATCCTACTTAAGTGAAACTGGATACATACAAGCAGTAGAATGTGTTTAAAGTATTATCATAAAAGTATCTGTTTGGTCCTTCTGACTGATATATTATTTATATATGACATCATTAGATTATTTCCAGTGACGCATCTGTGTGTCAGCAGCAGGTTACTGTTGTAGCTGCTGTAGGTGGAGCTAGTTTGAACTGAGATGATTAATGGCATAGGAAAGAAGCAAAAACAAAAAAAGATACACAAACCTGCTTTCAGTTTATCTCCAGTATTTGATTTTTGGTTAGATATTGGATCGTTTGAGTATTTATTAGAAGAAAACCATGCAAGAAGTTTAAGGGAAAAAACACTTCTTGATGAATAGACATATGAAATGTAGAAACCACTGGTATAATCTTAAACAATGTGTTGTATTATTAAAGATTTTTTACTTTATACTATATGTAAAGTCTTTGTCTTCAAAGTAACAAGTAGCTAAAACTGTCAGATAAATGTAGTGGAGTAGGAAGTAGAATATTTGCTTCTGAAATATAGTGATGTGGAAGTATAAACTAGTGTAAAACCAATATTCAGGCTGACTTGCCATTTCATTTGAAATTTATTCCAAGACTTGCTATATTGTGTTTACAATCCAATAGGCTGCTTCCAGGGTTACCTGCAAGCTAAGCAGATTATCTGTTGCAAAAACAATAAACACACACTTTAAATTGGGACGAAAGAAAATATGCCATATAAAGTTTAATCTCAATGAAACTGAAATAATCTAGAGACTAGTCTGTGTAGTTAACCTCTGTAAGTTGCTGCAGAGCCACATCAGTCACCTGATAATCAGGCTGAACTGCCATTTTGTTTCACTTCACTTATTTATTCTCCTTAAATCGCTGAGCAAATCAAAAAATGTGTGCATCCATTCAGAGGTCTGACAGCAGAAAAACTTTGTGCCAGGATCTTAAGATTAAGTTATGAAACTGCACCCAAGTTAACTGATTCATGGTGCAGCTTTTTAATCAAATGAAAATAGTCCAAACCTGTTGGCACAGAGTTGGGATTTAGCTGCCAGTGTCTCCGAGTTTTGGGCCACAGGGACAGTTGCCTGCTTTGTCTTCGTATCAGGACTGAATATTACACAAATTATGCAGCCTTTGTGTCTTAAAATGTTCAGCAAACCATGATATACATCTCAGTTTGATGCTATAGAGTTGAGGGTTGCTGGGAAACACGTTGAGTCTAAGTTATGAACTGTATCACTTGTTGCTTGGAAACAGCTTGGGACCACGTGTGCTTCCTGTCAGTCGCTGATATTAGCCAACACTGCAGCAACAGGAACTGAAGATGTACTTGCTTAGGATGTTTGAAGCTCAAGTAATCTCTGCTGATCTGTCATTATGACAGATTTTCAAGTACATACTCATTTTTACAATAATTTACAGCTAATTGTGGAAAGCCCCCTTGTGTAAACCACATACTGCTGACTCACTTTGGTCTTGTTCTGGTGCTGATACTGGTCTTAGTTTCCACAGTTACGGACAATCATGGGTCAGAATTGGTTGTTGCTGGACGTAATAGTCAAATGGTTAATGAATAACAAGTGTGGAAAAGTCATCGTCAGATGTGCATAATTAGTGTTTGTGAGTTAGTAGCTGTAATCAGCAGAAAGTCAAAAACGGAAAGTAATTAAATGCATTTGTTTGTTCCAGTAGTTTCAGAGTATTTCCAGTGCTACTTTTTACTTTTACTCCCCTACACCTTATACCCTATTTTTATTTATTTTGAAATAAATCATAACAGTAATTTTAATGGTGAATAAATACAAAGGCTTTTTACTATATGAAGCTTTAATAGTCCAAAATGTCTAACCGTGAAGAATTCTGGTGCACAGATTTTTTTAAAAAGGTGGAATGCCTTTTTTTTATTTAAATGTGTTTAAGTGTACAAACTGAACAGGGTGTACATGCAAATTGATTTTTTGTTTATGTTTCCATTGTTTAGATTTCTTATGTTAAGGTTTTGTCAGAATTTCGGTGTGAACATGAATACTTAAAAATCAAAAAAAATGTTGGCTTTCTTTCTTTCTTTCTTTCTTTCTTTCTTTCTTTCTTTCTTTCTTTCTTTCTTTCTTTCTTTCTTTCTTTCTCTCTTTCTCTCTTTCTTCTATTCAGTATTCTCGTTTTGGCTGTGTTCAAGCTTCTGCCACCTGACTGTATCTGTATATAGGCCACAGCAATGGCTTCAGTCATTCATTCAGTTTAAACACTAAAATCCCTCTTTGATATTGTCTTTTTTGCTGCCACATTATTGGTCAAACTGGTGTGTGATGTCTGTTTCTTTTTAAACATGTTCCAGCCTCCGCCGCCGTATGAAGCCACCTCTCCCTCTGCTCCATCTGTGCCTGCACAGACTCCACCCAGCAGGACGACACCTACAGAGCCTCGCAACTATGGGTCCTACAACTCCCAGGTATACATGATGCAATATGAAAACACTGATTACTGCACCTTAGATTGAAGGCTCACCATCTCACCTTCACATCAGCACACTGAGATGCACGAAAATGGGATCATACTCATAATGTTGTTGGATCTTGAAAATCAGAAATGTGATGTTTTAATGGATGGAATCCTCCCACTCAGTTTACGTTTGTATAGTTGGGTGCTTAGTCCTTAAAAACAACAATCAGCAGGACAAACATCTTTATGGATTAGACTTCAGCTATCAGCAGACTTCTCTGAATAACTCACCCAAACCAATAATATTTTTGGATGTAAACCTACATTTGAGACTTCTGCTGCATATAAATGCTGATACATACAGTACATTCACACATTTTGAAAGCGTCTCCTCTGTGAACCTCTTATGATACCAAGCTTTTTACATAACACTTTTCATTATTCACGACCCAGACAGAGCCTTTCTCTTTTACCTTTTGTCTCACTGTGTTAGACTGCAGTGAATGCTACCACAGCAGAACTCCTGAGGAAGCAGGAGGAGCTGGAGAAGAAAGCCCGGGAGCTGGAGAGGAGAGAGCGCGAGCTTGAGTCACACAGCCTGGGAGCTGGAGCCTGTAAGAGATGGAGGAGGGAGGTGGATGTAGACTTGAGAGCAGTAGTGAAAGGGCAAATTAGGTGAAATCTAAGGAGTGTGGCAAAAATGTTCCCGTATAAACCTTTGTCCATGTCTAAGGTTAAGCATCTCAGTCAAAATCAGCTATATATTAGCCAAGTATGTTTTGTGTTTGTTTTTTTTTTTTATCTCAGAGTGCTTTAACAGAAAAAAAAACAAAAATAAGCATTTAAACAAAGACAACAGGGTGGAGAAGGAAATTGAGTGTTCAATTACTATGTACTGCTATTGATATGTGTAAAAGAGCATGTTTAATGCAAAAAATGAAAGTTTCGTGGGAAATACTGTTAATTCCAATAAATATGTAAAGTTATTGCCACCTTATATACATGAGGTAGGTTATGTATTTCTGTGTTGTATTTCTTTTTGATGGTGAAACCTTAATCAGAAAGGTCTTGTACCACATCTGTAATAGACTAGAGGAAGAAAAGTGCACATATTCACATTTTAAAAAATAGTATTCTGTGCAGATTTCATTTACTTAAACATGGCAGAGTTGGTTTGAGTAGAGGACTATCCAAAGACACCAAATCTTTGTAGTAGAAGAACCGTCTTTCAGTAACGTTTACCCCTTCATTCTCTTCTTCAGCCCGCCAGAACAACTGGCCCCCGCTGCCTTCATTCTGCCCGGTGGGCCCCTGCTTCTACCAGGACATCAATGTGGAAATCACTCAGCGCTTCCAGCGTACCGTCACCATCATGTACTACTTCTGGATGTGTGAGTTCCTGTAATTTCCCACCACCATTGTTTCGTCATCATAATGTTACATCTAACTGAAGTGTTGTAGCTTCTTCAGGGGGGTTTTGGGTGGTGCAACGATGAAACTTGGTGGTTTATGTGACCGAATTGAAACTTTGCTGACTCTAAAATCTCCACGTGTTAACACTTAAGACTTGCCAGTGGAAGGCAGTAAGAGCTGACTCACGCCTGTGTGACTTCTACTGAACTGTCTGGCATAACAGCTTGAATGTTTGTACAAAGACTCTCACACTTCACTGCTAGGTCGAGGAGTTTGGGGCACCTATTTGGGACATCTACACGAAAACCAGCTCATTTACTTGCAAGTAAATTAACTTTTGTTAAAGGAATAACCCTGCATAAGAAATTATAAGGCTTTTGCACATATTGTCACTTACGCTGCATACTGGGAAAATAGGTGAAAGGGGTTTAAAATAATGCCTGTTTTCACATTCAGGCTCATGTGCATGTTCACAAACATCAGTTGACGTTCTGACAAAATAAACTTTGATACTGATTTTGAAAATTATATATAGAGAAACTGAGACTAGTGAACATAACATCTGAAACAAAACAGAGACTAAAACTTAATTATTATTTTTTGCCCTATAATTTATTTTATAAGATAAAATATAGTTTATAAAATTTAATACAAATAGTAAAATATAGTATATAAAAATAACATGTAAAATTGAGAGCAAAAAAGAATCCATCCTGTTTTATTTTACTTCCAAATGCTGTAATGCAGCAACGCCTCGATACTTTACATACTTGTGGCCTACCTATAATTTTAGCAAAAATTAGTTTGCAACATTAACATTATATATTTTAGTTTCTCAGTTGTTCTTCAGTGCTTTGAAGCTACCTTCCTTGTCGAATAGACGTATTGATTCTCCTAATAAAATGAGAACAAGAAATAAGAACAAGAGGCAACATAAGGTTAAAAAATGACACCAGCTGGGGTAGAACCACTGAAAACAGACGGGCAAACAAGAACCCTTTGTTGGGCAGTTGATGAAAGTCGTGATATATGTGGATCAACAGATTTTTGTAGGGGCTGAGAATTTACTCTCTTACTCAATTAAACTCCAGTTTTGAAAAATAAAAAAAGAAATGGGATCAAAAAAGATGGGTTGTAAATAAAAATGGGTTTGACATCTTCTTGAGTCTTGAGAACTGGAACAACCAAAAGACTAAACCCAGTAGTAAGCAAAGAGAAGCAGTAATAAATGGCTTCATATTGCATCAGCCAAAATCCTGACAAATTGCCTTTTTTTTCCCCAAAGGGTGGGGTGGGGGGAAGGGTGGCTTGGATTCAGAGTTTTATCCCTGAAGTCAGACTGCACTGCTTTCCCCCTTTGTTCATTCATCTCTTTGTTGGCTGTGTCTCTTCTTTGTTTTTTTAATCTGTCTTTATCTAGTCTGCACTTGCACACTACTCTTCAACCTGATCTCCTCCCTGGCGATGTTCTGTGTGGATCCCTCCGGTGGTGTTGGCCTCGGCCTTGCCATCCTCTGGGCTCTCCTCTTCACTCCCTGCTCCTTCCTCTGCTGGTATCGACCCGTGTACAAAGCCTTCAGGTGTGGGAAAAAATCGCTAATTTTCATCCTTCTTTTGCTGTTCAAAGTAGTTTTTCTTTTGGTTTTGTCCACACTTAACTGTTTCCCTCCTCTAGGAGTGACAGCTCCTTCAATTTCTTCGTCTTCTTCTTCGTTTTCTTCGCCCAAGTGGGTGTTTATGTTATAATGACCATTGGCATCCCCGGATGGGGGTTCAGGTAGGACTAATAAACACTCCATCCCTGTGTTAGAGAGGTGTTTTTCTTGTTAAAACCTGCATTAAAAACAATGTGGGTGAGGAAAATCTCCTGCTAATGCTCAATGCTAAACAACCATGAGCCTTTTTAATGGCAGTCTTGTCATAGCGGAAAACGCACAGGTGTAACTAATACTATTAACAATGGCTTTGTTCCACTTAAGTGTCCCAGTAAGCCATGTGATGCGAAAAAGCCCTGACGCTGACTAATTAAATTGCACAAGTTAATGCACAAGTCTGCTTAAGTTGAATAAGTCGGGAGAACTTTTTTTTCAGTTGATGGCAAATGTTGTCAACTAAATACGGTGTCCTAATTTAGGCACAGTGCCGACAGAGCAAAGATAATGAGTGCATAATAAGTACCAGGTGTAAATACCATTATCAGGATAGCTTATTCAGACACTGATTGCTTTTTAATTCCAAGTACAAATTAGAATATTAATTGACTTCTCTCTTATCATGTTTTAAATCTCTCTCTTCGTTTTCTTCTTCTGTCTCGCTGTCTCTTTCCCTCAGCGGCTGGATTGTGAGCCTGGCTGCTCTGAAGACCAGTGTCCCCGTTGGTGCGATCATGATGATAAATGCCATTCTCTTTACTGCCCAAACTGCCATGGGGGTTGTCATGCTGAAGAAGGTGAATAAATGTGTTTACACTCAGGGGAAATTCGCAGGTGTTCCCTCAAATTAAGGCTGTGCTTTTGACAAGGTGTCAGTCACAGTATCCCTGTATTGACTAATTAAGGGGATGTTCAGAGTTGGACCATTAAAAACAGAAAGTCCTGAGAGCATTACCACAAATGTGAGATTTGTATAGAGTCACTGGGTGTGTTTACCTGCAAGTTGGTTTCCTGGTTTTGATCTAATTTGAGTTATGGTATTTGAATAGAGCTTGTATCCCTGTATGCGTTGGCATAACAGTATTTAGTTGTTTGTCTAACGCATGGACTGATGTGGATAAGGTATTTACAGGCCACAATATCTTTGTTTATACACCTCCAGCTACCATATCCAGGTTTCTCAAAACCAGTTTCAATACTAATCCAGAGGCCTGTATTATAAAGCAAGATTTGAGGTTAGCGAGGTAACTTGAAGTTGGGCTTTCAAGGCTACAGTGGTGGTTCATATCTTACCAGGGTACACTGACATAGTAACTTATGCTGTACCTATATAAACACTGGCTTCTAACCACTCATTTCTGTTTAAAAACGTAATCACTGTTCCTAGAGGATCACATGAAGATTGGTGCGCAAATAGTGAGAAGAGGGTTACAGTTTTTAGAAACCACCTAAACCCTGGGGCTGTCCCTGGCAAGCATGAGGTACTGGCGATTCTCAGTGGAGGGAACTTCCGTCCTTTTTTCCTTTTTTCAACCCAGTTGACTGCAACCAGTTTCAAAACAGTTGTTCTGTAGGCTTTATAGCATAATAATAATAAAACTGAGACTGATTAAAGCACTAAAGCTTTGTACTTGTTGACCTTGTAAGATACGCAGTTACAAACTTACTAGTTTGTTTTTTACGTCCTGCTGTGACTGATTAACACCACCAGGGGTGTAGCATTAAAAATAAGGCTAATATTGTTTTACATGCCATAAAAATAGACATTTAATCAAATACATATTTGTAATTATAGTCAGATCTATTTGTGTCTTGGTGATAATGATAAACCTACTAATTTATGCTTTCACTCAGTTGACTGTGGATTTTGTCAGCGTTCCTTCCTGGATTTAGGTGCAACAAAAGTGTCACTTATTGCCTGTATTATATTTTTAAAATCCTGATATTGTTTTGAGATCATAGCTTGTTCTTCATGTGAGAAACATGAACACCTGTCCCTGTTTGCAATTTTTCATTTGGTGCCAAGACTTCCCCTTTCTATGTGAACAAGCTCATAGCTAGATTCAGAAAACTTGGTTTGACAAGTTGACAATCTGCTTCGTGTCATTGTAGTTGTCAGGTTTAGTGAAGCCAGATAACAAAAACATATCCTGGATATGTTGACTTTTCTTCGTAGTACAGGTCTGTGGTTTCTGTTGTTTATACATAGTCAAGATACTCTAAAAAGTCAGTCATAACCAGGATTTTTTCTAACCCTAACCCTGAGACATAATGAGCTGTTCTTACACTTATGACCTGGTCTATGCAAATACTCTCTCCGCTTTGCCCAGATGGTCCACTTACCATGAAGCAGTGAGTAGATAACAAACAGGCTGAAGAATAGCCACAATATCAGGTTGTGGGGATCGTTTTCACCCGCACAGTGTGCATAATGTGATGATGAATTGCTGCGCGTATCACATGTCGCTGTACTCTGCTCTTCCCTGCTCCAGATCCACAGTCTGTACAGGCAAACCGATGCCAGCTTTCAGAAGGCCCAGGCTGAGTTCGCCACCGGAGTCATGTCCAATCAGGCCGTACGCCAGGCCGCTGCCACCGCCGCCCAGGGGGCCTTCACCGCACCACGATAGAGGAGAAACAACAGGGCTGGGAGGGTAAGACGTGGAGGAGGTGAAGGGCCTTCACAGGTTGATAAAGGGTCGGTTTGGTATTTATTTCCCCACGGGTGATTTGAATTTGATAAAACTTCAGGGCACTGCATGAGATAGAGGTGGGGTTGTCTAATTTCTGAAACGTGTACAGGACCAGTTAGCTACGTTGCCAAATCAGGAGTCAACTAAGAAATCATGCGTGTTGGTTCAAGAAACAGAAAGATGATGTGAAAAATAAGATGCTGAAGCTGCATGAAATTTGATGCGGCCATACCGAGTGTCAGTGAATGCAGGGAACATGCTTTTTTATCTGAAAAGACTAGCTGTGTGCCAAGTGGGATATAATACTACCCTGGATGTTTACCATGTTTATTGTGTTTCTGAGGGGCCACATTTAAGACAAAGTGCAAGAGTGGGTCTGGACACTAAAATGTTGCCATTGTAATGTGTGATCCATAACTGAGAGGCTCAACTTTATCCAGCACTTCTTTTTTTGTTGCCTAAGTGTAAACTAACAAGTTGTTTTGTTATTATTACAAATGAGAATGCCTATTTACTGTGTTGCCAAAAACCTCTCATACTGTAAAGATTATGGACATGTGTTGTTTTGGTTCTGGTATCTGTTACTGTTCTGTTAGTGCTGCTTGTGGTTAATAGAATTATTACAGGTCAATTTCTTGGTTTTAATAAAAATATATTGCCATGCTTTCACAGTCTGCTGCTGTTGTTGTTATGGCCTTGTTCTACTGACAAGATAGTAAACACCATATTTTTCTTTACTTGAGATGAATTCAAATGTCTTTTAATGTTAGGGTAAACTGGACCATTAGTACTGTCAGTTTTTACTTTGGTCTTTTCCGGATGATTGTGGCCTTACTAATATTTCAATAGCTCTAACCTCAGTTCACTGGTCTGAGAAAATCCAGAGGAATACTTTTAAGGTAAGATGATCTAATATCTGACGGTATAAAACAAACCTCTGGAGTTTTTTTGTTTTTTTTTTAAAACAAGAGTATACATATACGAACTTCGTGTTATCGTTAACTTGAGAGTTAACTAAAGGGTTACTCATTTGAACAAATACAACATTCTTCTGTAAGATGTGAAGAGTAGGCCTTGGGGAAAAGACAACCCCCGACGTTAATGATTTTCAGTACTCCTGCTTTGCTAATGTTAAATTTCTGATAAAATGTGTACTTTATTATCTAATACAGTAACATAATAGCTAACCAGCAGTTATTATTTTGTCTTCAAGTCTAACAAGCTGAGCTTATGTTAAGCTAATAGCATTATGCTATATTATGCTGCTTTAGCATTAGCTAGCTAGCTTCTTTGCTACAGTAAGCTAAACATCCCTGTTACTTTGTTTTTGTATAAGTTTTTTTTTAATCAATGACAGTAAAATAAAGTTAGAACTTTTGTCCTAGGCCCCTCAATAGTAAATTAACTGGCAATAATCAAACTGTTCAAAAAAAAGATTCAGAAATAATTTGTGTTATGCATTAAAGTCAAAGCAGTATCAAAATTGAGAATAAAGTTTATTTTATAATTAAGAAGTCTAATTTGCTCAAAGTGACTTGTACATTACCACCTTTTAAGATTTCACATTTAATTTTGTAATAAAGTTGCAGTCTAATATTTGGAGGATAATTCAATCATGTGTACACTTAAGCATGCTTGTTTATATAATTTAAAAAAAAAATTTTTTTAAAGACTAGACGTTGTTCTCTTTGCCTGTTTTACCCTAAATTAATGCTTTAATTGAATACAGCGTCATAATATGTTCAGAGTAATAACTGTCACACTCAGTAACTGACATTTCCCGAAGCCGTTGCTAGGAAACAGCCTGGGTCAAGTTAGCACTGAAGCTAAGCTAACCCTGCTAGATTTTAAGGGTTATTCTTGTTTTCTGCATTATAGTCTGTACAATTTAAGCCAGAACTGTCTTTAAACGTCACCCTTTACAATTCTGTATTCTCTGGCGACACCCAACACACTGGAAGGATACTGCATCTTGGTATCAGGCTGTCAACTTGTTGCTTGAGGTATTTTTTATTTTTTTTGCAACTTGATCCTTGTAGCGGCGACCATAAGAGGACATATCGAGTTGCTGAATATGTCTAAAAAAATTTGAGTCGATTGTGTAACCGATGTAAAAATAACCTCCTGTTTATTTCTAAAAGCGACTGTGCGGGGGATTGTGTCTGGTCCGTGTGTGGTGGTTTTTGGTCCGGTGTTGTGACATGCCAGAGGCTCTGAGACTTTTATGGGCTGCAGCACCGACGTCAGGACACTGCGCTTCACCGTGAAGATGGCGGAGGCTGCGGAGACACCACAACACCGGTTTTTCTGTCACTGCTGTAAATGTGAGACTAACCCCAAACTCCCGGTGAGTCGCTTTGGAGAGCTTTTATACTATGCTGGCCCTGCGTAAAATCCAAGATCCCCACTAAGCGAGGAGTTAACACTTTCAGATTGGTTTCATTTTCAAAAAAAACGTGCAGATTTGACTAAATCATTCGCAGTTATTTGCTCTAATATTATAACCACTTGAATCACTAATGCACAAGTTGTCTGTGACGGCCACTTGGTTGTTCCTGTGCGCACAGCAATGCGCTAAACTCTTACATTGGAGTGAGGGAGTAAAGTCTGGCGATCCACGGTGCCATATTTAGAAGCGCCAGTGTTGGCGACTTGGTGTCCAGTTGTCTTCTGTCAACTGCGCGTGAGAGACGTAAGAGGGGCTGTGTGGGTGTCACCACATGTACCACCACGTTTTTACAAACTGCTGCATGCCACAGAGCGTCACATAGGTGCGTTTAACCCCTCTGGTTCAGTTCCAGCGGTCCTCTTTTTCCCTGTCTGTGCAGCTTAATGATTCAACTTCTTTTGCTGAGGTTTGATTTTCTCTGGAGATGAAACACTGAGCTCACAGTGGAAGCGGCTTCTGGAGCGCGTTTGGTGCGCAGCTGACACATTTCATGGCACAATTACGCACAAATATAGAGCGAAAGTGCACCTTAGGCCCGAGTTTTAATATATGGCCATGCATACCTTTAATCTACCAGAAAATGTTGAGCAGGCCCCAAATGCCTGTAGTTTTCTGCTTATGAATTTTTAGCTCACATGCAAATTTTAAATCTAAAGGTCTAAATGTCCACTTCTCCACACTACCAGCCAAATTGGTAAATAATGAATCCTTTTTTTTGTTAACATCCTAAAAGATCAAGTAAAGTCAATTTTAAAATGTAGAACTTGAAAATACCACACACTTCAGTGTACTGCTGTTTTAAGATTGTTTATTTGGTGTTGTGGCATAACTTTGTGGAAGTTGACCGTTTAAATAGCAGGAAAAGTGAAGCGTGCAGCATTGCTCCAGGCAGAATCAAACAGAGGTCTGTTTTGCGCGGCTGTGACTATGTGCCACAGTTCTGAAAAGGTAATATTAATGCTGCAGCAGCACACAATGGCATCTTAGATAATAGTGTGCTTCCAATATTATGGCAGAAGTTTAGGAAAGGCCCTTTCATTTGTCAGAATAAGAGTGACCTTAGACTTTGTTAGATTCTGTCCAGTAACCTTTAATAAATTCAAAATTGCATATCTTTTTTTTTAATCCTTAAAGTATTTTCTCTCTGTGCAGCCCAGCTGAAGGATATAACTTTTAAACTTTTATTTCTCTTGGTGGGAATTGATTTCTCAAGGAGATGTAACGCTGAGTTCATCGTGAAGTGGAATGCATTTGCTGCACAGCTGATATTTTTCATGGCACAATTTCATACCAGGAAAAGCAAAAGTGCACCTTAGCCAGGATTTAAGAAAAAAAATGACCTTGCACCTTTTAACTTCACTAGAAATACCTGTACATTTCTGCTTATGATTTGAATATTCATCTAAATAATACAATAGGGTATCTACTCTAAACACTACCAGCCCAATTGTGGAAAAAAAGAATCCTTCATTTGTTATCATTCTGATAGATGTTAATTTAAAAAAATGTAAAATTGAAAACACTTCTAACAGCATATGAAGTTCCTCCAGGATATCGCTGTCCACATACTTTTGTGTACTGCTGTTTTAATGTAGCAGGGGGACACTGTTAACCAGGCACAGCATGGTGTACATGACCTGTTAAGACGAGCATGTAGCTCAGGTGTGTCAGCTTCATTTTGGCTCCTGTGATCTCTCCTGTAGTCATGCTTCTACAAAGGCCAGAAGTAGTGGCAGCAGCAGCAGCAAGGCAAAGTGCTGGTTGCTGTTTATTTTATATTATTTCCTTTACATTATCTTATTTCTAGTACTTGTCAGATTAGTTGCACTGTTGCAGGAGTGGCTGAAGTAGGAGCTCATCAGTTGATTTGACATGATTTCAGGTTTGTTGTGGTGGTTTAAGTGTTTTTCTGTTGTGAAGAATATGTTTATCTTGTGTGTAATTTTGATTTGTTACTGCTAACATACTCCCAGTGCAAACCTTCCTGCAGCGAAGCCCTTCAATTTTTAGTGATACTGATTTTAATAAATCAGTATCACTAAAAATGCGATTTTGACCCACACTGACTGTTGGCTTCTTTATTGAAGCTCACCTGTCTTTTTTATTGGACATTAAGATTTTTTGTGTGTGTGTGTGTGTGACTTTTGAAAATTGACAGTCGAAATAACAGGAAAAATGCAGTGGGCAGGCTGTGACTATATGACATTATTCTGAAAAGCTAATATTAAAAAGCTAAATGGTTAAACATCTTGTGGATAAATGGGAGCCAATCCCTGAGCTCAGGTCTACAGTATTGTTAAGCTGTTACAGCAACAGAGAAATTTACAGTGTCCACTTTCTTTTGGCTGTTGTATGAAGATTATTTTTCTTCTCCTTCAGGATTTTGTCTGCCCCAGATGTGACTCTGGCTTCATTGAGGAGGTGGCAGAAGACTCCAGGTACAGCTCAGTTTTGATGCTTAAATACATTGTTCTTCATACTGTAAGTAGAGAAACTCGCCTCCCTAATTCATAAAGCACTTTTCTAATGCACAATGGTCACCATAAATAAAAGTCAGCAGTTAAAAGTTCAAGTCAAAGTTTAGAAAATACAAGCTCTTCATTTTCTACCGCTGACAGATTTTTCTTTTCTGTCTAGTCTCCTACAGGATAGCACAGCATCAGCGCCCAGCGACGATTCAAACTCTTTGTTCTCAGAAGTATGTCCTCACAAATGGCATTTTAATAACAACATTCCTCCTTCTCTAAGGCTTTGTTTGACATGGTGCTCCTCTGGTCTCTTTCCAAGTTATGGCAGCTGCTGTTTATGGAGCGCTCTGCTCTGCTGTCACATCCGCCCTCCTCCGAGTCCGACCCAGACGACAGTGAGCAGGTATCTGCAGGCCAGAGTCGTCCGTCTTCAGCCTCACCAGGCGCGGCAGAGGTCAGAGAACCAGAATCTCCCTCCAACCCTGAGCAGGAGAGGTCGTCCAGGCCTGAGCAACGGCCTGCAGTGGAAGGGTGTGTGGACATGGTACACAGAAACATCACTGCGACAGCTTTGTGATTATTCTTCTATCTCTCTGTCAGTTATCACCACAGAACCACCAACTAATGACATCTGTTTAACACCTTAACAGCACTGTTTGTGATGACTGATTAATAGATAATTTCCCAAGAGCAACAAGAAAAGAATTGCTTCTTTACTTTACTACATTTACAGTTGTGAACAAAAGTTTACATCCACTTGAAAATATCATGAATATTATGGCAGTCTTGAGTTTCCAGTGACTCCTATTACTTTTAGTCTTCTATGATTGAATCATTGCATCTTTGTCACAAAAAACAAAACAAAAAAATGCATTTTTGGTCTTTTATAGATTTATTACAGATCATCTGGAAATATGACAAAATCTGCCAGGTCAAAAATTTTCATACAGCAACTTTAATGATCAGTTTTGGTGATATAGAGAGTTGTGTTAATCCGATTTTTATTAGTCATGTGCCCACTTAACCTCTCTGTTATGTTCTGGGTCTGTTTTGCTGCTAGTGGAACAGGTGCTTTATACAAACTAAACAAAATAATAAAGAAGGAGAAAATACCTCCATATTCTTCAGAAAAACCCTAAATCATCAGCCAGTAGGTCTGGGATGCAGTTGGGCGTTCTAGCAAGACAATGACCCGAAACACACATCAAAAGCGGTAAAGAAATGTCTAAATCAGGCTAGAAGTACGATTTTAGACTGGCCTTCCCAAAGTCCTGACTTAAACCCCGTCAAGAACATGTGGAGCATGATGAAAAAACAAGTCTGTGTCAGAAAACAAAAAACGACAAATTTATTTCAAAGATACAACCAGAAGCTTGTAGATGGCTACCAAAGGCACCTAGTTGAGGTAAAAATGTCCAGGGGATATTTAACCAAATATTAGCATTGCTGTATGTATATTTTTGATCCCGCAGATTTTGTCAAATTTCCAGAAGATAGATAATAAATCTGCACAAGTGTAGGGAAACTTCTGTTCACAACTTTATGTATTGTTACTTCACATATTACACAATTTTTTTTGTTTTAAAAGGAGATTGAACTGTTTTACAAAAACAAAAGTCTAATTTTACAGGGCTTTTGCAGACGCCTATTACTGCTACTCCAGATGAAGAAAAACTTCTGAGTTTCATGGGAAAACATTAAAAGTGTATTATTGTAACAAGATGTTTTTCACATTATAGCAAAATATATTAATGTTACAACAAGATGTTTTCATGTATGGCATAAAATAATTTATGAAGTTATTACAACAAACTTTTCTCATGATAACTTGTAACCATGGAGATTTCCGCACCCCTCCAACTGATCAATAAGAAATACCTCTAGACGGTCTAGCCCCATGTATTTTAAAATCCTAGTTTCTGTATGAAAACTTATCACAGTATCATCCACTGTGCTTAATAAAAGCAGAATCTCACCATGTCTCAACCCAAGCATGAAATGGAAACTAGTCAGATTGTCTACATGGGTCTTTTTTTTTCTTTTAAACATTTCCTCATTTAAACATGATTTTCAAGTTATAACAAAATAACATTATACCATGAAACTTATAACAATAAATATTCATGTTTCACATATTGTTATACCAAGAAAAGTTTCTTGTTCTATCATTTTCTATGTCCCAATAACATGAAACATATCTTATTTTAACAGCAAACTTATATTATGACTAATCCATTTTCTTTTTCTGGTGTAGCCATAGGCTTCTGCTACAGGTGAAAACTGCAAATTATGTCTACTCTTTGTTTAACACACTGGCTTTTGTTTACCAACTTTTGAGTTTGCACGTGTGATCCCTGCCTGATCATTTGATATTTACTGCTCCAAATCGTCATTCTTCATCTCAGTATCGGGTTTATACTATAAGATACTCCTAAAAGTCTGTCTGTAGTCACTTTATAGTCAAGAAAGTAGCTTCATACATCTGTAGATTTCCTCAAAATAACATTATAAAAACAATTGCATGGTGTGCTTTGAAGCTGTTAAATATACAGTAAAGTCCACTGACCGCACTCTAACGCAGACATCTTTGCTGTCTGTTCTTGCTCCTTCAAGGATCGTGCAGCAGTTCTTGGCTGGCCTGTTTGCCAACAACGGAAACCCCGGTGCTGCACCAGCTGCACTGTAAACGCTTTTTAATTTTCGTTTTGCATCATTTGCTTTTGACTCCATTTAACGTTGTGTGACAGCTTTCCCCCGTCTCGCTCTCGTTGTCTCCCCTTCTGCTCTCTTTCGGTTTCCCTCCCAGATCCAGCATGTTACAGTTGCACTCAAACCCAGGAGATTATGCGTGGGGTCAGGGAGGTCTTGACGCTGTCATCACAGAGGTCAGTGGTACCAGAGCGAGTGGATACAAAGCTCGGTGACAGCTTTATTAGCTTTAGCATCACTTCCTCTTCTTCTTTTGCAGCCTTTTATAATGAAACATCATTTATTCAAGTCTTTACACCCACATCCCACCAAACTGTTGTTCATTCATTAGAATCCCTCCAACTATACAGTCATACTACTTGTTTTCTCTCCTACTCATCTAGTTATTAGGACAGTTGGAGAACACAGGTCCTCCCCCAGCTAAAAAGGAGATGATCTCATCCCTGCCAACAGTTTGCATCTCTCAAGAACAGACAGGTGGGAATTCCAGCATGGCATCACATGATCGCTCCAATACATCTCATGTTAGGAATAGGACGTATTTTACTTAAGTTATGTTACTGCTTTGGAGTAAGATATGCATACAGTTCTGCTGAGCTTCCCTTATCTTTACTGTCTTTCTCATATTTCCTGACCCTCCCTAGTACTTTAAGTCCCCTGACCTATCTTTCTTTATGTTCTGTTCTATTTACTTCCCTCTACATACCTCATTTTCTCTACCTGTCATATCTTTCCTCCTTCTATACTGTAACAAAAACCCCATAAAAAAACAGTAAAAATCAGGCAGTAAGGGTGCCAAACAAATTACATTAAAAATGAGGAATGTTCAAAAACTATAAAAAAAATATCTGTAAAATATGAAATTTTAGCTGATTAAATACAATAAAACAGTGTCAGTTTTATGGTCACACATTGTTAAAGAACCAATTACTGTTTGTAAAAATACAGATTGTTGACATTGTTTGCTATTGATTGATTTATTGTCAAAATGTAAATTAATACTTTTTTCTGTGACTTCACTACATTTTATCTGTGATTAATCAAAACAGGGTAAATCTACAAAATAATTTACTGGTTTAAATATTGTAAAAAAACTTAAAGTAAAATTACAGTTAAATATGGTAAAAAAAAATAACATTCATCAAAAATACAGAATTTTTATGGGAACATTATTTACAGTTTGGGCCTTTTTTTTTACAGTCAACATGTAAATGAATACCTTTTTCTGTGATTTTACTAAATGGTATCCGTAACTATTCAAAACAGTGCATATCTGGAAAATAAAAATAATGAATATACATATTTTTCTTTCAAGTAAAGGCAATTTTTTATTTTACTGTTTGTCAAAATGTAATTTTATACTTTTTTGTGGTTTTACTGGATATTATCTGTAATTTAACAAGAGAAAAAATCTGTAAAATAATTATTTTTTAAAAATTACAGGTAAAAATTGTTAAACATTTCATCAGATATTTTTCTTCTTCTATATCTTTTCTTTCCCTCCTCCTATCTTTGGTTTCCTTGCTCTAGTGTTCCTTACCTCCTTGACATCTTCATTTCCTTTTTCCTTCTGCACCATTTTGCCTCCTGTCATTCCTCCCCTTATCTTCTTTCCTCCTATGTTTTCTTCCTCTATTCTGTCTTATCCTTCCCTATTTTTTTTTACCTTTTCTCCCTTTGTCCCGTGTTCTCTTTTCTGTTTTTTTCTCCCACTATTTTTTCTTACTTCCTCATAACTTCGTTTTCCTCCTTCCATGTATCTTTTCCTTCTCATACTTTTTCTTTACCTCATTCCACCTTTCCTTCCCTCATCATATCTCTCTTTCCCTCTTCATTCACATCTTTCCTTCCCATCTCCCCTCTCCCTCCTTCAGTCCTTCCTTTCCTCCTCTTTATTGTACAGATAAGGCCACTTAGCCATGAAGGACATAGTTATGAGCTGCATTAGTAACTCATAATTAAATGCTTTTTGGCTTGGATGCAAACTGCTTCTAAAAAGGTAGCAGTTCATGAAGGTGCTGTAGACAAATGAATAGTGTCACTCAGCTCGTAGTATTAGTTATACATTTTAATGACTTATTACTGTTAAAACATGATTTATTGAGGGCTAGAGTTCAAATGTGGCTCTGTGTTACACTGTAATAGCCTGTAGGCCTGTCTTGTGGATTTGAGGTCTAATGAATCATCACACATCTTCTAATACTTTCTGTTTCTTTTCTATTCCTCTGTTTCCTTTCCAGATTGCAGACTGGAGTGTCCAGTTTGCAGGGAGGAGTATTCATTAGGGGAGTCTGTTAGGAAACTTCCCTGCCTCCATTACTTCCACAGTGAATGCATAGTGCCTTGGCTGGAGCTGGTAAGGACAAGGAGTGGCTGTGGTCAGTGGGAATGAGGGGTTTGAAGTTATCGAGAAGGTTTTTTAGTGTCTGACATCTGGACCCAGAGAACATTTTGTTGCTAAAAAGTGATGCTTTGTCAGGTTACAGCCTCCTAGTAGATAGTGTCTTAATTTCTGCCCACTGATTAACACGTCTTCTCTGGTCTCACAGCATGACACTTGCCCAGTATGCCGGAAAAGCCTTGATGGTGTTGATAACAGCCTCCCGCCCACATTGGAGCCCCCAGAGGCCCGGTCCATCAGGACAGAGCAACAGGAGAGGCAGGCAATCTGAGAAACAACTCTACCTCCTTTTTCAAGAGAAGCGCTCCTCACCTCAGACCTTTCCCTCCGCACCAACTGCTTATAAATAAAAGTACACAACATACATCCCGGTCATAATTCGCAGCTTCGACTCTCACTCTATTCATTTATCTCTGCTGAAGGACCTTTATGTTTTCCACTCCAGCATATTCACCATTTTTATGCACACCACGCACAGCAGGATCCAGCAGTTTGCTGACAAGATGCGGAGGTGATGTGTCCTTCTCGCTGTGCTGCCCTCTGAGGTGGTTTTCTGAATGACTGACTTTGATGTCATGAACTAATCACCACCGAGCTGCCGGTGGTTTTCAAAATGACGGGAGCTCACAGAGTTATGGAGTAACACGTTTGCATTATTCTCTTGGTAAGACCGTTTCTTAATGCAGTATTTTGTTAACATTTTACCTAAGTTGTTATTAAAGCCCAAACCCTGTGACCTTCAGCTGCCGCACCTTCTTTTATTTCCCTAATAATGTGAGACTCAGAGGCAGTTATGAACCAATCTGTTTCAACATCAAATGGATTAATACCTGTGAGTATATCTGGCTTTTCTGTGAGCACTGTGCATTTTGTGTTCTGGTGTAACTATTTATTTTGTGTCAGATCTTAAACCTCAGTAGACTTGAATGACGAGACAAACTTGACTTTGACTATGTGTATAATACAGTGGAATACAGCCTAATCCAATGAAATCTAACAAAACAGAATATATCAGTAGGCTATGCACAGAGGATTTTAATACATCAGTTTACAATATGTAGCTGTAACTGATCATGTATTAGTTTAGATTAGTTTGTAGATTATTTAAGTTGATGAATTGTCATAAAATTTCCCATTACACTTTCCAAAGGACTTGACTTTGACAGCATAAGCATGATACAGGGCACTCAATCCAATAAAACATTATTTATTAACAGAATAAGTGGATAGTGGAATATACAGAATATTTTAACACCATACGTAGCTCACACAGTTGAATATAATTGCTAGCTGTGATGCCGATGCTGATAGTTGATAGAAAAGTTTTTTCAAAGAAGATGAATCGTCACCAGTTTTGATAATTGTTTGACAATCAAGTCATTTATCAACCAAAAATCATGCTCAGTTGCTAGTTTCAGGTCTCAAATGCAAGAACTCGCAGTATTTTTCTGCTATGTATCATTGCAAACTGTATATCTATATTTTAAAGAAAAAAGACTAACAGATGAATTAATGTAGTTTAATTAACATCTTTGAGTCATTTATTAACCAAAAATTCTAAACAATTGCTAGTTTCGGTTCCAAATGGGAATATTGGCTGCCTTTCTCTGCTCCACATCATCAAAAACAATATATATTTTCTTGAAAGAGTAGGCTACTTTATTAACTTTTGACATTTCAAAGGACCTACTAATAAACACTTCATCCATCAGAGATGTCACTGCAAACAAACTGTGCAGCATATATTTTATAGAAAAAATGATTTAAATGATTAGCAAAGGGATCAGAAAAGACAAATAAGCAGTTGCAGTTCCATTAATAACCAAAAAATGATAAAGGTTTTCGGTTCCAAATGTAAAAACGTGCTATAAAGAGTTAGAAAATAAAGAAATTCCTCATCACCAACACTCCAAAGGACTTGACTTTGACAGTACATGTATATTAAGTGTGCGTAAGTCAATAAAATGCAGTTTAAGTAATGTATTTTATTTTAAAAATATGATAATGAGTTAGTTTTAGGTACCAGTGTCAGAACTTTTTGAATTTTTCCATATAATTTAAAACTGTATTGAAAGTGGTCGAAAAAAACAGACAAAAAACACCCACGTGTCAATAATAAAAAAATAATCAGCTGTAGTCCAAATGCAATCAAAAAGGTGACAGTGATATAGCTTACAACTGATTATTGCCATTAGCCATTTGTTTATTGCCCGCCACCACCATCACTCCAAAGGACCTATTAATAAATTACCTGTTCATTTCGAGTCAGATATGTCGTCGGTCAGGTGTATTTACCGGGACTTTTCCGGTGCCTGCTCGGAGCACTAACCGCTGTGGCTCTACCAGAACAGAGGAACATCCTTATAGAGCAGAATGGTTTATTTATAGGCTATAAAGCTCCCGTTGCCTTCCCCTCTGCCTGCACTGTTTACTGTGTGTTTGACCCTCAGTTGCCGCTTTAACCAACCGGCCGCTCTGACACTTGAACGCAGCATACCAGCAAAAACAAGAAGCACAAAAACATGGATGTGAAAATAGCGAAAACAGCGACATATTTTTTGTCAATGACCGCAGCAACCGCGTACAACCGACATTTGCACTCCTTTCCTCACCTCTCCTCCCTCCTCCTCTCTCCCCTCCGCCCTCCTCGGTCCTCCCTCCCTCCCTCCCCTTCTCGCTGGGACTGAGAATGCCCGTGTTGTACTGACACAGTAGCGATACGGGCTGAGCAGACATGGAGGCCCGATTAACGAGAGAGGCCCGTGCTGACACATCCAGGCCCAGCTAACGGCGCGTCGGAGCGGATTTCGGAGCATCTCGTGGACGTAACACGGACACCAGTCGCTGTAAGGAGGAAAGGATTTTAGCACCGGGAGAGGAGAAATAAAGGGAGATCCATTTCGGGTCTCTGTTGATTCAACGCAGCCGCCATTTTGTTGACAGTTAGTGTTTTTTTTAATAACCTACACGGCGCTGCATCTGTTCTTCTTACACCACCGGGATATAATTCGCCGTGTTTTTTCCCCTCCTCTTCTCTTCTCTTTCCAGTCGATTTAATTGCGCGTTTTGCCTTCGAGGCGACGTCGGGAGATTTATTTTTTTCCCTCTTGCTTTAGCTCACTTGCTAGTGCATCGTTAGCCGTCGTAGCTGAGATGTAGTAACACGAGTGCCTACGAGAATGTGACGGAGATGCAAGATTATGTACATCACTTGTCCCCGGGTTGTGTCATATTCACTCGGTTTACACAAATTGTAAGAAAGCTGTAGGCGTTTGGTACTCATTTCTCGCCTGTGTATAGTGGAAGTTAAGGCTGTGCAAGGGCGAAATTTGCCTAAATCGTCCTCAAACAGGCTGCTGATAGATGGCTAGTTAGCTTCTGCCAGTGCCATTTATACAAAATGTAGCACGGGCTGTCTATTATTGGATGGACGGTTAGCTGCTAGCTTGTTACAAAATAAACACAAACCTTTCACATTGCATGGCTTGATATAAGCAGTAAGTGGCTTAGAAATCTGTATTTCTTTACCGTTCTGCCTGTTACTATGCCTAGTGTTATGGGAATACATTTTTTCCAGTAATGGGGGGGATGCTTTACATGTTGGCACTCAGCTTCCACCTTCGCAACTTTGTGTTATGGAGCTGGCAGTCGATTTTTTTGCAGGTGTTCAAGAAGCTGTGTGCTGTGATTTCAGTCAGAGATTGTGGCTGCTTTGAAGGTTTTTTTAAAAAAACAAATCAAATAGCAGCAATTGTAGATCAAACACAACCCACAATATTCTCATTTTTAGCATGGTCCCTGTAGCTCATGCTTTAAGAGTTGGATCCTAAAAAAGCAGCATTGACAGTCCAAATCTGACATTTTTTTTCTTGTTTTGGTTTCGGTATTTCAGCTGTGGGAAGATTTAAAAAATGTGGCCACCACGTTGATACACAGTGAGGCAGGACACAGAGCCAAATAATGTGAACACCATTTCTGGACAATTTAAGAGGTGAGTGATGGTAGATTTCCTGATTTGTTGCTCACAATAAAGTGAGGGCTAACTGAAAACGATTGCTCTCTGGCTAATGTTTACGCACGAGTAAATGTTTTCTGATTCGTCCTCCCTTTCGTACATGCAGTCTACTTTGCAGTGCATGCCTGTGAGGCTGGGTTTCCTTTATTATAGGACAGTTATTATGACTAAACGGTGAAAATGCGGTGAAAATCTAGGGTGGTCTGCTCGCAAACTCATGAGTTTATTCCCTTGAGGGGGCCAGTGTTGACTGTACAGGAAACCGAAAGCAGATAACGTTATTTGGTTTGTTCAGGCCACGTTTTTTGCATAACATGCGGGGAAATTAGCTAAAAATTGAATACACAAATGCTATGGCGCTTTATTGCGAAGCCCCGTTAATGCCACTGAATGAACTTGGCTGCTGCAGATGTTTGCATGGTGCACGTCTGACAAGACACCTGTCATTCCGTTCCGCTTTATTGCAGCCTCCACTGCAATTCCTATATCTCCGGGGTTTAAACATTATAGTCGCCTCTTTGTTTAAAGCCACGGCCTAGTATAATTATGTAGCAGTGCACATTTAATGATCCAAACCGCTGGTAGTAGTAGTAGTAAAGGAATTTGGCTGCTACCCCCCTCCCTCCCTCCAACCTCTGAGCACCGACGGAGTAAAAAGCCCTGGAAATGACAGGCAGCTCTCGGGGCAGACGCCAGCCCTCATGTGAATGATGTGGGGGGTGGGTGGGTTGGATACTATTGCTATGGCCAAAGGGAAATCAGCAGTTATGAACGTGTGCAAAAGTGAGGAGGGAGTGAAAGGAGGGAGGGAGTAAGGGGAGAAAAGAAATGGGAGGGGGCGCGGGAAGTTGTTTACTACGTTCCTCCCTTCTCTGCCATTTCTTAGGTTGTTGGCCTGATATTGATTATTGATCTTCCGTAATTCATGCTATTTTGTTTATTCTTCTTTTCTATACCCCCTCTTTCTACTTTAACTTCTTGTTGTTGCTCTGAAAGTAAACGCAAACAGCGGACAGGCATGACTAATATTAGTCTTCAGAAGTTGTAGTGTTACAATCTGACTGCGAGAATGAAATGACTATAGTATAACTGCTCTGTAAATACAAAAGTGCTGCACTGCTAAACATGAAAAGGATATGCCGCAGTGTTAGGGCTTATCAATCACAAATTAGGAAAGCGTTTCGGCTTAGTATCAGATTATTACCAGGAGATCAAGTGCCAGTAAATGACCAGGCTTAGCTTGACAGAGGTGAGAGGAATGTTTTGACTCTCTGGGAGGCTTTTCTCCAGAGTTGTGTCAGTAGCCTCTCACAGAGTTGGGTACTACACTGACTTATTTTTGGCGTAGCTGCTGTCAGGCGACGGAAGCGGCTCACATCACTGCAAGCGTTTAGTATAAAAGATCGAGGAGAACATTTGTCACCATGTGCGAGAAGGACACAGGGAGCGGAGTTGGTGGGGTGTGTGACGGGTGAAATGTGTTTTCGATTAAAGTGGGAACACAGCGACTTTAGTTTCTGTTGCTTGTGCTTTCCAAGTTTGCGAAATAGAGGAGGAAGAGGATGGAAAAGCTCAAAGAAAAATGGGGAAAGAGCGCAGAGATTGATGGAGTGTTAAAGAAAAGAGGGAGGTGTGATTTGAGTGTGGTATGCGTAGCGAGGGGGAGTCTGCAGTTTTGAGGCAAAATGGAGTGAGTAATTGAAGTAAACACTGAAAGGAGGGCGTGGGGGAACTACAGGCAAGACTCCAAAAACTTGCTGTGTTTACTGTGTGGTTCAACCAAAAAAAAAAAAAACTCTACTACTGTTTTCCACAATTTTAATCCAAAACAAACATGGTGTAAGACTATGTGTCGGGAAGGTTTCTTTTTTTCTCTTGCTGTGACGCTTTAGTGATGTGACGACTTGTATGACTTTCCTGAGGTTCCATTAAGTAGCTCCTTTAGTGCTTTCCACTAATGTAGGGCACAGAGAAACCGCCGACACGTTGACGCTCGATCACTCACTCTCAGTTGCTGCTGGCGAAGGCTGGGAAAGGCGGCCGGATCCTCTGTCTAGTCCCAGAGGACCCAATGTGCTGAGGTCACAGTTCTGAATTGCCTCCAAATGACTTCACCCAGAGAAAGCACCTGCTTGGGGGCGAATCCGCATTAAATCACTCAGTGGCCATGGGGAGCTGTAGACAACTTCATTGAATTGGGCCCGTCCTCTCAGGAGCACAATTAAGAAGCAAGCTGCTCTCTGCTGCTGTGCTAACGTAGGTTATGAGTTTGCCACTATCACCAGCACCCATTTTCACTGCAACTAATGAGGGTACTTAAGGGATTGCTCATTCGGCATCTTACCCTGTAACACTGGGAAGGATGCACCTGTCCTGTGGGATTAACTATTGACTCAGGACCACGTGGGATTTGTAAATCGCAGGTGGACAATTCAGAGTCCTTGTGCCTTAGGTTACATTTCACAGGTAGAAGCGCCTCGGCTGTGTAAATAGGTCACAGATTGTTATAGGCTGTGAGGACAAGCACACCATAAAAAGTCACCCAGACAGGATGAAGGACAGTCTCTAACCAAATAGATGATAAAAATTGTTGCCCTTCGTCTGCTTTCCGCCATCATTCATTATAAGACATTTTATACTTCACAGTTGTAGGGCACTCTTTAAAGCTGTCAGTGTTTGGTTGATGTTCTGTGTTACAGTGACTAATGTGGACTTTTTTTCTCCCCTGCTACACTTATCTCTACTCCTACAGTTGAAGGACGGAGAAAGAGGGCTGGACAGCCGAGGAAGGGAGTGAAGCCACTTCGAAACAAGGAGAGCTTCACCCTCACCGTTATCCCCCTCCCCCCTTTCCCCCCTTCGCCCCTATCCTATCCCCAGACAAAAACTCTACCTGGTATCCACAACATCCACTCCCTAATAAACTTACAAACCCCCTAAAGTTCTGATGGATCAGAAGAATCAGGGGAGAACTGCGACTCCACCCCCTCTTCTCTCTGGTGCTCCCACAGGGGAGCGAGAGAAGGAGGGAGGGGGTGGAAAGAAGGAAGAAGAGGACGAAAAGAAGAGGGACCGAGAGAAGGATGGAGCTGCTGCTGTCACTGCTGGTGCTGGAGGTGCAAGTGGACCAGGAGGTGCCGGTGGTGACCAGTCCCATTTTTCTATCAAAGAGAGCAGCCTGTCTGAGGGCAATGTTAAACTGAAGATTGGCCTTCAGGCAAAACGCATGAAGAAGCCCCCTAAGATCTTGGAGAATTATGTGTGCCGACCAGCCTTCAGGGCCACCGTGAGGCACACGAACCGTGGAGGAGGCAGTACTCGTGGGAACCGTGCAGCAGCTACAGGTGATGGACCAGGCACTCAGAACCAGAGTCCTTCACATGGCAGGGAAAAAGAGAGGGAAAAGAGTCCCAGTGTAAACAAACCACCAGCCACATCATCTTCATCAGCCCCCTCTGCTAAAGCTCCTACACCACCTCCTCCTGCTCCTCCTTCTGTTGCCAGCACTACCACCATAACAGCCTCCCAAGTCAATGGGAGTACTCCAGCAAAAAGGGTAAGAGAAAAAACACTATCAGTTTGTGCATTTTGATTGACTAGTAGATTTTGACCAAAGGTGAACGTTCCGTATTGACAGCCAGTATGTTCTCTAGTTTATTATTTTCATTCTGTGTACATACTTAGGTTTGTTCCCCCTACTTCCTAAAGATATTATCAGTCAGTCATTGGTAAAGCAGCAGTCCACAACAAGGCTACCCTAGTAATTACCGTGTTATTGCACAGATAAAAAGCAGAGCATAAATTGTTCTTTAGTTTTCTTTGTGTTCCCTGTTGGCCTCTATTCTGCCTCTGTTCACCGCGCACCGCCCCCTCCAGTCTCCCTTCATCTGTGTCGTCTATCCTCTTGTTTCTCCCTGGCCATGTCCTCTCCACCCCCATCCCTGCATGACCCCTCTCTCTAGCTCTCCCGCTCTGTCCCCAATCTGACCCTGATAAGTGTTATTGAGTTGAGTGCCAGTTCCCCCTATGCAAGCTTAATAAGCAACATCGGACTGAAAATCTTATAGATGAATTCAAATTTGTAAAAGTGTAAAGAAATACATTTGCTTTTAATTTGTCTATCATACAATCGGTGCTGACATGGTGCATGTTATGTCCTACTGTGTGCAATATTGTGTTATGTGCGTTGTCTTGTTTATTAAGTTTAATTTAGTCTTGCTTTGTCACTATGCTTATATTTTCATTGTGACCTGCAGTGGTACAGAAGATGAAAATGAGCCTAAACCTAACTCTAGTATCATACATCAAGTGATTATTTTTAAGATTACAATTTGTCATACAAACTGCTGATTGATAGTTTGTGCTTCTGCCCTAATTTTGCCACATTTTAAATTTGTCATTAGATATCAGCATATGATATTAGTACATTACGTTAAATATAATTAAGTTATTCAGAAACAAAACTCTATACATTTAACCACATAATTTAGAAGTCAAATTAATCATCATGTACCACTTACTAGTTCTTATTAATCACTGTCGGTTTTTGTGTGTGTGTGTGTGTGTGTGTGTGTGTGTGTGTGTACACGTGTAGGGCCCACCAAAGATGGATTGCAAATCTGATTCTAAGTCAGACACAAAAGCAGCCAGCACCACATCTGAGAGACCCCTTAACCTTCACCGCCCTCCATCAGACAACAAAACGCATTCTTCTGGCAAGAAGACACCGACTGCGCAGCCCAACCCTCGTACATCTTCACCCTCTCCACCACTACCTGCATCAAAAGAACCCAGCTTTGAAGGTGTTAAACCTCCTCAATATACCTACAGCACAGAAAGTCAGAGAGACAAGGACAAAGGTGTTCAAAGTTGGGGAGCACCCACAGTCACTGAGAAATTAGCTCAACTTATAGCGACTTGCCCCCCATCAAAGACCCCTAAGCCAGCCAAACCTGCAAAAATCGATCCCACTCCTCCTCTCCCAAGCTCAGGCTTTATGGCTCCCACGGCCAAGCAGCGAGACAGGGCTATGGCAAATAGAAACACATATTCAAGAATGGTTCACCTTTCTCCACCACCTCCTGTGTCAAGGCCACCCGGTCGGCCCTATGGTTCTAGGAACAAAGACTGTGTTTTAGAAAATTCGCCCTCCTTGACGCCATTGAGAAAGGAGGACCTAGATGGGGCTGGAAAAGCAAGTAGCAGCAGCGGCAACAACAGCATCAACTTGAGCGGCAGCAACAGCAGCAGTCGCAGCAACAGCCCAGCATTCACCTATGGCAATAACCGCCTGTCAGCCATGTCAATTGACAGCAACAACGACAACAGCAACAGTAGCATTTCTAAGCCACAGTCACGTCCTGCTCACTGCCTGCCCCACACCACATTGTCTCCATCTTGTCCGATTTCATCCTCTTCCTCCACCTCAGCAGAGCAAAGGACTGTGAGTGCAGTGAGTCACTTGGGCTCCCCTGTTCCCTCGCAAGGACACCATGCACGAGAGTCCCCTGCCTTGGCAGAGGAAAGCAGTGCAGGTGAGCAGGAACAGGACAGAGACAGCCCCAGAGACTTAACCAAGTGCCCTCCTTCAACAGGAACAGGAAAGCCAGAGGGGAAAGACAAGGGAGCAAGTAATCAGTCACTACGAGTTGAAAGGGGGAAGAGCTCTAGTCCAAGTAAGCGCAGCCCCAACCGGGACTGCAGCCGATCCGGTCGGACCAGCAGTCCCCCTGAGTCTGTTAGACAGAGGGCACCTTCTCCACCAGAGCCAGATGATGATGATGAAAGCCCACATACACCTCTTAGAGATGATTCTCCTGATTCATCTCTCGACTCTCCCGCAGAGCAGGACAGCAAACCCCTTAAAAAACGCAGGGGAAGGAAACCCCGCTGGACCCGTGTGATGAACAAGACGCAGAGTCAAAGAGTAGGCCAGGACAGTCCTTTCAACGAGAACAAAACCACTATGCCTTTATCTTCAAGCTTGGAAACGCCATCGCCACCAGGTAAAAGACCTGTTGGCAGGCCTCCCAACCCAAATAAGGTCAAACCAAATCCTGTGCCACAAAGGCCAGTGTCACAGCTCTTCACTTCCCAGACTAAGAAAAGGGGAAGGCCAAAGTCCAAGATGCCAAGGCTTGACGCCCCAGCCCCTGGGAACCCACCTAACAAGCTGGCCCCCTCCAAGGTCTTTTCATCTTTGCTGAAGTCCAAAGAAGAGCAGGACCCACCTGTTCTTCATCCAGAGGTGGACCTGAACCCCCCTAAACCTATGCCTAGAAAACGTGGACGTCCCAAGCGCCTTCCTCCTACCTTACCACAGGAGGGTCAGCCTCCCACTTTGGCTCCAGAAGCAGGGGACATGGGAGACAAACGGTTCCGCAGCAAAGGAAATGGGCAGCTTATCATGAAAACTATTATTGGCAAGATCAATAAGATGAAAAGTGTGAAGCGGAAGCGTATTCTCAGTCAAATTCTGTTAGGTCCAAGACCAGAAGAAACCCCTAAAGGCACCACGAGTGGAGTGGTTGGCTCTGTGGAAGCTGCAACTCAATCATTGTCCTCCCTGGCTGCTTCTTTTGGGGGAAAACTAGGGCCACAAATTAATGTCAGTAAAAAGGGCACAATATACATGGGTAAGAGGAGAGGCCGTAAGCCAAAAGCAACTTCTAATGTTATAGCTACATCATCACCAGAACCATTTCTGTCTCCGAACACCACTTCCCCTCTCCATCATCATCAGTTGCAGTCCCAACAACAGCACCAGCTCTCCTCTTCAGAGGTTTTTCCCTCTCCCTCCCTCTCACAATCTAGTGGAGGCCACAGTCCCATCAGTGATGCCAGCTTTGTGGAGCCAGGCTCAGTGCACTTTGCAAGTCACTCTCACTATTCTAACACCCATCATAGCCACAACGCATTCTCCTTCCCTCCCCCAACCTTTTCAGCTCCTAATCCTAGGAACACAGGGATGAGCTCGACGTCATCTTCTTCGGCCACAGCAGCTTCCCAGAAAAAGTCGTCTTGCCGTGGATACCATCACCACCACCATCATTACAGGCAGCACTACCATTATCATAAGCTTTCCCCTCCCAGGCCACTCCATCCCACCTCCCCTGCTCCCCTTAGTGAGCTAAAAGAAGCCACTCCGTCACCAGTCAGTGAGTCACACAGTGAGGAGACAGTGCCCAGTGACAGTGGTATAGGAACAGACAATAACAGCACTTCAGACCGTGGTGAGAAAGCTGGAGGAGCGGGTGGCTTGGGTGCAATCGGGATGCCACCCGGCATGGGCAGTGGATTACTAATGCCAGGAGTCATCGGTTCAGCTATGGGTCCAGGGATGGGCCTTAATTCCAGAGGCAGGCGCAGACACTCGACTGTGCTTATGGAACATCCCTCACCCTCTCCATCACCCCATGGGGCAAGGTCATCACCTGACCCCCGGAGACCTCACCCAGCAGCTCCTGCCTCCTCCCTAATGGGACATAAGGAGAAACATAAGCACAAGTGTAAACGCCGCAGCCATGGATGCCCTGGCTACGACAAGCTAAAGAGACAGAAGAGGAAACGCAAGAAGAAGTACTTGCAGCTGCGCTCACGGCGGCTTGACCCAGACTTTCTTGCTGAGCTGGATGAGATTGTTGTGAGGCTAAGTGAAATACGAATAGCTCACCGTACCACAGGGCATCGCCTCGGCAGTGGAATAGGAATAGCAGCAGGATCAAGTAGAGTTCCAGGGGTGGGGAACAGGGCCAGTGGTGGCATCGGAGGCACAGGTGGTCCCCCTCCTCATCATTATGTTCATAGGGACCTCCTGCCTACAATCTTCAGGGTTAACTTTGGCAGCTTCTACTCTCATCCTGCATACTCCTGTGACCCGTTGCACTATGTTCGTAAACCAGACATGAAGAAGAAACGGGGAAGGCCTCCCAAACTGAGGGAGTCCATGTCTGAGGTTCCATTTGTTCCTGGGCTTGGATTCCCGCTCTCTAGTGGAGGCTTTTACCACCCCTCTTACAGTGTTCCTTACTCATCTGGACCCCTGGGATTGGGTTATTACAGAGGCTTTCCTCCAGCAAGTGCTCTGTATCCTCACCCACATCACCAGTCGCCCCACGCAGCTCCATCCCACCACTCTCACCACTCACCGTCTTTCCCTCCTCCCCCTCCAACATCTTACATGCATCATCACCACCCTTCGCATCTTCTGCTGAACCCCTCAAAATTTCACAAGAAAAAACATAAGCTGCTCAGGCAGGAGTACTTGGGAGGAGGAAGGTCCCCTGTCCTTTACCCACCCATGTCTTCTGAGCTTTCATTCAACTGGCACCATAAACACAAACACAGGCACAAACACAGGGAGCGCTGTGGTGAGGAGGACAGGGAGGAAACAGCAAGAGGCGGGTCAGGGAGCCGAGCTGGTGCAGGAATTTCTGACAATGGAGCATCAGGTAAAGGAGAACGAGTTGGCAGTTTAGGAATGGGAGAGTCTTTACAACGATGCCGCTTTGGACGAGATGCTTCCAGCACCAGTTCCAGCAAGCAAGCTGCTGCAACGTCTGCCAACTCCCCTTCTTCTTCCTCATCCTCATCTGCAGAAAGGTACAAACGCAAAGAGAGTTCTATGTCCTGTTTGGGACCTTCCAGGCTTGCACTGGGCAGCAGCTCAAAAGGTCACCATCCAGTCGAGTCCTGGTTCAGAATGGGCAGCTCTGAAGCAGACTACTCTAAACTTTCACGGAATCAAGTGGCGGCTGGCCAGGGTTCCTTCTCAGATGGGCGGGCAGAAGACCCAGCTGGATGCTCGGACAGTGAGGATGAGGAGCCTCTCACTCCCAATGAGGATGTAGAAGCTCATGACTCTCCAAACCTTACAAATCTGTTTGCCTCTGCTCTCACCCGCACTTCACTGAAGGGGGGCAGGAGCAGAAAGACTGAGGTAGTTGCAGAGAGCTCCAGCTTCTCCCATGTGGACAGACCGATGAGGAAGGACCGCTCAACGTCAGCAGAGAGGAGAGAGTTGGGTAAGTCTAATTTGGCTGAGTAAAACTGTAAAGTGATCTGTATGAATAGGCTGCCTATAGCATAGCATGCAGTATAAACTGATATACATATTACAGCAGCATAGACATAACTTATTTAAAACAAACCCTGTGCAGTAACAATAGCAGCAGGGATTTGCATTTGCATTTATTTGCTCTTGAACATCCCATCCACTGCATTGAATCTGCTTAGTATTCATCTAGCTCTGTTAGTTTGTGACTTAGAAAGGCTAATCAGCACAGAAAATCTTTTGACCCAAATGAAATATGACATTGTTAAAGGTTACTGGAGTCAATTGTGCACCAAATTCATTTTCTAAAAATAGTTCTGATGCAGTTGTATTCTGTGTCTCAGTATGATTGGCTGATGTCTGATGAGCTTTATGGCTTGGCACAACTATGGTGAAACTGGCACAGTGTGCAATCAATTATATCAGGCACTGATTCCAGGATTGTGTATTTGGGCAGTAACCCTTTCAAACATTGCCATATGGCACAGCAAGTGGGCTCTCAAATTTTGCTTGATCTCAACACAGTGAAGCATGTGCATCTCTTGAAAATCCTTCATTGTGTGTTGAGAGATTGTGTAGTGGTTACCACTGGGACCATCCATACCGCAGTTGTGGCTAGAACAAACAAAACTGGAAAATTGTCAGGTCTGTCTCTGCAGTCCTCACAGCTGTCCCCCATCTGACAAAATACAATACTAAGTGGAGCGGGCCATTTATTTTAGAGGGAAAATGTCCCCTTGAAATTCTCAGTGACATCCCCTGTGCATACAATGTCTGACATTTGGTAGCTCTTAGTAGTGGTTACCGGCTTGGCAAAAAAAGCATGTGTAATTACTTATACCAGCTCCTCTGTGAGTGTGGATGGCCACAGTTGGCCACAGTTGATGCAGCATTTCTGCCAGGGCTCATCTTACTGAAGGGGTGGAGTATTTTGTTAACATTCTATATTTAGTAGACTTCTCCCTCAAAAGCCCACAATGTGAGGTCTTGTCTTATCCATCAGCACCTGGGCTGGGCTAATGCTGCTGATGTAAGGCACACTGCCTCAGCAGCGATCTTGCTTTATTGGTGTGGCTCTGATGTAATTTTGTGTCTGTGTGTGTCAGTAGTGGTAGGATTGGTGTTTGTGCGAGTGTTACTAATGTTTATGTGCACGTCTGTGAGTAAGATGGGAAGCTGAAAGGTCCCTGTTGAGGCACTATGGCACAATTCAAACCAAGCCAGGGTAATCCAGGATTAGAGCTCAGGACTTGGGGTCAACCAGTGGTCACAGACAGCACTGTGGAGGGTAGGGGAGGCTAAGGGTCGGGAGTCTGGAGACTGCACTGGCACACAAGACAAGTAGGGAATGACAAAAGTAGATGAATGTATACTGGCAGACGAGTATGTGTCGAGAGTGATGTCGAGAAAAAGGAGTGTAAGCGAGGCCAAGGATAAGCTGTAGCATAAAGAAGCAGGTGTGAATAGGTATGTTTGTGCAGATTTAAAGTGAATTTTTAAGTCATCAAAAGAAAATATCAAACCTTTCAAACAAAATGTGGGAATGGATCAGGGGTCATGCAATGGTAGACAGCGTGGCCCAGTCCGTCTAGCAAGTTAATTGGTCATCTCACTTTGATCTTTTCCTACCCATTAACATTTGAAATGCCTGATGCCACATAATGATGTTGCTGTTAGACGTAGACCAGTATATAACTACAGGAATACAGATATATTAATTCTCATAATGTTTAATTTACTATACTTGTATGCTGTTTCTAGTGACTTGATCTGTTACAGTAGGCGTTTTGCATATCTGCTTATGTGTGTGATAGCTTTTTTTTACCTTAGCAAAGTGCTGAGACATGTTATTGTTTTCAGTTTGTAGCATTTGTGTTCATAATCGGATTCTTTTGAAAAATGAAACATTTACATGGAAAGATTCCTAATGGGTGACAAAAACAATGAAAAGATAGAAAGAATGTGTGAAAGAATGTGTGAAAGAATAGGTGTCAGTGTTCTTAAGAGGATGAGTATGAAATGAATGAAAAGAAATGTGTTAGGAAGAAGGGTTTTCTAAGGTCAGGCACGGGAAGGAAATAGGAAAACTTGGGATGACAAGGCACAGGAGAACAATGTTAATGAGGAAGAAGATGAGAAGCGAAAAGAAGAAAGTGTGTGGAAAATGAAGCAGTGTCTTGCAATGTCAAAGAATAGAAAGTGGGAAGGAGAAAGTGGTGGACAAGGGTGAAATATGAGTTTAAGAATAATGGGAAAGAGGAGAGAAGTGAAGAAAGATGTGCAAGAATAGAAAGTGATCTAATGGGTCAAGAGTAGAAGAAAATGCAGAAAAATGGTATCACACAGTTTTCTGAGTGTTGAAATGCTAGCTGTCCTAATTTTACTTACCAGTGTTTAGAATTGCTAAAAATGTGTGCTGTGTACTCTGACAGTTAGTGATGTACATGAGCATTAATTTTACTATTTCTTTTTCCAGGGTCATCGGGTATCCAAACAAGAGGAGTTGCACTTCCGACCCCTGAAGGGCCTGAAGGATCCCTTCACCACCGGCAACAGCACCATCACCAACCTTCTCTGTTTCACTCCCACGCCTCTGCTTCCTCCTCTTGCCTCTCTCCCTCCCAGGACTGTTGCCTGGATGCCTCCCTGCCCCACCACTCCCATCGGGCACAGCCATCCAAACACAGCCTGCACCACGTCAACAAAATCCTGCGTGCCAAGAAGCTGCAGAGACAGGCTCGTACAGGAAACAACGTGGTGAAGAAAAGGGGCCCCGGACGTCCTAGGAAACACCCATTACCCTCCCCGCCACCATCCCCACCCCCTGTGGTTGAGCTGAATCAGACACGGCACAGAGACAGAGTGGCAGAGCGGCTAGCAGGGGGAAGAGGGTGGGAAGGTGATACTGTGACAGATGCTATTGAGTCGGTAGTCCAGGGCCAGCGAAGAAAAGGTCAGAAGAGGAAGCAGTGGGAGAGAGATGGGGATGAGGAAGAGGAGGATGAGGTGGAAGAGGAAAGGGAGGTTGAAGAAGCTGAACAGCAGTTGCCAGAAAGAGAGGAGAACCTGGGAAACCTGGTGGCAAGGTCCAGACCTGGGACAGGAAGAAGCTGGCTTACCCAAGACGAGCTGCAGCACTTTCACAGGTAAGCAAATTTTAAATATGCTGTTGCATGTGAGCCTTTATTCCTGAGAGTTTCAGCTCTTGGACAGTAATGTTAGGTTGCAGTGCTGGCATGTATAGCAACATTTATTAAGTCCAGTTGTCACTAGATACCAAGTCATGGTTCTAATTTTAGCTCAATGGAGAGCAAGCCAGATGGCCACTGCTCCCCGGAGCGCCCAGGCACCGTCTCCAGGGAACAAGCTCCACCCATGCCCATAACCAGCCAACGAGAGAAGAGAGCAGCCAGACCTCCGAAGAAGAAGTTCCAGAAAGCGGGGCTTTACTCTGATGTGTACAAGACTGAAGAGTGAGTCCACAAAGACATCTTAAATAAAATCTTTTATTTGCTTCTGATATTATTGTTTATTTTAGAATGACATATGCAGTTTTTCTGCACTGCTAGTAAACTACCTTCACATTATTCTTTTCCTCTACTGCAGTCCCCGTAGTCAGCTACTGCAGCTAAAGAAAGAGAAGCTGGAATACATACCTGGGGAACATGAATATGGATTGTTCCCTGCGCCGATACATGTTGGTGAGTTTTAAACTGGATCAGATGTCATTTGTATTGTTGAATTATTAAGCAATTATTAAAACGTATGATTTGATTATGTAACTATTAATTGGCTAGTGTTTTGAATCTTATAAGCTATAAAAATGAGTTTTTTATGTTTCTGTATGCGGAGTTAAATCTTTAGCTTCTCTCCTTAAACTGGTTTCTGAAGCTGAATAACTCCTGGGAAGAGAAGTCACAAAACCCAGAAAAGCCTTTTTTATTTAAGTACATATCCAACATTCAAAGGGCTTCTGTAGTTTGCTCAGCAAATTAGCTAGATTACTCTGTTTCCAGGAGCAAGACCCTTCCTTTTTAGTTAAAAAGGCTTGTGTTTTTAGCTACGATAAGATGCAGCACAGATTTTTTCATCAAGTTTCATCAGGTTTATGTACATGCACTATCTGAATATAACTCTTAATTTATATACTACTCCCTTCTTCTCTTATGTTTATTTGCTCTCCCCAAATTTTGCTTGTTTTCTTCTTTTCAGGGAAGTACCTGAGACAGAAGCGCATTGATTTCCAGTTGCCTTACGACATCTTATGGTTGTGGAAACACGATCAGGTGATCAATCTTCTTTAGCATAAGTATTTTTTAGGGGTTTTCCGTGCTCAGATTGAAAGGCTAATGAGTAGTTAGATAATGTAGAAGCCAAGCTTTGGCTCATAAGTATTTTTTTTTTGTTTTTTTCCTCTTTGTGTTTACTTTTCTGCTTTTGTGTTTCAGCTTTACAAGAGGCCTGATGTCCCCCTTTATAAAAAGATAAGATCAAGTGAGTAGCTGGCTTTATTCCAGTGATCCAGCCATAATATAATTTATAGCCTGATCAATTTATGTTGGACCACTTCTCTGTTAATCCATAAGACAGGGATAGTTGCTTTGTTGGTTACCTTAGTAACTCTAAATAATGTTGCTGCTGTTATCAGTTTAATGCATTGTTTGCAAAACAGGAGTTAAATATATCTGGTCACACTTTGTGAGTGTCAAAACTGTAAAACGGTAATCCTCTGTTTATGTGTCACAGATGTCTATGTGGATGTTAAGCCTCTCTCTGGTTATGAAACAACTACATGCAACTGTAGACCTCCTGAGGGCTCGCCTGAGAAAGGCTGCCTGGATGATTGCCTGAACAGGTAAAGACAAATAACTGCATTTAATGGTGCCTTTTAGTAGGTTTCACGTAAGTGTATATAATGGTTTCTAGTTGTTATTATAGTAATGACATTATTGGTTTGTTTATATATTAAACAAATGTGAATGGAGTAGTGAACCAAAGAAAATATTATTCTACTGAAATCGTACCTGCTGTTAAAATAATCAATTTGTCACGGTGAAAAAAAAATTGTACATTATCCAGATACAGTGCACTTATTGCACTCTACATGCCACACTTATTATCCTAAATGTATTTACAGCTCAGTAAATCATTTTCACATGGTTATTTTGTACTTAAATAATAGCAGACTCCGAGCCAATCAGAATGCACCTGCACATGTACGGTTTCTGAAAATAGAGCTTTATCAATTTGTGATCTCAGAACAAGAACTAATGAGATATATAATGCAGACAAGCCAGTCATGTCAGTTGTTGAGCTATGATATGCAAGCTGTTGTCAGCTTTTTGGCCGTATGTTTTAACAAATTACAGCAGCTGCCACACCAACATCCTTTTTGACAGGGTGTCATTTAGTTTGGTACCAACCCCAAGAAACCTTCAGTAAACTTAAACATTAAACAAGTTAGACCTAGCAGTCATCATTGGATTGAGTACATTCAAACTTTGGAAACACAGGGGTGTGTACAGGTAGTCTGGTTCTCCCGCTTCAAAAAATAATGTATTAATCCTACTTATAGTAACAGCAGCACTTGTCTGACCAATGAGAATTTGGCTTGATGAACTAAACGACCAGTCAGCCTGGAGACTACATCCCTAGAATACATGACAATCATAGTGTCAAGAAAAAAACAGCAGTCTTAACCTCATTTTACATTTTTCAATTTCCATAGGATGAGCTTTGCTGAGTGCTCTCCCAGCACCTGTCCATGTGGTGATCAGTGTGACAACCAGCACATCCAGAGACACGAGTGGGTCCAGTGTCTGGAGCGATTCCGTGCTGAAGGCAAAGGTTGGGGCATCCGCACCAAGGAGTCTCTTCGCTCTGGACAGTTTATCATTGAGTATCTGGGAGAAGTGGTTAGCGAACAGGAGTTCAGGTAAGACAGTCAGTCAGCTCACTTACTGTGTGGTAAGTCTTGTCAGATGATTGAGTTTTTCTGCCTGTTTTGCTTCTTTTTTTGTCTCAGATGTGGAATTTATTGATCTAGGAAACTAACAAAAACCTCTCCTTTAATCCTTCACTGTTTAATGCTTATTGTATTTTAGGAGCCGTATGATGGAGCAGTACTTCTCCCACAGTGGCCACTACTGTCTGAACTTGGATAGTGGCATGGTGATTGACAGCTACCGAATGGGCAATGAGGCACGCTTCATAAACCACAGCTGTGAACCCAACTGTGAGATGCAGAAGTGGTGGGTGTCATGGCAGCTTTAAACCAGTTCCCTACTAATGCCCTTGTGGTGCTTTTGGGTTCTTACCAAGAAACAGATTTGGCTAAGTACTGAGCATGAGCAGTTGCCACAAGTTGTTATGGATGGATAATTGAGCGAGTTCTGGCATGAACCACATTTGTTAGACTGTGATGATAAATAAAGAAGACTGCTTTCACTCTCACTATGTAGCTGCTATAATCCAAATTAGTAAATTTTGCCACATTAGCACAGTTAGTTATTATTGGGTGGATTGAGTCTCAGAGGTTATTAATGCATGGTGTTAAACAAGCAATATTTCTGGATGTGAGAGAAGTGCCGGAGAAGCTGATTGGAAAGTGTTCCAGCTTGATAATTTGGTATTTGATTTTCTGAATGCTTCCGTCACTTAAGGTTAATGATCTGGAAAATAGACCAGCCCATTACCTAAATAGTTTGACTCAATTGCTATCAGTTTGGTCCTGATGATTCAAGTAAACTGAATAATTTCTTATTCCCTCTGTAATAGATAAGCTTGCTATAGTGAAAATACCAGAAAGGGTCAGAAAGATATGCAGAATACAGACAAATATAGACAAGGCCAGTGACAAATATTGCAGGCCTACACTTCAACCAGATAAACCTAAGACATGTGTAAGCGGGCACTGTGTATGCTTGTCAATATATGTTGCCCTAGTTTAGGTAGCTTACATGATAGCCCTAAAAGGGACACGTGCAGCAGGTGCACTTAACTGTAAATGAGAAGGCTCTACCTTGAAACCCCAGCCTTATTAATGCGGTTGTGTGGTGGTAATCTGATGTGATCACCTCCCTCCTTTTCTGCCTGTGTTCAGAAACCTAAATGGCTTAAAGTCCTTGCACCCTGCCAAAACAATTCACTAGTTTCCTGAGGGGTTGTTCTCACAGCATGACTAAATCCACAGCAATTGGAGCCCTGGCTGAGCCAACCACCCTGTGCCTGACTTTCCTAAGTGAAACCTACTCAGATTATCTTAAGTTGTTATAGTAAATCTGCAAAATGCGTCATCACTGTTAAACTCTCAAGATTCAATTATGGACAGCTAATGATCTCATAGAATTGACTATCTTACTGTATCCTCTGCCCTCCGACATAGACGAGCTCATAATCTAGGGCACTGGTCTGTGCATGCAATGTAGAGTGGCTGGACTGAAATAAAAGACTCCACATGGATGGTGGATTTTCAGCACAAACCCTGACGAGTCATCCATCTTGTCACAGAAGAGAGATTACATGCAGCCGGTCCTTAGATACAGCTGTAGTGCCTGAAGACAATGCGCTGAACCAGCTTTTTACCCCTATAGAAGGAATAAATTATCAAGTGGCTGGCAAACAGAATAGTGTGCTTTATTCTTAGAAGAATGGCAAAAAGCTGGAGCACTGCTTTATTTGAAGGGGAGAAAAATAGGGATTACAACGTGTTGAACATTTGCCACACTAGTACTTTTGCCCTTTTGTCCCAGTTTTAGAATGCATTTAATGTAATTGTCTTTCTAACTTCAATATTCAACTTTGAAATCAAGTCAGATAAACTTGCCTTCAGGGAGAGGGATATTTAAAATCTGCTTTAGATGTTCTACTTTCCATCCCTAACCCAGAATTGAACCCATAGAAAAATGTTGAACTCTGTGAAATACAGCACTACACTTAATGTTTTGCTCTCTATCAATCATTGTCAAAGTGAGTGACTTATGACCAGAAACCATGACTTGAAAGGCCTGATTTTCCTGTAATTTTGTTCAGACCTGAAATAGCATGCCTGTTGCATAATATGTACAACCTGTAAGGAGGAGCACTATCTATCTATTTTGGAAACTGTTATGTCAGGAAAACTACTGCTACAGTAAGCTTGCATCTTGACATTTTATCATATCAAAAATGCTGAACTTATTCATTTCACTTCTATTTTGCAGGTCAGTAAACGGAGTGTACAGAATTGGTCTCTTTGCTCTCAAGGAAATCAGCAGCGGCACTGAGCTCACCTATGACTACAACTTCCATTCCTTCAATACAGAAGAGCAGGTAAAGGACTAGTGACTAATTTGACCTGGGGTTGGCTGATATGTCGATCATAATTTGGTAAATGAACATGTCACTGCTAACAGCTAACCCCAGCCCATCTCATCTCACGTTTCCCTGCCTACATGCTGGCCATGTCATTGTGTTAATCAGCAGCCTCTCCAGTGAGTCTCTCATACTCAGCTGTAATCCTTGTTCTGTTCTTCGTGAGACCTGCTGTGAAGTGGAAAGCCACTCCAATCAGAACCTGTAGCAGGTGGAGAACTGGTTCATGTGCTGCTACGGCAACATCAGCAAGACTGCAGAACGAACAAGGATGCCACAACGTGCAGTCGGGATAAGATATCCAACTACCACTGCCAGCTGCAATCTAAAAGCAGTAGAGTGAGACTCACAGGAGAGGCCACTGATTTATTTGAGGACCACCACAACAGCATCCTTGTGACTTTGAAAACCGAATACAGCATGGTAGATAAGGATTAATGTTGAATGGACCAGTATCTAGAGTCTAGATTTTTGTGAATTGGGGGTTTAGCCTTGAGTGGAAGTGACAGGTTTTGTAACCATATGCATTTGTTTAACTAAATCTGTGGGTCTTGACTGTACGCCACAACATTGTCATGTGAGGCTTTGGCCAGACCACCCACCCTTCGGGATGAAATAAAAACTTTTTTTTCTGGGACATCATCACAGCTGCTTCTATTTCAGCAAAACCACTTTCTTACATAATGTACTATATACTCATTTATTTTTATGGCGCTTTATTTTCTCTACAGCAAGTGTGTAAGTGTGGCTCAGAGAGCTGCCGGGGCATCATCGGAGGGAAGAGTCAGCGAATTAATGGCTTGCCTGGAAAAACAGGAGGGACACGGCGGCTCGGTAGACTCAAGGAGAAGAGGAAGTCCAAACACCAGCTCAAGAAACGAGTGAGTGATTTATGTACATAGAAGCACTGGAAGTTTGTGTTGCTGTCAGTTAAATTAGGGCTAGATAACAACTGGATAACCTTAATAGCCAAAGAAAGGGAGCACTTAAAAATCTGTTTAAAAGGCTTTATGTGTACGTCTTATCGTCTAGTTTTATGCTATGATTTTGAGTGAAGGCTATAACCTATTGTTATTGCCTGGAAATATGTGTCTGGTTCTGCCTTCCTAAATATCAGCTGCAGTGTCTATGTAGGGCACAAATGTCTCACAGGTACCTTTAGTGGGCCACAAAGCTTCTAAAAAAAGTTACTCAGAGTACCTTAAAGGGTATATTTTTAAATTAGGGCTTATTTCCTAGACAGTATGCTATGTCAGATTTTACTTTAAGGCTTTCAATATAATTCACAGTTTAAAGCTGTCAAATTCAGATTGAATTTGAACTCTTAAGTTAATAGGGTAAGGAGTGGTTTCTGTTAAGATCAGAATGTCCTTTAATACAGCCCTTTACATCTTCAGGAGGAAGAGTCAAGTGACAGCAGCAAGTTTTACCCTCATCTCATGAAGCCCATGTCCAACAGAGAGAGGTAAATGCACACAAACTGACGCACAAGCAATACAGAAGAGGAACAGGCCTGTGTTGGTGCAATTGATAAAGCATGTCTGATACACATGTTCACGGTTCCTGTAAACCTTCTGCAAAGGAATCCACTGAGATCTCTTACTCATATGTTTTTGGAAGCAACTGTTTACCCTGAACATCTTTTATAATACTAAAACTGAATTTTTGCTGTCCATCATTAATAGACTAGTGTAGTGGCAAATGGGATTGCTCATTTATCATATAACAAATCTGACATATCAAGCGCGAGATGCGAGTTAATGCGACCACGTCTCTCCCTTAATCACCAGAAACTTTGTGCTGAAGCACCGAGTGTTTCTCCTGAGGAACTGGGAGAAGATGAGGGAGAAACAGGAGCTGCTGAAGAGAGAGGGTGAGAGAGAGAGAGACGCCAGCAGCCTCTCGATATACACCCGCTGGGGAGGAGTTATCCGTGACGACGGCAACATCAAGTCAGGTGAGTGTACAAGCTTTAGGGTTGGAAGTATTGTAAATGTGGGAAAGCAAGAAATCATGAAAAACCAAAGTGTGAAATCTGCTTTAGTGGCTACAGTTGAAATGTGTAGTGATAGAATTAAGCTAAGACGACACTGGAAGGTGCTGTTGAATCTAAGTGTAATCTGTCCCAGCTGTAAAAAACTTTGTGAGAATGTAACTTCAGTGTATATGATCAGAACTAAAGTTGTTCTAAAAAAAACTGGTCTATAATACTCATGTCCTGTTTCCAGATGTGTTCCTGACACAGTTCTCAGCTCTGCAGACGTCGCGGTCGGTACGCACACGGAGACTCGCTGCTGCTGAGGAAAACACGGAAGTCACACGCACTGCTCGCCTTGCACACATCTTCAAGGAGATTTGTGACATGATCACCAGCTACAAGGGTCAGTGTTCATTGTTGAGAAATGCAGAACATGTAACTTGTTTTACCATTCCACTTTATGTTCTAATTAGTATGTCCCTTAGCATGATCTGAGGTCCGATCAGGCCTTTAGAAAGCATCTGTCAGTGTGTTTATACTTGTTCCAGCTATTCAGAGTGTTAAAGCTCTGTGATTGAAAAATGATGACGAAAATGTTTTTCTTTTGTTTTACCTCAGACTCTGCTGGTCAGACACTTGCTGCTCCGCTGGTTAACCTCCCATCCAGAAAGAGGTAAGATTCTAAGCCCGCATGCCGACTGCTCCATTCATAATATTTTGCTGTTTTCCAGACAGCCACTTTGCTTTATCTTGTCTATCAGCGTACAGCACCCACATAGTGTAACAGTTTTATCTGTCGCCACACATTTGAGCCGTGACAGCCTGTGAGTTGATTCTTTTCCAGTATTGATAGTAATCAGTTGGTGTCAAAACAATAACAGCTCATTATTTTCTCTTAACTACATGCTGCTAATGCTGTCGTAATCAAGGATTTTGTGTCCATGCAGACCCATTGATACAACATTGATTTTGCTATAATCAGATGTAATATTTTGTGTTTTCAAGTTGGCAGACCAGCTTTGAAGGTACTAATCCTGCTGTCTTTGTGTGTCACCAGGAACAGCCAGTACTATGAGAAGGTGTCTGACCCTCTGGACCTGAGCACCATAGAGAAGCAAATCCTCACCGGCCATTACAAGACTGTCGAAGCATTTGACACCGACATGCTCAAAGTGTTTCGCAATGCGGAGGTAAGCAAGTGTCCCATCAGTTGCTACCATTAATGATACCTCGCTATTAACTAGGAGAAATGAAGCAAAAATATCTTTCCGTACACATACATCATTTTATAGTTTAGTTTAGCATGACATGCTGCTGGTAAAAGGAAAACTGAACAATGGCAGCAGCAATCAAACATAAAGAAACTATGGACCTGGGGGGAACTAAACTCAGAAACTAAATTAGGAACTAAAAGTCTCTTTTGTGCATTCTTGTTTGCATTTTATTTTTGTGTTTCGTTTGCAGAACTACAAAGATTAGACAAGTTAGTTCAGTGAACAGTAGCAGCTGAAATGTAACTTCATACACAAGGAAACAACATCACAGAGTTGTTGTGTTGTTCTTTGTGTCTGTCATTGCATTCCTCTGGCATTTGATGCGAAGGCAATGACACACTTGTCAGTTGTAAATGACCATCTGCGTGTTTATGGCTATTTATTGCTGCTTTAGACAGCCATGAATACATCAACAAATAGTTTAATTACAACTCAGTCCTCACATTCACTTCCTCTCCCTCATTCACTTTTTTGATCTAACAACTGCTGCTTCCTCACTCTGTTTTTCCTTATTGTGCTCTTTAAAAACTTTCCAATACTGATAAATGGCAAGATATGTCACCTCTCTTTAACTACTTCCTTGTTTTGTGTATGAGTAACATTAAAACTTAGAAGCATCAACTTGATAGTTACTGAACCTTTACAAAGTTCTAACCCTGGAGCAGGCAGCTGGAAATCTTATACAGGAACTAAATATAGTTCCTGGTTCCTCTGGTGGAAATGCAGGTTTACGTTCTGAATTACTCAAATGATTCTTGGCCCCATGGGAAAGTTCATTTAGTGGTAACCGCCTATTTGTTTAGTGCTGAGGCGTAAACCCACTGCCAAAAGAGGCACATCTGTTATTAATCTGTGCAAACATTAATATTTTTAGTCAAATGGCTCATTGTCTAAAATTTGGAAAATATTTAGTTGCAAACTAGATGCTTAATCAGTGTTATAGATCTGTTGGTTTGTTTATGGCAGCAATCATTAGAAAACTCAAACTCGGTGATTGCATGAAGGTTAAAGCTGATGCAGCATCCAGTCTTCATCATGTAATGGCACTGATAAGAGGAACACTTGTGAGTCTCTTGAGTGTAATCTCAGAGTCTTAGAGCTCAATCAATTTCAAAAAGCCTAATCAAAATCATCATTAAAGCCGTTACTGTGCAGGTTCAACACATTCTTCCTCCCACTCAGCTATTGCTTTTCATTCTTCCTGTCTGGCGCAAAAACACCTCTCAAATGGGATATAACTCCACGCCCGCTGATCCCCTGCACACACGTTGCAGACCCTTTTGATTTACATCTGTATAGCTTAGCAGTTTAAACAAGTGCCACTTGAAAGCTCTCAGGGTAGCTTACTCTTCCAGTCAGAGAAGTTTGAAGTGGATGTATAAATTAGAATCACCCTTTTGCCACAAGGCTCTTTTTGGCAAACTGAGGAAAAACGTGAGAGGAATGTGGATTATTGTTAAATTGAGGGCTGTGGGGTGTAGCCTTCTGTGTGGGATCTTGGCAGCTGCAAAGACAGTTTTGAATGCGTCTTTCTGTGTCAATGACCTTTGTCCTGCAGGAAATTGCCCGTAGACCTGCAGGCAGATCAGCTGAAAGACTTGGCTGAGTGACTGAATGATGAGCGTGTAATTCTAGGGTCAAATGTGCACCCTCCTGCCTGCTATATGATTTATATCATCTCTTTACTGTTTGTGAGGTCTTGTTGTCCTTGTGCTGTGAGTCAGACTATGTTGGTATGAAATCCACTAAGCAGATTTCCTGTAAATGTATTATTCTCCACTAAAAAATAAAGCAGCTGCATTTACGATTGTCCTGTTTTCCCACCAGAAATATTACGGCAGGAAGTCATCGGTGGGCAGGGACGTGTGTCGACTGCGGAAAGCTTACTACAGCGCTCGTCATGAAGCTGCAGTCCAGATTGATGAGATTGTGGGCGAGACAGCTAGCGAAGCAGACAGCTCAGACTCGCTGGAGCGCGACCATGGTCACCACCACCACGGAGGAGGAGGGCCGGGGTCCCACGACAAGGACGACGACGTCATCCGTTGCATCTGTGGAATGTACAAGGACGAAGGCCTGATGATTCAGTGTGAAAAGTGCATGGTAAGGAGTAACAGTAACTGAAAAAGCTGGTGAACCGTCTTTGCTCTGACTGGCCTAGAAAGAAATGTGTTTCCTATCATTTCTTATGGTCTCACTGGCTGATGTGTTACACCTGTTGTAGTGAGAATGTATCTCCAGAGAGTTCACCTATCTAAGGAGTGCTTTGTCAAGGAGATTTTCCAAGGAGAGTTCACAGACAGTCCTTTGTGTATATTATCTGTTATTTTTAGATAAAGAAAACAAAGAGGTTAGCAAATATTGATGGAGCTTATGTTCAGAAACATGCCATGCTGTGAATCATCAGCACTGAGGAGAGTCATATGGTGGAGTGTCGACGCTTTTGACTCATTACCAGCTGGGTAGTGACTGATTTCAGCAGTACATTTTTTTACTTTGTGCATTTGTGCCATTCAACCGGTGTTTTTGTCGCAGGTATGGCAGCACTTCGACTGCATGCGGCTGGAGACTGAAGTGGAGCACTATCTGTGTGAACAGTGTGACCCTCGGCCTATAGACAGGGTACGTCCATCCCCTCAAAACAGCCGCAAACGCTCAACTTATCAAAGTCTCTTTCTGTAACACATTTGCCTCCGCCCTCTTCCAATCTCACTTCTATGTGTTGTTGTCACTGCAGGAAGTTCCCATGATACCCCAGCCCAGCTACGCCCAGGCTGGCTCTATCTACTATATCTGTCTCCTTAGAGATGACCTGCTGCTACACCAAGGTAACGAAACAATAGAAACCAGCAGTCATGAGCTCACACATGCTCGGAAAGGTCCAGTCTCTGTACTTATAGAACAGTTTTACAGCCCTTGAGTGTTTTGTCTTTGCCAACCTCCACTGCTCAAGCACAACATTTTGATTTAATGACGCACAGAGCGGTTATAGATGTGACAGGGTACACTTGTGATCCAACCACACCCATGTGAGATGCTGGGAGAGCTTAGAAGAGAATTCATAGAAGGACATGCATATTCTAGACTCCAATAAGATAGTGGGAAGGATAATAATAGTAATAATATGAGTAATCAGAAGTGGAAAAGGCTTGAAACTTTCAATCACTTAGGGCAGAAACATTGATTGTCAACCTGTTGTTAAGTTATTCTTTATTCTTTAGGCTACGTTTTAAAAAACTGAATTAAAGCAATCTTTTAAATATTCTTTTCAAAGCTGGAACTCTTGCTGTAAATTTTATCGTGTTTCGACCTAGCATGAGCCAGGGGCTAGTTATGGGCTATTACTGGTTCAGTGTTGGTTCAAATTGCAGACATGCGAAGAAGTAGTTTGCTTTTCCATGGACTAGAGACACCAATAGAATCATTTCAAACTGCCTATAGATACGCATGAATTTACATTACTGAAGCTCCTACTTGTTTATTCTGAACTTTTGTGTAAGAGATCACAGTGCAGAGAGAGCTACCCTACTGCTCATTATTCATCTTGTTTTCCTGCTGTTCAGTGCTTTAATATTGCCAGTCAGCATTTATAAACTCTGCTGCAAATCATCGTTTGTGAACACAGCTCTACGTGTTGTTAAGTGGCAGCTGGAAGTATTAAAATGTCAAATGGCAGGGGATATGAGAACAAAACTGCACTGGCTTTCCACACATTTTTTCTTCTACGTTGGATGAGACATACTACCTCTGTTTTTGTTTTCAAAATGGCAGTCACAAAGTTTTAGCTCGCCATTATTCCACCTTGTGTAGGCAAGTCTTGAATCTAGACCAGCGAGAGGTTGGTGCCACTCTGCAACCAGTTTTCCTGGTCAGAGCCGAATCTTTGGCTGTCAGAATAGCTCTCAGCCCTTGAACATCCCAGGTGGAAAAGCGGTAATAGGTAACAAGTTGCTTAAAACTAAAAGTTTAATGAAAAACAACAGGCCACTTTGTGTATCCCAGTGTTGAAGTGAATCTTGAGCAAAATTGTGTTTGCAGTCCAGCCCTGATTACCTTTAAACCCTATGATTCGCCAAACTTTAATTCTCTGCAGAATTTGGACCAAAAATGCAACTGAGGTGTTATATTTTACCTGTCAAGTGATTGAACAGTCAAGGTGTCAATTTCTGGTGAAATATACCATTGCCGACATGTAACCTGCCAGCGCGTGTGTGTTGTGTGCAGGTGACTGTGTGTATCTGATGAGAGACAGCAGACGCACACCTGAGGGCCAACCTGTCAGACAGTCTTATCGTCTCTTGTCGCACGTCAACCGAGACAAACTTGACATCTTCCGAATTGAGAAACTGTGGAAGAATGAAAAGTAAGTTTATCACATGCACTGCTTTGAACAGGCAACATAATGTACTATAGATGCCTGCAAGTGAGAATAAAGTTACATGTGAATGAACTGTATTCTGAAGAAGCTTCTTGCGGAATATTTTTGTTTTCATCAAGCTGCACTATATAGTTTAATTTGACGTCTTTTTATGTGTTCCCTTAAAATCTAAAGGGGTGAGCGGTTTGCCTTTGGCCACCACTATTTCCGTCCTCATGAGACACATCACTCTCCATCACGGCGTTTCTACCAGAACGAGCTATTCCGCATGCCGCTCTATGAGATCATCCCCCTGGAGGCAGTGGTGGGAACCTGCTGTGTCCTCGATCTCTACACTTACTGCAAGGGTGAGGGGGAAAAAAACACACACAGGCAAACTCATACATGCTGGTTTGAGTTACCGAACAGTCTTGAATTATTTTGACCATTTTGAATGAGTAATTCTTTCAATGGCTACTGCTGAGATTTCCACCCCGAGGTGTGAATGTGTGTAAATATTAATATGAAGCAGGACAGTGCCAATAAAAGAAGGTTAATATTCCTGTTTTGTCTGAGCTTTAAACTCGGACAAGCTTTGACCAACCTGCACCAAAACATGCATATTTTATAGTCCCTTCATTGCCGTGTTCTTCCCACAGGACGGCCAAAGGGCGTGAAAGAGCAGGATGTGTACATCTGTGATTACCGCTTGGACAAGTCAGCCCACCTGTTCTACAAGATCCATCGAAATCGTTACCCAGTCTGCACCAAGCCATATGCCTTCAACCACTTCCCCAAGCGGCTCACACCCAAAAGAGACTTCTCGGTGAGATTCATGGGGGGTCCTGACAGGGTGGGGCGGCTGCACTGGGATCTGTTACTGATTTATAAACGCTGAAAGATATTTTAAGAGTGGAGGTAATATTACAGCCCGGGGCATCTTTTGCCTCTTATTTTTCTCGCAGTGTTTAGGCAGCCTGCGGCACAGTCACAGGTGGAGGTGGTGCGAAGCACAATCAAATGAGAAAACCACACTTGCTCATTGTCACCTGCAAGGAATACTCACCTTTTGTCTCTAGTGTTAGCTTGTTTAAAACTATATTTTTGTTTGGCAAATTATCGCTTGTGTAAATTTTAATACTGACAGACTGAGATGATAACAAAGCTTCAGGCAAATTAAAAAGCAATTTTCTGGTCAGTATGTAGTTTCTAAGTTCTCTGTAGGAAATTTGTTCAGATCTTTGTCAAAAAGCTTTAATTAAGGTGATTTATTTCTGCTTTTCACTGATTTAACTGCACATTTGCAAACCTTGTCCGTCTTTGCTATCTGAAACCTAGCTGAGCTTTGACATTCTTTCAGCCTCATTATGTTCCTGACAACTACAAGAGGAACGGAGGCCGATCGGCCTGGAAAAGCGAACGGCCCAAAGAAGCTGGTGGCTGCGAGGACGATGGCTCTTCTTGTGACCGGGGCGAAGATTTCCCACCTGAGGTGGAAGACGGAAGAGGAGTGGAAGACGACATGGACATGGCTCCAGAGGATCCTGAACTTCTTACCACAAAGCCCAGAAGAGCAGAACGGGAAAGAGAGGGCGACGAGGATGAAGACGAGGAGGAAGAGGAGGAGGAAGGACAGGAAGCTGAGGAGCGCAAGGAGCTGGAGGACAGTACCACCGAGAGGATAGGGGAGATGCTTGAACTCCCGTCGTCCTCGGCCTCCTCGCCGCTGCACCACCCAGCGCTGGGAAGGAGGGAGGCTCAGAGGGAACGACTCAACAAGATACTGTTGGATCTGCTGCACAGAACACCCAGCAAGAACGGTGAGGGACCGGGAACACAGCAGGGGGGTAGGTCCACATATGAATGAGGGTTGCTGTTACATGTCATTCAACCATATAAGACACACAACATAACGCTTGATCACTATTATAATTCTAAATGAAGTTGGGGCAAGAAACTGTTCGTTTGAGGGAGTGAGTGTGAAGAAGAGGAAGCAAAATCTGCAGCTCAGATTTTGCTGTTACTCATATTTATGTTGTACTCTGTCCTACCAAAAGAATCTAAATCTAGACTAATTCTTAACACTCAGTCTGAGAGGCTAACCTCCGTTCTTAACTGTTAAAGGTGATATATTTTTCTTATAGACTAAATTATCAATGTTTGCTGTAGAGCTCCATTCTTGTCCTAGAACTATTAAATATTAAAACACATTAGTGAACCACAGAGTTGCACTTGGTGACATGTTTCTTTGTTAGCATAAACAAACACACCATTTATTTGGAGGTAATCCAACATACACCATCCAGCTGCCAAAAAGCACAGATCTATGTCTTCTTCATGAGGAATAGATTTAAAATATAACATTGATGGCTTATATATATTAAAATATATGTATATTTTGCATATGTACATGGATTTATGTAAAATATTGCCCACCAGCTGTTTCATAGTAAGTCCTTCCTAAGGCACCATTTTGTCCTGTCATCAGTAAGAGAAAAAACACCTTTGCTACTTTCACCTTTGCTGTGTCATTGATATATTACCCTGTGTGTCTTCTGTGTAGCTTCTAATTCCCCTTCTTTCTCTCGGTCTTTCTTTTTACAGCCATCGATGTCACTTACCTCCTTGAGGAGGGTGCAGGGCGGCGGCTACGGCGACGGACGCTCGGATTTGGTGATTTCGTAGGCAGAAAATAACGTTTCTACGTGCCTGTTAAGCACACTGCCTTTCACTGTCGTGAGCAAGGGGCAGAAAATGGAGAGACAGCGAGAAGGGAGACGAGCATTGTTGGTTATCCACCCATTAAGGACCACAATGCATCCCTGCGGGCCTCTTCCAGTTTACCTCTTCCAAGACTGCCATCTCAAACCTGAGAGGGTGGAGGGGGTTTGGAATCGCTGACTCCATGGCAATTGCAGCTTTTCAAGAGTTCTCAAGGAGCTTGGAGAGAGAGCTGACTTAGACTTCTTGCTTATTTAAGTAGTATCATGCAAAACCAGTTTTTTAAAATGAACATAGGAGAAATAACCCATGCACTTAAATGCATTGAACATTACAAACATGGGTAGATGAATTCCACTAGCAAGCATCAGAAACAAGTGGTACTGAACAGGGATGGATGGAGGGCGGGTTGGCTGATTGTTTCGGTCAGTGGGGAAGTGAATGCTGGAGAATTGTTCCCCCTAGTGGGACCTAGCTGCAATGAAAAAAAAATGTAACAGATAAGAGAATATCTGCGCCGGGACCGTAGGGGGGAAAATGGCATAGGAGAAAGTTGAGCGGTGTGCTCAGATGCTGCTCATAAGAAAAGAGAGAACAAGGGTGGTGAACTGCACTTTTGGTACCATGGATATTGTGAAGCTCTGTGTAATGTATCTATAATGAAAACACACTAACACTCTCACAGTATTGGATGATGCAGTCTGAAAAAAAAGCGAGTTAAAAAGTCTATTATCTCTTTCCTGTTATACTGTAGTAACTCATTTAGGAACAGAAGAGGCCTGTGGTGTGTTTGTTTTTAGAGTAAAGGGAGGGGAGGGAGGATTGCGTGTGCGCTTTTGTCAGTCAAAGTGTCTTGTTATGATTTTTTATTTTTCTCGTGAGGCAGTCAGCTTCGCCCCTCGTTTTTGAAGTAACATGATTCACCAGCTTAACTAAATCAGGCGTGGAGGGGGGACACCGGCTTCAACTGTAACGCCTTACACAGCCGTGCTCTCCGACTGCCTTGCGTGCGAGTGTGTGCGTGCGTACACACCTGTTGTGTGTCTGCACTCTGCCAGATTTCATGAAAATATACCTTTTTAACAAAAAAATGAAAAAAAATTAAGGGCTCGATGGCAATTAACAGTTTTAAGAAAACTATGGAAAACAATTAACATGAAATGTATCGTGATGGTCATATTTTCTTATATTCTGTGAGACGGGTGGGGCGGTATATACTGTACATTGGGAGGGGGAGGGACTTGAGATCTCTTTTTTTGTCTTTAGACTATGTTCCTGGTTGCCATGGAGAATGTTTTAAAAAGAAATTGTGATATTTGATGAGATTTCTTTGTTTTTTCCCCCCAAATGCCTCTGCTAAAAAGGGACAGCCTGCAATGTCCCAGTGCGGTAAACTGACAGAGACGAGAATGAGACACTGACAGAGGGGAGGGAGGGAACGGGAAGCTGTACAGTGCCAAGTTATGTAAATATACACACTTTACATTGAGGAGTGTCTCCAAAAGCAATATCTTGAAAAATGGATTTTGTTTATTATTGTACTGTACAGGACTCAGCCCTAAATGTATTATGATTATTATAATGATGATAATATTATAATTTCTTCCGTTTGTATTACTATAATGAAGACACTTAAGCTCGGAGGAAAAACGATTTTTTTAATGTCCAGAAAATCTCACCGTAACTGTCCTGACGACATAAAAACTTAAGCTGAGTTTTCGTTGCCTATAAATGAAATTCATCTATGTACTGCATGAGCGAGAAGAATGTCAAACGGACACAGAAGGCATTGGGACATGACAGTGACTCAGCAGCGACACCTTTGTCACTGAATATTGTTAATAATATTACTTTTTAAGGAGAAATGTACTCCTTGTTTTTTGCTGCAAAGTGTTGAACACTAAAAAAACAAACCAACATAAAAATGTTATGATATTTTTAAAAACGGGGACAGAAACAAAAGTAAAGCTGTCAGCCCAATATCATGTTATTATTTTTTGTTCTTTCTTTCAAATAGGAAATGGTTCCGTTTTGTGATAGCGGTCATTGTATGATGCTTGTACTTGTATTTGTGTGTTTTTTGTGTGATTCGTTTAGTTATTTTTAGACAATCACAAAATAAGATGCAAGCATTGTAAATGGCAGACTGGCGGACATTTTGTGATGTGTACAGTTTGTCAAAAAACTTCTTCCACTCGTTAAAAGTTTGTAATTATGATTCTTAAGTCATGAAAAATGCTGTTGGTTTTTACTTTTTGTTTTATATTTGTTTTTTTGTTTGTTTGTTTTTTTAATAAAAAGCACTACATTATTGTGAATATACTTCATGGTCTTTTTGCTTCGGAAAACTCTCACAAATACAAAAATGTAGCATCACATTGTAGTAGTTGATCAGGGGTCATAGAAAAGATCTCAGGTTTCTTTCAACCGTAGACTTAAGGACTAACAGTGATGTTTACAGTGATTTAAAACAGAAACAAACCAATAGCAGTTAAAACATTCTACGGAATTTATTCAGTAATGGATGGATAATTCATCTGATCATCTATGTCAGTGTTGGGTACTAAAGGTAAAGTACTCCTGCTTAAAATTCCGTGTCTTTAAGTTATTTTTTGCATGTTACATAATAGAAATCCTTCATTGATCTGATTCTCATTTAGTAAATGAACATTTGCTTAACATACTGACTCAACTGAGCAATTTCATACTTAGATTCAAATTCTCCAGACAGAAAATAACTTTTTGGCACCTAATGTTCAAGTGCAAACTTTTGTGATAGTACTGCACTTAAATATGAATAAGCTACATACATATTCCTGTGAATGTTAATGCTCTCGTTGCTATTACTAACATAAATATCACTTAAATTCTTTTATTTTCCAACAGTGGTGTTGTTAGGCCCAGGCATCTGAGGCTATAGCCTCAAATGTTTTATAAAAAGCACAGGTTATACCTTTTTCCCGTAAGTAAGAATGATAATAATATATATTTTTTGAAAATAGTCTTGAATCTATCTACATCATTGTGACGGTGCATCAAAGCCTTCAGAAATAGTTCATTAAAATTTGGGGATTTTATTCTTAAAAGTCAGATCTGTTTACTAAAGTCAGAATATTTTTCTGCCATATTAAGTGTTTTTGTATGGACATTTTTTAATTTCGCAGCAGGATTTTTGCAGCAGAAGTCTTATTGTGTGCATGATTGCTTCCCCATAACTGCATATAGAATGTGGCTGCTCTAATAATCAAACAAAATATGGCAACAGCTAGTGAAGTAGTGATTAAAACAAATTTTATTGTTTTCCTGCAAGCTGCTGTAAGTTGTGATTGAGCTATGGATAGATTTTTTTTGTCAGCAACACAGGCAGATGATTTTCTCTAATTGTTATTAGATATTTATATGTATTATATATATATATAAATTTATATAATATTTATATATTATTTTTGATATTGTATTACTGGACTTTATGGGTGAACTTTCTCTCCTCCCCCCCAACCCCACTCTCACCTGCATCACCCAAATTACTATGAAATACAATTTATGACAACAAGTATTTCCAAGGCATAACTTTACATATGATTGTAGCTGTAAAGCATTATAAATAGGCATTGTGATTTAAAGCACACAGTTAGAGAGCCACGAGCTGTCAGCACTCACTTTGATATTATTGTGGACCATAAGCTAAGCAGAGAAAGAAAGTGGGTTGGACTTTCTTTGCCTGCCTCACATTTTATATTAATTTTAATTTAAAAGTTGTTATTAATCAGGTTACATTTTTAAAGAATTCTGGACTGGTCTAAGTGTATCCAGATCCTGTGTTTTCCACCAAATCTTTACTCGTGTCCGTTTTCAAATATACTGACAGCAACGGAAAATCTCGCGATAGCTCACCGGCTAGACTCAGACTTGGTCACCATGGTAACACTACTGACGCCCGGACGGTATTAGCGCAACTAATTTGTGTCTTTTGTTCAATTACTCAGCTGCCTCACTGCATTTCGACTTCAGGACACAAAAAATGTCTCGAAAGAGGCAAGTAAAAGAGAAAGCAAACGCTGAAGATGAGGCCCTGAAAAATAGAGGTTAGGACGAGTTTTTCATCAGCAGGTCGACAATCAGAGTTTACAAGCTAGCAAACTGCTTTACTGTGCTAGTTGTCTGCCAGTTAGCTGTCATTTAAATTAACTTTAAAATATCCGAAAAAATATAATTTCACACTAAATATTGTTTTTACAACTTCCAGTTTCTTTAACTATGAATTCATGAACATACGTTTTGTGCTGGAAAAACTATTATTTAGTTAGCTAACATTATATTATCATGAGCATTTTAGTGTTTTAGCTAGTTGAGATGCAGCTTACTTCTGCTACTTTATTTGATGCTGGGCAGTTATTGTTGTACAACATCATATTTTGTTCATGTCCCTATTCATTTGAATTTTATTTAATTTAACATAGTTCCGATACAGAGAATTTAACTGATGTGCTCCACAGTTTAGTACAGCTATTTGTAATTTTAAACTCTTGTCTTTAGTTGAGCTTTTACCTTGACAGTTTAATTATGTCAACATGTGTTTGGTATGTTAAGTCTTAATATTCATGACAAAAAACTACAACATGTCTCCCTGTAAGGACATTCTGACTGCATCATGTAAAAAAAAGTACAAGCAAAGTACCTAAAACTTGTATTTAAGTCCAGTATTTCATACTTTAATATGGTTTCATTTTGATGAGTTTACTATTTTAAAAGTAAACTCATTAAATGAAACCACATTAAAGTAAACCATATTAAAATATAAAATACTGGACCTGAATACAAGTTTTAGTAGTAATAGTAGTCACTGCTTTTAATCATCCAAACATACTCAGCTCACATACCATGTTGCATGTCTCTTCATTATGACATCAAGTTGTTTACATATTATAAGGTTTTAATGATACAACATTTATGCAGCCTGAAATGCCATATAAGCTCTAAAATGTTCTCTCATTGCAGCAGTACACTACAGTAACCCAGCATGCACTGGGAAGAGGCACAGTCAACAGGGAAAACTGGGTGTTAGCTGATGCATTCAAAGTGAACTGTAATTGGTGTTGAAATTTCATCACAGCCCAATCAGTGGTTATTTTGTTACCACTATAGGACTCTAACCTTTAGTTCTGGGTTTCATGCTCATTGCGTACTTGACTACTGGCCCTTTGTTGTTCTACAGGTCAGACTCCAAATGAAACACTGCCTTTGCAGACCTTTGGTAAGTAAATTTATCAGATTGTTTTCCTTGCTTTGGTCATGCTGACATGGGTTGAGGTTTGTCTGGTCAATCTCTTATCCCCACTGTTCTGCAGATGAATATCAGTGCTCAGGAAATGTGGAGGCTGACTTCCCCGGACTTTGTGCTCTTCTGGACTTGAAGGACATCCCAACTGTCTGCACGAAGCACCCAACCTCCTCCAACACTGAAGCTGAAGGAGAGGATGCAGGTAAACACTACCTAAACAGTTCTGTACCAACAGAGAAAGATATATGGCATAAAATATGTGCATATTTTCCCGAATTGAGTATTGGTAAACTTCTCTTTATGTGCAAGTCATACAGAACCAAAGACTAAATATCTAGGAATACTTGTACTGCATAGATCATCATGTAGGAAATGTGAATGCACAGTAATTGTCCTTTTTATGATCTCAGCTTCCATTTACTTACCATATTTTACCTCCAGAAGACAATCAATCACGTATAAATACTGCACCTTTCTGGTCAAAGCCATGTCTAAAAGTGGAGCTGGAGAGTGAAGATCCCCTCGGTGCCAAGAGCATGAAAATATCTGGTAAGAGGAAGAAAGGAAATGTTCATAACTGTATTTCCCTTTGGTTGACATTTAAATTTTTCACTTTTTAAAGTCTCATTTGTGTTCCAGAGCAGTGTGCAACCAACTTTGACTATCTGTTGTCATGTCATTCAGTATTTCTCCTAAAATAATACAGATGCTGTGCTCTCTATCTCGTCAGGGATTGAAGAAATACAGTTTATTGAATTGAAACATGCTGCGCAAAGAGCAATATCAATGTGTCTAATTCATCAGGAAGTGACCTCTTAATAGAGTGACACGAATTCTCATTGGAGCAACTGAGCATTATCTTTGAAATGTTTGGTAAATTTGCCATGAATACACAGGGTGGAAGGTGAATGAGCAGATTTTCCTAGTGCTACAGAAGATGCTTCCCTCCATCGTCCAGCTACAGAGCCTTCGGTGAGTAATGAGCTGCCTGGGAGCGGCGCACTCTTGTTACAGTGAATAGGGGTTACAGCTGTCACTGTTTTGTTCTACTTTGTTTGTGTAATCTTGTCCACGGTGTCGCAGGTTTTGGCAGGCGGGACTGACAGATCAAATGCTAATCTCCCTCATGAACACAATATCTCTATGCTCCGGCCTCAAGTGAGTGGATTCTGCTGTCATTCATGCTGCGGGTCGTTGTTTCGCTGCTCCCTGCATCACAATAAGTCCTAATGCATTGGGGTTGGAGGATGGGGAAAGTACAGTGCTGTGAAAAAGTAAAAGTTTTTGCCCAGTGTCTTCCTTATTGTGGAATCATGTACACTGATCTTAAGTTCTTTTAATGTTCGTCTGGGTTCTTTTGTGACCACTTGGATTAGATACTGACACCCTATTGGAGAAATATTGGCCAGCCACTCCTGGTAAGGTTCACAACTGTACCATATTTTCTCCATGTGGCTGAATTAAAACTATTTTGCAGAGAAGAGAGGGCCAAAACTCCTCCATGGCGAGGTAAAAAGCTATCACAGACGTTTAACTGCAGTTGTTGCTGCCAAGGGTGGCCCAACCAGTTATTAGGTTTATGGGGGGCAATTACTTTTTTATCGGGGTGATATACACCGATCAGTCACAACATTCTGACCACTGACAGGTGAAGTGAATAACATTGATCATATTGGTACTATGTGGTGTTCTGATGGAAAACCTTGGATTTTAACATCCGTGTTGATGAGACTTAGACACCCAAATAAACATTGTCCCACAACAAACACACTCCCTCATACAAATGGGAATCCTAAATGTCACTGGCCTACCCCCGCAGGAAAATGCACCCCACCACATGGAAAAAACATCAAACAATCAGGAACATGTTGAGGAACATGACAATGGCCCAACATGTTGATTTGACCTCCAAACTTCCTACACCCCATTCTAAACAAGCATCAACAGGATGCAGTGGAACAAGTTTGATTGACAGAGGCCCCACTGCACAAGCCAGAGCACCCAAAGGATCCACTACCAATGCCCTGGTTCCAGACCCCGTAGGACACCCTGAGAGGTCCTCTTGCCCATGCCCAATAGCTCAGAGCATTTCTGATCACATAAGGGGGACCAACAGAATATTAGGTAGGTGGTCATAATGTTTTGCCTGATTGTGTTTTGTGGGTTATCTCTGTCTAATATTACATCATTTTAAGTATTATTTTAATGATCTGGAACATTTTAGTGTGAGAAATATGCAAAAATGGTAGACACCAGAGGCAAATACTTTTTTCACAGCATTGTATGCTTGAGTTCAAGTCAGAATTGGTTGTAGAGTTGCACAAAAAATGTCAGTTACTGTAAAATGTTAGTTACTGATGTATCGCCTCTGTTTTCTATCTTGTTAGGGTTGTGACATTGGAAGGCAACGTTCTCCCAGAGCAGAGCTACCACCTTCTTCTCTCTGAAGACAGCCTGTGAGTCACCGAGCACAAAACATATTCAAATACAACCTGATTTGCATTTGCACACACAAATAGAAGCACAAAAAAGTGTCCAAAATCCTGTCATGTGTTTCTTTGGACAAGCCTCACCCACTTGTCCCTGCGGAATAATCGGATCGGAGACGAAGGCGCTCGTCTGATTGGCTCGGCTCTCTCGACAGCCCGGTCTGCTAACAGGAACCTCTTGTCACTCAACCTGGCATTCAACTCTATTGGTGATGCAGGTGCTGTACACATCGCACAGGTGTGACCCAGAGCTGACTCCATGTTCTCTCACTACATGCTCTCCTCATCACTGCTGAGGTGTTGTCTATCCTGCTATCCTCTCAGGGCCTGCGGTTGAACCGTGCGTTGCTGTTTCTCTCACTATCCAACAATCAGATTGGAGACTCAGGAGCTGCTCATCTGGCTGCGGTATCCATTTACATCAAAGACTTTAACTCGCAGATAATGCATTTGAATTAGCGGTTAAGTTGTTTTAAATCATATTCCGTTTATTGCATTGTGTCGTGTAATGAAATAAGCCTCCACTGCATGTTGCTTCCGTTTTTAGATACTTGGGGAGTTCGCTCTAACTCACGAAGAAGCGTCGGAGAGGAGGAAGCTGCTGCTGCAAAGAACACAGTCTGTAAGTGTGACAATGTCCAACATTAATATCCAACCTACCTTAAAATTAATCCTCATCCCAAACACCAAAGTACACATACTTTAGTCGACATATTTAAATCCATTTTTGGAATATTTTGCTCTTTTTCCAGACTTTTCATAGGGTTGATTCTGACCAATCATCTACTGAGCAGCTTGCCTCAGTACGCTGCAGCACTTCGATGAGCAAAGGGGAGAGCAAAGGCAAGAAAAAGGTAGCACTAACAGCAGAAACTGAACCTATGGCGTCACTGCAACTTGCTGTAAACCTGTGGATTCTTATGACATCTGTTAACCTACAGGAAGCATCCAAAAAGGAGGAGAAATCAGCAGCCAACAAAGAAAGCCAGAAATCTAACAAGAAATGTAATTGCCCCTGTCACAGATAAACACTCCTTCTATTATCCACTGACAGCAGCTGTGTTTATCTTTTCAACGCTGTCTCTTTACATCTCTTCCAGCATCTGATGCGAAGGCGCCTCAAGGTAAAGGTGGAAAGCCGGGAGGCAGAGAGAAGCAACTGTCTGCACACGAGGTACCACAAACATGAATCCAGCAGGCAGCATATAGATGCACAGTGCAGTATCTGATTTAATTTGCGTTGCTTTTTCTGCAGGACAAAAAAAGTTCTGGCCAGAATGAGGTTGGTCTGATACAATATTTATGTAGAAAAATGTTCTGATGATGATTTTGAACATATGCTGCGTGTTTCTCTGTGAGCAGGCTGAGTTAATGGAGGCAGTGAACCCCCTGCTGGACAAATCGGTGCATCACAGGGACGGGCAGCTCTTCCTGCCTGGAAACACCACTCTCTCCTCCCTCAATCTGGCAGGTAAGCAGCTCTGCTTGAAAGAAAAATCAGACTACATGAACAGTTAGATTTGACATATTGTGCAAAGTTTATGGCACAAATGTTGTTTTTGGACAATTCCATGACACAATTTTCCCGTAAGTATTTTCTGAAGCTGTGAGGTCAGGTAGGACTGTAAATTTAAATGTGCCAAATTGTAATTTTACAGGTCATTGTTGTTCTGACAGTAAAACTAAAACCAACAAATATGCAATAACAGCAGTTGTCGCTTGTTGCCAGAGCAACAGTAAATATTTACATAGGAGGGAAGGGAATGTTATTAGAGTGCAGGATTACATTAAATATATAATATATTTAGCATTAAACGCATGATTTTAGTTGTTAATATGCCTGTAGAAAAGAATTAGCTTCAAATGTGGCACTTACAATTGAATTTATTGACATTGTGGGGTTAATTTACTGTTTTCTATTTAAAAAAACATACATTGAGATTGTAGATCAGAGAATAAGATGAAATACATTATTTTATAACAGAATTATTAAGTGTCAGTAGTTTACTATGTCACAATTTATGCTGTCAATATTTTAAATGGAAGCATTTTGGGAATATGTTATTATTATTATAAGATACAGTACTATGAATCTGATAGGATAGCATGTTTGTTTGCAATATGACTAATTTTGTGACAGTAAAGAAATTCAATTCTATTCTATTCTGTTCCATTCTATCATATTCTATTCTATTCTATTCTATTCTATTCTATTCTATTCTATTCTATTACCACATCAGTTGGCAGATACACCAGATTTTCACATCAGTAAAGTCACTGCAGACCTTCAAAGTTTCTTTCATTATTCTTTCAAGCAGAATAAACCTTTCCTCCCTTTTCTTAAAAAGGGAGGTGAGGTTGGTGTGATTCATGGGTGCAACATGTGCTCAGATATATCTTACAGTAAGAGCTGGTGACCCTGAACTGTCTCTTAGTTATGCTGCTGTAAGCCCAGAGAGCACAGAGACGTCCACTTTCCTATTCTGTCTTTCACTCGCCACTACTGCATCTCATTACTTTTGCACCTTCTCTTTCCTGTACTTGGTGTTTTTTCTGTTCTTGCTCATGTTATGCTTTTCTGCAGGTGTCCTCAGTTTCTTCACTGCATGCTTTTAGTCTGCAGTTATTGGCCTCACCAATGTTCCCAATGTTCCTTGTTGTCTTTGTTTCTCAGCTGTTCTTTTCTTCTTACCTCAAATGGTCGAGGCCGACGGCTGCCCTTCTTCTTTTCCTAGAGAATCACTAAACTGTTGAATTTGGGTTTCTCTCTCTAATATAATATTGTAAGGTCTTCAGTTTACTGTGTGAGCTGCATTGAGAGGATTTGTGTTGCAAAATGGGATTTAATTGAATTACTATATAAAATAATGACACTATTTTAGTGTCATTTATTGAGAAAACAGACGCATAATGATGTAAAACTGTGTACAGGTCAGTCTCGGTTAATGGAATCGTTATTTCTTAATTTGCTTCGTGCAAGCCGCTTGATAATTAGTGGCCACCTCCCCCTAGGCTCTGCATGAAATAAATAATGAAACCTTAAAGGACTTTTAAAGAATCAAATACACAATCTTGTCGTCTGTGTGAAGGAAACAGAATCACAGAGAAGTCACTGCCTTTGTTCCTGGCTTCACTGGAGATGCAGGGTGAAGCAGGAGGCCTGCTGCGTCTCTGTCTGCAGGTATGTGGACGCAACCCACTGACTCTGCATTTGCATCATAACATAAACATCTAAATGATTAAATCGTTAAAATAATTCACTGCTACTGTAGTTAAATGTGATTATCTTTAATTGATCCAACGTTTTATGGAGTCATTATTTACTGTAAATGATTTTTGCTTTATTACAGCCTGGCCTTTTATTTATTCTTTTGGCCACCTTTCATCTCTCTAACATGCAAATTTTAAATACTGCTGTTTCCCTTCACTTCTTCGGCATTAAAGTAGATTTCTGTGCCAGCATCAACTCAACTAAATGCCATCTCCCACTTAGTTCCATAGTGCTTTACTTAATGGTACATCCACTGGAGAAAAATGTCGATATTTTAGATTAGTCCATTAGCCATTATGTGTAAGTGATTTACCTTATATACATGAATTTTTAATGACATCTACTGCGTTAATGGTATTATGATTTCTGATCTCTCTATTACAGAGAAACCTCTTCCCACCAGAGTGTGAGTGTTACACAAAGATAAAGGAACTGGTGGACTGACAGCTCTGAGCAGACAGAAGAGGAGGGACAGGAGGCTTCATGCCGAGGCTTCCTTTGTTATATCGCTATATTTTTTCTCCCTTCAGTTGTTTTTGTTTCGTAACGTGTCAGATGAAGACACTGGAGAATGAATAGCATTGCTCTTGCGGTGCATAAACAGACTGAACTGAGGAGGACAGTGTGGCACGTTAAAGTCCACATGCTTTACCCAGTACAGCCAATTAGAACTGTGCCTACAGATCCGTTTTACTACTTTACATTGCTCAAGGTTGGAGTTTACACCAAGGACAAACACATGCAAAATACTAAATACAAAGGAGCCGTTGCTATAGTACCTCACAGCTACCAACCATGAAACACTGATTTATTGAGTAAAGTCACCAGTTTTGACATTTGGCTGTTTTTTCCAGCCCTTAGTTAATAAACAATATTATACAAGCCTTAAAGCCTCTTAAATAATTATTCTGTACCACTTATGCAGATTTTTGAATGCGTCTTAATAAACATGTATTTATAAACTGACAGTTTTTTGGTCTTGATGTGATGATTGTTGTATTAATTCCAGTGTAAAGGATTGGTGACAAAATCCACTTATTTTAGCTTTCCCAGACCTCGGAAGCTTCAAAGCGCTGGCTAACTTTTAGGATTTATTTTTGCATAATTACAGTGACCTCTTTCAAAACACATGATGACATGGGGATATTTTATTAGCACAGACCTGACACACAGCCCTTTGCCACTAGGGGGCCCCAAAGGGAATGAAAATGTGAAATATTCCATGGTTTCACTCTATGAATGTACAAATAACTAAGTACTTAAGTACAACTTTGAGGTATTGTACTTAAGTATTTCCATTTCATCATACTTTATATGTTCACAATATGGGTTCTTTAATAACCTTTAAAACAAACCACATAGTTAAAGATTGAAACAGTGCTTTCCAACGTTTTTGGCTTCCCTCAAAGGAGTGTGAAGTCAAGATCACATTGAGAGGATCACATATAAGTAGTTAAAAGCTCCAAGAAACTGATTTTTCCTTCTAAACATCTTGCATGTTAATATGAATGAATGAAATGAAATATTTCAATGAAATGATGAAATATTTCTTTAAAATAATAAATAGTAATACAAATAAATAATATTCACATGAAATTATCAAATACTTTCATTAAATTAATAAATATCTATACAAAATAAATAAATATTCCTTTGCAATAAATAAATATTCTTTTGAAATGAATAGAAATACATATAGACTATACATAAATACTCCCATGAAATCAATACATATTCATATGAAATTAATAAAAATCCCTATAAATTAAATAAATATTCCTATGAAATAATACATATTCAGATGAAATTAATAAATATTTGCATGAGATTCATAAATATCTATATAAGATAAACAAATATTCCTATGCAATGAATAAATATTCCAGTGAAATAAATAAATACTCCTTTAAAATAAATACATATTCATATTAAATTAATAAACATCCCTACAAAATTAAATACATATTTCTATGAAGTTATCAATATTGAGATGAATTTAATAAGCACTGCTATCAAATTAATAAATATTTCAATGAAAAAACTAATATTTCTAGGAAATAACGCATTGTTAAAATGAAATTCTTAAATATTTCTATTAAATAAATATCACTATGAAATGAATAATTATGGCCATTAAATAAAAGTGGCATAAAACTTATTCAGGAACTTTTTTCAGGATTTATTTAGTAGCAAGTCTTTTTTTAACAGAAATATTTATTTTGGTCTATGTCTATTTCTAGTTCTTTAAAACTAAATTAACGACATTCCATTGTAATTAATGGTCTAAAGAAATTCAAATATAAAAGGGGTATTTTTTAGTAAACTACAGATTTAGTAAACAGGGAGGAGTTCGACCTTACCAAGATGGCCGCTGCTCTGACAGACCTTCGTCTCTTCCGGCTCACGCTCAAACGGCGCATCGATATGAGGCCGCCGCTTCCGGTAATGCCTCCTTTTCGGCAGCGGCTCTTTCCTCGCCAACATGCCAGTGAGTACACTCAGCCCGATGGAAAATCACTTACTGACTATTCAATGTGGAGTTGGAGGGCCACTGCACGGCTCAACGCTTAGATAAGAAATTAGCGGTTCGACTGGTGCCGGTTTTAGCGGGTTTCGTTGTGTTTTGGTCGCAGTTTTGCTAAAATAATTGCGCACATTTGAGCGCATTGCGAGCGCATTGTGACACAAGATGGCTGCGCACACACCGCAAACATGGAGCCAGTTGAACGGAGGAAGCGATAACCCCGAAAAGACTAGATATACCAGTCAAAATGTAGTTTTATTCGTGTCATTAGCTTAGCGGTCATATTAGTTTACTACTAATTGCTAATTATTGGAGGAGTCTGCCGCGATTGATTTAGAAATGCGCAGTCTGTTACCTAATCCAAGAAATGTAGGCCAGACAAGGAGCCTCAACGAGGAGACGTAGCAGAACAAAACAAGTAGCCTGATGTGCTTTTAGTTCAAATAACGTATCACTGTCTAGTAATTTCGCATTTTATCGCGATATCTTGTGTATTTTTTCCAAATTACCCATTTCCTGGGTTGACTTCATGTGATCAGGTTCACTAACCTCGCCTCTTATTTCCGTTTTTCCCTCCCTTCAATGCAGCTCGCAAAAGACTTGTTGCACCCATCCCCTGAGGAGGAGAAGAGGAGGCACAAGAAGAAGCGTCTTGTTCAGAGTCCCAACTCTTACTTTATGGATGTCAAATGTCCAGGTACGGCTTTGATGCATGCGGTCAATGTGTTTATTCAGAGCATCTCATGAGTCTGGGTGTTAACTTGGTGTCTTGTGTGTTTTTGTTTTTGCAGGATGCTACAAGATCACAACGGTGTTCAGCCACGCTCAGACAGTCGTGCTGTGTGTGGGCTGTTCAACAGTCCTGTGTCAGCCCACTGGAGGCAAAGCACGTCTCACAGAGGGTCAGTATCCACATGTTCATCCACAACCAGCGGGTTCAAACGACACGTAGAGTTGAATTGACTCCAGGTTCATTTGTGTAGCTCAGTAGCAGTGTCTGGACCTGGTGTTTCATCTGCACCTCAGTGACGCACTACATGAACTCTGGGAAAAGGAGGAACACATTTCTCTAAAAGCAGAATTTTGGGTGTATTTTATGCCTTTTATTAGATGGTGACATTCACTAGGAAGATAACAGGAAATGTGAGAGAAGCAAGAATGATCCTCAGCCAGACTCAAACTGGTGGTGTTGCAATTCATACACGAGGGTGACTCCAAACTGGCACAGGACAGTCAGTTTTTCAATAATTTCCAAACAAGACCTGTTTGTCCTGAAACTAGATCTTTTAATACTTATTATTTTTAGCTTTGAGGCCCGTCACACATCTGTTTTTACTTCCTATCGTCTATCTGCTTTTTACTTACAGAGTTTGTACTCGATAATTGTGTGATTTCAAAGTAGAAAAAGCTGAATAATTTAAAAGTGTGGCATAGTAGGGTAGGGCTCTTTGTGTTCATTTTTCAAGTAGTCTTGCAAGAAGTAACAATTAGTCAGATTTTTAGCAAGGAAATGCAGCAAATCAGCATCTACAGCCTTTTCTGCTGTCTGTTTGTATCAGCTTTACAGATGTTCATTATGTACAAATATCTACAGCTCATATACAAACTCCACTTTTTATGTGTTCAGCTGGCATTTCAGAGCCTGATCAAACAGATTATTTGTATGAATGAACAGTGACACATTTTGAAGCTGTTGGCCGCACTGCCAAGTGACTGGACTTCCTCTATCGTGGTCTTCCAATCTCATTCCAGTGCCAGATCGACCTCGGTTAGCAGAAGGGTTGAGCTAGACCACTGGCTCCCCCCTTTCGAAGGCTGAGAACAAACCCTAAACCTTTAACTGTTGTCTACTGCCGGCGTTGTGTACTTTGTTAAATCTCTTGGTGCTGCATCGGCATCACTTCTTTCCATGCAAAGTAAATACAAAATCTGTGGCAGGAGATGTCGTCCTAATCAGTCACATGCTGGAAAGAGATGACTCTTGGAACAGCACTGTGCAGCACAATAGCAGTGTGCACCGCCGGCAGTATTTCTGTACAGTAAGGCTTCTCTTTTGTCAGCAGCTCACTGACGTGTCATTGTCTCTTCTGGCAGGGTGCTCATTCAGGAGGAAGCAGCACTAGCTGTTCTCCCCGGAGCTGAAGAGGGAGAGGAGGGGATGGACCGGTTGATATCAGCGTCTCCTGCCTCCACGATGACGGCGGCGGCAGCAGATCCAGCGGTCTGATCCGAAAACGAGACCTGAAGACCGTCTGGGGAGCAGATGGAGTTCCACTGTTCACGTCGACAGATCGGTTGTTGCTGTAACTCCACCCTCCAACCCTGTCTCTCTTAATAAAATATTGTTTTGGCTAAAGGAACGGTTCATGTGTGGTTATTTTTCTGCTTTAAAGAAAGGATCTAAGATTCTTGGGACAAAAATTTAACACAGGTTAATATTGCATCTTTATAGAACAGTGCCAGACTATTTGAATTTAGTTTTTATTACACAATCAGACAAAATGCAGTGTTTACAGATAAAACTACTCACTGATGGGAGGATTTAAAAAAAAAAGGGCTAAAATAACATTTTCTGATTAGTGATTTAATTTTCAGGTGGTTTATCAAACAAAAGGAAATGGTGGAGAGAAAAAAAATGAGGTACAAGAGTGTCCAAAATTTACTATAATCCGTCCTGGAATTTTAAATAACTTTTGGAATAAAACAACCTTCTGGGCAAAATGATTAGTTTTTCAGCCGACTAAATACTGCACTTCTAATATAAATAAAATGTTCTGTCTGATGGGTCATTTCCTCAATTCTCTGTCACTCCAGGACAGAAACTTCCATAAAAAGTGACTAACTTGTACCTTTCCCCCTCATTCTGCTACATAAAACGGGTCTCTACCTATTTTACAATTTTACACACATCTGTTCACCCATGTAGGAAATTAAAAGTCCCACCATGGCTTTTCAGCTGCAATTTACAGGCAGATGACCCCTCCTCGAGCCTCTTCTCCATCACCTCCCCCATCCTCTCTACCTGTCTCCCCCGCTCATGCTGGCCGTCTCCGACTTTACTTCCCTCTCCCTGAGCAGGTGGCGGATGGAGGAGTTCTGCGTGGACAGGGTGCTGGAGAGCAGCGGCATCAGGCTCTTGAATCCCTCCCTCAGCTCCTCCACGTGCTTCTCCAGGCTGTGGATGTGGGTGTCCAGCTCTCCCCTGCAGCCCTGCACCTCGGCCAGCATGTCATACATGAGGCTCTGCATCTTGGTTTACGGACGCAGAAAGAAGTAAGAAGGAAGTTTCTGATTAGACGACGCTCTGTTGAGGTTTTGACAGAGTGATACCTTCTTCGCTTGCATCTCTCACCTTGTTCAGGTCCACCAGTGTGTTCCCCTGGTCGGCAAGAATCCTCTTCTCGATCTTCACCCTCCGCAGCCTGGAGGAAGAAATATTCAGTTTTATGACGCTTTTATGGAAAAATTTAAAGATCCAGTGCGCACATATGACTCAACACACTCAACAGCTTTCATGAGGAAGCTTAGTATCGAGTCCTTCCAGTAAATCTGTTTACAGGGAGCTCACAGAAAGAACACATTCAGTTTTACCTCTCAGGTTGCATTTTGAAATTTCTGAGGAAGGAGTACAGCTAAAATAAACCAAACTTTTGACCCCAGGGGAAATTAAAGGCTAATAGTGATACTAAAATGTAGTTTGGTGGCAACAGAAGTTGAAAAGAGCCATAAAGTAATAAAGAATTGACCTTTACGCAGCAATATCTACTTAGGTGTAGCAGCAACTCCTCTGAGTGTGCTGAGCTGAGCTGAGCCACATTAGGAGTTAGGATAATGTGTGATTTCTTTTATTCTGTTTCTTGGAATTGAGTAGGAGGACATGCTTTGAATGATAAATTCTTCTTTGTTGTATACATCTGAGCTGTGTTTTTAGGAAGTACACTGAAATTCTGTTCTGTATCTTGAAAAAATGGCAATAAAGTGATCTTAAAGCTTGAATCTTCTGTCAGAAGCTGCACAGTCTCACTTTAGGCAAATACCTCCAAACCATGCTTACACAGTATGTGAAGTGAAACGCAAATTGACTGTTCTCAAGGCAGAGCAATAACAATAGGACGATATAAGAAGACCAATTCTTTAAGAAAAAACAATAGAAAATCAGAAAAAAAGTCACAATGTCATAAATAATAAGGGATTTCAGAAATGTTAATGCTAAATCTGAATGGCAACAAACTTCCAGTATCAGTAAATGTTGTGATTTGGTTGAATTGACTCTTTAAATTACTTTACTTATAAAATATGCTTCCAGTTTTGTGGTACACATCAGGTGTCTGCCCATGTGGGACAAATTATCAGTTTAAAATCACACAAAGTCACAGAGGAACTTCTTTTGAAAGTGGGTGGGTGATTATTCAGAATCACAAATCAGTCTTTTATCACTAGAGGAAAGAAAAGCAGGAAAGAAGAGATGCTGTATCAAAAACATGAGGTAAGCACGAGTGACAGGAAGTTTTCAAGGATGTAAAATCCAAATAAAAGCACTAATTGTGGGCAATGATTGACTTCCTGTGAGTGTCTTACTGGTGGATGGCCAGCAGCAGATTCCTCTGGTGCATGCGGACTCTGGAGTGGTCTTTCTCTCTGGCCAGCTTAGTGTGCTTGTAGATAAGCCAAGTCTCTCTCAGCACATTTGCTGCTGCAATTTTTATCTAATGCAAGGAGGAAAGAAAATCCGGAGGTGAGTTATTGTGTGTTTCCACACATAAATGGCAAAGTGCTTTTATTTACTGCACATGTGGAACAACTCCAACAAACTGGGGGACAGTCTGTCTTATATCCACGTTTCAAATCTGAGTTTTCCTGTGCTTTAGCTTATTTTAATTAGTGCTGGTGTCTTAAAAGAGGGCAAAGTATCAGACATTCTGCTGCAAATTATGTTGATTTGTACTGAGGCAGAGTCAACTTATTTCACCTGCATGCAGACTTCTACTCGCTGTTTGGATTTTCTAAAGTCGATAGCTAAGGAAAAGTAGACTATTTGCATTCAGAAAGTCCGATATTTAGTTGAGTAAAATGAGTTGTGATACATGTAAGGATAAGACTGCGGCACTGTCAGGTTGATAGAGATGCGGCTGTTCACCCTCTTGGTGATGTGGGAGTCCATCATGAAGTTGTGTACGTGTTTCTCCGCCCGGGTCAACTCCAGCTTCCTGGCGACGACCGCCACCACCAGGACGGTGCAGCCGGCCCCCTGTGAGAGTCACACTTTTAGATTGTGCATTCAGAACATGAGCTACACCGATCAGACACAACATTATGACCACCTGCCTAATACTGTGCTGGTCCACCTTATGTGCTCAAAAATGTTCTGAACCATTGGGCATGGACAAGAGGACCTCTCAGGGTGTCATATGGGGTCTGGAACCAGGACGTCGGCACTGGATCCTTTGGGTACTCTGGCTTGTGCAATGGGGCCTCTGTCAATCAAACTTGTTCCACTGCATCCTGTTGATGCTTGATCAGAATGGGGTGTAGGAAGTTTAGAGGTCAAATCTACATGTTGAGACATTGTCATGTTCCTCAATATGTTCCTGGTTGTTTGATGTTCTTCCCATGTGGTGTGGTGCATTTTCCTGCAAGCTGTAGGCCAGTGACATTTGGGATTTCCATTTATATGAGGGAGTGTGTTTGTTGTGGGACAATGTTTATTTGGGTGTCTAAGTCTCATCAACACGGATGTTAAAAACCAAGGTTTTCCATCAGAACACCACATAGTACCATTATGATCAATGTTATTCACTTTCCCTGTCAGTGGTCAGAATGTTGTGGCTGATTGGTGTATAGTTTTGACAAGTTTCTGTAAATAAATTACACCTAAAGATGTCGGAGAGTCAACCAGATCATTTATTTACCATTATCCCAGTGAGGAGGCAGATGCTGCGTCCACAGTAGGTGTGAGGGACGACGTCTCCGTAACCAATGGACAGGAAGGTGACGGAGACCATCCACAAGGCCTCCATGTAGTTGCTGCTCAGATCTCTGTAGTTGTGGTGTCTGTAGGAACACATATTTTACTTTTGAGGTATTTCCATGCTGTTTTACTGAACACATCAGCTGCAGGTGAAAGATAAGCACCTCTTTTCCCCCACCATTTTTCTATTCATATTAAAAAAACAACAAAAACACAGCCATGTCAAGATTACATAACATTTGCTGCTGCAGATAAAGTGCAGCCGAGTGAAAACTTGGATTTGTTGCTGCAGCAGAAACATTAAAGCGGCGCCGTACGTCTGCCAGAAGTTGGGTGATAATTAAATATTAATGATCCTTGAATCATCGAAGACACGCTATCTATCATTCCATACCTCTCACAAACATGTAAGCCCCACGCTGCCACAATCCACAGGGAGACACTAAAAATCATCAGCACGGTCCCAGGGTATGTGGTCATCAGCGTTTTCCCCACAAACCGAGTGTTGAAGTGTATCTGGAGATGAGAAAACGGGAATGTGTTACGTCATGATTTTGACAGTAGTGGCCTACTTAGTAAGACTATTTAGGATGGCACCTGTCAGATTATCATTATATAATACAGAGGAGATGAGGGATGAGAAAAACTTGTTCTCAATCTGGCTTGATACATGGATAGTAGGTTTGGTATTGCAGGAGGGAGGGAGGGAGAAGGGACAGAGGTTATTTTCATCACTCTTAAATAGTATTAATAAGGCAAAAGGATTAGCCAGGGGGATATTATCGACTACGGAAAAGAAAGCAAAGGACAGATATCGAGGGGCATGGGGTTCATGGGGGCAAAACTGTGATAATCACACCTCAAGTGTCACCTGTCTACAGACCTCTCGGCCCACCTAGACGTAAGAAATAAACACATGTGCATGAAATGTTCATAAAAGAAGCCCAGCCCATATAATTGTCTAGAATGTAGGCTTTAATGTCCTGGTGTCCCACAGCTCTGAAACTCAAGATTAACCTCCTTAGTTTAAGCTTGTTTTTGATGTCATCACAGTACTATCCAAAGCCAGTTAAGCCCAAAGCCAGATTCGTGCGGTGGGGCCCCACACTGATGACCTCCCACCTTGTTGAGCGCTCCGATGCTGCGGGAGGCGGTGTCCGTGAAGAGGCGGCTGTGCAGCATCATGGCCCGACCCAGCAGGTAGAGCCTCAGGAACATGGGTAGGGCCAGGACGATCTCCAGCTCTGTCTCGGACAGCGTCATGCGGGTCTTCCTCTTCTGGAAGTAATCCAGCAGGCCCACTGGGTAGGGATGGATGGCCACTGCCGCCAGCTCCAGGGCGATGAGGGCCAAGCGTTCGGTTGTCATGGCAATCCGCCAATCTGCTGCGCCGATGTCGTGCACGTAGAGCTACCAGGAGGGATGGGGAGATGGTGTTATAAGGCACCTGATATCTGCAAAGAACTGGAGTACACAATATGAGGAATACCTCCTTAAAAAGTCTTCATTTTTGACAGTATAATACTTCTGTGTCCCATCTGAATAGAGTAGCTGTAGTCTAAACTGTCACTGAAGTAGACAATGCTCTTTTAAGACATTTTCAGATAGAATTTTTGCAGAGTAACTTTTGTAATGTTGAATAAATTTTTTTTTAAATGTCAATTTTGATACCCACATTTCCCCCTATGGTTGTTGTCTGTGGCCAAGAAACACAGAATTATCTGAACTCTTGTCTCAAATTATGAAAAATCCTTCAGATGAACCAGTTTGAGAGACAAAGTCATGATTTGGTTGCCCCATTTTAGGACACAAAGATTGCTGATTCAAAAACCATCTCTCAAAGCCAAACTTAAAACAAACAAAACAGATTTAAAGTGATTCCTTCGCTGTGAATGAGGCTTGCTCTTTGCCACAGGTTTAAAGAGATAAACTTGCGAACAGATCTCTGGAGGAGGACTTGGGTTTAAAAAGAACAAAAAGGCAGTGATTATGTAAAGATGGCGTGATGAGTTACCTGCACCTCGCAGTAGTGGTACGCTATGATGAGGCCCAGCAGGATGAGCGTAGACACACTGATGACTGACTTGAGTGTGAGGGAGTAGGTGGAGCTCTGAGGATGACATAACATGACATCACTGTCAGCTGATGACTGTCATTACACAGCTCAATTTATGAGATGACATCACCAATCCTGTGTAATCTTCTAATCTGGTGCACGTCATGACCTTGCTGTGCATTTTCCTGCTTTCTGTGTTAATGATAATAATGACAGGTAGTAGCTGCAGCTGTGCAGTGTAGTTTATTTCTTGACTCTTTTAAAGGACAGAACTTTTCTAATATGATTTGTCAGGACCTCAGTGTGTTTCTCCTCTCACCTTGCTGTAGACACTCCAGGAGAGCTCCGTCTCCATCACCATCATCACCACCCCGAATATCCCCACCGCCAGGGCGCAGTCGTTTAGTCGCTGCCTCCTCAGAAACAGGGCCCTCCTGTGGACCAGCCGCCAGCCGATGTTGTGGGTCCTCGAGTACAGGTCGTCCTTGTTGTCGTCCATCTTGTGTTTGGGGCTCTGCTGAGGACTGTTAGTGGGGCTCGACCTGGGACACACGGCTCCTGGCAGCAGGCCTTTGGCCCCATTTGGGTCCTGACTGAACTGGGAAGCGTCTTTGGGCAGCTGCTCATCCTTGTTGGTGATAATAATCTCTGGGAGGCTTTGGCAGTCGTGCATCTCCATGGAAACAATACCTGATTTGCGGCGCACTTGACCATCCATATCCCTGACATCTAGGTGAGGCCTGCAGTGGCCTTTGAAGGGCGACCCACAGGGAGACATGGGTACATCAGTGAAGGATATGATATTCTCCTGGAGTCTGCTTGCGTTTTTGGCTTTGCACTGGTGATTCCTCTCCTTAGATGCCAGGTTTTGTCTGTTCCCCAGCAATTTTTTCTCGCCCTTCTTCTCTTTGCCTTTGGCTTTGTCTCCTTTCCTGATGGGGCGAGGTGAAGGTGTGACATACAGGTGGCCGTTGTATAAAGGCGTGGTGGCCATGGCCTGGGTTCTGTCCAGCCACACGGTGTGATCCTGTACTGTTTGGACCGTGTGGTGAATCCCACACTGGGGAGTGCAGGCCTGAGACGGAGGAACCATCCTGGGTGGGAGGAGGGGGCGGTGGTCCTCCAGCTCATCTCCATCCACCCCCGATAAGTTCATGGAAGCGGAGTGCTCCATGGTGAGAGGGTTTAATGGTCTTTTGAAGAGGTTTGAGCAGAGAAGGCAAAAGAGAGAGACCAATGAGAATATTAGACAAAGCAAGTGAGGCGCTAGATGCAGTTTGAACAGATGGTAACAGCATTATAGGGAAAAACTGCAGATGAAGTTTCGCTCAAGAGAAGCTTAGCGACAGACATCTTTCTAAATATTTGCCTTCTTATTGAGTACATACATGCTCACTTTTATTCTTATTTTCTACTAACTGCGTTTTTCTTTAGACATAAAAAAACAAAATAATGAATCAAGATTCAGTCAAATGTTAAAATGTTCCCCTCACATATCTTGTTATTCTTACATTTTTCCACCATGACGATGATAAAAGACCTTAAGTCTTACATACACAACAGTTTTATCTGGTTGTTTCCCAACTTGTTTCAGTATTCTGTCCTGTGACCCTGAATGTCACATCAGTCTAAATCACAGATCCTTCAATAAAATCTTGTTGCCAGGAGTAAAACACATTACATTAAATAAAAAAACTTACCACAGTAAAGCTGCCAAACAATCAGCTCTGGTGCGATCAGATCAAAATATTCCGAATGTCCGCTCTCTGCATGAGGGAAGTTTCCAGCAGTCCATTAGCAGCATCACAGAGCTCCTCCCATAGATTGAAGTGGAGGTTATGAACTTCTCCTGTATGTGACGACACACGAGGTAAATGCTGGTGGAGATCCATTACATTTTCAGGCATTTATTCCCTTTATGCTTTATGATCGTCCACCATCAGGGGCTTCTTCCTTAAAGCTCGAGGGGCTTAATGACTGCAGAGACTCTGAGTTGCAGATGTTGCGTGGGACAAAGGCAAAGACTGAGTCATCTGTCGGGAGTTTTTTTAGCCGGGATTGGCAGATTTCATCCTCCTTAAGTGTGTGTGTGTGTGCGTTGATGTGCATGTGGGGGTTATACATGGGTAGGCTGGTGTAAAAGGGAAAAAGAAACATTCTGAAATCTGATAAGAAAAGCTTTTATCTCACCTTTCATTTCATGAGAGAAGTGTTCTATACAAACTTTTAAAAACTAAATCTACTCCTCCAAAGAGAATAGTAGCCTTCAATATCAATTCAGCAGATTAGTATGAAAGATTAATCCAGTGAAACCGAGATCTGATACTTATGAGCTTATGAAATATCAAATATGTCACCCCTGAATCGAACAATATGCACAGAGTAGAGTGAAGTATTAAGCATTAAAGTCATAACAATGACATTCAGCACCAGTTATTTATCTAAATCCTTGTGACAGATGGGTCCGCAGATAATAGAGCTCCCTCCAAATGGAAGGACCCAAGGAGCAAAGGGCGAACACAGCATGTCCGGATAGTAGCAGGATAAAGGACGGCGTTATTTAATCTGAAGACAACATGCATTTAAGGATAAATAGAGGAAGAAGGAGGTTGAGCTGAGGGGGAAGTGAGTGTGCACAGGTGGGAAGAGCTCAAACCGTGGTGGCAGTCTGATCATCCATTCTGATTCTTTACTTCCTCAGAGGTCCCTCTAGATGCAAAATAGATTAATTATGCCGAAACTACTCTGTTCTACCCTGAGACTTAGCCAGATGCTGCTGTCTGGATGTTTTTGTTTTGATATTCTGTAGGCAGTGAGCTCCCAACTGTCTGCGCCTCAGTGCGTGACTGTCAACACTGAAGCCTTGCGGATGCTCTCCGGTAAATACAGAAGATATATCTCACATCCTCGCAGGGAAAAAAGAGTCCTGAAATATGACTATTTGCTGAGATAGAGCAACGCCAGTGCTGGATGCACACAGCGTCGGCTACAGAGGCCACAAATGTTCCTAAATTATGTCATCTTTTAAATAACAAGATGCTGAAAGGATATATGCACATCTGCAGGGCTTCAAATTAATTCAGACCTCCTGCCAAGTGCTTGTAAATCCTGGCTGCTTTAGCTGGTAGCTAAGTATGTCAATTCTTCTTGCCCGCATGGCCTGTAGCCAGTGCATTCCTCAATTAGTCTCTTCTATAGCAAATCATCCTTTGGCTGTTAAGAAAGTGGAATTAAACTGTGATATTTTGAGCTGACTTATGGCTGAGGCTGGGAAATGGCAAATCTGCTTCTTGCCCTCAATCCTTAGGGAGTGCCAGTTCATCTTCTGGTCAGAATGTTAATTGCTCCAGAGACTCATCTGTTGGGAAACATTCGTCAAACGATGAACAAGTTCCATCGGGATGCAGATGGTGACGACAAATGAAGTGTTTTAAAGGTTAAAGGCTACGATTAGGGCTAGTCTGACATTTTGGGACATATGCTTAGTTGCTTTATTGCAGAGTTGGATGAGAGGATAATGTGACGAATGGATGGATGGATGGACAGACAGACAGATGACAGACAGATGGAGGTTGGTTAGTTGGTTGGATGGATAGATAGATGGATGGATTAATGGATGGATGAATGGATGGATGGAAGGACGGACGGACAGACAGATGGACTGACGGATGGACGGACAGACAAACAGATAGATGGATGGAGGAGGGTTGGTTGGTTGGTTGGATAGATAGATAGATAGATAGATAGATAGATAGATAGATAGATAGATAGATAGATAGATAGATAGATAGATAGATAGATAGATAGATAGATAGATAAGTAAACCAATGTACAAAAGAACATGCAAAAAATCGAAGAAATAAGATGCCAAAATTGTTGATATTTACAAATAAAGGTGCTAAATCACTGGTATTTACAGTAAAATGTTTGCACTAAATGCCATTTCCACAATTTTTTGATCTTCGCACTATGTAAATAACTATATAACTGTCATAACCGTGTATGTAACTGTTAAATTCCCCTAAATATCATCACCATCTGTAGTGTGTACATATCATCCCAATACTATTTTTATTCTATTTAACGATAATGACAATGAAGATCTATCTATCTATCCATCCATCCGTCCATCCATCCGTCTGTCTGTCTGTCTATCTATCTAAAAAAGACTATTAAAAATGTCTAATAATGAGCACAATATATAACGAGTAGCATTCCAATAGAGTCCTACACACTGTAGGTGCTCAGGCCCTAAATATACATAAAGATAATAACTTTGTCAAATTTATTTGACTTTGAATACATCAAGCAAAGATTTCTAGGCACCATCATTGTCGAACTTGGAAAAAAGGTGCATCTTTTTTATCTGAATATTTGTTTATTTTTCTATCTATCTATTTATTTATTTATTTATTTATTTATTTTAAAGGGATTCTGGAAATACTTTCAGCAACATAAAAGATTTTTGGGGGGTTTTCCAGCACAAGATCTTTAATTTGTCAGATTTGAAACTATAGCCAGGAAGTGGTTAGCTTAGATTAGTGTAAAGACTAGAACACAAGGGGAAACAGCTTGCCAGGCTCTACCTACACCTCACTAATTATTATGTACAGACGGGTGACAATTTAAAGTAAAAAACAGAACCTTTGACCCTGTCGGGGACATTTTTCTGGCAGGGTTTGGGTTCACTCGTCCCCTTTCCAAGGAAGGGTCACTGCAAATCAATAGGAAGCTGTTCTGAGCGATCGCCTTTACGCTGTGATGAAAACATCTCTATCCTGAAGGTCCCAGCGCCTCCATCCAAAGGGCACGAAGGGTCGCTGAAGGGTTTGATGAGTCTGGAAATAATGTAGATAATATATTATGGGATTCACAGCCACCAGATCTCAACACAACTCTACACATTTTAGACTGAGTTAGACACAGCCACCACCACCATCATATCATCAGAACACCAAACGAAGGGATATCTCTGAGGAGAACGGTGTTTATCCCGTCAGTAAAGCAGCCTTATATCTTTTTTACAAGTGCTTCAAGTGACAGGACTCACGACACCTAATTAAAACCTTCTGCCATCATGAGATTTAATGATTGTCAATATGATATGAAGTTGCTTCACTCATTAGAGACACTTAATGAGGCTTCTGGATCAATATTTGGTTTCCAGTGTTCGATTTCTAAGTTCTGCAAAGTATCAACAAACTTCTGGTTCAGCTTTGGTGGTTTAACTGAGAAAATGCACTGTAAAAAAAAAACAGACAAGAATTTAGTAGAACCAACGAGCTATATTTTTATTTTTTGCATTTTAAAAAAAAGCAACCCATTACCTCCAGAAGCTAGTCTGGCCCCAGTAGCTGGTGCAGACTGACATTTGGTAAATGAGATAATAAGCACTGGCTAATTATTGAGTTGACGTTGACTGATGCAGATTATCTCATATAACTGATCAATTAATTGGTCCGTCATTAGCTTGGGGTCAGTGTATTCTGACTCACTGCATGCACACTGTGGGTATCAGTCTCTCAATGGCTATGCATTTCAGATGGCTTTCTCCTCCCCTTCCAATATTTGCACATCACTGTTTTGAAAACTGTCTTCACTACAAGAAATAATCACAGCAAATTCCAAGCAGCAACAAAAATACTGAAAATTTCAAGTTGTCTGGCAATAAGGCAAATTAGCCATTTTAATGACAATGCTTGCCTCCCTGTGTGCAAATATTCCATCATAACAAGTCACCTCATCACTATTTTAAGGGGGCACCGTTGCTGCATCCTGGGCTTAGCGCCACCCAATACGACAGTGATTGGTTTTAAGAAATACAATCAAGCCATAGCGTTTTTTTCCAACCGTATAGCAGAGTGATAAATAGGTGCAGTCAGACCACTCTCCACAGCGCTGTGTCAGCACCAGAGAATGGTTTGGCTGTGCAAGACTAGAGTCAGCGTGAAGCTTTCAGGCAACCAGTTGAGACTCCAGAAGGTCACCGCTCTCATCCAAGAAACATTTTGGCATGCAAGTCCCCCCCCAAAAATCCTCAGCAAACTTTGGAGGTATTGGTTTTTACACCAAGTCATGACAAAGAAAAATGTGTGGAATAAGACAAATGATATCTCTGTTTCTGTTGCATTAATTTTAGTTCATTGTGAGTCTGACGATGTTATAGAAATACGATGCTGCGCTGAGCGCTCTTCGATTTCACACCACAAAACCTTATTGGATTACAGTCCACTTTTATCCAACTGCCAGGGCTAACTGGGGCAGGATATAACTGACTGTTAGGAGACAACTTCATCTACTGAACTCCATTCAAAAAAAAGGCCACTCTGACAAATCAGACGTCACAGGCAAATGGATGTATGTGCTGCTTTTGTCGATAACACCCTATTAAGCGAGAGGGGACGTGTCAGCGTAGGAGAGGGCCTAATCCAATCAGCAGAGTAATTAAAAACACACAGCACAGCAGCCCTGATGGCTGATGGCTGCATTGTCAGGGGCGGCATTCAGCATTTAGCACAGAGGGGGTTGTGGGTAGCAGTCAGGCCAGGTTAGAGCAAAGGCTACCAGTGCTGCTGTGCAATTACAATCACAATCAGGAAGAAGAAAAAGCGGCAAATGTTCTGAGAGTGACCTGAGGCACTCTCGTGATGGTCATAATCCTCATTCTCTGCTTCCAGCTTCCATCATCATTAACAGGGCTTCAGCTCCACACCCTGCTCAGTTGTCCTCATTCATCTGCTGCTATTGTTTCCTAATTAGGCCTCTCTTTATAGCCCCGACTCTCATCATCTTCCTGTATTATTTCACCCAGTTTCTCCCTTGTTAATTAACACCGCCACCACCACCTCCACCTCACTCCTTCCCCAGGAAAAACCCTTCTCCAGTCAGCCAGCGTGCAGTTGGAGAACAAAGCCACCAGATGTCACCCACGCCTCAGCGCCCCTCCAATCTGGATTTTTTATGAAGCGTAATGTTTTTGGCACTGTGTCACCCTGGTGCTTGGTGCATAACAGCACAAGGAGCTTTTTTTCTTCCTTCCACATGAACTCAATGTCAATTTTGCTCACATATGTGCAGCAGTGTTGCAGGGATGCAGCCGCAGCAGCAACAGGATGCTTCTCCTGTGATGATACATTGCTGAGGCACACCGACTGTCCTCTCTCCACGCTTGGTGCAGCTCTCCCCTGCTTTTAACTGGTGACTTGGACCATCCTTCTTTTTGCCTCCGAGGGGCCACTCTCCATCCTGTGTGTGTGCAGCCGAGCATGAATCTGCTGCTCGGGAGCGTTTCTGGGGATGTGTGACAAGCTGCCTGGGAGAAGGGGGGTAATTCCGAAGGGCAGTAGAAGTAATAGGGTAATCTATTATACAGTCCAACTCTTTCTTCCTCCTTTCTTGCCCTCCCCTTCCTCTCCCCATCTCCCCTCAGTTTTCTCGCTGCCTCTGCCCTTGCATCAGCATTTCACGAGAACAAATGAGAAGTCGGCTTTAACTATGCACATTCCAACGTTGCCCTCCTGCAGAGCCCAGCACTTTCTCAATTAAAGTCCATCTGCCCCCTCTAATTCACAAATTCACCCCCTCTGCTGAATGGGGGGGGAGGCTCTCGACACACTCACCAGACAGTTTCCAGCCCAGCAGTGCGTGACCACAACCACCGTGGTGTGTTATCATATGTGAAACCAACTGCCATATATTTTTTTTGACACATACAACGCTACACATCATGCACAGTGGGACTATGTGAACCGAGGGGGGGATCAGTATGAAACTAAAAAGGATTTTAAAGGTAATCCAGCTCAAGTTAGGCGCAGATAGGAGATTCATGCTTCTCGTTTACTTTTGGAGCACAAAAACAGACACAAAGAGGCTTTAAAGTGCAACTAATCAGGGCGGTTAGATTATACCTTTGGCTTCTAGTGCATGTTTTAATACATTTTTCACTCCTCTGCGCTAAACAACTCCTCTGCTGACCTATTTGGGGACTTTTTCCAATCAATTCTCCATTAGGATCATTTAAAATCATGTGCATCCTCTTTGATAAGGTCGACTCATGGCAATTAAAAGCCCTCCTGCTCTGTCTTCAGCCCCTTTCACCCCCATCACTGACATTTTTCTCTCCATTTTTAGTCCCACCTCCCAGGAAAGAGAGAGAGGGAGGGAGAGAGAGAGAGAGACAGAGAGAGAGAGCAAACAGCCACCATCTCCTCCTCCTCCTCCTCCTCCTCTTCTTACGCTCCCCTCTCCTCCAGCTCACACTGTTTCCCTCTGATGCCGACTGGATGCAGACCGGAGGATTTCCAGCGGCTTCCTGACTCTCTCGCTCCCTGCATCCCCATCCATCCCTTCTCCTCCTCCTCCTCTTCCTCTTCTTCCTCCTCCAGCATCTTCTCCTCTCCTGCCTCCTTTCTCTCCTCCTGCTTTTCCTCAGCAACCAGGATGTGGCACTCGGCGGCTCTGCTCCTCTCCGCTTTGATCCACGGTGAGCCTGCTGTGCATGTCTTTCTTGTCTTCTCACTCATGTTTTCAGGAATCTGATTGCAGCAGCGGCATTTTTTTCCACAGGAATCCAGTAGTCGCCAGTTGTTTGCTTGATGTTCAATCTATGAAGTGAGCACCGGAGTGAGAATTTAAAGTAGACCCCGACAACAGAAAAGTGCGGCTCACCTGTTTGCTTACTTGTCTCCTGCATTTTGATGTCTAGTTGGCCCCTTCTGCATGAGAGGGTTCTGTCTTGTGTGGCGAGGCAGATGACACATGCAGTGTGTGGAGAAATCTTTGCCTCTCCTGAACCCACAAGCCTTTTGTCTGTCAAAATCTGTACTGGAGTAGAGGGAAGCGGGGAGGGGGGGAGCTCAAACAGAAAAGCGGTCACAGATCAATTTAATTGCACGTATAGATCGGCTCTTCCATCTTGCCTTTTGGACGTGTTGCTGCAGCCAGGCTGATGGGGAGGCTCGTGGTCGAGGCTGACTGTAAAAGGGCTGACAGAGCTGAGGGGAGAGCGGCTGAACTTTCCCCAAACAGGCAGAGAAACGATCTTCAGAAGACTAGACTAGAAAAGTGTCACAGACAGGAGCACAGAGGAGGCAGAAGTTTGCAAAAAATAACATGCAGGGCTTCTCCATCACTCTGACACGCTTTGAAAAGAAACCTCCTCGCAGTAAACCCTGCACATTTCTGCCCCTGCTCCACTGGGGCTTAATCCTGTCATATTCTCAGCTCTGAACCCTGATATTTTCCCTTTTTAACCGTATCATTCCTCTTGCACTGTGCTTCTGCTTTTCCCCAGCAGTTTATTTGGGTGCCAAACTGAACTGAGCGATACTTTTCAAATCCCTCCTTTTTTAATTGCTGCACTGGAAATCGTACATTTTGAGCAGCATGTCATATCATCACTCCCTGTCCTCCCGCATGGTATAAATAGTAGAAGCCTCCTGGATCTTAACTAGGATAAAACCATAAAATTAGCTCAGTTTGGATAAAGCCTGATTTGTCTTTACATTTCTGCAGTTTTCTCTCAATCTTTCGGCGTCTTCATTCAACATTTGATGCTCTGAGCTTTTCAAACTAACCCAATTATGCATTCATTAGTGCCAATTATATCCTGATAAGGTTCTCCTCTATTTCTAATTAGATTCTGCTTACTGAATGTTCTCCTCTGAATCTTTCTCCTGTTTATCAAGTGTTTTTTTTAAAAATATTGGCATTAAATATTTCATTCTGATTGAGGAGCTGCAAAGGTTAGTCAAGATAAGTGTGATTAATGCTGATAAAGGATTACATTTCTGCTAATTTCATCACTAAATCTCCTGTTTCTCAATCTTTCTCCTGCATCTTTTCATTTTAATCATGTTCTTCTGGATGGATTTAAAGATAAGGAAGTGCAGCTCCTTGGGGCTAAATGTTCAGATGTGATAAGCGTCCTGTCATTTGAATCCCTGGTGAGATTTTCTTTGAATGTTGGTGTCATTTTTTTAATCCGCCTTAACTCTTAGCAGAGTTTTGTAGGTGAAACATCAGACGTTCTGTTATGGAATCTGGGTTGTTTTTCAAAGACGTCACAGTCAAAAGGTGTTTTTTTCTGCCTGTTTAGTGTCGCTGCAGGGTCCCCACCAGAGGAACCTGCTGAAGAACCTCCTGAAGGACTACAACCGGATGGAGCGGCCGGTGGGCAATGACTCCCACCCCCTGACCGTCGTCTTCTCCCTCAGTTTGATCCAGATCATGGACGTGGTAGGTGTCTCACGCTCACCAACCAGCCAGACGGAAGAATTACAGAGATGCTTTTCCAAAGCACAGATGCATTATGAAGCTTTTCTTTTTGAGCTTGTGCTCATTTGCAATTGATATGGAAATTAGCCTGTGAGAGAAAAACTTAAAAGTCATGGGTTGGTGCCAAGTTAAGCTTTCCATTTGTTTATGCCGCAAACTGTGACATTAATGATGATAATCCCAATGATAAAACTGGATTTAAAAAAAGTTCATTTATTTCTTGATTTGGAGGTAAAAAATTATTTATTTTATTTCTAAAATAGTATGAGAATATACTGCAGAGTTCTAGTAATGTTTTTGGTGGGAAGTTCTCTTTTAGTTCCCAGAATGTTCTTCCTATAGGTCGGACATGCTTGGTAATAACAATAATACTCCTAAAACGTTTTCCTAACGTTGCATTGAGAATGTCTTTCCGTTGTCACTTAGTACTGTGGAACGCTGTGGGAATGTTTTCTAGAAGAACATTCTGTTTCATCCCCAAAATGTTCTACCTTTAATATTATATCACACTACAGGAACATTCTGTCATCTGACGCCTCGAAAACATCTTGAAACATATTTTTGAATGTTCCTTTGTTGTCATGAAAGATAATCTGTGACCCTGAGAACGCTCTCCAAACATCCTCTGAGTGTTGCAGCTGTAGCCTTGTGTCTTCGTCAACATTTAACCTTGTAGGAGTATTATTTGAAAAGATGAAACCATACTTGAGCACAAGATTGAAAACATGATTTGAACCTGTTCGCCAAATGTTGTGGGAACTCTTGCTGGGAACTACTTTATAGAGCAAATGAAGAAAAGCAACATACTAAAAAATGTTTTCAATGTTTTGCAGGATGAGAAGAACCAGGTGTTGACCTCTAATATGTGGCTCCAGATGGTAAGAGCCCCCGAAAGTCTCTGAATGCTTTGGGGTGATAATGAATTTTCTGCTTTCGTGGGTTTAAAATTGGCAAGAAATGAAGTAAGAAGCTTAGACTTTAAGCAATACAGGAGTAATAATTTTGGAATTATATGGTTTATATCTGTTTTATTTGAGTACATTTCAATTGTCCATCTGCAGACAGGCTGCACACCTATCAGGCTTAACATTATGACCACCTGCCTAATATTGTGTCGGTCCACCTTATGTGATCAAAAATGCTCTAAACCAATGGGCATGGACAAGAGGACCTCTCAGTGTGTCCTATGGGGTCTGGAACCAGGACACCAGTAGTGGATCCTTTGGGTACTCTGGCTTGTGCAGTGGATCCTCTGTCAATCAAATATGTTCCACTGCATCCTGTTGATGCTTGATCACAATGGGGTGTAGGAAGTTTGGAGGTCAAATCTACATGTTGGGCCATTGTCATGTTCCTCAACATGTTCCTGATTGTTTGATGTTTTTTCCATGTGGTGGGGTGCATTTTCCTGGGGTGGTAGGCCAGTGACATTTGGGATTTCCATTTGGGGGGGGGGGAGTGCACTTGTTGTGGGACAATGTTTATTTGGGTGTCTAAGTCTCATCAACATGGATGTCAAAATCCAAGGTTTTCCAGCAGAACAGCACATAGTACCAATATGATCAATGTTACTCACTTCACCTGTCAGTGGTCATGATGTTGTGGCTGATCGGTGTATGTATATTTGTGTTTTAAAGAGCTGGTTCGACCACTATCTCCAGTGGAACCAGAGTGAACATCCGGGGGTGAAAAACCTTCGCTTCACCACAGATCAGGTCTGGACGCCTGACATCCTCCTCTACAACAGGTAAAACATGCACAAACACCTAAACACCACACTGATGCCAACAAATAACCTCCGCTCCTGTCCTTCCTCAGTGCAGATGACGACTTTGACTCCACCTTTAAGACCAATATCCTGGTGAACTCCAGTGGCTACGCCAAGTATCTCCCTCCAGGTGATCTTCTAATCATTATTTTTGTGGGTTATCATCCACCTACTTCTTCCTTTCTCCCTCAATTCCCCAAAGTGCGGCCTCTCATTCTGCAGTCTCGGCATGTCTCTCCTGTTTGTACACTTGACATTAATATTTTATCAGTGTTAAAAAAGAAAAAGAAAAACAGCAACTCTGGTTAGTCACTAGTTACGGATTCCCATTGCTGTGAGTAACACCTATAAATAGGAGACGCTCGCTTCCTCTTAACCCAAACGCAAGAGCCGTGCAAGCCTGTGAACGTAACGCCTCCCTGGAGGTTTCACGGGTCTTTACTTAGCATTTTCTCTGTCTTTTTCTTTATACACCAGATTATAGTAGTCTGAGACCGAATCCCCCTGTGTTCGGAGAGGGAGCTGAAATAGCCCTCTGAAGTAAAAGTCGAAGCCAGCCAGCTCAAAAAGCCACAGTATCAATTCTATCCACGGGGGCCATGTTTATTAATAGGCTGCTGCTGAATGTAAATACTGCTGCTTTAATGCTGTGATCTGGATCAGAGCCAATTAGAGGGGGGGAAGAATTTAAAGACAGAGTTGTTGGTTTTTTATTTTTTAAATTTTTTTGGTAGAATAAATCGAGGAGAGGTTGGAGGAGAGATGGAGCTAAAAAAAAAGAGAAAAGAATGAGCAGCAAATCTGGCAGATCTCACAAGCCCCGGCTGCATTTCCTGAGGTGTGCTTGGGCTGGTTATTGTCAGTAAATAAAAGACAACAGGCCTGTGGGTGGCAGGCACGGAGCAGGAACTTGACACAAGGTTAATAATTCAGATGTGGAGGATCCCAGGTGCACTGCTGCATACCATCCGAACGCCTCTCGTGGCTGCGCAGCTAAAGGTGTTGTTATGTTTAGCTTAATGGCACAACAGGAGATAAGGTGTATTAGTTTTTTTTTTTTTTTTAGCTCATATCTGGATTGGGTGACATTTACGGCACGGTAATCTTGTCTCCAGGCCTTGTAAAGCCGTCTTGGGAGGCGGTTTTCAGAATGATGGAGTTTTATTTTGGGAGCCGTGTGTGCTTCCGAGACAAGAGATTGTTCCAAGCTGCAGGAGAGATTTCAGGTGCTCCTGTTTGAGAGTGTTTGCTTCAAGGTTACTGCACATCTCTGGTTACGAAAATATTTCGGCGCACGGAGCAGGAGAGTGCAAAAGGCAGGCAGAGCTGCTCTAACTTAATCAGTGCAGGTTAGGATTTAGTGCCTTTGGAGCTCATAACGGAGGGTAATTATAGAGACGCCGCCCCCGTGAAGCAAAAGCAAAGATCTTGACGTTAATAAGTGAATTTTTAGAGAGTAAGAAGAGCATAAAAGGAAAATTTATAGCTGCTACTTCATTTGGCGCCTTTTTTTGTGATCGACCTCAAGCTTTGAATCCAGCATTCAACCTGCTAACCTCCTTACTCTGCTCCGAACTCTGCTTTCATTCAACTCCGAAGGCTGCTTTGCATGTTGGCAGGCTCATAATGAACGTCTTTGAGAGCTCCAAGGCTTCCCTGGCATTATTTTTTCGGTTCTCCGTGTCTGCATCTGAACATTTTTAAAAGGCGTTTATTTCAGTCATTACTGTAAGGGGGCTGCAGTTTGCCGCCGACCTCTTCGAGCATCATTGTTGGGTTTTTTGGGGGCGGATACCAGCGTGAAAGTGTGATATTTTTCTGCTTATGCATATGGGCGTGCGTTATTTTGCATAATAAAAGTGGTAATCTGATTACGGCACTGTGCACAATCGTATTTTTCAGTGTCACTGTTGATGTTCTCTGCCGTTGCTGAGGCTTAGCTAACAGCTGCGTGTGTGTGTGCAGGCAGAGCAGCATTTGTTTGCAGAGGAGAGCATCCGGAACCTGCGAGTGACAATATTACTGCCAAGTTTGGTTTGTTTTTATAGACATTTCTTTCATGGGAGGTTGTTTCTAATTTAGTCGACGCTTTTACTTCTTCAGTAAACTCTCTGCAGACCTGCACGGTGTTAATAAAGAAAGACCCTGCTGTCTTTTGGTTGTGATGCAGCAGTTTCTGAACCATTTGTTGGTATAAACGGCACAAGGTCACCCAGTTAAGAGCTCAAAATGAATGAATGCTTATGCCCAGCAGGTAATTTGATATTCAGGACAGACATTTTTGCCTTGTCACCTCTGTTCAGGAAACTACAGGGGTCAGTACTGTCATTTAGTCAATCGAGTGTGGAGCTTTAACTCTCTGCCTCCTGTTCCCATTTGTGGTCTTCCTCAGGGATCTTTATGAGCACATGCAACGTGGACGTCCGCTGGTTTCCCTTCGATATTCAGAAATGTGAGCTGAAGTTTGGCTCCTGGACTTATGACGGATGGCTGCTAGACCTCCAGATGAATGAGGCAGACATCTCCGGCTACATGCCCAACGGAGAGTGGGACCTAGTCGGTGAGTCATGAGGAAGTTCTGCATTGAACCCCATTAAAAAAACATCCAGTCAGAGCAGCAGAATCAGTTACTGTCCCTGTTCTTCCAGGTGTTCCTGGCACCAGAAACGAGGTTTTCTATGACTGCTGTAAAGAACCCTACCCTGATGTGACATTTGTTGTCACAATAAGGCGGCGGACGCTCTACTATGCCTTGAATCTGCTCATCCCCTGTGTGCTGCTGTCGTCTATGACCCTGCTGATTTTCGTGCTCCCGGCCGACTCTGGGGAGAAGATCTCGCTGGGTGAGTGGATCAAAAACTGCCGTGACTGAGTTAAAAAAAAAAAAAAAAAAACTGGAAAAAGTTGGGGGAAGTTGCCTTGTTAGCTTTTGCAGCACATCTCAGTTTCTATCTTCAAGAATGTGAGAGTGCAGACCAGCGCGAGAGTCGGTGCTAGTCCATTAAAAGTGAAAGATGCTGCACAATGTCTTGTTTTCCTCGCCTTCAGTCACTGATCTGTGGGAGGCCGAGAAACACAAGGCCACCAGGCGATACAAATAAACAGAAAAACATGTTTTGCATTTATTGTCTCCCTTCTCTGATAAATTGAGAAGTTTCTATTAAATGTGCCCTGCTGAGACTCTTGTAACACAGTTTCTGTTGACCTTCAGCTTTAAATGCAGTGTTTAAATATTTGTTGTCTATGCTGAATAGATTTAATTCCTGAAACTGGCTGTTGCTTAAGATCATGTTTCACTGCTCACAGGTTTAAGGCTGTTAGTTAATTTGATAAATTGCAGTTCAGTCTCACACCACAATGTGTAACAGTTATATCAGCCTGCAGCACAAAAGGAATTATATTTACAAAAAAAACTGTACAACTGTGAGATGTAAACAATTTTTTAGGGACTATTCTTGGGGCGGGATTCAACAACTGGAGCTCTGTGGTGTATTTTAATCCAAATTATCATCTTTTCCTAAACCTAACTAAGTACTTTTGGTGCCAAAGATGAACCAAGTACTTTTTTTGCCTAAACAAAAGCAAACAGTGACTAAAAAAGACAGAAAAAATGCAACAAAGTGTAAAAATACAAATCTCCCAAGTAAAAGTCTTGTGGTTAATGCAACCCCTACCCCTCTAAATTCACAAAATAAGAGCCTCAAAGGAAAAATAAAAGCAAGAAATAGTGAAAGTGTTTTTACCTTAACAATAGACCTTCATAAGATTCATTTACACTGTGCCGTATGCCAACAATGCAGGTTTTGAACTTTTCAAAATTAAAGAAGGGAAATATATTCAGCATGTCTGACAGACATTAAAGGCACACTCGACAGGGCACCTTTAACCCTCTGAATCCCAAAGCCCACCGGCAGTTTTGAGACGCATGTTATCTCAAAAAAATGCCCAAATTACACCATTCATCAAAGCTGACACCGTAAAATCAGAAAGAATTGACAGATCGTCAATTTTCTGATGGCCACCTGAATTAATCAGTGTTCCACTGGGAAAAATCAACCAAATCTAAGCCTAAAATCACAAAACTTAATTACGATCTGATTATTTTAAGTGTCTCATTCAATAATTCACTACAAATAAGCCATTTTTGTTAATTAGATTCTGTAAAGAGAAATAATTATGCACTCCTTGATGCAACTGGAAAGCCATTAGTGACTCAGCTGCAACTGACAGTTACTTGGCCAAAATTCAGAGACTTTTCTACTGAACTGCAAGCTGTGTATACACAAAATAGATAGGAGACAACAGTCTGAATAAATTAAAAATATAAGTCGTTAAACATTAATAGTGTGTAGTATGACTCCCCTTTTTTTGGTAACACCTCTGGGCACTTGGACAATTGTAAGCCATGTTGATTCCATGTTTTATCAATTTTTGTAAAATAATTAATCAGAAAATTAACTTAGATTTATTTTTAATGATTTGAGGCCTTAGAACTATGTTATACTGGACACATGACATTTGAGTTGCCTCTGTTTCTAGTGATGGTTTTGCTGTTTCCAGGACTTTATATTGCAGAGAAAATAAACTCACAGTAATTAAGAATTTAACAGGAACGCCCTAAAACTTCTTAGGGTCCAGAGAGTGATTAGCAATAGAAATATAACAGAATTGAGAGTGACAGTAAATGCAAAACATATCTCTTTGTTGATCTCTCGTAAGATGTATGTGTATAAATATATTCTCTTGTAAATTTACGTAAAAGGTATTTTTAACAATTCACACGCCTGAGCCACCCACGCAGTGCCTGGGAATAAACAAAATCTCAGACTTCGCTACTCTCTCGCTTCTAAGTGTGAATATATGAGTTTATAGGTTGAAACTGAGCGCTCACAAGAAGGCAAAAAAAAAAAAATGTGGCAGTGGAGACTATGGGGAGGCATGAAAGAGGCCGAGGCTGAGGGTGGGGAGCCGAGAGAGGAGAGGGATTACACGATAAAATAGAAAGATGAGAAATGTGAGGAGGAGGAACAGAGACCGATAGGTGTGGGAAGGTAACAAAAAAAAGGAAAAAAGATAACACAAGGCAGGAGAAGAATCCGAAAAGGATGCACACAATAGAGGGAGAGAGGGAGGACTGATGAGGAGGGGAGGTGGGAGAAAAACCAAATCACACTGTAATTGGCAGGAAGAGGAAGAGAGGAAGCAGGAATGTGATCAAACAGCTGCTGCAAATACAGTTTAATATCTGCTTCAGTCTGTTTACAGATGAATAATGTTCATCTCAGGAGCACATTAAAGACTCCAGACTTCCCATTATCTGCCCTTTATAGAGCTGAAACTACTGACGAACTAACAGAGGAGTCGAGTGACTAATTGATCAGCACAAAACATTCTTTTCATGTGAGAGTTAAATTTTTAAAAATCACTGTAAAATGACTTTTGAAACAATTTGAATACATGAATTTTGTGAATCTGTAATGGGAATTTTATGCTATTTTCTAACCTTTTATGGACATCTTTGAAATGCTAGCTCAAAGAACTGCTCAGAAGTGAAAGTAATCATTCTCTGCAGTCCTGTTTCACGTTATTGCAGTGTGTTTGCACCAGTCCAATCACTCACCGAATACACAAATGCTTATGCTGGTTTTGTCAGTGCCTCTTGACTCTGAATTGAAAAACCCACCAGTGGGTTTGAGAGGCATGTAAAGTTTTTAAAAAATCCAGATTATGCTATTCAACAGAGTCAGACTCAACAAGGAATCAACAGAATTCTGATTGTTCTTGAACTAATCACGAGTGATGTGCACTTCCTCTGGAAAAGATTCTAAATCTAACCCAAAAATCATTCAAATCAAGTTATTCTACATGCCTCATTAAAAAACAAATCACTACAACAGGCTAACTTGATTCTATAAAAACTAATGCACTCCTTGATGCAACTGAAAAGCCATTAGTTAGAGCATTTTCAGCTGAACTGCAGGCTGTGCATACAAAGACCAAATTGGAGACAACTATTTGAACAAATTAAACATTAAATATGTATAGTAATATATTATAAATGTAATGTAACAAATATATCACTGTATGTAGAGTCATTATTATCAGAAGTAAAAGTAAATGTTCTCTGCAGTCCTGTTTCAGATTATTGGAGTGTCTTTGCACCAGTCCAATCGCTCGGCGAATAGACGGATGCAGTTTTTGTAAATGCTTTTGGACTCTGAATTCCAAAGCCGACCGGTGGGTTTGAGAGGCATGTTATCTGTGGAAAAAAATCCCAAATTATGCCATTCATCAGTCAGACTCTGTGAAAACAAAGAATCAACAGATTTCTGGTGGTCTTTGAACTAATCATTTGTGGTGTGCAGTGTCAGTGGGAAAAATATACAAAATCTAAGCCTAAAATCGTCCTATTTCATTGAAATCATGTTATTCTACATGTCTTGTTTTAAAATAATCACTAAAAATTTTTGCTTACTAGCAGCTATTGAAAAGTCATTTGTTACCATTAGTAAACATTCACCTGAAGTTTTCAGCTGAACTGCAGGCTGTGTATGTAAAGAGCAAATAGGAGACAACTATTTCAACAGATTCAACATGAAATTTTTATATTAGAAATATACTATCATGAATATAGTGTGTAGAGTCATTATTATCAGAGGTAAAATAATTGTCACCTGCAGTCCCATTTCACATTATTGCACCAGTCCAGTCGAGTCACACAAATGCTTGTGCTGTTTCTGTAAATGCTGCTTGACTCAAGTGGGAGCCAAGCCACGACAGCATTGTCAAAGCATATTCTTAACCTCAATACGGGATGCATTACGCAGCATTTCTCCCAAGGAAGAAGAAAGAAAAAAAAGCCAAGCCTTACACACACGGCCAATTAACCTATTGATGTAATTAAGGCTAGTGAATTGATCAGGACGGAGAGAGCCTTACACACTGCCTTCCAGGAAAAGACTGTCACTTCACTTGATGGAGGGGACATGGGGACAAAGTGGCCGGGACTTCAGGGTCAGACGACTAGTTAGCGTCATTTCAGGGAAAAAAACAACATAAGGGACGCTTTTTTAATTTACTTAATATCCACAAAGAGCATTCATATTTTACCTCTCGGACTGGGAGCTTAATTGAATGCCCCTGAATGGGGACAGTTATGCCAACAAAGCACTCCTTAAATCCTATCTGTTGGAGTAATAAGACAGATCGTGCGGAAGTAGATAAATTAAGATGGAGATGAGTTTCAGTGCAGCGATATGAGGTGTGTGTTCACATGCACGCAGATAGATGGAGTTTGAACAACTTCTAAAGTGGCTATCTGCTGTGCGGAAGTGCTGTTTTTTTTTGCTGTAGAGGTACAGGATGTCAAAAAGTAATTCGCTGTATGAGTGGTAGCTGGTAATTTACATAAATCGAACCTGATCTCATCCTGAGTGCGACCATTTATCAAAATACCAAACACGCTAATGTGGTTTCTCACAAGGAGGCACAGTGAGGGGAGGAGACGAAACCACGATATTGATTGCTTAACAAAATGTAGTTAAAGCATGAAGTGTAATTCATCTATATATCTATCTGTCTGTAGGTATCACCGTCTTGCTGTCTCTCACTGTTTTCATGTTGCTCGTAGCAGAGATCATGCCAGCCACGTCTGACTCCGTCCCTCTCATAGGTAAGTGAAAAACAGTCTTGTATTTTATTTTGTTTTTTTACAAGTGCATCAAATGTCTCGACCCACAGTACCTAATTAAAACTTACTGCCATAACAACATTTAACGATTGTCAATATGATATCAAGTTGCTGTACTCATTAGAGATACTTCATGAAGCTTCTGAATCAATATTCGGTCTCTAGTGTTCAGTTTTTAAGTTCTAGCGCAACAGGAAGTAGCTTCAGATTCATGTTTGGTGGTTTAGCAGAGAAAATGCACTGCAAAAAAAAAAAACTGTCAACCAATTTATCTTTTCTAGGTAAAAAGGTAACATACTGTAAATATACTCCGATCAGCTACAACATTATGACCACTGACAGGTGAAGTAAACAACATTGATCATATTGCTACTATGTGATGTTCTGCTGGAAAACCTTGGATTTTAACATCCATGTTGATGAGACTTACACACCCAAATAAACATTGTCCCACAACAAACACACTCCCTCATGAAAATGGAAATCCCAAATGTCAGTGGCCTACCCCCTGCAGGAAAATGCACCCCACCACATGGAAACAACAGTCAGGAACATGTTGAGGAACATGACAATGGCCCAACATGTTGATTTGACCTCCAAACTTCCTACACCCCATTGTGATCGGGGTGCAGTGATGATCAGGATGCAGTGGAACAAGTTTGATTGACAGAGGCCCCACTGCACAAGCCAGAGTACCCAAAGGATCCAGTGCCAATGTCCTGGTTCCAGACCCCATAGGACACCCTGAGAGGTCCTCTTGTCCATGTCCAATGGCTCAGAACATTTTTGATCAAATAAGGTGGGCCGACACAATATCAGGCAGGTGGTCATAATGTTGTGTCTGATTGGTGTAAACTTTTCTTTTAATTTCAAGTTAATTAAACTAATTCAACTTAAAAATACAAGTTCTTCTAACTTGAGAAACAAATGAGTTCACTCAACTCATTTAATTCCGTTTACCAGAAACAAAATAAGGAAGTTTCCTCGGACGAATTGTTAGAGAGTTAAAAGTCTCCATTTGTTAAAGTTTGTCGAAAACAGACATTACCTCAACTTGCTGTGTGTCTTTAAGATGTATTAAGTTGTGTCTTTTCACATTAATGAAAGCAATTCTAGGACTGAATTCAGTCTCTACATCTGTAGACGCCTAATTTACTTCACTGTCACTGGGAACAGGCTCAAAGATTGTCTTTGTACTGACTACTACAAAACGGCTTCAACAGCTGTGGCTCCGTGTTCTTCATGCTAATTACAAAAATAAAAAGAGTCTTTAATCCGAGAAGAAGTTAAAGGAAAGCAAGTCTGCCTGTGAAGTCTGTGAATATCGTCTGTGTGACTAAACAGTTGGTTCAAGTTGATATTGTGACTTTACTGAACTTGTTTCTCAGTATTAAGTTGACTCAGTTCTACACTTTCACAACTCATGAGAAGATGATGATTCCACCAGATTTGGCCATTATCACCCCATTAAATGCCCGTATTATCACAGATCATTTCCATGCATATGGGCCAGTAGGGATCTCCTCCAGCTTTTAATAGGCTCAGTAGGCTCATTATCATCCATTCTAATTATTGATGAACAAAAAAGTGACCTCAGTAACGTCGGCAACTTCTTGCAACTCTGTGAATAAATGCACGTAAAATCACCGGTGGAGTTGTGACACTGGAAATGCACAAAATTTAGCTTTGTAACATGATAAATTTAGCAATAAATGTAGTTTCTTTTTTTCAAAACCTTTTAGTGCCTAAAATTAGCAAAGCATTGACTGAAAATGAGAGAAAACACAGTGACTCAAACTCAAGTCCTCCGGATGAAAGTGCACCGTCTTACCCCTCCATCAACCCCACCAACCTCCTATTACAGACTGTTGTTCCTCTTTGCAAGTGCAAAATCACAGCTTCATTGCCATTAAATGGGTTAACAACTCACCTACTAAACCTACTAGAAGGTGGAGGAAGACTTTACTGGAACATATACACTGATCAAGCATAACATTATGGCCACCTGCCTAATATAAAATGTTCTGAACCATTGGGCATGGACAAGAGGACCTCTCAGGGTGTCCTATGGGGTCTGGAACCAGGACATTGGCAGCGGATCATTTGGGTACTCTGGCTTGTGCAGTGGGGCCTCTGTCAATCAAACTTGTTCCACTGCATCCTGTTGATGCTTGATCAGAATGGGGTGTAGGAAGTTTGGAGGTCAAATCAACATCTCAGTAAGCCAGTGACATTTGAGGTTTCCATTTGCATGAGGGAGTGCGTTTGTTCTGGGACAGTGTTTATTTGGGTGTCTAAGTCTCATCAACACAGATGTCAAAATCCAAGGTTTTCCAGCAGAACAGCACATAGTACCAATATGATCAATGTTATTCACTTCACCTGTCAGCGGTCATAAGGTTGTGGCTGATTGGTGTATATCAAAATAATCCTTATAACATCTAAAACAAGCGATAATTCTGAATAAATTAATCAACTTAACTGCAGCCAATTCAATTTCTTAGAAGTTAAAACATAAAGTTTTGTTTTATCTTGTTTTTTTTTTACAGTGTGCTTGCCATGTTCATTATCTTATTTAAGGGTGTGAACATGCACAAACAAAATCTTGCTGAGACTTGGGGAAATATAAATTTTGCAGGTATTTGGTCTCAAGCTAAAATTAAACATTTAGAAAAGTCACTAAAATCCGCAATACTCACTAACTAGGGTCTCCATGTGCCTCCGTCAATCAGATAAGTATGTATCTACCTGAATAGAAAGCAGACCTCGTAATGAAAAATTCACCAAGCAAAAAAAAAAAAAAAAACAGATAAATATTTAAATTCTAGCAGCACCAGTGTGAAGATGGGGCTGTTTGCATTGCAAGAGTTCATGACACATGGGAAAATTTCCTGGCTAATGGGTACATTCATGACAACTCTAATTAGAAAGTGGAATGGAGGAAAGGGCACCAAGATTTACAAAGACATTAAGCACACCGATATGTAGAAACATGCAAAGGTTACCAACCACGAATGTGTATACAAACTTTCATGGAAACCTGTCAACTAGAAGATATTTAATTGTGGACCAAAGTGACCAACACTGCATCTTTAGTGCCTTTATTACAACACTCACGATTTCAATGGACAAAAGCTGCAAAAAAATAAAAAAAATATAGTCACAACATGCTACTCCAAAGTGGCACAGCTGCAAAATGCCCCCCCAACAAACCCCCAAAACCTATAATAACCGAATTTATTTTAGCCACCTGCTCCCCTAAAATTTAAGTGGCTAAATTGATTGTGGCCACACTGCTGGAAATCGTGTTTAGTGAGGAAAAAGACTGCAGCCAGAAACAGATGCAAGGCCATCGTTGCCTGAAGACACAAATCCTGGCCGTTAAAAATTTGTGAAAAAAATGCAGAGTCATAACTGTCGGAGTGTTGCTTTCAGCATAATTTTTATTACGAATAACTACCCTGATCTTAATCTGTTTGATGATTTTGCGCACAGATAGCCGACAGTAGCGCCGGTAGCAGGCTGACAAACGGTGTGCTGAATAGGAAAAAGGAGGAGCAAAAGTATACTTTCAAATTCATGTTATTCTATAGAATATTGTCATCATGTTTCTAGGGTACAATCAAAAGAGTTTATCTCATCAATATTGCAATGCTTGAAACAGAAAGTGTATATTTTTTTCTTAATAAAGTGACTTTTGTTGAGCCAAATCAGTTCCTGCTGCAGCTACTGTGGTTATCAAAAGGCCGCTAGGAAATTACAGTGTGTGTGAAAGACTGTGAAATATAATCCTGTTCCATACTCCTCTATTCCCAGGTCAGTACTTCGCCAGTATAATGATCATTGTTGGGATGTCAGTCATCGCTACAGTGGTGGTTCTGCAGTATCATCACCACGATCCGAATGGCGGAAACATGCCAAAATGGGTGAGTGTGAGCTCGCGCCGTTCATCATGACCTCAGATTCATTAGCAGTCACATACATCATGCGTTCGGGCTTGTTACAGCTTGTAAATGGCTGGCCTGCCTGTTCCAGATATGATGTATTCCTCCTGTTAATCTCTATTCCAGCCTTCATTCTTCTGCTCTGCCATTTTCAATACCGCCTCATCATTTGTTAGCGCTACCTGTGCTCCCTCTGCCAGCTTCCTTTTCTCTTTTCATTCTCCCGACTTCCGCGGCTGTGACTCATCCGGCAGTGTCAGTCTGCCTGAGTGTGTGCATCAAATGCCTCGCCGCAGACTTCAACAGGAGTGCATTTCAAAGCACCCTGGATATGTGGGCGGATTTGATTTGACTCATTCCTTCTTTTTTTCAATTTTTCCTCGCCTTCTGTTTAACACTTAAAAAATGCATCAAGTCTCGTTATATGAAAGTTTTGTTCCAATATGAATATATCAAAAAATGACAAATGTGGTCTGAAATGAAGATATTGAATTTAAAAAATGATCTTTAATGACATTATTTGAACATTTCTGTAATGCTAATATACAGCTGAAATACAGAATGGTGTTGTCTAGCATTTAAAAGGGGATTTATTTCATGATTTATGCTTTGGCTGCAGAGGAAAAATTGACAGGCCTGCAGTTATTGATATATGTTCAAGTGGCTGGGTTGTGCGAGGGTGCAGATGCTGTATTTATTGACACATTACAAGGGCATTCTGTTGATGAATGGCCTGTTCAGACAGTCCAACGGCCAATTAACAAGTTAATTGATGTGGTTCAGATGAGGGCATTGTACCAGCACAGTTCATAATTATAGCCCGGACAAAAACATCAACCGTAGCAGCAACAGGGACTGTTACCTAGCTGCTAAACATACGCAGTGGAAACTAATTGAGCAGTCATCTGGACATTCGCTTCTCATTAAATGCCAGATACCCATCTGGACTCTGTTGGGCCACGATGCCCTTTCAGGGGAAATGCAGTCTTTTTTTTCCAAAGGAGAAAAGAAGGGAAGAGAAAACAGAACTCAACAGCAGAATAGAAGTTTTTAAATGCGTGTCAATTTGTGCAGCTTATCTTGTCTTTAACTTAATGCGGTAGTTTATGGAAAAGATTATTGCAGCTTCATTGGAGTCATGAAACTGTATTCTGAGGATGGATCTCAATAATTCCACAGTTTGAATTTAACGCTGCCTCTCCTTTTTTCAATTCTCTCGGCTGGGAATCCAGTTAAAGCAAAAAAAATTAAAATAAAACTCTTCCTTGCCTCAGGCCGTTTAACTGGGTGTCCCTGGCGAGGATCTTATACTTCTGCTTATACCGGCTGCAGTTTCACACACCACAAGGATGCAAACAGAACCAACATCACTCTGCAACAAATGAGGCTATTAGCTCGGCTTAACTGGAGTTGTATGTGGGTCAAAATGTGTTGGTGGTTTCTTTTTCTCTGAACATATCTCCCTCTTCTTGTCTCCAGGTGCAGCTCGTGTTGCTGCAGTGGGTGGCCTGGTTCCTACGTATGAAGCGCCCAGGGGAGAACGACGACCCAGAGCGGCCGCCCTGCGCCCCCCACCTGCGTCGCTGCTCTTCGGGCTCACAGAGCGGCAGCATCCCCAACCCTACAGACCCCACCCTGCACCCGCTGCACCCCCAGAACCTGGCTCCTCTCCAGACGGGGCCCCTCCACGCGGGGCACCCTCACCTCCATGCTCAGTCCAGCGCCAACAACAACGGGAACCTTCTCTACATGGGCTTCCAGAGCATGGACGACCCTTCAATCCTCTCGGAGGCTGTGCAGAGGAATAACATCTCCACGGGGCCTCCAAGAGTGGCAGGAAGCCCACCTCCGCACCTGCCGTCTCAGTTCTGCAGCTCCCCACCGCCTCCCACCCCCAACATGGATACTGTGGGGTGTCCCAGCACTGTCTCCAGCGGTGGAGGTTTTGGAGGTGGACCAGGAGGGCTGGGAGGATGCTCCACCTCCGCACTCGGCGACCCCCAGCTACAGGCCATCCTGGAGGAAGTCCGGTACATGGCAGACAGGTTCCGGGAGCAGGACGAGGCAGAGAGCATGGCCGACCAGTGGAAATTTGCGGGCGCCGTGATCGACCGCCTGTGTCTGGTGGCGTTCAGCGTCTTCAACATCATATGCACCATCTCAATCCTCATGTCTGCTCCCAACTTTGTGGAGGCTATTTCAAAGGACTTTGTTTGAAGGCATGGAGGAAATTAAAAAAAAAGAAAAAGAGGAAGAGAAGCGTGAAGGAAAGGATGAAGGAAATTAAATATAGGATAAAGGATGGAGTGGGCCTCGATCCAAGGAAACGCAATTTCCAGTGAACTTGAGGCTCTGTGATTTGTGATTGCAAGGAACTGGGAAATAGAAAAAAAAACTAATGGTTTTCTTTGCAATACATTCTGTTTTGTAACTGAAACATAAGGAGAAAACAGATGAAGGAGGGGATCTGGAGCGAAGGTAAAATGAGATTAGGTTGAGCAGGGTGCTTTATCAGATTCTTGACAAGGTGAAATGGATTCTTGCGGTTAATTCAAAGACTTTCCTCCCAAAATTACGGGGGGGAAGATGAGTCAGAAAGGGGGTTAAAAGAAAGAGAGGATTATCCGTCCAATGCAAGCAGAAAGCTCTTAGAGCGAAGGGAGCGATTGAGAGAATAAGAGTGGCAGACGGATGGATAGGGGCGGATAAACGAGCCAGACATTTGACTGTTTTATTTTCTGGAGGAGAGACGACAGCCCCTCGCTCCCACATGTTGAGAAAATACTGCATCATTTAAAGTGATGTGAGGACGAGAGGGCGGGGAGAGGAGAAAGAGACTTTCACAAGGACAGACAACAAAGAGCAGCCATGAAGGAACGAGATTTCTGCCTCCGTGACATTGGCAGAGTTAGGCGTAGTAAAGCGGCTTGATGCTCAGATATATAAAAAGTGGACCGCAGATCAAGAACGCTGCAGCGCAGAGGAACAGACGAGGATCTCATCTATTATTCAATCCCATCCATCTAATGACCGTCAAATTGAAAGACCTCGGATAATCTTTAAGACTAATAAGCTTTTAAAAGATGAAGTCCCCCCTCTCCTCGCGAGCCACTTTAAATTTCCGAGGCCTTATCTCTTTGAGACGATTGCCAATCTGCAGCAATCAGCAGAGATCAGAAGCTCCTGAGCTGCGTTCACAGTGTGCGGCGCTTATCAGGAACCTGGAAACTGAATTAACTGGTCATCAACAATGCAGTGGCCAGTAGTTGCACCCCAGAGAAGACCTGAAGTGATAATAACTCATGAGGCTAACTGTATCTGGCAGGTCATAATATGCCGATGAAACTCATTGGATTTCATATTAAAGGTTTAGTAACTCAGATGGGAGGGTCAGCTCTTTAAAAAGAACAAGAGACGCAGAAAAAAGGGGATAAGATCATTCAAAATCCTCAAATTATTATGAATGTGAAACATCCCATCCAATTTCGGCGCCATCCCCTTGAGTGGTGTATAGCTTCGCGAGTGATCTAAAATGAAAGATGAGTTTTAATAAAATGCTATTTTTCACAAAATTGACTGAGCTGGTAAAGTTTTGAAGGTTCAGATTTACATCGTGACCTCCAGCCACAAATCATCTGTGGGGAAAGCAGCAGCCAGTAAACAAAATACATGATGAATGTGTTTGGATTTGAGCGAATTGAAGTTTCTCTGCTACTTATCAACAGTCAGAAAACCATAAATGACTTACGTCTCTGCTAGCAGTTTGAATGTAGGCTGAATGCAAGATCAGCTTAGCTCAGTTCAAAGATGTCAACTAGCAGCTCTTATTAGATATTAAAATCTTTCCAAGGATGGCTGTCTGGCCTTACTGAAGGACGAGCTGAAAGATGCCTTGGCAATTATGATTAACATAGAAGGAAACTTGAATCTGCTCCTTTTGTACTTGCAAGGCATATAAAAAAGTTCTCTTTTTGCTATCTAATGTCAGAGGTGTGAGTGTGAAAACTACGTACCATATAGTGCTCTAAGTAATTCTCACAGTGCATTGGGAATGTCACATTTCTGGGACAATCCTACAATGCAAATGTAGAAATGACATTGTGAAACAGCAAAAGAGCTAATGAGACAGTGATTTTGAACAGTCACAGGAGTTCAGCTGCAAGTATAGTTTACCTTTAATTAACAACTGCCAGAGCTTCACTGATTCTTTAATCAATGCGTTTTAATATCCATTACACTGTATGGCCACTGACAATAAATTTAGAGAATTAGGGAAAAAATGTCCAAACAATAGGATTTTTTTGTGTTCATGAAAACAGTAGTAATAGTTCTTATTAAATAGTTGTTTATTGTACCATGCAACTTGAAGTTTTTAGCCTTTATCACAACAGTTAAAAGCAAGTGTTTCAGTTTTAAACCCTGGATAAAGTGTGTTTACATGCATTTCAGTGGCGGAAATTTGAATCGAGCAAATAAGAGAACAAAGTTATTTAGGCTCTAAGCTCAACTATACATTCAAACTGTAAGCAGAGACATAGAGCAGATTCTCTTAGTTTTGCCTGATTTGCAAATCCCATTTAAATTATACAGTTTTCCTTTTAGAGCCCGACTGATACTGGATTTTTGCAGCTGAGGTAGACTGAAAAGGGATAATGATGGGGTCATTGTTCAGCTGTGAACAACGCACTCTGCTACATGTGCTGCAGACAGTGAGTTAGAGCTGAGGGGTGTACCAGGAAGTCTGACCTAGTCAAGTTTTCTTTGCGATAGCCAGCTTAATAAAACCTAAAATCCTGAGCAGAAATAATGGTATCATGGTGGAGGTTATCAACCTTCTTTATGAAGATAGCATTTTCTTCATCAGACTCTGTGCACTCTAAAAACAGGGCATTTCTGCACAAAAAGGACCGATCATACGTCGCCTGCTTCAGTCAAGATTAACAGATTGTTGTAAGTGAGAGCTATGAAGTATAATCAATTTTCTAACAGCTAGAAAGCACTGTTACTGTAAAATATGCAAGAGAAGGAATGCCACTAGAACATAGTTAATCGTGTAAGTTACCATATTTATTTTACCACTCTGTGCACTATTAATGCAGCTGCTTATTTTTTCAACATGACAGCTGCACATTAGCGCTCTTAAATTTTAAACTTCATGCTTTAAACATGACACTGAATAAGCGCATTTAGGTCTGACACTGTCCCATGATGAAGGAAGCGTGGAATCCGTTTAGATTTGGCCCAAATGAAAGTGAAATTAATGCTATTGATGGAATCTATGATAAATCTGTATTTTAGTAGTTGCAATAGCAGCAGTGTAAATTATTAAAAATACATTTGTGCACTGTCTGCATCGCCAACTGAATGCGGCTGGTTTTTGCGGCAATGCAATACATACAGTTTGGATTACTGCAACGGCCTTTTGTTCAACAGCTTTGCAGGTAATGTATTCCTTCAGCTGAGGATCTGTATCACTCATAGAGAATTCATCAGGAAAAGAACTGGTGACAGATTTGCGCCTTTTAAAGCTTATTTAAATCCCAGACTCTGAACAGAACCTCCTCGGGAGCAGGTTAGCAGTACAGCATCTGTTACCATGGTGATCTAGCCAAGCTAAAAGAGAGCTACCTTCATGACGTTGAAAAATTTGGGCTTTAAGCTCCACATACCTCTCTAACCCACTAATCCCATTACGTAGTACACCCCTCTGCTCTGCTAGCGATCGATGACACCATTTCTAAATTACACCAACCATTTTTTCCTGCATTACATTGTGTAAAGAAACAAGTTTCCATATCACCAAATATTGGATAACATACACACCAACAATGGAGCTATGATAGGCTCATATCAGCTGATAACATCAGCTGACCAGAATATCAGTCGGGTTCTATTAATTTTGAAATAAGCTAATAATAAATAAATAATAAATAAGGAACATTTTGCTGTGTTTAGTGGCAAATTAATGTACATTTGATGTTCTTGTGATTTTTATGGCAGCAGGATGATGTATATGGGATTGACCCTAAATGAAACTTCAGTGCCCAGGTTGGTTGTAATCTAGAAATATGACACCCTGAGAGGCAATGTGTGGTTCATTAATGTGCTATTAGTAATTTTATGACACTGAGGAAAAGAAATCTCAGGCTTTGGCTACACAGGCTATATTTTTAGTAGGATGCATTTGTTGATGGGTTTTCATTCAATCTGGTGACATTAAGATGAGTATAGTAGATGGTATGCCCTTTCACAGAAAGATCCGACAGGACACAATATGTTTACGACATTCCTGACCAACACTGTCTGTCTCTAGTGGCAATACAGATGCATCTTTCTCACTGTGAACCAAGTGTAGAGACAGCTGTACAAAATCTTTATACCTTCTCTATACTTCTCTTCATCTGCTGTCTTCTCTCTGTTTTCCACTTTAAAGTTTAGTCTTCTGGCAGGCAGAAAGTAAACTTCCTGCCAGTGTTTTTTTTTTTTTTTGCAAAAGGATGTTCTCCTCCGAGCACATACTGACACCTAAAACACTCACATCTGTACAGAGCGTTTCTCATCCGGAAAATAAATACTCTGGGTTTTTTTTTTCTACCACCTTTGGTCTGCTCTGCTCCCTCATCTTTCTGTTTTGACAGTGGCTGGCCCGACACCCGAGAAGAGGAGGAAAAATGACAGCGAGGGGGGGATAAGAGGAGGAGAGAAAGTGCTGACGCGCCGTGCGAGCTGGACAGGGCCTTAATTGATCACTCGTTCAGGAAGGAGAGGAGGGGAGGGGAGGGGAGGAAGGGGGGGGGAGGATGGGATGGGATGGGAGGAAGAGGAGGGGAGGGCTAATGGACGAAAGAGGGGGCATACTGGGTAATTTATCCGATTTATGAGGGACAGTGGCAGGGGGGAGATGGGTGCTCAGACAAGTATAACTCTGTCACAGACATCAAATGAAAGGCCACCGCTCTATATCACAGCGCAGGGGAATATATATACTGCAGAAATAAACAGAAATTAGAGACATATTTTCATGCGACTATAATCTGAGCGGGCGTGGCCTTCACTGTGTCACTCAGTCAGTGTGTCAGGCTTGAGTAAAGAGTCAGTCGGGTGTATTTATAGTAGTGTGCTGGTCCTTATTCAGCCCCGGCAAGGCTCCCTGCTTGATGAGCTAACTCGGGGGGTCGAAAAATGTGCAGTGCTTGCAATCTGGCAGCGCTGAGATTTACTGTGTTCACTCAGATGGAATAAAAGAAGAGAGAGGGTGTGTGTGTGTGTGTGTGTGAGAGAGAAGACGGTGGGGAAGATGAGTCTCGGGGTTTTGCGTATATGCACAGAATCAATCAGTTGTTGTTCTCATTTAATATAAGAGAATGTCGATGTAAAGGTGTCGCACTGGCTTCAGGTTTTGTCAAATTTAAGGCACTTTCGCCGTCTTGGGTAAACATGGCGGGGATAAATACCCAACTTAACACTACAGACTGATTTTTAGGGTATGTCAGCAAGCAGTGGTGGACAAAAAAGAAGAACAAATGATCCACTTCTAGCCCTTGATTCAAAAAATGTACTTAAATCAGACTGTAACTGTTGCTATACAGCTGCACCTACAATAACAATGTAGGTGTAAATATAAATTCATAGTACAGGAGCAGTAAAACAAGTCCTATACATGTCAGCTTTACTTAAAGTTTACAAGTAACCACTGCAACCAAACCCTTAAGTTGTGTTTTACTGCTTCTGAATTCAATTCTAAATGTTATTTCAACTCTCAAAGGCTTTTTAACTTGCATGAAGGGAAACCGCCCAAGAATTATCAGCGAAATTTCAGCGATTGGATGAAAATGGCAGTTATGTGGAAGCTGAAAAGATGCAATCGCTGCAAAACCGACAAGAAATAAGACAAGAGAAAGCATCACATGAGCCGAAAACACTTTGCATACAACCATTTAAAACGTACACATGTGCAACACGCTAATTACACACACGACTACATATAATGCGGATATTCAAAAAGCCGCCACCCATGTGCATGCACACCTGTTCTGATTGAGAGTCCCAGTGTGCTCTGCTGCATGATCGCATCCCAACATCTTGCTGCTGAGGCCGATCAATGCCTTTTAATTACCAAGGGCCCAAAGCACTGGTCGATACAGCTGACGAGAAGCAGAGAGAGAGAGAGAGAGGGATGCTCCAGACGTTGATTGATGCTCGGTCTGCCCAGTGAGCCTACCTACAGATGTGTCGTTAGGCTTGATTAATCCTGCCAAGCCACATTCACTCACTTTACAGACTGCCGTTTAACCAACCCGGGCCGCTGCGGTCACAAGGTTAAGTGGACACGAGGTGTCAGCCCTGAGCAACACAGGCCCTTTAACCGATATGTCAAGGCTGGCTGGTTGCTCTCTACACTACTCGCTAGTTGCCTTTAACACTGACTGAGTTCCAATTTCTTACTTGATTGGTAAAAGACATGCAGATAAAACACATCCGACATGCCAATATAAATATCTTCAGTCATCGCAGATCCTCTCAGCAAATTTCTGCTCCAGCATAAACCCTTATTTTAAGGAATTTCACTCATATTTCAACTTTGGTAAATGTTTTCTTGGTGTCACTCACGCTGTGAATAATAGCCTCATTTGTTCATTATTTTTATGGGCCCACTCCAGCGACCTGATATTTCACTTTGATAAAACTGGAAGGCTCATAAAAGAGAGATTAAACGGAAAAGATCAAAACAGGATGAAATATTCCGACTCTCCCTCGTGCTGCTTTAAATCTCACACCTAAAAAATGTTTTGTGTTAAAAATATTAGGTCTGAAAGCCCAAGCTGAGGCAGCATCGAGCACAGAAGCCATTAATCAATGGCTTCGTGATGATTAAACTAAAAGTCATGTGTACAAATGTTGGAGCGCCGCTTTAAACAGCGCATAATGCCAATAGGCGAATCAGGATGAGTGCACAAAAAAAGTACTGTCAGCTGAAGTGCTATGTGGTTTAATGTCATGTGATGGATCTGGCAGATAAAATGCAGTGAGGCTGGAATCATGCAGCCTGCTTTATGTACTTACTGATGAAATGTCTGCTCTGCTGTAAGGTTAAGCATAACTGCAAAATTCAGTTATTTAATGCTACTCTTGAAGTCTTTTTAAAGTAATAAAGTGCATAAAATCGTATTTAAATCTAATGAAACACAACAGCAGTTTGTGGTACATATTTATAGACTAAACAGTGTTTAGTTGCTACTCTCTGGAGAATGTTGTAATTCAGTGCAACCGAAAGAGGAAAGACAAACAGGGATAATGCAGAACTTCTATGCCTAAAGGGGGTTAAGAGTCTTGATTTGAAGCTGTTATGGCTTTGAATTATGCATGACATAATTATACAAGGTTTTTTGTTACGTAACGTTATTTAGGATTTCGCCCTTCTATATTCGAAGAAGCAGACACACAACAAATACAAAACAACTATTTGCTTTGCACACTGAATAAACAAGGAAAGGGAAGAATAAATCCAGCGGTAAAAGACCATCACAGCAGCCTCTGTGTAAAACCGAGAGTGGCACGTTGGAGAGGCTCCCACTCTGTTTTCTCCGAAGCCTCCACACGAGTGGACATTAAGTGGACTTAACACATTTTCCCTCAGGTGTGACCACTAGATAAGCAGCCACTCTTGGGCACTGAGGACATTATTCCAACCTGACAGGTAAAACTGGCCAGAGAGAGTTGTTCTTATGGCGCAGCAAGAGACTTTCTCCTCCTTCCAGCTACGATGAACTACAAACAGCAGCTCTTAATCCTTGTTAGGCCTTAACTCCCTGTCTGACTGCAGACTGTTCATCATAAACACCCAAGTTAGAATTAATCACTGAGGAGTGGTGGAAGAAAAAGAAGAACAAATTATCCACTCTTTCAAAAATATACTTAAAGCAGACTAACTCTTACTGTACAGACCACCTACAATTACAATATAAGTGTGAATCGTGGTGTAACAGCAGCAGAAGAAGCCTTACACGTCAATTCTACTTAAAGTTCACAATAATCCACTGCAACCAAACCCTTAAGTTGTGTTTTACTGCTTCTAAATTCAATTTTTAATGTTATTTCCACTTCCAAATGTTTTTTTTTTCTTGCTTCAAGGGAAACTGCCCAAGAATTATCAGCGAAATTTCAGTGGCTCCGTGCATGTTGATATTCTATCATCGCAGGTGCATGAATGTATGAGCAGCATTTTTAATATTCCAGCTGGCTACAGTGAAGATCCTGTTAACTACTTTATGTACTGCCGGATAGTTAATTGTACAACATATTTAAATTGCATTTCATTATATGGAGAATCAGTAGATGTTAAAGTTCCTCCCTGGTCAATGATTTAACCCTTAAAAACTCAACTAAGTGTATTAAAGTTGCGTACACTATATTGACAAAAGTACTGAGACACTCCTCCAAATAACTGAATTCAGGTGTTCCAATCACTTCCAGTAAGGGTTAGGGTACCCTAACCCTTACTGATGATAATCACAAAAACACAGATTCAGACTTCTGGGGTTTCATATGTTATAAACCTAAGGAACCAATCTCGTCACCTTTCAAAGTGAGGCTTTCTATATCATTATTCTTTAGAGTTTCCAGCATGAATGGCCGACTCACTCCAATATTAAAGCTTGCCATTACGGGGTGGAGAATATTTGTGCAGAGGTGAGTTCTATCGATCTATGCATTTTTAAAAAAGCAACAGTGTAGAGTTACATCTAAGCCATTTTAAGGCAGGAAGGGTTTATTTTCCAGGAAAAAAACTTCGAGAGATGCAACTTTAATACACAGAAATGAGTTTATAGGGGTGAAATCAACCAGAGAGGGACTTGAAAGTGGCAGTCTCAGAGTCTCTAAGCGGTAATTGCAGAGGTGTATTTTTGAGCCTCCTTTTCAAGAGATCCAAACAGCGTCGCCTGTGATGGCAGTTCAATTCAAGGTCACCACGCACGACAGCAAAAAAAAGCAAATAATGTCTTCTTAGATGAAGTAAAAAAAAACAGTTTGCTGCTGCACAAACGGATGAATTGAGCCTGTTGTGACAGCTCAGCCTATCTGCTTTGACAGAAACATAACAGGCGTCACTAACTCACTCTTGGCGTGGTAATGTCGTCGCAGACATCCAGTTTGTGATACTGTAAATGAAAGGACTTTCATCATGGGCTCATTCACCTTTGTGCTGCCTCATTTTCCAACAGATAGAGCCATTTATTTCAATGAAAATCATCAGGTTTGTCAGCATGAAGCAGGTTATGATTATTACTAATGCTTACTTCTACACTCTTGAGGTCAGAGGGAGCAACACTGTGGTTATATGGTTACTAAAGCTGCTAATGCTGGCTACAGATAGTATATTTTTAGAGTATATAAGCTGACAGTATCAGTTCATATAATCTTAATAAGTGTTAACAGTGAGCCAACAGTCAAGCCTGATAGATTATGTGTAATAACAACCTGGGAAGAAGAGACAAGAAAAATGGGAAGTGAGGGCAGGTGGTAAAGTCGGGGTGGCAGCCTGCAGTCAGCACATAGCGGCCACATGAGACGGCTCTAACAAGAGGAGTGTTTTCACCTCAGCTCTGCCAACGCACACAGCAGTTTATGGGCTTGCTTCCACCGGGTGCATTAGGAGGTCCCTGTACTTTTTGTTTGAATAATGCCTCACCTCTGTCTCCCCACTGCCTCCCCACCGACTGCAACAGTTCCTGTCGAGCACAGTGAACAACATTAGGATTTGTGCAGCATGCGACCAACAAAATGTCACTGTGCCTGTGGACTTGTTATTAACACGGCACCTGCCTCGGGGAGCTGTGCAGCGCTTCTCACTTTCCCCGAAAACCTGGGGCTATTTTCCAGGCAGGAAATGTGAACTTTTAAAAACAGCCGGACGAGCACTGCGACAAAAGCACAGTCTGTCATTTGTTTAGCTCCGGAAAAGTTGTGACATTACACTTTATTTTCCTCTTAAGCTACAGAAAGCTGTCATATGTGTTTCTCATCACGATTAGCCCTCATTCATCCTTCAGCTTGTGCAATGCAAAAGTGTAAAGGAAGGACAAAAACTGCCGTCAAACCACCTTCAGCTCATTTTTTCAGTCATTCTCTTACAATTTTTGCTCAACATTTACCACAGTGGACTCACTACGAATCGCATTTGCATAAACACCACCCACACACGCTCAAATTACAGGGTTTATCTCTTCAAAAGCGCGACAGTTAAAATAAACCTTGAGATTGAATAACGAGCGTGAATGAAGCTCCGTCATCACCTTCTTTGGCAGCTCACAAAAGAGACACTCCATAGTTTTGGAGCACGGCTAAAAACATTGTGACCAATGTAAGTTAAAAGAAATTAAAAGCTTATTAGGCACTCGTCTTGTTCCTTCAAGAAGATAATTAGTCCCAGATGAGCAGTGCTGCAGCTTTATTGCTTTATGCCATTATAGGTGGACGGTCTTGACATTGGTGAGGTCTCTCTGGACGCCAAGAGAATCCATAAATTGCTAAAAAACAACCTGAGTGCTGTATCATTTTACAGCTTGTGGAGCTTAATTCACTGCCAACATAAAAAAATGAGCTTAATTTACATCACAGATAAAGTAAATAAAAGCACACCAACAGCATTTTTCCCAATATATAACTTTATTTAAAATATTGTTACAATTTATTACTCTACACAACATTTTCAAAACTTTTTTCCTTTTTCTTATACTGGTTAGTAAACCTTCATGGGTGTTTTTAAGATATAAAACTCTCCTTTTTTTAAGCCTAGTTCTGCCTCAAGGTGTTAATGCCTTTACACACTTAGTAAATGAGACACCGCTTCGCTTCTTAAACACCTTGTTTCGTCGTGTGTTTAGCTAATCCTCCGTACTTCCGCACACAGAATTCATGATCGATGGTGGCTCTAACGTTGTACACTATAATTTCCCCAATCTGTATAATTTCTGTTTAAATAAATAAAGGTTCTGAGTTGGAGAAACAAGAGTGCATTTTTTTTTTGTCAACAGGATATTCTTTTTCTTTTAAAACAACTATTTACAGGTTATGCTGAAGACAAACAAGGCTTAGGTTTGTAATTAATGTCGCCGCCTACTTGCCCGTCTTTCAAAGCAATGAACAGAAATTAATTACACAAAGGCGAACACTTTTTTTTTAAACAGCACTTACATCCACCCTTCAGGTTAGTCATAGGTAGGACATGTCAGCTAAAAAAAGATGAGAAAAGCCAGCAGCTAATGTGCTCTGAGCCAGATGTGCGTTCCAGAGACCAACACAGTGGCTCTGACTGAACCCACAGTGTAAAAGGTAAAGAGAGCAGCTGAGCGGCCTCACAAAAAGCCACTTCAGACACTGGAGTATGAGCCTTGTGAAATGCAGCAGAATTCCAATTAACAGAAAAGACCTTATACAATATCCACCACCGAACAATGGTATGAAAATCAGTGCTGATTTGGCACATGAGACTCAGAAAAACCAAAGTGTTTCTATAGCAACAGCATCATTTAGATCAGCATTTCAGTGGCGGTTTGTGGTGAACACAAACTTTCTGAGCCTCATGTGTGGGCATTCTACCGTCACCATGCTTGCTGTACCATTTAACATTCAATTCATCTGCTTAGTCCTGTGAACAAATTCCATCTTCTTTGCATAAATAATCATTCACTTACAGGCCCAGGCTGTCCAGCAACTCAAACACAAACACAGGTGGCCCATAGCACCGCACGCACTGGCAAACAAAAACTATCAAACACGAGCCAACTGTACAAAGACGTGCTTCTTAACATTCCTGTCATCTCTTCGCTTTCACCTAAACACTGTTACTATGACAATTAGCTCACCGATGAAGCGGCTGAAAAAGACAACAACTGACAGTATACACACCTGCCTGTGACTGAGACTGAGCATAAGATGGCACCTGGCGCAGACAAGACAAAACCAAACCACAAAAACATATTTAAAAAAAAAAAACAAACAAAAAAAAACAGAAAGCAGCTTTCTAAAAGCCTATTCACAGCAGCACGAGCCACGGGGACAGAGAACAAACATCAAACAGTAAAAAACACTGCTTTGAATACATTATTGGGAGGAGTGAGTCAGTTGGCTGACAGGAATAAAAGGAATAGAGGCTGCACTGAGTGTGTTGAGCCAACGTGGTGCTGCCACGGCAACCGCATCCCCCTGTGATGATGGGAGACCAACCTGGAGAGGGTAAGGGCAGAGGACAGACGAGCCAGCACACACAATCACAAAACCTCTAGCTGTCTATCCCTCTACATCTTAGAAAGAAAAAAAAAGCCTCGTGGTTGAACAGCTCCAATTCTTGTGTCATCCATCTCTAAATTGGCTATTACTTTGGCTGTCAAAATGACCACCCAGCAATCTGCACATTGCATTTTCTTCCTCAATCCAGCTACTTGTGATGTGTGTAAAAGCCCACAGCATGCTACTAGACTGTGCTATGTATTGCTATTAGCTGTTGTATGACTGAGCCCTGTCCTCAGAGGCAGGAGTTGGGTGACAAATAAAATATCTTATGATGCTTCACTTGAAAATTTTGTCACAGAGTAGCAGAGAGACGGGGATGTGTGTGTCTGTGCGTGATGCTGAAAAAGCGTGTGATCGGCTGTGAATGCTAGCTAGACAATAGGAGACGCTTCCCATTTGTCTCCATCTGTCTGGCGTCTCCGCTGTCATGCAGATACAAAATCCCATCTTCATTTGCTGGCTCTCACACCGACAGCTCATCAGACACGTCCAATCAGAGCCTAAAAGCTTATCAGCAATGTCAATGATAAACACAGAGGACACACTCGTACATACGCGCACATGAGCATGCTCCAAGGTAACTGACTGAAAGCAAATTATGGCTAAACCTGGGCATGAAATAAACATATTTTACCAACGGAAACCTCAGCTCCGACGAAAAAAAATAATCATTCTAAAGTGAAACTCTGTGCTCCAAAAGTTAGTGTGACTAAAAAAAACAAAACATTGCTCTCAATTTCAGGTTTTTGGTCACTGCCAAAAAGGCGAGTGAAGCACAAGAATGAGTCAGTAATGAGTTGGCTGGGATAAACTACTAGCCCTTAGTGGGATAAACAAAACTATTGCATTGAGGCGAAACTGATATCTACAACTCTATGCCCACTGCCTCCAGTCAAAGGATTTTTTTTTGTCAGCATGTAAACCTGCTTTCTACACATTTCAGGTGAGACAAAAACCGTTAAACTCAATGTCTACAGAGATTTAAAAAAAAAAAAGAAACACACAATCAAATCTATTATCTGTGTGAGAAAAAAATGAATTCTGCACACGGAAAACTGTAGATAATCATATAATCATCTTAAATCATGTGTCATGAGCTTATGCACATAACTAATACTGTATCCGTTCAGGTGCAGTAGGAGGCAGAGAGCTGGCTGCACTGCTATGTATGCTGATGGCTATGGATGCAGTCACACAAGTCTATGCACCATCTGCTTCCTGTTCAACACACACACACACACACTATCTAGCCTCCTGACTTGGGTAATGGACAACCTGCAGAGGAGTGATACTTTTTGGGTGAGTTACAGAGCCAGAGGGATCACTCTTCAAGAAGCTCTGAGAAGATTTCTATTTCTGCTCAAAACATATGACTGAGTAAGACTTACGCTCTGCTGCTCCCTGCTGCCTGCTCAGAAAACTGCAGCCCAGCAGACACAACGCTCCCAAAAAAAAAAAAAAAAAATCTCCTGCTCTGTCCTTAAATTCACTATCTGTCGGTAGGATTTGCCGTGCATAAGGTGTGACGTTTCAAAAACATTAACGCTTTGGTCAATCAACCTATTTGCTCAAAGGATTATTCCTGCACAGCGCTAAGGAACAAGGAAGCCTTCCTCCTCTCAACTTACTACCTCTGCAAAATCACCACAATAAAACACTTGCAAGGGGGATAAATATCCATACTGACATTAATGGCCGACTGCCAACAGACGTTGCTCAGTAGTGTGGGTTAGACCAGAAGACAAGATGAAAAATGGAGATCAGTTAGAGCAGCTTCAACGTAATTCAGTGAGCATTTCATTGTGTTAGATCAAGAAACCAATTATTTTTAGCTCTTATATTAATCTATATTTTACCAGAAGTAAGATTGTTAAACATACAAACAATTATGAACACATCTCCCCCACGTCGGTTTCCATTTTGTTACATTTGTGCCGCCTATGTTTTCTGACAAAGACGGGATACTTATGACCCCGGAGAAAGAAAACGTATGTTTTGTGTTAATGTCCAGCATCAGTGTAAAGCATGACATTGCTTTCTTCTATTATCACCAGCTGGGAAGGAAGTGAAAACCTCATTTTTCTGTATCCCTCCTTTCTTATTTTCTTCTCAGTTCAGTTCAGCAAACAAGGCCGACGCCACAGGATTTGGACTGTGGGGTCTGTTGGACAAACTGAGTCCCATCCCAGGAGTCAGCTCTTCGGTGAAGTGGCGTTTCATTGAGGTGCTCCCTTTTGCGGTGCGCTAACCCTGACCATTCACACACCTTATTGATTCGTTACATCTCCTGCTCCACATCTCAGGACAGATGCATGGAAGGAAAACAATAGATACACTATGGAGATCTAGTAAATGACATGAGAGTTGACTTTTGTTATTTTCCTTCATTGCTCTTCTGTGCGCGTCCCTGGGTTTGGTTAAGTGTGACTACTCCAATTTCCCAAAACCGATCACGTCCGGTTTGCTTTCGGGGCAGGGATTTGCCTCTGTCTGTCACTCAGTCCTGTGTTTGTCGATGGGCGCTCTCTGGGGTGGCTGTGATAATGCAAGTGGACCAGTTCTAGTTCAAGTGATGACAAATGGTTTTAGGAAGTTGCAATCTCCCCCCCTAGGTGGCGCCATCCCTTCTGCTGTGTCTCCAGAGGAGGAAGAAACTCTGGAACACAGAGACATGGTTCAGGAGGGAACAAGTCTGAATGATTGGTTCTTTTTTTTCCACACATCATGTGACTTATGAAAACACAGATCACACAGTGTGCAACAGTGCCTTTAGGACACTGTGCCTTAAATATTCATTATTGTTATCATACGAGTCCCTCTGTAGCATTCTGAAGCCCTCGCCTCATATCTGGATGTGCTCACTTTCTGGCTGTCCCTTATTTGGCTCTGTTTCTCAATCATCCTCATTCCTTACAGTTGCTGGTCCACATACTTGTATTGCTGACTGTGTGATGTCTCACATGGGGCCCCGATAGCGAGTCACATGCAAGCACATCTTTGCCTTTTTTCCTGTATGCATAAATGCACCAGTATCCTCACAGTAATCTGATGAAAGTGGAGGACGATTTACTCTCAGGTGCTTTTTTCTGCTTTGTAGTTTCACTTCAAGTTCCTCATAAGCAGATTCAGAAGCAACACAAAAAGGATATTAAACCTATGGAAGCACATTTGAATGCACATTTTTGGTTATTCACTGAACTACTCATACATTTACATGCATAGAAATTAAATAAGACGGCATATTTGAAATTTTCTCCCTGCTCTTGACATTTTAGGTTTCTTCAGATAGGAATTTTTTTGAATAATTCATGGTGCCTGATGAGCGCCATCAATCAAAGCACCACTCTGCAGCATATCTAGATACATATTTCTGTAAGTTTTGCCCCAGATAAAAATCTAGCCTCTAACCTTTCAGTGCTGGTGTTTACAAACTGTGTTACAGAGAATATCTGTCACACTGTTTCTGTCTGAATTTAGGACAGCAACAGTGTGTAAGAGGCTTTCTGCTTACCGTTGTTACTGCAGTTTTTGTTGTCCTTATCAGATGCCTCTTCCTCCACCTGAGAGCGGAGAAATCAATACACAAGATACGTAAAACTAATCATTTTAAAGAAAGGGCTTTTGTGTCTATCAAGAAAAATGTGAGAGCAGGCTAAGTTTAGAAATTTAAAGCTGGCATGGAGTCATACGTCTCCAAGAATAAAAGAGGAAAGGAGTGGTCCCTACCTGTTTCCTCCACTTCAGCTCACAAAAGACCCGCTCAAAGCACTCATGCATGTAGTTAAACTAGGAGGGGAAAAAAGACAGACAGAATTGCTATACAGGCCTCTGAAATGACTGAAATCACAATCAGTAAAGTCACTGTGTAAATCTGTGTCTATACAGGTTGTTGTTACTTCTTCTTCCCATGGCTTTGATTACATGTGAAGGAAAGTCCATTGATTATTAAATCATTTACAGCAAACACAATAAAAACCTGCATAAATGTGACAAACAGGCAGGTGTACGCTCACTTACATATGGAGTGAAGATTTTGACCCAGCGAGGTTTCTTTTCTCCTCTGGCATACTCGAAGCAGAAAGCCATGCCCTCCTCGTCAGTGTCCCAGCGCTGCATCTCCCCCCACTCAAAAGCTATGACTTGGTTCTGAGAGAAAGAGGAAAAAGTAGTTTAATTCTGTGCAGCAAATGTTTAGCTTCATTGTTTTCACTCAGTATTTGGGGAATCTATTTGGGGAAAACACAGAAATGAATGGAAAATAAGCTGAATGTTGTATAAATGAAGCAATCATACCAATAAATAATGTAAGACTGGGCACATTTTTACTGAACGATAGAAAAAAAAACTCAAAGCGTTATAAAGTGAGAAGCTGGACCTTCAACTTTCATTGTATTTTACACCAGCGCAGAAATATGCTGACCTCCAGCGTGCCGTCCTCAGTGCAAGCGTGCAGCTTGAAGTGATGGATGCTGATCGCTGTGATGACATGGCCCTTCCTCCTGGAGTCACAAGAGCAGTGGGGGAAGGCCACCTCATTGTAGCCCTCACATGTTCGCAATAGGCTCAGGTACTAAAGAGCATCACAGAGCACAAATATCAGTCAATCTTACTTAAGTAATTCGGGCACACTAAGGAAACATTTGGTGCTCTAACAATGCAGTTAACATGCAGTTTTGGCTGTGACCAGAGCTCTCAGCCGCCCACAACTACATTACTGTACTGAAAATATAGCATGAATTTTTAATTTATGAGAAATCTGTTTATTGGTGTGTTACTGCTGCTGCATTTGGGCTAATGCAGCACTGAGTGAACAGACTGTGGTGGGAAAGCACAGAGGTTGCAACTGTTAAGCTGTGAAAACAGACTTGTAACTTTTCAATTAAAAAACACAAATGAATGAAGCAATGTCTTCTTTTGAGCCACACTTTGGATGAATCATGGTTTTTATATGTATGAAGCCAGATATTGCCTAACATTTTGTTAAAAAGAAGTCCACATAAAAGACTGACGCTGCCTTTTAAAAGCTGGGAAATGTTGTAGTTGGTAGCTGTGAGAGCAGACTGAATTTACACACAAAAGTACTCACTTATGCAACTTTCATTTAATATTTGACAAACGTTGATATAAACTCAATAGCTTAATCTCCATTTACACCACAGAGTGCTGTATTATGAAGTGTGAAAGGGTTTCTGACTTTTCTGTCCATTTTCATTTGGTAGCGTTTTGGTGATGGCTCTGGTAAGCGGGCAAAAAGTGCAGTCATCCCAATGCCCTCCCCGAACAAAGACTGGTCTGTGGTACTGACCGTGGCCATCTTGCGCTGCTCTGCCAGTTTCTGCAGCTGGTAGGATTTGTCCTCTGTTTTTATGAATCCCTTTTTCACATCATCCAGTGCCTGGACAGACAGGGAGAGAGGATGGAGGGTTAGAGGGTGCCATGAAGAGATACATTTATCACTGGAGGACACAGAGAAGAAAGTGTTATACATTTACGTAATTTAGCAAAAAGACATTCTTATTCAAGTAACCGAGTGCAAACAATGACAGAAATGACCTCTTGTGTACATGTTAAAACAGCTATAGCCAATATTTTTATGAACCCAGTAACAGCCAGTAATGAGAAACCAATATGACATTACAAAAGGGGCCACTCATGGTGATTAACCCACAGAGAGTAGTGGGTTTCTACTTTTCAGATGTTTCTAATGAGTTTCAGCTCACTGATTAGCTGCCTGGACAATGACTTTAATGTTTTGGTTCACTCTCATTGCTCTCATAGTGGAATTTTTGGCCACAGCAGGGAGCTGCTAACAGCAAAAAAAGGATTCAAAAACCCACAGTACGCTACCTGCTCAGTACAAAACAGCAGACAGACTAAAGAGAGCTGAGAGAGGGAATATTGGAGTTCCATTTGCCAGGTGTCTAGACACACTATCCAGAATGAATAATAATGTTGCTCTGTCACTGCTGGCAGTGTTAAAAGCAGCTGTTCGCTAATATAAGGACAATATCAGCTTAGTAGGCAATGATATGTCACAACTTGGTCTGCCTCAGATGGCCCAAAAAAACAACAAGAAACCCTAAGTTATTTAAGGTTTATATATTCTGGACAAGCTAGTGTTTATGCTTTCGAACTTGTTTTAATGGGTCACTGCTGAACCCCGCATGCTCAAAATGCTTCAGGTAGTGACCTTCACTGGTCAGTGGGCAGCCTGCGGCCTGTTACTGCAGCTAATTTTAGTGGATTCAAATTAGAGGATTGTTTTCTTTCTACAAACCTGTGAAAACCTTGCGCTGGCTTCTTGAATATCATTGTTGTCTCGTTTCCTGATTGCATACATTAAGAGCTGACCTTTGAAAGCAACAGACTTTTTGTTTTACACTCACAATGCTATGTGTGGGGCTGATTGGCAGTTGGTGTCTATTTTGTTTAGGTAGTAGCTTGTTAAATGCAGGTATGGGTTCAGGACTGTAAGAAAAAACTTACATAATTATTTGCCAACACTTTTTTACATGGAAAAAGTCAATAGCCAAGTTGCCACAGAGCCTAACATTGCTAGTTTAAAAGTCAATGCCTGTTGGGAATATCGCACTACACAGGACAAGATGACTTTAAGTGTTATGCTTGGTCTAAAGAAATGGGCTTCAGTCCCCTGCAACCCTCCACAGGGTAAAGTGGGTATAGCTGAGCTGATGGACTGACTGTGTATAATTTCTAGTGAAAGCTGGATAACGTAACAAATATCACTGCTCTTGCGTGAGTGTGTTTAGTGGATTTATCACATACATGAAGACCTGGAAGATTCTGGTAAACCACTATGAATAGTTGAGAGTAAAAGAGAAAAGTATTAGAGTAAATCTCCTTGAATATGTCAGAAATCATCCATCACCAAAAGTGAGTATATAAAGTCTTGAAGAAAAAAACCCAGAGGATCTAGTTTTGGGCTGAGTTCCCTAAAGTCCACGGCAAGTGGGATTCAATTACTGTTATTACCTGGTGAAAGCAGTAGTGCAGTGCCAGCGGGTTGTCTCTGAGCAACTCCTCCTCCTGGAAGCTGAACAACCATTTGCGAAGCGCTAAGCAAGTCCCCGGCACTGCCGACGTGTAGTTCTGCACATAAAGCTTGTGGGGAAACTCATTAGGCGCCAGCTTCCGCACTGTAACAAAAAAAAAGGACGAGAGGGATGATTTTTTTTTCAGTTTGTGCCATTAAATAAATAATTAACTGCAACCTACACCAAACTACCTGCCCTTGCAGTCCAAAATTACACACATACCCTTTGGCCCAATAAATTTAACTAACCAGTGGGGTTACTCAAGTCTGTGTTTAGAAAACCTGTGGCCATGTGATAGACTCACACAAGAGAAAGCGTTAAATAAACATAAGAGGATGTGAAAATGGTCTGAAAACATTCCCAGTGAAACACACACAGTTCTTACCAAAGGAGTGATTGATGACTTCAAAAAGGGCAAAGTAGCTCGCCATAATACTGTCCATTCCAACCTTTAACACTAATGCCTACAGAGGAGAAATACACATTGAGTTATGTATCTACCAGTAGTCACAATTTGATACATAATTCTATATTCTATGCTGTTCAACAGAAACTTCCCAGCAGCCGTCTTACCTGGTACACCTGATCTGTGGTGCTGTTCTTACGGACTCTGACAGAGATCGTGGTCTTGTCTGGTAGCGCTATCCGCAGCTCTACATCTGTCACTCCGTTGTAGTTCTATACAGTGAAGCAGAACATAATGAGAACAGCTGCAGAGTCGCATTTACCCCTGTGGATTAAACAAGAGTTTGTACTTGCTTGTAGGAGTGTGTGCGCTTGTGTTTGTTCTGAGTAACTGCTAAGTACTTCCAGATTAAAAAACAAAAACCAACAAGCCATAACCAAACCACAACTACTACCTGTAAGAAGTCCTTATCCTCAAAATTGTGGTTCTTTAAATGTGGGATTGAATGGGTAGTATTGTAAAACACTAGCGAGGCAAAGGTTGACTCACTTTGGGTCTGGCAGGCACAACTACCAACTGCTACCTTTAAGCAATGAAGCCCCAATACCACAAGTGATGATGCTTGCTTAGAGCAAACAGTATACTTTTTATTCTTAAATTAGAGCAGAGGGTAAATAAGCACATTCTAGGGCTGCTACCTCAGAGTCTGGAAGTCAGGTTGGCGGCAATGACAAGTGAATAAAGCCTTACCCTTGTTACCTCAATTTTCATCTTTAGTTAAATTGAAAAACGAGATGAAAATTAATGTCATGTCAGCTGTTGTGAACAACTATTAATTCTATCACTTAGTTTAGGGACAGGCTAAAACTAGACTTTGCTGTTGTCATGTTTGTCTATCGGTGCAAGCTAGTAGAGAAACAGACTACTTACTGCTCTCAGTCAAAGTGCGTTTATGAGGCAAAAGACGTATCAAAAGACTTAGCACTCAGAGGGGAATGAGTGTTTCTGCACTACACTCCTACTGGGTGAGGATTTTTCACAAGGACTCAGGGTCAACTTGGAAAATCCTGACTGGGGGACAGCCCTAACACATTCATAAACCATTCTTGTGGGCTATTTAAGGTCAGTTCTGAATTGTTACATGTATGCCAATTGTAGGAGCCACGTCTGTAGAACTTCTTTCAGGGGTGTTTTTGGGTGAGAAAAAAAGTGCATACTCAGAAATAGGCACTTCTGAGAGAACTTTAAATGTGCTGACTGGTTAAACTCAAAGAGGACAACAAGTGCCATGTTTCCGTCTCCTTCAATGTCCTCATCGAGTGTCAGTTGCTAACAACAATGTGAAATCCACCAAACAGGTTAACGTAACAAATCTCTTTTATTCTTCGTCCTCACAGAACTGGAAATGCATCCATTAACTACTTTTTGTTGATGTCTTGGTTCACTCAGTTACATACTGTGGTCAAAGGTGTCGGAACCTACACAGCAACGGAAAAAAAATGGCGAAAAGCTTTTTCTGCTCCTGCAAATGTTTGCAACACCTTGCACCTGTCCTCGCTTCCTGCAATGAGTAAATTTTTAGAATCAGCTATTCAAATTACTAAAATAAAAGATCTAACTGGGAAAACCATGTCAGACAATACAAAAAAAACTGAGGTGCTGTGCAATGTTCAGATTCCCTGCCAAAAGCTGTGCATTGAACATTTTGAGAGAAAAAAACACTTTCCAGGCACAAAAGGTGCAAGTTTTCAAAGTCAAAAATCACATATAAATAGCTAAATCCAAATCTAGCGCAATCTACATCAGTATACCTATGTATGGGATACATACCTCATCTGATTCAGAGAGAAACTCCTGCATGATGTCACTCTCCCCGATCACCCGCACAGAGCACACTGGAGACAAATATAGAAAACGATGGTGAGGGAGGTCAAAGGAAATCAAATAAACAAAGGGCAGCTAAATGTCACCGTCTGGATCCAGTGTTCAGATTTACGATATTTTCCATGTACTTTATAAAAACTGATGACAGCACGGTGTATTCTTTCATCCTAACTATTTGATATCGGCACATGCACTGAGGCTGAGCTGACTTGAACATAAGAGGCAATTCATAGCAAAAAACGCAAACGTAATCTGTCCAATTTAGCATACCTCGCTCAAGATATTCCTCCAGGCCTCTGCGGCGCGCATCCAGCTGCTGTTCGGACAGGGAGAAGGGCCATTTACCGGGAAGCTTTGGGAAGTTGAAGTTGGAAAATTCCCTCTTCAGGTTCTGGTTCAGGATGGCAAACTCTCGGTAGCGTTTTGAGCACAGCTGTCTGCCCGACATGTATACATTGTACACCTATGGCAATGAAACAACAACAAAAACAGCATTAGAGAAAATGCACAGAGTTTATATCACGTTTTGTTGATAGCCACACAGAGAAAAACTGTTTCTACCACTATAAGAGAAGTGTTGGGGGCAGCCACAAGTTTCTTCTTCTGTGTGTTTTAGGAAGAAAGCTTTGGTAAAGAGTCCAATCAGCACTCACCACAAACCTCTCGGAGTGCTGCTCTACATGTTTGTATGTGGGAATAGAAATGGGCACTGCCTGCTTGTCGCTGTAGTCATAGTTGGGTTGGACATCCTCTCCCCCTTCCAAACCCTCAGCCTCCTGAGCTGGAACAGACAGCACAGCCAGAACCAGCTCCTTCTCCCCTGCGCGGATCAGGTCCACCACCTGCTTATGGGTTGCACCTTCGACGCTCACCCCATTACTAGAACAAAAATCAGAGAAACAGAAAGGTGGAGAAAGAATGGAAGGAGAGACACAAAGAAATTTAGCAAAGAGTTTAGAATATCTAATTCCCCATTGTTTTTCAACACAATCAGTCCATGTTTCAAAATGGCAGTTCATTCAGCTCTCCACACACAAAGGGAGCACCAAGCACTTAGCACAGAGTAGAGTACAGCTGGACTGGCTCTTTATTACACTGGTATTGTATGAAATTAGTGTGGCCGATATAATTCTAAATGCAGCACTGGTGTAAATAATAATTCAAAAAGCACAGATTTAAATATTTCTCTGTTAGTGTCAACTCAAATACATCAATTCAGAGCATCTTCTGGTATCAAACACCAACCTGACACACTGTTTTTCACAAATTTAAAATCCAGTGAGCCATGAGTTTTATGTAAAGTAACCAGGAAAACTGAGTTGTCGGCCCATTATAACACAATGAATGTAACAGACAGCCAATGCACTGGCACCTATGCAGATCCATGCATCCATGAATGCAATAATTAATAAAAGCAATAATAAAGCTGATTTTATTTCTGCTGCACGTTTCCTGGACATTTTCCTATTATATTGTGTGGTAATATCAGTGCATTGTCCTCCATTGATCAACACAATGCTGGGAGTGCTGAGTAACCAGGTCAGCTCTAATGTCCCTTCCTTTTTGTGCTGAGAGACACCTCCCTTCTTGGCTTTGCCGAGGCCAGATGGCATCAGCATCAGGTGTCTCTGCTAATCTTCCTATGAGAAACAGCGGGAGAGACACATGGAAAGCAGGGAACAAGCACAGGTCTGTTCATTTTATGCCGTGCCTCTATTTCGGTTTATAGATGCACATCTGTATAGTATCATGGATCAAAATGGGAAATTAAACAAATAAAAAGAGGCTTGTGGGAAATAAAGACAAAGGTGGGAGATTGGGGAGAGCTGGTTTGCTGTGGTAACAGATATTGATGTGACTGAATTCCTCTGGGTTGTTCAACTGAACAGCAAAATTGGGGATAGGAGAGGATCAAAGAGGTGAAGATGAAGGGGACAAGTTTTGGTTTCAACACTACTCTAATCCCATCATCCTCTTGTTAGACAAAACAGAAACACAGCAATGTCTGTCAGACAGGTGTCTCAGTAATGAAGTGTAGGATGTGAATTAGACCGAAATGAAACAATAATAACAGTGAAGCAGTGCTGAGACAATATGTGCAGTGAAGATGTTTTGATAAAAAATATTTAGTCCATAAAAGAATAGAGGCACTGACAAATTGCTGTAACAATTTACAAATGCATAAAATGCATCTGACAAACAGTAAAAAAGCAAACAAACAAACAAGAAATTAATATGAACTTGAGATAAGCAAACAAATTTTCACATCTTATTGGCTAAAACTGTTTGGTATTTTCACTAAATACAATGTGAAGTATTTTATCTTTTGTCACACTTTTAAAAAATGATTAAACTGTTAATTGTGTGAAAGATCAAAACTGATAAAGACAATTGATCCAATTGGATTATTATGGTGAATCTTTAGAGAACATAACGCAAAATTACTGCCTCCTTCAAATACACAAGAGCAAAGCAAGGTCATTTTTTCATTCCACTTTCTTTGTGTGTTATTAAGGTAGGTAGACTCTAAAAATCTGATGATCTGCACAAACTAAACACAGGCACTGGTTAAACAGACAATAAACACCACATGGTAACTGGTTATCACAAATAGATTGTTGCCTTTGCTCGTCTGTAAAACCTTTGAAGTAAAATGCTGACATACGACACATTTTCACTGAACAGTTCTTGTGAGTATTTGCAAAACAGTAAAACTGGTTAATAAGTCACATGGTAAGTATTGGTGCTGTCATATGACCACACAGAGAGAGATTTAACTGTTGAAAGGACAAAAACACAGACGTGGTAAAAGTAAGCTGATGCCTCAGCAAGTAGAAGTAAAACCAAAGTTCCTTGTTTTCTGTTTCTGTTCTTCATGAACATGAGTTCACTGCTCGGATTTAATTTTAAAGCTGATATGCTAGGCCACAGATTTACGTGGGCTTTTGAACATATGTAACTGAAAGAACTGCACACAGGTATTTACTATGAGCATTTTGCTCCCTCTACACATCTACACATTCCAGCATTTGCTCTTTTTCAGGGTCAAAGCTTACAGCCCTGGAGGGAGGTTGAATCATACAGTCTGGCATTATTAGAAGTCTGAGGCCCTGTGAGAGCACATTCTCTATAGACTTTTTCAATATTTATGTGATAAAAAAGTGAAAGGCCAGTAGACACTTACAACTATGCGTTTTAGAGAAAGACTGGCAGCATATTTGCACCCTGACCATTCCCTGCAGCACTTCTACAACATGTCTCCAGGATCCAGGCATGCATACCAAAACCACTCAAGGATACTGACAGTGATAAAGAGCACAACCCAGAGACAGCACCTACAACTGCCCCATGCAAACAACAGCGCTGCTGTAGTGAAGGCTAGTCAGTGAAACGGTCTTCTCCAGGACAAGAAGCCCACACTCTCTCCACATGATGCTGAATTTGAGTGACAACACTGCCATCCACCGTCTTGGGTTCAGGGTCAAAACACACATCGCCACTATACCGCCTATGACAACCCAATGTCAGCCAGACTGTGGGTTAAATTTCGACCTCACAACCACGCTGAAGCAGCCACTGCGCAAGGAGCTAGCCAAACATATTAGCTACCTGTCTCGCTAGCTTGCTAAAGCTAATCAACATGCACAGCCTGTTGTCCAACTTATGTAAGCTGGTTAGCTTTCGAGTTAACTCAGCGCTAGCTTGGTGTAGCTACATCCCCAAACGTTTAGATAGTGTGTTAGCTGGACAATTAACTAACTGGCTATTTAGTCAAACGGCTACTTCTGTTTTTACAACACACAGTTGAGGCAGCGTTATACCCTGAAGACGGCTAATGTAAACGCATGTTTGATATTGGATCCTGGCTAAACTGGGTAGCTAGCCTTACTTGCTAACTCCAAGTCTTAATTGGACGGATAGAAGCTGACTTACACCTCCAGGATCCTGTCGCCTTTTGCTATCCCCGCTCGGTCCGCAGCGCCTCCGGGTAACACAGCGCTGACATGCTGGAGAGGAGCGTACAGTTCTCCGTTGATGCTCCGAAGCTGTCCTCCTTCGCTGACTTGACCGCGGACGTTGAAACCGTAGCCGGACTCCGACTTGACGATCCTCACCACCCTCGGACCTGACGTTACCGTGGCTGCGGTCTGGCCCACGGTGACCGCCGACGAGCCCACAATCGGACCGTTGCGGGACACCGAAGGGAGAGCCGGTCGAGTTTCATCGTCTCCTACATCCGCCATCTTATTCGCAGGCGCTAGCCCCCCTCCAGTCAGTGTGTTCCAGCAAATTCAAAACAACACTCGGGCTCTGTCCCTCCGTAGCGTTAGCAGCACAGACCCACTCTGTTGGCGATAACCCGCCCCTCGCAGCGTCACGGGACACGGCTGCACAACGTGACCTACCGGAGGCGTCACCGAAAGTGTCATTACCAACATCTCATTATGGTATTTGTTAACAATGTGAGTATTATTGTTCTGACCAAGTTGTATTCTTAGCCTAGTTCCTGTCCTAACCGTTGGATATTGTCAGCATTCCTTTCAGGTATTTTCTTGGATGATAGCGACCTTTGCTAATCTATAACAAGCATTCCATTTTTATTTATGGGAAGAACTCAGAAGAAATGCTTTTAGGGTCAGATTTTTGAAAAAATTACCTACAATATTTTCTAGTACGATAACATAATAGCTAAGCACCATTAAAAATGTATTATTATTCGTCTAAAAGGCTAACTAGCTAAATTAGGTTATGCTAATAATGTTAGGCTGCATTAGCTTGCTGTAGCATTAGCTTGCTAGCTTGAAGTTTTTGCTGCTGTCCTTAAGTAACCCTGCTGATTGGCGATTTTACATTATTTTTGTGTTATAAATTTAAATATCAGTGACAATAAAGTTATGGGAAAGCTATAATTTATTTCTTAGACCCACCAGTTGTTAAATAATTGGCAATTATCACATTGTTGTAAAGAATCACAAATGCTTTCTGCATGCGTTAGCTAACATTTATATAGCAACGCCAAGATTTAAATGAATTGATTAAAATAACTTGTGAGGTGAGATTTTCAGATTTTGTATTAAGTTTTCTAAAGACAAAGTTGTAGTGTGTTATGATTTATTTACTTTCTAAATGTGTCCACTTATGCATGATTCTTACATATTACACTAATATTCAAAATGCATATATTTTTAAAAGAAAATAGACATTGTTCTTAAAGGGGGGTATCTTAACGCAGTTTACCTTATATCATTATTTAAACATTATTATTAGGTTAAACTGTTTATTTGTTTGTCTGTCAGTAGGATTACACAAGAAAGTGTGCTGATTTTCATGAAATGAAATTTGTGATGGACAAATTTGGTGTGGATCTGGTTTGGATCTGGTCATGTCAAAAGAGTTGACTGTTGGCTTTGGTGGAGTCTGAGCTGTCCGAGTGCCCTTCAAGTTTAAAAACTTTTGTTTTTACCTTCTTTGATGCAACTCAGTGCTTTTATACACAAAAAATAAAAGTAATATTAACAGAAATAGCACAGTATCAATGCTTATTGTAATTTAAACAGAAATGTACATTTACAGTATATTAAATGTAATATTTCTCCCTCTCTTTCTCTTCTTTATGTCCAAAACTGATGCAAATTGCTGTTAAAGCGGTACTTTTTGTTTCATATTGTGTAATCTGGCTAAACAGGAATAGGAAGTATTGATTCCTTGTTTTAAAACATAGAGGCATGTGTGATTTGCGAAACCACCTGCTGGGGTATTTCAATGGAATGAAAACTTGCAGGTTGTCAGTGCTTGAGTCACACGATTACTCATTACTCTCATAAATGTATTACGTCATAAAAATATTGGTGTTAAAGCTTATCAACTTTCCTGTCCCAGCAGGCAACACGTGAGCGGTATGGATGGTGGACTGGAATTCACAAACATTGATGCAGACTACAGAATGAAATTGCGCAGCTGAAGAGTCAAAGCTGAGTCACTGATGGAAAACCTTAAAATGTTTGTGGTAGTACCATCATGAAAAATACAATTACATAAGCAGAAAATGCACCAATGTACTGCAAGTACATTGGTGCAGTCCTATAAGTATACTGACCTGTACAAGTGCAGTTCAGCATTTTATACATCATGTAGCCTACTTTCATTACAACAGTCGGGCTCCCACTTTGAGGGATATAGGGTACAGCTAGGTGAGGTCATTGGCCCATTACAGAGCTAACGCATACATGCAGCTGCATTCACACTCAGACCTAAAGGCAATTTAGAATTTACAGTTCATGTAACCTGCGTGTTTATAGACTGCACAAGGGGAGCTGGAGTACCCTCTGGAGAGCCACAAACAGAAAAACATGCAAACCTCCATATGAAGCCCGGTCAGTAGATCTGGTTTCAACCTGGGACCTTCCAGCTGCAAAAGTGCCCCCTGGTGAGCAATTATATGAGACCTGCACATTACATTTGACTTCTGTTTTTAACCAATTATATGTTTTGTGTTCGAAACCGAGTTTAGAAATGTAACCGAGTCCAACAAAACAAAAAATATTCAGGTACAGCCATAGGAAGCTACCTTTAAGCCTTTGTTAAAGCAGGGCTATGTGACTTTTGCTGAACACCACTGGCTGTTACTTCAAGCTTAGGGCAGCTGTGGTTCAGGTCGTAGAGCAGGTTGTCCACTGATCGTAAGGTTGGTGGTTCAATCCCCGGCCCCTCTGCATGCCAAAGTGTCCTTGGGCAAGATACTGCACCCTAAGTTGCTCCCAATGGCAGATTAGCGCCTTGCATGGCAGCTCTGTCGCCATTGGTTAGTGAATGTGGGTGTGAATGGGTGAATGCGAAACATATTGTAAAGCGCTTTGGATACAACTAAGGTAGAAAAAAGCGCTTTACAAGTGCAGACCATTTACCATTTTTACCAAGCAACTGTTACATGAAAATGGCCACATAGTAGTCACACAAGTAAAGGAGAGTAATACAGTCTGACTTAATAATGGCAGCTATACAGTAAAATATCCCCAACATGTGCATTATTAACCTAACCTAAAACCCGGAATGTGTTGAATGTAAAGATACTTTTTTTTCCTTATGGATTTAATTTTTTAATTTGTCAGAGAAAGTCTGTGTTGATTCCTTTTTAGCATCATGACCTGCCTTTGTATTGCTCCAACATCAAGTCTAGCATCGACAAAGTTAAGCCACTAAGGGCATTTTGGGAAAACATCTCAAATATATTAAGCTTACTAAGATTATCTTGCTGAAATGTATGAAATATAACAGCACAAATGTTGTTCTCCCAGTTATGTTGTAATACACAAAGTGCACAACTCCAGTCTTTTGAAGAAAAATTTATTTAATTTCGCATTACAAGATAATTTGACTTTCTTGTTATTTTTTTAGTGTGCGTTAGTGCCTTTGGAGCTTGAGTAAATATTTATTTCTTCTTCAGAACAGCCGTCACGAGACACTTTTCTCTTTCACAGAGAGGCAGCTCTCTCAGCTGGCCCCAAGGTGGCGCTTGGATCCTTATTTTTTGCAGAAGCGCTCGTGGCAAATTGTAGTGAGGCAGCAGATCAAGGTGACATACTCGCTGAAATCCACAACACCGTCTGAGTTTAAATCCAGATCTTTGAAGACTTTATCCACTGCTGCCTTGTCAGTGGATTTCTAAAGTTGAGAAAAGTGTTAGCAAACATACAGACTTATGCATTATTCTGTTTGTTAGGCGTGTATTATAAGCTATATTTTTGTAGTTTAGCCACTGGTTATTAAACAAAGGAAAATTGTCGCTCAGCTTAATTATGCTTAGATAATTACACACCATATTTTAATATTTGTCCATTTACCGATTCATACATTCTCTATGCAGGACTGAGACTATAAAAGGCCAGAGGACACTTACGCCAAGTAATTCTGACATTTCTTTCTGAAGAAGTTCCTTCAGCTCCCCTTTAGTCAGGGTGGATGCATCTCCCTCCTTGCCAGAGTATTTATCAAAGGTTTTGATAAGGAGGCTCATAGCTGTCAAGATGTCACTCATGGTGATGACTGTTGTAGGAGGACAGAAGGAAAGAAAACAGTTTAATACTTATGGAAATCGTCTTTATGCTTCTGTGACTGTCGGCAGACTGTCCCAGTATTCATTATATATATTTATTCAGGAGACTATATGTGAAGCTTTGCTCGAAGATAACACTCTCTTTTACAGCTGCTGGGACTCCATCTAGAGGCAGACTTTAGGTCTGGTAACATTAGCTGGTTCAGATTACAGTGGATCATGTGGTATTGTGGTCAAATTTTGTATCCTAACAAAGGAGATCATTTACATCCACAACTTCAGGGTGTGGTTGCAAGGGAAGGAAAGAGAAGAGTGCAGGCAGTGTTTGGTAAAAACCAAGAAGAAACAGATTCACTTAATGTAGAATTTACTTCCACGTATTGTTTTTCCCTTGCTTTAGTTTAACTGGCTGATTTATTCATATACACAAGACATAAAGACTTAAGCAGTGACTTATAATTTTGCTTGTGTCTTTGTCAGTCTTTGTCAGTCTTTGTCAGTCTTTTCCTTGAAGGTGGATAAAACTACACCCTGGTTTCCCACCAGAGCCCCACCTTTTGTCACCCTGACATCAGTCTCTGCAGAGTGACACAGGACACCATTGTGGCAAAAGTTTATTCTCTTAAGGTAAATCAGCTGTGTTAGATAAAGAAGCAGGTCAAGACTCAAATCAAGTCCGAATAGTAACAACAGAAATCTGTTCTCCTAATGTGGTACGTCTGAAAAGGGTTTTTTCCATAAACCCAAGAGAGTCAGATCTGGTTGCGATGTGACTCACTCGGTTCTGTTCCCTCTCTGGGGTACGGTAGGCGGAGGAAACTGTGGCACTGGAGGGTGTGTTGTAAACAGATGGGAATTTTGAAGAAAGAGAGCACAAAAACCAATACTTTATCACTGTGCAGATGTTCAATGTGGTTGCAATTAAAAAGCTAGAACAGATGCTTGTGCCAACATCCGATTGTGCAATGCAAAAAAAAAAAACGGACATTCCACGCTCGACTTGGCCAAATAGCTGGCACTGAAGCAAAATGGGGAATGTCTGTTGCAACATGAAGTTTCACAAGCAAAGGAGAAAAGTTATAGTTAGCTCAAAACAAACAAAAAATAAAGAACACACATGGTAATGCTGGAGTTTATGAGTTATTGTGTGCTTATATGTTAAAGCTGCACTCAAACAAAACTATGATGAACATTGTTGCATTCGAGAAAAACCCCACCCTGGTTCATTTTTAAAGTCAGCAACTGAATTAAAACATCAAACAACACGACATTAGGAGAGATTTTCTACTCACCAAGGCTGCGATTTGTAGAGACCGGAGAGTGAAATTCAGTCTTGGAGGGGCTGTTTTGATGGAGCAACAGGAGCGAAGGATGTTTTATACATCACCACACCCTGCATCCCTCCCTCTATAATGCTCCTTTCATCTGAAACCACTCCTCTTTCTCCCCCCTTTGTCTTCCTATTTCTTTTCAAACGTATGCGTTATGAAACACTAGATTTGTGTGCTATTAAAGTGCATGTTTGCATTAATCACAAATAATGTGTCTGATCTTGTGAGCTCAAGATTCTGAAGCTGCAATTAAAGCCTTTAGCAGAGCAGACACGGTGAGACATGTCGAAGACGGGGCATGTTCGAGAAAAAGTTTTTTTCGACTTCATGCTTGTTACAGCTATAATATAATAAAAGCCAGCACACTTATGTAACAGTCTCCAACAAACTATCACCCTCTTCGATTTAATGTCTTCAAGACATTTGGGGTTTTATGTGTACTGTGAGTTTGCTGTTGTTTCGCCACTTAATTAACTTTCAGTGAGCAAGTTTATTTTGGAGAAACATGATCAACTGCATTTATTGGCATCACTCTTTAATGCTCTGATTCTGCAAGTTGAGAAGGGAGGGATGCAGTTTTTACTGTGTGCACTAAATCGGTTTTTGTAATGAAGCAGTCGCATACAGCTGCTCCATTTGGAGGCCGCTTTTGTTTGACCTTTTAAAGAAAAGCCACAATTTGTGTCACACACTTTAGTAAAGAGCTTTGCAAAAAACAAGTCTCTTAAGACTTTCGATCACGAGGTCAGGAGACAAATGGCAGAACTGTTTTGAGAGGTTTAAGTGATTCCCCAAACAGCTAACTTTAGTCCTTTCACATTTTGCACATGCATTTTGAACCATAATCCCAGCTGTATGCCTCAAAGTAGCAAATCTCAAATCAATCTTTATCTAAGACCAAATGTGGGTACATTCACTGTAATGCCCTTCTTGAAAAAAAACTTTACAGTAGGAAACAAAAGGACTGAACAGTTATGTGTGTTAAGTGTAAATGGGAATTTTCTGTCCACTTTTGTACCACAGGACGTTTTGATTATACGTTGCGCCCGCTAATTTCTGGGGTTTTGTGCGTGTAATTGATTTGTTTTTCTATTTTCATTTTCTTGTTTGAGATGCACATGATTCCAAAGTGAAAACATCGGGCAGAGTGACTCACTGAGAGTTTATTGTTACGGCCCTTAGTGAGAGGCTGTGACTCACAGTCATGTCCCTAAAGCTCAAGTCCTACAATAAAGACCGAAAAAAAAAAAAAAACTGCACTGTGGCAACCCTGTTTGCATGTTTGTTTCTGTGTGTGTGTGTGTGTGTGTGTGTGTGTGTGTGTGGTCTTTCGGGTGACTTTGAATTAGATGTCAATGGTCTCGTACTTTCCTGTCTCTCCTTTTTGGTCAGGGTACAATTGTTTAAGTCTCTAATTAGCAACATCAAAGTCCTGCTAAATAGAGATTACAAGTCGTAAGTCACTGTCACCGCCATTCCAGTTTCTTACATTCCTATGTCTTTTTTTTCTCTTTCTCTCTCTGCTGTGTGGAAATCATTAGTCAGACTTCTTCCTATTGTCTCTTCCTCCATTGCACTCACTCAGATCTACCAAATTAGGAAGTGGAGTATCCATGGAAACCACATTACTGTATTATATCCAGCTGTGATTCCTGTGAAACTATTTGCAGTGGCCGGAGCAGTTTTAATCGCATATCAAATGCTTGTGGTCAACACTGCAGCTGCACTCTGGTGCCATCTAGTGGTAAAGTACACTAAGTGTTCTCGTGCAGTGGTAGCCCAATCGAATGAGCCACACTATTTGAGCATCCACCCAGGGCCGTGTTGCCAGGGTTTTAGAAATACCAAAGTCATGAGGCTCTTCCACCCGTGGTAAATTTTAATCAGGAACCAAAAAATGAAGTTGCTTTTATTACAGGCATACAGTACAGAGGAAATGTTAGCTCCAGCCTAAAGCCAAAAAGGCCGAAAAACTTTCACATAAAACTACAAATGCAGTACTTTATAAAATCTGCAGTGAAAAAAGTAACAGTATACTACTTCATTTTCATCATATCTTTAAAGTATCCAATGCAGAAAAATGGCTAAATGACATTTAAATTCATTTATGTGGCAGTTAGTGGCATTTTACTGTTGTAGCTGTTTTAGTTTAAACTAATATTTCACTTTTTTACAGCAATGCTTTTGATTCTGCATCAATTTAGTGATTAATTTCTTGACAAACCGATATATTGTTTCACCTATAAAACATTTGCTAAAAGCGACAAATGCTCAAATACACTTGTAACACTTTTCGCCAGACTAATGCGTCTTGCCTCGTGACCCCAATGAAAATCTGACAATAAAGTTGTTCTGTATACACCAACTGTTTCTGCATATTTGGCCTCTCCTGACCCTTCTCCTTCTGTCGTGGACGTGGGCGACATTGTGCCAGAAGTCCCTGCTTTGTTTTCAGCAGTTTAAACCTCAATATTTCTCAGTTTATTCTAAGTTTGAAGTGTAAATGGTCACACCCTAGATGCTGAAATTTTTAGCATTTTCTCATGCATGACAAAAAATAATTAACTGCTGCCTAATGCAGATCAAGGATGCTCCAGTTTGTGGTTGACATCTTAACCCCTTGGCTATAGATTTATAGTGGATTCAAGAAAGTTAATTATATATAAATTTTATTTCCCTACATTCTCTATATCAGGGGTGTCAAACTCATTTTAGTTCAGGGGCCACATACAGCCCAATTTGATCTCAAGTGGGCAGGACCAGTAAAATCGTAGCATAATAACCTAAAGAAAACAACTCAGTCACATTTCATGAACTGTAATTTTTACAAAACATTATGAACAACTGTTGAACCTGACATACAGGCAAATAAGTTAAATAAGACAGAAAACAAGAAATGAAGGTAAATAAATGTTAATTATTATTATTCACAGTGCATATGATAAAATCACCATCCTGTTCATCTGAAAGGGTTCTGGTTATTTATACCACTAACAGCTACTGTACATGAGCCCAATAAACCAAGGGTGAAAATCACTGCACGCTAAAAACGCCACTGCACATCAAATAGCACCGTATTCAGTTCAGTCGTGCTAATAACCATCACACATAAGTCGGGTCTCAGTACTACGAAGGATTAAGGTTAACAATTTACTATCGAGGATCAAAACAGAGAAGTGAATAAAACAAACAAAGCAATTAAGAATATAAGAAGCTAATCTGCTCTCACACGATGCACCCCCTGGTCTTTTCATCTACAGGCCCTGCGAGGCTGAGCGGACTAACTCAAACAAATCGTACAAACAAAATCTGAAAAGGACAGCAGGAAACGGTGTAAACGCGATGAACAGTTGCTGCTACGCCAGCATCTCTCACACAGCAGGAAATCAGACTCTTCATGAAACTGTGTGGCCACACACAAATCACAGCTGAAGCCTCGTGTCTCTCTGGCTTCACACAGAAAATCGTCTGCACCTCCCACTCACGTCACTCACTTTATTGTTGCCTGCCCCAGTCAGAGGCAGACAGCGGAGGACCACCAGGTGCCACTGGTTACACAACCTTGTCACTGTGTAGCCCTGTGATAGACTGGTGACCTGTCCAGGATGTCCCCTGCCTTCGCCCAAGTTAGCTGGGATAGACTCCAGCCCTCCCACAACCCTACAGAGGATTAAACGGTGTATAGATAATGTATGGATGGATGGATTATGAACAACCTCAAATTTCTTAAGAAAAATAAGTGCAATGTCAACAATATTATGCCTCAGTTTATCATTTACACATGTGCATTACGACCTATAGCTCACAGTGTATCTATAAAGGCACGAAACATTTAGCCACAGGTATCTGGAGATGAACAATATAGCATTTTACTTTATGATCAAAACAATTTGTCAAGAAATAGAAATTATTTTAAATTTGCACTCATTTCCACATCTGTACAGTTATCTTGACTACCTGAACTGACACACCATACAAACTAAAGTGACAACTATTAAGGAAGAAGGTTAAGTTGTCCCACGGGCCAGATTGACCTTCTGGCCGACCGGATTTGACCTGGTGGACCGTATGTTTGACACTCGTGCTCTAAGTGGTTCACAACAGCGTCCACACAGCTATCAGTAGGTGAATAGAAGAGAAACTAAGTTATCAGTTTTTAATTGTGGAATGTAAACTTTAAAAAATGTATATAGTAGTTACTGTAGACACAACACTGGATGAAGTACCTTTACAATGGATGCTTGCGTGTCTGATGTTATGATCCCAAGGTTCCACTTTAATGTACAATTACCATCTTTAGTACAGCAGCCAGTGTGAGACCTGTAGAATATGAAGTGCTGTATCTATAAGCCCTTTCAAAAGTTTCATTGTTTTATGTCTTCAGACATATCCCTATTTTTTTAGGTTACTGCTGCAGTATCAAGATCACAATAGTTTGATGTCACTTTTTCATGGCAACAGCTAAAAACCGGATGTTGGCAGTGTTGTTCGGAACACGAGTGTTATTGTACAACAGAGAGGAGCTTTTGTGCATGCGTGTCCAAAACAGTTGTGGTATGCTTCAGTGAGTGTTTGCAGCTCTCTGAACTCACACCAGTGATTTGAGCAACAGCAGAACATGCTGAATTACCGCAGTTGACGAAGGTTGGTGTCAAAATCATGATCTGCGGCCTTTCACGCCACATGATAAACATACATAGAGCAAGTACAGCATGTATCTCTGAATTACATGCCATGCTTATATCTGTGACTGCACTGATCTCTCACCACATAAAAAGGCTATTGAAAAAAAACAGTGAGCAATGTCGGAAATCCCAGCTCTAAACTCAGCTGTGGGTCACATGGGTGTGGTGCTTGTGTAAACCGAGGGGTGGCACACACACACACACACACACACAGAGAGAGAGAGAGAGAGAGAGCATCATCACCTAGCAACCTCAGTGTTTACTCTGTAACCATGAACACTGATAAAGCATAAAGTTTGGCCCTGCCCAAGGAGGTGTGTGCACAGAGCCTGAAAGTCATCTTCACCCTGAGTTTAGTCTTGCAGGCAGAGCTTCCTCATGCAGCAAGAGTTTAGCCGAAACAATGACTTATACCCTGTCCTACACATCAGCTCCTGAAAAAATGGATTCATGGAACTTGCCTGAGAAGCTGTGCTGCCTGGGAGACTAAATTTTAGAGCCAAAAGTGTTTCTGTTCAGTTCCAGTCAGAAAGTGGGTGGTGGGCGGTGGGAGGGTCATCCTGCTTCCCTATTTGGTGTTTCAGCAGACATGAAACACAGAAAAAAATTTGTGTGGGTGGAGAAGGGCAGCATTGTACCAATCTGCTGTGCCTTTTGACTCACTCCCTGCACATTTCTGCAAGGATTGCCCAGTGAAATCACGCTGACTTGAATGCAGCGATGTACCCCGCGCCCTATCGCCTAATTTATCTGCTCACAAACGCATCATAATGTGGAGAGTTGCAACATCAGCTGAGTGATTGTGCCTCACAGAGAGGTGTGTTCATAGCCGGGACATTCTCCAGATTCCTCTGGGCAGTGATAAGCGGGCCTTTATCTAGCAGAGAGGGAGAGGCTCATCTGCCCTTTCATACTCAGGGAAGCATAAAATACAGGTGGGAATTACATCATCACACCTAGTGCCACTGCTACAGTTGCCAAGGGAGTGAGATCTCATGAATGGTGTTGGCGCAGGAGGGAAATAATGATTTGGAGCTTTCTTTCTGTTTTTAAAATACACACAAGTGGAAAAACACAAAACACAGAGTAAGTCTCACATGTAAATCAGAGAAAAACACATGTCCAAGGTAGACAAACACACTTGACACAAGAGGTTTGAAATGATTTAGTGTTTTTTATTGAACAAAACTATCCTAACAAAAAAACTGAAATGCGCTTTGGTCCCTTCATTTCAACTTGCTGCCATCTTTTACTTCTTTCCCATCTTCTTCATGTGCATCTGATAGCACTGCTCACAGGCAATGGAAAGTCCAACAACCAGGGAGACAAACTCCTCAAAGTCCACCTGGCCATCGCCGTTGGTGTCCAGGTCCTTCATGATCTTGTCGACAGCAGCAGGGTTCTGCTGAGACTGTAAAAAAAAAGAAAGGGACTGGGTTATAATGCATCGTGCAAAAGGTGATATAATAATGAATGACTGTATTTAAATGTCACTTCTCACCTTCAGAAAGTTTGATAGCTCGTTCTCCATCAGCTCTCTGAGCTCTCGCCGGCTGAGTGAGGCACTCCGGCCATCCTTAGAGGCGTAGCGGTGGAACACCGTGATGAGCGACTCCATGGCTGTCTCCAATTCTGAAGGCATGGCTGCTGTGTTTATTTGGTCTGAAAAACAGAGTTCAGACACAGATAAAAATGCTGAACAGGATCACTCATTGCACACAGTTAAGTTTTGTTACCTAATTTCAGACAAGAACACTTTGATCCAGAGACTCTTGTACAAGAACACATTGACCTTGTGACCTTTTGTGATTCTACTTTGAGTAAAACAACTGTTGCTTCACAAGTGAGATTTTTGTGGACATCCAAAGTGCCAAAGTGTGAAAATAGTGAAATAAAGATAAGACTCAGTTCTGGAAAAGGGGGATTGTTCCATAAAGTGAAAGAGAAACAACATTTTCTTCTTTGTCGCCACTTCTCACTGATGAGTGGTTGTCATGAGAACAAGTATGTTATTAAGTTGTTAGAAAAAGATAGCCATAACAACCGCTTACTGACTCAACTGGAAAAATAATCATAACACTTCATCCTGAGCTGTAGTTGCAACAGTGAGGAAAAAAAAGAGAAGTGGGAGGGAGAGCTGAGGTTGTGTTATTTGTATAGGAGGGGATGGAAAACTTGAAGAGGCTGAAAAAATGTGAGGTCCAAGATGGTGGAATTCAATGCAAGCAATGGGAGAGGACATTAGAACACGTGTGTGTGCATGCCTATAGAACAACCACACCCTATACAAAGTGTAGTGTCCATATAGGCTGGGTTAACAATGCAAGAAAATAAAATGTGAGACTTGAACATAATATGTGAACATTCTGTCTTACATCATTACATAAGTCATAAATAAAGTTGTAAAAAAAAAAAAAACCTTCAAAACTTAGATACAAACCCCTAAAGGGATCACGTGACTGCAATAGATTACCTTTAATAATCTAATTAACAGCAGAAGAATTCACTCTAGTTTCCCTGACTGGCAGCCGACAGAAGTAAATCACCCACATTAATTATCCACTAGTTTCACCTGCAGGCGTGTTTTTACAAAGAGTTTCAGAAGATCAAGTCAAGACAAGAGGAGCACCGTTAGTTTCTTACCGTGCAGAGCCGGACGTGGAGGAGAAAAGGTGGAAATGCGCACAAGTTTGGAAAATGACGCAGCGTAGGTTTTATAGCGAGGCGCCGCCCAGACTGTGAGTCAACGTGTGATCCAGACGCTGAACCCTGCCGACACCGGGATGGGCGGTACCGCGGTGGTAATATCATAAACTTTATGGGTTTTTATTCTTAAAGTGACAAGAGAAAGTTTTGATAAGTTGTGATTTATCCAGCCAGTACACTGACTTCTAACATCCAACATGCTGCAGCCAGAGTTCTGACAGGAACCAGCAAGAGAGACTTCTAAATCCTTCTCCTCGCATACTAAGCTCTTAATGAGCAGCTCTGTTGTATCTCAAAGACTTCATTGTGCAATCACTCTCAAATTGCAAATTTACTCACCAGGCTCCTCTGTTGTGGATTCAGCTCCCAGTTTGGGTTCAGGAGCCAGACACCAGTTCTACTTTCAAGATTATCCTCTTTGATAAAGCTTATAATTAGAGCTGGTCACCTGAGTCATCCAAAATGTATGCTGCTGTAGGTGCAGACTGCTATAGGGGACTACACTGTTCTCCTCTTTCTTTTTATACATATACACGGATCAGGCATAACATTATGGGAGTGTGCTTGGGCCAAGAAATGAAAGAAATGGATATTAGATTAGTAAAAAGCTGGACTTTGGCTCTGATGAATCCAGATGTAAGATGTAACATACACCGATCAGGCAAAACATCATGACCACCTACCTAATATTGTGTTGGTCCCCCTTATGTGCTCCAAAATGCTCTGAACCATTGGGAATGGACAAGAGGACCTGTCAGGGTGTCCTATGGGGTCTGGAACCAGGATGTTGGCACTGGATCTTTTGGGTACTCTGGCTTGTGCAGTGGGGCCTCTGTCAATCAAACTTGTTCCACTGCATCCTGTTGATGCTTGATCACAATGGGGTGTAGGAAGTTTGGAGGTCAAATCAACATGTTGGGCCATTGTCATGTTCCTCAACATGTTCCTGATTGTTTGATGTTTTTTCCATGTGGTGGGGTGCATTTTCCTGCAGGGGTAGGCCAGTGACATTAGGGATTTCCATTTGCATGAGGGAGTGTGTTTGTTGTGGGACAACGTTTATTTGGGTGTCTGAGTCTCATCAACACAGATGTTAAAGTCCAAGGTTTTCCAGCAGAACAGCACATAGTACCAATATGATCAATGCTATTCACTTCACCTGTCAGTGGTCATAATGTTGTGGCTGATTGGTGTATAAGAGGATACTTTAAAACATTCTCAACCTCATCCTGAAACAAGTGGTGCAACTCCCATTTTGAGGCATAACTGTAAACTAGAAAGCTTTACACCACTGACCACAAAAGCAATCACAGAAAAAAGTCCCCGTCCAAACAGTACATTTGGCAGAAGCAGCCAAATTGTTGCTTTAAACTGTTGCCCCATTTACCTGACTCATACAACCTGAACCATCTGACTTATATCCCAAACTAATATCTCACCCGCATGGCCGCCACTTTCAATTTGATAATGAAGTCATGCATGCATGCTGAGGTACAGGAGGAAGCTATAGATGTGACTTTATTCCGCAAAGCAGTGGTGAAGCTTGAACATCAGTGTTCAATGTGCATTGAAGTTAAAGTTTAATAACTAATGCAAGGACAATCTTTTTCCTGTGATATTTTCTGGTGAGACCGAGAACTCTTTGAAATACCCTCGTATATACCACCATTTGTGTTTTCTCTCTCCCACAGTTTGAGTTTCGTCCTCTATGCATGTGTCTCTGGATCGGGAGCTACATGTTTCTGCTCTGCACTCACTGGCTTCACCAACCTCCAAAGTGTTGATTGTTCTCTGATGCATTGTTTGTTTGTAGTTATGTTCTATTTGCTATATTACCCTCACCTTACCTGGTCGAGGCAGATCAGTGCCCTCCCTGCACCTGGTTCTGCAGAAAGTTTTTGATTTCCTTACTATTAAAGTGAAGTTTTTTCTCTCTCACACTGTTACCAAATGTTTGGAACATGTTGGATTTATTGGGTTTCTCTGCTTACATTTTTAAAGGCCTTCACCTTACTATGAGGAGTGCTATGAGATTACATACGTCATGAACAGGTGCCATATAAAATGCCTGAATTGAATAAAAAACAAAAGTTTGAGATCAACAACAACAAATAAAAATGCAACAGTTTGCACCAGTCTTTTTGAGCTGTGACAACTTTGAATTAAATATTTAAAAGGTTTGGGACCCTAAAAGAAATTTCTCCTCAGCAACGCACTTTGCCTTTTTGGTATCCAGTCTTGATGACAAATATTCAGCACTGAATGATCTCATTGCACAGTAGAAAGAGGAATATTTTACAGTGTATTTGTGTTTTCGTGTTGTATTAATGTGTCCTGTGTTCTTTGTGTGCTGAATGTTTGTACCCACTGCCGCATGACCAGTTGACCCACTGGGAACAAAAAAAGTTGACAGATTGATTAATGAATGGGGCTCAGTGTAATTAACAGCAAAGCCAATCAGAAGCCTTTTACCACACAGTACAAGATCAATCCTTTAAAGACAAGCTATCTACTGAGTAAACAACATATAAGTCACTGGGTTTAAATCTCAAGAAAAGATCAAATATTTGTATTGGTGTTAACAGGGTTATCCTCCATTGTGCTACAGTAGTACCATCTTATTTCATAGATGTCTGTATATACACACCATAATTTGTATTAAAAGTCAAGCTTTTCCCCATATATTTTGTCTCCTTTTTAAAAATTAGTATTACTTTGACCCTGTCATTCTGCCCAAAAAGCTCTTTGGAAGATGCACTCAGCAGTTGTGTGCCCCCTTGTGGTAGAAATATAGTGTTACAGATTGCTAGTGCAGCCAATAGACTTAGCAGGCCTAAATTTTATTAACAATTACATTTGGATAATAAATCCATTAATGAAGTCTGTTGGCACCTTTGTTAAAACAAGTCCAAGCAATATTGTAATATATCATTTATACCCAATTAAGAAAGTGCCTGCGCTACTTTTATAAACGTACAAGAATTATCAGTGTAGTATACTGAAAGAACAAAATAAAGGTATTGATTGCAAAGAAACTGCCTTTTGCTGCATTTTATTTTATGATCACACAACCCATGAATGTACAGCATTTTTTATTAATGTCTTAGCTAATTGAAGTCAAGCTAATTTTAACGGTCTTGCAAAAAGTAACTTGAAACTAAAGCTTTTGGATGTACTTTAGTAAAACCTATATTTACCACTGAAATGTTATGAAGAAAAGGTAAAGTAAATGATAAAAAAATAACAAATCTTAGGTATCTTAACATTATATTTTATTAATACAGTACTTGAAATAATGTCATTACACTTCACCCACCGCTTGACATAGCAAAAGATTGTGAAGGTACACTTTATCTGCCTACCTATCTGTTTTTAGAAAACTTTCTCAGCTGGTCATATGCACCTGCCTATCAAACCGGAGATTTAAAGTTCATAACATTAACATCTGAAGATATGTTACAACACCAATCTAGTGTTGTTCTATGCTGTAGAAAATAGTAAAATCATTGAGTGTGTAACTCTTAAGACATCAAAATTATTAAAAAACATCTGGATTTATGCAGCAAGCGAAAAAAAAAAAAGTGTAAACAAACCAAAATATGCTTCATATTTCAGATTCTTCAAAGTTGCCTTGATAGCCGCTTGGCACACTCTTCATTCTCTCAACCAGCCTCATGAGGTCGTCTCCTGGAGCTTTTCCAGTAGCCTTCAAAGTGCTCCCACATATGCCGAGCACTTGTTGGCTGCTTTTCATTCGCTCAGCGCTCCAACTCCTCCCAAACCATCTCAGTGGGTTTTAGGCTGGCGATAGTGGAGGCCAGGTCATCTGACGTGGCACTCCATCACTCTACTTCTAGATCAAATAGTCCTCACAGAGCCTGGAGGGGTGTTCTGACTCACTGTCCAGTAGTGAAAAAGTAACGATGGTCCTACTAAGCTCAGATCAAATCAGCATTGGTACCAGCAGGGCGGTGACAGGGAATATCAGGAAGGGACAAACACACACACACACACACAGCAGGGGTTGACAGATGCTGGCAGACAAATAAAAGGCAGATTGAGGGCGCAGGTGAATAAAGTCCACAGCTGAAGGAATTAATCTAATAAATAGGATCCAAAACCGAAGGAGAAACACATGGTTGGGCCGTCAGGTAGATGGACAAAGAAGATGAACAGGAGACTCACAAAGAGGGTTCAAAAGTCCAAATGCAATTACCAGAAGTATGACCTACACAAGGACAGGGATTCTTTCAAAATAAAACAGGAAATGAACTGAATAACATATTTCATAGATGCTTGTATAAACACACCATAACTTAAATTACAAGGCAAGCTTTTCCCCACGTCATTCCTTTTTTTAATATTTTTTTTTTAATACTGGTATTATTGCATGACCTTCTTTATTTTATTCATCCCAAAAAGCTCTTTGGAAGATGCACTTTAGGAGTTTTGTGCCTCCTTGTGGTGGAGGTGTGGTATTACACATTTTTAGTCCACCAACAGATTTAGCAGGCCTGAGTTGCATTAACATTTACATTTGAATGAGAAAATTTGAATAAGAGATCTAAGACATTCATTAATGAGGTCTGTTGGCACCTTTGTTAAATGACCCATAGTATTATTATTGTAATATTATAAAGTAATATTATTCATCCTAAATTAAGAAAGGTCCTGCACTGAAGATCTTACTTAAGCTGACACAAGTATTATCAATGTAGAGTATTAAAAAAACTAAAATTATCCAAGCAATCACCTTCATGCCACATAATAAGCTAGAACCAAAAATATTATATCTGGATTAATCAGAGCCAAAGTCCAGGTTTTCACCGATCTGATGTCCTTTCCTTTCATTTCTTGGCCCAAGCAGCTTTTACTTTTTCTTATCGGTCTTCCTCAGTAGTGCTTTGTCTGCTACTGCGAGTCACAAATCTCAGGTGTTTATTGATTTCTGAGGTTGCTAACTTTGCTGAACTTGTTTTCTACAGCAGAGGGAGCTATGGGTCCTGAGAGCCAGTTTCATTGCAGCAATTGATGGCTTTGGAAGAGTTTGACATTTGTTTTACTGATTGACCTTTCATGCAATGGTGGAATGGAACAAAGTACTTTTACTCAAGTATTGTATTTAAGCATGAATTTGAGGTAACTGTACTTTTACTCTACTGACTCAGAAGCAAATTTTGTACCTTTTACTCTACTACATTTGTCTGACAGCTTTAGTTACTACTAACTCTTCAGATTACAGTTTTCCATAGCCTTCCATCTCCAGTTCTTTTATTTTATTTAAGATGTTTGTAAAAAAAAAACCCTGAAACATTCAAGGGTTTAATTAAGAGTTACTGCAATCCTCCTGCTTTTTGAGATAAATAAGCTTCTTTTTTAAAATTAAAAACAGTCTTCAAGTGGAATATGCATCCTCCCATAAATGAAAATAGGACGATTTTTTTATTGAGCTCAAGAAAAATTAACTTTTCAGAGTCACATGGTTCTCTACAGACATGATGATCTTCTAGAATATGAAGCATTGCAGTAGATCAAACTAACATAAGGAAGTTAAAATAAGCTCAACATTGAACATCTACAGCAATGAAATGCAACATGTGCAGCAGTAATATTAATCCTCTAAACCCAAAAACCCGCTGTCGTCTGTTCAAAATTGTCAAAATAACATGATTTATCAGGCAGAAACCTGAAAAAAAGAAAGAACCATCTGATTTTCAACTTTTCTAACAGTTCTTGATTTAATTATCTGTGAAACAAAACTAAATCTAACCTTGGAATTGTGATATTTCATCAAAATCACTGTAGTCTACAGGCTACAAATAAAAAAAAACAAAACAAAAATTAAAGCATTTGCACCGGATCCTGTGAAAAACTTAAAATTCGGCACTCCTCAACACAACTGAGGAACAATACTGACTCAGCTGTGACCAACAGCTACATGACAAAAATTCAGAGTTTTTGTCACGTAGGCTGTGTTTACACAGAGCAGAGAGCAGATGGCAAGAGAGACTGCGAGAAAAATAAAACATACTTGTTCAATAAAATGAATGCAGCAAGGCTCAAAAACTGTATGCTGAGGAGCAAGTTGTTGGCAAGTTGTTGGAGGATACATACAGCATATAGCATTAAAACAGCAGTCATTTTCTGTGGGGTTGCTTTGCTGTGATCACTTGGAATGCTTTCAGGTTCCTAAAATTCCCGTAGAAATAATAGTTAACTTCAATCTGTTCTCTTTTTATGATTTATGACATTATACTTGTGCCAAACTGCACATGAGACATTTTTGAGTTTCGTCTACTTCTAGCAAAGGTTGTTTCCCTGTACTTCTTTTGTGTTTTTTTGTCATAATATACACCAATCAGCCACAAAATCATGACCACTGACAGGTGAAGTGAATAACATTGATCATATTGCCACTATGTGGTGTTCTGATGGAAAACCTTGGATTTTAACATCCATGTTGATCAGACTTAGACATCCAAATAAACATTGTCCCACAACAAGCACACTCCTTCATGCAAATGGAAATCCCAAATGTCACTGGCCTACCCCCACAGGAAAATGCACCCCACCACATGGAAAATGTTGAGGAACATGACAATAGCCCAACATGTTGATTTGACCTCCAAACTTCTGAGCATTTTTGAGCACATAAGGGGGACCAACACAATATTAGGCAGGTGGTCTTAATGTTATGCCTGATCGGTGTAGACCACTGCACTAGTTGAACTGGGCTGGTTGCTGTTTACTGACATTATCTTGCCACAAAAAACATCTGATACTCTCAAAGAAACAAAGAAGACAAGAAATTCAACCACTGAACTTTTGACAAGTTAACTGAAACATCTTCCAGGTTACTACCTCATGCTAAAGTAGCTGTTATCATGGCAAATATGAATGGCAGTAATGGCAGAATTACAAGCTTCGTTATTAATGATGTTCTTTGTTATACCCCATAGAATCCCATAATATTCATATCAGTTGCTGCTGTGTTGTGTTTGACAGTGCAGCTCAGAAAGATCCAGACAGACTGCAGATTGCACTAAATAGAATGATTCCTATGATATGGTTTTAAGATTAAGGGTTCCCACCTCATGTTGAGATGCAGAAAGACATGTGAGAAAACATCACAAGTTGTCTTGCTGAAGCCTCAGCACTTTCTGCTGACGCTAAACTTGAGTCTTGTGATTCTTCTCACAAGTTTGTTTGCGGACGATCCACCCGAACCAGCTCTCTGTTTGTTCCACATACTGCTTCCACAAAAGACTGTAGAATAACAACATTTACATTATGCCTTTGAGCTGTATGAGCACTAAACCCCAGGCTGTTCAATAACATCTCTATCACCGACTCTGCTGAATTACAGTTTTAATTAGGTGGAACTAAAAATGACAATTTTTGCTGAAGTTTTTCAGATTTCACTGTGGCCTGATGGTGAGAATACGTAGACTTATTGTATTCCAAAATCCTCCCAAGTGTTTCTTTTCTGTAGAGCCCAGGGTTGTCCATTCTTCCCTATTTTCCTCAAGTGAAAAAAACAGTCAAACAAAACATACCTGTACAAACAACAGCTAAACTACACCAGCAAACAAACATTTCTTTGCTCAAATACTTGAAGGTGTTTGCTCGGCTAGACTACCAGACTGAAACATCGCAGCTGAGTGTAATTTTCCTCAAAGTTTGCACTCTTATTTGAGTTTCTTCCCTTTCTGTGAAGCCTGGTGAAAAAGACGACGCCTTACTCTCTGCTGTTCCTCAACAGGTTAATGTTCTTTCGATATCAAGGAAGCATAAAATCTCTACCTATTAAAGTAATAAAAGTGTAGATAAATGCCCCTGAATGATTGTTTAATCGGCCTGTTCTTCTAAATCACAAATATTTGCTACACAGCGGGACCATTTCTGGACACATCTTTACCCTTTGTCATGTGAATATTCTATAATAACCGTGATAATTTCAGAATACTTTATAATTTCTATTATTTAGATTTATTTCAGATTCTGTTCTGTGTAAAGTCATCGACATTTGTCAACTACCTGCCTCTCCCTGGAGCATGTCATGTATTATTCTAGTTTTAACCATGTTATCTATGAAATAAGGCATAACTGGATGATTCATGTTGGTGTATGATGGTGCCATTATCAAGATTACAGTTTATATGTGTAGGAGTATCTTTCAGCAGATGTTAATAATATAATACTTTCACTTATAACTGTCTGGAGGATTGTTTTATGATCTAATATCAACTTTAAACCTGCACCTGAAGAAGTTTAGATCTGTTTTGTGGCAGGAAAGCAGTGCACAAGGTTTGTTTTCTATATTTCCCACAAGTGTCACATTGCATTTTCTAAATTATTCATAGATTAACTGGATGCAGACAGAAACAAATACCCTCAGCATTTAAAAAAAATCATGTTGAGGAACATGACAATGGCCCAACATGTTGATTTGACCTCCAACCTTACTACACCTCATTGTGATCAAGCATCAACAGGATGCAGTGGAACAAGTTTGATTGACAGAGGCCCCACTGCACAAGCCAGAGTACCCAAAAGATCCAGTGCCAACATCCTGGTTCCAGACCCCATAGGACACCCTGACAGGTCCTCTTGTCCATGCCCAATGGTTCAGAGCACTTTTGAGCACATAAGGGGACCAACACAATATTAGGCAAATGGTCATAATGTTATGCCTGATCGGTGTATGAGTCTGATAATGGGACATTATATATGTGGCAGAGTAAAAGCATAATAGGTCTTCTTTAAACGCTGAAATCCTTCCCAAAGTCCTTGGTAAATGTGATATTATGCTAATATGGTTCAGAGCATTTTTGAGCACAAAAGGGGGACCAACAAAATACTAGGCAGGTGGTCATAATGTTATGCCTGAACAGTGTATACTAATGACAGCTACATGACTGGACCTGAGGACACATCTGCACACAAAAGCTACACTTATCTGAGTCTTTCTCCATTTTTGATCATAATTAAATGTTTACCTGCTGACAAGACATTTCTGCCTCCACCTTTTTGCAACACCTCCAGCTGCTAGGTCTCTTTGGAGGCTCTGCTGCATAGGATGCCTTCAACAAACAGGGCGTGACAGATCTAGGGAGGGTCTCCACCTTAACTTCTATTTAAACCCTTGCAGCCTGTCTTCTCCTCACCGTGTGGACTCATCTTTGGAACCCAGGTAGGAACAGGCAGGAATAAAAATCAGCATAAACAAAATATACTGTTTGTTTAAGCTTTTCCTTTATGACTTCTGCAAACTTTAGATCAGTTGCTGTGCTAAAATTGCTCAAACTTACGATTTTAAGTTGCATATTTGAGGGAATTATCTGTGATTGCATGCTAAATTATGATTTAATTATATATATTCTGATTGCAGGTTCTTGCTTTATTGAGGCTGCCTTTGCTTTTGACAGGTGTGTAAAAATCTTGAGGAGAAATGCTGAAAATCTAGATCCAAATCAGTCCTTCTACATTCCTGTTATCATTATTAATGTTATATTATCATTTTCTGTCCAGATCTTCTCCACTCTGAAAATGGACCTAACTAACTTGGAAACAGCCATGGTTTATATGTTCAGTGTCTTCATGTCGAAACAAGGGGATAATGGTAAAATGGACAGATGGGACTTTATAGAGGTACTGAATAAGGAGCTGCCTTCATTCACCAAGGTGAGGAGAGCCCTTGTGATCTGTAATTGTAGATATTCTGCTGCATATATATAAAAACACAGATAAAAACAGGTTCTTATAGCTGTGTACACCATAGCATGCTCTAAACCATTTAACAAATATTTAGTATACTTTATTCTTTACAATAATACTCGGGGGAGTCTAAGAAAAGTATTTCCATGGAAACACCCCTTGTGTTTCTATTCCGTCCATGCAGGGAAAATGTGAACATGACATCTTCGATTCTGTGGACTTGGATGAGGATGGATACGTGCAGTTCAAAGAGTTTGCCTTACTGATCGCCACGTATGCCTCAGAACGCGCCGACATCCTTCAGGCTGTTGTAGCTGCTTATAAATCACTCTGAACATGTGAAACACTACTGATGGAAAATAATCCATTGTCATCTGACCTAAATGTGCTTTCACCTATAATAAAATAGTTCCAATCCTGTTTGCATATGTTTTTTTTTAAAAATTGGTTTGTGTTTTATGGATTTAACTATATAAACTGGGGTGATATTACTTTATATCAATTCATTATGTGTATATGTATAAACACCGATCAGGCATAACATTATGACCACCTGCCTAATATTGTGTTGGTCCTCCTTATGTGCTCAAAAATGCTCTGAACCATTGGGCATAGACAATGTTTATTGTCCCAATCAGGAACATCTATATATATATATATATATGTATACATACATGTATATATATGTGTGTATATATATATATATATATATATACACACACACACACACACATATGGATGCCAAAATCCATATATATATATATATATAATGGAGAAGCACACTCTTTTCAATTTTGAAAACAGGTTTGTCAACATTTGAAGGACTGCAGGTTTTCATACTGAAAGAAGAATGTGTGTGTTTTTTGGCTCCTGTTTTCCTGTTATTGCATTCTTCTGGGTTTTTTGTTGTTATGTTTTATTTCTTTTTGTTTGGTATATAGACTTTCCTAAATGTATTGTGGGCCCTCTTGTGGTAGGCCCTCACCTGGAACAAGTACATGCTCCATAAACATAAACATAAACACTTTTACGTTTGAATGAGAAATCTCCCTGTGTTCTTCATTAAAGACCTGTAAAAAAAAAAAAACAGTAAAATAAGTTATATTTTTCCCAACACGAAATCTCCACCTATCACCTTTTTACACACTCAATTTTCATGCTGTGCCAGTGCTACATAGTCAGATGTATTCTATAGTCTCAAATATATGTCTAACAAAATACAAACGCAGCATGTAAATGGCTTTGTGGCCTAATTAAGAAAGGCTTCAGTTTAGCCAGCTTTTTGAGGTGTTCAACTACTGTTACTCTCTTTATGTTGTAAATCCCTGCATAATTATGCAGGTTATTATTTCTTCTACCAGCACAGTTTGTGTTTTTTTCCACATTAGTTTTTCTTACATACAGTATGTCTGAGCTACTGGATACCTTGAATTATTCCAAGACTATTTATGTGATATATACACACACACACACACACACACACACACATAGGACCGATATTGTTCTTAGAGTTATGTTGTAATACACAAAGTGAACAACTCCAGTCATTTGAAGAAAAGTTTATTTAATTTTGCAGTACAAGACAATGTTTTTTTTGACTTCCTTGTCATTGTTTAGTCGGTGTTAGTACCTTTGACCTCTAGTAAACATTTGTTTCTTTTCTCTCAGGGGGAGCCCAAGGTGGCGCCTGAATCCTTAATCCTGGCTGGTGAATATGTCTTGGCACAACATAGCAATGGCGCCGATCATGGTAACATACTCCGCAAAGTCCACAACGCCGTCTGAGTTTCCGTCCAGCTCCTTGAAGAGTTTATCCAGTCCCTCCTCGTCGGTTGATTTCTATAGTTGAAAAAAAGTGTTAGCAAACATGTAGACTTACGCATTATTCCATTTGTTAGGTACTTATTTTAAGCTGTATTTATTATGCTTAAATAAATACACATACACACCATAATGTAATATTTGTGCATTTACCACTCTGTCAGTACAAAGCTCTACAATGCACATGTTCAGTAGGACAGTGTATTCATACATTCTCCATGCAGGACTGAAACTATAAAAAGGCCAGGGGACTCTTACGCCGAGTGTGGTAGGCATTTCTTTCTCAAGAAGCTCCTTCAGCTCCCTTTTAGTCAGGGTGGATTTATCTCCGTCACTCTTGGAGTATATTTGAAAGACACCTATGAGTTTGACCAGACAGTTGTCCAAAGTGGTTAGGTCACTCATGATGGCGGCTGGTTAAAGAGAAGAGATAGAAATAAGTGTTTAACAGTGATATAAGAAAATCTTCCTTATGTTCCCATGACTGTCACTGGTATCCATTATATATATATATATTTATTGAAATGACTAAATGTGAGGCATTGCTTGAAGATAATACTCTGATTTAGAGCTGCCTGTGACTTTAGATCTGGTGACATTAGCTTGTTCAGATTACAGTGGATCATGTGGTATTGTGGTCAAATTTTGCATCCTAACAAAGGACATCATTTACATCCACAAGCTCAGGCAGTTTTTGGTAAAAAACGAGATGAAACAGATTCACTCCCTAAATGGAGAAATAACTTTTAATTTGTGTCAAATAGCTCATTTATTTTTATACTGTAACCATAGAGGCATATATACATATCAAAAAAAAGAGATATCAATCAGGTCTTCATACAAAATATCTGCTTTGGTATTCTTCAACTCAAGTGCTGACTTTGATTATACGCATTCATTAATGTGGTGGCATTTTACCATTGTAGTGGATGGTGATTATTTTCTAGATTTACTGATTTATTGTGTATTTATTGGACTTAGGCATTATGTCCTACAGTATAGGTTTGACAAAGTAAGATGAAGATAATCTCCGCAAAGAATCGTCATATAGATCACAAATATTTTGGCAGTCATCTGAATATACAATTGCATTATAACAAGAGGGAACACAGGAATGCAGGCTGGCTGAACTGACTGTGACTATTACTTTGGATGCAGATTTTTAGCATTTCTGTTAAAGATTTTTTTACTTACCTTCAAAGACAGCTTCACTGGATCAAGTACCTGAAATAAAATTAAAAAAGACATCTTTCAGGGTTACAGTCTGAGGAATTTTACTGCAACAAAACTAGTATGAAGTTTCCAAAAAAGCAAAAGCATGGAGGAAAAGCAACAGCTGTGTGTCTTTTCTAGTTTAGTTGTGTCCCGTTCTTACCTGAGTTCGAGAGATGAGTGCACACAGTGAGGAGGACAGGGCGAGGGTTTAAATAGAAGGTCTGAGATGTGCTACGCCCTGTTTGTTGACAGCATTTGTGGTTCAGGTAAGACTCAAGTACTAACAAGCACAATGCCAGCAGATCTAGTCCTTTAGTGGCATGCAGCTACAACAAGGAGGAACATGCTACTTCTGTGATCTCAGTGTGACAGGGTCATGTGATTTTAATTTGCTGTGTTTTATTTATTTACTTTTTATCTAAGTGTCGTGCCTTCTTTTTCATTTTTTTAAATAACATTTTACCTGGTTTGTGTGATTTTTAATCTTTTTAACTCGATTGTGTGCCTCCAGTTGTTTTATGTGTGTTGACAACCTTTTTATAAACTAAGAACTGTCCCTGGGAACTGATCTAATTATCTGATGAGCTACAGGTGTGGAGAGGAGAGACTAGCACGTTTTACTCGAAGACAGAGGAGAATGCCGGGGAGCAGCGGGTCACAGCAGACGCTGGAAGGAGTTCCCTGGGGTTAGCAATGTGTTGGTTGCGAATGAAATGGCCCTTGAAGTGAATGAACGGAATCGGCTCCTGCCTGGGAGCCGGAGTCGCTCTCTCTTTCTCTCTCTCTCTCTGATGATGTGTAGTGACGTCTGTGTATCACACTAAGAGACGGAGACATAGAGAGAGAGAGTCCTCTACAGAGACAACATGCTGGAAAGTTGCGAAAATGAGTGACCGAAGGACACGCTGTAAAATTTGGATGTATTTGAATTACAGCCATTATACAAAGGCAGAGTGTAGAGCATGCAAGGTTAAAATGTCATATCGAGCAGGCTCTACACATAACCTTTCACAGGCACATTAGAACTGTACATGCATAAGTGCAGTTGGAAGAAAAAGACAAGCCAGTGAACCTGCTACTGATGAAAGTGCAACTGTTGCTGCTGCTGAAGTGTCTACAGCGTCAACCAGTCCACCACCACAAACACCCAGAGCTCTAGGAGACAGTTTGCTGCTTTTGTCTCTTTGTTTTACACATTTTCATTTATATTTTGTTGTGTGATCCTCTAAACTTCTCTGTGTTCTTTCACTTTAAATAGCTAAATGTTTATAAATATTATACATATAATCAGAGATTGGATCTTTCTGTCAAATTGAGATGGGTATTTGTTTTTGTACTGTAACATTTTATTTTTTTTGTAGCACTCTGTTCCATTCTGAGTATAATAAGCCCTATAAATAATAAACATTTTATATAACGTACATTTGCACTTCATTTTACACATCATTTTACATTATTTTTGGTACTAAATTAATTTTATGCAACAAAAAATCTAAGGAGCCACTTGGGAGCCAAAAGAGCCGGCTCTTTTTTGTGAGCTGAGCCATAATAACTGACTCTCTTAAAAGAGTAGAATTCCCTTCTCTGTTCGGGGAAATGCTCTTCCAGTGATCCACCAGACACACCACCCCACTTTCCGAGGAGTTGAAGTGAGGGATGAACAGCAGTCAGTGCCGCAACGCCGCTCTGGACAGAAGCGTGGGCATTGAAGGAGCTGCGGATTTGGACTTGGTTTGGTTTTTAATGAACTTTTTATTGGACTTATATTAATTTTTAACAGGCTTGAATATTATTGTTATGGTGCACCAAATACGCAGTATTAATTGTATTTGAAACATTGCATTTGGTTGGTACTATCCATTCTGAAATGGTTTATTTTTAGTTTAGTCACATGCCTGCTAGTTTTTCACTCTGCTCACCCTGATTTTAAGAACTTGTTTTGCCCTTTTAGAGTCCTAGGCTCTTGAAAACCCTAGGTAGCGTTGTTGGTTTTCTGTATATATTTTAACATGTAAAGTAAAGTAAAAGTACAGTTCCTTTGTATTGGATCTGGCCACATCAACAGCACTGAGATTCTGATGCTTTCCTATTAATAAACCAATGCCAGAGTTGGAGGAAGCAAAGAATTTATTTGTGCAGTCAGGCTGCTGTCTTGTTGGAGTTGGGCGTGACACAGACAGAACTGATCTTACGCAACCAAATTTACCTCAGAAGCTCAAATGAGGTTGTGTCCTGAAGTGCTTTTTGGGAGTGGTGGATGGCATGAGAGCATCTCAGGTTGTTTCATGAGAAGAATCACATAACTCCTGAGTGCAGTTTGTTGAGTCTAAACATGCAAACTCTATGCAGAAAGACCTCAGGGCGAGATTCGAATCTTCGAGCTGTGGAGCGACAGTGCCAGTCACCTCTCCGCCCTGAAACGCTTCAATCAGTGCCTAAGATTGAATATGTAGGTGCACACTGTAAGGAAAATTCTTATCCACGTAAAAGAATCCGTAGTTTTAAGATCACTAATGAGTATTCCGTGAGGCTGGCAAATGCAACAGTCTTCCATCTGTTTACACAGCAGTTATAGGGTGTTAGAGGTTTGGATGCCATGGGCGAGATTTTATATAGTTCCCCCCCTCCATCGACGATTTACATACACTTACAAAAGAAATTAAATAGCATTATTTTGTAGTAATATTAATTGGGCATTGCTTTACATTTTAATCAGTGTGTTTCTATTTTAAGAGTTAACAGTAATAACTGGTTTCATCCATCCATCCATCCATTATCTTCCGCTTATCCGGGGCCGGGTCGCGGAGGCAACAGTCTAAGCAGCCCGATCCACATGGCACCCGGCCCCGACGAGTCCTTCTGCGGGTGGTGGGTCCACAGGAAGGCGGGCCCACGTCGTCCGTTCGGGCTATGCCCGGCCTAAGGCTCGGCCACCAGGCGCTCCCTTGCGAGCCCCGACCCCAGGCCTGGCTCCAGGGTGGGGCCCCGGCTGCACTTGCCGGGCGACGTCACGGTCCTGCTTTTTTGTCTAACTGGTTTCAATATAATTATATTGAAGGTGAAAATTTTCCAGACCTTGTAGCGCCCCCTGGAGGCCACAGTGCCCTTAGCACTTGCCTATATTGCCTAATGGGTGAGGTGGCTCTGTTTGGATGCCAAATGTTTCGTTTTTTCTCCTGCAGATATTCAAAATGATTCCTGTCCTGTCCTGTATGGAGGTGAAACCATGCAAAAACAAGCGTTGTTTTTTGATTGCGTGACCACAGCTGTGCTTAAGTGATAGACAAAGTAATTATGAAAAATATAGGACAAGTTTTGAACCCACATTCTGTTGAGCATTCAGGTTTCATCTTGACAAAATGAAATCACTTCATCTGTGGCAGGACATTTAAAAGACACTTTAGACATGAAATCAAAACTTTGACAACATTTTGTAGTTACCAAAGGATAAACGAATCACGGCGGGGGCCTTGTTTGAAAGTTTACATTATCAGTAAAACAGAATACTGATGTAAACCTGTGCACAACTATCAATCTGTGGGTGTAATTGTTGTTTGTAGGTTGGTATGATTATTGGTGCCCATTTAGCAGGAGATTATTACAAAAAAAAAAAAAAAAAAAATTACCATCACTCAAACTAAGGTGAATATTACTTTTGGCTAACAAAATGTATCTGAATTAACACCTAATAAATATTATAAAACAATTAAAAGTCATATTTTTTTATCAGTCCCCCTTAGTGATACATATTCTACTGTTTGCTTTCCAGGAGATAACTGGTTGCAGAAAATTAGGCCTCAGTCACTGTTGTTGAAAGGTGATACAAAGGATTATATAAAACACTTTACTAGAGTACTAAAATCATTAGCTAAAAAGAGGATAATATTTCAGTTCAGTTTCAATTTTACCTTTATCGCACCAATTCACAACATAGTCCGTTATCTCAAGGAACTTCATACAGTAAAGTGAAGACTTTATAAAATCTGTACAGAGAAATCAACAAAACTAGTTTTGTTTGGGTTCCATTTGAGCAAAGACAACAACAAAAATAAACAAAAAACACTCACCTGTTGCTGGGAAGAACAAGCAAAAGCTCCAGCAGAACCAGGTTCGGGAAGGGGGGCCATCTACCTCGACCTGTTAGGGTGACGGTGGGAATAGCAAGATGGCAGATGGAGACAGACAGTGAATGGGGGCGTTTTTTTGTTTGTTTGTTTGTTTGTTTGGTTTTTTTGGGGGAGGGAGGGGTTGGTTGGTGTAATTTTCCAAAAACTCCTCATAGCCTCTCGGTAAATTGTAATTTAAGTGGTCTGAGTGGAAACTAGAGTTCTGCACCTCCACTTGACTTTGTCATCAGGCTTTAGAAAATGTAACATAAGACGACGGCCAGTCGCAGGGTTTATCAACCAGATCAGGTGAGACGGCATGAACAGCAATAAAGTCTAAAGAGGGAGCAGGATGTGGGGCCTGAGTGAGTTAAATAGAGCATCCTGCCTCAGAAGAGTGGTGTTTGAGTCCCACGTGAAGCTAAAATGACTGTTTTTTTCTTCTGGGACAGATTAAGACTGAGGGGGATTTGCAGGATAAAGGCTGATGTTTTTCATTTTAGCTTTAATTATTTGCTCTGAGAAACTTATATAGTGTGACAAGAGTTTACTGTGCCACCCTGCGTTGTGCCACTTAGTGCTGTAGTACTGTTACATCTCATAGAACTGCTGCATGAGTCATTCCGCCTCAATTCACTAAATGGCCCACGCCTGACCATCTTCAATTTGACTGATTATTTTTTAAAAGTGTTGAATACTGACCAAGTTGACCACGTTTATAATCTGGAGTTACCGGTAACATCAGTTTTTGAGTTAGAAACTCTTCAACAAGGTGGGGTCATGTTGTTTTTTTTTGAGCCAATCTGTGGAACTATGTTTGGAGCACCGTTACTTCAAGAATATAACCCTGCTTTGGCCGAATAATATGAACCGGTTGTATGATGGTGCAAATTTGGTCAAAAATTGTCCATGTGTTTTCCTATTCCCATATTCAACCAACCATCCATCCATCCATTATCTATACACCGCCTAATCCTCTGTAGGGTCGCAGCAGGGTTGGAGCCTATCCCAGCCGACTCGGGCGAGGCAGGGGACACCCCGGACAGGTTGCCAACCTCTCGCAGGGTTACACATAGAGACAGACAACCAAGCACACTCAAATTCACACCTATGGACAATTTAGAATCATCAATTAGAATAATTTTCAATTTAGAATAATTATTTTTGGACTGTGGGAAGAAGCCGAAGTACCCGGTGAAGGTCCACGCTGCACAGGGAGAACATGCACCATCCACAAAGAAAGATCCCAGGCGTAATAACCGGGATGCGAATCGGGGATCTTCTAGCTGTGAGGTGACGGTGCTAACCACAGAGCCACATTGCAACCCTTCCACCAACCATGAAACCTTTTTTTTTTTAAAACTCTCAGTTATTTCTCCCTGTGATTGGCACTAATAGAAGATTTGAAATGCAGAGTATGGTTCCAGTCAAAGGCATTCTTTATGAGAAAAAAATTATCAAAATTATTATTATTATTATTTGCATTTATAGCCCATATTTGAACAAGCGTTGAGAGATATGATAAATGAAACCAGTAGAAAACATAGAAAAATCATGTTTTTTCAACTCCTAGTGCTTCAAGAAATTTTATGAAAAATTATTACTTTCTTCTGTTTATTCAACAGAAGAATAAATGTCTATATACATTTTTGGTAGACTTTCATAAGTGAATCGTGGGCACTCTTGTGGTAGGAACATGGCATCACAAATGGATTTCTGCATCACCAGGAACAAGTACATTTGTTTGGAATGCTAGGCTTTCTTTCATTCATTCTTTCTTTCTTTTTTTTGCTATTTACATAAGATTCTTTGGAGGGTTACTCATGATTTTTTTCCTACAGTCTATCTATCTATCTATCTATCTATCTATCTATCTATCTATCTATCTATCTATCTATCTATCTATCTATCTATCTATCTATCTATCTATCTATCTATCTATCTATCTATCTATCTATCTATCTATCTATCTATCTATCTATCTACCTACCTACCTACCTACCTACCTACCTACCTACCTACCTACCTACCAACCATTCAAATATTGGAACAAATATTGTTCTCCCAATTATGTTGTAATACACAAAGTGCACAACTCCAGTCATTTGAAGAAAAGTTTATTTGATTTTGCATTACAAGATAATGTTTTAATGACTTTCTTGTCATTTTTTAGCGTGCATTAGTGCTTTTGGGCTCTCATAATTATTTATTTTTTTCTCAGAACAGCTTTCAGGAGGCATTTTTGTCTTTCTGGCTGCTGAACAATGTCTGAAACAAAGTAGCAAATCCAGCAACCATTATAATATACTCCTGAAAATCCATCTTGCTGTCCCCGTCGTGGTCCAAGCCTTGAAAGATGTCGTCTAAGCCTTTTTGGCTAGATGCCTCCTAAAGTTGAGAAAAGTGATAGCAAATACTTAAACTGACTATACACAACCTTCAGACTTACGCATTATTCCATTAGTTAGGTACTTACTTTAAGCTGTATTAATTATGCTTAAATACATACACATACACACCATAATGTAATATTTGTGCATTTACCAGTCTTTCAGTACAAAGCTCATATTCAGTAGGACCAAGTATTCATAGATTCTCCATGCAGGACTGAGACTATGAAAAAGCCAGAGGACACTTACACCAAATGCCTCTCCCATTTCTTTCTCAAGAAGCTCCTTCAGCTCCTTTTTACTCAGGGTGGATTTATCTCCACCACCCCTGCTGGAGTAGTCTTGGAAGACGTCAAATAGGAGACACAAAGACATCTGCAGCCTACTCGGTTTATCCATGATGATGGCTAGTTTAAGAGAACAGAAAGAAATCTGGATGTCAACAAAGGACATCTTTCATATCCACAGCTTTAGGGTGTGGTTACAACGAAAGGAAAGAGAAGAGTGCAGGCAGTGTTTGGTAAAAAATGAGATGAAACAGATTCACTCCCCTTACTTTTAATTTCTGTCGAATAGCTCATTTATATATATACTGTAACTGTGGAGGCATACATACATATAAAAGGGAAACATGTACAAAAAGGAATGCGCAAATCATTTGTGTATCTTTTTTACCATTGGCGTTTTTTATAAAACAAAACTTCAGTGAAACCCTGACAAAAAAGTGAAGCAGAGTAGGCTGGCAAAGTAAGAGGAGGGAGATCAAGAAGCAAAGAACAGTTTTATAAATAGCGGTTCTTTGCTTGCAATTGCATTATAACAAGAGGAGTGACAGGAATGCTGACTGGATGAACATTACTTTAGAAACATTTGGATATACATTTAAGCATTTCTATGAAAGATTTTTTACATACCTTCAAAGGCAGCTTCCCTGGATCAAGTACCTGAAAAAAAAAAAAAGCAATTAAACATACACACAATTCTCTAAATATGTGACAAAATAGTGGCAAGACAATTTTATTGCAGCAAAACTAGTATGATGTTTCCAGAAAAACAAAAGCATGGAGGAAAAGCAACAGATGTGTGTTTTTTCTAATTTAGTTGTGTCCCGTTCTTACCTGAGTTGGAGAGATGAGTGCACACGGTGAGGAGGCGACATGGTGAGGGTTTAAATAGAAGGTCTGAGATGAGCCACGCCCTGTTTTGTTGAAAGTCTCCCGTCCTGCAAGTATTTGTGGTTCAGGTAAGACTCAAGTACTAACAAGCACAATGCCAGCAGATCTAGTCCTTTAGTGGCATGCAGCTACAACAAGGAGGAACATGCTACCTCTGTGACCTTATCAGCACTGAGATTTTTTTTTGAAGTTTTGCTTTTCTAATTTAAAATGAATGCCGGAGTTAGACGATGCAAAGGAACCCTTTGTGCCGGTTTGTTTGTGCAGTCAGGCTGCTGTCTTGTTGGAGTTGGGCGTGACACAGACAGAACTGATCTTATGCAACAAAAAACACCCCAGAAGCTCAAACGACGTTGTACTTTTTGGGAGTGGTGGATGGCATGAGAGCTGGTTAGACTGGGTTGTGAGAAGAATCACTCACATAGCTCCTGAGCGTTTTTTTTTTTTTTTTTTTTAAATCAGTGGCAGAACTACTCTGACTTCACTTGAGTAAAAGCACCATGGTATAATATGAAATAAACGTCTTGCAGCACAAAGTGTTTTATTTGTGTACTGTGGATCTTTGATGGTGTTGTGAAAGTGTCACCATTTCAGGAAACAATCGAATCCATACATACACCAATCAGCAACAACTTTAAAATCACTGACAGGTGAAGTGAATAACATTGATCATATTGGTACTATGTGCTGTTCTGATGGAAAACCTTGGATTTTGACATCCATGTTGATGAGACTTAGACACCCAAATAAACACTGTTCCAGAACAAGCACACTCCCTCATGTAAATGGAAATCCCAGATATCACTGTCAAACAATCAGGAACATGCTGAGGAACATGACAATGGCCCAACATGTTGATTTGACCTCCAAACTTCCTACACCCCATTGTGATCAAGCATCAACAGGATGCAGTGGAACAAGTTTGATTGACAGAGGCCCCACTGCACAAGCCAGAGTACCCAAAGGATCCACTGTCAATGTCCTGGTTCCAGACCCCATAGGACACCCCGAGAGGTCCTCTTGTCCATGCCCAATGGTTCAGAGCATTTTTGATCACATAAGGGGACCAACACAATATTAGGCAGGTGGTCATGATGTTATGCCTGATTGGTGTATATTAATAAATGTTGATGTAGAATATAATTGTAATATATACACAAGAATATGCTTAATTGAACAAATTTAGAAGGTGATAAAATTGAAATCAGTGGTTTTTGGGACTCAGAACACACAAAAACAGAACTGAAACTTATTGCATTATCAGATACAAAGTGTGTCCCAGTGTCATTTGACTAAAAGTACCTTCTAATAAACATATTCATATTGTACTGTTACATTCTAATTATATACTTTCATCGTCTTTGGTGCATCAAATTTGCTCCACAGTCAGCAGCAGGAACAACAATACTCATACTCTGAATGGAGCCCTTGTTGTTTTAGAACATTTTAAAGGAACTGAATAATTCCACGGCTGACAAAAAAAAAACTCAAAACATCCCATTTTCTGCCTTAACACACGATATAAAGCACAGTACTTCATACAGTGGCTCTTCTACATTCCCCTTTGTTGACTTCTAGCTCAGCAGAGATCCACGTCTGTTGACCGAAAGAGGATTCAGAGTAGCGTCCAATACCATCAGGCTTCCACCCTGCTGTGCGCCACATCATTTGAAGGCATCCGGTGCGGGATAGGAAGGGTGGGGGGCGGGATGTCTGGGTGAGGAATAAAGCCACAGGCATCTGTTCAGCGTGGACAGAAATTTACAACACATTTTTTAAAAAACTGCTTCTTCTTTTTTGTGCGTAAACGCATCACATGGCGATGCGTATCAGCCTTTTCGTTTTGCGTGCGTAAAAAATGTCTACACTAAGAGTCTGTTGAAAAATACAGGAAAAACGTAAAATTTACCAAACGGCCAAATTGCATAGTCTAGAGAGGTAAAGTTCACATTTTTTTTGCGTTTTTATTATGTTCTGGATGGCCCGTGGCCTAGATTCGTCGCGATTTATATCCAGATGATGAAAACAGGGGGTAGTTATCTTCTTAAAATGGCAGAGATGGATTTAAAAACAGCCACATCAGCGATGGAAGCTTTGGTTCGTATCAGCGTGAGTATCCTATATGTCTGTTTTTGTGATGTCACTGGATCTACATTGATATTATGGTGTGTATTTTTTTTATATTATTATTATCTATAAAGACATATTACGATAATCGAGTAAAAAAATATCGAATTTAACAGCGTGGATGGCACCTGCCGGAATATTCCACGGAAATGGGCCTATTTCATTCATTCATATGCGTTCCTGAACCCAGATTAAAGACCTTTGAGAAAAAATAAAATCAAATATTTGCCTTCCTCAATCGGTGGTTAAGGTACACGATGTCTGATGCTGTAGTAACCCACTTTAATGGGAGAGCTGATGTACCGCAATCGCTCCACCAGACTCGAGTTTAATTCCTCTTCAAGGGAATTAAAAGGGAAGTAAATAAGCTTTGTGTTTTTGGTGCAAGGGTGTTGTAAATAACATCAAATCATTAAAAAAAAAAGCGCAGATGTAAATGTCACGTTTCCTTTTTTGGGTTCCCTGGATGCTCGTTTCCATGGAGACGAGATGCAGGACTGAGGCTATAAGAGAAAAGGCGTGCTCGGATGCTGCAGACAGCATTACGGGGTGAAATCATGCGAGCAGTTTTCAGACATGGTTACAATAGAGAGTGATGGAGTCGGAATAAAGGTCACATCGAGCGCACAGGCTCCCACACTGGAGGCAGCGCGGCGAATGACGAGCAGCGTCTTTTCACTATCAGCCACCGTGGTCCTTTCCACTGCTCGCGAGGAGATGCCTCAAACCCCTCCCATCCTTCCAGGAGGCAGACTCTCCTGATGCTGGAAATATATACACGTAGTCCACTGTCATGGCGCCCAGATTCCAGGTGAAGGTAAGGATGCGCTTCCCTGCAGCGGTGCCCGGTTTACGCCTTCAGCAACCCGGCCTCAGCGGTAGCAGTGCGCACAGTTCATTTGAGATGGACGCAGACGGCCACAGTTCGTTGTGTTGCATGTGGTCTGCAGAATCTGCAGTAGCCCTGATAGGCTAAACTGCTAGAGGAGGAGAGAAAGACAGGCCGAAATTGACATTGGGGAAAGACACAGAGAGACAGAGGCGGACTGAAAGAGAAAGTAGGTTATTTAAATTAATCCACTTGATCCAATTTTATGCTCCAGTGTTGGTCTAGGTTGGTGGATTTTTTCTTATTTCAGCAGAAGCCTATTTCTGTCTCAACTGACGTCTGGATTTTTTTTTCTATTTGGCTATGCAAGCTTTCATCAATCAACATGTCTGTGTGAGTTTGGTCATGCAGCTGCATTGTGTCAGTGCTTATATTACATCCACTGATTCCCCATGCATGCTTCATGGTGTGCTGTGGCAAGCTGCCCTGATGCTGCATCACATCATATCACACTAACTAAATCCCCAAATCCCCAATGCAGCACAGTCACTGCGTTGGTCTCGTCCTGGTTTTGAAGTTGACTCACAGTGTCTGCGCTGACTGCTGCTGACCCTGCAGCAGTCTTAGTTGTAGGTTAAGGTTATGTGTGTCAAGGGCATCCATGAAGCATAAGGACAGCAGGCCCCTACTAACTGGCAGGATGTGCTCATCCTTTGCTGCACTAACAAATACTGACTTCACACAAAATCTGTGGAGTTATCACACATGCCGGGATGTTTAGAAGATAATGGAACTGACTAATCAGATCTTGTCATTCCTCTATTGGAGCCATCATGCAATTGGAGTGACTGCAGGTGTGAAGTCACAGGTTTCTGCAACAGCCAGTGTCCATTTCTGTCAAATCAATGTCCTTGAGTGGGGCAGTGACACGCTAAGTGCTTCACTGGTGCAACTATTCACCCATAGACTGAAGCTGCTGTTTCAGCAGTGGAATACAGAGAGACAGAAACAACCCTTTATCAACATAGGTTTGTGCATGTTGATATAAATTGATTACCAGACGGACAAATGTTACTCACAGAGGAGGCCATCGGTGTCTCTATAGTATATGAATGTTGCATTAATAAAATAGTGATATGTTCTGAGAGATAAGAGAAATGAGAAAACTAATTTGTGAATACACATAATGTACATTCACATCTGTTTAGTAAGAATATGCAATAATCATAGCACATATGCCGCTTCTGATGTTCATATGCATAGCTTTGGTGAAAGGGATGCAGAAGTTGAATAATTTATGTCTGGTCTTTATCCATATTTAACAAGATAGGTGCCCTGTGTCACCGGCCTGCGACAGTTTTCTCACATTGCCAAGCCTCTCTCCAGGTTCACGCTCCTTATCTCCTGTGTTGCTTGTGTCGCCTCCATAAATTCTACTTGCGTGTAGGACCGGGCCTGAAACCAGAATACTTCACTGACAAACAGACAAAAATGTGTCCATAGAACTGAGAATATTTAAAAGATGACTAGTCTGGTTGGATTCCTAATCTTATTCTGTAATCAGATGGGCAAAATGTTGTATTTACTATAATATTAAGAGGGTACTTCAGACAGTTCTCGGCCTCAACAGGAAACACCACAGGAGAAAGATTGTTCTTGCATTATTTTTTAACATAGTCTCCTTATGCACCGATGTCCAAGCTTCCCCGTCCCTTCAAGGAAGGAGGTCACATCTTGAACTTCCTCATACTCCTCGACAGCATGCATGACATCATCACTCCCATGCAAGTGGGAATTCAGTTTGGGAAAGAGATAGAAGTCAGACAGTGCCGGTTGGGAAATGACCACAAATATCTGAGTTTTTGTGGACAGTGATGTAAGGCTTTATGGTATACAGTTATACCCCAAAATGGGAGTTATGCCCCTTGTTTTCAGGTCGAGAACTTTTTGAAGTAACCTTGTTGATTTGTGTACTGCTATTTCTATTTGGGAGCTTTTTTAAAGACACCAAGCCCTACCTGAAAATTTCACTTTATTTGGTGTACACATTTGTTCCTCCATGTTTTGCATTCCTTAAGCTTTATAAACACAAACTAATTCCATCTTGGGGATCTTTCCTGTCATAATCCTTCATCTCTTTGCTTCCACCAGTCTAACATGAAGAGCCTGGAGCACGAGTTACATTGCCCTGTTTGTAAGGACATAGTCAAGCAGCCCGTGGTCCTGCCATGCCAGCACAGCGTCTGTCTCATGTGTGCCTCCGAGGTCTTAGTGGCAAATGGCTACCCACCTCCAGAGCTTCCCCCGGAACCCAACTCCCCAGCATCTACGCCCAACACCCGCTCACCTCGTCAGGCGCGCAGGCCTACACCCAAAGCTGAGCAGCGACCCATCGACCGCGTGCTGCGATCAGGTTAGCAGTCCCACTTGTTAATCTTTCTTTTAGGAGAGAAGGGCAACATCTTTGTCTTGGGTCAATAAAACATTCTGTCTTTGAAAAAACTTGTATTTGAATGTTAAAATGCTTCACTTTTCCTTTTCTCCCGCTGCTCATGACTGGTTTTCCTTGTTTGTTTAAGGTCCTCACCCGCCTTCGCCGTCAATGCCACGGTCTCCCGGATATGGAACGTATCCAGGGCGACGCCGTAAGGAAGGTCCACCCCTGGTGATGATGTTCCCCTGTATCCCCTGCGGACGAGATGTAGAGCTTGGAGACAAAGGCCTTACAGACTGTCTGCGCAACCTCACCTTGGAGCGTATAGTGGAGAGGTAGGTAGCGCACATCCATGCAAACATGCACATGCTCTTCAAAGTAAACAATAAAAAGAGTGTGAAGATATGCACAAAGACAACAGTGATGTTGTCATTCAGTGCATGTGATGTTTAGTGTCAAGTGTAAATGAATAGATAGCTTGGACCTGAAAAACAGAAGGTGTGGGAACATTTCCAAATCTAATTGTCAATACTCAGCAGCAACTGAACCGCTAAAGAAACCTGCAGTGTGCAGTGGAACATACTGTAGCTACTCTGCTGACTGTCTGTTTCCACAGTCTAGCAGCTTTGTGTACACTTTATCACTTATATGATACTGTAACTGCACCTTTGGCACCTTTTATGTGGCACTGATTGTGTATTTTTTTCACTTTCAACTTTTAATTCATTTGTTCAGTGACCAGTGGTCCTCCTTACTAAAAAAGGTGTTTGATCAGTAACAGTGGTACAAACTAGATAACTAGAGTCTGAAGCAGTCTTTTCTCTTTCTCTCCTTATTATTCTACCAGGTACAGACACACAGTGAGTCTGGGCAGTGTTGCTGTGATGTGCCAGTTTTGTAAGCCTCCTCACACTCTGGAAGCCACTAAGGGCTGTGCTGACTGCAGGGCCAATTTCTGCAATGAGTGTTTTAAGCTCTATCACCCATGGGGAACGCCACGGGCACAACATGAACATATCCAGCCAACACTCAACTTCAGACCAAAGGTACTGGAAGACACTTACTGCTCATCTACATCTACATGTAATATGCTAAACTCTAATTTCTTCTCCGTTTTCTATCAGTTTTTAAAAACAATACCACAAAACACACAGAAGGAAATTCCTTGTGTTTAAACTAACGGTGCCATCTTCTAACATGCTATGCTCTACAGTGTGTTCATCATATAGGTACTTAAATAATGAAAAAGAATCCTAGGATGTATGTGGAATATAATTGAAATTATGCAACAATATATTTACTGAAGTCATAAACTCCATAATTATTAACCTTATTTCTGCTACAGATAGGGTCTTAGAATATCTACATTCTTAAGTTTCCAGTGACTCTATTAACTCAGAATTTTCTGATGGAGTCATTGGAACACATGCATCTTTGACACACACAATATCATGCATTTTGTTTCTTTCACAAATTTATTAATGATCTTTTGGAAATATGTTAAAATCTACTGTGTCAAAAATATACATACAGCAATGCGAGTATTTGGTTAAGTTAAAAGGTTAAATCAGTCATTTTCACTTTAATTTTTAAGTCGCTCTTGGTAGCCATCCACAACCTTCTGGCAAATTTCTAGTTGTACTTTTCACCACTCCTCTTTAGAGCACTGGTGCAGTTCAACCAAATGTGTTGGCTTTCTGACACAGACTTGTTTCTTTAGCACAGTCCACAGATTCTTGATGAGGTTTAAGTCAGGAGGCCAGTCTAAAACCTTAGTCCTAGCCTGATTTAGCAATTTCTTTTCCACATCTGATGTGCGTTTAGGGTTGTTGTCTTGTTGGAACCCAAGTGCATCCAAGACCAAACCTTCTGGCTGATGATTTAAGGTTTTCCAGAAGAATGTGGAGGTAATCCTCCTTCTTCATTATTCCATTTACTTTGTGTAAAGCACCAGTTCTACTGGCAGCACAAAAGCTCCATAGCATAATACTACCACCACCATGCTTGATGGTAGGTTTAGTGTCCTTGGGGTTAAAGGCCTCACCTTTTGCCCTCCAAACATATTTCTGGCCATTGTGGCCAAATAGCTCAATTTTTTTGTTTAATCTGAGCACAGAACCTTTCTCCAGAAAGCCTTTTCTTTGTCCATGTCATCAGAGCCTCAACGTACCATTTCAAGAGAAACGGCTTACTTCTTGCATGGTAGCCATGGTGATGTAAAACACACTTGACTGTGGATACTGACATCTGTGATCCAGCAGCTTCTAATTCATCGCAGACCTGCTTTTTGGTGATTCTTGGATGACTTGACCATCTGACCAACTGTCCCTCAGCTGTAGGGGGATATCACAGTGAAAAAAAAAATGTTTCCTGGAGAAAACAAAACACATTCTGTGTCTGCGATTTATAAACTGAGCGCAGATTCTTTGGTGTTACACTGATGCATGAACTAAACTCTCTCCAGCTACACTGTATATTTAACATTACTAACAATTTACTGATCAGTAGAAAAGTTATTTCAAATTAGAAAATGTTGCACTTTGTAGCATACAGTTTTTATAACGTAAAGTGTGGGCTGAGTCCAGATTGACTTGGTGTTGGAATATAATCCCATTTCCCACAATGAACACATCACCACTTTTTGCTTTGTTGCATTACTGAGTGCTAGTGGTTGTTATGTAAACATTTAATTCTCTTGCTTGTTTCAAAATCTTTGAGAAGGTATGGGTGAAGCCCTTTTGGCTTCTTTCCTTGTGCAAACAAAGTGACTTCTTGTAACTGAATGTGAACCTCCTCTGTCATTATTTGTTAATCCTTTATGGTTTAGTTATGAGCCATTAAAACATTTGTGTTTTTCAAAAAATGTATGAACAATAATCCATCAAATCTAGAGTTGTAAATGTTAATGAAGTTGTAGATTAGTTAACTTTGGTTGGGCATCCCTAACTGCTTTATTTATCTTATTGAAAGCAGAACCGACCTCTCTTACGTAAATCTGTAACATGGCTTGTGCTAACATTACACAAATAAATTCAGGTTCTGTGCTCCGATGACAGATGTGGTAGAGATCTTACATAACAGTGTGAGCACAGTAGTCACAATAGCTTCAGATCAGATTTAGGACAGACTTTTCTTGATCGTTAACTGATCCACATAGATGAGAATGACACAAAAGAAACAAAAAGCAAGAGCAATACTACTACTACTACTACTATCAATACTACTACTAATTATAATAACATCCAATAACAACAAAAAAAGATAAAATAGCTGAGTCAGATCAAGTCAAGACATTTATATACTATATAAGACAACAGGTGCTGTGCCAAAGTGCCTTCCAGTAAAAAAGGATTATGAATGGTTTTATGAAAGTAACGTAATTATACCTGAGTAATTTACATATTAGGGAGCAACCCTGCAAAAGATTTACAAATACTAGATTACTTGATTATAACACATATTAGGGGGAGACCTGACGGTGTTTTTAATTATGGAGAATAACCAAAGTAGCAAAAATGTGCTTCAGATGAATGAGTTCATACTAAATTTGACTCTCTTCCTCAGGTTTTGACCTGTCCAGAGCACGATCAGGAGAAGCTGCAGTTCTATTGCAGGTCCTGTCAGCGGCTGCTCTGCCCTCTCTGCAAACTGCGCCGCACCCACACCGGCCACAAAGTCCTCCCCGTGGCTCAGGCATACCAAGCACTGAAGGTATGACCGGAATTTTATTTGACTTTCAGTCCGGGTTTCATGCGTTACTGTGTTAATGTTATTTAAGGTCTTATTTTGCGTAGTAATAGGTTGATATTTCAAACTTAGAATCAGGTGATAAGCAGTCAGTAGGAAGTTTATTAGATGTTTAATCACTGAGTGAATGAATCTTTTGGCAATGAGGTGATGCAGTGTCAAAAAAATGTTAAGAAGCAGCTTTTAATATATGAAAGAAAGCAAATGCAGAGTGCAGAGATTAATCTGTGTGTATCTGCTTTTCATATGTTGTATTATTTTGCCTTTAATTTGACAGGAGAAGATTACAAAGGAGATGAACTACATTCTGTCCAACCAGGACACAGTTCTGGCTCAGATTACACAGCTGGAGAGCGGCATCACTCAGACTGAGGTGATTAATACTTTTGTCTGACAAAACATTGTTGAACAGTCTGTTGTCCCTTGTATGGTAATGTTTGGCTGCAGAAAACTAGACTTTAGTTGACAGAATGAATTCTAACATATGTAATGAAATACTTAAATGAACGCCTAGAATAAAATTTTTAGCTGCACACTGTAAGGAACATTATTTCTACATACATGAATCCGTAGTTTTAAGGCCACCGATCATGAGCTGCCCTGAAGGTAAACTGGCAAATGCAATAGCGTTTTATTTGTTTACACACCAATTATAGGTTATTAGTGGTTTAGATGCCAGATATTTCTTTTGTTCTTGCAAATGCTGCAGATATTCAATGTAATCAAACATGTTTGACTCCATCCCCCGCAACGTTTTTCCTTTCCTGTCTGTGGGTGCAACCGTGCGATACAAGTGTTGTTCTGGGTCACAGAAGGTTGCATAGTTACAGATGTGCTAATTGCATGAGGGAGTGTGCTTGTTGTGGGACAATGTTTGTTTGGGTGTATTTTCCAGCAGAACACCACATAACACCAATATGATCAATGTTATTCACTTCACCTGTCAATGGTCATAATGTTGTGGCTGATCGGTGTATAGCAGTAAACTGTCCATTCTAACATGTTGTTGTTCTTGACACACAGGCACTATCGTCTATGGTAAACCTTTTATAGAAAAAAGATCCTTAAAAATCAACCCGAAGGTGTTAGTTTTTGAGATGTTTGAACTTATGTGTGTTGTTTCCTCCCAGGTAAACAGTGTGTCGGCCAGAGAGCAGCTGGCTCAGAGCATCAGGGATCTGACGGCGGCCCTGGCGGAGCGACACGCTGCGCTCACCCAGGCCCTGGAGGCAGCGCGACAGAAGCGAGGCGAGGCATTGGCTGCTCAAGTGGCGGAGAGACGGGGCCTGATGGAACACGCAGGGCTCATGGCATTTACCCAGGAACTGCTAAAAGAAACAGACCAACCCTGTTTTGTGCAGGCTGCTCGCCAGACTCATAACAGGTTTTTTGTTTGTTTACCATTGGCATGTCTCTCTGACATGGTCCCAGGTTACTACTTTCTATCTTTAGCAGCTTTTTTCAGGTTGCATCTTATATCATTAGAAGTAGTTTCTGTAGAAGCCAACTTATAATAGAGAAAAAAATGTTCCTCCAGGATGCAGGGAGTGGACTCAGCATATAAGATTCATAAGTTGATTATATTTGGGATAGTGAATTTGCTTGAATGTGGGCCTACTAGAATTATCCTACATTTCGCTTACTGTAAATTCGCCATCTTGCTCCAAAAATGTCAAAATTGAAAACACCAGAAAGTGTTACATTAATATTGTACATTTTTTTTCTCATTGGCAGCAAATCTGTTGTCAGTGTCCACAGTCAAATCTATTATTTAGAGTCACTTTCACACACAGCACACCATCCTGTTCCTGTGTGTCAGTCTGCAGCCTAAAAGAGTTCCCAGCAAATGCAATTTACTTCTGTATGAGCAAGATATGCTAAAAAGCAACAGCTATCTAAAGAAACTATGCCACAGTTTTTAAAAAAAAAACATATTCTTGTAGCTTCTAGAACTGGGGCTGACACAGACACAGCAGTGAACTATTGAGAGTATCGAGAGAGGACTAATGTTAGTTTTGTCCCATTCATGGGATTTGGTTCAAGATATCCTTTTTATCTTTTTCATACATCCCTCCCACCTGATCGTTCTCTCATCCTCCCACCCATCTTGATACAAGCGTTATGTAAATACTCGTTCTCCTTGATTCTGCTAACTCTGCTGTCCCTGTTTTGTTTCTTTTCTCTTCTTTCTACTGCACCAGACTGAGTAAAGCAATTGAGAATCTCCAGCATTTCACTTTAGCAGCCGATCCGTCCTTCAGACACTTCCAGCTGGACGTCTCCAAAGAACTCAAACTCCTGACAGAGTTGAACTTCATCCAGGGTGAGAAGAGGGAGGAGGGGTGGAGGTAGTGGAAGTGGATGGGAGGGAATGGGGAAGAAGTTTAATGAGATACTTGTACCCCTTAATTAAGTGAATATGAAGTGAATGTGAGCCAGCGATAGAAGTGAAAATGGCCACACGTGCACACAAGACGTGTTAACTTGGCATGAAAAGTGAAAAAGCAAAAAGTCTCCTGATTCAAACTGTGCACATGATTTTAGCTACAATAGAAGCAGCAGTTGTAGTAGTAGTTCATCACTTTGTAGTAAGAGTGCATACGCAGCAAAACAGCAGTTTCTCCCCTTTTCTGCCACCATTAATGCCACAAGAGAGTTACTCAAGGAAACACCCCATTAAACATATTCTTGTCACAGCTCCCCAGGCCCCAGTGATTGATACCCAGCGCACTCTGGCCTACGACCAGCTCTTCCTGTGCTGGCGGCTGCCCCCGGAGTCTGCACCCGCCTGGCACTTCTCTGTGGAGTATCGCCGTCGGGGTGTGGTGCCAGGAGGGACATCCAGAGGTGGAATCAGAGGGGGGCTGTCGGCCGCCCGCTGGGGCTGGCAGCGGCTGGACGAAGTGAGCGGGAGCAGCGCCGTGATTGACAGGTTGGAGATGGACAGCGTGTACGTGCTCCGGGTGAGAGGATGCAACAAGGCGGGCTATGGCGAGTACAGCGAGGAGGTGTACCTGCACACTCCACCTGCACCAGGTGAGAGTACACGCTGCACCCTTTTAGATTGTCCTTATTACACAGATGAACCTAAAGACTCTGGCTTTGCTACAGTGAAACTGCCTCGGAACAGCACAATCCTGTCAAACTAGTTTGGCAATACGGCGCTTAATGAGGTGTGAAGGTTATTTTTTGATTCGTTGTGGGAAAGCAAACACACTCCTGGTTATAAATCAGTTTCGTGTATCTGTATTGCTTATTGATGCATCGGTTAACGTAATTGGTCCTTCTGTTCAACTTATATGCTTCTGAATGTGATCGCAGTTGGAGAGATGAGGGGACAAAGACCTCAGTCCTCTTTCTATGCATAAATGTATTCTTAAGGAGGATTCAGCAGTTTGACTTTGACAAATGAAGTCTGCAGTAGCCTTGCGGCAGTGAAGGGTAGGCAACACCAGGGAATGTTGAACTACAAGCGAACAGAAACTCTATAGATAATAGAGATAGACCGATTATCGGCCTTCGGTATTTTCATTGACTGATTATTGATAAATTAAATGCACTACTTAGGGTCTGATGCAGCCTCCTCTCTGTCTGTCGTCACTCTGTGGTCTCAGAAATATCTCCCGAGCAGAAACTGCAAAACTGAAACACAAGCAGTTGCCACAAACCAGGAAAGGAGTTACTCTAACAGTGGCTAAGGCTATGATAATGGCTAGCGGCTAAGTTAGAAGGCAGCAATAAATTACCCTGAAACAGATTGTGGAAAACAATAATTAATAAATCTTTAAGATGATAAAAGTGAGAGAACAGTAAAATATAAAGGAAATACAGAAGACAAGCAGACGTAACTGCAGGAGACAAACTGATCAGTCTCAGTCAATTCCACATAAACAGAGGAGAGTGTCCTAGTTTAATCACTCCTATTTCTATTTTACATATTCAGTTATAGTCACCCCTATTAGAAGAAGCCTAGTTATGAATGACAAATTTCTCTGCTAACACATGCTGCTAAAACATTACATCTTATTTGTATCTGTTCCAAATATCGGTCATCCGCCTTTCTTCATTGCGATAATCGGCATCGTCATCTGCCCTACAAAACCCGTATCTGTTGATCCCTAATAGATAGCCACTGGATTTGTCTACAAAACTCTTTGATGATTCAGACTTTTCAGTAAAATTTGGAGATTCTGAGTTAATGACCCACATTGGGCAACAAATGTAAATAGTATTGGATGAAAGTGTGAGGTGCATTTAATGGAACACAATGTGCCGCATGTGAGTCTGCACACCAATGCATTCCAGCTTGTAATGCAGTGGCATTCAGACATTGCTTCATATAACCTAGTTTGAACTCTTTCACAAGCACTGTGTGTAATAAGCTCTTACCCACAACAAGGCATAGTCATTAGACTGTAATTGTGTCTGTTGCTTTAACTTTTTTTCACCAAGCATTCAACTAGGAAGAAATAATTGCACATCTTGGCCAGCAGTTTTAATCACCAGTTAGGGCCGTGGTTCCAGAATCACACCACAAAAAGAATAATGGATCAGTGTCATGGTCTAATGTGCAAAATTTAGGCACATGTACGGTAAATTCCTTGCTTTATCCATTCTCTGCACACCGTTTCCCCATTTAAACATAGTTTTACTTTAAATTATAGAGTCATAACATAAATAATCATAACATAAACATAAACTTTCCACTTTATGATGTGACACTGATTTATTTGCCATGTTCTACCGTGGCCCCGTAATGATGATTCAGTACACGTCGTTCAACTTGACGACTCTTAAAAAATATGTGTTTCATTATTTATAACAGGAGTGGTTTGAGGAACTGTGAGGTGAAAACATGTTGTTGTTTTAAGTCTCTCTGAACACTTTTAGGATGGACTGAAATGCAGAACTGGTTAAAATCTGTTCGTTCATCAAACTTTGCAGAAGCAGCAAAAAGCTGTTAAGTTGCTGCCTCGTCTTGTAGAAGTTGTTTGAAAGGTTGGAGGTTTATTGAACTCTGTGCAGAACAAGGGTTTCTATTTATTATCTAATTATTCTAAGAGATGGGTCATTTTTTTGCAGCTTGGGTTTTATTTTTTGTTTACTCACTGCTGAGATGTGGGAATATGGCGCCGATGTTTTACTGTAATAAAGTCAGATGGGACAAGAAACACAAGCGAAAGGCATCTCAACAAGTTGCTGGCAAGACAACAACCTGCCAGATTATAAAGATATTTTCACTGGAGGGAAATCTGAAAGAAAAACACAGTCAAAAAAGTACACACCCAGTCATAGTTTCTCAGCACACAAAGGCTTCGTGCGACACCTTTTACGGCTAACCTTTGTAAATGCTGTATGATTGTGTAACTGCAACTGACCTTCTGTTATGAGATGTTAGGGCGTTCCCAGATCTCAGCAGTTAACGTGCAATCATAATCTTATATTTAGTAGTAGGAAAAGTGCCAAAAAAACTATGAAAATAAGATTCGGAAGGTTCACCCTCCTGGATTGTGTTAAAAATGCGTCATACATTTATGGACTTTCATTTTATATCTTTTATGTCTTTTATCAAGACTTTCTCTGCTATTTTTGACTTACAGTCACTGTATGAAAAAAAATTGTGTGTACGTGCTGTGACACAAGAGCCATCCACCTCGTCACATCAACTATTATTTACCATTTGCAATTAAAGCATTATAGTGTTGCAATGGTGAAATGCTTAAAAAAAATCATTCTCTTTCTTTTTTCTGCCCATTTCCACCTCACTTTCTTACTCTTTTATTTCCTCACCTTTCTCTCATGTATTGTTTCCATTTCACAGCTTTGTACTTGTCATCCTCTACTGTGCTACTTCCACGCTGCCAACCTACATGCCTCCTACAGAACGTAAGAAGTGCATTCACATCCCCTCACTGCCGCATAATTGTTTCCCCACTTTCTCTTTGTGGTCATCCCCACACATCCTTTTATTCTTCCACCCCTATTTTCGACGCCCACTCATCCCTCCACCTCCCGCTATACCTCCCTGCATCGAGATCTGTCTGCGCGCTGATGAGGTCTGCAGTTTGTTAAGACCTGAGGCTTAACAACATGGATCGGATTCAAATCTGAGGCTCTGTAATGGTCGATTTGAGTGATTGGTGAATTCCTTGTGTCCCTGTTGGCTGTTTTTCCTCCCTGCTGTTCCCCTGTACTGCCCCTGGAGAAAAAGAACTGCACTTCCCACTGCAACAGCTTCCTTGCGATACCTTCTGTATTTTACTCCCTGAGTCATCAGTGTATAGATCAATGTCTCTTTCTCTTCCAGTGCTGCTGGGAGGAGGTGCATGCCTGCTCCCTGTTCCTCTCCCCTTAATTGCTTCTTATTCTCCTCACTTCTCGTCTCCTTGCTGCTTTCTGACTGTGAATCTGCACACTTTCCCAAACCCCTTTATGCCCTTTCTGAAGTCTCTCTGTCTTCTTCCACTTCATTCTCCTCCTGCTTTCCTCTCTTGCCTTTTTCTCCTCCCAGTGCTGAACTTCTACCTGGACTCTCGCTGGGGTCTCCATGCCGACCGGCTGGTGGTCAGCAAAGAGCAGCGCTGTGCTCGCAGCGTCCCCGGTCTGTCCCTGCTGCAAGCCGCTGACCACGCCCTCACTTCCTGTCACCTGACTTCTGACCTTCTGGTGGGGGACGTAGCCATCACACAGGGACGGCACTACTGGGCATGCTCAGTAGAGCCTGGGTCTTACCTTGTGAAGGCAAGTCAATGCCAGTAGTGCATTCCACATTGACCACTGGCTGTACGTCCGTGGTCAGATTTTTGTCAATACTTGAGCATCACAGCTGCATGAAACTTTACAGGTGTGGAGTTCAAAATGACATAGGCGTGGTGCAACTCATTACAACTAACACATTAGATGGTCCCAGCATTCATGGGTTGCAACATACACTGATCTTCGAACTTGACCTTTATTTTAAACTCAACTACAAACCTGTACAGTTTTGTGACTTGCAATGCTACCATATAGATTAAATCTGTCCACAGGCAGACATTGTGAAAGATATTTCCTGCTACTGTCAGCGTCTCCAGGACCACATTTTGCCATGATGACTCATAAGGTGAAAGCAACACCAGCCACACTTTTGCAGCTTGCAAACATGCTCATATTCTGATGTTAAACTGCCAAAACAGTTTTAACTATGGGCGACTATTTTATGTTTGAGTAGGGTTCAAATTACTCACAATAATTAAAAAACTAGGTTTTAAGGCCTTTACATGAACACCTTAGTCATTTTCTGTTCAGCACTGTTCTAATATGACATTTTAGCCTGAATACAGATATTCATGCTGCATAGAGAAAGCAGAGAGCTTCCTGTTCCTAGAACAAATCCCATCACTATCAAACATGCCTCATATTTGTTACACTGCAGGCGAATGTTATTTGAGTGTGCCCAATAAAATATCTGATTGCTGTTGGGATTTGTGTTTTTTTAATCTAAATAGGTAGCAACAAGAAAATAAGGAACAAATTATGTTTCTTTTTAGCTGGTTGCAGCTATTTTTTGTGCTAAAAATAAAATTTTCAAACTGTGTAGCAAATTTGCAGCTGTTTGTTTGTCAGCTAGAGGAAAATCTCAACAAATCTAAAAGATAGATAACTTTTGAACAAGTATGTGCTCCTATGTAAGTACATCTTGTAATGTGCGTAAACATTTTGTCCTTTCATCCGTTTATCAGCTAAGTGTCAGACTTCAGCCTTCAATAATGACCCTCATTGGATTGTTAGACAACAATAAGAGTATTGGTGGGTTTTAAAAGTGTATACACACCGATCAGTCACAACATTATGACCACTGACAGGTGAAGTGAATAACATTGATCATGTTGGTATTATGTGATGTTCTGATGGAAAACCTTGGATTTTAACATCTGTGTTGATGAGACTCAGACACACAGATAAACATTGTCCCACAACAAACACACTCCCTCATGCAAATGAAAATCCCAAATATCACTGGCCTACCCCCACAGGCAAATGCACCCCACCACATGGAAAAAACATCAAACAATCAGGAACATGTTGAGGAACATGACAATGGTCCAACATGTTGATTTGACCTCCAAACTTCCTACACCCCATTGTGATCAAGCATCAACAGGATGCAGTGGAACAAGTTTGATTGACAGAGGCCCCACTGCACAAGCCAGAGTAGCCAAAGGATCCAGTGCCAACGTCCTGGTTCCAGACCCCATAGGACACCCTGAGAGGTCCTCTTGTCCATGCCCAATGGTTCAGAGCATTTTTTAGCACAAAAGGGGGACCGACACAATATTAGGCAGGTGGTCATAATCTTATGCCTGATCGGTGTATGTTCAGAGTAAGTTATATAATGACAAGTTTATACACAGTGTTTCATTGCAGCTGTTTTTCAAGTGATTGTATTGTAATTTATCAGAAAGAGGCTCATCCTTTCATGAATAAGTCACTATCCACTTATGCTTCACTTCAAATAACTGAAAAGAGACATAGCTCAGTTGAGATTTGTTAAAAGGAAGAAATGTTTAGTTTATTATAAACAGGTTCCTTCTTTTCTTTTTTGCAGGTGGGAGTGGGTTTGGAGTCCAAACTGCAGGAGTGGTTTCACCTTCCACAAGACATGGCGAGTCCACGGTGAGTATATATACATATATATATATATATATATATATATATAATAACTGCTCAACTATCTCTGATTTGCTAGAAAAACATTTTTTATAATAAATTATGGATAATTGAAGTGGTATTTGTGAAATTTTAGATCAATACATCAAGTATTTTCTCTATTTTCAGTAAAAAAAAAAAAACAAAAGCCCACCAATCCACTTTCAGCACATTTCTTTTGCATTTAAATATGAGGCTATGTTTGAATGACAATGTCTCAGGAACTATTGAGGACTCTGTCCTTTGTTCAGTGTATTACAAGGAACCAGAGAATATTTACATTTAAGAAGCTGGAATCAGAAAATTCAGAAAAAAAAAGACTCAAACTATTAATCAGTTGTTTGTTTAATCGTGTGCAGCTCTAATAATCCTAATACCACAAACAAAAAGAAGAAAAAATAGAGAGTTAGAGGTAAGAATCAGTGACATAAAAACCTATAAATATCCATAACCATATATAAACTGCTTCACTTTCACAGACCAACGATGGCCATGATTTTAAATCATTCATTTACCGTCATACGAACCTTCACACATGTTGGCTGATCTGGATCACCATCGTAAAGTCCAGCTAAATGATTCATGCCAAGTTCTTGAACTCACAGAATAACTTTCACTGCCAAATGCTCTCTTGCATATAAAGGAATTATGTGTATGTAGGGCTGTGTAGGAATTATCAGTAAATCAAACTTTACTGTTTACACACATGCAATAAAACGTTCCCATAATAACAGACATGGAACACTTGGCCTTTAGTCCCAGGTGGCCTCTGATATACTGAACAGACTGAGATGAGAAAGGAAGTAAAACTACAGGTTATTTAATCTACTAACAAAGGATTTGTTGTCAAAGGAAATTTCTGATGGACATCAAGGCAATGGGCATGTGGGGACGATGGAGGAAAGTGTTCAAGGCCCTGTGTTACTTTCTGTTTAAGTGCCAGCAGTGTAACAGAATAAACAGCACTGAAAGAACTTTTCATCATTTGTGAAAATCTGGGCTGCTGATTGGACATTTAGATGCCCAGGTGGTAAATTTAAGGTCTATGCTGCAACGGGAAGGAAACAGTGGAGTGATAAAATGCATAAATCAGACTCATAATCTCATCATCGGCTGGTACACCTAATCTGTAGACGCTGTTAATGAACTTTTTAAACTCTCTCTGCAGCTACGACCCAGACAGTGGACACGACAGCGGGGCAGAAGACGCACTGGACTCTGCTCCACCCTTCTGCTTCCTCACTATGGGGATGGGTAAGATCTACCTGCCTCAGCACAACTACCACCACCACGGTAGCCACGGCAACAGCGCCCGAGACCCCATTACCAACGGCAACGGCCCCTCCTCGCCCTCAGGCCTCACCTACCCACTGCCGCCCCGGCTTGGCGTGTGCCTTGACTTTGAGAAGGGACGCGTCACCTTCTATGACGCCCACTCCCTGCGGCCCCTGTGGGAGGGCCACGTGGATTGCTCGGGCCCCGTGTGCCCGGCCTTCTGTTTCATCGGCGGAGGGGCCCTGCAGCTTCAGGAGCTGGTAGCCAATCGCAACGCTGATCAGACTCCGGTCAGACGGGTGACCATCCAGCCCCGAGTCTCTAACTTAAACAACAACTGATGCCTGATCTGAGGTTGTAATTGGGAATGTATTTGGTAATTGTGAAGTATTTACTCAGCTAGAGCGAAAAAAAGTTAGACATCTCAGCGATTTTTTGTTTTGTATTTCATTTTCTTGTATAAGAAAACGTTTCTATAGCAACAAATATGCAATGTAATTATGTTTCTTACATTTTTGTTATATGCAGTTTTGCAAGAATTATTGCTTAAGTAGTGTCTGGTGTACCCGGCACTTAATATGTAATTATATCTTTGATGCTTGCACTTGTAGCCAGGCTATATTGCGTACATTTATAAAAGCTTATGTAGATACAGCACCACACAATTTTGTCATTTCCTGTAGAAGCTTTTATGTCCTTAATGTTTCTCTTTTGTCTTAGAGATATGAACATTATAAGAGTACAAAACAAAAAAAGAAGCCGAGACTATTTTATTGCATCTATACCTAAATCTGTGTTTAACCACAGCTAATGCTAGTCATTCAGCCATTATGATCCCAACCAAAGTTGTTTTTCTGGGATGTAAATGTGCTAAATTAGAGGTAGAGAGGAACAATGAGGCAATACTGTAATTAGCAGCTCCAATTATACCTCTGATGCACAGCTAATCACTAGTTTCCACAGTTCTGTTTGTGTGTCGCTGTTTTGTATTTCCAATATGTGAGTCTGATGATGTCTGTGTGTGTGTGTTTCATTCTCTGTGTGCACGGGAGCGTGTGGTCTGACTGATAACAGCACCAACTGGCTGACAGTATAAAGTTGTTTCCTCGCAAACAATATTTAAGTTTCTTTTTTTTCTAACCTTGCTTGATTGTAAGTTAATGAGCCGCGCTTCTTCTGAAAAGAACAGCAGATTAACTCCATGTAAACTTCACCTGCTGGCAGAATGTTTGCAAGAAAAGAAAAAATGGATTATGGAAATAAACACTGAATAAATTCAAATTGTTTAAATTACAAAACAAACTTCTGTTTTTCTCTTTATTTGTCACTTCCATTCACTTGTTCAGGATCGGCTTCTTTGCTGAGAGTGAATCATTGTCACAGTTTCTCCACTAGGGAGCAGCAAGGTATAGCAGAACAATGCAAACATTTTCACCTTCATCTAAACATGCTGCAGGTATTGTAGTGATCAGAACTGGGGTTTTTTTTTATCTGGAAAATTAATAATTGGACCCATTTTTTCATAAAATATTTGCACAATGACACTGAAAAACATAGGTTTTGACATGTTTGGTCAAAAACCAGAAAGATTTCCCCAATTTTCTCTTAAATTTTTATAGATTTTCTTGCATACACTTTTTAAAATCTTTGCCACCTGCTTTTTCTGTTTATACACTTCTAGTTTATAGCACAGCTTGGCTTACACTGAATGTTTTACTACTGTGTATGCTATAAAAGTTGCCATATAATGATAATTAGGGCTGATTATTTCCATTGTTGATTCATGTGTCGATGATTCCTCGATTAAATGACCAGTTGTTTGGTCTATAAAATGTCAGAAAATGCTCAAAAATGATCATTTAGTGTTTTCCAGAGCCCAAGATGACACCCTCAAATGTCTTGTTTCATCAAAAATCCAAAGATGCTCAGTTAACTTTCATAGTGGAGTGAAGAAACCAGAGAATATTCACATTTAAGAAGCTGGAACCAAAGATTTTTGTTTAAAAAATGACACAATGCTATTAGTCAGTAGTTTGTTTAATCGTGTGCAGCTCTAATACTAAAACAAAAAAGAAAAAACAGAGAGTTAGAGGTAAGAATCAGTGACATAAAAACCTATAAAAATCCATAACCATATATAAACTGCTTCACTTTCACAGACCAACGATGGCTGTGATTTTAAATCATTCATTTACCGTCACACGAACCTTCACACATGTTGGCTGATCTGGATCACCATCGTAAAGTCCAGCTAAATGATTCATGCCAAGTTCTTGAACTCACAGAATAACTTTCACTGCCAAATGCTCTCTTGCATATAAAGGAATTATGTGTATGCGGGGTTGTGTAGGAATTACCAGTAAATCAAACTTTACTGTTTACACACATGCAATAAAAAGCTCCCATAATAACAGACATGGAACACTTGGCCTTTAGTCCCAGGTGGCCTCTGATATACTGAACACGACAAGAGGTTAGTTTAGTGCACAGGGCGCCACCTATTGGCTAATCACTACTTTAACCAGAGTCCAGGCTCAGTACATGCCACAAATACCTCCAAATGCTGTAATGTTTGGCCTTTCCTGATAGGAAGTAACAGGCGTGTGGAGTTTTCCACATATCAAGAATAATACGTCTTCCTATGAGACTCCTGCTGAATGAAACACCCCGGGTCAGAAGAATGAATGGCTGAGGACCATCTGCTTTTGATAGCGATATTAACACCTCACATGTGCAGGCACTTAGCATTCCTTATGTAAATGTAATGTAAATCGCCAGAGTTTACCTTTTATGAGCTACAATACGAAAAAATCCACATATGTGTTTAATTGGAGTCACATTCAAGTGGGGGAAACTGTACAGGGATCTGGGTTCGCCTTCGACCACAAAGGGAAAATAAAAATGGAGCAAGAAAAGAGAGGAAAAAAATAATAATAAAGCACACAGCCTTGACACAAGCCAAGGTTCTTTTTTAACATCCTAATACACCCAGATAAAAAAACACAGCTTCCAAAGGGAGGTTTAGCTCAGATCCCCCATGATATAGAAGAAGTGGAATGTACTGTAAAGCACGAGTACAGTACTGCATGGCCCTCCACCCACCCCCTTGCGCTCGCTGCACCTCTCTTCTTTAGTCCAAATCTGTAACAGATTGGGTTTAGTCTGACTGGAGGTATGCAGCCACAACACCACATGTAGGGGTCCGCATAATCCCTCCACTGAGTATTAAGCACACAGCATGGGCATTCTTTTAAAGACCCGGCAGGAATTACCAATACATAATCTCCATGATCATCATTTAGTATAGTTCAGGCAGGAGAATGGAGGACGGGAGGGGGGAGGGAGGGAGTCGTCTGAACTTATGAGAGATCTCGGAGCCGTATACAATCTGTGCAAGACAGCGTGCGGTGCCATCTGGAGAACACATAGGACAGGAGTCTGCTGGAATCCGCTAACCCAACTGTCTTAAACAACATGGAGCTAAACCACACGTTCAGAAAGACCTGATCTGTTTGTTGAAGGCGCAGTGTGGTTTCTGTAGCCCGAAGTGAAATACATCATTTATGGGGGAACCAGCTTGATGCTATTTTGCTGAGTCAAAAAAACCCAAAACAAAACTGAGGCCTGTAGTAGGAATTAAGCAGGCAGCTGGTGAAATAAAATAAAAAGGCAATCAGTCTGAGGCTAGTTTGCAATGGATTTGAAGCAAAAAAGTTTCACTCGAAGAGGCGGATTAATTATTCATCTTCATGAGGACGAACCTCTGTATTAAAATCACAACAGGTGATGATCCTAATTTCACAGATAATCCACTCCCTCTCCGTGTGTGACAGGTTATTTGCCGCCAGAATTGAATCACGTTCACATCGTCTATTTCTTTTACCAAGTTTGCGTGCCTGCAAATTCAATAACATCACCTTGACATTACTCTTCTCGACTGCTGAAACATTTATGTTTCTCTCTTCTTGTCCGTCCATCCGAGTCTGAATGGCATTAATAATATACAACTTCCTGCTCTTATCACATTGATAATCTGAATCGAGGTAGAAGGGGAAAAAATCAATCAGCTAAATGTTGGCTAAGAGGATTTGAGGGGCATAGCGGGGCCATCTTCCTTCACTATAATAAATGAGGGGTGACAGTAATGCGAGGCGGAGCCCATATGGCCACATACTGTAACCCACTGCACTGGAATTGTGAGAGACGACACAAAGCTAATTCCCTTTAACATTTACACTTGGGCAACATATCCCTCTCTATTGGATTTAAGCACTACAGTTTGTTTTCTCCGTATAATGGTGCAATGTGTATTACGCAACAACCGCTCAGTGCATTTGTACAAAGCATACAGTGCACAACTGTACAATTAAAGCATCTTCTGACATCAAACGCTGCACTACAACAGCAGATTGGAAAATGCACTTATTCGAGTTTTGTTAGATGAGAAGTCTGGCTGTTAAATGCACAGCAGGCTGCTTCCTCCTGTTTCCATTCTTTATGCCAAGACAGTGGTATTAATCCTTTAATCTTACTTCTGCCAAGAAAGTAAATAAGCGCAATTTTGCAAGAACTATTTCTTTAACTACAGACTAAAACAAAGAATGTCTCGTCCTGGTTCACTGGTTCGAACCTATAAAATTCTGTCTTTTGAATCAAGTGAGTGAAACGGACCAAACTATATTACATTTTGGCCCAAAGGTGTAGCTTTAAGGCTGGCGCGACTTCAGATACATGTCTCTACATTGGGCCTGTAACTTAACAACTGGGATATTATTGTTTCCATAAAAACCAAGGTGTGGGATAGCATTATAGCGAAACTAATGATACAGAATTCTTTGTAGCAAATGGTGTGAGCAGGTGTGGGGCCATTGCATGCGTGGTTAGAAACCATGATTCTGGATGGAGCTTTATGCGCGATGTGACAGATCCATTCAGCCTGTCAGTCTGTCAGTCTGGATGCGGCACATTTTGAGTGGTTTTTCCACCGCAGTCAAACTTGCTGAGTCGGACCTCAACATCCCCCTGCACAGTAAAAATTCCAGGTCTCCGAAAAAGTAAAAGGCAAGTCAAATCAGTGTGTCAACAGGGGATGTGTAAACCACACGTTTCCTGGACGGCTCTGTCAAGACCAGCTGTGCATACATCACAGCCTGCGTGATCTGTGTGCACTGTTACAGGGAGAAGAAAGGACGAAGGGAAATAAAGACAGAAAACAGAAGAGAAAGAGGCAGACGTGTAGTAATTGACACCAACAGACATACACAGAACATGGAATGGAGGCGGGGCAGTTGGTGTTTGATCCTAGGAAGAAGAGAAAAACAGTCCGGCCACCTTCTCTGAAGTCTAATGACTCCTCAGTCCTATCTGTTACCGTGTCAATACCTCACCGCAGCCCACCCTGACCTCCATGTCTGTCCCTCCTCAGCGTCCAGATGCTCGCCCCATGAAGAGGTGAAAGGTTGGCAGGTGCCTCAAGGAGCTGCGAGGAGCCTCGGGGGTCAGATTTCTGTGAGGTCAAGCAGTCGCGCTGTTTGAGCGGAGCTGGGTTGGCGGGGGCAATATGGCAAGTGTCCAAGATAGACGGGAGACACAGTCTGGCCTAATCATCTTCATTTATGGGTAATGACAGACAGCCACGCCCGCCTGAGGTAGCCACAATCAGCTTTCAGAGTATTACCCACTGCCCACCACAAATCCGTAATCCGTGAATCCTTGACCTTCAGCATTTCAGCGTAAAGTCACAAACGGTGTCTCCGAATTTACAGAATGGATTCAGCTCCAAAACTGATGTTTAACTGTGAAAAGAACACGTTTCTGCACCTTTCAAATGGCAGTCACTGATAGTACGTTAACTCTCTTTAGATGTGTAATTACTTTGTAGAATGAATCGATGATGTATGGATCCGTGTTCCGATGACTGAATCTGTGCCATTTCTCTGATCATGCAAAGCAAAAGGACTCCGACCCTGAACGCCAGACCTAATCTGGTGGAACGAGAAAGGACATTATCCACATAATGAGACACCAAAGGCGAAAATCTTGTATGCAGTCAGTGATGCTTGCATCCATCGACTGGACTTAATGAGTTTTTGCATGTAACTCCCTGTTTGGTTTGGTTATGTGCTGCAGTTTATCCATAGCTACCGCTGTACATCACTGATGCATTTTTCCACACTGAAATCAATGTGGCAAACTATATGTTAGTCGTGTACAACTAGGAATCATATTTAGTTCAGCTACATGGTAGCATTTTCCTCAAACCTGTGCACATCAGCTCTACCAGAGGAAAACAATATAGAGAGCAGGTAAGACTACCGGACAGAATTCTCCTCTTCCTCCAATTATCATCCATTATGCAAGACGAGGTCAGTTTATTTCAGTCTAGACATGTAGCCCTTCATCATCTGCCCCTTGCTGTGTACACAGCACTGACCCACATTAATACATTTATAATCAATACCTCCTCAGGTCCTGTGTGCAGACTCGACTATCAGATGTTGAAGGAAATTGTGCAGTCCAATTTAAAAAGGCCCGGGGGGAACGTTCATAACCATGTGCCAATTAGTTCCACTGTCAATAATGGTAATGCTAAAGGACATTGTGTTTCAGGGTGAGAGGAGAGAATGGACGGAGGGAGGAGGGAGACATCATCAAGCTTATGCCCGTTGTTCATTGTTAATGGCTGTTACACTGACAAGAAGCATTTGATCAGACACGCACACACATATTGTGGGCCGTGGATATGGTCGAGGGGGTAGCGTTATGGGGCAGAATTACACAACTTGTGAAGATAATAAGTAATGACGTCTTATAAAGGTCAACAAACAAAGCACTAGTGGGACAAACACAGGCCATGTGATGAGATTCATTAGGACAGCACTGAGAGCGTAAAGAGGGAGAACGGAGAGGACGAGGGAGGCGCATTCCTCCTCCGTTACACTGCAGCCGTCACAGCAGCAGCTGAAACAGGTGTGTCTCTTTACGCAGGGCACCGAGGGCAGGACAAGTGCTATTCTCACATGGTTAAGGCTGGTCACACTTGACCACGGTCTGACCCGACAGCCACTTGAGCAGACTTCAGTAAGGAGGCCCTAAGCAGCACACGAGTCCCACAACTATTATCACAGCAATTTAATGCAGACTCTCACCGTCCCTAAATGATCTTGACTCGAGGATATTTATGAGCTTATCAGTGTCAAAACTTTCAGGGGCCCTGCTTTGAATGCGGGACCCCTGATGAGAAGTATCAACGGGTTCTCCACCCCGATGCATCTGCTTTGACTTGTGGTCACCTCAGCTGTCTGAGAGGCCTCTCCTTAAACTGGCAAAGTCATCCAACAAACTCTGCTCAATATAATCTGAATCAGAATCAGTGTTATTGTCCAAGTAAGAGAACACATGCGAGGAATTTGACTCTGTTTTTTTCTCTTTGCTATCAAAGGACTTACATGAAAAACAAGGGCAACAGGTTCAAGAAGGAAAAAGTGAATGTTTAACTACTTTGTACAGTGTTAGATATGTGTAAAAGAGAATGTTTAAAGTGAACCAGTTATGTGGATTCTAAATACAGGGTTCTCGATTGTTTATATACACAGTAAAACAAACAAACAAAAACAAAAACTGTGACAATCTGGCAGCAGGGGTGCAAAAAAAAAAACAGCTGTTAAAAGAAAGTGGAATACTGTAGTGTTCAGAAATAGCAATAAATAAATAAACAATAATAATAATAATAACAAACAGCAAATATCTGGAAAATGTATATTTTTAGCAGTTCTACATACAGAAAAAAAAGTTTAATTTTATGGTGAAACGCTGTAAAACAAAGAATTATCCACTGTAAAAAAATACAGGGGCTTGATTTTAGGACAGTTAAAAAAATATCATTTTTAATCCTTAATGTATGTAGTTTTTCCCTCAAATAATGGCAAATATTTACAATTTTTGCCTATTAAATGCAGTAAAAATAGTCTAATTTTTTTTTAAGATTTATTTTTTTGGCATTTTCAGCCTTTATTGGAGAGGACAGGATAGAAACGGAAACAGGAGAGAGAGAGTGGGGAAGGACATGCGGCAAATGGCCGAGGTCGGACTCAAACCCGGCACAGCCGACACGCCTCGGCATATGGGTCATAACCACCAGGCATAACCACCAGGCCATCGGAGCACATAAAATAGTCTAATTTTATGGTCAAATGTTGTCAAAGAATGATTTGCCATTTATGAAAACAGACCTCTGATGTGGACATAATGTTCAGTTTTAGCCTGTTTATTTATGGTTAACATGTAAATTAGTACTCTTTTTCTATAATTTTACTAGTTATTAATTGTAATTTTTTAACAAAACAGGGAAAATCTGTGAAAAAACAGTAAATTGTCAAAAAAAAAATACAGGTAATCATTAATAAGATGTTTTTAGAATGAAATACTGACAAGCATTAGATACACCGTGTAAACAGTGTTTCAGGATTTGGGATTCAAAAAGAGCTGCTCTCATCATTATAGACTGATCTAATTGTCCATTAGAGTTTTGGCGTTCAGTGCTCTGTAGCGCCTCCCAGAGAGTTGGGGCTGGAACATGTTGTATCAGGGTGTGATGGGTTTGCAGAGAGAGCACAGTACAGAGGCGGCTATCTTGGATGTAGGTGCAGGATTATTAAGGGGCAGATGTTATTTCAAGTTGGATGTGTGACAGATAACTGAGAACTGGTATTGTTTAAAGGCGCATCAACACAAATCCAACTGAATACTTGGACTATCACCATGTACTATAGACTTTTAGACTTGAGATAGGAAGGCTTAAGTCACAAAAATGAACATTTGATTGACTTTAGAGTCTTCTGATTTGACTTAGAAAAGCGAACACATTCAAGTCTCAAGTTTTGATACAGTGAAAGCAATAGACAGAAGAAAGAGGACGCATCTTTTTTATTGTGCAAGATGGGCACATTTGGCATGAATGGGCGCATTTAATTATAAACCAGCTAATTTTAACACAATGAACTGAACTCTTTGTTCTCAGCTGTGTTACGAGCTGTGTTCAGCTTTGGAGGGAGAATGTTCAAGTGCTGTGTCTTTTTGGAGCTGATGACTCCTACTAGAGCTGCATTTTGTTTAAAGACCCCCTCCGGTGAAAATTATATTCTTTATACCTTGTTAACATGTCCATATGGTGTTCTCTAATATGCTAGATGACGATATGATGAGCAAAATAAGCCATGGCTGAGCATTTCGACCTAAAGTGTGGGGACTTCTTAGCTCTGCACAATCTAGAGGAAGCAAAACGTGAAGACAGAGATGAGATTTTTAGGGGTTAAATCAATGACTGGAAAGTGACTTTTTTCGGACTGATGTTTACGATCATTGTGGTAGTTGTGGGTACTGTGAGATAGAGTTAAAAATCACATTGATGGGCTTGTTTTTCTTATTTCTGGCTTATAGAAGACTACACACAACAAATTGAAATTTGAAACAGAGAGACAGGGTGAAAGGGGGTAAGGAGGAGAGAGAGAGACATGCAGCAAGGGGTCGTGAGCTGGACTCAAAGTCACGATCACTGCTGGCAACCTGTGCCAACATGGCAACACCTTAATTCAGTTAGCTATACAGCGGACTATTCTCCCAAATCTTTTACATTCAACTCTGCTCATTCACTGTCAATGCAAAATACAAGTCCACTTGGTCTTTCTGTCTCACTGTGTTCCTGAAATTTGATCTTAAAAAAACACAATAAAGGTGGTTTAAATCACTGATAGTTGCAATAAACACTTTTTATCGTTGGAGCACCACCAGAGTTCTGAATCTAGCCAGAAACTGCACCTGTTGATGCTGCGACAACATGGGTGTGTGTTTCATTATGATCTCTTTGTGTGATCGCCAAGTGATGGATTAAATCAACAATTAATTCTGCCCTCCAGTCATCGTAGACACACTAGCAGCTTCTCCTCTGCCTCAGCTCTCTTTAGTTGCATTCCGACACCGTATAGGACTTCATTCTGTGAGTTCTGCTCCTGCTTTGTAACTACTGAGGCTTGAAATGTAGAAAAGATGAATGCTTGAGATAAAAAAAAAAGTAGAAGCTCAAGAGCTTTAAGGAATTTCTTGTGTCTACATTGCAAAATTTCTGACAAATTATCCACTGAGGTTAGTTCCTGAACAAATCTAAGGCGAGAAACAGAACATGCTGTTCCGACAAAACGCTTCGCCTTTCATCAACAAAGCCTAGTTTAAACTGTTTTTTGTTCATGTTTAGTCCTCTAGGTTTGCTCATGAGGCTCAGCCACTATTAGTCGATGCATCTGAGGTCAAGATTTCGCTGCAAAATCTGAGTTTTAAAACTACCTGTCTTCGTGTTTGGGGTATGGGACACGTATCACTTCTCGCTCTTCCACCGGCAACATCCCAGCGTGGACACGGTGACGCACTTTAAGTCACTCTTTCCTTTTTACAAACACATCTGAGCTCACATCTAATGACAACATAACATACAGCTATGGTCTCCAGCTCAGGAAACAGAGGGTTCCTGTTTTTGAATCCAAGCTCTATTGTTATCTTAAACAGCACTGGACAGCACACACACATATACACACACACAAACACTCTTTCTCTCTCCTTCTGTCTGGTTTTCTTTGCCTCTCCAACTCTTGCTTCACACACTTGAGATATTACACAATTATTATCCAGCCAAATCTTGATCCCCATATAGCTCTTTAGCAGCACACATTCTTATCTGGACCTTTCACTCTGCTAATATTGACAAAGCCAGAGAGATAGAGTCAACACAAGTCTGCATTACCACTTTTCCTGTTTTATCTGTGCGTCTTATCTTTTGCTCTCTGGCTGGAGTCACACAGTCACTCCTATTTCTGCACTTGAGGCTAAAGTATCTCCTCCCCTATCGCTCCGTCTCTGCCAGTCCCTCTGTTATTTTCTTCACTTTCAACATATTCGTTCCCCCCGTTGTGGGAACCAAGGTGCAGCATGCAGCCTGTAGTGCAGCTGAAGGTGTTAGTGGGGGAGATTGAAAAAAAAAAGTCTGGATAAGCAACAGCTGGATTTAATGCACCATTAAGGTCATTGGTTGTTCAAGCTGCACCTGCAAATCCCCTGATTTCACCCCCGCTGTCTGCTCCCTCCCTCGCCCCATTTCTCTGTTGCCCTCTCCTCTTTCGTCCACATACTTGGCCACCCCTTCTTTTCATTCCTGCTCCTCTCAGCTTTCCCTCGCTTGTCCTGTCAGCTATGAAATCCCTCCTCCTCTCTCCTCTCTGGTTCTTTATCAAAAAGTACTGCTCTCTCTCCTACTCTGGTACCCTACATCCCCCCTTCTTTGTTTTCCTCTCCACATCCCCCTCTTTTTTTCTCTCTCATTCTCTCGGTTTCAGGCCCCTCCTGCTCGCAGGCTGTTGTGTTGTGTCTGCCAGGCCTTCTCGGCTGGAGCGCAGGTTTCCTGAGTACTGGAACGGAACAGGAGCTGGCAGGGAGAGACACTGAGAAAAGCCAGCTCCACCGTTCCCACTGAGCGTCACACACTGCCTCTCATACCGATGCATCCCAGGCAGGACGCAACACACGCCATGATGTATGTAATGATGTGGCGTTGTCATGGGCAATCCCACCTGACTCCGGTTTATTGTGGCGGCCTGACCTTGACTGACCGTTCATATTGCGTCATAAAAAAGTGTATGATTGAAAAACAGAATTATTTAATTTGATTCTAAGGCTTTTTTGGATTTATTGGAATCTTTACATATGAGCTATAAATTGTTTAGTGGAAAAACAAGCAGCATATAGACATTTTTTTAATAGGATTGTAGGTATTTTGATTATCACTTAATAAATTAAGTAATTTATCAAACAAAATGGCATACATTGTCAACTTTCATGCCAAGATCTGCTGCTTTTCCACACCTACCAGGCATAACATTATGACCACCTACCTAAATTGTGTTGGTCTCTCTTATGTGCTCAGAAATGCTCTGAACCATTGGGCATGGACAAGAGGACCTCTCAAGGTGTCCTATAGGGTCTGGCACCAGGACATCAGCAGTGGATCCTTCGGGTACTCTGGCTTGTGCAGTGGGGCCTCTACCATGCATGATCAGAATGGGGTGTAGGAAGTTTGGATGTCAAATCAACATGTTGGACCATCGTCATGTTCCTGATTGTTTGATGTTTTTTCCATGTGGTGGGGTGCATTTTCCTGTCAAAATCCAAGGTTTTCCATCAGAACAGCACATAGTACTAATATGATCAATGTTTTTCACTTCACCTATCAGTGGTCATTATGTTGTGGCTGATCGGTGTATTCTTTTAAGTTCTCTTTTAGGAACCCAACACATAAATTCAGCTGCTTGTTTGGAAATCTACAAAGACACCTCATACAATTGGTTATTTGTTTATCACCACTGGGTTTTATGTTTTTTTTTCGTGAATGTGAAGATGTCGTCGTGCGCTCACAAGATTTGATGGTTTTAATAATTAGACCATTAAAAGCTTAATTAGGCATTTAATGAAATAATCATCAGTCACATCTCCTTGTGTTGTGGCTCCATGTTAGGAAAATGAGGTTCAACAAGCACAAACAGACAAATAGGCCCTATAAGAGAATATATCAAGGCTGCAAACACATTCTCGGTATGAAATGCTCAACAGTGCAAACTTGAAAATAATAATTGTTGATTTCGGTTTATTTAAAAACTTTACACAGCCCAGGGACGTGCAGATTACAGTCTCCATAAACAGAAGAAGCTGGCTTCACCCCTCTGGCAGACGCGCAGATCGTCTCTCACACTATTAACACTAATGCAGACAAACATAAACACCACCATCCTAAGAATAACTCTCCATTTGTCCCCAAAGAATGATGTTTATTTCTCCGTGGCTCTTTAGTGTGCCCCTCTCCCCAGCTAAGTGAATAATGTTTACATCCCCTCCCATTCCCTGATTTCACCCTGGAGAGATGTGCACCCTCTGCACCTGGACAGTTCATGGCCCTGAATGAACAGACATGCCCCACAGCACCCAAGGACACACTGAGATCCAACACCCATGGGCTCCCAACGGCCCCTCTAATGAAATTGTTGTTGGATTCCTCACTTTGGAAAAGCATTAGTATTTATGGATGGCTTTTAGCTAGTGCTAATGGTAATCTAATTTTCAAAATGGCTTTCCTAAATTAAGAGGATGACACAGAGAAAGAGTTAGCGGCCTAATGCGTGTTAAAAGCCTTACTGGAGGTCTCATTAAAGACTTGGTTGAAACAAATGGTTTACTCTCTCTCGGTTGACAGAACACTGATGTTGTAAATAAATCAGACGACAGTCCAGTGAAGTGTTTTAATGAAAAACACAGACGGCAACAACATTGAGATTTATGGAGGATATGAAAAAAAACAAGAGGGGCCATAATAATTAATCTCTACTGATCACTGTCATCTCACTCCTCTCTTATTCCTCTCTAGAGGTCGATAACAACATCAAGACAGGAATTACAGAAGTATAATATAAATTCAGTACACTAACTGTTACAAAATTTATGTAATACATTCATAAATATAGTCATAATGGTGCAAGGTTTGCCCAGTTTGTAGACCGCAAAAGATACAAGTGGTGCTTAGTAGATTGTGTTTGAGATTTGAGGTTGAAATACTTAAAAATCTAACTTTTTTTGCACATGATTTGAAAAACAGGATGAAATTTTTAAAATGTTGAAAAGAAAATTAACCAAAAATTACACCGGTTTGTGAGAATTTAACCAAATGAACCCAAATACCCACCAGCAGGTTTGAAAGTCAAGTTATTATTTTAAAACTAAATTACAAAAAAATCAAAATTATATCATTTATCTGAAAGAACTGTCAGATTTTTACCAACATTTCCTTCACTAGAAATTTAATCAGATCTTACTATAAAATCATGATAATCACTTTCTTCTACACGTCTCATTAAAAAAAATACCAAAAAAAACATTTGCTCTAAAAAAAGATGCTGTAAGAACCAAGAAAACCCCAAAACAAAACAAAACAAAACAAAACAAGACAAAACAAAAAAAAACTCTGTCCTCCACGCTGCAACCAAAGTGGCATACATAACTTTAAGGGGATCAACAGTCACATGACAAAAATTATTAAACTTTTCAAGCAAACTGCAGGCTTTGTTTACACTAAGAAGATAGGAGGCAAATATGGAACATAATAAAAATGTATGTGCTGCTTTTAGAGAGGTGCTGGACTTTGTATTGCAGTTAAAGATTGAGTAAAATATGACTTTTGTCATATTTTAATATGACAGCTGCCAAAACTTACCAGAAACTGCTTGAGGTTCAGAGGCGGTAAAGAGTAACATTACAGTAACTGCATTTCCCAGAACGCATCACGGTTTGCAACGTCATTAATCTGCGCAGAGCTGAGGTGGCGTTTGAGAGGAGGTAAACATATTGGATTATCTTGTTTAAAGATTAACTGAAACAAATTGTTCTTTAACAAATAATTAATTTCACCGGAACTATTACTTTTGAGTGGCTTTTTTGTCTTTATTACCCAACCGCCGTTTGTCGTAGCTCTGTAGCTAACACTTCAGGGGAATGCTTAAGCTAAGCTAAGGCTAAGCTAACTGAATGAGTATCATTTAAGCTGTCGTGTTTTATCTGTCAGCTTGTTTTCTCTGGCGGCTCACCTGGACTCCCGTCGGCAGCGTTCATCATGACTAAACTTCTGCAGTGGCTGTTCGGTGTGTCGGTGGTGGTCGCCGGTTGGGCTTTGGTCTCCTTCGACCTGTTGGACCTGAAGCTGCCGCAGCCGTACAGAGAGGTGGCCTGGCCGATGCCTCTCTACCTGCTGGTGTCGTTTGGCTGCTACTCCCTGGCCACGGTGGGATACCGGGTGGCCACCTTTAATGACTGCGACGAGGCAGCGAAAGAGCTACAGGAGCAGATAAAAGAAGCCAAAGAGGACTTGAGGAAAAAGGGATTGAAGATGTAAAACTAAAGGGAAACTTTTGAGACTGAGAGAAAGACGAGGACCAATGTGTTGCTCAAAAAGTGTGTTTTCTTCAGGTTGTGTGCAAGGTGTTGATGAAACAGGACTCTGAACTGACACTGTGTTGAATGTTTGCAGCAGACAAGATGTGAATATAAATCATAGCAACCCTTTTATACTGTATTAATCAGCATCCTGTTTTGATTAGTGGATGCTAATGAGATGTGCTTCAGAAAACGACACATAAAAGGCCTAATGGATGTTTTTTCTTGGCTATTCATTATTTTTAAAAATGTTTTGTATTTGCACAATTTAAGTACCACTGTTTTTGAAGTAACTGAATTATACTGAACAAAAACACAAAGCCAGAATTGAATATTTTAATCAGTTGTGTTTATTCTGTTTGACAAAATTAAATAAACATGTCATTCCAACACACACATGGCAGCTCTACAAAAGATTGGCCATCATGGAACAACTAAGTACACACTATATTGTAAATTTGAACCATAACAATAACTTTTGCTTTAGGTCACAAAAGCAGACCATTTGCAAGCTGCGTTTATGTCTTTGTTCAGTCTATATTCAGTTTTTAGCATATCTTAAACCACATAAAAAAGAAAAACACTGAACACAAATAGTGCTGTCTTTGCTTGCAAACTACACACAGCTGAGTTCTTGCCACTGCAATGCTAAAACATCATCTGTAACCAGTTGCCGTTTACTGAAATGCCAACGAATGAAACCCAAAGGTCACGTCGCAGCAGTCTGACTAAAGACTGTTTCCACTGAGAATTCTTGGATGCTATCAATCAGCTCCGTAGCAGTCCTACACAGGCTGGACCTTGTTTTGTGTGTGTCTGGAGATTGTTGCTTGTCAGCGTAGATGGGCCAGATTTTTATCTGTCAAGAAGTGTACATTCCATCGTCCAATTTCAGAGTTGTGCCCTGAAGGGGGATTGCTGGGAATTAATTAAACTGGAATCTATTTTCTTCAGCTTCTCTGCCTACAAGTGTGTATGTGTTTGTGGGTCAGGAGTTGTGCGAGTGTGCGTTTGTGTCTATGATGCATTCCTACTCCAATCATAACCCACATGGCCTGAGGGTTTATGTCAACTGTTCAATGCCTCCCTCTGTGTACGAGACAGATCTCTTTTGTCTCGCGTTGTAGTTAACGACATGAAATATACATTATACAGCATTTCCTTTTCTTTCCCTCCTCCACAGAGGTTTGTTTCAGAAGTCACAAATTGTAAGTTAAGTATGTCGTTGTGTAGTAATGCGATGTTGGCAGCTACAGTTCTTTTGTGCGAGCCCTTAAATGCTGCCTATGCTCATTTTCAGCAAGTCCCTGCTGTGCACAAACAAAGCGTAGCCAGGCCAAGGGCATCATTATGGGGCTTCAAAAGCTCCCATAACTTCTGAACAAATGCAAAAGAGTTGGCAGTTCTCTGCGCGCGAGCTCTGCCTGTTGTGCCGTTTGGCTGCAGCCCCATCATGCCTTGCGACGTCACCCTCCCCAGCCCCCCCATGAATGTCTGCAAGCTGTTGCTAAAGCAGACTGGATGAAAGACAACCTGTTATTTACCAGAAAATCTTCTACTTTGGCAATTACACCAAAGGCTTCCCTCTGTAGGCAGTTATGTTCTTACTCGTAGCCACATCTGAAATAGTTAATCACTTTTCTTTGTCTCCGTCCACCCCCACATCTAACTTTGAACAGATTCGTCTCTGAAATCCTTTTTCTGCAGACTATACATCAGATTAGGCCAAAATGTTTTATAGGCCACGTACAGTACACAGACTATATGAATAGTGTTTTTCCCCTTTTTTAATCCCTTACTTCAAAACATCCAATACTAAAGCTTGATCCCAGACTTTAGCATTTACATAACAGCAAGTCTAAGTAGGTGTAATCTGATGCTGAGACAGAGACATTTATGAAAGCCACTGCAAATGACCTTTAGTCAAGCTTTTTTTTTCTTTTTAAATCTCCATGCATGCCATTTGCAGCGACTACCATCACGCTGCTGTTGTTTGCCGGGTGACTGGCGGTACTCACCAGAGAAGACCCACCAGATAGAGTACAGTAACATAAAACACCGAGCACAATCCATATTAATGATTACGCAATAATTCAGTATCTCTGCCGAGGTGAGAGGTTTTCGCTCCTCTCGTGAGAAAAGCTGCTGAGAGCCGCCTTTGCATTCCAATTGGCTTCTTAAAGATTCGGCTTTGTCAACTTTCGAGAGCTGTTATTAGGGAGCATCATTTCAGAAGAATGGCAGTAACAGGCCTCGAATTGTTACCTGAGCTCTTCGGCTAGCAGATGATGGGAAGGAATAAAGCCAAATTGAGCGATGATTATCCTTTGTTGCTGGTTTGAACTCATGCGGTTTGAGTTCTTTTGTTGTTCTTCCACAAAAAGCTTTCTTGGGGAAAGATCCCACACAGCATTGTAAGCAGGTATACATTCCTTTTTTAGAAAACTTAATTAATGTTGACTGCACTGGGGGACGTACTGTATGTATAGAAGACTATTTCTACCAGGGAAAGCAAACATAGATTAAAAGTTACGCATGAAGAAAATAAAAAAGCACTCCTGGTATTATGACAATCAATTTGAATTAGCTGGTGTTCAGGCCAAAAACAGTTGTGTGATAAAACAATGCAGCAGGTACCAGTGATGCATAAAATATGATTTTAAAAAATAGTTTTTTTTAGCACAGATTCAAGAGTTTGAAGTCTTCTCAGACACCTAAATGCTGCACAGTGGGTTAAAATACACCTATTCATTACCACTTTTAGACCATTTTATTCATCACTGTGCAGTTTGCAAGGCTATAAATACAGCATTCCTATTACTTACATGTACAGATCAATGCAGCGTCTTACTGACTGATGTTGTGTTGCTTAATAAGCTTTAAACAATATTAAAATCAATCCAAAGTCTCATTTAACAGGAAGTAGTCTGCATTTATCCAGATGCTTCCCATAATGTGAACAATCATTACAACAATCTGGCAACAAGGTCGTTAAGTAATGATAAAAGCCCACGTTAAGTTGCTATAGTTGACTAATGATCGTCATGCATGGACAGAATTTTCAGTGTTTGTAAAATCAGAACTAACTATTAGTTATGTGGACAGTTTAACAAGCTGTTAGTTTAGATGTATGCATTAATGCATTTATCCATGCATTAGACATGACTAGATGTGTTGCCTCATCTTGCATGTATGTCAAATATCGCGCATGTACAGTCTAGAAAACAATGTTTGGGCTAAACAAAAAAAGCTATATTGAGTTAAGACAAGTTCTAATGAAATCATGTCTAACCAACAAACTACACTGAGTTAGTGGAATTAGCTTTTCCTCTTAAATCAAAGATGTTTTTAATTAGCTAATAACTGGTAGCGAAATACGATTCTTAATAACAATAATAATAATAATAGCTTTTTATTTGTATAGCACTTTTCATACAAGGTTTGCAACTCAAGGTGCTTTACAACAAAGAAACATCCACAATATTACAAGGTAAGAACAGTTAAAACATCAAAAAAATACAGTGAAAATACAGTTTTACTGCCCAAAAATTGCACAAAAGAACATCTAGAACATTAAAAAGAAAATATAAAGAATTAACTACCCCAGCCTCTCACCAACTGGGTGAGAGGGTGCTGAAGGTGGAGGCAGTGTAAAATTAAAAAGAAGAACATTTAAAACATTCAAAAGAGAGAAACATAGAAGAACCAACGTGTGTATCTCATTTTATACCCTGTGGTACACTTAAGGCACATTTGAGGTGCATTAAAAGTGCAGCAGAGAGCAGGCACGAGTAAGCTAAAAGGCTAAGGTAGAAAAAGTCATAGAGTCGTTTCAAATACATCTTTCCAACTAGAGTATTTCCATGTTATTTCTAAGGACTTTTTGTTTGTTGCTCATTTAATTGCCATAATTATGAACACAGTTTTTAAGGCGACAGCTACGTTATAGTTTTTGACTTTTTCCATGTTTTTGTTTGCGTAGTAGCTTTTAATCAGGTTATTGATAATTAGCCTTTTTAAAAATATCTTTTACACCTTAGTGAAATTAATTGTAAAAGACATCTCACTTACCATCATACTTACTTTTACCTCACCACATTTGCTCTTTATATCATATTTGATAAACTATAAGTAGTCTGAAGTTGTCCAGGCATGTTTCATAGGGGAGGGAACTTGAAATCCTGAACACAAGGTGAAGAAAAAGTAAGTTATCAAGCTAAAAAATGTAGTTACCACACCTTGTATTTAGTTTTGAATCCAGTAGCACAGAAATTTGTGTTTAAATTACACATAATATTACGCTGATGAAAATACCAGCATCATTACGTCAATATAAGAGATAAAAGGTTTATCTAAATGAGTAAATTAGAATGTTTTATCTTGCATTTATGCATTTAATTAAGAGGTGGGAATAGGCTGCCTGAATTACTTTTCAGAATGTGTAATATGTCTGAATGGAGCCGCAAGGAACATTAATGCAGCGCTGAGATACGCCTGAATGACAGATCACTTTATCAGATGATTGAAGCCAGTAATGTTATACATCCTGAGTCTGAAAGGGGCTTAAATGTGGTCGCAGTAAGTTTAGATTTCGGTTTACCATAATTGCTCATATATATTTTTCCATTTCCTGACAGTAATGTGCTTTCCTTTCTAGCTGTGGGGGAATCAAACCCTCACGCAACCCTTCCTTTGTTCACTTTATCATTTTGCTGTAGAAGGAAGAGATTGATCTGAAGAACGCAAACTCTAAAGTAGAGATTCAATTATTTTTCACACTGAAGATATGAGGCTGGTTTGTTCTGAATTATTCATTCATCCCTGTATCACAAAGCGGTGAGTTCTGTAGCCTTGTTCACATATCAAAGTCATCTGAAATCTCCCACAGATTTAATATATGTAAGTGGTAAATTCATAACCTCTTGTTATTGTGCAGGTGGTCTGTTTGGGGGCAAGAAAGCCACTTACCAGCATTTCATGATTGCTCTGTCTGTCTTCAACAAGGGAGGATTTTGGCAGTAAGGGAAGCTGAAAAGATGAAGGACGTGCACAGAATGTTGTTCACCTTCTAACCAACATGGAAAAGGTGAGAGGCTTCAGCTAAATTGGAAGAGGACAGGGAAAATCGAGGACTGAGACAGTGAGAGGGGGCAAGCCACCAGGTTTTGCCCTCACCGAGACCTCGAGACACTATAAAAAACCTTTGTAGAGACACTCAGTGACACTGCTGGGAGCAAATCCATGTCGACAGGCTGAGAACCAAGACTGAAAAATGATAGGTTATCATTTTCCTGCACAGAAAAGACTTTTCTTTTCCCCACCCACACATTTCACAGCAAAACCTCAAACCCATCCAGAGACGGACGGAGAGGGAGATGGAAGTTAGTAATCGAGGCCCAGAGCTGAAAAAGAGATGGAGATTTGGTGCATTTGCAGATGCAGATAATGGCAGGATGAGAGAGTCACATTCAGATTCAGAGAGAGCGAGAGAATTAAGACGGCAGCACAAAAGAAGTGTGGAAGTGAGAGTGAATAGAAAGAAAAAGGGAAAGTGACTGAGTGACGCAGACAGGAAACCAAAGCGTGAGCTGGAATGAGACGGATGACCCTGGCAGCAGTGACGGAGAGTGTGTGACAGAACTTTTTGGGAAGAGGGGACCACACCCTGGCCACTACCAATGGCGAGGGACCAAAATGTGCCCGGACTGGCCCCAAGGCTGCAGCTTATTCAATACCATCAAGGTGTTTCTTCCCATATGTCCTGTTTAACCCTGCTGTCATCTAAAGCTTTAACAGGCACAAAGGCGGAGGAGGGAATAAAGGCGCTTTGAAGCATGCTGTTATATTAAAATGACATTTAATCCCAACATGCAGTGTACCGACGCTGCATAAAACTAATATGAATGAGGTGAAAAAGTCACTCGTAGGTCGACGTATTGTTCTTTGGCCGCTCATGAACAGCTGCTTTGATACTTACTGGACACTGGGTTCCCATTCTAGGGCAGCATAGAAGCTTATAAACGCTACAAATAGCTACAGTAACATTAGGTAACCTCCCAGAGGCCCTGTAAGGCAGATACTCCTGGCTCTAGCGAGCAGTACCATACGCTAGCAGGCAGACAGGGACTGGCCGTCATGCGTCCTGCTGATAGGAGGCTCAAATCAGCCCAGAAATGCAGAGATGGACCAGCTGGCCATCGCAAAACCCGCTCTGAATTGCGGCTTCCATGGTTTCCTCCCAGGTTTTATTGTCACACGCTGTTAAAGCCTGACAACTGATAAATCGACTAACTCCGTCCATTTCCCTGCTTGCTGGGAAACATTTGATTTAATAGCCCCAGTTTGTGCCTCTCATGCGCTGCCAATGTGTTCAAGTCACACAGCCGAGCAGTTATCTGTCAGAAATATTAATTCGCTGTGATTTGTGTTTTACAAGACTAAGAGTCTGCAGCTATGCTAGAGGGTTGTGAGGCTTGAGGTTGTGGTTTGAGTTTAATGGGTGAGAAATTAAAGACCCTTACAGTGAATTTGTCATGCTGTGTGGGGTTTTTTGCAGGCATGGGTTTGGGTTCAGTTGCAAATCAATACAAAGTTGTTTCTTACGTGATCAGTGTGGTCTTTTTCAGGAAGGCAATGCTTTCATCCAAAGGGGAACAAGGGGTCACCGAATGCCTTTGCAGTTACTATGAACCGATCAACCACAACATCCTGACCACTGACAGGTGAAGTGAATAACATTGATCATATCGGTACTATGTGCTGTTCTGCTGGAATACCTTGGATTTTGACATCTGTGTTGATGAGACTTAGACACCCAAATAAACATTGTCCCACAACAAGCACACTCCCTCATGCAAATGGAAATCCCAAATGTCACTGGACTACCCCCACAGGAAAATTCACCCCACCACATGGAAAAAACATCAAACAATCAGGAACATGTTGAGGAACATGACAATGGCCCAACATGTTGATTTGACCTCCAAACTTCCTACACCCCATTGTGATCAAGCATCAACATAACGCAGTGGAACAAGTTTGATTGACAGAGACCCCACTGCACAAGCCAGAGCACCCAAAGGAACCACTGCCAACGACCTAGTGCCAGACCCCATAGGACACCCTGAGAGGTCTTCTTGTCCATGCCCAATGGTTCAGAGCATTTTTGAGCACATAAGGGGGACCAACATAATATTAGCCAGGTGATCATAAGGGGGCAATTCAATTTTCGCATATCCCAGTTGGGGTCAGAGCGCAGGGTCAGCCACAGTGCAGCAATCCTGATGCAGGAAAGGTTAAGGGACTTGCTCAGGGGCCCAGCAGTGGCCGCACAATCCACTGACCTTCCAATCGGCAGCCCAGTGCTTGGCCCGTTGCGCCACCACTGCCCTAAACTGTGTGCGCATTGGCAGGGAATTGACCCCAGCCTCCCGCGAGAACCACCAATGCTTGATAAATCTAATTGAATTGAGATCAAGAAACCTGGAAAATCAATGCAAAAAAAAAAAAATCTGACTGCAGGTAGTGGCCCAACACCTTATGAAGACTCCATGTACATTTTTGTTCAGTTTGTCAAATGTCTGTATGACATTACGGCATCAGCATTCTATTTAGAGTACATTAATGTACTTAGTTTTGCAGTTGTTTGACGTAAAACCAAAGTAACCGGACAAATTTAAATTATGACACAAGGGTGGCACCAGAAGAAAAGTAAGGAGTTACTATTCATTCTGTATTAACATTACAATAGTTGGTGCTAGTGCATCCAGTAGTCTTACCAAAGTTATTAGGACAGACTGGGACTGTTATCCATCCAGTAATGCAATTGGTTTGGCATAAAAATGCAAAAGAGTATGCAATGACTATACTATATAGTCACAACTAGGGAAATTTATTGCAGACAGATTTTTTTATCCAGATGGTAAGAAGATTCTCTAAAGATCAGTGTTTATTTATTTAACAAATAAGAAAAGCTAAGCTGTGTGACTGGAATTTGATGGGAGAATCTCTATCTGCTCTATATGCTGTATCAAGATATCGTCCAACTTCTTTTATCACAGTCTCAACATGCAAATCTCTTGATTCATTCTGCCCTTGCCGCTGCTTGTAAAGCTTCTGATCTATGAGTTTAGAACCACGCAGCTCTCTTAAGCCTGTAACGACATTGTTCCTGCTTTCTGCGCTCCATGTTTGCGCTGGTTATCTCCTGACCGCCCCTTAAAATTTACTACGGCGTTAAAGGTTTCACACTTGCTGTTCACATTTACTCAAGCTGGTATGCCGAACGAGTGAGTAAATAAAAAAGTATTGTTTCCTCTTGACGAGCTGCTGCTCAGTGGAGCTTCTTCTAGGGGTCGGGCGGTTAAGGGGCCTGTCCGACAACACTAATTTATGGCCATCTCTTTGAAAACATTGGGGAGTTGTGAGGCTGTGGCACCAGTTTTTGGTGCTACAGCTGTTTTTACTGTCACGGCCGTAAAGCTCCCCTGGGAAGGCCGAGACAAGAGACGGAGAGATGAGAACAATGGCTTGTCGTACAGCTTGCAGACAAGCACAGTATCGAGGTTGGAAAATAAAAAAAGGAGGTGCGTGTATATGAGAAGTGAGTGTGGAAACTCGCCATAAGGTTGGAATAAAGATAGCAGAAGGATCACAGCTGTGTATTTAATCTTCATGCCAAAAGGCAAAGCTAAAGGTAATAATAAACATACTCTGCACCTAATTTTTCCTTTATCTCTTCTTTGTAGCTCTTCCTGTCTCATGCTACCTTGGCCTTGATTCCATTTGCCTCCTGTCACATTAGTATGTGCGAGCTATCATCTGCGATATTGGCTGCTCTGGAGATCTTTCCGGTGTAATCAAAAGGAGAAATGGGTTGGGTTTCCTGAAAGCTTTTTTTTTTGCACAAAAATCCCTGTAACTCAAAGCAAAAAGTGATTTGTCATTCAGGATGATGCTTTGAAATTGGATTTTTGTCTCATTTTAAGGGTATTTGTGAATATTTACCCCATTATCCAACTAATGAAAAAAGTGCTATACATGGAATCCTGCATGCCCCAGTTGTATGAACAGGTGCAAAAGGACTGCGGTAATCAGTTTGCTCCTCACGCTCCTGAGAAGTTATCTGAAGAAGGTCCAGTGTTTTACTCCACTTACTCTGGGAAAGGAGTTCAGACAATGTGAGGTGTCACTATAGTTTTCTTTCAGGTTTGTTGCTGTGTTTTACAATGATGCACCAAGTGTATACAACCACATTAGCAGCTGCACTTTGGAACAGAGCTGCTTGGAGAATGTTACCATACTGCGGTTTAGCAGATACGTAGATTAAAACAAAACATTAAAACCACGGACAGGTGAAGTGAATAGCATTGCTGACAATGTCTCCTGTGGGTTATTAGACAACAGCTGAACTGTCAGGTCTTGAAGTTGATGTGTTGGAAACAAGAAAAATGCTCAGGTGAAGAATCTGAGCAACTTTGGGTTGGGGTTAAGGCCCAACAGTGACGGCTAGACATCTGTGTCAAAGCATCTCCAAAACAGAAGAGTTGTGGGCTGATCCCAGTATGCAGTGGTTAGTACCTGACAAAACTAGCGAGCTGGGGACAGGATCATGAGCTTTTTGTTTTGCATGCGGAGTGAAGGCTGGCCTTTATGGTCTGATCAAAAATTGTTAAAAACCTTAATGCAGAACACGCAATGCTTTACAGTTTGCAGTGTTGCATAGCCACAAGCCGATCAAAGTGCCCATGCTGACCTCTGCACATCGCTGGAAGCATCAATAATGGGCATATGAGTGTCAGGATTGGACCATGGAGCAATGGAAAAGGATGGCCTGGTGAGATGAATCCTGTTTCCTTTTACATAATATGGACAGCCGGGTGCATGTGCACTGTTTCCCTGGAGTAAAGAGATGGCAGCAGGATGCACTATGGGAAGAACACAAGCTGGAGGAGACAGTGTAATGCTGTGTGCAATGATCTGCTGGGAATCCTTGAGAAGTGGCATTAATGTGGATCTTACTTTGACATGTACCACCTACGTAAATACTGTTGCAGACCATGCATGCTTTTTTATGGCAACAGTATTCCCTGATGGCAGAAGGTTAATGCATCCGGCAATACTGCAAAAGGAACATGCCGGAGTTCTTAACTTCACTCCCAACTCTCAAGCTGATTGAGCATTAGTGGGATATGCTGAAAAAACAAAGTCCCACCTTGCAACTTCCAAGACTTAAAGCTCCCGCTGCTAACATCATGGTGCCTGACACCACAGGACACCTTCAGAGGCTTTGTGGAGTTACGAGGCAGGTGGTTTTAATGTTTTAGCTCATCCGTGTATAATCTTTACCATGTTCCACATCTTACCTTGACAAAGTTGGCACGCTAACATTATGTATGTCGTGCTAAAGACGAAGTACAGCTGAGGCCAACGGAAAGTCATTCGTTTTGCAAATACTGCTGAACAAACCAACATTTTGACCTGATGATGGCACTAGATGAAAAGTTAGAACATCCCCACGTGGGATGTCCCAGATTTAATGGCAATCCATCCCATAGTTTTTGAGACATTTCACTCCAAGAAAGGAAAAAAAAATCAGTTAATCATAAAAGTCAATAGGATTCATCGGCTGGCAACCACAAAATTTTGTACTCACAAAACACTATGGCAGTGGATTCAATAGTATTTACTCTGGGATTAAAGAGTTGGACGAACCAATAACTTTGCCATCCCCAGGGCCGTCCCGCTCTGCCGCTGCTAAAAATAATGACAGGAAAGCTGTTCTGGTTTTTGAAAAATATCTTCTTTTTTTTATTTCACATGAAAATTTTTCACATTTATCATATTTATCAAACAGGTCTTTTATATAATCTCTCTCTATATATATTTATACATTTTATACACTTCTCTTACTTTACACATGTACAAAATAAGGTAACAAGAATTTAGATTTTAAAAAATGAAAAAAGACTGACTTCAATGGTAGTCATACACTGTTGTGCTTTGTTGATCCAAGCCAGCCTGTCGGGTGATGATGTACTTGGCAACTTGTTTTGATGCTGTGTCTTATCTATAATGAACTGGTGACTGTAATGTGTTTGAACTTATCTAAAACTCAATAGCTGATTACTTCACTTTGTGTTTTTAATGCTTGTTTTCTAACTTAAGCTTAACGGAAAGCACCACAGGGTTGAGTCCTGTCCCGAGAAAGATTTGATACCAGCTCTTTGCGTCAGACAGTCTTAGCCGATACAGGGGCAAGATCCAACAAACAGAGAAGTCCAGCCTCTCCGCGACACACAAAACGTCTCAGTGTTTGCTTTTGGCAGAAAAAAGAATATTTCGTCTCAACACTCTTTCAATTAAATGCTCCACAGCTCACGCACACTCTCCTATTGTCAATTCAACACACGCATATTCCCTTTCACACAAGTACTACCTCCACCAGAAGAGCGAGGAGGAACAACAGCCCTCCCAACTGCCAACAGTAAACATTTCATTTCGAGAGCACATGGTATGTAGGCTACAGTAAAACATCATAGCTGCAAGTGTTATAAATTATCTTCACAGAATGTACACGTAACAGAGTTCAATGTGGTGTGTTACAGAGCGTGTTGATGTGATCGTACTGAGCAGTTTTCATGCTACAGCGTACAAGCACATGGTCTGCAAAGGAATGGTAGTCATGAGAACAGCTCCCGTGTCTGTCGATGCTACATTTAGAGAAAGTAATCACGTGGGACGTCAATGCCACTCAATACCATTACGATAACAATACAACAAATAGTACACAATACTCAAGGGTGGAATAGTGTACAAGTTGGAGAGATGACTTGTCTTTGGCTCAAAAGGTTTCGAGATTACTTTTCCTTTTAAATGCCGATTCGTTCTCCGTCGACGCGTAGAATTCAAAGTTGGCGTCTTTGCTCTTGATTGTTCTTCAGCCGCTTTAGGTTCAACTTCTTCATATTTTCTCATAGGGATATCCTCTGCAGAGGTTCTGTCTTTTTGGAGAGCCCCCCCTCAAAAAATACAAAATCAAGGAGAGCTTTGTCTTTCCACAAAAGAAACAAACAAAAAAATACTGTCATCTTTTTTTGAAAAATAAGACAAAGCACAAACACTTGTCTCAAATGCTCAAAAGTTACCCAACACATGTTGTGCAAGCGAGTCCATCTGTACTTTACAAGCTTCAAAAGTCTTTCTCCCTGTGGCCAGCACTGGGCATGGATTTTTTTTAAGTCAGTGGTTTCAAACCCCACGGACTGTCTTCATTGTAGTCCCTGAAAAAAAAGACGAGTCTGCCAACAGAACTCCTTTCATGTGCTCTCAGTGCAACAAAAGCAATAATGAAAACGGGACTAGCAATGAGAGGACTGAGAAGGATGTAGCTGCCACTGCAGAGTTTGTCCGTACACTCTTCTGGACTTCTGGCAGGATTACCACTGGATCATCTGCTTGAAGATGGGAAACAAAGAACCATTAGCACCACACAATTTGGAATGTGCCTTGGACCACTTAAAGGTCGGAAGATAATTAGAAAGGACACAGGGTTGGTCAACATACCTGCAGGCAGTCTGTTGGACGGGTTGTGAACCCCACCCCCAGCTCCAACTCCAGCCCCACCTGTGCCTCCTTTGGCAACTCTAGCCTCTTGGGAGCCTGAAAGAAAAAAAGCCATCAATCACTCTGCTTGGGTTTTGCAATAGCCGAACACCACTATTACAGGTGGTTGTGCTTGACTCTTTTCATCCAGGAGGGTGGTTCAACTCACCATCGGCCGCTACGACGTCCACCCTGAGCCTGAGGCACTCTTGGCCGTGGTGGTGCAAAGGTTTGGCTGCAGGGAAGAGAGGGAGAAAGAAAAAAACAACACAGGCGTTAACATCCCAACTAATGCACTTATCCTCCTCTGGCCCCTTAATCCACCTTCATGCATGCGCGCATACAAACACACACACAAGCACACACAGGAATACTTGGCAGCAGAAAGACAGCGACAAAGCATTAGGATGCCATCTGTGACCAAGTGTGTCTTGTCCTGCCGTTAATCTAATTACAACCATGGTCAGGGTGACAACATTGCTTGTGCTTTGTGGTCACATTCTAAGAGGGCTGGTGGTGCATAAATGGAGCCAACATTCCAGTTTGTGTACATGTTGGGCTTTCAAAGAGTGGGTCACTGAATTCCAGCATATCATCACTCACACACAATCAAACAAGAAATGACTTTTTTATGTAACCAGACTAAAATTTCTCAACAATTACTGAATCATGAAATTATGTACAGACTTTCTTCAATCATAGATGATGGATTTAGCGATCCCCTGAGGTGAACATTTGCAGTTCTGGGTGAAATGTCTCAATTTTATTGGATGGATAGCCCTGAAATTTGGTACATATCAGCCTTGGGATGAATTATAATTATCGTGGTGATCACTTAATGCTTTGTCTTATCATCACCATCATTCATGTTAACATTTTTATCTGTTTATGACCCAAAACCCAGAAACAGAAAACATTCCCATAACTCTTAGGTCTATATACACCGATCAGGCATAACATTATGACCACCTGACTAATATTGTGTTGGTCCCCCTTATGTGCTCAAAACTGTTCTGAACCATTGGGCATGGACCAGAGGACCTCTAAGGGTGTCCTATGGGGTCTGGAACCAGGATGTTGGCAGTGGATCCTTTGGGTACTCTGGCTTGTGTAGTGGGGCCTCTGTCAATCAAACTTGTTCCACTGCGTTATGTTGATGCTTGATCACAATGGGGTGTAGGAAGTTTGGAGGTCAAATCAACATCGTGGGCCACTGTCATGTTCCTCAATATGTTCCTGATTGTTTGATGTTTTTTCCATGTGGTGGGGTGCATTTTCCTGCTGGGGTAGTCCAGTGACATTTGGGGTTTCCATTTGCATGAGGGAGTGTGCTTGTTGTGGGACAATGTTTATTTGGGTGACTAAGTCTCATCAACATGGATGTTAAAATCCAAGGTTTTCTAGTAGAACAGCACATAGTACCAATATGATCAATGTTATTCACTTCACCTGTCAGTGGTCATAATGTTGTAGCTGATCGGTGTAGATGTGTTAACATTTACTTTGAAGCACAATTTCCATGTCCACAGACTATAAGCATTAATAAAACACAAGACAAACCTAAAAGTGACACTTACAGATATAATAGTAGCTTTCTCCTTGGCGAAACTCCTTTCCCAGAGTGAACGGAGTAAAACGCTGGAACTTTTCAGAGAACTTCTCAGGGGCGTGAGGGGCAAACGGATGACCGCACTCCCAGCGCATCTGGTCGTACGACTGTGGCTTGCAGGATTCATAGTCCTCGCGCTCCACCATGTAGAGCACGTACCGCTCGGCGTCCAGCAGCGGCACCTCACCCTGGGGGTAATGGGGGCAGACGATGTCCAGATAGTCATTGAGCTTCACCTCCACGGCGTAGTCGTCCCATAGAAACCTGTGGGGTGAGAACGAGGCAGGGGAGGAAGGTTAGGCAAGTGGCAGGAGACTGATAACCGTGTTTATAGCATCGGAGCAGTAATAAATATAAGCCTCAAAACCTGTGATTATATATTGATCGGCTGCACGTTGGTGTACAACGGGGAAATCAGAGGAAAGACTGAGAGGCCTGGGAATGAGAGATAGAGTGTGGGAGAACGGGAGAATGTTTATGCGAGGGGATGTATGTGTGTGCTGGAGTGGAATGAAGAGGGAAAGCACAATAAGGACGGAAAGTGATGTGCAGAGAACATGCGCATAAATATGGATGAACGTGAGGCCAGCAACAATGCTGCTGTTTGCCTGTGTGTAGGGAGTAAGCACCGAGTGCACATTGATCCTACGTCCCCCAGGAGCGGAACGATGTTTACAGAGAAACATTAGCAGTCAGTTAGCCCGTCAAGACAGGAGATGAGTATCGACATCTGCAGGGCTGCACACACCCACACCCACACCCGCACCCAAACACACACACACACACACACACACACACGCGCGCGCACACACCCAACTGAGCAGCAGAATGCATAAAGACAAATTCACCTTAACACAAGCACCTGAGTTTACGAGAGAGATAGAGGCCAGGGTTAAAAATAAAGAAAAATAAAGGTTGCATTTGTTTCCAACCCATTCATTAGGGTTCGGATAGACTGACACACATACAACATGGGTCTGGTGACAGTCTGTAACTGTCTTACACCACACTCCCTCTCATTACAAATACAGAGAGACAGTCAGGCTGTCTGCCGCCCCTCCATCCCTCCCTGCATCCCTCCCTTCACTCCTCCACCCTCTTTACGATGGTCTTTAAGTTAACTAAACTTCCTCCCTCTCTTCTTGGACCTGGCACTTGCACAGAAAGTAGCATTTCAGCCTGCCTAACACATCCACACACAAACAATTTCTTTATTACAGAAAGTTTAGAGTCGTTAAATAACACTTTGGTATACCCTGAGGTGCATTTAACTGGCCTTATCTCAACTGTCCATGATTCTTTTCTCCCTCCAGGGTTCACTTTCAGAGATATTATGAGTTCATCTCCAGGGAATTGTCACTAAAGGTATTTCAGCTTTGTCCCCCTTCCCCTTGACTGAGTGAGCGCTGCAGGGCCGTCTCACAGCTAATGCTCTCTTCCCAGCCAAAGCCATCTATCACCAGCCTGGAGCGGGAGCTGACCGCTAGTAGCACACATAAACTCACACACACTTCCCAGTAATTCCCATCTATCAACAACCTAAAGCTGTAGCTACCTACTATTTACACCCACCGAACCCACACACACACACATATACACACAAACACACACACACACACACCTCCTCCCCTGGTACTGAGCTCCCAAGCGATACCTATCAGTTTACTACTGTTTCTGGATCACCAGGAGGTTCCTTGAGAATGGGATGAAATTCAACAGACTTAAATATTTTCACAACACACACAGTGAATGTGTGTAGAATCTAGAGTTCTGTTGCTTTTGCAATGAATATACGCGCAGCTCGTCAGGCTTTCAACAGCGATTTAAATCAGACCTACAGATCTCGAGGAGTTATGAGTTCTCAAAAGCCTGCAGGGTGTTAAACCGACACCTTTAGCCCTCACCACCACCGAAGGCATTTCTTTTCTTCCTGAAGTAGATTTTTTCAGGCCTTTCTCATAAAACCCCCATTAAAATGTCGCATTTGGGGAGTTTGTGTTTGTGTGACAAGGTCCATATGTGTGACCGACGATCAAAGTGCACAGGACTCGTTAGCTGGTGTTGTTGTTGTTGCCAGGGGTCTCCCTAGTACCCCCACTGGTAAAAGGACAGACGCTGTGGCTCCAAACTCTGAGCCCTGACTCCTGCTCCCCTTTCCCCCCCCATTCCCTTTAACTCTTCTCCGCCTGACTGAATTCCCTCAGTGCTGATGAGCAGATAAACCAGCAACGCCGTCACAGGCCCATTAGAAAACAAGCATCCTTTTAGCCCACTGATGAAACTTCCAGCCAACTGTGCTGATAATACTGTGCTACGGACAACTTCATTTTTTTAGGGGGGGGTGGGGGTGGGGGTGGGGGGGGCAGCAGTAATTATCATTTTGCCATGGTCCAGACAGCTTAAAGCTTATCTGCAGTTTGCCTGCCACGCTCTGTTTACCAGATTGGCGCTAAAGTGTTTTTTCCCCCTGCCACTTTCAATTCCAGTCGAATCGATAACACTATTGAACAAACACTGTTGTCTGCTTTTTGCCTGACAGAGTTATCCCCCGGCAAACACTGAAAACACACCCAAACAAACTCCCTGCACCCGATCCCTCTCTACCCCTTCTCTCCTCCCCCCCAAGAGCCCTGATTACAAACTGCTTGTGGTATGGTCCCAATGTGTTCATCAAAAGGGGGTCGAAGGGGGGTGCAATTAAAACACAAAAAAGGGTATTAAAGTTGCCCTGGAGGGGGGTAATTATGCCCTCCTGCTCCCCACTTCCCAGCCCCTTTAGGGCTGAGAGTCTGGGAGGGGATATGGGGGACGTGAATAGGCGTGGGCAAAAAAAAGAAGGGGTGGGGGGGTCAAAGGGCTGGAGTTGGGAATGGCTTTTGAAGTTTCTCTCAGCGAGTGTTTCTATGCTACAGTTGCTTTATCAATGCCACCGTTTCATACAGCGTCTCTATTCAAGGCACACTGATGGAGTAGCTCACTTAGCAGAGAGAGCAGTTGCTGAATACACACCAAGGGGAGGCTGGTGAGCTGCCTTTTATTAATGGCAAATAGTTTTAATTATCCTGCTGCCTTTTGTTCCCCGTCTAACGCCTCGGCATTGAAAACGCTCCACATCAGCGGCTTAATTAACCGACTGGAGCAATGCACTTCAAAGGGAGCTTTGGCCTCCGTGTGAAAAAGTTTAGCTAACAAAGTCAAATCATGACACCTTCACTTTGGCATACAAACAGATCCTCTTTCCCTCCGTCATCCCCAGTGTGTGTCCCTTGTTATTTCCCCCTTCCAGACGATTTCCCTCTTTGTGCCAATGGTCTGTCTTGATTTATATTCATTGTTTATCTCAGGCTGCTTCCCTCTATTGACAGTGACACTTGAGGCTTAAGTAAATATCACAGCATGCGGGAACAGTTGTATACTCGACTCAACAATGATTTGTGAAGCTATGGTAGATATGCAGCGAGGATTGTGTGTGTGCATGTGTGTCTGGTACATTCAGATGAGCGTTTATATAGGTGTGTGTTGCCTCTCCAGAGCTCTGAGGAATTTAGGAGTGCGTTTCAGTCATGATAAGGTGGATAATGAATGCCAAGTAATGAACAGCGATGATAGCGGCGGCGAGGGAATGTCAAGTGGTCAAATATGCGAGCACACAGTCTGGTTGAAAAGTAGACCAGAGGCTGTTCCCGGATGCTCTTCCTCCCCTCCTCAAAAAGGAATTTCTGATTTATTAGAGCCTCTTCGGGAGCAGGAGTCTAATCTCTCTTCTTTAATCTCTTTGGCCTGCGTTTTGCTTTCTTCTCCACCTCAATCCCCTCTTTTCATCCATCCATCAGCCTCTCATCTCTGCACACTATCACCCTGTGGAATGCTGGACCTCCGGATCAAAGGTCGGACGACTGCCAAGTCAGCACCAGAGTGTTTTATACATGGACAGTCAGCAAGAAGGAGCCTTGTGTATTTGAAACTCTGATGCTACAACTGGAACTGCTCTATTCAAAGACGGATTCAAATCAATTGTAATGTCTATAAAAAGTCCCGGTAGGACAAACTACATAAAAACAGGAGCTCTTTTCCGCGTGACCTGAGGGGCCCACACAGTTGCCCCCAACCACATAAACAAGGTTATTTCCCCCCTAAGTTGTACACATGCCGCTAATGTGACCCAAAAGTTTGCTGGCCTACGTCACGGATGAGTGAACCGGAATGTGGGGACCACCTAATCGGCTCGTCCAAGCCCTGGATTATTGGGTGGAGCAGAGGCTGAGCTGGGGTCCATTCATCAGCATCAGACCCTGCTTAATACAGGGGCTTAGAGTGGACAGCGAGGCCCAGAGCAGGGGCTGAGTTCTGGGGGACAGAGTGAGGGGTGAGACAAGCAGGGTGGAGCTCTTTTTTTCCACCTCTATTGTTCTCACTTTGAGAAGGGGTATTACACTGGAGTTTCGGAGTTCAAAAGAGACACACTGTGCATGCATGTGTGTGGGTGTGTGCCTGTGGAAGTGTGTCCGCCAGTTGCAAAATGGGAAGTGAGAGGTGTTAACAGAATAGTGAAAGAAAACTGGACACAAGGGAGCAGTTTTCTTTTCAAGACAAATCTGTGAAAACCACGAGGAGTAGGTGGCACATCAGAGGAAAGGGTGAAGCCTCTCCGAGATCTATCATGAGCTTAGTTAAGCAGGGCTGTTTAATGTTATTGCTCAAAATTCCTCTCGTTTCATCCGTCCATCAACTCATCCGTCAACGTCGGCCGTCCCCTCCCACTCTCTGTCCGTCTTTCATCACTCAATAAGCAAACCAGATCCTCGTGTCAACTCTTTCCCTCCCCCCCTCCAGCGCCAGACTCGCTGAACCAATCACAACCTGTCCCGGTGGTATTCCAAATATGCGACTCTCTGACCCACCGTTTGCGGAGCCAAGCACAATGTGATGCGGGGAACGCTGGGGTCGCCATAGAAACAAATATGGTCCAACTCTTCGGGCTCCTCCCTCTTAACATAATATTCCAGCCTTCATTCTTTGCACTGTGTGACTTTTTATCATCCATCTCAATCAGCTTTCACCACCCCCAGTCTGTCATTCAACCTTTGTCTGAGCCACATCATTGGTCATTCTGCCAGCGTTCTCGGCTGAACCAGCAGAGCTCCTACTGCCGACCAGCAAAGTGACAAAGCTTCAAGTCCAGCCGAGAAATAATTGGCTGCTTCCACTGCACCAAGGAGGCTTAGATGAATACATATGCTCTTTCCAACTGTCTCATGCCGTCCCCCGAGCCATTTGTACCTTATAAGCAGGCCGGAGCAGAAAGGTCGCCAGTGACATCACATTTCTCAGGAGGCGAATATCTGTACAAGAAAATCGATTTTGCAGGATTTCCGCGAGATAAAACTTTCATACTCAGTTTTTTTTTTTTGCTAGCACAAACTGAGCTTCTGGCTTAATGAATTCCTTTGGGAACTTACAATATGTGAGTAGAGGGCAGAGTTGTTACAAAGAGATTTTAAAATTTATTACCGGTAGCACTTGCTTACAGATATTTAGTGGTGATATTGGTAGTAACCCAATTGACCTGTAGGGGCAGCGGTGTTTGCTGTGTTTACACACTAAATCTTGATTCTTCACAAACAGCACAAAAAGGCAAGGGGAAAAACAATAGTTACACAATGGTGCATATTTACACAACAAAACAAGCACAATGGTTCATTTCACTGATAACATCTGACTCATTCAAACACAGATACCCTGTCGGTGTCACCAAGAGTCGACAAACAAGTCTGGAGGGACACACACACACACACACACACAAACCGAAACTTGTACCACAATCACAAATCTGTGCACTAACGGAGTTTTTCTCCCGCTATGATTTGTGAACCCTTGTAAAGCAGTGCAATGTGCAGCAGCACAGTGGGAGGGAGCAGGGGGAAGTCTGGTGCATAGATAAGGAAGAGGCTCGAGGACGGGCAGGATAGGGGGCGACTGGAGGGGTTGATCGGGGTGACACTGATCAGAGGAGGATCCCAAATAGAGACATAAAGAGATCTGACAGCAAGGCAGGCATTGTAAGCGGATCCCAAATCGCCCTCAAGGCTCCAAAGTCCAACACATCCCTCCTAAAACAGTCACTATTAATCTCCCCATTCTCACCCTTTAAATGTCTGGTCCTACGAGTCTGGGAAGTTCAATCAACTCCCGCGTCCAGACTTTTTACAGTATTGCGTGTGTTAGTGTGTGAGAATTGTATTGTTTATTGTGTAGACAGGATACGCAGTTTTCCCGGGAAAAGACCCAACCAGGAAGTGCAGCACTTCACAGGAGACACGCAGCAGACATCGTGCAGACTTTAGTAAATGCCGACAACACGCCTGCGGGAAGTTAAAACCTTTGACCTGATTCACAATCTACCAGTCAATAAAAACAAGACCTTCTGCGTTCGAGTAGGAATATCAAACAGGAAGAAAATCAGCTTTTATTGGAAGAATAAACAATAAAAACTCATCAGTCTCATCACAGAGGTTATGATTACAGATAAAGACGGGAGACGCCAACACATTTCAGTGATCATGGAGCCCATAAGAGCCGATTACCATCCGTTTGACAATCTCTCCCCAGATTCCCCCCAGATTGAATTCACCAGACAGATTACAAGGCCAGATTAAGAGCAGTGGGAGGGGATGGGAGAGGGAAAGATGGAGATTGACATAGGAGTTTTCTGAAGAGAATATCAACCAAAGATGGGGGAGGGAGGAGGGTATGCAGTAGGGTTTAGGGCTAAGGCTGGATTAGGATGCGAAGTGGGAAACCTGGATGTTTTTCCGAGAAAAGTAGCTTTGGTTCAGATTACTTGAAAACTGCAGAAATCCCTTATCTATTGCAACCACCTAATCACAGACGATGATGTGCCTGCCCGATCTTATCTCTCATCTCTCAAACACGCATGCGAGCACGTACATGGAAGGCCCTTTTACCTAGTCCTTATTTTTTTTATTCCCTTCCTTTAATGGCTTCAGTTCTCAGGCTGCCTCCACTGCCTCTGTAAGACACTCAAGAGTGGATACGCACACATGAGCAAGTGAAAAGACCAGGAAGAGCCCAAAAAAGAAAAAAACCTGTTTTGCTGGGAAGACTCATAAGGAGGTAGAACAAGGAACTTTAAAAGAAAGGAGAAAGAGCGAAGGGGGAGAAAGCGTGAAGGAAAGGGCAAAGTGCCTTGTGACGGATCGCCATGGGTGCCAAGAACGATAAAAAAATTCCACACCTCTTAGCATGCTTCCCTCCTTTCCCCCCTACTCTGAGAACCAGAGTTGGAGGTGAGGAAATAATAGACTGAAAAGGGACAGCTTGTAAAGTTGAGATAAAAAGCTGGTGAAGGAGCAAAAGGGGACCAAAAAGACAGGAGAGAAGGGGGGGTGAGGAATGAGAGTTTCCCAGAGGCAGAGCCATGGCTGTGTGAAGAGGGGCCGGCCTGAGTGGCAGCAAGTATTCAGAGACCACCGGCGTGACAGAATGACTGACAGATTGATAGAGGCCGTGCCACTTCATCACATAGCGAACTCTAACCCTCGATCAGTCACACCAGTTACTATTCTCTTTCTGTGGCCCACCGTGAAGACCATTCCCCCAATTTGTATGGGGAGCATCACAAAACAGCCACATTGACTGGATAAAAAGCAAGAAAATCCATCATGTGGGTGAAACATACCTTAAATAACTCCAATTGAATGAATTAAAGTGGCGAGCCAGCAGTGCAACGCTAAAACAAGCAGGGAACTAGACTTTAGATCAAGATCAAATGATGTGATTTCAGTGGTAGGGAAAGGATCACGCAGATGTACGTGAGTGAGCCATGAAACAGTTAACAGACTCCCAGAACTGGAGACCACAGAACCAAGCTGAAAAAGGGAACCTGGCCAAGAAGAGGGGGGAGGGAGGTGCTGGAGAGAGGGAGAGACAGGTACAAAGCAGTGGAGGGTGGTGGTGGTCTACTCGTGCTCTGTCAGCAGGGGAAAGAAGGGGGGGGCAGGGAAGAAAGAAGCAGTGAGAGAGCAGGATTATTTCCTCACGCTGGAGTCGTAGGCTCCAGGGACGATGTTAACATCAGTCACAACTGCGTGTCACATGTGTGTGTGTGTGTGTGTGTGTGTGGATGACTGGAGTTAATGTGTACAAGAGTGTGTGAGTCATTTAAACGTGTGAGTAAGCTTATGCACAGACACTCCCTTGACAAAAAAAAAGAAAAACACATTGGTGAACTGGTGAGCCTCTTTCTGGGAATCAAACCTTTGCCGGTGATTAAGCCACTGCTGATCAGGAACAAAGAGTGGAAATATTCCAACAAGTGAAAGTGCTGAAATGGATTTCACTCGTGCTGGAACAGTGTTAAAGTTAAGGCAGCGCTCAGAAGCCAGCAGGCCCCAAGGCAAATACACTGTGCATGTATATGTATGAGTTGTGTGTGTGTGTATGTATGAGTTGTGTGTGTGTGTGCGTGTGTGTGTGTATGTTGCTGAAATCCCTCGACAAACACGCCTGCACCACACTGACCAAAATAATCAATCACTGATTGATTTGATTAATGACAGCCTCCTCTCCAATGGGGCTGGAATAATAAAAACACCATCACATTAGGGGAAAGATGGACGTCAACACACTGTATCGAGTGACAGGTCAAAGGGGAGAGCAGATTGAGGCGACTGATGAAAAGTACCAAATGAAAACATCTCAGAGACTTTTTCTGTGAATATGGGATTAAGAGTAGCCGAAGGGAGAGATTTAGCACAGTCATCTAGGGGGAGAAAAAAAACAAACAAACAGCAAGTGCAAGAGGACGGATTACCAGTATATGTACAGAAATGATCATTGTCGCTCCACAGCGGGGACACACACACACAAAAAAAACGCCTTTTCCATCTGGGGCCTCGACTCCACTTTGGATTTTCAGTGCGAGGGCTTTGTTACTGTAATTATGGACTTTCTGAGAACAGTAAATGCTGTAGTTTTAACCACAGGGGAGATAAAGAGGGAGAAAGTGGTTCAATGCAAGCTTGTGGGGGCAACACTTGGATGTATGTGTTTGCACAACAGAGAGAGAGAGAGAGAGAGAGAGAGAGAGAGAGAGTGAGCCCAGCATTGATTGATTTACATGGCGTCTGTTGTGCTATGATTGAGTGACTGTCTGCCGGGGAGTCTGTGTTTGTGCTTGCCCGTGCATGTGAGTCAGTGTGGGTGCGTTTGAGCCGAAGGTGCATGTAGACAGTTTGAACCCAACCCCTCATCAACCATCATTCTAACTGACCCCCACTCATTCCGAGCGGCCCCTACAACCCCGACAATCCGAGCTCTGGTTTCTCCTCTCCCGAGCAATCCATCTCTCTCTCCCACAGTGTGACCTACTGGGCAGGCCTCAAGTTACCTCCTCTGTCTCTGTCATACACCATTATTACTCGTCTTACACCCTGAAATATGAACACACACGTCTCCCTGACAGCCACGTAAAAAAAAAGAGAAAGAAAAACTTGTGAGATATCGCTTGATTTAGGAGATGCAGCAACCTCCCACTGCACTCAAAGGTTAGGGCTCTCTGTCAGATGGGGAGGATATTGCAACAGATATTTCAACACGTTGTGCTGTGAGTCAAGCCTGTAAAATCAACACAGAAAATACAACCCCAGTGCCCCCCGATAGGATTTCACCTCATGAATGAAGACATTCTCGCACTTACTAATAAATTAACTCCCAATGCGGCACATACAGTCCAAAAAAATAAGCATTTTTTAGTAGTTTTCCTGGATCAAGTCTCCAAAAGGAAAACGTTGTCTTAGAAACCTGCTGTTCTCCATCGATAAAGCCCCTAGATTTACATTTAAAGCAGCTTTCTGTCCCTCCAAAGTAAAAAAAAAACTGCATCACTGTCACAAATCACAAAGGTAAATAGATGACATAACGTGATGCAACTAATCCTGCAGCCCAAGTACACACATTGCGCAAATGGATTAAATCTGAACAGTTTCGACAAAGAGTTACAGGTAAAGGGGCACAATAATAGCAGTTCAGGAAGGGAGGAAGAGGGAGGGAGGGAGAGAGAGAGACTCCCAACAGTCTTGCATTATCATGAGAACAGCAGCCAGTTGCTTCCATCACAAATTCATCACAACAAGCTCCCTGAATATGCATGAGGTGCAGAGTACTCGCATGCATCTGGATATAAATCATAATCATCTGCACTGAGAAATGGGTTAAAAGTTCATTTATGTTTAATGTCAAAAGCAAAAAAGGTTTTTTTTTTTGCATGAATAAAGAAAAAAAGAGTGTGAGTGTGAGATGAAGTGGAAAATCAGATACTTACTTTGGGTTCGTGCTGTTCCAGTAGACGCTGTGTCGCTCCGCCGAAGCAAACCAAGCGCAGACGCTCACAACGCAGCCCACAATCCAAACCAAATCCATGGTGGAGAGGAGTGGAGGCGTGCAGAGAGAGAGGAGACACAACTCAGGTAGGTTGTGCAAAAAAGAAAAAGAATACAAAATACCAAAATCTGGAAAAAGTTTACGCAGAAGAGCTCCTGGAGGCTGTGCGCGCAAAGAAACACTTTTACGCACGGAGCGTATCTGAGAGAAGCAAATTGCTCGACTCGCAGAGGAATTTAAAAAAAAAAAACAACAACCAGAAAACTGTGCAGAGATCGAGTTAACTCGACAAGTCCGTAGTGAATGAAAGCTCGAGCTGCGTGGACGCTGGTTTTGTGAAACGCCCACAGATACAAACCACGCCTCTTTTAGCAGAGCTGGCCAATCGGAGGGCTGTCCGAGAGGAGCGAGCTGCTGCAGGTTCCTCTGGATGCAGAGTGTTCATGTGTTGTACATTTTACCACAAGTGAACACGGTGTCAGAAGAGCGCGCAACACAATATTTACTGTCATTTCTGTCACAAATTTGCAACATCACACCCTTGATCCTTTAGGATGAGTGTGTATAGTAGCATTATCATGGATTTTTCAGTGTCACTAAACGTCACATTTTTCATATTTCATGATTAATTGGTGTAATGCCCTTCAAAATTGTTCCTTATAGGATTGTAACAGCAACAGATATTAAAACAGGTCATTTTTGGGGAATTATGTTGCATGTTGCACTTTAAGCACCTTAAATGCATGCACTAATAGCATTTTCAGTGGACATGAAAGATATTAACATGCTGTTTAGGCTTCTGACTGGACAAAAACATGAACAACACAAAATACAGCCAAAAATATTACCATAAAGTTAAATTGCTATCTTTTTTAACAACATCTCTACATTACAAGTGCCAAAACAGTATAATGCATTGCTTTCTTTAGCTCTTCCAGCTATCTCATCCACCACTGAATGGCGTCAGACTGTCAAGTTGTTTCTCCCGAGCTCCTCATCTGTCACCTAAAGTGCACCACCCATGTTGCAGTCCTGGTTGGGCAACATCTGCTATGTCTGCATAGAGATTTTTTTCAACTGAAGTCGGCATTTTTTATCATATATGCTTTTTTAAGACAGAGATTACTGTCACCAAGAGAGTGTAAATTTGAAATATTAACATCTAAGGAAAATTTAAAGACTATAATAGTTTTCAAGCCTTTGGAAATGGTATATGAAACGTAGCGGAGTCCAGATGGTCAGCTAGAAACATCGTGGCTCCAAATGGAAGCGTGTAACCTCCTTACTGTTAGATACATTGCAAATCCTGATTCTCATTTTCTGTTCCATTGACATGGATAATCTGGACTGCGAGCTGCTTGTTCAGCGTAGTGAGCCATGTTGCCAGAGGGGCTTTTCTAGCCTGCTTCTGCTTGACATAGCACTATTTACCATGCCTGCTTAGCAGCATAACAACTTCCAAAGGTATCACAGTAAACAACAGAAAACGAGGGGAGAAAAAAGTAGGGCAGCTCTTAAGGGTAATGAATTCAATCAGGTAATTGAGTTTGGAGGATTGATTCGGTTTCAGATGAGATCAGAGGACGAGATCAGATAAACTGGTTTAATCCATATTAAGCAAGCAATGAAGGGAACAGCCAGGGTACTCTTCTGATGTAATTAGACGTAACACTTAATCTGAAAAGTATGCTATTTCACAGAAAAGAAGACTGAAATAAATCAGTGCTTTCTTGCAGGATACTAAACTCCTCGCAGCCCTGAGGTGAACCTTTCAAGATTTTTATGTTTGCTTTTAAATAAGTCTCACACAGACAGGTTCGGCCATGAGAAAATATGAAACTTTATAAGGCTGCGGCTGACAGTTTCACAAGATAATTAAAGTGTCAGGTGGAAAGCTGACTGCGGATCTGACAGTTTAATTGTCACAGTGCAGTTACTTGGTGCTCCAAGCAGCAACTACTAATATCTGTTTGCATCTCTTAGGCCTGATTCTGTTGTCCTTATCTGTGAACAGCCACCTCTATGAGACACCCACACCACCATTTCATTAAGCGGTTTATATAAACTCTTTTCATTATTTACTTTCCACAGCAAAAGTTCCAGACACAAGGAGTCCTTTTGTCTATGTTACAGACAATACAGCCTGTGTTCAGTGGTTGTGAGTATTCACAGCGTCTGCAATCTGCATTTTTTATATTCCGTCCAAACCATTTTCAGATCTAACAGTGCAAATACAGAAAGGCATATATACATGGTAATTGTGTGCTATTTGGTGTCAAGCAGGTCATCCACAATAATGCGTTTTGTATTCATGAAGAGCGCTCATCCCGGTGGATCAATTTTTTGGACTCCAATTGTTTTTTCTGCTTTGGTGGGAAGATAAGAGGGTGAGAGGGACCGCCGCCATAATTGTCATTTGCATTGCAATCAAAATTTTGTTGTGGAAAAAGCTTTCACCAGGCCGACGTTTATGTCAAAACTCTATCAGGAGCCAAATGAAAAGACCTTTAATTTCATACCAACCTCAATTTCTGAATGAGTAAATAGAAAGATGAAGTAGAACAAAGCTGCAGCTCAGGCCCCAGATAGATGTTTTTATATATACATATATAACAGACAGGCAAACAGACACACATGCATTGGACCTCTGCAGGGTTACACATCCATGCAAACACACACGCAAGCATGCACACACACACACACATAAACACAACCCTTTTGACCTCAAATCCTGACGGAATTTGCACCGAGCCTGCTCTGCGGCATGAAAATAAGATATAGGAAAATGATAGGGAGAGCCGTTTCATGTAGGCATGGGAACCTCGCCGTCCATAATTTGTTTTTTTTTCTGAACGTTTCAAACCAAAGCAATTAGATGATGTCATAGAAATGCACTCTCCATGATCCTGAAAAGACAAATCAAAACAAAGAAGAGTTGGTTTGCTTCTGTAAAACCTATGAATAATAACAAGAGCACCTCCCTTTACAGATGATGTAGTCTGTGTTCTTGCTACCTGCCGCCTGATTCTACTCTTGTTTGATGTGTTCTCCAACCATCTGCTGCTGCACCTCAACTTAAGCCGTCTTCAGCTGGAGACTGTTGCCACATTCTTCCTTCACGCTCTCCAGCATAACCATTAAACCAGAAGTGCTCAGTCCCCTTTGCTGTGAATACAAATGAGGGGTTTAATGACAGACTGTCATCGCGTTCACATCCCCAAACAACACCCCGCCATCTATTTACATAAGTGGACTTGTGTTGGTGTGAACTAGGGAGCAGCCCAGCGGTGCTTGGTGCTCCACTACGTCGGCCTCTTTGGTTTTTTCCTTCCATTGTTAGTCGATGCTGCTCCTCTGCAGGAATTGTTCCCAAACCTATGAGCTCTTTCTCTTTGCAAACAATGGCAATGAAGTGTTTCCTGTAATTAGCATTGCGCAGGTCCTACCTCCTTATGAAATGAGACTCTGTGAAGATAGTTATAGCCATCCTTCCCTCAGTAGTTTGCATGTGAAGAAGTTTGCTCGTGATCTTGTTTTTCTTTTTCTTGCTGGCACAAATGATTTTCCTTCAACTTTTCCTGAGGCAATCGAAAGCAAAGTTAATGACTAGGTGGAGCGATTTTAAAAGGCAAAGCAGAGGCAATCAGCGAGTAACCCTGGTGTTGCAGCGGAGAGACGAATTGGTATGTGCCGGCTCTTAATTAGCTGTAGTTAATTATCAGAGGCAAACAAAGAAGGTGGCTGATTAGCTATCCGATGATCAGTGTGTGTCGGCCGGGAGACCGGAGTTCACTATTAAGGCAACATCCCGGTGAGTGGCCCTCGCTGGCAGCTTAGACATTCAGGAAAACGCACACACACTCAGACGCACCCACGCACACAGACACACAAATATGTACGCCTGCGTAGCCACCGTACAAGCCAAACCGAGAGACAAAGAGCAGCTGAGAAGGAGGCGGATGAGGAGGTGGATTGAGGAGAAATGCAAACACAATGTTAGATAACAAGAGTGTAAGAACCAAGAATGAAAGTAAAAAAAAGTGAGGAGGCGTGCGAGATGAGAGTGAAGAGCTTAAAAAAGATATGCTTAAGAGGGACAATATGCAAACGGAGAGGATGCAGGAGGAATTAAAAAAAGGGAGGGAGGGGGATATACCACGAGGCAGCAACCGATAAACGATGCAGGGAGACCTTTGGGCCGGTAATTAGCCAACATGTTACTTTTACTGACCTGTAATTACGCCTGCCTCCCTTGGGCAAATTGAAATTTTAGAGCGCAATGCATCATTTCCCTAAGACTGTCAAAATCTAGTAAGTGTAGTCTGAAATATTGCAGGTGAGTCACAGACAAACAAAATGAACAATGCAGTGCTCAATGTCTCTCTCTCTCTCTCTCTAAGGGGGGATGCAGAGCAATTTTTGGGGAGGAAAAAAAAGCAGTCCACTTCTTTTCAAATCACGCAGAGCAAAAAAGAAAACATGAAGTATTCTGCATGTAGGGACGGGGAGTTTAATAACGAGGTGGAGATGCAAAGGCGAAAAAGAGGATTTTAACGTGCATGTATCTGAAAGTGAATGCAGAGGATGAAGCGGAGGGAGGGACGGATGCCAAATGAATAAGAGGGAGCTGGCTGAGAGGGTGAGGGAGATAGAAATAGGCAGGATACAAATAAGGAGGACAGAGAGAGGAGATGTAATAAGATGCTCGGATGAGGCGTAACGTACAGATGCAGGGGAGACGGGGAGGAAGGAGTGGAACGATGGAGCAAAAAAATAATAAACAGGGAGCAAGGAGAAGTGTGATTTAGAAAAAGCGGAAATGCATCCGAACTGTATTCGCTGAGAGAGTAGAGGAAAAATATCTGCGAGATCAGAGAAGGAGGCTTTTAAAGATGCGTAAAAGGGATAATTTTCAAGCGAGATTTTGAAGGCAACAGTGACGAAGACTAGAGAGGCTTCGAGAGATGCGAGCAAGAGTTTCAATCTGCAAAACAAAAGCCAAAAAATATTGAAATTTTAGAGCTAAGTGGTGTGAGAAAGGCCTGCATCGAAGTGGGGCAGGTGGGAGAGAAAGAGAGAAAGGGAGAAAGTGAGAAAAACAACTGAATAGTGGAATGCAAAAGTACTTCTTGGAGAGATACAGACAGATGCAGGGAGGAAAAAAAGAGGGAGAGATTGACACTCGAATGTAAATAGGGGGAGAGGAGGATGAAAAAGCCACACACTGGTGGATTCCTCAAAAGCCCCTTCAATATGTATGAGGGCAGTTCCCATAGACTCCGGCAGCCACAAACAAGCGACGGAACAGAAAGGAGAGGAGAGTGGCGACGCAGGTTGGTGCTGAAAAGAGGAAAGAAAGAGCTCTTCCCCTGTCAGCAGACTTTACAGTGTGTCCAGGGGAGTCTGGGTCCGAAGGAAAATAGAGGGTGAGAGGGGGAGACCACCCAGAGGCTCTGTTTACCGTCAACGCAACAACACAACAGCCTGGGAGTGTACATCTCGGTAGTAAGTAAATTACAACCAAAGCACAATTACATCATCATATCACTTGGTAAGCAAACCCCAAGCACCACATCACACATGAGAACTCCATAGATTTCCAAACAATAAGCCTTTCAAATGGGCCAGCTGAGCATCTCAAAGGAGCTGAATAGTAATGACAAGGCTTGCAGAGCCGCCATGTATTCATTTGTTTTTATTTTTTTTTTCGTGTGTGTGGCTGGAAGAAGCTGGAGGCTTGGATGCACCTGATCCCAGAAAACAGTCACCGGATTTAAGCGAGAACAGCGTGTCCCAGCGCTGTCGAATCCAAAGAAATGCCATCCGTGCAGGCCTCATTAGCCCCGGAAATATGTTGAACTGAAAGTGACACGCTCTGCCTTCCCCCTGAAGAGCAGCGATCTGTCCAAAGTGCCCAGACTCTTCTCCGGCGCTGATCGGCCCTGGAGAGCCTGCAGGGGGAGAGAAGGGGAGACGTCGGCGGTGGGTATGCCCAGAATAGTGCCATCCTGTCTGTCACCCTGATCCCAACAGGAAGTGACACGGCTGCTAACGAGAGGTTATACTTTGCATGCCGTTCGCTCAACTAGCTGCAGTGCCGCTGCTCCTGACTCCTTGTCGACAGATGGGAAGTAGTATTAAAACTCTGAAGTTGCTTTTTTTTGCAGCTTGTTTTTTGCTGTTAGTGTGAGAAAAAAAGAAGCCTTGCACTGACAGAGCTTTATATAATTGAAGACGGTTCAGGACTCCACAGCTGATGCATAGTAATAGGTGGTGTGAAAAATATGTAGCGCAGAGGTCGGGGATGTGCACACTCACTAAGAGATGGTGTGATAAATAGAAGGCCTGGAGCTTTTTCAAGCTGAAATAAGATAGTGTGAAGGAAAAAAAGGGGGCTGCTGCTCCAGTGTCTTGGAGGAGCACTGAGATAGCGGTAAATCCAAATGACACGAGTGGCGACGTGTTTACATAAGTCTCATGTTTGTGAATGAACAAAAAGGAGGGCATGCATGTGTGGTCTGGGGCTGCAAAAAAAGGAGGAGCTGTTTATGTCTCCGTGCCACTCTAAAAATCTGATTAATAGCAATTACTCCACCCTCCATTCAACAGGCACATGCTACTGCTCTGCTTGAGGCAATTAGAGAAGAGACTTTTACAGCCTCTGACCCTGCTTCCTTTTTTCCATATCAACAGCTGTCCCTCTGCCGCGGCACACTCCGCTTAGTCAAACCCTCTCTCTTTCTAAAGAAAATAGCGAATAAAGACTGAGGAAATGAATTTTATTGCCCTATTTCCCTCCTTCTGCTTATTGACAAAGACACCACACTCGCCCTCAGCAGCTTCGGCTCTGCCATTACTTAAAGAGCGGAAGGGAACATGAGTTTTACAGCCTTTGGTACTATCCGTCTCCTCGCCCACTGTATGTGGCACACTCCACCATTCCCTTTCTCATTACTTAACAGATAGATTGGGAATGAATTTTACTGCCTCTGCCCCTTTCTTCTCCCCTCAGCACCGTCCTGTAGTTACTCATCCACACTGCTCTTATTGTCTCTTTCCTTTTCAGCCTTAAAGAAGGAGAAAATCAATTTTACAGCACCCTCTCCCCCATAAAGTGGCACACTTCAGATTTTTTCTTGTTTCTTGCCTTTCTACTTTTTAAAAAAAGAACCTGGGTCCAAAATCAATTTTTGGCCTCTGCTTCCATTTTACAGCCCCAGGCTTTCTCTGAAGGAGCGGCACACTTCATCCTTCTGCTTCTGCACCGCCGCTTCCCCTGAAAGCCTCACCGGGCATTAGCATACAGGTGGCATCTTTTGTCTCCTTCTGAGGCACACTTCTGCTCTCTGTATTGCCCATGTGTCCACTTTGAACGCCCGCCAATGGAGGTATTGTGAAAGGGCTGAGGGTATTAAAAGGTCACTTAAGATAACTGGCCCTTCTGTTGCCACACCTCCTCCGACACCTTCCATAGATAAGGTGAAGTCATTAGTCTGGAGCTGGACTGGCCCTTTCTCTGCAGCCCATTTTCTACCAGAGCTCACCGGTTTTCCATTCAGAGGAGTGTGTAGCTGAGTTTATTTAGCTGTTTGATCTTGGTGCACTTTAAAAATAAAATCTGGCAGCAAGAATGCCGAAAAATATGTAAACAATCAGTGGATTACTATTTAAAAATTGCAGAAATTATAAAAATAACAGCAAAAATCTGTAAAACTAGTGATGTTTTTAGTGGATTTAAACACAGTAAAGCACAGTCACACATTGTACAAGAAAAAATTAGTTTTTGTAAAAATATTGATTTTTAATGTGGACATTATGAACAATGGCCTGGTTGTTCTTATGGTAAATATGTAATAACACAAAATAGCAGTTATTATCTTAAACTTATCAAAACATGGAAAATCTGTGAAATAACATTTTAAAAAATGTAGAACTTTTCTTTCAAATAACGACAAACATCTGTAAATGTAGCCGTATTTTAGCTGATACAATAAATACAGTAAACTGATTTTATAGTCACTAATTACATGCTGCACAAAAATGAATTTCTGTTTGTAAAACATTTTTTAACCTTTTCTTATGGTTGCTTACTTTTTTCTGTGATCTTTCTAGATATTATCTGTAATTTAACAAAACAGGAAAAATCTGTAAAGTAACAGTGAAATTTATTGACTATTTTTCAGTCCTTAATGTACAAAATGTTTCTTTTAAAAAATAGCAGTCTGTAAAAAAAAATTTAATACAGTGAAACGGTGCAATTTAATGGTCACATATTGCACAAGAATTAATTTGCATTTGTAAGAAGCTGATTTTTGACGTGAACATTATGAACAGTTCTAGCCTATTTTTCTTTCTGGTTAACATGTAAATTTATAGTTTTTTCTGTGATTTTAGTAGGTATCTGTTATTTAATGAAACAGAAAGAAATCTGTAATAACATAATCTTTTTTTTTTTTTTACCATTTTTAAGTTAATAAGCATAATTCTTATTTCTAAAAAGGGTAAATATCTGTAAAATAATAGCTTTGCTTATTTAAACGCAGGAAAAATAGTATAACTTTACAGTTCACATTCTAAAACAATGAATTACCAATTGTAGAAAAATAAAGATGTTTGATGCAAATATTTTTTACAGTTTTAGAACTGTTTTTATTATAGTCAAGAGGTAAATTAATAAAAAAAAATTCTTTGATTTTGCTAGATATTACCTGTAACTTAAGAAAACAGGAGAAATCTTTAAAAATCCAGTTAAAAAATTATAAACATTTCAATCATTAATATACATAATGTTTCCTACACATAATGGCAAATATTGGCAAAGTAATTATTATTTATGTATTTAAACATCGTAGGAAAGTTTCATTATAAAGGCAAACATTGTAAAAGAATGAATTATATTTGTGAAAACACTGATTTTGAATATGGACATAATTTACAGTTTTATTACAATTAACATACAAATTAATACTTTTGTCCCTGTGATTTTATTAGATATGATCTGCAATTTAACCAGACAGGGAAAATCTTAAAGATAACATTTAAATAAATTATTTACCATTTTTTTTTAAATCCCTGATATAGATCTGTTTTCATTCCGATAATGATATGAATATGAATATCTGTAAAATAATGATTTTTGCTGATTTAAAAATACAGTAAAAATAATGTAACTTTACAGTCAAACACTGTAAAATAATAAACTAACATTTGTAAAAAGAATTTACAGAATTTTATTTTTTGAAAGTGTTTACAGTCTTGGCCTGATTTTTCAGTCATCATGTAAAATAATACTTTTTTCTGTGATTTTACTAGTTATTATCTGCAACCTAACAAAATGAGGAACATCTTTAAAATAAAATAAAACCACTTCACAGTTTAAAAAACACTTCTTTTTTTTTACAGTGTATAGAATCTTAAATGATCTTAAAAAGTGAGCCCTCATGTTTGACCTTCCGCAGAATTCCTTTTTTTCTTCTTCACAAACAACATCATTATGATTATTTGCAGTTGATGCACTCAAACGGTGCTTCTTCTACCAGGCAGGTCACAGAGCGCTACTGGCTTCAGAACACATCTTTTGATTCCTCTCCTCCCCCAAGACGTGCACTGTTACCGCAACCTCTTTTACATGACTACACACATATCTGCTGCCCAGATGCTACCCACCCCCCACCCCCTCCCTCTTCCCCTGCCTCCTCCTCCTCCAGCTGCCTCGCTCCACTTGTGGCTGCTGCTCCAGCACCCTATTCATTAACAGCTTCTTAATGTTCCCAGATGGGGCTGACTGTAATTTATGGTGGCCTCTGTGTGTTTACGTTTATGTGTGTGCAGAAGGTGTGTTTACCTATAAAATCTATGCATAGCAGGCAGATCCGTCTGTATGTGTGACTGATTTTTTTGGGGAAAAAAAGGCTTTATCTTAATTAGACCGCACCTACGATTATTTGAATCCATTTTCTGCACAACATTTGCACTCACTCAGGGGTAAACTGTGAGCGTATGCAAATATGTTTGTGCTCATTTCCCCCCTTCGTCCTTTGTTTGACTTGGTCGAGAGCACGTATCGCTGGAGGGCAGAGCGAGGACAGCGATTAAGGCGCATATTTCAGGTTTCAACTTTGCTCACTCAACACGGGGTTTGCTTCCAAAACTGACCTCAACTGTGGCAGGACAGTTTTTCCGTTCCATTTTTCCCTTCCTCTCCGTACCACTTTGCACTTGGTGGCGCTGAATTAAGATGTCATGAGCTCGTGTGGGAAGTCCCTGCGCTCGCATTAACATGTGTGCGCAGTGTGTGCATGTGCATGTGCTTATTTGTAATTGTTCGAATGCTCGCATCCGACTGATGTTCCGTTGCCCAAACCTCAGCTTACGGATGCTGGCACGCTCACTCCCTCAGATTGCGGAGTATCAGTTCCCAGCTTCTCTCCTGGAGGGTGAGGAAGGGTGGAGGTGGTGATGGTGGTAGTGGTGGGTGGGGGTTACGGAGGTTACAGCAGATTTTGCTGGCTGCATGCTTTGCCAAGGAAAGGCTGTTTCCTAGAAATGGGGAGACAAACACACACACAACACTCGTGCAAACAAACACACGGACAGTTCTCCTCGCCTAAACACAGCACACTGTAAAAGCCCACCCACATTTGGTTACAGCATTGAATACACCCGGCTGATAAACATAAAGCATGTACACACTCTAAGTGACATGACACAGACATGACAAATGCTGTCTTAAGAGGGAACTTTCCCCGTTGACTCTTTGACCAATGCTGCATTTCCTGCGCCTCCTCTCTCCTGCCTGCCAGTCCAACGGAACTCCACACACGATAAAAATAACCACTCTGAGGGCCAGTCAGCACTCAGCGGGGCCCGCTCTGAAAACACAGGGTGCCCACATCGCCTGTTAGCAGCACCAGTTCTATTTGCAGAGACGTGCGCGTTGGGCAACAGTCAGAATCTGGCGGTGGGAATGGCGGGCCTCAGAATGCGGCAAAGCATTGTGGGAGGGGATCTTCGGGGAGCTGCGGGGTCTAACTGTTGCACCTTTGAGCACTTATTCCTAATTACTCCGTTTGTGCCTTCGACATTGCTAATGGTTCGCAGACGCGACGCACATGTGGAAGAGAGGCAGGGATGATGGAGTGCCACGCGGGGACACGCCGCACACCGATACCCTGCCCCGCTCGAGCGGCCGAGCAAAGAAAAACAGATGGAAATGAGCACCGGCACACTCCAGCAGACGTGTAAATATACGTATACACACACAGATGTGCATACAGGTTCGGGGACGTGAGCACAAAGGCACAGAGGCTGGAAGGGAAAACAAACACAGACGGCAGGGTTTTTGGGTAGCATTCGCACTCTCTTTAGCACGCATGGATAGGCTGTCACATCCAAACACACACACACATGCGCTCAGGCCAAGTATGTCCTCATCGCCAGCATGCGTAGATAAGTATATGTGTGCGCGAGTGTGTCCTCTCCGAGTCGACCACAATGCACAGCTGGCAGGGAGAGAGAGACTCGAGTGTGTCAGTGTGGTCAGGTCAGGGGCCCCGTCTCTCTCCACTTTCTCCATGTCCAAGTTCCCTCTCTTTGCCTTTTTCTTCCTCTTGTCCTCCCTTGTTTTTAACATCCTCGCTTTTTGGTCACATTTTGGCATGTTCATCTGTCTGTCTGTCTGCCCGTTTTCGTCCAGACACTGGGCCCTTCCCAGGTTTTGTCCCATTGCAAATATACAAACACATGGAAAGAGAGGAAGAAAGAAAGCAAGACTTCCTAGAACTGCAGAGACACATGCATTTAGATTCGTGCTCGACATGCGTTTTCGACCAAACGCACGGGAAAAGAGATAAACTCATTCTGTCCGTGTGTGCAAATTGTGTAGCAGTAGCCAGCTGCTGCTCACAAACATCGCCCTTCTCACCCTCCGCTGCTGGACATGCGTCTCGTGTGAGCGCCGACCACATTACAAACGCTCAAGCAAAACACTCGCTGTGAAATACCAAGCACGAAAGACCACAAAACACTGCAAACCGACTTATGTAAATACAATCATGTGTCAGGACAAAATGGTTGGGGTTTATCTTCGACAACAAAGACATGGGGGTGTCACTACGATACAAAGCACAAGCTGAATCTCCAAGTTGAGTTCTTAGTAAATGCCCAAAGAGTATTCTGCTCGTACTCATGTGGGTGAGTCATCAATTTATAGCCTTTTCTCCCCATGAAATCTTTCGTTATTTTGTTGCATTAAAGTCCTTCAGGGCTTCCTGGGATGCGTGATTTAGACTTTAAACCTTTTAAAACTTTATTGACATGACAGAGGATATACTAATCAGATTAAAAGTGCTCAGCGGTGCCAGCGGCAGAGTAAAATCGATGGAAGAGTGTGTTCCAAAAGCTGGTTCAATTCATACGTCGATTTTTATTTTACGCGTGTTGGGAGGTGACGGGACAGGAAAATGTCATGACCTTTGAGCAAAGTTTGGAAGTGTTTGTGTCTGTTTTGTGGAAAAATACAGGGAGTTTTGCTCTTGTGCCAAGAACAATCGCTTTTTTGGGGGTGGGTGTTGTGATGGTTTAAAATTTCAATCGTCTATACAGTCTGGGCCAAAAGTGACATTTGAAACTGAGAAATGTACTTATTGGTAAAAAAATAAACCTTTAAAAAACAAGCAGGTGATAATAAATCACGTGTTCTGTGGTGTGTGTTTGAACATGCACATTTCGTGTGATTAAATGTTGCTTTGTCTGCACGTGTGCACGTCTGATAGGCATGTTAATGGCCCGCAGCACCTTTCCAGACAGAACAAACACACCTGAGCATATTCTAGCCTGGTGATAAAAAATCTTTCATCAAGCCCTATTCATTTCTTTCCCTTTAAAAGAGCAAGAGCAACGTGTGATGGGGAGATCCCTGGATCAAACATAATTAGCCTGGACATTTGGCTCAAAGCTGCATGAAAGCCACTAAAAGATTGTGACTGTCAGCGTGCACCATTACAATGATTTATTCGCATCCAAGTGCGGTTCGGGGCTCGCCAAAAACGTCTTGATTTTCTGGATTGAAGAGCGAAATGACCTTCGGAACTGAAATAATTGGTTGTCTATGCGGGAGACGCTAAGTAGAAAATGTCACAATGCTCACAGACGGCAAAAACGATGTGGTTAAATCTGCATGAGGAGAACTGTGTCCCACATGGAAACAAAAGTGTCCTCGGCGAGAGCTTGGGAAGACATCACCATTGCTGAATGTTGCCTGAAGGACTAACAGAAAGCTAACACATGATCACATGCTCCCTTGATGATTCTGGCATCATGGCAATCATCATAGAAACGCAGAACCAAACAGAGGAACGGGAAAAAAAGCCACATTTTGGTTTTTTGCTAACATTCTGACCAATAATGCCCTGTGCATTGGGCATAACAATGCCATCAAACTCATCTCCATAACTCGTCATGACAGCCAAGGTTTTGTTTTTTCTGAGTGTGCCCTCCAGCTTGTTTACTGCTGGTTAGAAATTCAATCTCAAATCAAATAAATCCAAACAAGTGAAGCCACGTCTGGCTTGTCTTGGCAGTTCAGCCCCTGCTTCTCCTCCTGTAGGTTATTTGCTTTGCCCAATGAAGGGTGAAAATTACAGATGTGTTGAGTGTCTTTCGAAAAATTTGAACACGCCATGAAGGACGGCCGCAGAGCTTTGACGAGAAAGTTCAGGGAACACATAATGACACATAGCTGGTGGTGATGGTTGTTTTCTCCGATCGGCTGACTCATCTCTTCATGAACCGTAGGGAAGAGGAGCACTGTGGTAATAAAACCGGCACAGAGCCAGTAAAATCACAGATGTGTTTAAGCAAGTGGATACAATCCCACAGGAAGGAAGGTTTTCCTCTGAGGTTAAAGTCACAGATTAATGAAGTATCTGAACAACCGCACAGGACACCGAAGTGATGAGAGCTCAATGTGAACACGACCCACATGACTACTTCAAACATTCATTTTTGCCTTAAATGTTTTAAATAAATGGTCATGAAAACAGAAATTTTAATAAAATGATTAAATTCTGACAGTAAATTTTTATTTTACAGACATTCCTAGTTTTGTGTAACTTACAGAAAATGACTAGTAAAATCACAGGAAAAACAATTAATTTCTATGTTAGTTTTTACAAAAAGATCAAAACTGTAAATAATGTCAATGTTAAAAATTCTCAATTTTTATGTGTTTTTTATTTTTATTTATTTATTTATTTTTTACAAATATTGGTTCTAATTTGAATTAAAAAATGTATACTAAAGAATGAAAAATGAGAAAATATTATATATATATATATATATATATATATATTAGGGCTGGGACTTTAACACGTTAATTTTGATTAATTAATTACAGAAAAAATGCTTTAAATCATAAAAATAAACACATTTAATCGCACCTTCAGGTGCTGGTAATGCACCTGAAGTTCGTTTGCCAGCTGCAAAGATGCACAGGATGCACATAATTCATAGATATTGTGTTCATACGTCCATATAGCAATTTCTGTGCAGCGGAGCACGAGTATTTGGATCTCAAAATTATTATCCTTATACCACCACAATGACCGAATATTTGGATATTCGGATATTCTGGTCCATCCCTAATAATGCAAAAGAAAAGGGCGGCCTTGAGCTCTAAAAACATAAACAGGCTAGTTTGTCTCATTGACTGCCTTAAAAAGAAATATCCTTAGAGGTATCGTGAGGCCAATGGGTTTGTTGTTAAAAAGTGTTATGGCCGATATTTCAGCTATTTTTGTTTTGTTGTTTATCATTTGGTAGAACTGGCATTTTTTATTAATCTGTTGGTCCATTTACTTTTTAAAAAGATGCATTTTTTTACCATTTTTAGTGGTCAGGGTTTCCTGGAATGTACTTGAAATATGTTTTCAAGTGCTTAAGTTTATAAAAAGTCTTAAAATGTTGAATATAATAGCTGTAACTGTACTTTGAGTTTGCACTAATCAGTGAATGTAGTAGACACATGAAAAATGCACCGATAAATATAGATGATTGATTCAGTCGTCAAGCAAAATTTATTAGAATTGAAAAACTTTGCATATTGTGTGTCGTAAAAGGGTCATTGTTTAACCAAACCGTATCAGTTTCCTAAACCTAACCTTGTAGTTTTGGCGCCTAAACGTAACGAAACTTCTAGCAAGTAGTTATCATGGTGAAAGGTGTCAACCAAAGGGTGATATCTTCCTAAGTTTAACTGAATAGTTTTGGTCCCTTAATCTAACTAAACAAAAGAATGTGACCTCGGTCTCCTGGATGAGGGTCCTATTGCTGACTTATGCCACCATCCTTACATGGAATCTGTGATTCTTTCAAACCAAAGGCCTCTGCTACTACGTCACTAATGATAAATATGTTTGTTTCAGTTGAGTTGTATTGGAATGTAATTCTGGGGGCCAGGATTGCAATAAACAGGAAAATCGCATGTTCGTTTCATTTACAAGAACTGCAGCAAATATGGCACGACCCAGTCAAGAGATGCATTTTCAGTTGAAGCAGTATCGACTGTCTGTGATTTTGCTCATCTAGGAATCAGAGTTTATTCGAGCGTCTGCTGAATGCCTAATACCTAAATATGTAAATGAATCTTAATCTCTTTCTATCCCGAAGCCAGTCTTTAGTTTTAACAGTCAAAGTGACACTTAGGATAAATCATCAGGCAGGATCATAGGGTGATAATCCTCGAGTGAAAATGATTGTTTGCTAATGAGGGCAGCATACACTTAATACTCACACTGGCAGGCCCGAGGCCCGTCAGCAGTAGGCCAACGTGACCCAGTTTAAATCAACAGCTGACCCACTTCTTCCACTTGACCTGCTGAAACTGAACGTGCAGCAGGAGCCTGACGGCATCGTTGTCGTTAGCTTTGTTCACAGACCAGTGGTTGGACGTTCATGCACAATGCGTTAGACAGCGTGAAAATAAATATCAGGTTGTAGCCCACAAAAAGGAACTGTGTAAATGTTTCCAGTATTTGCAGTCGGCACGTACGCTGAAAATAGATAGGCAAGCCGCGTTTTTAATCTTAATGAATGTGGGCTACCACATTTATGGCACGAATGAGGACTTATCAATCACACATATGCTAAACGTCAGGTTAACCTAATATTTGAGGATGTGGATCATGAGTTTTATTGCAGTCTTAAGTGTGGTAATTATATGTTAAGACTTGCTTTGTTTGGAAAAATATTTTGCTTGGCTTTCTGCAGAGACCATATCTGTCTAAATGTTATATATAGTCATGATTATATATAATTAGCTGATATTTATGTGACTGTATCCAAAGTAAATGTGCTGAAATGAGGAATGAAAATAATGTTTTTTCATACCTTGTTATCATGTCCATAAGGTGCTTTTATATGCTGTAAAACATATCATGAGCAAAATATACATTCAGCTCCATGGCTGAGAGTTTCTACCTTGAGACTACAGTGTACCGAAGACAGTTTCCAAAAGACAAATTTGGACTTCCTGGGTTTCATATGTCACAAACCTGTGGAACCAATCCTGTTAGTTTTGCAAGGTGGGCCTTTCTGTATCATTCTTTTTCTTCAGAAGTGGTTTCCAGTTCAAACACACATACACCGATCAGGCAAAACATCATGAGTACCTGCCTAATATTGCGTTGGTCCCCCTCATGTGCTCAAAAATGCTCTGATCCATTTGCCACGGACAAGAGGACCTCTCAGGGTGTCCTATGGGGTCTGGAACCAGGACGTTGGCACTGGATCCTTTGGGTACTCTGGCTTGTGCAGTGGGGCTTCTGTCAATCAAACTTGTTCCACTGCATCCTGTTGATGCTTGATCAGAATGGGGTGTAGGAAGTTTGGAAGTCAAATCAACATGTTGGGTCATTGTCATGTTCCTCAACATGTTCCTGATTGTTTGATGTTTTTTCCATGTGGTGGGGTGCATTTTCCTGCGGGGGTAGACCAGTGACATGTGAGATTTTCATTTGCATGAGGGAGTGTGTTTGTTGTGGGACAATGTTTATTTGGGTGTCTAAGTCTCATCAACATGATGTCAAAATCCAAGGTTTTCCAGCAGAACAGCACATAGTACCAATATGATCAATGTTATTCACTTCATCTGTCAGTGGTCATAATGTTGTGGCTGATCGTAGTATATAGCTAAATTACAATTATCATTAAATTGCAACTTGCAGTAGTGCAACAGGAAGTAATTCTACAGTGTTTAAGCAGAGTTGTAGGTGAGTTGATGTGCTCAAGTAGTTAGTGAGGCTTTTAAATAATAATGGCTTTTTTTTTAGATGTTTTTGTTGATTATGTTGCTTTCTATTTCTATTTTAGTCTTTTGTCTATACACGTCTATTTTAGAGGTCATTCTGAAAAAAGGAACCAGAGAAAATTCTACAAGTGCTCACAGTGCAGCGTCATAAGCAAGCATGAACACACTTTTTTCATTTCAAAGCAAAGCCTACCAAGTTTTGCTGCCTTGCTGTCTCCTTCACCCGCGACAAACCGCTGATAAGCAACAACACCCTGCTCAAGGGCACTTTGGCAGCAAATTAAAGGAGCAGTTTTTTATTCCTCCCCATTAAGATTTTTCCGAGGACCAGAATTGAAACCAGCCATGTCCCAGCCCGAATCGTGCAAATTTCAACCTCCGCTCCCACGATGATGATGAAGTAAAGTTCAATGCAAACCAGATATAGAAAGCCTTGACATATTAGAGCTGATTTTAAACTTTTTTTCAGCACCAGGATGACTGACACTTTGTTTATACTTCTCCACAATCCGTGCTGTTAGTGTTTTAGACAGCATGTCAGGTCCTGCACAGCTTTTCATCACATCTGCGTCCAGTTACGGCAAATGTGTGTATATTTAAAGCCTATCGGTGAGCCTGATAGACGGCTGCTGGGAGCCATGCATGTCTGTGCATTGTCCGCGCAACTGACGTGCAGCCGAAGGTGCCTTGATGAGGACGTAACCTCTGCATAGATGGATATCTGGAGCTCACTGTGTGCTTTGCAGGCCTGTGTCGAAGTGTTAAACGCTAAGTCATAAATCAGCCGTGACACTACGGGCTGCTGATTGGTTTCAGCTGTTTCAGGAAGCACCAGAAGTATTAGCTGTTGTAGAAGTGGCACAATCGGTTACGGAGACAGATTTGTGTTGGTAAAGCGCAAAAACGACCACAGAAGCAAAAGAAAAGTGCAGCTACAAAGTGAAACATTGGGGTTATGTTTATATCTTGTTTGTTCATCCACACAATAACCAAAAGAAGCCATTATTTAAGAGTGCATCATCATCTTGTTTTGCACATCATCCCTGATCCAGACTGCGAACTGCACCATCGATCTCCTGCGGTGTTTACAGTTTCGTCATTGCTTTTGCATTTTACCACCCACGTGGGAACATCGCTTTGTTTTTCGCCGAAAAGTAAAGGCTAATATAATGGCACATTTACACTCGAGATCCAGCTCAAATTTTCTGCCGAGTTACACAAAAGAGGTTGCGGTGGCTTCCCGGAGTCAAAGCCATTGTGACCCGCCAAGAAATAGTCCCCTGTAAAACCGCATCATGTCGTGTTTATACTTTGGTTTTTGTGCAGATTAAACAAACACGAGTGAGTTTTAGCTGCTCTGTGACAGACATGAGAAAGCTGTTTCCACGCTTCCAGTATTTCTGTGAAGCTAAATGACTACATGACTGTACAGACACGACAGCAGTATTGATCTTCTCGTCTAGAATTTCAGCCAGATGTGAAGCTACACTTTAGCCCATGGAGTCTACACATTCTACCATCCATGTTTTGTTTCTGCACATGCAATCCTCATCCATGTGGGTGTGTGTAGACAGTGTATGAATCGCCTATATTTGTGCCTCCTTATACATGTATGTGAGTGTGTGTGTGTGTGCGACATGATGACTGTCCTGGGTAGTGTGTTGTTGTTGTGCGTGTTGCGTGCTGCTAAAGAGTTTATGTTATTCTGTCCCTCCTCTCTCCCTCGTTTACTGGCTATTCTGGGAAAATCCAAATTATAGTCTTTCAGCGTGTGGTTGGCTTGTGCGGTTCCAAATTTGTACTTTACCTACCCCTCCTGCTCCATCCCTCTCCCTCCGCCTTCCTTTATTTCCCCCCCCATCTCTCTCTCACTGTATATACCTCCCTCGCTCAAATGACACAAATCTTTGCATCTGTACTTTGCCGTTTTGGTAATTGACTTTAAATATACTCTGAATGCTTTCGTGATTTCATTTCAGTCTGAGCACCATGCCTGTTAGGCTAAAATATTGAAGCCAAGGTCCTTCGTGCTCTTTCTTTCTCACACTGTCCTTTTCCCCTCTCTTCCCTCCACATCTCTTGTTTTCTCCTCTTGTTGTTTTGTCCTGGTGCCTGTTGCTGTGTGGATGGAAGTCCTAAACACATCCATGTCTACTCTAAAAACATATCCTCCCTGTGGCTTTACTCGCCACTCAGTTTCAGCGCTTCCTGTCTCCCCCGCCCCCCTCCCTCTCGCTCGCCCGCCTGTAATTACTATCATAACCTATGGATGTGCAACCCCCCTCTCCGTTCACAAAATGGGTATTTTCAGTCTCGAGTCTAAGTTTTTTTCTTTCTTTCAGATGATGACTATTTGTGTGAGGATTTATGCAAATGCTCATTTAGTGGGTCTCTTTGCTTACATAATTACTCAGCTCTATTCCTGCTACCTGTTAAATCTATTCCGGCCTTCTAAATGACCCTGCACACACATGAGATATCGGACATGAAATGGGTCGGGTCACTGGATTAAAATGACAGAATGAAAATTAAAACTCTACGGATGCTGCACCTCTGAAACGGCTCATTGCTTTGGCACACTAATGCGCCCTCGGAGGCTTTTGGCAGTGCTTTGTAATCATCGCCGCATATTTTTAACATTTCAAAAAGTTCACTTTTTTATCTTGACCTTAAACGACATGACGCGCTGGGACGCTTTGAGCCTCCTTCTGATGAGGCAATGCAAAGCAATTTGTTAGTTTTCTCTCACAGATGTGGCGGACATCTGAGCTTCATAAATGTCCAAATGAAAGTGTTCAAGTTGGCAAACTGAGTCACCAGCTTTGATTTATTTTTTGCAGCTCTGGAAGGGCATCTTCATCAAACGTGCACACACAAGCCTGCTCCCAGAGGAGTCCTACGCTGCTTTTACTTTACATTTTGCATAAATCGTGTTTTTATTAGCCTGACATAAGCATATATGAGTGGTACCTAAATCCAGGCTATTGCACTTTGACATGGAACAATCTGGATGTGCTCAGTACAGATTATGTTATGAGGACCATCTCTGCTGCAGCACACCACGTCATAAGGCTTTATCCACAAATAGCACATAGAATCTGTTTGATAAATTCTCATGGTTGGTGCATCTAATTTTAGATAGATCAGATTATAAACTTCTTGGTAGTTAAGCAGACAATCTCCTTTAGTTCAAGTCTGTTTTTTTCTGGTCTCTTGCTTTTTAGTCGCAGTGAAAGGCGACTGGGTCATTCGCCATCTGAAGTGACCAGCTGCCTCATTCTTTCCTTGTCCTTCTCCGGCCCTGTGGCCCCAATCCATGTCTTCCTGTGGCGCTTGGCTACTGTTTACCACTTCTGACTGCTGTCTGCTTGTGCGTTTTCCCCCCCTTGTGTGTAGAAGGCCGAAAACGCATGATGAGTGCTCACCATTCACCCCTGTAATCCTGCGGAGGAGAGAAAGGGGGGGAGAGGCAGCCTCGAGGCCAAGCCCTGCTGGTATGACCGAACGCTGTGTGACATTCTCAGCAACATCCCCTCCGGCTCTGCATGACAGCAGCGGCGGTCACTGTTTTGCCTTCTCTTCCTCCCTCCTTCTCGGCTTTTCTGGGCAAAAAAGAAATGAACGATGTTTAGCTCAGTTCCATGGTTACACACAATAAATAAATAAATCTGCATAATTACGTAAGTGGTGTTTTGCTGAACTGCTGCCAAGAGTACTGCGAGTCAAGCGCTGATGTTAGCTCTCATTAAGGGTGGCACTAAGCTCTCCTCAAAGTTCAGGGGAAAAAAAACAGCTCATCAACAGCTATTTTTTTCACCTTTATGCAGATGTGGAAAAAAATATATTCAGTCATGGGATGCACACTGCATATGTACCGGTTTTGACTGCACCATGTGCGATTTCACAAGCTGGAATCAACTGGAGAGACAAGAGCTTCTGTTCACCTGATGTCTTATCTCAGACCAGAAGCCGGTTAGGGAAGCAAGTTCATTTTTTCCATCCACCTTGAAAAACTCAACTCCAATCCTGTTATTTTGTTCCTTTTTATTTCTTTTTCCAACATTTTTTTATTCAGTGCGGCTTCTGCAAATCTCACCCTTCACCCTTGCAGAGCTCCCTCTTCCATCACAACACTTTCTTTTCTGCCTTTAACCCTCTTCTGCCTCTCACTGCTTCTTCCCATCTCCTTTGCCTTTCCACACTTCCATCACTGCCTTTCTCTCCCTCTTTCCCCTCCTTCTTCCCCTGCCTTGGTTTGGTGAAAGGGGGCTTTATCAGTAGTCCTGAATGCTGCAGGTCCACTGGAAGCACGGACAATAGGCCCATCATCAGAGGAAAGCAGAGCCCATGAAGGAGGAACAAAGACCCTCAGCCCAAGTGGGCCCCATTTTGCACCTCCACAACAGCCTCCACTGCCCCTGCATACTGTGTGTGTGTGTTTGGGGAAAAAATGTGTGTTGTTGCCTGTATAAGAAGGCAGGTGCTGCCCCTTGGGATTTCTGTATTATGGATCTGTTCCTCCAAAATGGCTTACCTTTTAGCTATCATTTTTAAACAGGCTGCATTCTCCTGCTGTTGCTACACATTCATGATTGTCCAAATGCATCTTTCTGCATGGCCTCCTGTGCATCCTCTCCACTATGCATCATACTCTCTGGTTTGTTAGTGTGTCATAACCCTGAGCAGTTCCCCCGAGGAAGGGTTACATGCTCTTCTGTCTTTTGCAGTGACATGACAATACATGCAGCCGTCATGAATATGCATCCTCACTTGTTGTCTTCTCAGGGGAGCAGGTGGTTCATTTAAAGAAAAAAGCATGTTTGTGCAGGAAAAGCTGTTTGTGTGAGTGGAGTGCGCGACAAGTTCTGTCTGTTGAACAGGTTTTTTCAGCGGAAAGTGACTGAACATGACAGCGTTGGCAAAGAGCTCCACTGTTCTTCCATTTGTTGAGGCTGCTGAAGAGGTGTGAACCCATATGCTGCACACATTATAGAAACAAACATTGTGGTCCTTAAATAATCTCTTGAACTGTTTATCGTTGCTAGAATTTACTCAGAGTTCTGCAGCTAATGTAGTTGCTAACCTTCACGACATCCATTTACGTACATAAATAACATCATCAGCGTGGCAGTATTTACCATGTTCACCATGTGTGTTTAGCATGTTAGCATGCTAACATTTACTGATTACTAGCAAATGCGAAACACAACTGACACTGATTTATATTTCATCAGTTCACCATGTTTCAGCCATAAAAAATATTGCTGGCGCTTGTTTATCTAGAGCTTTTAACCCTATCACATGATCTTCATCAGGAAAACGTCAGGGTGGATTTCTATCAAACTCGTATTTCCAGTGTCAGAAAAACACTTTGTTGACTTTTGCCAACATGACAACACAGCTCTGTCAAAAATAACCACTGAGCATGTCAATAAATAGGCTGCACCTCTATGACAACAGACACTGATAAAAGTAAAAAATTTAGTAAGTGGACCCTGATCTGGGATTGTTTCAGATAAATTGTTTGTTCTTGGCCTTATTTTCCAATATCTTAATGTTGGATTCAATGAGGTTGCATCAAAATAATGACTTTATCTTTCTATTCCTGACTAAATCTCATATGTTGTCTTATTTTGCAGACGTACTGGCATGTTGTCAGTAAACCTAAACCTAATATCCAACAGAATACTAACACACTAATCTGAGGCTGGACTGAAAATAGTGGCAATGTAAAGTCAAGGTTCAAGGTGTTGATGTATTACTTGCTGGAGGGTGTTTGAATGGCAACATACTAAGGTTAGACAAAGTCATTTATCCAGTCCACAGTCCAATCCAGTATACTGGATGGGTCAAGCACCCCACAGAAGTCCTGCATCTGAAGAAAAACACCAATCAGTGCATGCAGGAAAGAATCACTGACTATCAACCATTAGAAAAGAACACCTACATTTTGTTTACATCTCAAATCAAGCCCACAAGACCTGAAGCCCCCCAAAAATCCCATCTATCAGCTGATCCTGAGTCTGAGTGATCAGATAATCAACCTTAGACTAACACTGCTCTCCAATCACTCATCAGACTAAGCCAACTTATTACACTAACAAAACATGCTTATCTGGGACAGTCACTATCTGGCCCTGAACCATGCATGTATATTGGCAGAACATCTCTTTACAGATTATCTCTTTATTAAAGAGTCAGTGACCACAGCTGAGCCACAGAGGAGGGTCGACACAAGAAGTCATGGCAACAGACAGAGGAAACAGTCTGTGATCACTGCACAACAGGTGAAGTAGAGATGGAAGTACACCTCTTAGAGATGTGACAAATACAATATTATAGGACAAGAATACTTTTAAACATTAGACTTGTTGATCCTAAACGTCACAGAACTAAATGAAAAGCAACAAAATCTATCAGGAGAGGGACACACACACACCTAGCTTCACCATCCTTGATGCTTTTCTGCAGTTGTTAACCTGATATTCATATCAATAAAGCAGACTACTTAAAAATTCTATAGTATTTCAGGTAATAGGTTTCTGGTGCATTTAAGCTGGGACAAAAATAACTGCACGGTGGTTCGGTGGTTAGCAGCGTCGTCTCACAGCTAGAAGATCCCCGGTTTGCATCCCGGCTAGAACGCCTGGGATGTTTCTGCGTGGAGTTTGCATGTTCTCCCTGTGCAGCACGGGTTTTCACCGGGTACTCCTCCCACAGTCCAAAAACATGCTGAGGTTAATTGATGATTCTAGATTGTCCGTAGGTGTGTTAGTGTGCTTGGTTCTCTGTCTCTATGTGTAGCCCTGTGATAGGCTGGCAACCTGTCCAAGGTGTCCCCTGCTTTCGCCCGAGCCAGCTGGGATAGGACCCCGAACCCCCCCACCCCGTGACCCTACAGAGGATTAAGCGGTGTATAGACAATGGATGGATGGATGTATGGATGGAAAAAATAACCAACCTGATCAAACAATTCTCTTGCCAAAAAGCAGAACAGCAAGATAAAGTTGGTCTTCACAAGCAGGTGGATAACCCAGTGCTACTCTAACAGCTTTGTCTGGAACTAACTACTGTTAAATTCAAGTACTAACTCACAGTTAAGAGTGTCATTAGTTTCTACATAAATTTTTAACCTCCACCGTGGTTTTATTATATGTACAAATGCTATTATGAAAGAAGGTATGTCACTAAAGCAGGACATGTCACAAATTTGCTTTCCGCCACGAACAGCTGCTGCAGCATTTGACATTTATTTCTAAAGGTACATTGCAGACCTGTGTGTTATTTCTCCAGAGAAAATCTGACTCTGAATGTATAAAATAGCTACAGCTGCAGCCGCCACAGCAGTGAGAGATTATTCTTTCACAGTCTGTTGATATTGTGCAATAGTATTTAATATTGAAGGGAGGTTTAAGGTCGTAGACATCAGCTGACCTTAATGGGCAGAGCTGTTTTATACACTGAAACACTCATTAATGTCCATTATGCTGGCAAACACTTCTTTTGACCTGGTGTGAATTATTCTCTTTATGGGAGGTTGTAAGGCCACTCAGTATTTTTTGCTCTCATTATAAGAAAAAGGCGCAAATTACATGCTGCAGACTCTATGTATATTTATATATATTTATGTGTGTGTGTGTGTCTGCTTAGTTGTGCGAGTGATTTACTCCATAAATATTAGTTTACTATTTCTATGCTTTTTGAATATGTCCGTCTCAGCCTGCCGGTGTGATGGCGGATGCTCGGGGGCCGACCCGGAGCAGAGGTCTTTCTATTTCTGAAAACAGACAGGATGCGGGCAGCATATTATGCCGCCCACAGAACGGCACACATGCATTCGACCTCTGACCCAAGGCCATTTCAAATCATTATCTGCTAGCTTAAGAGCAAAGGCTAATCCTCACTGTGTTTACCACACAACTGGAACAACAGCTGGATGGCCTTTTTGCAGCCTCCCCTGGACCTCTTGTTAGGCTGATACATATGGATGCTCTCTGGGATGATGTGCTTCCATTTGGATTTTCACCAATGGGCTTCTAGGAGGCATTAGTACATGTATAGTAAGCTACGTTCATCTCAGGATATATGAGGGGCTCAGCTTGGTCTGCTGTCCTAAATCATCCCATTGCTATTGGCAAATTTCACTGTTTCAGTGAAAAATCGTATTAGTGACGGATTAATCAGAGCATCCATGATGGCCACTCAGGGTGCGGGTACTATGAGGCTTTGCTCAGGCTACCTTGCTGGTGGTCTGCATTAATGGATTGCTGATCTCGGTGCAGCAGAGCCTGCTGTCTCAAGCAGCAGGGAAAAAGGCTTGTGGAAAGCAAAGTAAGTGCTCAGTAAAATTAATTAACATGTGCTTATCAAACAGGGTGGCACTAGATGTAGTGACTACTTGCAAATCATAGGAAACGCATAATATGCAACCCTGCAAACCTGTCTCCCAAAAGACAGGCTTTGCAAATGTCTGCTTGGATCATGCAGAGGCAACATTTTTGATTTTGAATGAAGTGCTACATTTGTCAACCGCACCAGAATTGCAGGGAGGTGATTGGTGTGGGCAAAGAAGTGCTGGACTTTGACACCAAAATCTGGGATTTGCATCCTGAGCCCTGGTTATGTTGAGGCATCAAAAAACTCTGGTTACTGTTAGGGAAAGATCCTAGTTTTGCTTACATGTGTATAAACTTTGCCATGTTGACATTTCTGTATTAAACCAGGCCATGATCTTTCACTTACACTAACCAAGTGCTGTACATATCCCCTAAAAGTTTCTACAAGCAGATATAAAAGTGCAAGCTTAGACGTTTTGGTGGAAAAAACATGAACGCAGAACACTGTAAGTGAAGAATTTACTGATACATTTAGTATTACGGTTATTGCAACTTGCCAGACATGCTATGAGTTTAAATCCCTAACTATTTTGGGGCATTTTTATGCTTCTGTCACAGTTTTACTCACCTTTGGCTCATTTTTCACTGCACTATAAAGTCCGGCACCTCTATGGAAACAGCACAGTCATGGTGAGAAGAAGGAAGAACTGAAAAAGGTCTTTTGTGCAATATGATGCAGTTAGCCATAAATCATGTAAAGAAAACAATAAACTAAGTATATTTCACACTACTCTGCAAATCAAGTTTCAAAAGATGTTCCACCATTCAAGTACTCTGTATACATTTTTGAGTCGTGTTGCATTTATTGTGTTGATCAAGAGTGTTTATTTTTCTCTTAATCTCTTAATTTGTCTCCTCTCTGTTCTGTGGTAACACAGCCTACAGTTCACCTGAAAAGTCTCAGAGTATTTGACATATGACTGTTGATTACCTCCGCCAAGGAGATTATGTTTTTGCCAGTGTTGGTTTGTTTCTTTGTGTGCAAAATAACTCGAAAAGTGATGGACAGATTTTGATGAAATTTTCAGGAAATGTGTAAAACGGGTCAAGGAAGAAATGAAGAAATTTTGGGACTGATCTGGATCACCGTCTCGATCCAGGAATATTTTTTTAATGTAAGTGTAACTGGGTGGACAATTAGATGTGGTTAACTCTAAAAGCCACCAGAGGGCACTCTTGTTTTTGGGGTAACCCCCTGTGACCGCATGAGATTTTGGGGCTCCACGCGACAAACACCAACAATGGCGGAGTTCTCTTTTCTCCCTGAGCGACATACGCACGGTTGGGCCGGCATTCTTATCTCCGGTTGTCTTAGAAGCTGGGAGGCTGTTAGGAGCTACAGGCCACGCCTGCTCATTAGGTCAGATGGGGTGAAGGCCCTTTTGTCGGTAGGATATTTCAACTGTATGTAATTACATTTGTATCTGTAACATTCCATACAAAATATGTGAATTGGGAGATTGTGTTGGGGGTGGACTGAAACTCCTTGGCGGAGGTATGCACTCTGTGAGTGCTTTTCTAGTTGTTGCTGTATCAGCCATGGATTCTCAGTTGTGCCAAGGAGTGCAGAATTTTTTTTTTAGTTTTTTACAGAATCTGTTCAGAGAAAGTGGTTTGTTTTAGGCAAAACTGTTAAGACACATGTAGTGTGTCACGATTTTAAGCTCAAATTTGGTTCATTTTCCCGACATCCCGACATAACTATAAGTCACACATGCTTCATTCAAGGTCTGCCAGACAGTTCAAAATCTGACAATTCTTTCTTTTTTCCTCAGTTTCTGGCTCTGATTAATATTGAATTTATTTTATTAATAGTGACATGACTTTTTAAACCCAACAGCAGGTGTTTTTGGGTTCAGAGGATCAATAAGCAACATTTTCTCAGTAAGCCTGTTGTAAACCAGCTCAAATTACATCTCTTTCGTAGCATATTTGCTGTTTATTAGTTGTATTCACATGTAAATTATAGCATAAAGTGTTGCAATAAAGCAGTGCGTTCCATTTTCTGCTTTGGTAGAAGATTGGTACAACATATATAGATGTTTTGGAGCAAAATCATGTGTAATATGTCACCAAAATAAGAAAAATAAATACTTTTTTGGGGGAAATGACACTTCTTTACTCCCCTGCTGAGCATTCTACGAGGTGTTCAATTCCACTGTCATATGTGTGCATTAAAAATGAAGTTACTACCAGCTAGTTAGTTGTTTAGTATAGCTTATTATATGTTCTAAACACCAATTTAGCCAAGCTCTACAGATGCTGAACCAGAGCACCTTTTTGCAAGACACTGACAAACACTTCTCTTTGTCTTCGTTCCTTTGAACTGATTTTGTGAGGTTGTTTTTTTGACGTGGGAAGTCAAGTTCACATATTTCTAGATGTTGAGGTGCTTTAAGACATTACAGCTGTAGGGGAATTTTAAAAATAATGCTAAATGATTGAGTGTTCTTTGTTTTTTTTATTTTTTTTTATTTGACCAAATACAAAAAGAGGATCTTTAAAAGTAAAAAAAAAAAAAAAAAAAACTCCCACAGGTTCTGACATTTTGAAAAAAAAACACCTACATATTATGAAATTGTGGCTAATGGTAAAATTCCACTTACGAATGCCAAAGCTGTGAACCATCTAAGCATGAGTCTCTCAAAAACAATCAACACAACCCCATTTACAGGCATCGTATAACAAATTCACTTCAAAAAGGCAAGGGTGCAGGCATATTTGTTATGTAAAGAGAATTTTAGTTTACCACTGCTAACCCCATCTCTAGTTATGTCATAATAATGTGAAAGGAATAAAGATAATAACTTGACAGAAATATCAGCTGAAAAGTCAGGGTTATTTTTATTCCGTTTCACTGAGACGTGTCTCTAAGTGAGCAGGGATTGTGTAACAGCTCTTCCAGGACAGGTGAACCATGTAACCATGTTCTGACTTGTTTTCATTCTGTTGAATAAGTACTGCCTTGAGCTTGTATCCGCACGCACGCTCACATAAGCGCAATTTTCACTGAACTCACTCAAACAAGCCTCTACTGACACAGGCACTTTTAAAACATCATTCCTTTGAATTCGTCTCTGCATCTTCTCCATTTGCTTTTTCACTAACTCCTTTATTTAAAAATAAAAAAAGCAAAACACACTGCACAGGGCTGCTGCTGATCTGTGTATTTACTTCCATTTGACCCTCCCGCTTAGTGAAATCAACACATTTTCATAACACATCGTAACGGTCTAAGAGGGCTTAACACCGAGCACGTCTGGCCAAAGGTCACAACACCAGACTTCCTCCATATACACTAGATGATTACGGCTAAAAGGCCAGATAAGGGCTTTTCGTCTTTTTTTCTTTCAACACTGAAGTTTCTATTTTAAAAAACTGCTCTAAATCTAATAGGGTGTAGTTGAGGATAGCAGCATTAGCAGTGTGGGGATAAACCAAAGCTGTGCCTGGAAGTCATCTGTGTCTGTCAGTGCCTATTCAGGGACCCCCGATGCCACAGCGGGAGCGAGGTTTGTTCCGGGTCATTTGCGGGGAAATGAACTCGGATGACAGTCTCTTTTATTTAAATCGCGTAGAAAATGGCTAAGAAAGAAATACTTGAGAATCATTATCATTCGTCATGGAAGTGGAATAAGATATGTTGAGAGTAAAAACTTGGATCCATTAGAGACTGCTCTAATTAAAAGTGCGAAGTAACATTTTAGCCTAATTAATCTTTAAAATTACTTTTGGGATCACAGTTTTCAGAATGAGTTGCTAACGCTTCCAGAGTGTCTCATAATGACTGAAAAACACACAGTTCCAAAGTCTCATTGAAATGAAAGAAAACACACATGCATGAGCAGCAGCATCCTCTGAGACAGCAAACAAAGGTTTTTCAGATATGCCTTAACTACAGCTGATGATCTCAGTCATAATTTAAGTAGTTGTTTATATGAAGGTATCGTGATTAATTTGACAGCTTTGACATAATTGAACAAATGAATAGAAACTCTCAGTGTGCATGTGTAAAATTGAGCCTTTCGGGAGAAAACACTTGTCAAATGACTTTAATTACAACTAAACAAATCAAGTTTGAAATATTTTCATTCTGCATGAAACATGGCTGGACTTTTCCTTCACTTTAATTTGCTGCTTTCTCTTCAACACTTGCACATACTTATTATTTTGAGATGGCAAACACCAAGAACAAAAATCTGAACGCTGTATCAATGCTACATAAATGGAACTGAGATTGCAAATCATTTAAGTGATTATTTAAGACACCAAAACATGGCTTGTGGCATTAAAATGCTCCCATTAACAACTTTGGTAAAGTATGAAATTACCATATTGTTAATTGTGAATTCATCAAAGTCTAAAAACCAAAAACCATGCTGTCCAAAAATGTACTAGCACTAGAATGAGTTGTGTTAGGAGATGGTGGAAACCAAAAACGGAGCTAGAAACAAGCCTAAAAATTGAGAAGATAAGTCTTGAGGAGTACTAATGAATAAGTGAAAGCCTTTTGTAGCTGCAGAGGGGATTTAACAGCTAACTCAAGTTTAGTTGGCTGTTAGCAGTTTTATGCTTTAGTTAACTTTGCTAAAGCATAAAACTGCCTTATAGGTAACTGTAGATTTAGCAAAGACCAATAACTATACTGACCAAATATAAACCAGACAAAATGAATGACTAGCTGCTAAACATATTGGAGGTTTTTGCACAGAGAGACAGACAAAACAAGCATACAAGTCGAAAAGATAAATCTTGTGGAGTACTAATAAAACTAGTGAGGGCCTTTTGCAGCTGCAGAGGGGACTTAACGGCTAACTCAAGCTGGAGCTGAAGAAAAAAAGACAAATTATAGTAAGTGAGTAATGTTACTAGACAAATGTAACCCACTTCTTAACATCCGTTGCTTGGAGCTCTATTAGCTGCTATCATAACACACCTGGTAAAGATGCATTGTGAGACATTGAGTGGCTTGTTTATCATTATTTATATGTATAAGACACTAAAACATACTGGCCCCAGCACCTTTCTGTTGGTTTTGTTGAATTGATGTCATGGTTGTGGCATTAAACTCCACCATTTGTAACTTTGTTAAGGCTTAAACTGCCATATAGGTAGCTGTATATTTAGACCAAAAACAAAAAACCATAAGGACCAAATAAAAACCAGACAAAATGAATGACATAGTAGAGCATTTTGCAACTGGAAGGGCAAACATTTGCCTAAAGAGATGGTGGAGACCAAAAACAGAGCTAAAAACAAGGCTAAAAGTTGAGTCTTGAGGAGTACTAATGCATAAGTGAAAGACTTTTGGAGCTGCAGAGGGAAGTCCAGAGCTAACTCAAGTTGTAACTGTAGACAAAAGACAAAATAGGGTTAGTAAGCAAATAAGTAAAGTAACTACACATGTGTAACCCACTCCTCAATGTCAGTGACATTAGCTGCTTTTATCACAACCTACCTGGTCAAGTTGCATTGTGGCACATTGACAAGCACAGTTTTCCAGGGAAGTATGTACTTTTTTCTCCCCTCAGAAGAGCCCTGCAAGAGGTTCTGCAGCGGCGTTCTTGTGGTCAGAACTTGCACAAAGGTTTGAGCTGCCCTAAAATGGTAAAAATAAATAAATAAATGGCTCCATGTTATAGGAGTACCGTGGTAAATGATGGAGAAGACCTTTCGTGGTAATATTTCTCTGTATCTGCTGGGCGTCCACAAGCATAAAACGTGCTCATTGTTCCAAGACACATATGTTATTGCAGCTTTATGGTTTGTGTTAGCAGTAATATTCATGTAGCTATGATGTGCTGTCTAAACTCCAAGCTCACTCGCATGAAGAATGAATCTTCATGGTCTAATATATTCTGTATATTTGATGTCAGAGGGGTTTAACAGGGTCTTTTGCATCATCTGGCCTGCAGCTGACACGCAACACATCATGCTGGTGCAGCGTAATTGACTCTTTTTCTGGGTTGATCGATGGTCATGGAAGTGATTAGTGGCCTATAGGACGACCTTCCTACCCACATAAATCCTGACTGGATAGACCGTCAAAAGTTGTTCTGTCCAACTCACTAACCCCTTCAACCTTCTTAAGAGATGTTCGAGTGGATCAGTTTTTCCTCAAGTGTAAATCAACCCGTTGAGGAGTTGGTTTAAGGGGGAGTGATGAACGTCTGTGTTGATTTTATTGGATCATATTTTAAATATAAGCCTCCTGATGCACTGTGGCTGACTTTGGATGGGGTTTTTCCCGTATGAAACATACCGCATGTGCCACAGCATTACATGTAGTGTGCAAAGTGAAAGTCATCCTTTATTTGAGTCCCAGCCTCCCTCAGTGTTTACTGAAACTCGCAGATATAAAGGCAAGGGTTTGATTAGGCACAGGTGTGGCTTGTTAAAGGCTGGACCTCTGCTGGCTTCCAACCAGCAGTCATGCTGCGTTCACGTCATGTTGGGTTTACTGTAAATACAAGCTGCCAGCTGGGCAAAAATGTTCATTTTTAAGTAGGACATGCTTCAAACACAGATGTTGCGAGTCTAAAATTGGAAAAAAAAAGTTATATGATTGCAAAGAGTTTATTCTAATGATGAGAAGGCTGTCAGCCTTTGGATTACATGGCTGATTTGTAAAAATAACTTATTGTGTGTAGATTTTGAACAATTTCAAGTTGGAGAAGCAAGATGTCACTCTGTTCTTTTACATCATTTTCTATCATTTTGTAGTCTGTGGAGTTCACAAGTCTTACGTGCTGCGACAAAAAGGCATTTGGCTTATTATACTGCAGATTATTCAAGCTGCAGTATGAGAAAGAGGTCTCTGCTGAAACCAATGCATAGCCAATGAAACATGATGAAAATGATGACAACCTATATATGTAGATTGTTTGTTCAATCCCATCATCAAACCGTGTTCTGTGTGGTCGTGTTTCACTTTGAATGTTTTTAAATGACACACGCTGTCTGTCTGACTTTGTGTCAGAGTCCGTGAAACTAGAAAAACATTGAAGGAACTGAAAGACATTTGCAAAATTAGCTTGTCAATATGACATTTGGGAAAACATTGCTCAAGGGAAGTGAGTCAGGATACCTTGTGACATCCGAGGCAGCCAGTGGATGTAAGTGGGTTTGACACATGCTCGCACAAGGTAAAAAATATTGTTATGAAGAGCATCAAGCTTTAATAAAAATCCCTCCCTCATATCAGTATTTCGTCTTCAGACTCAATTTAGCAATCAAGTCTGCTCATGACAAAATCAATGTGTCATATAAACAGCCTGATCTATGTGATCTTATCCAGCTGAATTTATGGCTCCCACACAGACTTGGCTGACTCCTGACACGTTTCCTCCAGAGTGAGTTTGCATTTGTGGAACACAAGTACAGAGTGGATTCCCATGAAGGTTGGTAAAAACCATAGAATTCATAGAAAATAAAGGCCACCATGTCACCCACTGGTATGTGGACTTTGAAGCAATGACAGTTTTTGCTCTTTTAAATTTTTAAAATCAGATTGCAAGCTCGAGGGCAGTACACACACCAGTTAAACCAACCCAGTCTCCACAAAATTACTTTCCTATACAACTAAACTGCATTCTCAATTTTGTTTTGAAGGGAATGTGTTTTCTGCCAGAATCTGTTTGTTTGTAACATATTTTCTAATCAGTGTTCCTTTTCAGGCAACCCAGAAAAGGTACTTCAAACATATAGTAAAAAAGTTGTATTTTAACCCAAACATGACCGTTTTTCCAACTGTAACCAAGTAATTTTGGTGCCTAAACCCAACCAGAAAATTAGTACAAATCAAAAGTAAACAAAAAACATAAAAGAAAACTTAATTCTGACACTGATAGATGCAACTCCTGGTCTTCTAGGTGAAAGGTCCATGCCACCGACCACTGCTAGTACCTTCCAACACGGAGTTTGTCATTCTTTTAAATTGCCACCTTTCCCATCACATCACAGCTCACAAACTATTGTATTTCTTAACAAAGCTCTGTTCCCCTCAAAATGTATTTGAGAATGCAATTTAGTTGTATAGGAACATAATTTTGTGGAGACAGGGTTGGTTAAGCACAATGTAGATAGAGTCTAAAACAAATTGAGCTATATTGTCGATTTTACTCTAAATGGGACCTTAGTTTCCAAAGTTAACACCATGCTGTATTGAAGGAGACTTGAAACTAGCAACTGAGACCATAAACTTAAGAGGAAAATGTTTACTGAGGTAAGAAAATCCAGAGAGAAGTATTGATATTGTCTTATATTTTGCAACAAGAGGAGTTAGGGTTAGGGTAAGGCTAACCCTAACCCTAAGGGATGTCGTAAAAGAAGTTGAGTCACTGACCAAAACAGATAAAATACATCTTCTTTAAATTGGATTCCTAGATTTGTTTGAGGAACCAGACAGGATGTACTGTCCCAGCAGCCTTCTCTAAGTTATAAACAGCATTATCTGCTTCCTTTTGATACTTATTTGTATCAGTCTGAAACATCCTGAATCATTCAGCCTGACATAAATACTCTGTCACAACATCTTTTTTGGAGACAAGCATTAGCTATTCCTGGGCTTAGGTTTTGACCAGATGCTCAAAGTGTGGGCACATATCTGCACACACACACACACACACACACACACGAGGGCTGTTTTGCAGGTCCCCAGCTGCTGAGTGCCGTGCAGATGTAACGACCAGAAATGAGGGATTATGGCTAAATGTGAAGGCAGAGAGGGGAAGACGAGGACGACGGGGGTGATCAGGGAGCAGAGTGGAGATTGGACAGAAGGTACGACTGTCTAAAGAGAAGACAAGGGTTAAGAAGTGTTGGAAGAAATGCAACCCCATGATGGAAAGATTAACCACGGGATGAGAGGCCGCAGGCAAAGAGCACAGGGTGAGATGAAATTAGAGAAAATGTCACAAAGAAAATGAACAGATTTTTTTTAGAAAAAAACAAGCCCCGAGGGAAGCTCAAAGAATCAACTTTCCCATTACAAATTTGATTACAAATTCATTGATTTCCTTGACTTTCTCACAAGGCTGTGTTGGCACATGCAAGAAGAAGCTGTAGTTAAAGCATCTTTAAAATCACATCCATTAATACACTCACACATAGGAGAAAGCTTCTGCAAAACAGCAGCACAGCTTTCTGCAGATTCAAATCTGTTTTCTATAATTCATAAGATTTATCCTCTTAAATGGAAAAACAGTTTACATCAGGAAAAAAGGGGGTTTTTGCTGATATGCTTATAAATGTAATACATATAGAAGACCGTAAATAGGACAATGCATTCTGCAGCCTCATATCTACCACTATTTCTTCTCGCTCGGGGTTACAGTCAAAATCCGGCCCTCTTTAATATTTAAAACATTTTCACACTCACACACACACACTCACACACACACACGCACACGCACATACACACATGCTGCAAGTACTAGAGGCTGCTGCAAACGGCAAATGTGGTCTGCTTGATATTCTGTGATAACTTTCCCCCACTTGTCAACACATTAGTCAACTGATCAGGAGAGGATTGGCAAGAGCCCAAATTAATGTGCACAAAAGCAAAGCCCTCTAGGAAGCTTAACGCCGCTCTAATTAAGATGCACATTCACATTTTCCTCCTTCTTTTACCAACATGTCCAAGAAAGTCTGTTTCCCTAAAACCTTAAATTAGTGAGCTGTCTTTGTAAAATTAGGAATTTTCATTAAATTCAGAAGTGTTCAGTGAAGTTTGCATCTATCTCAAGGAGGCCACATTGTTCAGGCTTTTCAGGTTTAAATTTTAACATGACTCTGATTGCTTCGAGGGCCAATCATCAGCTCAAAAGAGATTATTAATGAGGCTGCATGCCGACCCCGCAGATCTGTCTCACCCCAAGTGCAGCATGTATCAGATCAGCAGCTGTGAAACATAATAAATTGAACACTTGGAGATCACACTTGTTAACTGCCTCGATCACTTGCTTACATCACTACCAGTCACACCAGCTTCCATTTCCCTGCCAGTGTCATTGTTGCCAGAGCTGGCATCATATTTCCCAGGGGATTAAATGATGTCAGAATCCGAAAAATATCTCCTCACCTATTCTTGGCACAGAACCACACCTAGATCTGTTTCTGTCGGTGGAGGAGGAGTGTTGACTCACAGTGACCTGAAGCTGGAGGACTGTCAAGTCAAATCCGAAATCCTGGGAAGATGGAAGGAGTCCCATTAGGATACTTTGAGAGCAGAGAACACAGATATGAACTGCACCGATCAGGCATAACATTATGACCACCTGCTTAATATTGTGTTGGTCGTCCTTATGTGCTCAAAAATGCTCTGAACCATTGGACATGGACAAGAGGAACTCTCAGGGTGTCCTATGGGGTCTGGAACCAGGATGCTGGCAGTGGATCCTTTGGGTACTCTAGGTTGTGCAGTGGGACCTCTGTCAGTCAAACTTGTTCCACTGCATCCTGTTGATGCTTGATCACAATGGGGTGTAGGAAGTTTGGAGGTCAAATCAACATCCATCCATCCATTATCTGTACACCGCTTAATCCTCTGTAGGGTCGCAGGGGGACTGGAGACTATCCCAGTCGACTCAGGGCGAAGGCAGGGGACACCCTGAACAGGTCGCCAGTCTATCACAGGGCTACATATAGTGACAAACAAGCACACTCTCATTCACACCTATGGACACTTTAGAATAATTAATTTCCCTCAGCATGTTTTTGGACTGTGGGAGGAAGCTGGAGTTCAAATCAACATGTTGGGCCATTGTCATGTTCCTCAACATGTTCCTGATTGTTTGATGATTTTTCCATGTGGTGGGGTGCATTTTCCTGTACGGGTAGGCCAGTGGCATTTGGGATTTCCATTTGCATGAGGGAGTGTGCTTGATGTGGGGCAATGTTTATTTGGGTGTCTAAGTCTCATCAACATGGATGTTAAAATCCAAGGTTTTCCAGCAGAACAGCACATAGTACCAATATGATCAATGTTATTCACTTCACCTGTTTCTCTCTCTCTCTCTATCTCTCTCTCTATGTATATATATATATATACATACATACATACATACATATATATATATATATATATATATATATATACATACACATAGGGTTTACTCAGCAACAATACAGGAGGATTGTTGTTTTCTTCAAGCAATGTGGATCTGAGAATCAATAGTTTTATTGTCAGCTCTCATGATGTTTTAATTGGATGAGACTTAAACTTAGATTTCCTCCTGAAACTTGATGAGAAAACTCATATTTTATGCTTCAAAAGCATCCAGTTAGCTTAGCATAAAGTAAATATGGAATTTTTTGTTGTTGTTGTTTTGATTTTTTCGGGTGGGAAATGAGCCAGATAGCATTTTGCCTGAGTGCAGGGGGCCTCCTGGGGTCTCTGTAAAATGGCAACTTGTCACTTTTATGCTTTTATGCAAATCACGTAAACAAGATAAAATGTGTTAATTGGTGAGGTTTAGAGGCGCAGGTGGGCGGATGTTGGACACATCCAGGGCTTTGCTAAGCGAAATCATGTTGGCATGAATTTTTTTAAAAAGCATAATTTTCGAAATGTTTAACTATTTCTTTGAATACGAGGAGCTTCCATTTCGTGACAATGGTCTCTTGGCCTTGGCCTCAAGCTGGCAATCAGAACAGGGACTTCTGCACAGATGTGATATAACCAGTCAGCCATCAAGTTGACCCATTTAATAACACATTGGGGCCAGGGATCTCACCGCTAACCTTACGATCAGTGGACAACCTGCTCTACCACCTGAGCCTTTTAGGTTGCAAAAGTATTTCTACATTGTGGTTGTGCTGCTTTTAACTAAACAATCCAAATGCTTCCTTCCCTCCTGGAGATGTGAGGATATTCAAAGACTATCCCTGAATTAGTTAGAAAACTTAGCCTCCAACTGTTTGACGTACATATCAATCTTCAGCAGAACTTTGCTTGTCCTAATGCTTCAGGCAGGTGGAGTAAAAAACTTAGTGAATTTAGTGTCTGCTCGTATATTTTAGGGACAAACTCTGGGGGAACAACAACAGTGAAGAAAGTTTACTGTACCTGCAACGTACCTGCGAACTGTGAGAGAGCGCCAAGCATCATGAATCCTTAATATTGTTCTTCTTTGTTTTACTATGTGGTGTTTTCTGTTTGATCAGGCAATGCAGACAGCACCACAAGGACTGTAGCCAGGAATCTACAAATACCAAACAAAATGTTAATCAAACACCAAAAAATTATTATATTTTGATTTTCACTGTTTATTCAATCATTTGATTACATGTAGGCTTATCTAACATGAACTGTGTTGAAGCCTCCTCCACAAGGCCTGGAATGAAAATACAGAGGAGGAATATACAACCTTTAATTGATACATTTATTTGTTGGCCCAAATGCAAACTTATACAAAATTTTACTACATGCGTCAGAAATGTACTGAAATCTGGATTTCAAATACCTAACCTAGTTTAGAGGTTGATAAAATATCTCATATAGTTCTTAACTCCTGAACAGTAGACAAAGCCCTGGATAGTGTACCAATGCTCGATATTAAAAGAACAAAAAGCTCCGACCAATGTGTCCTCAATATGCACAGATTAAGATGAGAATAAACTTAGATTTGAACGTACAATAAAAATAGTAGACATTATAAAACAGTCATCACTCCTGAACCAATATAATCCTGCGAAAAAATCATCGGTACAGTAGGTCAGGTCATCCTTTCAGCGATTACATAACATACAATATTCTATGCAGTTATTTTTATTTTGCGACCTTTGGTGGTCTTATTAATACCTGATTTATATTTCTGAACTTTCTTTGGTTCTTCTGAACTTCAGCAGCTTAACCCAAAATATAAAACCTGCACAAATGACAAATCCATTCAGGCCAGGAATTATATAACACTTGGTTCTGTAATCATTGTTTTTCTGTATTTATTTTACAGACGTACTCATAGTAAATCTGTGGCATATTGTTTGTCCTGTATGGATCAAACTGTTGCATCAGTAAAATGACAGACTGGAAGAAAGACATGGCGACACCTATGGGTGGAAGCTGGTGTAGCTGATGGGAGTGAAATGCACCACATGATATCTGCTGTCTGCCAACATGTTACCTGCTAGAGATGCTTCACGCAGCGCTATATTTTTCCTCCTGAAAGCGTAGCGGCAGAACCTGTAAGCAAATCTGACAAGAGGCGCACATGGAAGTGAAACCAGACTTATACACAATAAATCCACGGGTGCATAAATTGTATATCGTACATATTTCGGCTCAAAGCACTGTCAGAAATAATCCAGAAATCCATAAAGAAAACTGTGGAGGAAGAAAAAGGTTTCCCAACCCAGCCAGGAATACAAAAGAAAGGGAAAAAAAGGAGGGGAGCTGTTGAATGCAGAAATGTAATATGCTTAGGATGTGCACAAATACAGGCATACAATGGTATAAAGACCACAGCAAAAGGCTTGGCTCTGCAGTTACTCTGGATTGCAGAGCATTTCAAGGAAAATGCGTAATATGCAGCTGTCATGTGCAGCACTGGCAGAAGAATGTGAAGCCCTTAGAATCATCTTAACATGATGTTTTTTTACTTAATCAAACCCAGCCTTGTGCTTATAAATCCCCATATACTGACGTGTTTAGAAAGAATGAAGCGGTACAGGTGCAAAATGGAGCTGAATTAGGTAAATAAAGTGATTAGATCAAGAGAATCAGGTGGAACATTAGCGTGTGCTTGATTATCCAAACATACAAATCAAATGAGGAGTTTGAAAGAAAGTGTTTGTGTAATAAATAGAGAAGAAACCAGGTCACTTTAGTCTTACCACCCAGTGAAGGGATCCAAGAAGAAAGGAGCTCTGAGAGGAGGAAGAAAATGCAACTGTGAGGCAAATAGTTAACAAATGGACAGCCTGGAGGTGCCCGCCTCTCTGAAATATTCTCAATAAACTCAAGAAATCCTCGCAAAATGCAACTGTTTAGTCACAATCAAAGCTGCCATGTTTGGGGAAAAGCCAACTCTGCATACCAGCTGAAGAGCCTTTTTCCCAGCACTTGAGCTGGCGGTTACAACGTTAAAAATCTGGGACTGATTTCCCTCCTCAGAACCTGAGGAAGTCGTGGATTCTGAAGCCTATCAAGACATTCTTGAACAGAACGTCATTGGCATCCGTTTTGAAGTTCAAGCTGGGCTAGAATGAGTCATGTAACAAACAAGGTAGTGACTCGGAGCATTCCAGGAAAGCAACTAAAGAATGGCTACAAGAAGATGAAGATTCTAAATAGGCCAAACCCAGAACTGAAGCTGATCAAAATCATCGATTCTCACCAATTGCATCTGTGTGCTGCATGTCATTCCAACTCGGACCTCCACAACTTTCCTGTCACTTCTCTTCGGTTCTTTAAATAAACGCTGTAAAATCTAAAATAGAATGCTGTGACGGGAGCTCCAACCTCAGCTGGTTAACCCAACTGGCAGGGAACGTTTCCACAACATCGGTTAACATCACCTATGGATTCTAATAATTTAAAAAAACGTTTTAGTCGAATGTTGAAAAGAATGTTTCAAGAAAACTTTCACTACCAGTAATCTCCCTCTGAAGTTAATACAATGTTTTAATGTCAACATTCAGAGGATGTTGTCAGAAACACAGATTATGTTTCATAATAACAAAGGAGGAGCATTCTCAAACATTCAAAACATGTTTTCCAGATCTTATCGAGGCCTCAGACGACTTTTTTTTATGAAACCTTTCTGTAATGCAGTATATTAACAAAGGTGGTACATTCTGCCTGCAATGTTCTGAGAATGCCTCAGTGATGTTCTTAAGAGAACACATTATAGAATGCTCATCTATAAAACATTCTTACAATAGAAGCTAACAAAGGAAAAACGTTCTCCAACCATCATTCAGAAAATGTTTTAAAGATGTCATGTAATGTTTTTTATAGATGACAGAATGTTCTTTATGCAGAAATTTTTATAACGTTTCTGTAATGTGGTGTAGTGAAAGTAGAACATTTTGCCTTTGTGTTGAGGGAACATGTTATAGAATGTTCTCAAAGGAAGGATGGAAAGAACCTTGTCAAGATGTGTTGAGACCTTAGATGACAGAACGTTCTTTGTAATATAATATGTTAACAAAGGTGGAACATTCTGCCTGTGATGTCCTGAGAATGTTCTTGCAATGTTCTTGAGCAACACATTATAGAATGTTCTGTAGTAAGAAAGGAAGAATGTTCTCAAACTAACATTAAAAAAATGTCTTCCAGATGTTACCAAGGCCTCAGATGGTTTAGTGTTTTACATACAGAACATTTTACAACGTGATATATTAAAAGTGGAACATTTAGCCTTTTTGAGGAGGGAACATATTATAAAACATTCTCAAAGGAGGAACGTTCTCCATGCAAAATTCAGAACGATGACAGAACGTTCTTTATAATGTAATACATAATATGTTCTTGTAATGCAATATGTTGACAAAGGTGTCCCTGTAAGTGTTCTGAGGATTTTTTGGGGATGTCGCTGAGGGAACACACTATAGAATCTAATAAACATTCCTACAATGTTACATGGGAACACAGGAAAAAACGTTCTCTAAACCAACATTCAAATACTTTTTTCTAGGTGCTATTGAGACCTTAGATGACAGAACGTTCTTTGTAAGATGTTTCTGTGGTATGATATGTTAACGAAAGGTGGAACATTCTGTCTGTAATGTTCTGAGGACGTTTTGGGGATTTTGTTGAGGAACACAGTATAGAACATAAAAAAACATTCCCACCATGTTACATGATAACAAACAAAAAATGTTCTCGGTACAACATTCAGTTTTGTGAACGTTAATGGTCTAGTTGTTGTTATCACCAAACATTTCTTCTTTACTTGTCCTGCCTTTAAGAAGAACTAAAAGAAAACTTCCTACTGAAAACGTTACTAGAACTTTGCAGAACTTTCTCAGAACATTTATGGAACAAAATGAAATCTAGGTGGGAAGTTCTGCAAGGAGGAATGGGCAAAAATCCCTCAAAGCAGATGCAAGAGACTAAATCCTCACTGCAGAAGTCATTTAACTGACATAATTGCTGCTATAAAAAGTGTCACGAGGTATTTTTAACTCATGAAATCAGAGTTTTGCTTAAATCAACTACTTTTATTTCTGTCTGTGTCCATTAATTGAGTGAAATGTCTAAAATATTTAAAAGCCAAACAATGATATGTTGTGCATGTGAGGGGGGGAAAGCATTTCTGATGTGGAACCACTTAAGTTAAATGTGCATACATCAGTGACGTCGTTTTCTGGCTCGACCCATCTTGAACGGGCCATAACTCATTTTTTACGACTCCCAACCTTGAAGTAGGAGTTTCCAAGGTGCACTTGAATGCAGCTCTGTGCTCAGTGATTGTCTCATTGATGTCCTGAGTTATAACAAGTTCTCCGAGGAGGAGGCATCTGTTTCATTGTCTGGGCCAGACGGTGCAGCTCGTCAGGGGAATTTCTTCTGAACGGCACAGACCTGCCCAAGCTACAGATGGCTTATCTCAAAGTAAATGATTCAGAAAACGATAATAAGCCTCAAAATAAGAGAAGGGGTTATTTCGTCTTCTCGCTAATCGAACGTCTTCCCTGCTTAGAGTCTGGACAGAGCACTTGTTAGATTTCCGTTTCATGGCTGGAATGTGAAGCTCTGTGTCAGCGGCTCGGTTAAAAGGTAGGCAGCTTTAATCCACCGGCAACACTCCTGATCCCCCTCATTTGAATAGCAAGCAGATCAATTAATGTTTCATTTAGGCACAAGCAAAACATAAGCCTTCCCAGACAGGAATTTGAGGTGTAAATATGACAGAGTTAATTCTCTTACATAACCAAGCTGGGGACATCCTCGCCAGCCAAACCAAGTGGGCTGATTTCCTGGAAAAATTATGTTTTAAGTTGTCAACTCAGGGCCCCAGAGCAGGAGCTAAAACCCCATCCACTGTCTCACGGTGTCAAAACACTGAAGTGAAATGTGCAAGTCCGGGCCTATAAAAAAAGAGTGAAGGGGGACTGTAAGCCAAGACCTACTGTAATATTCCTCAATTATCAGTCTGTCAAGCTGAACGCACAAATGTCAGACAGAATCAGAAGCCGGTGCCTCGCAGGCCGAGTCAAACAGCTGTGAAACAGACATTAATAGACGCGATCAGTTCACTGTAACCTGCTTGGTTAAGTGTCACTCACATTATGTCAAGTAAATCATCAATCACACAAAGTACATCAAATTAACTTGGCACAAGCTCTGAACACACACACACACACACACATAGAAAAACTCTTTGACCCAAGGCTGGAAATGAAAATCACAAACAGACTGCAGAATCTTCTTCTTTCTCTCTAGCGTGATTTCAGGGCCCGATGCGTAACTTCAAAGACAAAAATCTTATCTGCCCCCTCCGTCCTTTCCTTGACACGAACATTAGTGCATCTCAGACGTGTTCCTCCCCATTGTCAGCTCCTTTCTTGTTCTGCATATGAAGATTAGAAAGAAGCTGACAGGGGCAAAGGGAGAGGAGAGCGACGACGAGAGACAGATTTGTGGAGACATGAATGGCTTGCAGGTGTTTTTCCCCCTTTTTTTTCCTTTCGAGAAAGTAGAGATGGATTGAGTGGGAGACGTAACCCCCCCATGCTGTCATTTTTGCTTTATGGCACAAGGAGTGTTTGTGAAACTGAAGCGAAGGTGCTGATGGGCCATATGCAAGAGAGCGATAGTTATGTGCAGTGTGAGGGTTTTCATGTGTGCTCTCAACCAACATACACTATATTGCCAAAAGTATCTGGACGTCTGCCTTTACACGCACATGAACGTTAATGACATCCCATTCTTAATCCGTAGGGTTTAATATGGAGTTGGCCCACGCTTTGCAACTACAACAGCCTCAACTCTTCTGAGAAGGCGTTCCACAAGGTTTAGGAGTGTGTTTGTGGGAATTTTTGACCATTCTTCCAGAAGTGCATTTGTGAGGTCAGGGATTGATGTTGGACGAGAAGGCCTGGCTCTCAGTCTCAGCTCTAATTCATCCCAAAGGTGTTCTTTTGGGTTGAGGTCAGGACTCTGTGCAGGCCAGTCAAGTTCCCCCACACCAAACTCACTCATCTATGTCTTTATTGGCCTTGATTTGTGGACTGGTGTGCGGTCATGTTGGAACAGGAAGGGATGATCCCCAAACTGTTCCCACACAGTTGGGAGCATGAAATTGTCCAAAAATTGTCTTGGTATGCTGAAGCAGTAAGAGTTCCTTTCGCTGGAACTAAGGGGCCAAGCCAACCCCTGAAAAACAACTCACACCATAATGTGGAAGTGATCGGAACACTTGAACTCAATTTTTTGGAGGGGTGTCCCAACACTTTTGACAATATGGTATATCTAAAAGTGGAGAGTAAGAGGGGGAAAAGAAGAGAAGAACACTGCTTTCAAGTGGTGCTCAAGGAAAGACAAACAGACGTAAGTGCAGGGTGAGTGAAGGTGAAGGAGTCGCTGCTCAGATAAAGAGAAAAAAAAGGAGGGGGCAGGAAATGCACTTCGAAACCAAAGTAAATTTGCAAAAAAGACTTTAATTGGCATTGTTTTTAATCATTCTTGGTTCAATTTACAGTTGTTTATTCATTCTCGTCAAAGGTAAACACATTTCACTGTGGTTGTCTTCAACATCAGTAAATGCTTTTTGCCCACTCCACCCCCACCCTCCCCCCCCGCTAAAATCTCCCCCTCCCCCCCTCCCCGGAAACATAAACTAACATTACAGAATGCTCTCATACACACTTGCATATTCAGATCCTACAAATGACTCCTTAACGGTTACGAAATTTCTAAATGCCACATACTTGAAAAGCGCGGACAAACACATTCTGCATACATACGGGCCAATGTGCACACGTTTTTCCTCTCACACGCTCCCACACACACACACACACACACACACACGCACACATTCCATAACCGGCATGTATTATAAATATACATTACAATGCAGACTCCCTTGTTTTGTAAATGCAGCAACTTGAGGAATGCCGCCCTTCCCGTCGACGTCAACTCTGTCTGTGCATTCACAGTTGGTTTATGACATGCTCCTCAGCAACGTAATCTGGTTAGCAGTATCTGTTACATGAGAGCGGGGTTACTGAGTGTACATCCCTACTGATTAGTCATAACTAATAACCCTCTCTTGGTGTCAGGCTGAATTACATATTCTTTATCTACACAAGCAAAAAAGATGCTGCAGTAAAAATTCCACTCTTCTTAAAAAAAACAGAATAAAAAAATGGCACAGTAGCTTATTGAGCAAAGGCCTACGAATGCACACTAATAAATTAGATAAATAATATACTTTAATGTTAAAATAAATATATTTGAAAAGTAAAATAAATTAAGGAAAAAAGCACAACATTGTAATCTGATTAACGCCAGCCTACATTGTCCTGTATTACAATATAAAAAAGTGAACTTATCCTCCTTATTTGCACATTCACACGTGTTTGTTTTGTTTTTTTGATTTTTTTTCTTACTTTTTTAACAAAATGGCGGCAGCGTTACTTTGAGACTCAAAGCACAATTTCTCCTCAGGCACCTGCCGCACTTTGGCGACTGTATGGGGTTGTTTCCATGGTGACCGTATGTGACTGCTGTAATGGCCATCAGCGCTAATTGGCTGTGAACCTTCTCAAGTGGAAAAGGCATAGACAGGGTTCGTCTGGGGGGGATTAAAAGGGGCGACTTTCTGCTGAGAGAGAGTTTTTCCTTTTTTTGTTGTTTTTTTTTGGGGGGGGGATTCTAAATTAGTGCCGTTCTGAACGACAGTGCTGATTGCTGCGAGGAGAAAGGTTTGACATCCGGAAAATCTACGCCAAGTGCTGAAGGTAAATGCTTCGGAACAAAACACACATCTACCACATCTACCACGTCTAAGTGCCATCAAATTACTAGTCCAGGGTCTGTATTTTTCTGGGGTTGTTACAGCGTGAAGGCAGGAAATGCAGACAAAAGACTAGTTCTAAGAGGGCACTCGCTACCTTCTAAGAAACGCAGACTCTGCATCTGTACCTATCACAAAGCCGGGGGGTATTTTTGATGTCTGGAGAAAATGGATACTTGAAAGGCCTGTGGATATCCTCACAAAGTCTTTCACTTTTCTTGAGGTTCTTATTACCAGCAGCTCCTTCCACACCAGTGTGAACACATTCTTCAGCGTCCCGGCAAGCAGTTCTCATCGGCGACTGATCGTTTAAACATCCTGGTAAGATCAGTACACTTCCAGAGTTCCATCTCGCTCTTTACTGCATCAAAAGTTAATGCTTCGACATGCCGGATCTGTGGTCCGAGGTCGAAAAACAAAAAAATCCACGTTTCGCCATCAAAGCTCACAGTTACTTTCATCAGCTGAAGACAGTGCAGCTTAAATTCCTCAGGTGATTTTGATATCCATGCTACAATAAGTGAGTGTAGTCTCATTACATTTCCTCACTTACACCAGGCGTGAGAGCAGCTCAGAAAGTCTGATTCTGAATATTTGGTGGTGGTCTCCACACCTGCATGAAATATTGTGTGACATCCCGACAACAACATGGAGTGTCAAAAACACACTGTGTAAATATGACAGCAAAAAGGCCTCTCTCTTTTTTTCTTTTTTTAAAGTCCATTAAGCTAAGTTTAAGAATGTTTTTTTTGTCCTGTGTCCTCTTGATTGTGGTTCTGTTGCACCGCTGCTTGATTTTCCCATTGACTTTCACATCGTCAAAAACTCGGTGGATACAAAGCCCTTTGGACAAGGCGGTCCAGCTGTGCATGAAGTGTCAACCGGTGACAGTCGCTAGGACAAAAGGACGGTGGACACGAGCAGCATCGCCACGGTGAGAAGAAGGCGGTCGCGTGATGGGCTGCTGCCGCTGACGCTTTTCTCCAGCTTGGGAACTTCGGGGTTAAATTCATCTGGGGAGCAAAACACAGAAAGAGGAAATAAGAAAGTGAGTGTGAAAAAAGATATTGTGTGTGTCTGTGCGTGTGTGTGTGTGTGTGGCAGACAGAAGGAAACGAACCATTACTACATTATTAATTCATCAATCTAAAGGCAGTGTGTGATGCATGCAAATTGTGCTTTTACATATGCAGAGAAAGAGACATGATGCAATTATCAACAAACCACCAATTATCATCAGCTACATATGGCCATTTCCCCTGTGGGATTGGAAATTAAAAACACTTTTGTTTCTGATGTGTTTTTCTTTTTTCACGCATTCCTCTTTCTCGCACTAATGATGTTTTTATCCTAGAGGGATTTCAATCAAACCAAATTACTATGGCCTTGCCATTGATTAGACACAACAGAACATTAGCTGGAGGGGGAAAGATGGAGAAAGAGCTGGGAGAATGCATTTAGTAATATTCGGCAAAAAGTGGATTACACTGAGTCATTGTGTTTCGTCTCAACATAATGTTTCCCATTGTATCTAGAGGGTTATTACGCACCAAAATAAAGCAAAAGCAACCAAACAGGACTTTCACATCCATCGCAGATGTACAACAACCTGTTTTACTCAATGAAGTTATCGATTTAAGTACAGAAAGCTGCAATTTCTTCCTCACGTCAATCATATTAGTCCTCATCAGACCAGAAAGAGAGATATAGTTGACTGGAATGAATGACTGAGTTTGAAGCATGTCACAACTCCAAGATTAGAGCCATGAGACTTCACCTACTGATGGTGCATTTTTGGTTTAACACCTTAAAATCAAAATGCAGAGATGGAAAATGTTTCGATACAAGAAATGTTTAACAAATGTGTCCAAATATTGATAAAAAAAATCATGTCTGTCAATTAAAACCTATTACTTTTACTTTATGTTGTCATCCTAATTTCTCAGTGCATTAAAGTTCAGCAGAGATATTGTTTAAATTGAAGTCAGTAAGAAAAGCATTAAGTTGACTGCACAGAATGTCTTCTGCTCTGGGGTTTGAAATATATAACGGAGACAGTAATTAGCTACAGGTAAAAACAAGATAACAGATAACAGTCTAAGGCAACAATCCCCTGACAGGTTGATGTTTGATGAATGTTCGGAATTTTGTTTATGCTGTCTCCATCTGAAAATAACTATCTAACCGCTCTGGTTTGTCTTGGCTGTGTGCGACTCTTAACCCACGTCACTGTTGTTCTAAAAGGAACACAAGGCTTCTGTCTGCCGTGATGACACACAACACTGACATTCACACGGCGGCGCACCGGGATGAAGTCGAACGTTAAACGCCAAGTGAAGGCAGGAGATAGAATGAAATCCAGCGCTGCCTCAGGTAAGGCTCACAGGTCACAGCAGGGCCCAACACATCATGCGGTTTGTCTCTCCAAAACACTTCACCAGACAGTTTTGTGGGGTAAAATGTGCAGCCGGAGATCTAAAGACACGTGCTGTCCCCCACACAAGAACTGGGTCATTCCTTACTTTTACATAAACAAGTGCATGCCACAACAACTCGGTGTCCACAGCTGCTTTGCATGTGAACTGATTCTTGTAGTTGTTTTGTAGGTGCCAAAAGCTCCGACTATTGTTTGGCTGCACAACGCGCACCTCTTCAACACCCTTGCTATTTAGGGAGGCTCGGCCCTGGGAATGTGGGGGACGTTGGGCGCCTCAGGCCATAACAAGCTATCAAAGGTCCACAGTATGACACCGAACATCACAGTACAATTGTGGGATACCGCAATCAATTTCCAAGAGCACAGTCCGGTGCAGTCTTGTCTGTATGGGGTATAAACAACAGACAGGCATGCAAGGTAGCTCTCCTGTCCACAGCAAACTGCCCAAGGCATTTACAGTGAGATAAGAAACATCAGCGCTAGACTGTCGATGAGTGGAAAAAGGTTGTCTGGTCTGATAAATCTTTGTGCCAGCTATACCACGGTGATGGTAGACTCGCAGTGAAGCGTAAACAACATGAGGCATGGACCAATCATGCACGCCTACAGCTCTACAGGTTAGCAGGGGAGCTGTAATAGTGTGGTATTCAAACGGCTCCAAATAACAATCCACTAAATGTCACTCCCAATAAAACCACTTGTTGCAATTAGTGGTCACTCTTCAGCCATGAGTAATCCTACACAGCACTGCTGTTATTGTGCTCTTAAAACTGACCACTGACAACGTTAGCTTTGGCTCTGGGATGAAACGATCGATAGTTTCACTTCAATGCATCAGAAGCAAACCACCATGAAAGCACACAATAAAAATGCACAATTAAACAGATCTGAAGAATGCTCCCTTCCGTACTCAAGCAGCTTGTTTTATTCTTTGATAATGGAGTCCATGTACACTCCACGATGCAGTTCTTTTGAAGCACGTGAGCCCACCTTGGGGCTGCATGGTGGCTCGGTTGTTAGCACTGTTGCCTCACAGCTAGAAGATCCCCAGTTTGCGTCCCAGCCTGGTGTCTTTCTGTGTGGGGTTTGCATGTTCTCCCTGTGCAGGGTTTTCACCTTGTGCTCCTGCTTCCTCCCACAGTCCAAAGACATGCTGAGGTTAATTGATGATTCTAAATTGTCTGATTCTAAATTGAATGTGAGTGTGTTTGGTAGTCTGTCTCTATGTGTAGTCTTGGGATAAACTGGCGACCTGTCCAGGGTGTCCCCTGCCTTCGCCCTGAGTCGGTTAGGATAGGCTTCAGCCCCCCCGCGACCCTACAGAGGATTAATTGGTGTACAGATAATGGATGGTTGGATGGAGTCCACCTTGACCTTTCGTTGACCTTGGCCCACAACCAGAGACTTCCCAGTGGTAGAGATTGCGACCACTGGGGACCTAAGGTTGTCCTTGCAAGGCAGGCTTAGAAGTCTAAAAAAACCCCATGACCCTGTGTCCAGCACCACCTCTACCCAAGTGTAGCACTTCCGATGGCGTGGTCTGAGTGCTCTTGTTTTCTTTATTTAATGTGTATAATGGTAAGGTCACTACTTAAGTTATATTTATTTTGTTTTTGTGTCTAAATTTGTGTATTTGTGTGTTTGTTAAAAATACTACCTGTGTACCTTAATAAAGTTATTCAGTTCAAAATAAACCATTTTTCTGTGGTTAAGAAAAATGCAGGTCTTCAAAAATGATCAATAATTATCAATATCGGCCTAAGTGAAACATTTATGTTAATCCATTTTTCTGGTATATCATTCTGCTCTAGATTAGTTCTTAGCATGGTTTTAAATCTCTGAACTACTGCCGACCTCTCAAGATATGTGAAGTGATTTACATAGAACACAGGTGTAGATCAAAAAGAGTGGGGATGTCTTCTTTGGTAGGTACCTAAAAGATGGAAAAGAAAGACTGCATCATGCTTCACTTTAGTTCTATCGTCAAAAATATTTTAAAGTTGAGGTAGGCAGAAATCTGGGAAAGGCAAACCCCCCCTAAAAAGTCAGTTCTTTCTCTCCTATCTTGGTCCTAGGCCATGCAAGCATAGTCAAATTAAAAGTTACTAGCTACTTCACCCAGGATTTAAACCATGCTCTCCTGAATTAAAGTCCATTGACGAACCTATTGCCTCAAATTCTACTGTCCCAGCAGACTTTAGTATCTCACTTGATCTTGGTGAAAATGGTCTGTGATTGGCCAACGGGTTAAATTGTCTAAAGCCTAAAAATGGAACCAAGAGGAGATGCAGAGTTGTACTTTCCTATTAGTCCACTTGAATTATGCTAAAAGGTTCTGGAGGTTTATCTCAATAAGCCAGACAAACAAACAAAAGCATGCCAACATGCCATTAGGTTGGTGCTATCTTGTATCATCTCTACTGTCTGACCCAGTCTGCCCTAACCCTACCAATCAATCCTCACAGACCTTAACATCTCTCCCCCTCTCTTGACTCCCTCTGGCTGATACAATGAAGCATCTGCCATGTCATTTCAGTCTAATTATCAGTCTACGAGGCTACATGCCTGTCATTAGGCTGCTACTAAAGCATGGCAGCTGTTAGATGGTCCATCGTGTTTGTGAACCAGCTTTTCAGTTCTTCTGGTCACTGATTTACAGACTGCACATGTTGGAACAAGTATTGTGGATTGCTTGGTGCCATACCACCATATTTTCTGACTAATTTTGACAAAAACAAAAAAACGCATGTAACAGATGTCAATTTACACATTTTAAAATGATTTGTTTCCTGTTGTTTTTTCTTGTCGAGGAACTAATTTATGTTTCAGCTTTCAGCACTCCTCTGCTGCTGCAGACGCTCAGATGGAAAATGTTCAAGGGTGAGTATGTCACAGATGGAAGTATGCACAGTACGGTAGAATATACTATGCTTTTGTTACAGGAAAGTAGAAACTTAGGAGTAATTCAAGCAGGAAGAAGCAATGCTGTTGTTAAAATGAAAATACTGTGAGCACTTTACATGCAGAGGAGAAGTGAGTTGCAAGGGGTTCAGAAAGTCAATATAAAAATGGAAAATCCAGTCATTTAGCATTTCCATGGAAATTTTTTTCGTGGTTTGTGTTATGCAGTAGACTCAACAAAGTGTTTGTTGAGATCTGGAGTCACTTTTTAATGGGGGAAGAAAAACAAGCGATCTGACAGATTGTAAACAAGCCAACAGTGGGCATTTTCACAAAACTGATTAGTGAGCGGTGCTTGGATGCAGATTGCAAAATGGTAGCAGCATCTCAGTTCACAACTGATAGAATGCCATGAATGTTTACAGTGGACAGCCTGGGTGATATTTTTATACAGCATACAACAGAAGTGAGTACATCCTTGTGCAATATCACTTAAAAGTCACAACTGTATCACCTCTCAGAAATTGCATTGGGTCTAAATTGAGAAGAGAACTGTTTTCTCTCATGAACAATCAAAAACAAATACTTTAGAAAGACTATATGGAAAATCGAGGCTCCACAATACAATCTCAATGCAACAAAAGTGAATATACCTGTGATCGCTGACATGCAGCTTAGAAACTATGTGATCATTTAAACATAAATGAATACAGCAATGATTTACAACCAGCCTAATAGCATAAACATGGTTGTAAAATGACCCATTAACACTAAACTTTTATCAGTTTTGGACCTGTGGCCTGTATCTGTCTGCACGTCTGCATCATGGCTCCACATTTAAAAGAATTACCAGAGGAACTGAAAATTTACATAGATGGAAAAGGATGCAGGAAGATCAGCAACCAACAAAAAATCAGTGGAAACACAGTTGCAGCAGTAAACAGGAGTTATAGAATAAACCATGGCACCACTAATCAGAGCCACAACAGTCATCCTCCTTTAAATGACACTATAGACAGTGTGCCAAGTGCAAAAACTAGTTCTGAAAAACAGAGGGGCAAATGCCTCAAACTTGGCGAAAGGGATTTTAAATGAAAATCACAGTTTCTAAGACAGCGTGAAGGACAATGCATAACATCAGTCTCGATGGATGGCATTCAAGAAAACAACTCTTGTCTGCGCTTTACCACAAAAACTGAAAGATTAAACTTTGCTAAAAACATAAAAGAAGCCTGATAATTGGTTGGAGCACATTCTTGGTTCAGATAAGACCAAGATATATTGTTCAACTCAAATAGGGACCAGCATGTTTGGCATGAACCTCGACAGGACTACCACAGTGAAGGCATAGTCTCGACAGTGAAGCACAGAGGTGGGAGTGTGATAATATGAGGCTGCTTAAGTGCTAAAGGTGCTGGGGGATGGCATTTATAAATGGCACTATGAATGATTACCAAAATACTGGCTGACAAGATGACTCTCAGTCTGCAGAAGCTTGGCAGTAGAGGAATACTCCAGCAAAAGAACACAAAACACAAAATGACACAAGTGTTTGGATGAGGTGAAAAGCATGACCTGGACAAATATGCAATATATAGAAAGTTAGAGCAACACAATCTCGCTTGCAAAGAGCAGCTGAAATAAAAAATACTCTAAAGATTTGCAGAACATCTCTGCAGGAATTTGGTGTGAGGAGGATTGAGGTTGAGATTCAGAAATAAAGATGGAAGCTCAGTACTGAAAGGGTACTCCTGAGGAGGCTGTATTTTTATTGTAGTAAATCTTGAGTCATTTTTTAAATCTTACATGAGAGCAAATACCCTACTGCTGCATCTAAAAGTAATGCAATTCCTGTAAGGTGATGCAATGTTGAGCATTAATTTGACATTTAGGTCAACGTGATATTGTATTCTGTATCTCTGCCTTTTATTTTCTCTTCCACATAGCTTGGGTTGACTTGCAAATTTGTCTGAAACTTGTATGTTTACCCTGCCTGACATTAGCACTGTCACCATCTTTTCAGATCTCAGCAATCATTACCCGTAGAAGAGACAGTTGAAGCTAGAACAACAAGATCCTAGCTGCAATATCCTTAAAACACCGGGTTAAATAAGGAAAATGTGACGTAAAATTGAAGATAATAATAGAGTAACGAGGATGACAGCGAGTCCGACCATATGCGAAGCGAGATGGAGAAATGTGTTGATGCCGAGCCAGGCTGTGGGCTGGTCTGGTCCTGAGGGTGAGTCAGAGAGTGGGTGTCCAGCGGTCAGCAGGGCCATCAGGGCTATGAGATGTTTTTAAGTATGTGTGTGTGCATAAATCTGTGTGTCCTGATTTTGTTATCCCTCCAAATGTATTCAGCAAAATGCATCACAACGCTAGAGGCTATGATTTTTTATGATTCCCTGCCAGTGTGTGTGTGTGTGTGTGTTTTTATTAAATTCTACGTAAGCTCTAGCCTGAGTTACTGCTGAGCAATTCGCCCACCACTAAGCTTTTCTTTCTTCCTCTGCCCCCACTCCGGTTTTATCTCTTTTTCTGCCTTCACTCGCTTATCTGTCCTCCTTTCCGTCCGACTCTCTCCCGCTGCCTCCTTTTCCTGCCTTTTATCTCCCTGACTTTCTCCGTCTCACTTTGTCTCTCCCTTCTTTCCAGCCTCCCCCTTCGTCTTTCTCTCTCTCTCTCTCTGAAGGTACTCGTTGCTGATGGCTCAAGAGCTCTTTTCATTCTGTCTCTGTCGGTCTCGGTTTCCATCTCAGGCAGGTCACACTCTCTTAGCCCTCGTCACAGACTGCCTACAGCTCCCAGAAACAACATGCTAAATGATTCCCGGCAAGAGGCCTTTGTTTGAGATGGGGATGGAGAGAGGACAAAGAAAAATAGAGGGTTTATGTAACCACTCGGCTGCACAATTGACTGGCTCTACTGACATGGTTTCTCCTTAAATAAACATGGACCTTTCATTTCTTACAAGACCTCCACTGACCTTGCGGATGTTGCACAGTGAAGGAAGGAAGGTTTCACCTGCCTGTGAGTGTATATACTGTATGTGAGGCGCATTGTGGGAGTTTTGGGTTCTTGATGTTTTATAGATTACTGCTTTTGAAGTTTTGAAAACAATAAATGGGCAAGACATAAGATACAGGTTTTAAAGCCAAACCTATCCAGAAGAGTAGACAGTAAAGTTTCTACTAAAACTGTCCTTTGTGCACATCGATCATACTTTAAAGACCATCTTCTTGAACAAATGCCGGACCTATTGTTGTTTTTACGTGTGGTCCGAACAGCAGTATCTGTGCTCTGGATATTCGGATCCAATACTCGCCAAATATCCAAATATTTAGTTCATGCCGTGGTATTCGAATACCACAATGAACAAATATTCGGGACCAGCCCTAGTTGTTTTATTGCACATTTTCAGCACAGCATTACCTCAACATGAAGTGTTTTACGATTTAGATAACGCACTGCAATGCATATACACCAGTCAGGCAAAACATCATGACCACCTGCCTAATATTGTGGTGAAGTTATTCACTTCACCTGTCAGTGGTCATAAGGTTGTGGATGATCGGTGTACAGTGCAGAGCTTTGAATATACCCAATGCAAATGCTCTCCGTTTTTACTGCTCCCTAAATTTCAAATCTGTATGCCTCACTGTGTGCAGCTCATTAAAATCATTTTTATGTACTATAACGTGAGGTCAGAGAAGGCCGTGTAGCATCATGACTGAATTAATGCAGCTGATAGAGGAAACAATTAATCTTATAATGACACTGACGAATGAACGGTATAATAAGGTCAGTATTGGGGCCAATTCTGCCTCGGTTTAATGGCTCAACACTTCCACATTGCGCCTTGTGGTTATTATGTTATCAGAACCAATAGAAAAGATGGACAAAATGCTAAGAACATGACTTGAGTTGTTATAAAAATTTAGACATAAGCCCTTTTCAGACAAGGGATATGTAGCATTGTTGTCAGTTTGCTAAAAGTTCCTCACTGCTTCATTCAGACCCAGTACAGTGACAGAGAGAGCCATGGTACAAAAATACTAAATTTAAACCACTATCAGCTTTGCAAACTTCCAAAACACTGATAATTCCGTGCATATGTGATGATAATCTAACTTCTGCTTTACCAACAGAAAAATAAAAGCATCCCAACAGCTGTGATGGATCTCAGGACTCGACATATGGACGACAAATGATGCAGATGACAAACTGTGACTCACAAAAGCATACAATGTCATTTGCTGTGAGATGCTGATGATCCTGTCTCCATGTTGGGGATAATTTATAATTAGAAGTAATCAACAAAGCTGTAAATGCAACTCTCTCGCTTTGGAGACGCTCAAATGGATCCATGCTGCAGGAATTTAAGAAACTCAACTCAACAACTAGAAGCAACAAACTAAACTTCACTTAGTAACCTAACTTGTACTGTCATTACTGCAGTAAAGCATTACCTTTATGAACATTTCAGTTTGTAGTGGATGTGAATTTTTTGGGGGTTTTGTGGGGGTTTTTTTTGTGGGAATGTTTTGGACCTATATTGGTGCTGAAACGTGGAAAAAGTCTTCACCAAATTGCTACACACAACCTGAAATATGTCACTTGTGTATGACTTGTGCCATGTTGATACTGAAATGGAAATTGCTGATCCAACTTTTTTAAAACAAATGACCAGGGTTCTCATTTAGACACAAAAACAACACATTAAGATGCTCCAACACAAATGTAAAGGAGTGCATGTCTGAATGGGGCTATACTGCTTTCTTACACATATGCAATATAGCATACACCAATCAAGCATAACATTATGACCACCTGCCTAATATTGTGTTGGTCCCCTTTATGTGCTCAAAAATGCTCTGAACCATGGTCCTGCCCATATTGCAAAACTCCCAAGACAGTAAAGGCTTTACTCATCAACCAGTTATAGCTTGTGGATTTTTTTCCCCAACCATAGAATAAAAATAAAAAACTAACAAATGCTTTTTCCACAATGATTGGTGTACAAATCAAGCTTCTCAGCTAAACCCACATATTGACCAGCATGTGGCAATCGACTGCTTCTCATTTTCAGCAACTCAGAGTCACTCACCAATGTTGTGTATTTTGATGTTTGGCCTGACTGTGTAGTCGGGAGAAGTCTGACTGGAGTCGTCATCCGCCTGGGAGACTGAGAGACACACCGCATACACACCAAGACAGGGAGGGAAGAGGAGGAAATAAAAAAGCAGCGGACAGAAACAGCAACGAGAGAGAGACAGAGAGAGACAAGGAGAGAAACACTCCATTAAAACGACAGGACTGTGGAAAAATGTGCATTTTAGGCACCATTAAATAGTGTACAGTTCTAGAGGACAAGAGGGGGAGTCAGTGTGGCCCTGCTGCAGGAAATTGTGAACCGTGAATCCTGGACTCCCATCTGAAGATTAAAAGCGTTTGGAAGTGGCGGATAGAAATTATTATTACATTTACTGTTCGTCTAGACATGGAATTACATTCGGCCTGCACTGCCAAATTATCCGTGAATGAACGATGTGTGGGTTTGCTGATGTGTATACGTCTCTTTTCATACTTCATCTTAGCTAAATATGTGTGTCTGTGTGTGATGCATAGTTAAGAGGATGAAATAGCATTAACAGAGCATGCGAGCAGAAGCTAGTAGCAATCAATTTGCAGCTCATTGCAGATCTGGAGCATAAAACATTCTCTTATCTGTAAGTCTTGCAGGGGTTAAAGTGGGAGACACACAGAGAGAGAGAGAGAGACGGAGAATGAAAACAGGGCAGCAGAGAGGTTTTGATAGCAAGCTGTTAAAATGACCTTGCTAAGCAAAGGTTGTGGATAGTAAACTAAATGCACCCACACACAAACACATACACACTATAAAAATTTACTACCATGTGCAGACACACTTGTGCTCCAACTCCTACACTTTAAACACACACACACACACACACACACGCACACACACACACACACACACACACACACAGAAGCAAATGCAGGCGTGGTAGACACATCAATAGATTAGCAGTGACACTGGGATGGGGGGGGGGGAGGGTGTTAAGGTGATGTGTACACAGGGGCTGACACTGGCCTGAGTGTGGGATGTATTAGTGCTGACAAGGTTAGAGGAGAGAGGGAGGCTTTCAGCACTGGGCTGCCTGATCAAAGGCCTGCAGGGGAGAGAGCAGGCTAGCAGGGTAAAAATAACACACACACTATACAGAGCAGCAGGCTTCAGAGAGCAAGAAAGAGAGAGGAAGAGATAGACGGGGAGAGAGGGTGGTCAAGGAGGGCAGAAAGAGCTGGATCTCGCAGTGGAATCAATTTTTTTTCGACATCTTTTGTACGCCTTCACGAGAGCATGTCATTCAAAGAGAGAGCTAGAGCATTACTGTAATAGCACTGAGAAGGAGAATAACATTAAGCCATCACTCTCAAAGCGCTGCTTCGAGGGAAAAGACGCCATCATCAAACCCCTTTGCCAAGACAGCACAAAGAAAAGCCTCTCTGTAAGACGAGAATGTCAGATCTTAGTTTTTCTCCCTCTCTGTCTGTTTCTCTCTGCCTCTTTGTCTCTGTTTCTCTGAGTGTTTGTGAAAGAGATCGGAGGAAAGTGGAAATAAAGTGACACCGTGAGAGCGGGAGGAAATGGTGTAAAATGAGTGGATGCGACGTGAAGGGCTGAGGCGAAAAGTTGTCGAGTCTCACCAGTGGAGCAGCAGACGAAGACCCTCAGTCTCAGGCAGCTGTGGCCGTGGTGGTGAGTGGGGGTGGCTGCAACAGAGAGCAAACACACACAACATGTCAACCTTGTGCCCTCTGCAGGCCACGCCGCCCTCGACAACCAGCTGCCCAAAACTGCAGCACTGCAACCGAGCAACCGCACGTCCTCGACTGAACTTCCAGAATCAATTAGGAACACCCACACACCGTCAATACATGTGGGTGACAGCAGCTGCAGAGAAAGCTCCTCATTATAATCTCACATCAAAATATTGGCTGTGCAGCACCCTCAAGCTTTTTTCTGCTATCCATCACAGTGTTATCTGGCCTGACTCACAGATATAGTAGTACTCCTGGCCCACGTTGAACTCATAGCCCAGCGAGAAGGCGCTGTAACGCTGGAACTTCTCTGAGAACTTGATGGGGGCGTGGGGCGCGTGGGGCCGGTTGCACTCCCAGCGTTTGAAGCCCAGCTGGGGGTCGCAGGTGCGGTAGCCACGGTAGCTGACCATGTAGAGGATGTACTGCTCAGCTATGACGCGCTCCAGCGTCCCCCGCTGGCTGGTGTTGTAGTGAGGGCAGTAGATGTCCAGGTAGTCGTTGACGCTGACTTGCACCGTGTATCCCTCCCTCCGAAGCCTGAATTTTAAATAAAGACACAGAGAGGAGGAGAGATCAGAGAAGTGGCTTGTTGTCACCGTGAGGTTGCCAAGCAACCAGTATCCCAGAAATCACTTGTGTTAGTCAAAAAGCACATAGTTTCCTGGAAAACTGCAACTTGTTGTTTTGTGCTTTTGCTTGTGCTTGTAGGTGGAGACTGGCATTATACTGGTGTCGATGTTCTCATTTTATTTTAAGCAAGGAAGTGAACAAGAACATTTCCAAAACAAAGTATTTCTTTAACTTCACTCTTATCTTAAATTTTTCATCAAGTAATTGTTTAATACATACAATCAAATCAAGCCATGAAAAATCCAATCACAAGTTGGAAAAGCTTTAATTCATAACACTATTTTTTGCATTCTGTACTCTTATAATGCTATTTTTATTGTAAATAACACCAATTCACACCTTATTGTAAATATTAACCATTTTTTGCAAATGCCAGCTCTTTAGGCACCTCACGCTATGTCTTTCACCAGTACAATTTGCATGTCAATGCTCTTTTGTACATTATCCCTCTATCTTGTATGTAACATGTGTGAGCTACTGGATTTCCCCAAGGGGATAAATGAAGTACCTACCTACCTATGACATAAATCAGAGAAAAGCTGCAAACCTTAGATTTAAAACTTGAAACAATGCATGTTTAGCCAGCTTTTATTTGTAAAATGATTTTGCAATTACTAATTATTTCTTCCATTCATCTAATTGATTAATTCACCAACAATTTCTGCACTATAATCGACACAAAAAGGCACAAAGAGAGCAGCAGGCTTTTCACTGACACCTTTTTTCTTCACGAAAAAAACTATCGGGGCAGGGGCAGCTCAACGGTTGGGTATTGATCAAAAGGTTGGAGGTTTAAATCCAAATGCTGCCATTGTTGGGCCCTTGAGCAAGGCCCTTAACCCTACCTGCTCCAGGGGCGCTTTATCATGGCTGATCCTGTGCTCTGACCCCAACTGGGATATGCAAAAAGCAAAAAAAGAATTTCACAGTGCTGTAATGTATATGTGTGTTTCTATTCTATTCAGCAGATCCTGTCAGGGCCGATGTATGTTCAGGTCTGCACACAGGACATTATCATGGACCTAGCTCCCCCTGGAAGCCGTTACTGTCGGACAAGCAGGTAAAGAATAGCTGCCCTGAGGTCGAGTACATGCATGTGTGTGATGTACATGACGGCCTCCGGTTCCTAAAAAAAGCTCTTTACTGAGCAACAGAGGGGATGATGTGATATAATTCCACATACAGCCGCCATGCTGTTATCCTCACTGTTTATAATACTAAGTATACTTATTATGTAAATTATACAATCTGTAATTAGACAAAGTAGAAGTCATTAGAAGGGCTCCTGCAGGTGAGCTGATGAGGTGGGAATAGTCCTCGGCTGCGGTGATTTGTAACCCTGCGCCTGTAATGACTCATTGGCACCATTAGGTGGAGGTATTGTGCTGTTCTCAAACTCCTGTCGTCTGCACCCATTTTCCCCCCTCCTCTTTCCTTCACATTATTCGCTACACACATACAAAAGACACTTTCACACACTCACATCCATCTTTCACTGTGCATACATTGCAAACACACACATATAAAGGTGTTTTCAGGCTCACACAAACAAGTGCACGCGTTACTAGGTCAGGCCTCCAGAGAGATTATTATTACATTACAAAATGAAGATCAGAAATGTCCTAACACCACCTCTGTGTGTGTGTGTGTGTGTGTGTGTGTCCTGCTATCTTTCTCACTGTGGTGATACTTTTTTTTGGATCCTCTCCTCCACTCTGATCCTCTTCTTTTTTTCATATCCACCCCCTTCTATTCATTTACACACACATGCTGAGGCAGATGAATATCAATTCTCTTAACCAGTGTTCTTTTCGGGGGCCATCAATCTTATCTGTGCTTTCTATCCCCGCCGCTCAGATGTGAGCTGACAGACTTTTGTCTTGCAGTGTTGCAGGAAGAGACAACACAGCTATGCTTCAAAGGGACTATATTTAGAGTAGGGGGGTTGGTGGTGGTGGTGGTGGTGGTGGTGATGGTGGTGGTGGTAGAGGAGGAAGGCTGAGATGGGAATGGGGGGTAGAAGATAGATAAAGAGGTACAATGGGTGCAGGGTAGAGAAAGAGAGAGAGAGTGGTGGATAGACATAAGATGAAAAGTGTGAGATAGAGGGTGCGTTGAATATGAAAATACACGTTGAGGAGAATCCTTGGATGCAAGTGCCATGTCGAAAAAAAAGCAAGGGAGAGTCGCAGTCATTGAGAAAATAAGTGAGAGGGCAGGAGGAGATGAATGCAAGCAGGCAAGAATGTGTCCGTGTTTGACGGGTAAATAGTATTTATGGATGAAAGGCTACAGAGACGGTGCAGCAAACTTGACTACTTGAGCATTTGGTGCCTGAAGAGACAGGAAAATATGTAGAAAGGTACATAAGTACATAAGAGGCCACTCAAATGGATAGTAATGTCTTTTTTGGTGCATCCATGTAGGTAGAAGCTAGAGAAAAATCTTTACCTGCCTCTTCATTAATCATTTTTAGACGCATGCAATGATTATTCTATAAAATAGCACTGAACATTTGACATTTTCAATTTTTAGGGAATGTTTATCCGAGTATAACTCAATTAATTTCATTGTCAAAATGGATCCTAATGTTTTATCTACTCTGAAAACTAATCGCTCCTGCTCTAAATGAAGACACAAGTCCTGTTACTTTACTGTTTACTGTTTTGGTTATCACTTCAGCCTGATCAGTTGGAGCCTCACAGCAGGAGGACCATTTGTTTCAAACACAGTCAGCAGCAGAGGAGGCTCGAGAAGAAAAGGAGGAGGAGGAGGAGGAAAGATGACTGTAGGAAGGAAGAGAAGGTAAGGTGGGGCTGGAGGAGGAAAAACAGGAGACTTAAAGGGTGGAGTGAGAAGAAGTGTCTGGCTGGGGTGAGAGGAGGAGGGGAGTCCCTCTAGGTGTACGCCGTTATATAAGCAGTCCACTTAGTGGCACAAGACAACAAGGTTGCGGGGCAGAGAGGAATGGAGGAGGAAGAAGAAGGGGAGAAACAGAGGGAGGGGGTGAGAACAGATTTAATAACTTAAGGTGGAGGGGAGGAAAATGCACTGAGTGATGACAACAAAAGGCACAGAAAAAGGGGAGGCAGAGGCCCAGACAGAGACATAGCGCTCCCCGGGGATGAACATATATATGTGGTAAAAGTGCATAAAAAAAGACTGATGGCTCTCATTCGCGCGTTGTCTCGCTCTTTTTTCTCTCTCTGCAGCCCCGCTCCCTCCATCCAACCCTCTTTCCGCTGTGCATTGTCTCTGTGGCAGGTTTTTGCTGTCTCATCATCATTTTCCCTATGAGTGGGAGTGCACAGCTAGTTAGTAAAGGCTGCACAAGCTGGTGAAGACTGCCAGGGGAGGAAGATAGCAAGGGAGAGAGAGAGGATAGAGAGAAAAAAAGAACAAGCAAAGAAAGAAACGAGACAAAGATAGAACCACTGCACCTTTCACATCTGCGCTAAAGAGAGTCTTTGGAGGATACTGGCAGTAATAAATAACAATGGAAAGGTATAGTACTGGAGAGGAAGACACCTGAAAACAGGTGGTGGACAGAACATCCACAGAAAATCTATAATTCCTGTGGTAACAAATAAAACGTCATGAAGAGTCATTTGTAGGTTGTTTGGGGCAGTAAGGGATTACTAATTACGGTATGTTGTGACATTTGAAATTCACTCGTTACAGTACAGATGTTGATCTCATTGACATTTTCAGCGGATTCTCTGTCTTTGATGAAAGGGTGACACCAGGATTTTCTCTCTGCACCCAGATGTGCTAACTTGGTTGGCTTCTACCAAAAGAGGAGAAATCTAGTGATTCCATAATTATCTGTATGTGCATGTTGTGTGTTCCTGCCTGGTTTGTTAAAAGCAGCTACAAGTCCTGAGTCATCTAGTTTTGTGCCCTGTGCAGGTGGACTTCTGCAGAGCTGTGTGAGGCCACCAAGGCGAAGTTAATTGCTGGATGGACAGTAAATCATGTGCTCTTGTTAAAATCCTTGTTTTCTACTATGGTTAAATTGAAATTGTAATTTGAAACAATCACATAAGGCTGCAATTAAGGATGTACACAGATCAGGCATAACATTATGCCTTATATTGTTTTGTTCCCTTTATGTGCTCAAAAATGCTCTGAATTATTGGACATGGACAAGAGAACCTCTCAGGGAGTCCTATGGGGTCTGGAACCAGGACGTTGGCAGTGGATCTTTTGGGTACTCTGGCTTGTGCAGTGGGGCCTCTGTCAATCAAACCTGTTTCACTGCATCCTGTTGATGCTTGATCACAATGGGGTCTAGGAAGTTCGGAGGTCAAATCAAAATGTTGGGTCATTGCCATGTTCCTCTACATGTTCTTCATTGTCTGATGTTTTTCCATGTGGTGGGGTGCATTTTCCTGCAGGGGTAGGCCAGTGACATTTGGGATTTCCATTTGCATTAGGGAGTGTGCTTGTTGTGGGACAATATTTATTTGAGTCTTATCAAGATGGATGTCAAAGTCCAAGGTTTTCCAGCAGAACAGCACATAGTACCAATATGATCAATGTGATTCACCTCACCTGTCAGTGGTCAGAATGTTGTGGCTGATCGGTGTATGTTTGCCAACTGATCACTATACAACCTACTGCGTAATTTATTCATGTATGCAGTGGTTTGAAAGTCACCGTCTCTTTATTTAATAGTCACATCTTGTACTTTTTGCAGCACGTCTGATCCAGGGTTTAAACTGTGGTGTCAGTGGTTTTTACAAATTCATGCTGTCCTCCTCATGTGACAGCCACCGTTTGATGTTGGCTCATGTGATAAAGCTCCATCACATGTTTTAAATCTATTACACAGTGAATACTGAGCTGAAGCAGGCCTTTTAAAAATGATAGCACTAATCAAATCGCAGGAAATCTGTCAGAAAAATCCCAATTTGATTGTTTCTCCAAATCCTACAGCCCCATTTTCCACTAATACAAAAGATGCAACATGTACTGTAGCATTGAAGGATTTGGAGCCGTTTTAATAAAGCTGGCAGCTGAATTGTTGTCGGGTAAAATAATACAAAATTCCTTTTTCAATGAGTCACGGATTGCAGTTTTCAAGTAACTTGCCCAACACTTTTTTAAGTAACAAAAATGAGGAAAAATTTATTTCCTTCACTTTCCACATGAGTGATATCAATCACTTTCTGTTTTGCTTTGCTGAGCTCAAAACCGCAACAGATCCAGGTCCTCTGTCATTTTCTCTCTCTGTATAATCATTTTTGCCAGATTGCATCAAAGGGGGGAAACAGAGGCACGAGCACGGCTGACTTTTCAGCGAAAATAATACCGGTGCAACTGTATTTGTTTATTTTTTATTTTTTTGCATCTCCTGACATGAAGGGATATGAAAAGTCTAAACCCGCCGAGGTATTCTTCACAGTCACAGAAGTTAGTGCTGTTTGTTCTGCTGCAGGTTTCGTCCTACATTACTGCCAGAGGCTCTAACTGTTTTCAAAAATCCATTAAAAACAGCTGGAAGAGACTCGTTGTTGCTTTTGACAAACGCAGTGCAACCTCGCAGCAGAAAAGACAGTAATAGCTTCTGACTATAGAACGACGCACTTGTGGGTTTTCATACCTATTAATGCTGATGGCTGCTGCAGAGAATGAAATTATACCATTATTATCCTGTTCAAATGCACATTTCAACAAGAGGCTCACATTTATGGAATAACACCGATGTTACGAGACTGCAGTTTCGAAAGCGAAGTGGTTCCATCCCTCCTTCATGCCTCCCATAGTTTTCAAAACCATATTATAGTTGGCCGGGTTTTATTTTTAGATTTCAATTTTCTTGCAAAGATTTTGTCTCTTACTTGCTTTGTGTGCTCGTACATGACATCAGATTTTTGCAGAGATGCCCCACACCCTCCACACTAACGGTAAGTAATCTATATCTCATTAACAGTAACACAGGTGTCTGCATCATTGGTCCTTATCGGTTTCCAATATGGCTGCCATGAAAAATTAGTTAATGGAAACTTTTTTGGTTGTGAAGTAATTACGCACAATTTTGCACTTGCCCTGTCCCTCTACGGCGTTTCTGAGGTACAGCCTGAAGCCCCTCTTGGTAAAAGATGAGGTCAGCTTCAAACACAAACTCTCTAGGGTAATCAGCGTCAGCCTCGACGGGAGGATAAACTACCGATGCACGAAACAGCGTGATTTCAAATGCTATTCACCAATCGTCTTGTTTACCACCAACAAGGCTCCTCCGATCGAGTCCCCCGGCAGGGACGAGCTAGACTCTGCTGTTTTTTTCTCTGTACCTCAGCACCAAAACTCATTACTTGTGCGCGTGCAAATGACACCGACAACCGTCACAGCACACACACACACAAGCACAAACACTATATCTCCTGTGAGTCGTCAATGATTGAGTTAACGCCGCAATTAACGGCCCGGTTTACAATGTTTCGATCCAAAATGGAGGATTGCAGGAGAAACAAGTGCTGAGCCAGTCTGTGGGAAGAAGGCAGACGCTGCAACTCTCCTCTATTGCTATTAGACCGCAGGGAGTCATCCTCTAGGTTTCCTCCACAACCTCCTGTCCACTCCTGGTCTTGGGGAAATTGAGCAACATTACCTTTTTCATATTTACCCATTCCTCTACAAACCTCCCTGCAGCTATTCCCCAGTCTCCCACCTTCTTTGCTTGCTTCCTTTAAAAAAAAAAAAAAGAAGAAGCTCTGCCACTTTTCTTTCCTCACCTTTGGAAAGTTTTATGTTGTGAAGCAATAAATGTTTAACATTCATACCGAGGATCTACGAAGCAAAAGCTTACATGCAGATCCCACATATATATATCACTTATATATAGCACTATATAGTTGTGTTAAGTAATTACAAGTCTTGCTCAAGGACACCTTGACAGAAATTACCTTTTCAAACCAATCATGTTAACAGCAGCTTATTGACTCCAACCAATCACATATCAGCCTTTCTGTTTGTTGACTGACCTCAGTGTGGAGGCAGCATGTTGTCCGCCGTTTCCTAAAGCTTCATTCTAACCTGAGTGTGATGTTTTTCTCAATGAATCGGTCGTTCTTATATCCGTAATCAATCATAAAACTGCCTGCTCTCTGCTGTGCTGCTGAGAAACGCCGAAATGCCAAAGCTTTCAAACGAATTAATCATTTGGGTAATTAATACATTTGTGTTGATGCTGCCCGGTCGTGACATTTCCGCTGCACGCCGACAACGATGAGGTGAAACAACTTCATAATACTCAAGACAGCGCTGGTGTAGTTTGACCACACAGAAAGGTATAGATTTCAGCTTTTAAAGTGATATTTTATTGATCTCCTGTAAGTGAAATCTATTTGCTTCCCCCTTCTAAGGGAGGTGGGGGTAACGGTGCAGCATCAGCTAAAGAACAGCATCCAACTGATTCTTGCCGGCACAGGGGCTGAGAAATGGATCTTTAGAGTAAGTTAAAGGATGATCTCTCCACTTTTTCGGTTGTTTGGCGTCCCAGTCGAGCCAAGTATTGCTCTGACTGTCCCTTTTACAAAGTGGGTGGAGGAAGCTTAAGGAAATGTGAAGTATTAGCCAATTTAGCAAAGGCAAATGCAATTATGAGAAGGACATGCTGTCAGCAACCCTGGATTTAGTCCAAATTAGTCCGAGCAGCAACAAACTACACTGAAAATGTCAAGTTTCCCAATTTTTTAACTATATTATTTTAAGGGGGCACCGTTGCTGCATCCTGGGCTAAACTCCTACCAAGATGACTGTTATTGGTTTAAAGAAATGTAAACAATGCAAAAATGTGGTGTAGTCTGACCATTATATTCTACGGAATGAGCTAGACTAAAACCAATCTAGTGGAGGAGATGAGTTGAGACACTAAAAGGTTCCTACGCTGTGTTTAGAATCCTCCAAAGGCTTCACATGATGACAAACATAAGAGCAATTTAGAAAATAAAACCTAACACGTCTGGCACAAATGCTTCTTCTCTCAGTTATGTTTTGTGAAAGAGAAATGAATCCTTTAGTCTGCAAATCATCAGGAAATGGCAAGAAATCCCTAATCCCTATGGGACAGTCTTCAAATTGCAAGCTTTGCCCAAAACCCCCAAAATATTCAAATTATTACAGAGAAAGACAGAAAAGGAACAAATCCTCACATTTCAGAGGCTGGGAGCGGCAAATGTTTGGTATTAGTGTTTGATAAATTTATTTAACACCTAAATTATTTTTCCCATTTCGACTAATTGCACTACCACGACACACAAAAGTGTGTTTGCCGTTAATGTATGCTCAAAACTGCATTTCATTTTGTCTTCTTGAGGACTCCTGCATAATTTTACCACTTCAGGCCACAAAAAAATAGCTCAATTAAAATAATATTAAAAGTGAAAGTCACTCTTCTCATTACACTTTAGGTGTGCACACCAACAGACACGACCTAAAACACTGGTGGATGCCGGCCTGAAGCAAAAAGGGCACTTGGTGTTTGCTAGTTGGCTCGCTGGGCATACTTGTTTGAATTGTAGCACAGAGGGGAGCACAAACTGATCATGATCAACATAATAATGCCATTTCCACCCGCTCCAGACTCTGATTAAATCACTTGCAAAGCATCATGGGTTGCTGCCAGCTCGTTCGGAGGAAATATGAACAGGCATACATTTCATTGATTAATCTATGTGGCTTAAGCTGCTCTTTACTTTCTAGCCATCCGCCGAGGAAGTTTAAATATCAAACAGAAATATGGATGACACGGTTGAATATTAAACTGTGGCTCTCGTCCAACTAGACTCTGAATAAAATAAATTTAACAGAAGCAAGCAGAGGCATCTTTTCTTAGCTTTTTATTACCGTGTAATGTTTCCAAGCACCACTTGGGAACATTTGCGTTCTTTTTTTTTTTGGCTGGCTGTAATCGGCCCCTGGGCTTCAGGCTCTGCATTGGTGTGGCAACTCACACTGGCAGCAATATGGACTCACACTTTAGTGACCACTCAAATCCAGCAATTAAACTCCCCAATACTAATGACTGGAGTTTAGTTTAACTGGGACTTTAAGTGGTATAGGGTTTGTTTGGTCCAAAGAAATCTGCTCATGAAATTTTAATTATAACAACTGAATCAACACACAAATGTAAGTGGTGAGATGGAGGAAGAAAAATGGGATTCCCTCCTCTTCTAATGACGGCAGATAGAAAACCTTCAAAGGCATCACACAAGCGGATGCCGGCCCACAGTCTCAGGTGAGCCTTGAAGAGTAATCCATCCCGCTGAATTCTCGGTGTGATTATATCCTGCGACACGCCGCGATAACAAGGGTCCATCTCTCTCAAGGTGAGGCTCTAATTGTACCTCACTATTAAAGGCTTGATCGCCCACATCTGCTCTCTCTGTGAGCTTGCTGCTCTTTCGCCGTCTCACACCCAACCCCTCCTCCTCCTCATTCCTCCCGCCTTTCGTTCACTATTTATCTGCTCCTGTTTTTGCAGAACAGTGTCGTCATATCGTAGAAAAAAGCACATCTCGCTCTCCTCTCGGCTTCATCCAGTGCTCCTGCAAGTGCCCCCACATTCATACGTGGACATCACGAACTGTACCGAACCTGTGAATAACAACTCTGTGTGTGCATGTGTGTGTGCTTATGGAGTGTATAGTCTAAGTGCAGGTAGGAGCTTAGTATCCTCCAAACAAGATTCAGTGCGATATGTTTTCATGTCACTGAATGCAGCCTTGGATGCAAATTTGAAAAGTTTGGCATCTTTTAACTCTCTGAATTTCGGAAGCTGCCGGATCAGGTTTGAAAGGCCTGTTATTGATAATAAAAAATGTCAAAATTACACCATTCATCAGAGCCAGAAACCCAAAGAATTTCTACTTTCCAACATCTAGTCACCTGTGATATGTCATTCATGTTGGAAAGGGATCTAAATGTAAGCTTAAAATTGTGATATTTCATCAAACTAATCTTATTCTCCATGTTTCATTTACAAAAATTGACAAAAGTGAACTATTTCCACTAAAGAGGTTCTTTAAAAAACAAAAAATGGTTCACCAGTGACACAGATGTGACCTGCAGAGATGTGACATAACTTTGGGGACAACTTGTCTGAGAGGTGAAAAGTATGGAAACATATTAAAAACGTATGTAGTTAAATGTCTATAGTATGTAGAGTCGCCATTTTTCAGTATTGGTAACACCTTGGAAAAATTCTTTTTGTGTGATTTATGGCATCTTAGCTTTGCAATACTTGACAGAAAAGATGTTTGAGCTCTCGGTGCTTCTAGTCATGGCTGTTCTGATTCCGTAGAGGTGCAGGTCTTTATGCTGCAGTGAAAAAATGAGCCTACAGTGAGTAAAAATGTGACAGGAGTGAATAAACACACAGAAACTATCGGGGTTCAAATGGTCAAATGACATCTCTGTACACTATGTCAGTGTGTCAGTGTCATTGTTTGCTTTGGCTTTGGTTAGATACCAGATCAGACAGATGAACCAAACTGAATACTGCAGTGAAAAATGAGTCCACAATGAGTAAAAATGTAACAGGAGCAAAAAAATGCCCAGAAACTACTTGGATTTTAGAGGTTTAAGGAGGTGATACACAAAATAAAAGCAACTAGGAATCCCTAAAACAATGACAACACTGGCTATCGGTTTGAATAATTCAGCAGGGGACGAATACAGGACAGAGGAGATGAGCCGACCTGTTTGCTGCTTTATAAATTGAAAAATGAAACGAGAGGTGGCTCGCTGCCTAACAGGTAGGATTACCGTTCGGTGGCCAAAAAACTAGGAGCCTGGATGAGCTGATTGTGGATCCTTGAATGTATGATGATTTTATGATTGTGTGCTTTCACAAAACTAAACTCAATCACACTGACAAAACAGTCGTTTCTCACAAATAATAAATTAATCCCACTTCTTCGAAACTTCTTTTAAACTAGACATGCCTTTTCAAGTCTATGCTCTGTTATGTGCTATTCTGCTAAACATCTGTAAGTAGTACATTCACCTAATGGACTGTCTGACCTGTGAATCAGGCAATAAAACTGTGCAAAAATGAGAAAAAGCGAAAGTACACGTCTAGCACGTAGAGAAAAATCCCAGAATCGAGGGCACGGCCAGCTCTGACTCATATTCTTTGGGTAGTTGAAATAATAATCAACATCCACAATCAATTTCTGTGCAGCTAGAATTCATTCAATCTTTTTTGTTACAGCTAGTCCAGAGAAAGAAGAGATGGCTTGAGATTTCTGAGCAGAGGTGTCAGGACATTGCAGCATTCAACCCCCAATGTGGACGTCTCCTATTATAAAAGCAACATATTAACCGTGAGAAGTGGCCAATTTCAAGGTTTTCTTCGTATGCTGCCACTTAAATGTAAAGGGTGTTGACCTGAGAGAGACCGAACGTGAGATAGCAAAGGAGCTGTGACACACTATAGAAGCTCTCATCAAGATGAATTCTCCACAGTACACACCCTCAGCGAGGGTGCCAGGCAGCTCCCGCGGGCCCACGTGGCCACGTCCAAAAAAACAAAGTGCTTATCCTGCCAATCTCCAACTGTCTGGTTACTGAGAGAGGAAAAGCCACACTGGAGAGAGACAGACCGAGAGGGTTTTCACACGCACACGTCATGCATGTGAAGAAAATCTACAGCAAATTAGGCATCAGTGAAAATAATAACCACAACAAAATGGAGATGTAGTGAAAAATCCACTTGAGGCAACAGTGCCACTTACATTATCTTTATAAAGTGCAGTATGCAAGCTTTGAAGTTCGGCGTGCGCGGGGCTCGGCTGCTCTCGCAGGAAGTCGACCACAGTAGGGTGTTCATTTTCAAAAACCTCAGTCTTTAAGCTCCTACTCTGGGCTGCCACACATATCCCTCCCTCAGCCGGCACAAAAGAGAGGAGAGAGAACAAAGAGAAAGAAAGCGGGGGAGAGAGGGGGACGAGGTGGAAAGGAAGAAAGATGAAGGAAAGTAGTTCTGGGTCAGATTTAGACTGGACGATATTCAGCCAGCGCCAACCCTAATGGATGCCAAGCAGAATAATCTGCTCTTTTATCTCCAAACCATGGCAACTGCAGGGTTTCATGTAGGTACGCAGCCCCCCTAAACAAAGACCACCAGAAACACACAAACACACACACTTTTAAAACTAGGAAAGAAACCTCAAAGCAATATGAACATAGTCCCTGATCGGTGAGCTTAAACGCAATCAACTTTCGCAGATAAGCACCCTCACGTTATTTAATTCCAGCTTGTGATATTCCCTCAAATGTACAGAACCACAAATGCACAAACGCTTCCTAGCGGGCCACCATAAATAATTCAGCCGTTTTCTTAAAATAACCCATCACCCTTTTAAAATATATCCTCTTTTCTTTGTGCAAACAACCCTCCAGCTCGCACAGCGGAGTGGTCATGGAGTAATTATTTACACGTTCCACCAGAGAGCACTGATAAGAGGCCGTGTAGGAGGAGAGAGAGCTACTGTAGGGGGGAGGGAGAGAGGGTGAGGACGAAGGAGAGTCTGCTCAGGTAGCATGTCAATCTGTGGCCCATTAGCAGGTGATGCCAGGCAGGCATGCTCAAAGCAGCTCCCAAGGTACAACAGACCTTTCTCTTCTGAATAATTGACTGGCTGCAGCCCACGTTTTCTTTCTCGCTCCCCTCCATCTCCTCACCTGCACACTTCCTCTCCTTTCGATTGTTCTTTTTATTCTCTCCCTTCTTCCTCCCATCTCTGACTTTTGTGTTTTTCTGTGCCTCCCCACCATCACTCCGCATCTCCCAAGGCTACAGAGTTGTGAAGGTTGCCGTTACATATAGGCTACTTATGTAACCGAGGACAGACAGGAAAAAAGGTGCATTCTGATTCGCGGCACCCTGGGAGAGGCAGCGCTCAGCGTGTTTACTTCTGCAGGACAATTTCTAACACCGCAGCTGCTGCTGCTTGGAAATGCATGCAAGACAGTGACAGGAGAGGGAGACTGGGAGCACTGGGAGCAGCCGGCTGAAATGCTACATGTTTGTACTGTTTTCTGTTTAAACACTTCCAATAGATTGAGAGAAGATTCAAGTGGACAGAGCCTTGAATACTGAGCGGGCTCACATGAGGCTTCACACAGATAGACCTGGAACAGAGTGAGGGGATGGCAAAGGATGGGAGGGGGGGATTGTTAGACCACACAATGACACTCAATGAAATCCACCTGCTCTCTCAATAGCCACAATATCGCCCTCTGAATATGGAAAGCCCCTTTCTGGAACAACTTTGCGATGAGGCACAATACATTATCTAGAGAAATCAAATCAAATTCAAACGCCCCCCTGCCTCCCTTCCATGTGCAGCGCAGCATCTGGTCGGGGCCATTAATGAATGCCGCCTAATGCCATCTCCTAATGGAATTGCCTTGTCTTGGAGTTCACTGCTGTGACACCAGCTCAACAGAGGCAAAAAAAAAAAAAAGATTACTAGAAAGATTAAAATACAGAATAAACCAGAGACTGTGCATGAAAGGCAGCCAGGCCCTAAGATCACACATTTGATAAGTGGTGCAAAAATAAATAAATTAAAAAATTTTTAAAAATCCCCTGTCTCTGTCTCTGCTCTGTTGTCTGCTGGGGTTTGGAAATGGTGGGCAGCAGATCCCCGCCTGGCGTGCTGTCACACCTCCACACTGCAAACTGTTTGAAGAGGCTGGAACAAAGACTGTGTGCTGCATGTTATGTCTGTGTGAAAATGTTGCCTTTGTGGGCCTGGTGATGAGCCTAAATCCAACGGCATGGTTAGCAGTTCTCCACGCAGCTGGTTAGATTTGGGACCGATGCCGTGTCGATCATACATACACAGGCAGGCACAAATTCACACAAAGACAAGCACACACACACACACACACTTTCTTCCTCACTCCAAAACAAACACCCTTTCACTCCACTACACATGCAAGCTTTATCTCTCCCTCTTATTGTGCCAGCGCATCTTTTTCCTCCTGTATTTTTCCCCCCACTTTGCTTCGCTCCACGCTATCTTTCTATCTATCTACAATGTGTAGTTATCTCTCCCTCCATCTCTTCCCCTCTCAGAGCAGCCCAGCAATGGGCTTGTGCCCTTTCATAATTCATGGAGTTGTTCTTATGGCTCAGGCAGCCATGTCGGATGTGAATCTGTGCGCCTCAAAGGCTCACTCAGCCTCCAACCGCCTCAGCCAGGAGGGTTACCGCTCGAGTGTTCAGGTATCATGCAGGAGTAAATCAACACGCTCAATCACACCTGTATCACACGGCACAAGCAAGACTTTTTGTTTGAGCCTCCACAGGCTGTATCGTGCCTTTCTGCAGAAAGGATTAGGCTCAGTCAAAAATCTGTTAATATCATTCATCAAATCTCAGCAGAATTGTGTTAATGATGAGCTGAAATGATTTTATTATGTTATTACACAGGAAATTAGTGTTTTTTCATGACTCTGAGCAGATAATGATTAAAACACATTAAGAGTACAAAAAGTTTGATGCCTTTATGTTAAGTTTGCTTATTTGATTTGTGCTTTTAAATGCACTTGTGATTTAATCTGATTCGTAAACATGCATAAACCTCTATTCCTTTTGTGTCCACCTGGGGCAACATAACAAGCAAGTAAACACAACAGTGACAAATTATCACCTTAAGAAATTGTTGTGGCAAATTGCTCATTTGCACACCGAGCGGATATGGAGCAACGGCAGCGACCGTTTGAAGTCGTGTTTGTGCTCACCTGATGAATTTCACTTTCATTTCACTTCGCTAAAGTCCTGGGGGAAATATCTGGTTGCTTAGCCGCTAAATGCTCCGCTATGTTTCCGCTGGCTAACGATGTCGAGATCAGTAGGAGCGAATCAAAACAAGACAAAAAAAGTTGCAAGTAAGAAAATTGATTAGCAAGAAAGAAGTTAAAATGCCCTGTAGAGATGAGTCAGATGATAATTTCTTAATTCCTCACACAAGGTTCCACATTTAGTAATGAATCCATTGCTAAATATCAAGAAGAGCAGCTTTAATTATCCCTATATTCATTTTAACTATCTCATTCAGCCCATCTCATAGGACAATGACAAAAGAAAAATCTAAAAGCGTCCAAACAGATTTCAAATAATGAAACGACATGACAGGTTCATGATGTTACACGACAGATTTCATTGGTCAGGCGTTTGGAAGCTGAACGAGGTTGCAGGCCGTTCGGTTCTCGCTGAGAGAAATCTGTGGCTAAAATGTTCCATGTGGCACGAAAACAAAGGATGACAGTCTCTGCTCAAACAGGCAGCTCAATTTGCGAGTATGCTCACTTACTATACGCACGTACAGATGAGCACACACATATTTGCCTTCGCACAATCCCATTTAAACACACAGCAACCTCCACTGTTAAGCACTCGCAGCTGGGCTTTTCTTTTCCGAAACACACCCAGGCCCGGATGAGTGACAGCTTTATGGACACGTTCTGAACGCAAAAACACACAAGCACATACATTAAAACTCACACTCTTGCAACCACCACACACACACACACACACACACACACACATCGCTTCACACCAGCAGAATGGAAAGGAGACTCGTTAGCCACTTTAATCAATGTTAATCACTGCAGACTCGCCTCACTGTCAAGACTGCGACAATGTCTGTCTGAGGAGGAAACGAAGAAAAGGAGAGGAGACGGCGCAAAAACAGATAGAGGAGGCAGAGAAACGCAGACAGACTGGGTGGAGCAGGGCGGGGAAAGAGTGTAAAAATGTGAAATGGCATCCGAAAATATACACTGCCCACGGAGCGGTGAACCCGTTGCAGTTTTGATGTACTTTATCTTGTTTTTCAAGGTCTGTTTTCTTGGGTCCGTGCGGCTGAGCCACGGTGGGGAGACGTGGTCAGGCCGGGCTTGTGCCGACGGGGTTTAATTTCAGCTGGGGGAGGGAGGGGGAAAGAAAGAGAGGGGAGGATAGAGGGCACAGAGAGGGAGGATGGAAGAGGTAGCTTGGCAGAAAGATAGAGAAGGCGGATAGGAAAAAGAAGAGATGAAGGAATATAGAGGGTAAGATAAGAATTGTGTCGGATGGGGGTTGGGGGGCGAGGGGGAGAGTGTGCCCAGGCGTGGAGATAGTGGAGAGGTGAAACGCTTTAAGCGAGGCAGAAGAAAGGGATGTAGAGACGGAGGGCGGCAAAGGAGGGAAAATTGAAAGATGAGAGAGGAGATTATTAAGAAAAGATGTGTAATGCATAAATAACTGGTGACAAAAGGAACGGATCCGCTGAATGCACTGTGGAAGTAAAAGGGAGGAAAGAAAAAAGCACAACAACATTGTTTTGAAGTTGGAGCAGGGACCGGTGGAGGCCAAGGTGAAAGGAGAACGACGGGGAGGGAAAGGAGACAGCAGATTGGGGCCACAAAGTAACAGACAGATTGTGTTTATCAATATGTAATACAAATGTGGGTGTTATGAAATAGGCTCTGGCCTTCACGGTTTTAACCAAAACTTTAGTGCAAAGCTTAGCCGTCGCGCAGGCAGGCAGCCGGCGGGAGCACAGGCTGAATAGTAATGTCTGCGAGTGGTGATTAGAATTTCAGATACAGACAGGCAGGCCGCTTTGCCATGATTCCTGGGCCTAATGCAGCCGGCCCGTGTAGCGAGGCATACAGGAGCTCTGAATGTGACCTTATGTGCGTAAAGATAGAATACTCTAAAAGCCTAATGTACTGAGCCATGTGTGTGCGGCCGTGCATTCAAATGTGCCGAGGTACGACGGAGCAAGGTGATCGGACTGTATTTAACAAATCCGAATGTAAACATGCGCCGCCAAGCAAACACTGGGGTTAAGCATTGACCTCACGCTTCACGTTGTATTAAAACTTCACATGTCATTTCTGTGCAGTTTGTCTGTCTGGTCTGGAATTGATGGCTGTCAGGACGGAGAGGGATGAGCAGGAGGCGGGGAGGGAGGCAGGGGTGAGTGGTGTCAGGGTGGAAATGACAAGAAGGAGAAGCAGATGGAGGGGCAGAGATCAGGAAAGGAGGAACAGAGGGCGGAGTGGAAGAAAGAAAAGAGAAGCAGAGGGAGACAAAAGGGACAGAGGTGGAAAATGAAGAAACAAAGGAGGAGAGAAGGAGAAATGAGAGAGAGAGAAGGGAGGATGACTCCCTCCCTCCATCCTTGTCAGTCTTTATGATCATCTATTCCTCGTCTCTTCTCTATCAGCCACTCGGTATCCTTCAGCACAAAACCCAAGTGGAGATGATGAATTGAGATGGAGAGCAGAGAAAGGACGAAGATTAGCAAACAGAGAGAGATGATGAAAAATGACAAACAGAGGGAGGGGGGGAGAAGGAGGAGGAGGAGGAGGCGTTAAAGGAGGAGAAACTAAAAAGTGGAGGGAGGAAAGGTGACATTGGGGGAGGAGTGCAGAGGAGAGCGAGCCGCTGGCTTTTAGCTGGAGGACGGCCACAGGATGACATTAGAGGAACGCACTTTGGCTGCTCCTGCTGGGAGGTTCTGCACATGAGCACACACAAACACAAAGAGGCAGGCGGATAAACAGACACATGGACAGACAGCTCTGTCAACACACACACACAGGTAAAAATAAGCACCTGGTGCTGCATACTTATGCCGGCTAACCTGTGGGGAGCCCGCCCTGCCTCCCCTCCACCTCTAGTCTAGTTCGTGCGCTGGCCTGATAACCTTCATGGCAACTGGGCTAAACACACACCCAGGGTGACAGGTCTGCCTACCTGGAAAAACAATGATAACTTTGTCTGCGAGGGCTCCTGAGAGCTGCTGCCAGTTATTTACAATGCTGATTAAATTATTAGCGCCAAAAATGGAACATTTGACAAGTCGTAACTTATGCCAAACGGACATTATCGCATTGAAACAGAGTCATATTTCAGTGGTAATTTTACAACAGCACAGATATTACTTATTGCTTGGATTAGACCGATAAATCAGCCTGCTAATAAGAATGGCCTTTAATTAAATATCAGATGTCAGCCAGTCAGGGCTATAAAGCAAAATCATGGACTTTTGTCCCGGCACAGATATATAAAAATAGACCATTAAACCAACGGTGACATTTATTTTCATTTTCCGTTCATTCATTTAGTTGTTTAATGTGATTTTGTGTATTATTTCTGTTTAAAAGCAGTGATGTGTCTCAGACTTTTTAAATGCTTTTGCATGCATCCTGCCAGTTGTAAATTAAATTCATTAGCCGGTGATTTTAAGCCAGCAGCAGGGCTGGAAACGGACTAATTGCAATTAACATCATTAGTGCAAAGTCACTTTTTGAGCACCTGTATTTATTTATTTTATTTAAAGGTCAATAATTTGACCTTTACTCAAGTAAACTGTTAGGTACTCTTTCCAGGCCGGCCATGCTTAAAGAGGCATGTCATGTGAATAAAGGAGTGAATGAACAAATTAATGAGGTAATTACTGGCACATAATATCAGCTATTAACAGATTCACTTAAAAATGATGATTTTAGTCTTCTCAGCTCCTTAACTGATTCAGATTTCTACACTTTCTGTAAACAATTTTAATATATTAGAAGTGCAATGACACTGACATCAACACTCTGAACCCTAAAACCAACCAGCGGGTGTAAATGTTGTTTTTTAAATGTCGGCAAATTACACCATTTATGAGAGCCAGAAACTGTGAAAACAAAGTATCAGAGGATTCAACTTTCCAAAAGTTCTTATACTAGTCATCAGCGAAGAGCTCTTCCACTGCAAAACATAACCGAGCCTAAGCCTAAAATTGGGATCGGTGTCTCATTTTTAAATTGCTAAAAAATATATCACTTGTACCAGCAAAAATCTAAAAAATCTCTGCTCCTCTGTGCAACTGAAAAGCTATTTGTGACTCAACTGTGACCAAAAGTTTTGTGACAAAACTTCAGGAACTTTTCAGCGTAACTAGGTTGAACTGCAGGCTGTGCTTACACAGAGCAGATAAGAGACAAAGATGAAAACTAATTAAAGATGTAAATAGTAAAATATCTACATCATGTAGTCATAATTTTTCCAGTGTTGGTGACTCCTGTGTGCATTTTGAAAAATGCTGCACATAGTGATGCCAGTACTTTTCCACTGTTGTAAAGCAAATCGGGAAATTTAACTTGTGCTTGATTTATGACGTTCCACCTTTGTTGTACTGGACAACAGAGATTTTTGAAGTCTCTCCTCTTCTAGTCATGATTGTGCTGTTTTCATAGAGATGCAGGACTTTATGTTGCAGCAAAAAAAGCTAACAGTGAGTAAAAATGTGACAAGAGCAAAAAAAACACAACAAAAAAACACCCAGAAACAACTTGGAGTTTAGAGGGTTAAGGATCCTGCATACAAAAAATACACAAGCAGAAATCCAAAAAACAATGCAACAATAGATATTCGCCAGAAGATGAATACACAATGGAGAAGTTGAACAAATCTGGTGCTAAATAGTAAAATGAAGAAACTGCTTGGGAATCCAGAGGTTTACATGACATCTGATAGGTTTCTTTTTCGTGCACAGTACCTCAGTGTTTCAGCGTTTGGTTTGGTTTTAGTCAGAGAAACCAAACTGAAACAAACAGAGAGGATTTCCCAGACACAAATTAGGCCTAGTACTGGACTAAACAGACTTTTGAATGAAGATTGTCTATTTAGAGTTCAGTTTAATCTCATATTATTTAATTAATTAGTCGATTAACAGAAAATTTAAATCAGTTCTGTCAATTAGGGTCATTTTTCAAGCAGAAAAACCCAGCTTGAACCAGTAAGGATCACTGCAAATTGAATGCCTGATGCTGTTGGGGGACCTCAAATTGAAGAAAAATTATCAACAAATCTGTAATTTATTAAAATTATTTCTTCAATCACACCTCAAGACCCGTCACGTGGCCGCAAGTGACAAAAACCTAACAATAAGAGACTGGAGAACCAAAGCCTGTACAGCCTGTATTTGTCAGAAAGGAACAAGAAAGAGAAAAAAAAGGGTGTTGGAGGGAAGAAAAACAACCTAATGAAAGGAAGGGTGACTCATTTGGTGATGAAAAGAGCAGTACAGTCCTTTTCCAAATTGCCCCCATTTTCACATGAGCCACCTCGAACACACACATGCACACAGACACACACCAACAACAACTCAGTGCCCTTTACCTCTCCCTCCGAGCGAAGCATAAACGAGTGGAGTGACAGACATAGAGAGCCGATGGGCCCCCTCCCCAGAGAGGGGAGACGCACTCATCCGTACTGATCTTAAAACAACAACCTCCCCCCTTTACTTGCTTGCTTTCTCCTCCCTCTCTCTCCATCTTCCCTCCATCTCCTCTCACCCTGACTCTCAACCTCCCTCCGGCCTCTCTCTCCTATCTCCCGATCGCCACTTCATTTCCTCATTTTCATGTGCGACTCCTTATTCCTCGCATGTTTTTTTTTTTCTTGCTGTTTGTCTGTTTGATTGCTCGGGTTCGGTTCCTCGTTTGCTCTTCTTCCTTCTAATTCGGAAACCAGACATCAGTTCTCAGCCCCTCATCAGTAAATCGTTGCTCTTTCGAAACGTTCGTCTCTCACTCTCGTCTCATCCATTTGATCACATTTTCATGTCACTCTTTATGTCTCATAAATATCCAAGAAGGATCCTTGACCCTGCTCTAGTTTCTAGCACAATCCACTTCTCTCCTCGTCATCTCCTTCCTGAAATCTTGGCAGAGCTGAATGATTTAAAGGAACTACCTAATTTCACTGCCTACAGGAGCAATACTGCAATTTATGATTCTAAAAATGATCACTTCAGCCCATAAATACTATACTTAACATATCATTACATGCTAACCTGGAGTTGCATCTATTATAATGGCTATAAAGATGTAAAGATCTCACAATAATGTAATGCTGCTTCTAAAGCGGCATCTGATATGTTTTGATATCTGACTGACAACCACTGATAGGACTTTTGACAGCTCTGTGCTGCTGCAACGTTCACAGACTGAAGAGATGAACAGCTTCACAGTCCTGAAGCCTGAAGGTTCGCTTAAAATGATGGTGTGATGCTTTGACTGAGCCACTACACACAGATGAAAAACCCTTTACAAAATAAATGACCTGGATCTAGACTGTGGCTACAAAAATACACACTGGACTTTATCGATTGAGTACAACCTTTCCTCAAGAACTGTCTCCAATGCTTTTAAGTATAAAGTACATTCCTAAATTAACTTTATTTCCTTCCAATGTAAAGCACACATCAAGACATATCTCTGTATCATACTAGTCATCAGATGCAGACACATTATAAGGGAGAGACTGAAAATCTTAGAAACCTATTGGAGAATTCCCACAGATGGCGGTTGTATGACACATATCCCACCCCTTACCCCAAAAAGCCAATAATCTGCTTTACAACAGCCAAACTACAAAACACCCAGCCAATCATAATGTTGCGTTGACCTCAAATGTAGTGTTGTACCCCTTATTTTGGGGCAAAGACACCAGATTTTTAAGCATTATATATCAAATTTCACTTCTAAACAAGCAGTTTTTATGTCCTGGAGACTACTGAAGTTCAGCTATGGCTCTCACTTAGATAGAGGCCTGGTTATGTTGGTCCAAGGTAACTGCCTGGGGAGTTCCCAAGACTAGGCCAGACTATGACAAGACTAGACCATGAGTATGAACTTGCCATTTCCACTTCATATTTCTCATGGTGTTCTCCTGCTCTTCTGCTATCTGCATCTTAGCATTTTCGAAATCCCCTTCACTACAGGAAACAACAAAAACCTCAGGACTGGCAACCTCCAAGCTGACAATGGCATCCTTGGTTCTTCTGGTGAATTTTAGTGACAGTGCTCATCTCCCTCCATGCACCAAAACAAACTCCCTGCACACTAATCGCAGGGACACCATCACTGCACCCTGGGCTTTGTGGAAATCCATGGAGAGTGCAATTCGTTTCAAGAAATGCAAACAAACCAGAATGTTTTATCCTATATAGCTGAATTATAAAGGGTGCTGTAAAAATAGGACCAGTTATGTAAAGGACATATTTTGTCAGACATGGACTGGTACTAACGTTATCAATAAGGGTCATTCCACCCAACAGTTTCTACTTGATCATCACTGATTTCCCAGATTTTTTATTATCATACTATATGGATATTAATCAAGATATTTGTAAAAAAAAAAAAAAAAAGAGCATGATATATCAAATACTTTCCTAAATTAAATGTTTTTATAAATTGCCCGTTGACCCACTTTTACTATGTTTGAATGACAATATCTCAGGAACTACAAAAGAGAAATGTCTGGAATTTTCACAGTTATTTCTCATCGCATCATTTATTCAGAAACTGCAATGTTGGAAAAGTAGATTGAATAGTCTCAGATTATGAGTGAGCTAAAATATAGATTAACTTGTTTGCTAACATGTGCTTAAAGATAGGACGTACATGATGGCTTTATTATTTTTTCCCAAATTTAAACTCATCCATAATCAGAGACTATTTATTCTATTTGTGCAACATGGCAGATTCTGAATCAATGTTATGATTGGAAAAAAACTGTCAAAATTTCAGGCTTTTATCTTCATTCATTCCTGAGATACTGTTGTCCAAACAGAGCCTCAAATTTCAATTTTAATTCCAAACTGAGCTGAAAGTGGGTCGACAGAAAGTACTTGATGTATCATTCTACAATTTCACATACACTATGTTAAATATTCATAGTTTATGATAGATGGATGATACTGTAGATTAAGATGGAGTAACCCATAGCTTTAATGATGACTCTGTTCTATTCAAGTGTCCCAGTTAGCCAGAGCGCACAATACAAGAACCCTAAGCTGGAGCAGCTCAGTGGAACTCAGCCTGTGTTCTTCCTACTATACAATCTAAATTTCTTCCGTGAAATTCTGTGGAATTGCTCACTGCTCACCAGCTGTCCACCATTTTCACTTGTAAACTCGATCAGTGAAATTGTTTATCTGCAGAAAGATCCACCACTCTAAAAGCCAGTTGGAGTGGTGAAATCAAAATGAATGTGCACCAGCATGCAGAGAGCATCTTAACCAGACAAGAATGTCTTAGACGTTCAACTCACTGTCTGGTCAACAGTTAATTAGCTACAGCTGAGTAAATTTGCCATAGACAGTCGTCACTGTAGTTTGAGAAAAGCAAAACTTTCACCTCCTACAGCTTGTTAGGACGCTTGTGTTTGAATTGTAGCTTTTGAAATTGAAAAATTCTGCTTCTTCAAACTGAAATTTTGATGTTACATCTCACAGTCCTGTGAGAAATCAATAGTATCTTGCTATCTTCACCTCTTTTTCCACCGTTTCTCTCTTTATCTCTCTCCCACTTCTTCACTCACGCTGCCCTATTCCACTTAAGAATCAATTTGAGACAGGGGTGCTCTGCCCATGCCTTTAGTTTTCATTGTTTTCCAGTCCACATTTAAGACGGTACACAGGCAATCTCCACCGGCCTGATTCCCATCTACACTCCAGCTGAGTGAGAGAGCTTTTCTCCGCTCCATGACACAGCTGAGACGCCACTGACGCAGTCCAGCGTTTGACAAATGAGCCAGCAAATTGACTTCTCCGAGCATTCCTCCGAACAACAAAGGCAAAACAAAACAAATCTCCTTTAACTAAATACTGGATGAAATGGCGCAATAGAGCGCACAAGCTATTACAAATGATTCCACTTGTGCACTTCGGCTCATCGCTCCCACTCTCTCCTTCTCTTAATCTCCTCTCCCCTCCAAGGCTCCCGCAGCCTCGCTTTTTTCCCCCCGTTTCTTGTGGCTTCTGCCCCAGACGAGCATTGACCCGGGCGCTCTGGACCCGGTAGGGGGCCTTGTTCCTCTGCGTCGCTCCACTGCACATGACTGGCATTCTCCTTACGGGAGGAGCAGGCGGAGGAGGTTTGCAGAAGGAGGGATAGAGTCAGTCAGTGGAAAACAGAACATCCCTGAGTTCAGGGGAGGAGGGAGAGCGAATGTGATTCATGATCAATGGTGCTTCTCCAATTACATTCCAATTAAAGGAGTCTGAAGCACGGCTCTGGTACACTGCAGCACGAAAGAGCTTTTGACAGACTTTGCACTGGGTATACTATCCCCATTACAATTACATCTATGTAGAGACCCGCTCTCTCCCTGACATGCCAACTCCTAACACACACTTCTTTCTGATATCTCCCCACATATATTTGTGTGTCGCCAAAATAAATGTAAGGTTATTACAGCCAGATTAAGGGCAGTTCAAAGGGCTAATGCCCACTATTACATTGACGCTGGTTTAACACCGCCTCACACTCAACAGTCAATAAAGAGCCAAGGGAGATGGAGGGAGAGCAGCGGACCAGAACCACCGGGGATATGGAGAGAGTGAGGGGAAGGAGAGGAGGGGCGAAAAAGCAATGTTAGAAGGGACTGGAGCATGGCTAACATGGATTGGAGCATAAAACTTCAAATGATTCCAATTACACGTAAGTGATCAATTAGATTGTTACATTGGTTAGATTAGTGCTGGCAGAATCCGAGGCACCATCAGAGTTGGTCTATTTGTAATGTGCAGCAAATGTAATGTGGATTGTCCTAACAGCAGCGGGAGATAGTGAAAGAGACAGGGAAACAACACTGAAAGAGCTGATAAGTAGAAAACAACCAAAGCATACAAACAACTGAGTCATGCTGTGGACTGGGGAGCTGGAATTTCAACAACTGCCAAGAATTGCAACTACAGATTTTAGGGAGTAAAAAGCTACTATTCTGGTGTTAATACTGAAAGTGTGATATTGTATTGGCACCTACAGCTAAAAACACGAACCCCCCTGAAACCCAAACACCACTAGTGATCTTGAAAGGCACGTTATCTTCTAAAAAATGGCCAAAAACACACCACTTATCAGAGCCAGACACTGTAAAGACAGAAAGAAAAAAATCACCAGATCCTTCAACTACTCATCTATGACTCACTGTTCCATTGGGAAGAGTTGAGATGTCAACATCTCAAGTCAAAATTGAGATGTATCACAAATCACTTTATTTTACATGTCGCATATCGCTCATTCTACAGAAACATCCGTTTTTCTGTCCCTAGCCTTTAGAGAAACATTACTCTTGAAAAAAGTCTTTTATTTTGACAAAAGAAATCACACTGATGACATCACTTGACTTCCTTTGACATCTTTCCTGAAGGTCTATGAAGAAGGGCCATTGTCTTACCATTGTCTCTTTCCAGTTTTCAGAAATATTAACATTTATCTCATGATTTCATATGAAGCTTTTAGTTGACGTCACTGGTGTAACCTACTTTATTGGCAGGGAATTTCAAACAGACTTAATACAGATGTATTAAATTACATAATTTAGTGAATAGATCATGATAGACAACATGTGTTTTCATGCTCTATAGCAGCCATTTTGTAAAATGGATTTTTCACAAAAACTATCACTGATGTTACCGTTGCTGGTGTTACCTTCCTTATGGGTAACACAGATCGAGAAATGTTCAAAAAAATTTTTAAAAATCATTAAGCTTTAATTTATGTGTATTCATAAGGTCAATGACATATGTTACAATGTAGTCGAGTTTAAATTTTAGAAAGAGAGAAAAAAATTAACACATCTTGCCATCCCAAAAGTGGACATTTTTGTAGAATGACCCATATACAAATTTGTGTAAAGTGAACCATTTGTAGTAACTGTAAAAGACAAAATATTCTGCACTCCCCAGAGCAACAAAGAAGATATTGAGGACTCAACTGTGACTAACAGTTGCGTAACAAAAATTCATGATTTTTTTTGGCTGAACTCGGTTGAACTGCAGGCTGTGTGGTGTGAAAACAACTTAAAAATGTAAGTAGTAAAATACATACAGTATGTGGTAACACCACTACTGCATTTGAATATTATTATACACATTAAATAAATAAATAGTTCAAAAAATTCAATTTTTCTATTATCTATGGTATTATAACTGTGTCATACTGCTCTCTACCTCTAGCCATGGTTGTGCTGTATCTATTGTGTTGCAGAACTTCATACTGTGGTGAAAAAAGAGCTTACGGTGAGTAAAAATGTGCCATGAGAAAAAAAACCACCCAGAAACTCCTTGATGCTCAGAAGGTTAAGTGATTTACAGGCCTATATTGAGGAGGTGTTGCATTAGTACACACACATCATAATTCAGCAGCTACAGTGACTATTGTTGAATTCAGGAAATAAAGTTCTGTCTGCTACATAACTGAGCAGCTGATTAATATCCGTCTAATTGACATAATGATGAAGCAAAATGCAAACCAAACAACAAGTGCAAAGCCTATAATCATTCACAACAAAGATGGATGGCTTAGTCATCACCCTACGCTTTCTCACTCTCAGCAAACAGCATCCTGGCAGAATGGCACTTGGACTGAGCTTGTATTTAACAGCAGAGTTAATTATCCTGTGTTACATGCTATAATGCATTATTAATGTGTGCGAACAGCATGAGTCAGTGTTCTCTGGCCCACAGGGGCGTTTGGCTCAATTCAAACTACTCAGTCATTACTGATGAGAAACGTGGACAGAGCCCGAGTTCGGATGAAATCGCAGCCAGTTTCAGCCAGTTGGCTGCAGTTTAAAGCCTGTATTGATTTGTAAGGAAGTTAGAAGACCTATGACAACCCCAGTGTAAAACCAATTCGATCAGTTGCCTCCCTCGCCGCCCCTCGGCACCGCTATGTGCTGGGCAAAGGGCCTTGAACCACCCGAGCTGGACACGTTCCAGTCTGCAGAACGTCACACTTCACAAAACAGGTACCGATCTCCACCGTGCTGATCCCGACCTGTACTGTAAATACTGCAATGTTGGAAATTAAACTGTATTTTAAAACAGCAGTAACAGCTCTGATAGCAGCGATATTCTTTATTCCTACAGAGGCAGCGGCATTCTTGTATCACAAAGTTATTGGCATTTTATATTTTAATAATCCTGCAGCTGCAAATTCCTTCTTCCACTGTAATACATCAAGTAATGAAATGTTTTTGGCTGATAAAATGAGTAATATGTCTTCTGTTTGGAATTGAAAAATACTGTAACCTGATCCTAGCCGTGCTAATGAATGGGAGATCCAAGGATTACTGAAGCTTAATCTGAACAGTGTGAAGCTTCAACGTGGTCATCAAACGCATCTTCAACGTGGTCATCAAACGCATCTTGTGAGGCAAAAAGCACAGGCAACCAAAAGTGATAGGGCTGCTTTGTTGTGCGTATTGTACCTCCAGATGAATAGGAACCACATATAGTAGCCTAAATTAAAAGCCTGCCTACTTAATATGGTAATTGTGTCCTTTTAAATGAATAATCCATCATTTTTTGTCTGGTATACTGGCTAAAACACTGCCCGTATAGCCTGAAAGAATGACTAAAACCCTCCTAATTTTGCATTCCGCACTTTGCTTTCTTGTTTCCCACGTTTTGCAGGTGCCTCTTCATTTCCCCATGTCTTTCTCCTGCTCCCCGCTTCCTCTATGCTCTCCTTAAATTAAATTAAATTCAATTGCCTTGAACACAAATCGCTTGGTTGGCATGACAAAAGAACATTTGTGTTGCCAAAGTGCAAACACAAACAAACAAATTGAGCAAGGAAACAATAAGTGGCAACAATGTGAAGTGATTATAAAGCAGAATTAAACGAGTAATCCCATGAATGTGTGCGGAACAATTAGAGAGAAAAGAGTTTTGACAGGCAGGTGTTTTTTGTGTGTGTGTGTTTTGGTTTTTTTTTTCCCTGCCCAACCTGCTGTTTTGAGGGTTATGACAGGTGGCGACAGGCTTTCTGCACACCTCGGTGTCGCTCTCAAGAGGGGTTCAGAATTATTGCGAAACTCATGTTCCCATTTACCGGCAGTTTGTGCACAGCCAGTGTTCTCCGGCAAGGGGCAAATCATCCTCTCTGACAAAGACAAACAAATACACTCACGTTCCAACAGGTACATGTAAATACAGTGACACTGCCCCCCTGCAATTCACCATGGAGAACAATGGATGAGGTGTACATAAAAATGGCAGCCTCTCCAATTGACATCTCTCCGTCCCGTTGCGCTATTCCACAATGCAATTTGCACCCCATGCACTTGTTCCATTTTTTCTCTAAAATAATTACCTGTTGTACTGCGGCTGCCTGTGTGTTTGTGTTTAAGTACCTCCCTTCTGCGTGTTCATGTGAGGGAAAAAAAAGGCCCAAAAGCAAGAGAGAGATGTGTGATTATCCTTTAAGCAGAATGCTGAAAGCAGCAAAAAAAAAAAGCATTTAAAAAAAAGACACTGCGCACATAATGGGGGCAGATGGACATTTTGAGTCATATGCAATACTGCAATCTGTTCCACTTGCAAGCAGGCTGCACAGCAGTCACTCTGTACAGACAAAGCTGCTAAGTACATTATTGCATTGTAGTGCCTTTCTACTAACACAAAGCAGATCTTTTCTTAGATGTAGGGAGGCTAAAGCTTCAAAAAAATGCAGGCTGCAGGGAGCTGGACAGAGTTTGGTGTTTTATTCAAGTGGCTGTTTGAGACTATTGATTTTTCTTGCTGGCACATGTGGTGTCTCATACGTGGCTGTGTACAGATTAAGTGGAGGCTCTGCTTTGTGACGGTACTTTCTCATGTTTGCAGCACTTTTCTTTCCCAGGATGAGCATATATTAAGCTCATGGTCAACTATATTTGTCCCCTAAGAGCCAGTCTGACTCACCAGCTATAAGCTTAGCATTGGCTGCATATTTTATTTGGCTTTCTTGTTCCCCTTCACTATTTATGTGTTACCATTTTCAAAGTCCCCTTCATCCCTCTTCATCAACCCTTGCACCAGGAAGCTACCATACTGAAAATTTGGAGTTCTGATGAACATTTGAATCACACAACAAGACATAACTTCCTTTTTCTTGAGAATTATCCATTTCAATGACAGTACTCGCCTCCCTGCAAGCAATTCCCTCTGTCACTATTTCAACGAGACAAGAATTTTTTTCTCTGATAGCAGAATGATATTGAGGTGTAGTCAGACCATTCTACACACTGGTCTGGCTATGCAAGATTACCTATGGGCAAATTTGAAAACACCCATACAGACATAAAGCACATAAAGCAACATAGAGCAAGACACAAAAAATGTGTAGAACACATGTCATAGGGTCGTCATATATTTAACCATTCACACACCCTAAATTCAGCCCCTCTGACCAGTCAAGAGGTGTCAAAAAGGATATATGGTGCTGTAGGAATTTTTAAAAAAAGTCAGTCCCAAGTTAATTGATTATTCTAAATTGACCGTAGGTGTGAATGAGAGTGTGCTTGTTTGTCTCTATATGTAGCCCGGTGATAGGCTGGTGACCTGTTCAGGGTGTCCCCTGCCTTCACCCTGAGTCAACTGGGATAGGCTCCAGTCACCCGCGACCCTACAGAGGATTAAGCGCTGTATAGATAATGGATGGATGGATGGGCAGCACAGCGTTGCAGTGGTTTGAACTGTTGCCTCACAGCAAGAATGTTCTGGGTTTAAACCTCCTGTGCTTCAGGGTGATCAGCCAGGAGACTTCAGTCTAACTCCTGTTTTAGACAACTATTGTAGTATTATTTTTTGATGCAAGTGTTATTTTGACTTTTATTGTTTTCTTGCTTGTTACTTTTGTTTTTAGTTGGTGGTTGTTAAAGTTTAGGCACCAGACCTACAGGGTTAGCTTTAAAAAAGAATCAGGGTTGGGTCAAAACAAACCCTGTCAAATGTATTTATGTAAATGAGTACAAATGGTCGCCAATGTTATTGGGGTTACTTCCTGTTTATCGATGATGAGAATGGATGAACCTCTTCCACCTTCCAGTAAGGTGGAAGAGGTTCCTGTTGGCCCATAGGGAAGGACATGCAATGATAACAGCCATGTTACGTCCAATGATGTGCAGGATGAAGTAGACATAGTTGGATGGATGGAAAGAAACACACTTGCTTCTTAAATGCTGTATTTCATTTCTGTAAATGCTCTAATTTTCTTCTTAAAAGACATGGGTGTTTATCCAGCAGGGCAGCTCTAATGAAGGACACTGCTGGGTTGCATTATAAGGATGTTCAGCTTCCTGTGGTTTGGTTGTTAAGACTCATAGTATAGATTGGAAGTTAGAATATCACAACCTCTGCTGTTTCAATTTAGACCATTCAGATCTGTCTTGCGAATCCCCTTCTGTTAGAGAAGTGCAAGACTGATCCAGTGGAGTATCCCCTTCAGATTAGGGGGAAATCGTGGTTATGGCCAATAAAGTCAATAAAGTCAGGAAAGCTCACTAGATCCCTTGCATGAAAACCAGACGCATTACACACCCATCCACTCTTATGTCTAGTCTCTTATCTACCCTTCCTATACTGGCGCCGAATGCTGGCACTGGACATGAATTATGTTCTTCAGAATCATCCAACACAAGCTAAATTTCCAGGAATGCTGGGCTGTTTTATCCTATTCCCTCAGTGCCAGCAGACAAGCCTTGCTCAGTCCCTTCCACCATGAAAAATTAACAAAACACCCAGACCGTTTATCATAATTTAAGAACCAACAGGCAGCTGCAGAGAATACAGATGTTGCGTTTGAAACATCTTCATATGCTGCTATATAGTTCGGCTGCGTGCATGATGGTGAGTAATGGATCAATTTAGTCGTTGTATGGCGAGCAGACGCACATGTTAAATACGCTCTGTTTTGGTTGAGGAGGTTTTTCAGGAAATGCAGATGATGCAACATGTCTGTCTGACAGGTTATGTACCACGCACAGCTTGTATTCATGCGTGGTACAGATTGGCCTATAAGCTGTCAACTTGTGCAGAGCGCCGTGTGAGGCCGACAACATGTTCTGTTGCTTTTTCCCCAGCCACCTTCAACTTCCTGAGGCACAGAACATTTTTGAAGGCAGGGGCTGAAAGAGGGCAGAGAAATGCAATTACTGGTAAATAGAGACTCCCTGCTACTGCAAATTTATCCAGGGTCCAGAAATTATTCCTCACAAGGCTGCTGGAGGTGTGTGTGTGTGTGTGGCGTCTCACATGGTGTGAATCATTGTGGCGGTGCCATTAAAGCTTATCAGACTCCAGTGGAGCTGCCAAGCCGTGGTCGCCACTCTCCTCTCTCCCCCCTCCAGGGTGTCTCTGAGTGGCTGTGACTGCTGGTTGTTGCCCACTCACGCACTCCAGCTGACCCTCGCCGACCCTCGCTGGCTCTCGGGCAGAAAAGGCAGAAAAGGCTTTGGCAGCTCGGGGAGCCTTTAAAGACAAGTCAGTCTAATTCAATTCTCCCAATCCACAGCTAATAAGCGTTGGATACGGTGCCCATGTTAGGGGGGAAGGTTGCAATAATGCCGCCGGTACGTTTCACGCCACGTTCTCCCGCCACCTCCTTTAGCCTCGCATCCGCTATTTTCCTACAATACATGTTTCCTCCAAACTCCTCTTCCTTGCAACTCGGGAGAGAATGACTCGTAATACCTTTTGGCAATTGTGACAGCAAACCTCATCTCAGGAAATGTACACTACAGACTATATTGTGCTCTGTGGCAGTTAATTCAAAAGCGGAACAATAGTGCCAGGAAAGAGGTGCACAAAAAAGTCAACAGACTTGACAGTCGCTGGTGGATTCACTGTTTCTGCATTGAGTTTTGAGGCACAGTTAAAGTTATTTCCTGATGAATATTAATCAGCTGTCACTCGCTCTGTCTTGTGATTGATTAAAGCTGCTGCTTATTTTCACCTTAAATGTGTGGAATTGCTAGAAATAGAGGCCCTTTAATCTGAATCCCATCAGACCACATCGTAATGTCACAGTTAAGAATTAGCCGCTCTAATAATTGGTTACATATACGCTCATCCAGCTATTTCCTCTGTTCAACTCCCCCCCTCCCCTCGCAGTCTCGGATTCACCTTGTCCACTAAGTACAATAAACAGGCTCTAATTTGTTTCAGTGCCACTGGGGCAGAAACATATCAACAACTCTCATTACAAAGCAGCAGCTTCTGTCACAGATGGTACAAAGGCAGCAGCTCCTCTGAAACAGTGAGAAAAGGATGATGCAGCAGTATCCACTCCGACGGATCCAAAGTATTCATCATAATGCTACCCAAAATGTTCAAAGATATATTATTTTAACTCGTGCGAGCATTTCCGAGCATGTAGCGAAAGCATAACAAACACACCATTAATCCACATAGAACGGTAGCAGCTCAGTGCAGGTTATATTTATTTTAAATGTATATCTTCTGTCTTTTTTTAAAACACACTAATTTGTGTGTCTGATAATGAAGCATCCTTTTTTGCAGTCAGACTCGTGTAAGCTGAGCAGCAAAGTGTTGGATGCCAGTTTCGCTAATGAAAACAGATATCTGAGTGGTGAAAAAAATGGTTTTGTTCAGGTGCAAAACAATCCTGGCTCCATCTGTTTCTGATAAATTTCACATTGATTTTTTTATCCCCCCGTACAAATAATGAGCAGCCGCATGAAACGTGTGAATCAGTTTCTTTGAGTAGATCGTTCTGAATATCGTTCTATTATTGAGATTAAGTGTTGCCAGAATAACTAAATTTTGTGTCAGCAGCACTTACAGACTCACATCCAACACAAGGAGATTGCTATACACAGGGTGAAAGATGTTCAGTTTTATTCAATAGACAGCCTGTTTATTTATTTATTCTAAACTATAGCTTCTTCACCGTTTACAGCAACAGGAAGCAGGAATATTTTTTGACTTTAGGCATATTTTCTGGAAACCAAGACAGCAAAAGTTAAAAAAAAAGGTTTTCATGCTTTTCTTTCTCTGCAACCCTCAATGAAACAAAAGTGATAAAGCTCAAGGACCAAATTTAGACAAACAGTGATAAAATACTACTTGAATCTCTCTTGAATCTCTCCTAATAAGTGCTTTGAAGATTTTTCTTATTATTTTTGCAAGCATAACAACCCTATTTGAGATGGCACTCCTGATTTTAAGTCTCTTACATTGTCATCTTTTTTGATACATCATTGGCTCCTTCCAGGTAAGGTACTGTACCTCCTCCAAAGAACACAACCTGTCTGAAAGTCTTTGAGAAGACACAAGAGCCAGATTTCACCCTTTCATTAGCAAACCTGGCATCCAAGCACTCAGCCACCATCCCTCTCCGATTGAAGAGTCAAAAATGATGCGTCCCCCTTGGCTAATCACACAGAGACATCAGATGTCTGCCAAAAGTCTGCATGTGTACAAGATGTGCTCCATGCATTATTAATTTCCGAACAGTGTTGTGTGTTTATGTGTGTGTGTTTTTCTCTGTCTGCAAAAACTAATCATTTTTACACATTTATAGTCCATCCAGCAGCTACAACACCTTCCCGAAAAGGTGATTGTTTTGAATTTGTCTTGGTCAATTTTGCAAATATTTTGCACTGTATTCGAAGCCGAAGTACAACTGCTGAACAAGTACAAGATCCAAAGTACACGACTTGCACTGTTCGTGGACAAACCACGATAAATAATTAATGACGGTAGCAGTGAAACTAGAAAACAGAATAAGAAAAGAACACTACCACGGTTACATCTGGTCTCTGACTTTCTCCTGTAAAAAAAGAGTCCAGTAAATGTTTCAAATAAAAGGACTTCTTTGTTACATTTCTATAAGTTTCTCTTATTGACCCATCTGTCTCTGAATAATGAATCTTTTCTTGCACTCAGACCTTCTCATTTATTATGTTGAGCGCCACTAGCTGTCTATCTGCCAATCACCTCATCTATAGCTAAACAGGTATTCAATCATTAATCACAATCAATACAGCGAACGGCTGAATTAGTACAATGTTAGTGCTTCATCTGCAGTATTATGATAAAGACAAGGCCCTCCGTTGTCCCTTTTGAGAGGCGGATGCATAGGTGCTAATTTTTCATATTACCTTGACTGTCAGCATCAGGCCATACATGCCACACGTCATTGACGGGGTCATGCATTTTTCATGAGGTTGTACATGTATTTTAATGAGCAGGGCTGATGAGGTATGCTACATCGGCATGGTGGACGGCCTTCACCACTCCCCCTCATTCACCATGCTCCTCACAACCTGTCAGTCAGCCACTCCAAGGCCTCCTCACGTCTGTCTCCCGCAGTATTCCCGAATATCAATCACGCCCAAATCTTTGCATATTTTCGCGGGATAATTAAGAGGAGATTGCAACGTGGTGCAGGCGATCAATCTGCAAATCAGTGGACCAGATTAAATCCAAATTCCGACTCAGTTTCGCAGATGGCAAACTAAACAGCTTAAACTGACAGAGATGCGTTTGGATGGCAAATCGGATACCCCCCTGCCGGGTTGGAGGAGCCCATGTCAGTGCCTGTGTGTAATTTGGAATTAATGGGACGGTAAAACTTTTAATTCAAAATCCCAGCCTTGGGGACAAACACATTTGCATACAAATGAACACAATTTCCTGTTTGTTCGGTATGCAAATACAAAAGGAGGAATTTACAGCGGGGCTGCCAGAGTTAAACAAGCACCGCGACGCCCGCCCGAGTGCAGAACACGCAGGCACCCAACCGAGCACTTCAAACACAGCTCTGTTTGAGATATCGGAGTGCAGCAGGGGCGATCAGGCGGCCATCCTGAAGGACTGCACAGTCTTGTGGGGCTCCGGGTAACCTTTCTCTCCTCATCTCATTTACGCATGGAAATAACAAGTGAGGTGAGTCTTTCCCCCCTGAACACAAGAGGCAATTAAAGACTACTGATCTGAGGTGCAGGAGGAGTGAAAGATGGCCATCCCAGGGGCAGGATGTGGCTGAAACGCTCACAGTAAAAAAAACTAGAATCATTTCACCAAGTAATTAACAAATTACACCTCTTTAGATCTTTCATTGGGAGACGCTATGAAATCTAATTTTTGCATTAATTCCAAGTTTTTTCTATACGCTAGACTGCGATGAGCTCTCCCGAACAATGCAAAGAATTAAAGGCATCTCGTTCCGTGGATTTTCCAATAAAGGTGGCGGAGCGCTCTGAATGCCAATGACATGCAGGATGTGAGACTGTGATCTGATAGCGCATCATTCATCACTGTAAACATTAAGGAGACAGAAAACGAGGGAACTTGTTTGCATTAACATAAGTGACTGGCATGCTGGATGAGGAACAACCCGCCAGCTTGTTAAATTCGCCAGCCAGGGCGACGTGCTTGCCAGGTTGGATTTGGTTCAGACGCTAAACAGTGCACTTAATGCCACGGTGTGTTATGTTTGCATTGTGTAGGACGTGGCTAAACTCGGGCAGACATTACTTATTTACAGTTACACACTTGAGTGACAGCCAGGGTCGCTATTTTTCACAGCAATATCTGGTCCCAGACTGGATGTCACACACACACACACACGCACACACACACACGCACACACACACACCACCAAACACTAAATAGCAGGATTTGTAATTAAGTCTCGGGTCGTAAGTAAAATGACCCCAGACATTGGGCTATGTTAAAAAGCAACCCGTTTCCCAATGACTTCTCATTAGTAGGCTCTGCAGCAGCTCCCCATGTACAATCCTCCCTTGGAACTCTGAAGGTGACACAGCAACAGTGGACTTTGATGGGGCACTGGGGAGCTGTACTTCATATCACAGGACTGCTTCCTCTGCAGAGTAAAAGGTTTCAACAATCAGCAGCTGCAGCCATTTGGGAAGAAGGAGGTAAAATCTTCTTTCTCTGGCTGAAGGGGCGGGGGGGGACTATGTTTTTCCTCAATGCTTTCCAATGCAGCCACCAGCACACAGGCCAGTACATGACAAAGTAACTCCCCTACAGATCCAGATATAATCCAGTCCATAAATCATTAATTAATTGAGTGTTTGCATCAACACTACATCTCCCGCAGCCGCCTCAGCATCTCACAACACTAAATCAGCGGGCTAGGGGTCACCAGAACATGGGCCGCTGCAGAGAATTAAGCTTCAATATGCAATCAGCTTGTTAAAAAAAGAAACCGCAGATATGTGAATGCGCCCAATTGACAGGTCAGATAGGATCAAGGTGCCTCATCACCCACCAAGTCAATCTTCTGGCCTGGGGATGGAAACCAGCGCCGACGCTGCTGGGCCTCCAGTTACCAATGGCCTGATCACATTGCGTATTCACTCGCCGACTGCGGGGCTGATTAAATCTGTATTTAATTGGATCAGATCTAGTCGTGATGAAGCGCTCCCCCCGGCGTTTAACCCACGGTCCTCTGTCAAGTGAGAAGGGAAAAAAATACTGTGGGGGAATTAGGAGCGGGAAATGAATACCAATGATAGGCTGTGCTAATAGCCAGCGCAGGAGGAGTGGACCACACCTGCAGGGCTTTACAGAGAGGAATCAGAGTTAGCGGCTTTTCTGTCTCTGTATGTATGTGTGCATGTGTGTGTGTGCGGCTCCTTTCTTCCCTGATTAGTTAGACATTATGTTATTCAAGTCGCACAAAGACTTTTTCTTTTGGTTGATTAGCCGTTTTTATAAAAGCACATCGCTGATAACTCTCAAAAAACTCTCCCCCCAATCAAAACTTTCATCAACTTGTCATGATTACTCCACTACACGTTATTTGAAGAAAGAAAGTGGCAAATTTACATAATTTCTCAATAGTCAATACAATTTTACAATTACTTCCTTATTGAGAGTCTCCAGTCAAGCTGAACAGCAATGTGTGTGTGTCGAAAGATGTGTCTGCTGCTGTGCACGGGAGACATAAAGTATCTTTAAGTGGATTTACGGTGCATCTCAGTTTAAATCGCAGGGCTTATGGAAGAAAAGCAGCAGATCTGGCATTTGGGTTTGTGAGTTAAAGTATGAGATGAGGTGTCTTACTGCTCAGAGACTGATGCTCCATCTCAGATAAACTGCTCAGTGCTTGCGACTGGATGCTGAAATGAGGGAGTGTCTCGGAGAATGACAGTGCACAGCACTGAGGTGGAATTCCTCCCGACCGTTTTCAAGCATAAACTATTTTTTTTAAACTATTTGGTATCTGGACTTGTTTACATGTTGACTTTTACAGCAGTGGCCTTAAGTCACACCAGAAAAGGGCTACACACACAATAAAGCTAGTCCTGTACTGCTGGCTGTTAAACCGCCTCACATGAGTAATTAAAAGTTTATTGCCTTGCTCAAGGGCACCTTGGCGGTAAATGCTGAAAAAGGGAGGAGCGTTCCTCTTTCAAGGGCTCACAACTCGATATTTCAACCCCATCACGGGACTTTTTCTGAAAAATTATCTTCAAAGACACTTTTTTCACCTCTTTAATATCATCAAAAGGCTGCGGTCTGGGCAAATAAACTGAGGCTGAGGTGTAGCTGAGGTTAAACTACAAAAACACTTGAAAAGTTGAGCGTTAACTCACACTTCTGGTCTTCATGAAAGTCATACATGCTGCTCTGCCATTTAAAGTCCACACACTGAATGTCAGACATCCATCTCTCAGTCAGTCAGATTGTACTTCCACAGCATTTTTCATAAATCATAATGTACCACAAAGTGCTTTACACAACAAAAAGAAAAAAACAAAACAATAAAACCAACATTCCCTACCTCCCATAAATGATTATGTGATAAATGGAAAACTCAATAAAACACAGAGGCTGAGGAAACACTATCATAAATAAATCTCATAAATTTCATAAACTTGCAATGAGGAAACACCCGAGGCGAAAATTCAGAGCAGCAAAATAAGACAATGACAGAAAAGTGGAGGACCTAAAAGACTGATAAAGTAGACAGAAATGTCTAAATAAATATAACAAATAAAAATCAGAAAACCAAACGAAGTGAAAAAAATCATAACTAGTGACACGGGGTATGGTCAAATGAGGATGTTTTCACTATGTAAGAACATAGTGAAATTTGGTATTGTAGTGAACTGGGTATTGTTAAGAAATTCAACATTTTTGTGTATTTGTCTGTTTTCATTCAGCCAAATCATTAATAAAAATAAAAAACAAAAAGTCTGAACCCCAAACAGCTTCTGGGTGTTTTTTTTTTTGTTGTGCTCCTGTCACATTTTAACTCACTGTGGGCTCATTAAGGACACAGCACAACCATTTACAGTTGTATTGCCATAAATCATAAAAAAAGAATAAGATTGTCTTTAATTACATATTTTGCAAAATTTGCAAAAACCTGAAATCAAATGTAGAACATTCTTCTAAGTGGACAAAAATGGCAAAACCACATGCAATAGATATTTTAACTACTTATATTTTTAATTTGCTTCTAAGCTCGTCTTCTCTCTGCTCTGTCTAAACAAAGCCTGCAGTTCAATCTAGTTAAACCAAAAAGTTCCTGAATTTTTGCCATGCCACTGCTGGGTGCAGCCAAGTCACTATTGGCTTCCCAATTGCAGTGAGTAGCATAGAATTTTTTGGCAAGTTTTTTGGCATTCAGAGGGTTAATCTGGTGATAACGCTAAAAAATCCACAACACATTTCTAATATTTATTCACTTTTAGTATGGAAGCAATACAATACTACAATATATATATACAATGTGTGGAATTTTAAGTTGTGTCTGCTCACTTTTAATTGCCTCATTAGTGCCGGTGCCAATCTGGAGAGTCTTTACCGTGTAACAAAACATTGCAACTGTGTGTTCTTTCTTATTTTCAGGATAATGTTACCTGCCCTGAGATTCTTTAAGAGACACCTGGTTGAGTTTTTACTGCCTGTGTAAAGACGACAACCGGCAAGTTAATGAGCAACAACAGCTTTAGGTCAGGGCTCGTGTTATTATAATGCAAAATTGCCTGTTTAAGCTCCACACACAAACGTTTTTTATTATAGAATCATCGGCCGTTCTATTACTCAGCCATTACACCAGCATCAGCCACTTATTTAAATACAAACTACCGAGCCAGTTTACTTTTGGTGACCTCCCTCTGTCATAGTCAACACCGGGAGGAGGTTAGTGATTAAGGGTGTCATTCCACCCGGTGACCTTGCGGGTCAAAAAGAATTCTGGATAAATTACCTTGCAGAAGGCCAGACCTATATCGAACGCCTCAGAATGAACCGCAAGGTTGATTGAAAACTGGATATTTGCATACAAGCCTGTGAGCGGGCGTTGGCAGAGCAGCAAACCTCCGGCTCTCCGCTCAGGTTGAGGTGGCAGCGCTGGGAGGGAATGAGTCCTCATTAGGCAGGGAGAGCATCAGTTTCTGAAAGCGTTCTCTCCCTTCTTTACGTATACATACAATAGGGCTGACACTAGTTTGAAAACATGGCTGAAACCTAAATAACTAAATAAACCTGCGTTTAGAATTAACTTGACTCCGCTCTAAAATATACATATCATGATAGATTGCTGATGAACTGTGTAATGGGGGGGTATTTTTGCTGATGAACAGCCATTTATTTCTTTATATTTTTACATTCAAAAACTGAGACCTTGCACACAACACAGGAATGCTAATGTCCCTGGCATTTTTGAGAGTGCTGTTATCTTCCTGGCACCGCACATTAGCTGGAGATATGGTTTCCTTGGCACTAATTTACCCCTATACAGGCAGTCGCTGGAGGTGAGAATCAAAACTTAATGGAACCTCTAATTTGACCGAAAGGCTCATTCCCCCGTTAGGAAAATTAAAGCCTGCTAATTAGGGATTACAACATGTTTTATGAATTGCAAATGCCAAGCCCAGAAGTTGTTGCAGATTTCAGGGAAATCTTGACAATTATTTCCTAAAGCGCAACTTTCTTTCAGCGCACGGTGCTGATTGTGAGACGAGAATCAGAGAGCTTCCAATTTACATTACCCCGGATCAAATGACTAAAAAAATAACAGCGAGAGATGTGAATGTGATTATCTGCAGTCGCTCCCCTTTTTTCCCCCAATCACGGCCATGTTGTTTTTAACAGCAGTCAGGGGCTCTGAAGAAATAAACCTCCTGGTTATTAGACCAATTTCCACAGGGGGAATCCATCTTCTGCAGTTGTCGTGTGTCACACTCACTTTTTTCCCCATCGCACACAATGACTTCAGGCTGTATACATTACTCTATTCACTACATCATTTAACTCTTAACAACGTGCTCCCGCTGTTGTGCCGCCGTAGCATACACTCCCCTCCTGTCATTTGCCATATGGGAAACACCACATCCACTCCTCCTCTGTGGATCCTGACAGGCCCACTCTTGGCCTTGTCATCGACTGTCGCCTGTGACACGGGCTTCCTTACTGACTTGCATCATGTGGTAAATGAGCGTCACTTCCTTCTACCTCTCTCTCAGTTTCTTTCCATACATGCACACACACACCTGCAGCTCCCTATTTTTTCTCCTTCCTGCTGTAGATCCCGACGCTGACAGGTGCTGGGAGGGATTTCAGAAATGTGTGCTGGAGAAACGGCGTAAAGGAGACGGATACATAGAATGATAGCAGGTGTTGCAGGTTGGATCTTTATGTCTAAGCAGACGGATTTTCATAATAAGAGAGTCACCTCTAATGAACATGTTTAATTAGGCCTTTCAAGCAGGAAATGAAATGTGTTCCTGATTATGTTTCCTTCCCAGTTTGTTGTCATTACATTTTCTTCCATGCAGTTACATCTCCTGGTGAAATACATGGGGCCACTGATGCCTGTTCTGCTATTTTTCCAGCAGTGCCTCCGAGCTGCTTGTTCCGATACAGTACGCATGAGCACCAGAAGAAAGGTTGAGGTCTTTAAAGATACTCCACTTCCTGACACACCATTAATATTCTCCATACAGGCTCTTCCTCTCCTCTACATACGAATATCCCCCTCCTCCTCCTCCTCCTTCACTATCCCCACTTCCACTCTCTGTCTTTACATCTCTGAACTGCTTTGTATCTGCCTCCCGCATCTTCTTTTTTTCTGTTGCATTTTCCTTCCCCCCAACCCCACTTTCTTTCTCTTCCTTTTGGTTATTTTTTGTCATAACTTTTTCTACCTCTTCCTCCTGGGAAGTGGCACAGAATCCCTTTAAGTGCTGCAAAAGCAAATCTATTTATCATAACCATCTATCTCTTACTGTATGTATATACTTATTTTATGCTATACCGAAAGACACACAAATACTGCAGAGAAGAAGAGATGCTTCTTTCACGTGCTGCAATAGAAAGACAAGTACACCACTGGTGATGGATTTCTAAATAATGATACAACGTATGTGAGTCATTCTTTCAATTGCAATAGAGCGCTAAATTAAAGGGAGGTAAATGGGCGGTAGTGCCCACTCTCCTCCCACGCACGGCAATGCGGTTGAGCGAAGCAGCCTTCTGGGACTTCCCATTGACTCCACACAAGGTGAGAACGGAGCAGGAACAGAAGGCTGAGCAAAAACACTTGAAACAACACGGCAGGAAGACAGAGAGGGCTGCCGCTCGCCGAGGCAAACGCAACTCACAGAAAGACAACACGAGCACGAGGGAGAGACTGACCGAAACAGACAGAAAGGGCCAAAACAAGGAGACAGAATCATTACTCGGCTTTCACAGGCAATCAATCAAACAAGCATGTACGCACACGGGCACAATAATCCAGACTGACAATGAGACATGAAAACACCTTAAATGCCATCTAATAGCAGCCAGACAAACACATAGTGAGAGAGCACAGCAGGACATTGATATTCTAAACACCCACACACAGCATGGTGAGGAGCTGGGCTCCTCTCTGTGTGTCTCCCAGTTTTACACACTATGCTAGTCTAGACACAGTCCAATGCAGCACTACACGGGCTGTTAGCATGAGAAAACACCACCGAATCCATACACTATGCACACAAAGCACAAGTCGTGTAAGAAATGTGGCTTTAACACTACTACGGTCACGAGGGCACCTGCTGGACATAGCCCACAGCGACAGAGAAGCAGCTGAACCAATAAATAAGTAACTTAATAAACAGAGCATTGCAGCAGATTGGTACATAGCCAGAGGAGGATCTGCAGTTTAATCAGGGGAGCACAGTGAACAGGTAGATTACAGGCTCGGCTGTACGTTTCCTCAATAATCCAGTCATTAATAGTACAGCATTGGAAATTTAGTGATAACATTCAGGGCGCCACCTCTCCAAAACCCTCACCCTCCCAACTGTAACAAATGCAAATAACAGACTGCACTGTGGAGCTGTTTCTCTTACCAACACTACACACTGTTCCGGAGAGAGGGAGGGGAAGGGAAGGGACCCTCCCCACTTCTCCCCCCCAACTGATGGAGGATGCCAGTAGTGCGTTATGAGTCACGCATTGTCCATATAAATCAATGGGTGAGAAAACCAGGAAGGAAGCGGGGCATGATTATGCATGTGTCGTAGCTCATGTATTAACCATAAGTGAATTTACACATCAAGGCAGCAAATGAATTCCGAATAGATTTTTGATGCAGACCAACACGAGACCTGATTAAATGATGAGGTGGAAGATATGGAAATACAGATGGAAAGAAAGGAGTGTGGTACCACCGAGTTGTACTCTGATCTGCTGACTTTGTATTACGTGTTGTATTATGTAAGACGTTGAACCGGAGCCATCCCTAAATGTCACTGCAACTTTCTTTTGCCCAATTGTCCCAATAAAATCAAGGTGTTAGCAGGCTTCGGATTTTATAAGCTGTATCGACGTTTATTTTGCAGGTTCTGGGCGTCACATTTTACTCACAGTGGGCTCAGCTTTAATGGCAAAGTCCTGCACCTCTTTGGAAGCAGCACAACCAGTAGTGTTTTTTGTCCAGTACAAAGTTTTAATGCGAAAGTTTATTTGAAAACCTGGAATCAACATAAAGTGCCCTCAAGTTATCAATTCTGGAGAAAACTGGTGGCTCTACATACTATAGATATTTTGCTATTTACGTTTTTAATTTGTCTCCATCATTGTCTCGACTCTGCTCTTTATACTCAATCCAGTTTAGCCAAAAAATTCCCAGAATTTTTGTCACATGGCTGTTAGTCTCAGCTGAGTTACTTACAGCTTCCTGGTTATGATGAGAAGTGCAGAAATTTTTATTTTTCACAGAATCTGTGTCGTGTAAATGAGTTATTTTTGGCAATTTTTTTTGAATGGTACATGTAGAATATAGTAAAGTTGATAAAATATCATGATTTTAAGCTTAGATTTTGTAACGCTTTCCAACAAAATGGCACTTCACAGAGAAGTAGTTGAAGGACTGTTGGATTCTTTCAGTTTTTTCCATTTCTGGCTCTGGCAAATGGTGTAATTTTGGCGATATTTTAAAAATAACATGCATTTTAAATTCGCTAGCAGGTTTGGTTGTTCAGACGGTTAACCAAACCACAAAATGAAGCATTTGGTAATCTGTAAACATGTGCAATCTCTTGATCAGGAGCCACTATGGAGCAGTATCGCATATTTTTACTGTTGTCAAAGGCCTGATAAGCTTGTCAGTCAATAAACAGATGCACTGTTAGATTTCTGAGCACATCAGCTCAAAACAACTAACAGCTAATTACCGGATTTTAACAACAGCTGGAATCCCTAAGTCATACTTTGAATGCATGCGTTACAACCCTGGCTCAGGAGGAAGCAACAGGAAGGAGGAAACAGAATGGGATACACCTATTAGGACAAAAAAAGAAGAGATAATGTGGTGTGCTCCTGCAGAGTCTGCTGGCTGTGACAGAGGATGAGAGCTGGAGGAAGGGCATTTTAAAGCCTCATCAGGTGCTACTGATCGGTCAGGTGCGGTTGTTTGGTGGTCAGACTTCCTGAAACAAACAACCAGAGCTGGCAGGTACACAGACACGCCGGCGGATGTAACACATGTTAATATTTTAATCACCTTAATCAGGATCTCCAGACATTCAGGGCTGAACAGCAGCTTGTTCTGTCAGTCTGTGAAATTAGAACATTAGCTAAGTTTAGATCAGCACCTACAGGTGAGACAGAGCTGTCAGTAGGATCACTGTAGATGACATATGATATCTTAAGCTCTAAGTGTCAGGTTTGAATAAGGGCGAAGTCATTTCAGTTCACCCAGTAATGTTCATTTACCAGCAATGTATCTATTATGTCACTAAAAGTCAACTGAAAATTGGCCTGCTTTTCCAGATTTGAAGATTTAATCTAACTTTGCCGCTGACTTTAAGTAAAATACTGATATCATTAATATTTTTCTTTGGCACAGTGAAGTCCTGTTGAAAAGTCAATACTTCTCTTCCGAGGTCTGACAAAAGACTGTGTAGTTGGGGTCACATTTCAGATGACTTCCCCTGGTAAAAAGAGTTTTTTTCCCCTTGCGATCATGTCTATATGGTGTTTTTTATAAATGCCGATCAGCCGCAACATCATGACCACTGACAGGTGAAGTGAATAGCATTTGATCATATTGGTACTATGTGCTGTTCTGCTGGAAAACCTTGGATTTGGACATCTGTGTTGATGAGACTTAGACACCCAAATAAACATTGCCCCACAACAAGCACACTCCCTCATGCAAATGGAAATCCCAAATGTCACTGGTCTACCCCTGCAGGAAAATGCACCCCACCACATGGAAAAACATCAAACAATCAGGAACATGTTGAGGAGCTGGACAGTCGCCCAACATGTTGATTGACTTCCAAACTTCCTACACCCCATTGTGATCAAGCATCAACAGGATGCAGTAGAACAAGTTTGATGGACAGAGGCCCCACTGCACAAGCCAGAGTACCCCAAAGGATCCACTGCCAACGTCCTGGTTCCAGACCCCATAGGACACCCTGAGAGATCCTCTTGTCCATGCCCAATGGTTCAGAACATTTTTGAGCACATAAGGGAGACCAACACAATATTAGGTAGGTGGTCATAATGCTATGCCTGATCGGTGTTTATATTAGAAGACATATCATGAGTGAAATAAGCAGTCAATGCCAAAGTAGAACATTTTAGCACCTAGACACTACAGTGCACCAGTGAATTTCAAAAACACAGATTCAGACTTCTGTGGTTTTATACGTAACAAACTTATGAAACTAATCCTGTCATCTTGCAGAGTGACACTTTCTGCATCATTTTTCTTCTTCAGAATGGGTTTCCAGTTCAAATTGCAGAATTACTACAACATTACAACTGTGTAGCATAGAGTGGTTTCACAGGAGACCCCCGGGTGAGCTGGTGTGCTCGAACTGCAGCAGTGGTGGGGACTTTATAGACCTGCACATTCTAAAGGAGGCAGAGTTGCATCTAAACCATTTTAAGGGCAGAAATTGATTATTTTCATGGAAACAATCTATAAATATACGAGTTCAAGGTCAGTTTTTAGGAGTCAGGTAATCTATATCACGCTTCACACATGGTTTCATTTCAGTAGACGATCCAATATCTCAACAAAAATCAAAGATTAGAGAAACGGCCAAAAAATTGGAAATAGATTTTTGTATCTAAACTTTGTTTTTTCTCATTTCCTTTCCCATTAATCATCTGAGGAGCCATCAGATGTATCTGCTGCACTGTGTATAATACTGGATATAAAGTAATTCAGCAGCTACAACAGTAACTGCCACACTCGTGCTTCAATAACAATAATCTAATGTTAAAATAGATAATTTATCAGTGAGAGAGAACAAACTAGAAATTTAACTACAATTTGCTGCAAAGAAGTACTTTATAGACCTTATGTAGGATTTTTAATGCAGGACTTGGAGTATTTTTGCATTGCTGTGAATAATAATAGTCCCTACATTATATTACACTTAAGCAGCCGCCTGGTGTACTGCTTTCACTCTAATGCTTATTGCCCCCTTTAAATGGAGCAGCGACACCCTAGAAAAGTACTAATGGACCCATGTGACCCTCTCCCCTACAATCCCGGCTGAAACATCACACACTGGCCCGCGAGTCCAGGTCACGCTGTACATTTTACAGCAGCCGCATGTTCCCTCCAACAAATGCATTTAATGTCATGACTCCGTGCAGCTACTTCACCAGGCAGAGCATTTAAATACCTCCGAATGTTAAAAATTCGAGCAGTGCGGCCCCTCCAGCTTCCTCACAACAATAATACTTTCATTTTTGCCAGTAGGTAGCTTCCCATCCAATCCACTTACATCACACTTTCAAGCTCTAAAGACTTTGCTATCATATTTGTAATAGAACAGTTTCGCTTGAAGATGTGCTGATTTAAATGTTCCCTCTAACAACATAAGAGGGATACATTAAGCCACTGGATGTGCTGGCTGCCGCTGCTGAGGGGTCAAATTACTTTTTGTCATTCTGGATGCACAGAGCACTAGAGAGAGATTTCAATTTTCCTCAAATATTCTTATTACAGAGACGACGGCTGCCAAAGGGTCTCAGACCTTCATATAATTACATCTTCAATAGGAAAAATCTCAATTATAACAGAATATCTAATTATTACGCTGCCCGTATCCAAAATTGCCCTCACATAAAAGGCAAACTGAAGCCGTATCATCCACTAAGCTGTGAGGACAGTTTCCACTTCTCGTAACGCTGCTGTTGTTAAGCACCCAAGAGCATTAGAGGGAAGACCTGTCACGGCTCAAGACCTGAAGGGAATGAACAGAGAACAAGATATGACAGAGCACAAACCTGTGTCCTCACTCGCTGCCTTTTTTATGAAGGGACACTGATAACTCTGAGGGCGCCAGTCGGAGCAAAATATCACCTCAATTGCCATACTTCAGCAGAGGCCTTCTGCTTCAATAAAAAAACAAATTATTTTGACCAACTGCTGTGGCTGCCATATCGTTTTCCAGGCCATGTAGCGTAACAAGGCCCATTTCCCAAATAATCAAACTCCAGCCAGTGACCATCCACCTATCAACAGCTTTGATCTTTTTACATGGCAGCCATTTTCATCATAGCTGCAGTGTAATTTCCCAGCGGGTAACGGGCACGGCGGTGCAGACTCCCAGTGTAATGTACTGTGGAGCTACCAATCGGAAGTTGGAAAGCCTTCTTTGTAGGGAGCATTTGCATTCAAATCATTGAGTCTGAAATTGGTTCTACCTGTCTGGGATCAGGACTATCTCCTGTGGGTTCCCACTGCCAGTTAAGTGCAGTTTTTATAGCCTTGAAGGGCAGGAATGCTAATGGCTTTTGATGGCATATGAAGGGTCGAACTGTGTTTTTCTTCGGACTCGCCTTCACCTGAGGTAACTCGTAGATGAGTCCCATGGCACCGTCCCATCAGAGTCCATGAACAGGTTATAATGGCACAAAAAATCTGCCAATTCCTCATAATAATGAAGCTCAGCTGGCTTGGAGCGCCTTGGACCTCTAGAGGGGATAAAGAAGTAGAGGAAATGCCAATGGAAGACTTCACTGTGATGGAGTAATAGCCAGACTTTCCAAAATCTACCTTTAGTTCATATCTATTGAAGTCCATGTTAATTAAGTGCCTGCTCCTGAGGTTTCCTCCAGGTCCCCATTCACCTTTTAATTTAACCTGCACTGTAGAGTCAAATTAATGTTTACCAATAGCAGCAGCTAAGAACCAGCATTAATACTTTTGTACTATTTCCTTCAGTCTTGGCAATTATTTTCACACAAGTTTGACAGTGTGGAGAATTCTAATGAAGCATCTCACAGAGAGAGAGATCTTTATTGATGGAGTGAGTTACATTTTTTTTGACTCAGCTTGTTTTAAATTTTATGCAGATGAGCTGCGAGACATTTGGCAAAAACAAGTGCATGCTGATGTTCTCACCTAACCTTTGAATCAGTAAAGCGAGCAGAATCTAAAGTGTGTTCTGATGAAAGCCTTTTCGTTTTGAACTCGTGGAGAAATAACTTTAGGTCTTGCGCACTCATTCACATTTTTCTTTCATTTTCATGTTACAGAGGACTGTTTTTCTCCTTAAGATTTATTCAAAACACATATTTTTCTTTCATCCGTGCACAGCCTCATGTTGTTTTAACCTTTGTTTTCTCTGAAGCTGCAGCTAAAGCGAGCCCTTGTTTAGCTGCAGACACAGGAAAGGCCCTCCGAGGAGCAAGAACCCCCGGAGCAGTGACTGACAAGGCCGTAATAATCAATTCTCAAGCATGCTGTTCCAAGGCAGTACTTGATCTTGGCTTCCCGTGCCGAGCTCCAAATGCTTCGCGGCAATTTACTGACACCACGAAATCAAATTAAAAATGCATTTGGAAATTGATCACCTGATGCACCCGGATTGATTGATGCTCAGAAAAGCAACCTGCTTGTGTTTTTTTTTTTTTTTTTGTCCGGGCCGGAGTCCATTCTCCTTGCCATACCATAAAAATGTATTGATCTGCACACCCACTCTTGGATCCATACGAACCATTAAATATCCTTTCAGTGTTTCTCTGTCCATTTATGTGACTCATAGCGGATTCCAATGAGCTAAAAATGGCCAGCACGCCCTTTTATCAGCCCAATGAGCTTTAAGACACCACTGCAGATCTGTGATTTAATGAAGCCAGGTGATAATGTCTAGTTAACTATCCATTTAAAAGCACTGTTCATCAAACTAATCTTTTGGATGGTTAAACCAGATCCAAAAAAAAAAGCATCCGAATGTTCACATGCAACCTGAATAGTTGGAGAGAGGAATACTTCATTAGAGATGGAGAGACATGTTTAATTCAAAATGCATAAAAGGTCAATTTGCACTTTTCAATCAGCGGCATTCACACACATTCATTCTCATTTAACACAACTGCATCCGGGGGGAAAGGGAAAAGAAAAAAACTCACTGCACACAACCCCTAATGCTGTTTGAGGCGCTCGTGTGGTACAATGAAGGAACAAATTGAATGCCGGTGAATAAGACGCATTTGTATGCAAAATCGCCAAGGCAGCCAAGAGACGGAGCTACAGGCGGACGAACGTGCATGTAATCAGGTAGCAAATCTGCTCGTCTCCCGTGATTCTCCGTCTGCACCGTGTTGCACAGGCCAGAAGGGCAGGTGAATGGCAGCAAGCTATTGTCTCTGAGCATCGGTCCACATGAATGACCCAGCCTGTGTCCACATTAGCACGGATCAACTCCTGTGGGTATCATCTCCTCAAAAAACAGCAGCTACAGCACATTCAGCCAATAACCTAACTTCCATATCCGGTAAAACCCGCGCTCTCTTTTCACCCTTCCTGACTTTTGGCCAACTCAATCAATCTTCTCCCCCTCTGCTTTTTCTTTCCTCGTGAAAGACAGCTCTGCTTTCCTACCTTTTCAGCGAGCTCTCCTTCCATTCTGCCACAATCTGTCCATTACGCCCACCTCTTCCCTACAGTGCTATCCCTTTTCCTTCTCCCCATCTAGTTTCTGAAGTCTCCTTATCCATCACTTCATATCTCCCTCCCTTTTCTTCATTTCTCATTAACAATCACCTTTGCTGCAGCTAAATATCCACAAAGTTCTCCCTGCAAGGCACCAGGCTCTCCTTTTTGCCCCACAGGGAACCACCTTCAACTCTAGCCGGGCCTGCACACCCACACAGCCCAACCTGGCGGTTAATGAGGCTGTTGAGTAAGACGGCACCTCGACTCAACATTGATCACCAAGTCTCTGTTCCTTCAACTCGCAGGGAAGCTATTTGTCAAGGTGATAATTTATTTTGTGGCACCAGAAATGGTGTGCGGGGAATTGGGCTGTTTTTTTTCTTCCTTCTTTCGTGTCGTGTGGTTTAAAAGGCTTGACAGACACCGTTTCAGGTCCAAATCAGGGTCATAATGTGTAGCATGAAACACACAGAGCTGTAAATCACCGAGGATCAGCCACAAACAGTGAAAGAACACTTTCATCTTGCTGAGCAGGCCAGGGAATGGAGATTTAGCAGAGAGATGTGTGGCTTTCAAACTCCTCTTTTCCTTTGCATGCCCATGTAAAGGCTTTCTGCTTTGGTGTTGCCTTAATAGAGACGCTGTGTTTCTTGGGGGGCGGTGTGGGAGACTGAATGAAAGTCGGGCTGCTGTTTTCATCATGCTGACACGGGGGTGCCCAATTATGGGGATGCGCCCTGTGTAACCAGCGAGGCCAAACACCTGATGGGAGGAGGTGACGGGAGCACAGGACGAGGCTTCTGGATAGGCGAGGCTACCGCAGTGCACCGCTGCTCCTGCGTGCTCACAAGATGTTCCACATCTCCCCCCTCTAATTGGCAGATGGCCTCAGATGCAAGATGATTTAATGGCCTGCGTGTGTGTTTTTTCCTGCCTCAGTCAGCCATTAGCAGGGACATCTGTAACGACTTGGCCAGGCACACTGCTGAGAGCGGAAGCTGAGACCAACACTTTCTAATGGGGGGTAGTGCGTTTGTGACGAATCTGGCCGGTAATCAAAGAGCTCCGAGTTATAGGTTATGATAATCGAGACATCTCGTTTCAAAATGTCCGAGGCGGAAGAAAAAGCCGTAGGAAATCGTCTGATGTTGTTTACCTCAGAAAATCTGTAAAGAATCAAACAGCGCAGTATTACCGGGTATCGACTGTGTAACAATCCACTTTGGACTCTCAGTACACCAGAGCAAGACATTTCTTGCTGAGCGTTATCATAAAAAGCCATTTTCATGGCTTTGGTACAAACAGCTTGGGTTCCAAGTGATCCCATTTCTTGCAGCTGTGCCATAACCATCTGTGCTGAATGCTGCGCTCAAGGGTAAAACATTAAGGCCTCAACCAGAGTCTGGCCCTAAAGGCCTCTGGTTTCTGGCTCTCTGACGCTGCCTTCATTTTCCTACTGCCCCCTCCTGAGAGCTAACGAGAGCTGGATGAGGGAAGGAGCTCGCCGTGGTACAAGCGAGGCCTTCAGCTGGTTCTCTGTGCATGTAGACAGAGTTGTGGAGAAGTGGCTCCAAGCCTAAGGCCTTTTAAAGCTTGATGGCCATCAGTATTCTTGCCATAGCCTCTGAGGATTTGTCTGCTACCTGCAAACTGGGTCAGTTTTTGCATTATTTTAGAGATTTGTATCTTGCTGTGGAAAAAGAGAAGGTTTTGCACACGCAGGCATGTAAGACCCACACCTGCACTTATTCTCTATGTGTGTGTTTCTCTGCCTCTCTCGCACACACTGTAGTCAGAATTCATTAACATGAGGACATATTTGTCACCTTAACACATAAATGTCAATTTAAAGCCAAAAAAATGTCCTAAAACGGTAATGAATAACTACGCTGAGCAACTGTACCATGCTGTGAAAATCATTTTAGACACCAAAAGACTAATTAAAATTGATAGATAGCACTAATACTGATTGCGACACTCAGAAATCTGTGCACTTTTACAGCACTTAAATGCAGCTAAGTCTCAGCTAATATAACCCTTCTCTATTCATGTCACACTGGTGGGATTAACTGCAGTCATAAATCTAAAACAGTTCTGAATGTGTCTCCGTCATTCACACATTAACATTAATGAGGAAGTGACAGCACCGCAGCACCACCTTAACTATTTCCACCAGGTTTTTACAGCCATTTGTCTTGAGGAAACCTTCCAATATTTGAATCTTCCCACATTCGCACGCACTCAAATATAACTTTCATACAATTCTAATCTTCTACTATATGTGTCCCCCTCAGCTGAGAACCTGGGAGGTGAGCGAGGGACCAGGGGCAGATGGGGGGGCGGTAATGAGATGCTGAAAAAAAAGAGAATTGAGGGGACAGGCTGGCTGGTGAGACACAGTAGAAAAATAAGAGAGGGGAAGAAAATAACCAAGTATGAGATAGAGAGAGGCGATAGGAGAGACCCGTGTCTGAGGTGAATACAAATGGACAGAGAAGGAACACAGATAGAAGAGGAGCGAGGAGGGGGGGGAGGCAAGGAGGGCGCTTGTGTGAGGAGAAGAGATAAAAGAATGTGAGAAAGATGGATTCACTGTTGGCTAATGAGAAGACAAAGGCAGTAGGATCCACATCGATCTATGCCCCACAGCAAGCTGGCTTTATACAGGTAGAGAGAGATAGGAGAGCCTGAGGAGGCTTACCTGAGGTAAGCAACCTTACAGTTGTTGGAGGGAACCAGAGACCAAAAATAGGCTCAGATGTGCGTACGTGTGGCTGAATGCATCAATGTATGTTAGTTTGTGTGTGCCAATTTGAGCTGTGCCTGTGTGAATTATGCATTTGATGCTGCATGGAGGGGGCAGGGAGGTGGATGACAGACACAACTGAGAGCAGGTAAATGAAAAGATAACTGCTTAAATGAGTCATTACTGTGAGGCAGCGGATGGACTAAATGTGAAGACAGGAATCAAATATTTATGGAGCAAAAGCACTCTGCAGGCGGGGTGAGGAGAAGGAACGGTGCAGAAACAGTTTCCCTCTGGAGATGCATTACTGTACTCAAACTGATTAAACGACCGGAGAACAAACGAACACCGAAATGAAGCGGTCACATTGTTGAAGCCCAATTGGATTAGGCTGATTTTAAAACATATACCTGGTTTAATCTATCCACTGTCATGTATTTCAGTGTTTCTGGCAATAAAAGCAGATGACCACTGTCTTGCAAACAAGTTACCAGCTCAGGTGCGCATCAACAAAAGAGCAGCCCCTTTAACGCACAGGAGGAAAAGCCACTTACAGCAGGTTCGAGCTGTTCCAGTACACCGCATGCCGGTCGCTGGCTCTCGAAAGGTGCAAGTTTGTCAGCGCCAGCGTGATGAGGCTGAGAGAAAACGCTGCGAGAGCCATAATCCCTCCGGTCCAGCCTTTGGTCTTTTTCCCCCCTTTCTTCCCTTTCTGCGTCCCCCCTGCTCCGGTCTGTCCCAGGCGATCCGCGTCGTTCACAACATCCCAGCGGTTCAAAAACGGCGTTTTTTTTTTCTAAGTTCCCAGTTACCTTACCAACGAGCGGATAAACGGAGGATGGGGGGTGACTCTGTTGTCTGAGTGGTTACGTGTTCTTCAACTCAGATCCCATCATAACGAGACCCATTTGGGCATCTGGGACGCACTTTCAAGGGACTCCTTTTGTTTTGTTTTGTTTTTTTTTTCCTCCAAAGCGCAGGAACAACACAGGTCGAGAGGGAAAAAAGGAGCTGCCACGTTCACAGAATGACAGCTGAGGTCGGTGTTTATGAGTCTTTGCGGAGCTTTAAAGTCGCATCCAAGCCGCTGGATCTCTGTTGGAGGGTTTGTGTACCTGGCGCTTCTCTCATCATCACCACCAGCAGCCGCAGCAGCAGCAGTTACGCGCTGCGCACAGAAACGCACCAAACCCGCCCTCTGATGGCCAAGACGCGCTCACATGTCCATCCATCCTGCCTGCCTGCCTGCTGCCCCGCCCCCCTCTCCTCCTCCTCCTCCTCCTCCAAAACGTGCACTGGCGTGTGCGTGTGTCTCACTCACTGTTATCCTCTTAATTGGATCGTTTCGACTGGACACAGTTCTTAGAGGATCAGTTATACTTTGGTGAGGAATTAGGTTAAAGATTACATGAGAGGCGGCAGTGTGAGGATAAGGATTAGAATTAATGTTTGCTCGAGTTTGAGAAGTGAAGGTGAGATTTTTTAGGGGAGCAGGTTAATGGACATTCATTTCACAAACCATTAAAACAATAAGAGTCTGTGCTGCACAACCCCTTAATTAGTAATTAGGTCAGAGCCAATCAGTCACTGCTGCACCCACCGGCTAGCTGGGCTCCTGCTCTGCTGCCTGTTTGTGTGCCTGATTGCCTGATGTTTAACATTTGAAGTATCCATTTACTAACTTCCACATTTTTTGTTTGTTTGTTAAAGATTTAAAACCTTATTTTCATGTCTATACTGTGTTTTTTTTTAAAATATGAAACTTCATTAATCCCAAAGGAAATTCTAGTGCCAGATATATTGCTCAGAAAATAAAATTACATATAATGAGAAATGCAGTGCCTCGGAGAAAAGCAATAAGATACAAAGCTAAGTAGGCTGCAGTAGGACTGGAATAGAAAAACTGATAAGTAATACTGGCAAGCATAAAATCATATTGCACATGAAAAAATATTGCATATGGCATTGAAGTGCTGCAGCTGAAAAATTAAATGCTACACATTAAATTGAAATGTTGCACTTGAAATGTTACACATGATACTGGATGATATATCATGAGAGAAAGGGACAGTTAACACCAAGGCTGAGCATTCCCACCTTGAAACTACAGTTTACCAATGACAGTCTCAAACATACCAATTCAGACTTCCTGGGTTTCATATGTAACAAATCTAAGTAACCAATCAGCTTGCAGGGTGGAAGTTTCCCTATCATTTTTGTGTCTGATTTGAACATGCATGGCTGAAACACTTCAATACTGCAGTTTCCCATTGTGTAGAATACTTTTACAGTGTTTGAGCAGATCTGTAGGTGAGCTGGTGTGCTTGAGCTGCAGCGAATAGGGAGGAGTGATTGAAAAAAGGGGTGGGGACTTCATAGATCTGCACATTTTCGAGGAAGCACTGGTGCAGAATTACATTTAAGCCAGAAAATTATTTTTTTTCATGCAAAAACTTGTAAATTCTGTAACTTTTATAAACAGATGTGAAATTTTAGGAGTTAAATGAAGTTCTTTCACTATAAATATCATTATGAGTACTGAAAAACTGCATTTGTTCTGTAAGAACTTGGAACAGCATATTGTTGTTGTAGGTGAACTCGCTAAAACACTTAAGCTATTCCTGATATATCGTTCATAGAGTTATTTTCAGACCACTCTCAGCCCCTACTGACTGCTGGTAACATAACCCACTGTAATATCTGCTTTGCATGACTCACTCAACAATGAAAGACGTTAAAAATACAACACAGGTCACATCTCGAGAGTCACACTGCTGGGTTTTTAATTTCTGTATGTGTAGGTTAGATTCAGGGTTTACTTTGGGATTAAGCCGGAGAAAGACAGTGAAAAGACCTAAATCCTCCCAGGCTGTCAAGTGATTCATTCTCACACATTTTATCATTATCACAGTTAATTGTGTGCACAGTGTTCACATTTCTGTCAGCAACCACCAAAGAATGGAGACCGCCTGATACCCAAATGGTTGATAAATTAAAGATGTCTAGATTCAACCTATGATGTAAAGCTGAAGATGGCTCAGTCTGTTACCCTGAAAAAATAAATAAATGAAACAGTGAAAGACTTTGCTGAAAATGTTTGTATTTTCAGTGTTTTTACGTGATTTCTTTTAAAAAATTAGGTTACTTCAGATTTGCAATTTAACAGGGGTTAAGGTTCGGGTTCAAGTTAAGACTCAGATTAATATGAGAAAATTAATACAGTTAGTAGAAGACCATCTCCAAGTAATAATACACGTGTCTGAGTAATTATATGCATGTGTATCTGTGTGCATATGAGTGTGTTAAACAGTGGATATAGACTGAGGGGGAGTGAGAATTTGGAGACTTTAATTAACCTGTTTAATTCCGCCGGTGGTGGTTTAACCACTCTATCTAGCCTAACGGCAGCCTGCTGTATTAATGGCTCAGTTAATTCTAAATATTAAGCATTAGCCTCGGTTTGATTAACTCTGCCAATTTCATATCTCGTAATAGTGTCCTTTTTGCAGGGGGGATATCAGTGATATTCACACCCATAAACACGGCCGTAGATGCTGTTGGTGAAAACTTTAGCCGAGTGATCCCAGCATTAATCTGAATTACCTCCAGTGATAAATGAACGTTCATTACGCGTCTTAGCCAAGTCCCTGAAGGTCAGAATTTCTGTGAGTGAGGGGAAAGTCGCCTGAGTCAGTTGTAGATCTGCTGCCTACTTTCCACTCGTTCGGCTCTCATTCATACACACAGTCTGTCTAGTTTGCTCTCGTTTGCTCTCACTCACTCTCTGCCTCTCTGTTGTTTTTGTCAGTGATGACGCCTCTCTTGAGTGCCCTCCAGGCATGTTGCCGTGGCGACTGGAGTAAAGGGGCGGATGAAAGAGCAAGTACCATCACTTTTCTCCCCCCTCAACTCTCCCTCTCCCTCTCTCTGTCCCACCACCTATCTGTGCAGCTCCACTGGATCACTCGCCTCCATCCACTCTAACATTTGTCATCCTTTTGTCGCCTCTCACTCAGGAGCAAAGTGCTGCATATAAGGAGCATATTTTTCCAATTCTCCATAAACTGATGATCTCTCGGTTCCCCCCGCCGCATGTGCCGACCACACAGCGCCAATGAAAGTGAGGTGAAAATATAGAGAATGACATTTAATATGTTTCCTGGCTTTGTCTCGACCAGCCAAGGCACGGATGCATACTTATAATGTGCATTTGTGTGTATTATTGTGCATTCCGAGCATGCCGCTGAGTGAGGCTTCCCAGTGTCATAAGTTATTGAGCACATTTGTTCTTCCGACTTTGCACCATGTGATGCACTGTTTATGTATGCGTATTGCCTCCTGCATCCCTCTGCAGATGCACAGTTATTTTGCTATAGGCATCTGCACACACTGTAGTAACAGTAACCATGGCTCGTTACCTTGACTCTGACTCCGTTTGTGATTAATTCATGAACAGCAGCTATGGGCATATTGATTATTCTTATAATTTGTTATCATCAATCAGCCTCAACACTTTCATATATCCTTGTTGGCCAGTATTGATTTCTTTCTTCACCCCTACTTCACTCCCGTTGTAAGCAATATTCTAGTAAAAATTGCGCCGGTTCCTCCCTCAGCAGGATTTCTTTATTCTTCCTCCGCGGTTTTCGATCTGTGCTATCTCTAATTTCCCTCACCCATCTGTTCCTCTTCTCCCTATGTCTCATTTTGGGAGTTATCTCTGCTTTAATGTTAATGGATTAAAATGAGCTTGTTGTGATTGAGTTTAGTGTCCAGTGGCGGTGTCAGTAAACAGCAATTTATGTGATTAATCAGTTAATCTAGTGAAATGTCAAACTTGGAATATAAAGTGAGTGTGACAGAAATAACAACAGAAGCAGGAGCCCTTTGAACCCTGCGACACAGACAAATAAAGCATCTCCGAGTTAGAGCGTGTAAAGCTGCATCTCTGCCCAAAATGTGTCAGCGAGTTGTGCTTGGATAAGTTTTCCCTCAGTTTAGGTACCACAAGACTATATACAGAAATACAGCCTTTCTTTCCCGGATGCTTCGCAGGACAACCTATTCCAAGACACATCGCAAAACCAAAAAATTTCTTTCAAAATATGGCCGACTCCTTGAATTAAGGTAGCAGCCATGATGCTCACTTTTGCATTTAACTTAGTCGAATAGCTAACTTGCTTTTTGCACGTTGAAACATGAGACCATGTTTAGATGACAATATCTCAGGAAGTATTAAAGATAAAAGCCTGAAATTTTCACTGTGTTTTCTCATTGTGTCATTGATTAGGAATCTATAACATTGGATAAATAGACCAAATAATCTCTGATTATGGCTGAGTTGAATTACGGAAAAAAATTAAGCCATCATGAAAAGTCCCGTCTTTGAGCAAACATTAATATATAAAAAAAAAACTGATAAAGCAGAAATCAACTAGTGATATTTTTAGAACCACATGTAGTTGGATGTCAAAATACTACAAGACAAAACAAATAGAATACTTTTAACATAAAATACTTAAGTTAATAAATAGGTTGCTGTCATTTATAACTGACTGCGCAGGTTGTACCACAAAAACAAAACTACAAAACTATTACTAGATAGACTGGTTCAAGTAGAACAGAGTTCTGGAGTTAAAAACAATTCTCTAAATATAACTATGATTTTTTTTCTTTTAGGCTTTTATCTTTAATAGTTCCTGAAATATTGCCATCCACACACACAAGTTTTAATGTGCTGAAATGGAGTCAACTGGCATTTTTTTAATGATCTCAGAAAAATTTGACACGTCAAGTAAAAATTTCACAAATATCTTTCTAAATATCAATATTTTTTGCTATTAAAAATTCAGGAAAATCAGAGATGGTCAAACAGAAATTGTTCGAGAAATGGCTGCTGAATCAGTCCTTATTTCAGTTTAAGTTTCCTGGTAGCTATCTAGCGAAGGCTGGATGCCCCTGATTAGCAGAAAGTGGCCTCAACCTAAAATTTAGGCAAATGAGGAGTGGGCGGCTTAACGCATGTCTCTCCAAACACATTGCAGAACTACCAGAATGCATTGCACGGCTGACTGAAGCTGGGAACACGTACCATTAGGGCAGAAACAGCTGGTGATGCAAATAGAAAGTCCTCCGTAGACGAGACCACCTAATTTAACAACATTTGGTTTGGATTACAAAGGACACGGCCTCTGAACTGAGACACAGCTGCAGGGAACTCACCAACTTCCCTCATCCTACGTTCAATACTTTTATATTTGTTGTATAAATGCATTTTGCAGTCCTTTAACTCCGCCACTTTCATGCAAGAGTAAGGAACACAAGTTACAAGCTGTGAGAGAAAGACAGGAATAAACATGGAGACCCTGGTGGCTACGTCAGATCGAGGTTGGAGGCAAGAAGAAATTACAGATTGCGGAAGACTAAACTGAGGGAGGGAGTGTGGACAGGGAAGATGGAGAGGGGACACATGGAGGCATTAGCCAAATGGAAGAAAGGCCAGCAGTGTTTTTTGTTAATGGTATAGTGCTGAGGAGAGTCCTGGCCTAAGCTCCAGGTGGGCCTCCATCGTTTTGTCCCCTCGAGTGTGGTGCTTAACCTGCCTCGCTTCAGTAAGTACCCAGCTGTGCAAATGGCTAATGTGATTGTGAAGATATAAGCCCAGGATAATGGCATCTGCCAAGCAATCAAGAACAATGTTCCTTAGCATCGGGCTGTGATGAAAGGGGAGCACCAGGAAATGGATGCTCGGATGAGGGCTGAGCCTTTGGGGCAGGAAGCGACGTGTTGGTAAATGGTTGTAAAGGACAAGAGCAAGGAGATAAACTGAGGGGACAATCTGTTTAAAGGAACACATAGAAATGAAGTAGTAGAATAATTTTGGGAGTTTATTGACATGGATTAAGGGCACAGTACTTCTTAATAAATCAAAACATGGCTCTTCATATGAGTTCTTGGAAAGGAAGCTGACAAATAAACACAATGTTATTTCTTGTTTCCTCAGAGACCTTGAGGGAACTATTAGTGCTTTGGGCCTGGAAAGCCCATTGAGACATAGCAGGTTATAGAAAAACTCAAAGGCGTCCTGTGGAGTTTTTGACCATTAGCGGCAGAATCATAGAGCTGAGGGATATTTACCACTGGGTCGCTGTTTTTGTTGGTCTTGTGCATGCAAAAAGATTCCAAGGACGATGCATTAAACAACTATTCTGGTAATTTTGCGCCATTTCTCAGATTTGCAGGTAGCAGTGCCAAATGTAGCAATGCACCGGCAGTGGAAGGCAAGAAGACTTGCAATGCTGGGAATAAAGTGGTCTAAATGTGCCAACTTTTCAAATGTTTTAAGAGGAAGGAAATAAGCAGTGATGCAAGATCTTGAACATTGATAAAGTGATGGAAGAAATATGAAGAATGAAGACTGAAAGCTTGACAGAGATGCTCAAATCCTGCTTTCTTAGTCTGGTGTCCTTGTTTAGCTGTCAGCTTTCGACATCAGAGAGGTTTAGAACAAAGGGATTTTGGATTATATTCAACCACTGACAGATACGTTAGTTGAAGGATACTTATGACTTCATAATGCTCCTGTTCGAGTGGAACACACTTTAACTGGAGGGCTTACTGCCATACAATAAATACATTTCCCAAGTTTGTAAAAACTGAATAAAACTTCAACAGGTTATCAACATGATGCAATAAGCTGGTGTGCCCTAAAACACACAAATAATGTCTGTCAACCTCAAAAGATAATTTTGCAAGTGAAAAGGGTTGCAGTTCATCTTAAGTCTGATGAAGTAAAAGAATGTGAAAACACGTAATAAAAGAAACTACACACCTCAAAGTCGCATAAAGGCAAATTCATGCTCTACACATTTGCACGTGCAGGCCAATGCAGATTTTCTATTCATACTACAACAGGTACGCGTATGCATTGCTTCTCATGTTGAACACAGAAAACACATAGTGCTCCCGTTAATGTTTCCCAAAGGATGACTGTGGCTTTGCATTTTTTCAGCACAGGATATCTGGAGAATTTAGAACTTCCCACTGTGTTCAGGAATGTAGAAATCAAAGCATCTCCGAAGTCCAGCAGTGACTACTTCAGCTACTCTTTCAAAGATGGAATATGAAGCTGAGGATGATGGGATAATCTTCTCACAGAGCCTCTCTGCATAACAAGCACTTGTTTTGAGGAGCATTTGTTTTCCTGATGCATTTGCAATCAACTCGATTGCAGTGCAGACGGTCCATGTGGTCACCAATTTTGGGCTGAACGAAGGACTTGGGTGAATGAGGAAATTTAGATGGACAGACTTGCTGCATTTGTATAACTGAGCTTTTAACATGACTAGACTTGTAGTGATTTTCCCCTTTTTAAATAATTTTTCCTCATTCTGGAAAATTGCCGTGAAGTATGGAACAGCAAGGTAACATCCATGTTGGTGTTGGTGGTGCAAGACAAGAGATGTAGTTCACCAAGCAGTTATGACAAACATCATATTTGTGATTAATGGCACAAGCTAAACAGGATCCTAATATTATTTGTCTTTCACCATTGAATACTGTACAAACATTTTCCAAGATCCACTGGAAGGAGCTGGAATTCACTGCTTTATTCACTGGCCTACAGCCCACTTCGTTATTGGTATACGTACCTACAACACTGTAAATAATTTGATGCAAACTGATCAACGGATGACAAAATAGGTCAAAAGAAACTCTGGGTAAAGTTCAACAGCAGAATCAGCTAGGCACAGAAATTAATTTTGAAAATTTCCTATGCCAATTTGGGAAACATGTTTATGAATCAATTCTTTCCTGCAACAACAGTGCCAAATTTTAATTTTGATAATCCAACATAAGTTGAATCTACAACAGGTCAGATGGTAAATCCTTTCCAGGCCACCTTCCCTTTCAGTAATTTAGCAGCAAAGACACATTTAATTCATAATATCTGGAGCATGTGAATCAGATTCATCTAATTTCATCTACCAAATTAGATAACACAGTTTGTCCCTTGCTAAGCTGTGCGAGTGGTGCGAGGTCACTTAAAAACTCTCTAAAGAATAATATAGTATGCATTGCGCTTTGTGACAAAACGGCAGTGCTGTGAGAGGAGACATGATCCTTTTCAGGTTTAAAGTCAGAACTAAATGTAAACGTATCTCTGAAGGTAAAGACAAGCTCATTCTTTATACTTAAGGTCACTATAATACACATGATGACCTCAACGCGGTGGACCGAGATGCACCGAAAGGGTTAAGAAGGTGGAGGGGTGTCGAATGATAGAAAATTATGTTTTGACAGTGAGGAGGTGGTAGGGCAAGGGGAACGCTGAGAATAGATGCACTTTCAGTGGCATGAAATATTGAGGAGAGGAGAGAGAAAACAAGAGTCGAGCAGCATGTGTCTGATGAGCAAACAAAAAGAGGAGAGATTATTAGCATGACTGTTACAGGGAGGAGGAATATTTTCCACCACACAGAACCTTCAGGAGGCCAAAACAGAAACGGTTCAGGGCATTTTTTCACTGCTAGGAATGCAGATGTTGTAAAAAATGAAATAAGGGGTTCGTAATACATCAAAAAATGGCATCTACAAAACAGCGTGGGTCATTTTTTCAACACTGTTGTATATCTATAGAAAATCTGTAGTGATCTGGCACGTCCACAAAATGATAGCAATTGTAACCTTTTCAGAGCAGAACACAAGATATGTTCACCCATTCATGATACGTTTACAATAATTTATGGGTGAAGAACTTGTTTTATTCAAAATCTATCAAAACTCATTGATTTTTCTTAGTGTCAGCTGATTTATTTAGTGTTTATACTGCTTCATCTTTGCAACCTATCATAGACTAACAACTCCTAAAGCCACTAATCACAGGGTTTCAGTACGCAACTCCTCCACTGCCGAAGTGCCTGTGGTCATGACACTGAACTTCAAGTTGCTCCCAGTGCCTTGGCAGCTCTACTGCTATTGGTGAAAGGGTGAATGAAAATCATTGTAAAGCTCTCCAAATACAGTTTAAGGTAGAAAAGTGCTATATAAGTGCAGAGCATTTACCATTTATACAATTTTATATATATATATATATATAAAACCATTGAAAAGAAGAAGGTTTTCTATCATTTTTAACATTGTGACACAAGGTCATTGTTATAGCTTGATGAACACCAGGATGGAAAAATAGCTTTTTCAGTTGTGGATGAAAACGAAGGCCTCAGAAGCTAGTATTGCCCACTTTAACAGAAATTGCTTCTTTCGCAACATTTCAGTGGGCTTCAAATTTTGTTTTTTGACTGCATTTCCTCTTTTTGAGCCATTCCTTGGTACATTTGATTGTGCACTTTGGATTATTTTCCCCTTGAAAGGTTCACTTCTAGTTCAACTTAAACTTCCAGACAGATGGCCTCACATTATCTTAAAGTACCTTTTGATACCGTGTCTCAAAGTTTGTACAAAGTTATTCCTCCTGAAATCTGAACATGCCCACTACTACTGTGGCCAGGCAACTCTGTCTTTGTCCAGAGCACATTACTCCAGAAGGCCTATTCTTTGACTATACACCGATCAGCCACAACATTATGACCACTGACAGGTGAAGTGAATAACATTGATCATATTGGTACTATGTGCTGTTCTGATGGAAAACCTTGCACTTTGGCATCTATGTTGATGAGACTTAGACACCCAAATAAACATTGTCACAAGCACACTTCCTCATGCAAATGGAAATCCCAAATGTCACTGGTCTACCCTGTCAGGAAAATGCACCCCAACACATGGCAACAACATCAACCAATCAGGAACATGTGGAGGAACATGACAATGGCCCAACATGTTGATTTGACCTCCAAACTTCCTACACCCCATTGTGATCAAGCATCAACAGGATGCAGTGGAACAAATTTGATTGACAGAGGCCCCACTGCACAAGCCAGACCCCAAAGGATACCCTGAGAGGTCCTCTTGTCCTTGTCCAATGGTTCAGAGCATTTATGAGCACATAAGGGAGACCAACACATTATTTGGCAGTTGGCAGGTAATAATGTTATGCCTGATGGGTGTATGTTCATTGGCAAACTAGTTTTGCTCTAATGTGTCAAACAACTATCACATTTTTTTGATAGTAGTAGATAACAACAGAGATACCTGCAGATTCTGTCATGAAATGTGGGGATTTTTGGAGTTATCCTTTTGCATTTTACTCTTGGCCTTAAATTGCTTGGCCAGTCAGATGAATTGGCGGTCATTTGAAATCTATATCATTTGGACATGATTTTCCTTACAGTGGGATTACTTATTTCAAACCATTTTACTCTAAGGCATCTCTAAAGGCCTTATAGAGGAGACATCAAACTCTTCGATGACAAAAAGGACACCAGATCCTTAATGTGTAAAACTGTAAATGAAACAAGTTCCATCTTTCTGAAGGAGGTTGTGATCATTGACATCTAATCAGGAACCACCGATCCTAATTTTATTGATTTGAAAGTTATAGATTCGATAGATAGACAGGCAGACAGACAGACAGACAGACAGATAGATATGAAGAATAGTCTCCCTGCTTTTTCATGATTGACTGCAAATCAATACGAGTAATGGAAAATCTTGTTGCCGAGTGTTTTGTTCACTGCGGCTGTGTCTTGGAAATTAGGCGATGCACATCATTATAGAACGCCGAGCATTAAGAATGCCTACATAAGCCTTCGACAATAACATTTGACAAGTACAAGCAGGAACAAGTATTGACAAACCTGATACCACGCTGAGAGCTACAAGAGTTGCCAAAGAGAAAAAAAATCAGGAAAGAGAGAAAGAGATGTTTATTGTACATTGTTTTCTGTCTGATTAAAAGTTGTTGTTGTTTTTTTCTTCCTCACTTGGGTCTGTTCTTAGCGAAGCTCAGAGGATTGGTTTTGTGCGGCAAAGCAAACAACAGCTGAGTCAATAACAAGACTCAAATCAGCAGCCTCGACTGACCACAGGACAAACATCGATTGAGGATGCAATTAAGTAAGCATCTCAATGTATTCATAAAGGATTGTTTCTCTCCTCGCCCTCTCTCTGTATTCCCCTCCATCTGTCGGTATTTGTTGGTAAGTAAAGGTAGTGTTGCCGAAATCCTTTAATGATCACTAATTGGCTAGAAGAAGGGCGACATCAGTAAACACGGCTTCCCTCTCATTGTCACTTTGCTAAATTAATGACACACCCTGAATGGCCAAAAAAAAATCACTTTGCATCTCATCACTGTGCCTGGCCAAAGCTCTAATGAGGAGCTATGAAGGTAGAAGTGCACTGGCAGAGGAAACTGATCTTGGCAGAGCGAATCAGAGTCAAAAGACAGTATTAGTCACTGCCATCAGAGCCTCAGGGGTTGGCTGTATCCGACATGTATAGGCTCAGTGATGCACGGGGAGAACAGTTATTATTAGCATAGAGGCAACTCGCAATGCACCATAATAGCTTGTACTGTACGTGCGACTGGAACACAGAGATCAATGTGCGACCACTTATCCCCGTCAGCCTTGTTATCCCTTGTCTCTATGGAGAGAGTGAGTCCTGTGTTGTCAAACAATGGTAATCCTTACACGCTTGCCTCTGCTCACCTATCCATCCATCCTTCATCCAAAAATATACAGCCACACTAAAACCTGCTGCGTCTTCACACTGACAGCTATTTTTTGCCTCCTCTGTAAATGTTAGGTCGAAAGTTCACTTTGAAATAATGGAGCATGTGACCTTTTTCTCCGCGAGCAGAAGATATTGCTCCCGAGAAATTGGAGCATTTTGGATGAGAGGGTGTACGGGGGAGGGAAGGGGGGTGCAGCAAAGCCCCTGAGGGAGAAGGAGAAATGTCACAATCACTACCGAAGCAAGGCCTGGCATGGACATCAACCTTTCGCTGCGTGTGTGCTTTCTGGAGGTAAAAGAAGAAGAAAAAAAAAACACACACACAGCCTCTGGATTATGGATTCAAATTAGGGAACAGAGATTTTGAATGAAATGAGGTGGCAGTCTAGCAGATTATGGAGGATGATGACCCAGGGGGTTCGACATCCATCCAGCTGCAAACTAATGGTTTGATTATTTATGTATATATTGTCAGGCAGCGAGCAAAGTGCAATGTAATGTACAATACAGCCTGTTAGAGGCTATTACTCATAAACCCTGCCAGTGCTGGAGACAGCTGCATTCACCAAATGGTCTGCAGGCAACAGGTCGCTGTGGCTCTGCCTCCATCATTTCACACATTCATTAAAACTCCATCCTGTCACTCTCCACTAACCTATATTTAATGCTGTTCTTCAGCTGCTATATATGCTGCTTCAGTGGTATATGTAACAATATATATTAACAAATACAGCAGCCACAAGTCCCAAGAAAAAGATATAATGTTGGGAAAAGGACGAAGGGAAATTCACTGGTTCCTGTTTTCATAACCAACTATAGTTCATGCAAAATTTTAACTTGTCACATCTGTTACTGAGATTGAGATTAAGGAAACATGATTTTGGCAAACACCACAAAGCAGTAAGTGCCTTCTAAGAAACTAAAATCTTAGTCCAAATGAAAGAAAAACATAGAGATTCCCCCTACTACATACACAGATCAGCCACTACATTATGACCACTGACAGGTGAAGTGAATAACATTGATCATATGGTACTATGTGGTGTTCTGATGGAAAACCTTGGACTTTGGCATCTATGTTGATGAGACTTAGACACCCAAGTAAACATTGTCACAAGCACACTTCCTAATGCAAATGGAAATCCCAAATGTCACTGGTCTACCCCCACAGGAAAATGCACCCCACCACATGGAAAAAACATCAAACAATCAGGAACATGTTGAGGAACATGACAATGGCCCAACATGTTGATTTGACCTCCGAACTACCTAGAGCCCATTCTGATCAAGCATCAACAGGATGCAGTGGAACAAGTTTGATTGACAGAGGCCCCACTGCACAAGCCAGAGTACCCAAAGGATCCACTGCCAACGTCCTGGTTCCAGACCCACAGGACACCATAAGATGTCCTCTTGTCCATGCCCAATGGTTCAGAGCATTTTTGAGCACATACGAGGGACGAACATTAGGTAGGTGGTCATAGTGTTATCCCTGATTGGCGTATAAAGATCTGCTTCTGGTGCAGCCTGGTGTCATGGAAAGGCTTGTGAGTAACATGCAAATTTACCTTCCGTGTTACCAGAACACATTTTTTTCCATTTATTGTGACATTGCACATCGTGTAGCAGTGCCAAATGGTGTTATTTTAATGTTGTAAAATGTCATGCGAAAAGCCTGCAATATGCGGCTGCCCATAACATCACATTATCCAATGCAATTTACTGGCTCAGAAACAAGTTTAACAGAGCAGGAAAGCACACAGAATATTTGTTGACTAATCAATTTCAACTCAAGGTCCAAGTACTCTCCTGTTTTGGAGCATTAGACCATTTCACGCCGACTTTATTAGCAGATGATGCTCACTTGTCAACAAAGTGTTTTCCATTGCTGACTTCTTGAATGTGAGCTCAACGCTGAGCTTGAAAAGGCTACCTCTGCTTCCATTTCAGTTTCTAAAAGCTGCTCAGCTAAAAAAAAAGAGGAAAGCCAGAGACAGGTGGGCCTTGTAGTTCTGATTAAATGGAGGAAGATCCCTAAAAAAAGAAAGGATGTCTTCAAACTTTCATCTATACAATTTCTAATGAAACGAGTGCCAGAGTGTGCAGGTTTGCCCTCCTTTTTCTGATGCACACCTGTGAGCAGCTTCTTCACAGAACTGGAGCACTGATACAGCCTGTGACAACTGGTCACAAGAAAACATGCTTCAGCTTAAAGAGTTACAAATGGTGGTGCTCATAGAATCTCTCTGACAGCAGCAGTGACTATATTCAAAAGCTGAAAAAATCAATGTTGCATTGTATTTCTTTAGTTGCGTCTTAGTAAGCATGTTTCCATAACATATTTTACATGCATTTTCAAGTATTGCATTAAAAAAGGCTAACAGAAGAGGTGAAATTCGAAAAACTTCCTCAATATGCAAACAGAGGTGGTTTCTGATTGCTTCAAAAACAAGTTCATGTTCCGGGACATTGAAGCCCCCTTTTTCCAAATAAGTTCTGATGTTGCAAATATTCAACTCACATGTCTGAAGAGGCTGTTTCCAATGATATGGTCGTTGCATGGCCCTTACTGCGTGCATTGTAGTTTTCGCATTTCTTTGTTTTTTTCTCCAGACAGCATGAATCACAGCTGGTATCAGTTGACATGAAACAAAAAATTACATCTTGCCCAAATGAGCAAAATTTTTCTCCATTTTTCCATCGCAGATGGCTGGGGAGACTGATGTTGTTTGCTTCTACTTCCACATTTTATTTAGTGGTAGGATTGCTGCTGGTTTTGTTTCCAGTTCGCAACCTCTGCTTCTTCTACTCTGTTTATTACAGCTATGCATGTAGCCTATACTGCCACCATCAGGCAGCACACTGCAGTCTGGTTTATCTGCTCTAAAGCACTTCATGGAAACAAGCCTATGTCTAAGTGTCATTTTTACATTGTTTTTTTGACAGTATAAGGAACAATGGCTTGCGTCACGTTGTGCTATGTTTCATATTCGTGGTACTTCATGCAGGATAACATTAAAGCAAAAATAATTATTTAGAAAATGCAGTTAAAGAGTATCTGTGAGCAGTCTTTGCTTATCTCCCTGAATCTGCTCAATCAGTTTAAGCCTTTGTCTGCTGGGTGAAAATATGACCCTGCAACTGCTCAAAAGGAATTTCCTTCTGGTCGCTTTGTATCTGTAGAGTACAGTATCACACTGACACGTGGCAAGATGCCCAGAAGGACTGTAGCCTACTTGATGCTCAGGATTTCAATCATGAGTCCAACTGATGCTCAGGTCACTCATCCCTTGGCTTTGGACCAATCCCAGCTAGTGATGCCCAGGCAAGCCGTCATGAGGTCACTGTGTCAGGCCCGACCATCTTGCACAGCCCTCTGCCTCCAGGGCCGAAGGAGCTGACTGACCTAATTAGCAGTTTGAGTAATTGCCCTCCCGCCTGGCATGTAGCTGATTTGGATGTATGTAAATGTGTGTGTATGTGTGTGTGTTTTAGTGCATGTGTCTAAGTAACAGAGGGAGTGACAGCTGGTGTCGGTGGATGGGATAAAATGAAACATTTTTTGGCACTTTTAATTCATACTGCTATAGATGAGTCCAGGTTGTAAACAAAACTAAAAGTAAACAAGCCGCCATTACCGTGGTCCAGGAAACCTTTCCAATAAATCTCATAGAAGCCATTACATGATGGAAAATGTAGTCATCAAATGGCTTCAAATAAAGCTTGTAATCTGCAAAACTTTTTAACATGTTACATCACAAACAGAAGTTTAAAAATAACATTTAAATCCACGTGTTTTGCTTGCATTTGGAGCCAAAGATGGACTGGCTGAGATCAAGCAATCTGGAGGTTTTCAAACTGTATGAGACGCATATGAGGCTTGCAGTGAAGGTGCAGAGATAGACTGTATATAAAAGGTAGATGTAGCAACTACAGTATCACCTGTTGGTCTGCACACTATAATTTTTAAGCCTCAATTTTGGAATTTGGCTATCATCATTTTGGTCTTTTGAATTCAGACGTGTTGAGTGAGGATTGGATCTGACTGAAGCCAAGCCCTGCCCTAAAACATACGCTGCTTTGTTGTCTATTTTCATCTAAAAGGGACCATAGTTTACTAAATGAACATTATGTTGTATTGAAGGAGACATGAAACTATAGATTTAGACCATATATTCTGCAGGAAAACAGGTAGCAAACTAAGTGAAAAGTTGGGTCATTTTCTCATAGACTTCTATACAATCGGACTTCTATTTGCAACCAGAGAAGTCGCCCCCTGCTGACCTTTAAAAAGAATGCTGGCTTAAGGCACATCTTTGTTGGTTTCTCTTTTAAAACCCCGAGGCTATGTGCATCTTTCATATACGGTCTATGGGTGCAGAGTGAGAGACAACAGGCAAAGATACACTAGGTGAAAAGGATGGGGAGACATTGGTGAAACTTAGTACAAAGCATGACCTTTGTTGCACTTTTCTTATATATTCATATCTATTACTTCAGTATGTATGAGTCGATGCGAGCGATACGTGAGTCTGAAAGAATGTATTCTGTAAATAGGCTAATCGCAGCACTCGGTAGAGACAGAACTGAGAACTTCATTGCACTGATATGCACTGTTATTGCTGCATATGACAATAAAGCCTTTGAATCCTTGAACCCTTTGTTATCAACACAGGCCACAGTTACAGCAGTGGCAGTGATACATATGTTATGGAAGCGATAAAGGTATAAAGGTAGACTGCTTTGAAATGGATAGCGCCAGCTGCAACAAGTTGTTCAGTGTAAATAAGAACAGAACAGAATAGGAGATTTTTAGTGTCAATTTCTCTATGCATCCAGGACATACAGAGGAACCAAATAGGCGTTTCTCGCTCTTCTTGGTTTATAGCGGCCGTACTAATATTTACATAGTTGTGAAATATTTCACTGGTTTTAAGGTTGATGTAACATTTTGACATAATAAGCCTCAGTGCTTTGTTTTGTTTTAATTTTAATAAGAATTACATATTCATACTTTTTTTTACTTTTTAAAATTGGAGTCATATGGAGAGTTATCCTTTACTGCGAGTAAAAAAAAAATAGAAAATATATTTTTGTAATATGTTAAATTGTAGATATAAAAGGACATGAATGATTTTCAGTACTCTGATAAATTATTTTTACCACCATCTAATACAGTAACATAGTGGCTAACCAGCAGTTAAAAATATATTACTACTATATTACTACTCTGTTTGGGATTTGTCCAAGGCCCATCAATTCTAAATTAATTAGCAATAATCAAACCACTTTTGGAAAAAAATAAAATAAAATCTGGATGTTATATAGCATTTAGCAAAATTTTAAAATAAAGATAATCTTATGCATGAGTAAAACGCTTGTTTTGATCAAAATGACTCATAAGGTTCTTCTTTTAGGAACTTATATTTAGTTTGATGTAAATCTATTATGTTGCTATTATAGCAGTTAGTAACAACTTTGTTATTTTGTTCAATTAAATATGCTTCATGTGTAAATATTATGTTGATATTTAAGTATATAGAATTTGAAATATATTTTTTAAGGTGGGGCGCCGTACTCTAATTTACTCTACATCGAGCAATAGCTAACTGCTAATTGCAAATTTAGTGCATTTAGTTGTCTGAAAAGTAAACAAATGTGCTGAAAACAATGAGAATCAAGCTCTAGCTCACATTAAATTCTCTGACTCCATTACATGTCCTGTTTCTTGTAAAGGTTTTCATCAGTTCACATAAGCGAAGACTTATCTTTTAATGTAACGCTGGTTAATGTTTGTCTGTCAAATCCTGCAACACCATCTCCACAGTGCTCTTGGAGAAAAGCAGTATGTTAACGGTATTTTTCTCTCTCTGTCATAACCTGGTTCAGAGTAGTGCTTTCAGGCTATTAGCTTCCACTACTTTCATACGTTGGCCCGCTGCTGACTGAGAACAATCCATATAGTTCTGCCTCCAGTGTCAGCGTAGAGCGCATTGAGTTCAACTGCACCATCACTAATGGCAGTGGTGCTTGAGTGCAAACTCATAAATCAGCCACCAGGTTCATCCAGTCGACCAACTGCATTGTCCACGTGTGAGGAAGTCTCAAACCTTTACTTTGGCTTCTGATCACATGTCAAGATTGTTCTTTCAGACTGACCGTATTGACGGCAGCTGAGATCCACAAAGCCATATCTGCCTCTATTTAAATCCCCTTGTTCTCCCCAAACGCCTCGATTCTCCTGTTTTTTTAGTGAACGTCAGTACAAGCCACAGGGGGATCAGCTGATGCTCACAGAACTATTTCTGCAAGCCACACAGTCCGCTTTGCTGTAAGCACTTGTACAAAGGCCAAATGCGGTGCCTCAGAGGGGCATTGTTAGTCAGTAGTCCAGTGAGGAGGAGTAATGAGCCAGGCAATCAGTGTTACTTGTTCATAGCCCAGTGACACACAGCTGACACGGTCTCATACGGAGTTATACAAAGCCCACAAGGGACTTTTTTTGTGGAGCTACGTCTGTTTTTAGGCTGAATATACCCAGATGTATGGCAGCCATCTTGAAAGAAAGTGTCCTTTTTATTCCCCCAGTGCTCTCTGATGAGCCGATAATCCACAAGGGCGATACAGTCATCAGATTCTGTTGTTCTATTTTTGTTTTTCATCGCTCTGCCAAAATGTGTTTCTCATGACGTGAGGATTTTTTTTTCCCTTTCCGAATCTTAATTAATCTTGCCACTCAAACTGCAAAAGGAAAGAGAAAAAGGAGGGGGGAAAGCAAATGAGCGGGATTCGAAACCCGGGAGAGGATCGAAGAGAAACTTGTTTAGCTACATTAATGTTGAACTTTGCCAAGAGAGAGAGAGATGGAAAAGGTAATAGCGTTCTCTAGATTGAGGATGCCTCATTATTTGTGGTGATGTGAATCGCATCAAAGCAGCTTATTATGATCATCAGTGCTCAATAGTGGAGATGGAGGTGATCCACTCCTGGGCTGAGGGCACAGCCGTAGTGTGCTATTGATTTGGCTGTTAAGAGGTGCTTGTGTTACAAAGGGCATGCATCTCAGTCTTCCATTAAGATAATTATGCTTTCTATTGCCTTTTGCACACCTCTGTGGCCCCCTGAATGAATAAAATCGCAAATAATTAAGTTGCTCTTTATGTGTTCTTGCGGAGCTCGAGAAACTGAGCAGCTACGTGCCTTGTTGGAAGGTCTGGCAGGTGCTCCAAGGAGGGAAAAAATATTTTTTGGGTGGAAAAAATGAAGCTGATGTTATCATAAAACGCAGGCCTACGCTGATTTCATAACAGTTCCATAAAATTATAAATGAGATCTCCAGATGTTGAAATATTCTGGAAGCAGTTCAGCACTGTTTTGGACTTACCGTAATTGGATGTTTGAAGTTGTTTAGGTGCTGCCAAAAAAGTTACTCTGGCATAAAAAAAAAAAAAAAAACAGTCTATAATGAATGCAGGCAGTTGCGCATTATACACAGCTTTAACCCCAGAACTTAACACAGTGCCCTCTGAACACACACTGCTTGTGGTCCTCTTCCACCCTTTTATTCGACACGCCGAGGGCCTTCTTGGAGGACCTGTTTTGTAGAGAACCATTCGGTATTAGCATTTTCAAAAGGGCAATCGAGTCAGCGCGTCAGAAAACAGGGAAAGGTCACCAGGTTTCCTGCCGCTTAAAACCTCCACACTCTATCAAGTTCTTGCCTTGCTGCCATGGACCAGCTCATGCCAAATTGAGAGATTGCCCATTTTTCTCCCCAGTGACATTAAGAGGGTCATTTAGCACTCCAGCTCCAAAAACCCTGATCGGGCTGAACAAGTCCCTTTTTCCCCCCGAACTGCAGCAGACGGCATTCAGTGGAATGTGGCAGCAGCGGCTCAGACCCCCAGACGGTTCAGGGCTTGGCGGTGACATGAACCTCTGGGGGGAAACCAGCATGCTGGGTTGGGAAAGGGCTGCGGAGTGCGGGAGGGCGGTTGCGGAGGGATTTCTCCATGAACGTCTGTCTGGCTTCCAGTGAAACTGGCGGTGCATGGCTGGTGCGTGCTGTGTGGCAAAGCAAAGCAAGGGCCCCCACGGAGGCTGGATCCAGCGGTCGGGGGAGAGATGTGCTTACACGGTTGAGTTAGCTAAGCCTGCAGATCCAGAGGGGACAGAGAGGGTGGCACAGGGAGGAGAGGCAGAGCTCCAGGGAGCAGCGTGAGTCTTGGCTGTGGATAAAAGTGCTGCCTCACAGGCGCCGATATCTCTGAGTACCCTGGGGTTGACCTTGGCAAACCTGCACTTGCTGCCAACCCATCTGCTTGTTACAGAGATGTAATGGTTCGGCTGGTGAGTGAGGCACCTTTGTTTGTCATTAGAAACGTGCTCAAAATTCACCAAAACTGACATTAAATCTGCATCATAAAGAGCAACCACTGAGGTAAGTGCTGAGCTGATACAATGCAAACATTATGAGATCTGCATCCACCCATTCATCTGTTTCCCTCAGCCATTTATTGCGTGCAAAATCAAAAGGACTTCATGTTGGATTTAATTAAATCGTGCACGGAGTCAGTAATAGTAGAATTCAATTTACTTGCAGCGTCTAAGCACAAAAGCGAAAACACAAGTGCACACACAGATTAATATAACGACAAATGAAATCATATGTAGAGACTTAAAATTAATGTGCACTATAAATAGACATAAATATACAACATATGGGCTATAAAATGAAACAGAAACTCGTTCCTTAAGCCCAACATGACAAAACCTTTTGCCTCTTTGGGTTTTATATATAACCAAACTAACTCCCAGACATACAAATGACACATACAAGCTTAAATAGTGCTATAAACTCACTTTTGTGACAAAGTTTAGCTCGCTTGAAGCGGTGCAGGTGGTGACCAACTGATACATGTCTCCCCCTCTGGCTTCACTAAAGCTCTATGTGCTCGCTGCTGAGACTGCTCAGCACTACAAACCTGCAACTTGACTCAGCTGAACTTGGCTAATCCTGATACCAACTCTTGGACATGCTTCATGCCCTCTGCGCATCCCATACAGGCCCCAAATGCAGCTCATATGCTGAAGAACACGACCAAGTGGGTTCGCCAGATTCGTTCTCATTCACAGCCTGAGGATGCTACTTGTGGCTAAGATTCACTGCTGCAATTTGGTTGATAGCTGTTTATGGATTTGATGCGTTCATTGCCTCCATTTGGGGCTTTTTTTAACATGATGCAGCACAACATCAACACAAATACCCCAGCAAGGCGAGTAAACACACTTCCTAGTTGTGCAAGGTATCAGCTTCATGTAGCCTGCAGCTTGGTATTTTGTGAAGGTAATGTAGCATGTTGTTTACTTGCATACCATGTTAGTGCACCAAATAGCTGAAAGCTCAGAAAAATGATAAATTTACTGGTTGAGCCAGTGCACTATACCTCAGAGAGAAAATAATGCATAAATCTTTCAGCAGCACTGGAAACCAAGTTGTTTACTAGTACCGTGTTAACTAATAATCCTTTATTGACAAGTAATGAATATTGAGCCTGACTGGAAATGTAATTGTGTGTACGTTTGTGTATTCATACACTGCTGCCAGTCACTTCTCATTGACTAATACCTTCTTTCTCTCCCACCACCTGATGTCTTTCAGCTGTTGGGTAGGTTTTTCTTGTTGCATCCTTTGGGGTGTTTGCATGGATTTTAGATTAATTTCAGAATTAAGAGCGGCCCACAAGGCGCAATGAGTTTACCGACTCTCAGTCGTGTCGTTTTCATTTTCCTCTCCCTCCTACAGCCTGGACCTTCATTGGCTCTGTCAGTCTGTAAACGACGACCGAATGTGTCTTTCCACCTGCTCCTCTCATCGTCGGCATGTTATCACCGCCTGAACACTCTTTTCTCGCTCATTGCCTCCTTTCTCTCCCCCCCCTCCTCCTCTGTCTCCCGTCACCTGTCCTCAGCCGGTTCCTCGCTCTCTCCCTCCCCCCTCTCCTCTGTCTTTTTCACTCTGTTTTCTCTCCCTTTATGCCCCTCGTCCTTTTTGCCTGAGCGGCATGTGGTGAACAGGTAAATAAATCACTAAGCAGCTCAGGAGAAGATAACGAGGCAACGGGGGATAGTGTGCACTCTGCAGATGTGTGCAGATGCTTTGCCTAGGGCCACATGGTGGAGGACCACGCCACTTGATATATATATATATATATATTTACCAGATATCTGCTACGCTCCCAGAAAAACACATGGACTCTAATCAGGTGCTCGGAATAAACACTGCTTTGAATGCATGAGGCGTAATATTTTTGCCGGCTTGCCTGTATTAGATTGAGTAGCATTTGGAGGGTCACTGAAGGGAGCAGAGAAAAGGGGATTGACAGAAATTTGCCCGTCTTCAACCTTCTCTTTCATGCTCTCTGAATCCACCAAGAGGGACGTTGAGAGAGAATGAAAAAAAAAATATGCCCAGGGTGAAATTTCACTCTTGGTGATTTTACATGCAGCAGACACGGAGACAATCACCAACACGCAAAGGCCCAATTACAATTTCTGAAAAGAAGAAGAAAGAGAGAAAATTATGACATTAGGGTAATGAAGGGAAAACTTTGCTAATGAGAAAGAGAGACACAGGCGGAAGGAGAGAGAGCGTTTCCTTCCATGCTGGTTCGGTGACAGACAAAAGGAGCATAGTTCAAGAACAGTGAAAGACTCAGAAGAGGACTTTTAACTTGCAATTAAATCGCTGCTTTGGAAAGTGATTATTCTAGCCCTGAGAGAAAGAGCGCTAGCTTTTCATCATTTAGCGAAGGAAAAAAAAGCAAAGTGGGGAAGATGAGGTGGGAAAAATGAGGAGCTAGAGCAGGAGTAAAGACGGCCATCAGAGAGAGATCCTCTTACCAAATGATACTAATAAGCAGCACAGAGAGCCGAGGAACACAGGGACAAATAGATCAGTTGACCAAGCACAGAGTAAATGCTGGGCGAGGACAAAGATAAATGAGCGAGGTAATATTATCACAGCACATTATACAACACACAGTTCACTATGATTGCGATGTATGTAATTAATGCAGTAAAACAGCCAGTGTGTGCATGTTTGTGTGAGGCTGCTGCGTGTAGAGGCTTATGACATTGAGGAGTTTTCCTTGTGCCGATTAGGCAGGTGAAGTGCTACAGTATATTAGAATTTGCTCAGCTAAATGCTTCATGGCATCTAGACAATGGCTTATTTATTAACACTTCTGCCAACCATTGGCAAAGCAAATGGAAGCTCAATTAAGGCGAATGAATTAGGATTAACGCAGAAATGCAACGCATTTTCATTTTAATTAAATGTGTTTATTATTTATTTCCAGAGTCGTTGCAGGAGAGAAGCAGGGGGAATCAGACGCCTCGCTGCCTCCTCACAGGAAGACACAGACTGAAGGAGAGTCATCCAGGTAGACGTCTGCGTAGTCAGAGTGGCAACATGCACGTCTTCTGACACCAAATGATTTGATTGTCATTAGCAGTGATAGAAATTCACAGAAAATCCTTGCGCCACGGTCTGATTTTAAACACATTTACGATCCCTGCAATGCGACAGAGGGAGTCGAATCAACACGGCCCTTCCATTTCATTCTTTTAAAGTTACGCTTGGCGAGGTTTTATGAGCTCCTACACAAATCATATTAGATGAGTTGCCACCAAGTCATTTCTCATATATTACTGCACCTCATCACATCCCAGAGGGAGAGGAGGCAAGAAAAAAAAATAAAGAAATACAGCATGGGGACCCCCGCACAGAGCACCACATAGCTAAATGGCAGAGAGACAGCAGAGGGGTGACACACGTCGTGTCATCGATGTCATGGCAGCGCGTCCCGCTGTCTTGTACGGTATAATCTAACCAGCCTGGGTGTCACACAGGCTTTTTCTGCCATGCCAATATGGCTTCTTGGAATGGAAATGCAATGACAAAATCAGAGACACAACGCGGGCAGATGCACAAACAGACAGACATAATCAGACATACTCTGTGAATCCCTCCATACACACAGTTTCATCCATCTCAGACTGAATTATGAACCTCTCTTGAATGGCTTCCTTCTAATTGTAGCCCCATTATGTAGTCTGGCGGTATATTTTTCTTCTCTTATTTGAAGCTCGATGGGCAAACATAATTGGCATACAAATCAGACTGAGATCACTTACAGTGCAGCCACAATAAAAATATCAATAAATGTTTTAGATTTCAGTGGTGCCTGGCAAATGTCATTGGATTTGCTGACAGCTTGGCAGGATCAAAGAGAAAAAGGGTTTTCTTTTAATACACCTACCATGTTTGGTGTTTGCCAGTCATTCAGGGAGAATTAGGTGCAGCTTTTTTCACAATTATTTGACGGAAAAAAAGAGACTGGAATCAATGCATGTTGGATTGAGATGTTGCCCTTTGTGAAGAAAGAACTGGTCCTTTTCCTGTTTCCATTTTCCTACTACTGTAGTTGGTTTGAGCACGTTCTTAATACACAAAACATGCAAAATCAGAAAAAGATGAAATATAAATCCGCAGAGAAGCAGAATAATACACACAATAAGTTCAAATTGAAAAATAAAATGCTTGTAGGTGGAAAGCAAATGCGACTTTAAGGTAAAATTATAACATTTCATTGAAAAACATATTAAAAAACAACAATTTCTGCACCACCATATGAATAAAAACCCAACAGCACACGCCTCTCTCTGCTTTTGATGATGTTGTATCGTGGCAGCTTTCATATGGGCTCAGTCTGCTTTACTTCTGACACAGAATAGACCCAAATCGGCGTAGTGTAATATTGCCAGGATGAAAGTGGTATTAGAGCTCGACCGACAAGGAACCTGAAGGAAGCATCCAAATCCTTTCTAGTACAAACTCCCCGGGCTGCATGGTAGAGTGACATTTCACTGAAAATCACTATCGCTGAAGGAAATTTCGAGTCGAGGTGTTTTCCTCTCGGTTTGGCTTGATGATCTTTTCGTTGTGCTTCGAGGTGTTAAAAGCAAATCCACGCAGACTTCACCACAGCTTCCTCTCTGCAGGACTAGTAAACGTGGTTTTAAAGAAGCACTTGCAATTTATGGAAAAATCAAAGTGGAGCTAAGTGTTTCGCTTAGAGCCAGTGTGGAGGTAGGCTGGCTATTACATAATTATATAAAGCGTAACCCTTTGTTGTGCATTAACTCCCCTCCACACCTGAACCCAGTAGGAGTGAAACTGTAGCCTCAGCACCACTTTGCTTTGAGTGGTATAAATACGCCTATATGTCCATTGTCTCCTTGGATGGATGCAAGCATGAATCAGCTCTCCATTAGACTTTCATGAGGGAGCAGAAAGACAACCCACAGCTTTTATTTCCTTTACATCGCATCTCTGGTCACAAAGGTAGAAGGGTGCTTTGGAAACAATGATACATGGCATATACCCACACACATGCATTATTATAAAGAAGAGCCCTACAATTACCTATCACGGGAGAAAAAGAGTTCCAAGCCTCGAGCCAGACAAAGATGGAAGCCCTGTGGTATTGTAAACACCTAGATCGGGAAGCTATTTGAATGGAGCCCATCTGAGTATTGGGGTAAATTAGGTATTAATTCCGTGCAACGGGACTCGCATAGCAAGTCACGTTGACGGCGGCTGGCGATGAAATTAACAAAATAATGAGATTTCGACAAAGAGAAAGGGCAAGAGAAGCGGATGGAAGGGACAGATGAAGGAGAAAGCAGTAAGACAGACAGGAAAAGGGATGGAAAAATGGGGGGTGGGGGAGTGATGTCATTTTAGAAGCAAAAGGGAAGACAGGTGTGGAAAATGAGGAGGTAAATGCAGTGAGAGAAAGGGCAGAAAGGGAGTCATAAACCGCATTTATAAACACGTCTCTATAGTAACCAACTGGTAATTTCACTAGTGGGAGCACATGGGAGGAGGAAGGGGGGACAAACTGGGCCACCATTTACCGGCATCGCTAGAATTAGGATAGATATTCCAGTAAGGAGAGATACTGAGGAGGAGTATTAAAATCTGGTTTTAAGTGGGAATAGAAGAGGAGAATCTTACAGACAGAGAGAGGAAACCGAGGTGATCGCTTTTCTTTAAGCAGAAAACAGGTCGTGCTCCCCAGGGCTCTATAATTCTGCGATTGGTCTGTAGTTTTGCCCCCGCTGAGGGAGTGATTCCATCCTTCCCCTTTTTACTGCGAGCAGCTTCCAGGGTGCTCAGAGCCTCGCTGTGTAAAATCACAAGCAGTTAGAGCCCACCTTTACTACGGTGGGTAGGTGATAATGTTGGTAGAGTAAAAGACAAAAAAAGGTGAGAGTGAACACGGAACGTAGAGGTCATTTTTCCTGTATCGCTACGTGCTTCACATACTGTACAGAGCTGCAGCATTTCCCCTACTATGTGCAATTACCCTTTAGCTGTGTGATTTGCGCCCGGTGATTACTAGGTGTGCGTGCGTCTGCAAATGTGCAAGTGTGCGTGTCATTCGCCATTGTTGTTCTTTCATCATTGAGGCCCTGCTGCCGAAGCGTAATGTTTTCTAATGTACTGTAACAAACAGCCACTCTCTATTACTGTATGTCTCTTTTCTCCTCCCCCGTGGCTCCATCTTTGTCTTCAGTCATACACACACATAAAAACACAGCACACAAGACACACGGATCAAATAACGACACATCTTCCAACTCCAGAGTGTTACGTCTGGAGTGTATGATAAACGGTTTCGTCCAAGATGGCGAAGGGAGAGGAGAGAAATTCCGATCTACATTCAAATTTATGACAGTTTCCATTAACCCGGAGTGTTTGAGCTGAGAGTCGAGGCCATATAGTTTTACTTCAAATCTCTCTTTGCAAAGCCACAGTAAAGACAATCTGGGTAAAGCTCTGCCCCCTCGCTGCCCCTCTCCCTTTTCTCCCTCTGTCTTTCCTGACAAGACTGCAGATAAGGCACCGGCGAACAACAATAAGACCACGGTCTCGTGTCAAGAGACCGAGGCAGGAGCCCTGTTGAGGGACTAACCAGGGTGCAGATAAATAACAGTGCATGCTTGACTCCTTGGACGCCATGCAGACCATGAGAATTAATCATGGCAGCTTCTCGGCTCCCACAGACCAGCGGAGGCCTGCATGTAGGAGCTGTTCCTTTGTAGTTCTGGCCCTTGACATACATTCATTCAAGACACACTTTGTCAACAACCCAGTCAGCGATGAGCGCACACACACACACACACACCGACAGGAAACGCAGCTACACAAACACATGCATGCACAGCGGTAACAGTAGGCGCCGCCGCATTAGTCTCGCCGCATGACTGTCCTTGTGAGCGATGGCAGCGGCGTACGGCCTCAGGTGAGAGTTATCTCGCCACTTTACAAACTCCGTGGTGCTGTAATGTGACACCAGCATGGTTAATAACATGCAATTCCCCCTCCATTTTCACAGTTTCACATCTCTCTCTCTTTCTCACTGTCCCCCCTGTTTGGCTCACTCCCACACTCCTTTAATTGCTCCCCTCCCATCTCCCTTTCTCTTTCTGCTCTCTCGCTTCCTCTCTCCGCTGCCCTCTGTTTTGTTCTCCTTCTCTGTTTCTCCGGCTCTTCCTGTGATTTCTGGTACAGATACAGAATGGGAAATGTATTCTGCGGGGAACCCTCGAGGCAACATGCGGGGAAATAAACGCCAAGACCACATCACACAAGATGCATATAGATATACTGTGCTTAAGTTGAGCGGCGCGCATACTGCTACAGAGGACTTGTGGGGATTACGCCTGCAACAAAGGAGCCACACTGTAAATTTCAGTGTAAAAAATATACATAATGCGCAGAGAGGAGAAGTAAAAGCAGAGAAAATGTAACGTCCTGAGACAGAAATGCTGTTAAATTAGCCGAGCATGTTGTTAATGCACTCTCAAAAGGCCAATCATCCAGACAGCTGGTTTATGTTATGGCCACCTACCTTCTGCATTCATTTATTATTTATCCTTGCGTATATTTCTAATAAATCACTTATTATTTGCTGTGTTTTCTCTCAATACCTGCGCCGCCCTTTAAGAGTCAGATTATGAAATGCAAATTCATATCACTTTATCAGCAGGACTCTGTGAGCCACTGGAGCTGGAAGCAGGAAATTCTCCAAAGAAGAGGAGGTGAGAGACCTACTTATGGGCCCAAAGTAGAATTCATTGCACCTGACAGCAAAAGCTTGTCCCTTTTATTATCGATAAACAAACACAGGTGGGAGGAAAATAGTGAATGCAGCCTTTCTCTGTGGCTGAACCCAGTCCTGAGCAATTTTGTACCGAGACAATGCTGGGCTCCGTTCATCTGGCCCCTTGCATACTCGCCTGAGCAGCTTGCCAGCGTTTGCCTGTCTATCCAGAAGGGCCCAGTCCTATCACTGGTGTATTTGGGATAATCCAGCTAATCCCACATCTCCCCATGGACACCTCTAGTCTCTTGGCTCCCCTCCTTTGATCCAAAGTTGCAGAGGGAGAGAAAAAAACTCCCTGTCTTGTCCATGTTTCTCTTTTGCACTACTTCTCCACACACAAGTCCAGTGGGAGGAGGAGGAAACTTGGCAGCGCAGCTTCCCTATTTCTCTCTCTCTCCCTTATTTCCAGAAATATCCTGTTCCCTAATCCGCCTGGAGATGACAGGAACAGAGCAGGTTGTCTTCCAAGGTGGAATATTGGATTCTGCCTGTTGCCCATCTCCGTCCTGCGGGGACCGAGCGAGCGTGATGAGTAATCAAGACCAAACAAGGAAGGAGATTCCCCGCTACAAGTCTGCACTGTTAATGATAAACACTACAAACCGAAAACAAGTGACACTACGGCAGTGATACTACCATACTGTTATGTATGGGCCCACATATTCTCCACAATCTGGGAATGTTTTTCCTCCTCCGCAATAAAAAACAAACAAAAAATGCATGAAAATGTAACACTGAGGCAACTGATTGCTGATTGGAAGAAGATAAAATGTGTTTTTTGTATAAACTAACACCACAAAAATGTCATGTCAGTCACTGGAGTAATTGCTTAGTGTATTTTCAGTTAAACTCTTTTTCCTTGGAAATACAGCATAGACTGGGTGAGCTCACATTTATAGTCCGTCCTGACAGATGATTTTAATGAGGAGGACTCTGTCATCATTCAGGGATAAAAGGACATAATATTGTTTGACTCAGACCTTGAAAATTTCTAATCGAATCCAAAGCATTTTGTTTTTCGGTGGTGTTTTTTCCTCAACGCTTGCATGCATTAATGTCAATTTGTGAGACTCCATGTGTGGGTGTCTGTCTGGGATGCTTTTAAATGTGCATCAGCGTGCAGCAAAGGTGTGTCTGTGAGTGTCTTGTGCTGTAAATATGTGTGTGTGGGCCTGCGAGGGACAGTGTGTGGGACTGGGTGTTCCGTTCTGCCACGACATGTCATTCAAATAGCGTACTGCCGAGTGCTGTGAGGCTGCGATAAGCGTAAAGATCTGATTTTACTTCTCAGTGTGCCTACCGCTTTGGCTAATTTTCATAATTAATTAAAAAGGCGGTAAACATTACATCATGCAGCTGATAAGGCTCCCTGTTGTTCTTCTTACTTCTCCCCATTAATGGAGAATTAGCGGTGCGCGATACATTCTCCTTCTGTGCTTCATTATTGAATTTCAGTGGGGTGATAGTGTGGACGTAATGTTCGACACCGCGGTGAACCGAGGCTGTGTGGCCCCTTGTCAAGTCTGTCAGTCAACGTGACAGGGCTGAAGTTAGCACCAAACACTGTGCAGATGTGCTTGCCGGCCTCGTTATGCAGATAGGCCCATTTTGTTTTCCATCAGAAGCCTAATGTTCCTTAACATTAACTTAAAGGCTTGAAACCTGATATTCCCCCAAGATGGAGAGAAATGTATTCACGAATCAGGTTGGGCTTATTCTCAGCTTCCTTCTCATCTTTTTTATTAATGAGCAAGAGAAGAAAGAGGAGGAGGAGGAGGAGGAGGAGGTTTCTGCTCAGTTACACCCTGAACATTTACTGCCAGTCTACAGGCTTAGAGGAAGAAAAAAATACAAGAGGAGAAGAGTTTTATATTATTTTTTATTTTAATTAAACTTTTTTTTCAAAGTTGCTCCCACTGTGATCTAAAATCTCATTTACAAGCCAAGACGGCAGCTTCATATGGAGCCACTAACAAACCAACAATAAAATAAACAATTCATAATAAGTGACATGCAATCTAAGCAAAATGAAGCAGGAGAGCGGGGAGGATGAGGGGGGGAGAGGGATGGGAGAGAGGTTTTTCAAAATGATGTGCTTGCAGCTGCCTGCTGTGAACAAGCCCTCTCAGCATCCAGGTCCTCATTGGTTAGGATGACTTAGAGTGGCGCCACGGGCCCTTCACTCTATTCCACCACCATCCTTCATCTCCGTCTTCTCCCTATTAATCTTTCACTCGTATTCCTTCTCTTTCTTCCCCTTCCTCCCACTTCTCTCTTATTTCTCGTTCTCTCCGGCTTCCTCTCCTAAAGTCTTTTCTTCTCGCCTCTCTCTCTTCCCTCACCAGCCAAACACCCTCTTCCCCTTTCGCTCCATCTCTCTCTGAGAGCATCATTATGCGGGATACTAATCCAGATCGCCCTGCTGTTGTCATGCTTGTGTGCAGGTCTACGTATGCTGTATACTTTCTTCCTCTTACTGTAACTCTCCAGCCTCCCCTACGCAGTGCTCTAGCTGTCAGCATCACCCACCCGTAGCAGTGTTTGTTTTGGGCTTTTGGTGAATAAGCAGGTCTCCTGTTGTTTGTCCGTCTCCTCGCTGCCCAGAGCACCAAGTGTCGCTGTCAGGATTAAGGCCTCGTAATGAAGAGCAGAGGGAGCGTCACGGACCTGAAGGTTGGGTTAGAACAGTACTTCGACGGATTAACGCAGCACATAAGTGTTTGGTTGCACCACACCGTGTGATTTGACAAACTCATTCCCAGGGAAATGCTCTCTGTGGGTTGTTGTGAAGCCCGGCAATGAACACAGTGAGCCTGAGTGAGATTGGCACATCAGGAAAACAGATCAATGCCATTAGAAAAGAACAAAATCTAGACATCTTGATGCAATCCTCTTATGTAGGCTGTTCAGCATCCAGGAAGATATGTGATATTTTGCGGTGTGTCGTCTATTTTTATAGTTTATAGGCCACATGCTCACAATACTGTTTCATCCATTAGTGGGAATCCCTACAGAGTAAAAGATTAGGGAAATAAAAATGTGCTAATTCCCCCAAGATGTCCCTTGCACATACCTAGAGGTGACACAAAAGATGGCACGGAGTGTCGGAAGAACTCCCGAGCCCCCGAAATCAGGTGTAAGCCTAATAAATATGGAGCCACACGGCGCAGAATAACTGTCCAATTTAATTGCACATTTTCCCACAGTAATTGACGGAATAATTAAGACTCAGAGGAGTCACTGAAACCATCTGTGCAGGTAAAGAGAGGATGTCCAAGAGGGACAGTAGAGGAGGAGGAAGAGAGAGAAAAGAGGAAACAGTGGAAACTAGCAGAGAAATTAAGAGGGGAGGTATGCATTGGGAGAGACAGATCGAGACAGAGGGCAGGGCTGGGGAGGAAAAGGGAGAGAACAATAGTGCAAATGTGAGCAGAGGAGCAAGAAGAGGAGAGAAAAGAGGAGATGAACTCATTAGTTTCTGTTATTCAGGGTAGAGGAACTGCCAAATTCTGCTTCTGCCAAACAGATTCACCCAAGATGACGAGTAAAGTTTCTCTATAGGTGTGTGTCTGATTGCATGTGTGTGTCATGAGTCCATTGTGCAGTGTTTGCAGAGCCTTTGTTTACATATATGTGAGATGCAGCTACTTATCGGTGTGTCAATGAGATAATTCGGTTTAGAGGACAAACACAGGGACACGACTGACAGCAGGAGAGCGCCGAGATATGAAGAAAATAAGGAGAGGAAAAGACACCGCCATTACTCTTCTGATGCCTTTTCCTTCCGTGCAAACATTTATTCTTTGCTTAACATAGATACACACAGGCCATCTGGGTGCTTCCACGTCGCAGCTAACAGCCAAAAACCCGCCACCAGCCTCTCTTTGTGCACGCTAGTATTACAAATTGCTGGCAGCAGCAGCTGATCATGTCGCAGCAGACTTGTGTAACATCATGACTGCCTGACAAGGAGATGAAATAGATTTGCTTTTAGAGCATCTACTGTGCCACAGTGTTTGTTTTCAGTTTTGTTTTTTCCCCTCTTCCCCAGACTCTCCCCGTTGTGTGTCTGTAGCTACATTCATATTGTCAGCGTTTGAGATTGACAAGCTATTCGCTAATGAGAGTGAATTTCAATTTGTGGTGCACAGCAGAGCAGAATGAAATGAGCACCGTGTGAGTGAACAGGTAAACACAGTTAGTTCCCTTAGCCAATGAATAATGCCTTATTAAGGTCTGTAGCCATAGTAACGTTTGGTACAGACAAAACACTTTGACTTCAGTGCCGTTATAAAGTATTTATACCTCACCGCGGGTTTCCATCAGGCGAGGTGACAAACTGATACCAGTCAAAAGTGTGTGAGCCTGTTCCTGCAATAAATATATTATTTTTCATGTGGAACTGCAATGAAAAGGTTCTATGTACGTTCAAAAAAGCCATATTATTGGCACTGGTGGCTGCTAAGTCAACTGTGCAGCTCCATCGGTAGGTGTGCGGGAGCATCCTGAGCAGTGGTCAAACACACGACACTTAACAGCATCATTTTGTTAAATGAAGAAGTCTAGTTTCAGTGTAAACTATATTGAACAGAACTATAAACACAGCATGTAATGCTTTACTGAATTCCATCCATTCTTTTAGGCCACAATGGAATAAGTGTTTGTTGGTCTGACACATGGCATTGGCACAACAGAATGGACGCCACAAAACAACCAAGGACGAACTGTACTGAAAAGGATAATGTGCTCTGTAAAGTTAATTGTTTGGTTTTTTATGCTGGCTTTTGCACTGTTGTCCCACTTTTTCATGAGGGGTTCGATGAAGTTGGTGGACATTTTGGGGTATGTTCGAAGAATTTTATAGTGACTGGCATAGCCCTAACTGGCATCACCTGTGGCATTGAGTCATTTAGATAGACACAGATGGATGGATGGATGGATGGATGGATGGATGGATAGATAGATAGATAGATAGATAGATAGATAGATAGATAGATAGATAGATAGATAGATAGATAGATAGATAGATAGATAGATAGATAGATAGATAGATAGATAGATAGATAGATAGATAGATAGATAGATAGATAGATAGATAGATAGATAGATAGATAGATAGATAGACAGATAGATAGATAGCCTTGGGGAAATTCAAGATATCCAGATGCTCACACATGTCACATACACCCATCAGACATAAGATTATGACCACGTGCTCAAAAATGTTGGTCCCACTTATGTGCTCAAAAATGAACCATTGGGTATGGACAAGAGGACCTCTCGGGGTGTCCTCTGGGGTCTGGAACCAGGACGTTGGCACTGGATCCTTTGGGTACTCTGGCTTGTGCAGTGGGGCCTCTGTCAATCAAACTTGTTCCACTGCATCCTGTTGATGCTTGATCAGAATGAGGTGTAGGAAATTTGGAGGTCAAATCAATGTCTTGGGCCATTGTCATGTTCCTCAACATGTTCCTGATTGTTTGATTTTTTTTCCATGTGGTGGGGTTCATTTTCGTGTGGGGGTAGATCAGTGACATTTGGGATTTCCATCTGCATGAGGAAGTGTGCTTGTTGTTGGGTGGTGTATAGGAAAAATACGAAAAAGTAATGTGCAAAAGAACACAAATTGTGCTGGTAGAAGAAATAAGGTGCATAATTGTGCTGGTATTTACAATCAAAAGAGTGTAACAGAAGTTGAACATCTCAAGAAACTGGCCTTTTTTTTAATTAAAAGTCAGAAAACAAGGCCATTTGCATGCTACGTTTGTGTTTCTCTTCGACATATATTTGAAATTATAGAATACAACTGACTATCTATCACTGGCACAGCACTAGAACTGAGCGTATAAATAGGAGATAAGTGGAGTTACTGTTTGTTTACATCAGTGAAATCCATTTCTAAGCTTGAATAAGTTAGTGTTTCACACTATTGGTACTGTAGTACGGCAGAGGAGAAGCTTTGAGTCGATGCACAATTGAGCGAAAATTCGTCCTTCACATAGATATCAGTCCACAAGCTGTTATAGGCAACTGAGAACGTTTGTGAAGGTCTCGTTTTCAAAGCTACAATCGGCAAACACACTAACAATAAAGGAGCAATGAACAAATGTAAATTGCTCCACATTTTCACATATATTACCTTTAATCTGTGTGTGTCACATGTCTTTAGTTACCAGCATCTGCAACTTGTAGCTTTCTTGTACAAATCTAATATGTATGGCAGATCCCATCTATATCTGCACTCATATTGCATTTAGCAGAACTCTGACGAGTGACAACCGCAAGTTGCTGTGGTGTGTGATTATATCTTAGTCTATTATTTATACACTGCTAGTGCAAAAATCTGGGTGGCAGTGAAGTGGATATAAAGATTTTATACGGAGTGAATCTTGATGTCTCTGTTTGTAGATTTCTCAGCCCAACCACTGTGTATTTTATTTTTCCAATCTTGATTTTAGCCCTAATTTAAGTTGGTTTTCGTGCTTAAATCTAACAGTTGCCTCTCATGGGAGACAAAGATTAAAAAAAAGAAAAGGCTCATCCGATTTGTGCCACTCTTTCATAATCCAAATCATGCTATTGTCACTCACATAATCCAATTTTTGGAGCAGGGATGTAATCTTGTCATTATTGGAGTCTACAGCATATAATCTGCATTTCAGTTTTATGACACTATATGGCACCATATCCTCTCTCTGTCTGTCTTGTGCCTTTTCTCTTCCAGCTTCTCCAATCCTGTTTGCCGGGTCTTGAATAAAAGACATTAACCCATAATAAAGGCAGGAGAGACAGAATCAACAGGGGAGGAAACACATTATAAAAGGATGGGTGGGGATGTAGTCAACAGGCCTCAGCTCCCACAACATCAAGGAAGTCCCAGGAGGAAAAGACGAGGAAGGGAGCCAGGTCCATGGAGGCCTGTGGGGAGGGCCGGAATACATTACTGTCATCGATGGCACAGTTCCCCAGACTCACAGGGCCAGAAAGTAGTGTTGAGAGCGAGGGGGGAACGCAGAATACAACCGGTTCTATAGAACTACAAAGTGTTGGAGCTGTCAATGGAGCTGCGAATGATGTAGGGGATGGGCCATGGTGGCGTGTGTGAATGTGTGTGTTCGTGTAGTGGTGGGTGGTGGTGGTGGAGTAGAGCCACACACTACAGGCTTGTAGTAATGAAATACAATAACAATGAAGCATGAGGAAGGGAATATTTGAATAGCTCTGATGTGAGAATGTCTGCTTCATTTCTGAGAAGTGGGAGTAGTAGTAGAACCGCTCTATGTCAGTGTGATGTCAGTATGACACAGACAGGGATGCCGAGGTGTCACTAGGCACAAAATGTAGTATTTGTACAAGCTTGGGTGGAGTTTTCTGTATCTTAAAGTCTTGAATCTATTCCAGAAGCATTTTTTGTTACATTTTTTAAAAGTCTCTTTACATAGTGACAGAAATCAATAAGCTGAGTGCTCTGACAATGAACAGAAAAAGTCTGTTATCTGTGCCAGTCACAGGCCTGTTAAATCATTCTGTCTAATTATTGCTTTTGGTTCATTGCTGGACCTTAGCAAGCAGATGACAGACAAAGTGCAACTGCATTTTACAGTTTAATCCTGCAGCATCTTAGTAAACATGCCAGATAATCATGTCTATTTGTGTATTTGTGCATCTCGCAGTGCAGCAGTGTTCTCCATCCTCCTTCTGTTTCATTAGGGTTAGTGGGGTTTCAGTAGGTTTATGTTATGTTCTCCATCTGTCTGTTCTAGTTGTGAAAAAGTGTCTCTTCACGGGGTATTTGATGTTACAAATACACCATCAAGTACTGGCTCTGGATAAGACATTTTGCAAATGCGCTCATGTAGTTTGTGTGTTTTTGGCATAAGGTAGTTTTAGGCCTTATCCGCAAAAAAAAGAGCATTTTACAAAAAGAAGATTTCCTCTACTTTCGGGCTTCTCATCCACATGCAAATGACATTTTAAGTCACTCAAACTGAGATCTTTTCAAATACCCTTTAAAGTGCAGATTTTTTAAAACTCAGACTCTAAAAAAACCCCAATTCACACATGCCTGTTTTGTGTAAAAAGAATGTGTCTGAAAAAACAACAGCAACAAAAGCAGATAAACACAGGTTTCTTCATGTTTGGTTAGCATTAGCAACTACAAGTTTACAGCTTAACTTGGCAGTTTCTGCACCACTTCACTAAAATGCAAAAGCCTCTGCATCTGCTGCTCCCAGTGTTACTTAGTCCACAGCATCCACAGTTTAATGTCCACCAGAAACGATGATGACAGTCTTCTCTGATATTTGATGTATCACTGATTTAAGGTCAGTTCATGCATTCCACAAGAGTATGAGTGATAGAAATTTTGTCATCCACCCCAATCTGCAAGGGTCCACACCGACTGTCAGTGTCCAGCCCAAAATTTATGACAGTGTGGACTATCTGCACTACAATGTGCCAAACAAATGTTTGGTTTGAGGAGAGACTGTTCAAAGAATTTCTCAGCCATCCACAGCTTGATAATTCATTATTAATAGGATTGTATTAAAGTAGGAGGACTTTCAAGCTGCATTGAGTTGTACACTCTTCATCAACAGAGATTAAATCCTGTGCCCTCTATGCACACTGTAGCTGCTAAATCCTGTAAAAATGGCCCATTGTGTTTTTTGATATTCAAGGCAAAGCAGTTGTCTGCACAAACCAGCACAGATGTTCTATAGCATGATCAGAGCTGTGTATGTCGATTATTGGTCTTCATACACAGACATGTAAAACATAAACTGTCCCAAAGAGTAGCACGGCAGAATTGTTAGAGCATTTGAGGGGTTTTTTTGTGTGTGTATGGAGATATTTTGTGGAATAATGGTCATGTGGGCAGCTTTTTTTGAAACAGAAGGAGAAAATATCCATACAAGTGTGGATAAGAGCATCATTTGTTGAATTCCACTTCCCAGCATGCATTGCATCTTTATGTATTTTGGAGGACTGGCTATGGAGGGGCACCCAAAGGGAAGGTGGTGGGATTTTTTAGCTTGCATGCTTTCATAATCAAGCTTACTCTTGATAGTTTCTACTATCCTGTATACACGGGTCTCTTTTTAAAGCCCAGCTAAACAAACTCATGTTTTATTTAATAAAGATTCAATAATCATCCTTTTTTCCATCATGCCACAAACAGCTGCCATCTGTTGTCATGCTGCACATGGCACGTTTAGGCTAACATCCTGAAGAAAGATGTGCATCCTGTCATCTGAAACTCTTCATCTAACAGCTCAGTCACTGCTTTTTCTTGTTCCATTAATCGCTGGGATATTAAGACACTGACCCACACTCAAAAGACACAGAAAATGACCTGTCTTGTTTGTGCATTTCTTTACAACACCTGCTGTTAGAGCTAACCTTGGTGATCTAGACGTTGCATCTCTGTGACTGCGCCACAGTAAAGGTCTGTTTCAGCAGCTGAACACCTTTAATGTGGAACAGCTGCAGCAGCAAATGCTCTGTTCGGATTAGCGGCGGTTGAATACAACTCCGATACGGCATTAAAGAGAGCGAACTGTAAACACTAATACTGAGATCAATGAGATTAAATTACAAACAGAAAGAATGCATTGTGAGCATCTGTTGTTTCCTGTGCATCCTGTGTGCATGTAAACTAAGCAGGGACACAGTGGACTCGGAATATACACCGATCAGCCACTACGTTATGACCACTGACAGGCGAAGTGAATAACATTGATCATATTGGTACAAGCATCAACAGGATGCAGTAGAACAAGTTTGATTGACAGAGGCCCCACTGCACAAGCCAGAGTACCCAAAGGATCCAGTGCCAACGTCCTGGTTCCAGACCCCATAAGACACCCTGAGAGGTCCTCTTGTCCTTGTCCAATGGTTCAGAGCATTTTGAGCACATAAGTGGGACCAACACAATATTAGGCAGGTGGTTATAATGCTATGCCTGATCTATATAATTGTGGCAAAAACTGGGTTCTAGTTCTTGAAAATCTTCAGGTTTATCACTGGAATAGGTAATTGTTGAAATTTAAATTTTGGGACTCCACTGTACGTCGTTAAAGCTGCCCATCAGTCCAGTTTCTACAGATAAAAGTGTCTGGCTTGTGAGCTCTCAATGCTTTCGAGGAGTATAATCCTCATTCCTCTTAGCAGGTATTTGAGATATGATATATATAATTTCATTACAAACTCATTTTAAAACTAAAAAGATGAAAGCGACAAGGCTACCGAAGCACTCGCGTGTCCTTGTGCAGCTATTATTAACACAGGAAAAATGAATATAGAACTTAAAATGAATGGGATTAGCGTCTTGATGCTGCTCTTTTCAAACATTAGCTCGATACGACAGTCCGGCCCTCTCCAGGTTATTAAATTGCCCATTGAGCCCATCCATCTCCTTTGATAATTATGAGCTGCCTGGGAAGATCTTCCTTTTATTTAACAATTACATGTCTCTGAGACAGTCTAAGTGTACAGATGTATTTTTTTTCTTTCTCTCCTGCCTATGCCTCATTCTATCTGGCCCAGTTTTTCTGCTGCCGTCTCCTCTCAGATCTAAAAAGCTCCAACCACAGAGGGGGGCTGTGAAGTCTTTAAAGCAACTCAGAATCTCTGAATGTCTAAAGAAGCAGGGAGCACCAGGAGGAAGAGTGAAAGGAAGGAGGGATAAAGTGAAGGATAGAAGAATTAAAAGAAAGAAAAAGGGACTGAGAGAGAGTGCAGAGATACAGAGGCACAAATACAAAGTGTGTCCATGAGAGATGATGGAGGGAGGAGGAGGAGGGCTGGTGGTTCGATACAGTCGGAGCAGGGTGCAGCGACTGTGAAACTGCTTAAATAAACACTGCAAGGGAGCAGGAGGGATGGAGGGAGGAGAAGAAAGTCAGCGATTGGGCCCCTCCAAGGGAGACGGAAAGTAAAAAAAAAAAGAAAAAGAAAAAGAAAGGGAAGAGAGCGGACGCAGGCTATTTCTTTAAGTGAGGAAGGAGAACAGAGGCTTAAAGGAGAAAGACACAGGGGTAAAGAGAAGTGAGGGAGATGGCGTGTGTCACCAAAAATAAAGAGAGATAAAGAGGCCAGATTACGAATCAGACCGTAGAATTGAACTTGGAGGTGGAGCGTTTTTTAAAAAGATGGAGGCAATGAAGGTGAAACGCGGTTGGCAAAATAGAGGGAAAGATAGGGAGCGAGTGAGGAAAAAAGTGAATTGATGGAAACAGAAGACGGCCAGAGGGGAAGGGAGAAAAAAAACACCTCAGAGACCGCTTCAGCCTGAACTCACACAACACTGCTGTGACAGAAAAACCTTTTACCTCCAATCCCCGGTAATTTCAATATTCACTCCGGCCTGTTACTATAGCGAGGAGCCCCGACTCTATGGGGATTATACAACCTGTTTAAAGCGACTGACATTTAGGAAAACAAATGGTTATTGAACGGAAAGTGCTCTAGTTAAGATGTGAGCTTGTTATCCGCCGCTGCTCTCGTCTCTTTCCACCATTGAGAGTTTCTTTTAGTCAGATAAAGGAAAATGTGGTATTTATGTATTTCATACAAGAAACAACCTCATGCACAGCACATGTATTATGTATGCGCATTATACTGTACATGGGCACGGCTTCATTACTAATTCAGAACTTATGGAGTATGTAAATTATTCTGGAATGATGCAAATTTGAAGGATGCCTCAGTATACTGTATGTTTGAGGAACTTTTCAAAATTCCATGTGACTTTTGCTGTTTCCAAACGTCTGAATTGCCGAATGCATTTCTGAATTGTTCAGCGATTCTCATAAGTGTGATCTGTTTCTCAGGGAAACAACTGACTAATCGGAATGAATTAGTCAGAGCTTTGAAGTTGAGATTACAAAGATCACCATCTTTCTACATATTAGCAACTTGGCTACATTGATGAAAAAGTCATTATAAAGTGATTGATAGGAAATTAAGTGTTAAGTATTCAGTGCAGTAACAAAAATACTGGAAAAATGTTAATATTTCAGATTTAATATTAATGAAATGAGTACGTCTGAATATACTGATCAATTTTGAAATCTATTTCACTCTAGATGCACATTACACGAGAGGTCAGAGGTCAAATACCTTTAGCTCTAACTTCAAAACCATTTCTTGTTTATCCATATCTGGTTTCTAAACAACTTCAGTGAATAAGGAATTGGGTTCTTCTGATGTTCAGGTGTTTAAAATTAGATCGTACATGACAGATTTATCTCATATGGTTACTGAAATATTAATAAGTGAGTTTTGCATGCATATAAATTGCATGATTTCGTTGAATGTGACAGTACCTTATAGCATAACTAACAATACAAGCAGATGCATTCATCAGTGAAGGACACAAGACTTTTGGAGACAATCAGCCGAAACAAGTAGAATGAATTGTGTCCATCCATTTGTTTAACGTTGATCCCATAGGATGACATGTGTTCCCCTAATTTTGGGTTGAAACCAGTTCATCCTGGTGCATACACTTCTAAGTGTCAGCTGGGGAGGTTCAGGAGGTGAGCTGCAGGCCAACATACAACTCTTCTGCCCTGTTAGAGGTCTGCGGAGACTCCAAACTGACACTCAGAGTCCGAATCGGCTCTTTTGGCTGGTAGAAGACACTTCCTGTTATCTCCAAGAGGGGCATTAAATTGTATTTACGCTGTTTGCTACCTTGTGTACTGTGCAAATGTACCATATAAATGGAGGTTTTTGCTATAGTTGCCTCCTCAAATGGTCTCCTACTGAATTTACAGCTGTGAAAAAAGATCCTTGGATTTTGTGATTGTTTGGTTCTGGGATGCATCGTGCAGTAACTTCTGCTCCTTGGTACTCTTAGATGGGATATATGCTTATTCACTGTTTTAAAGACGGTAAAATGAAAAAAAGATGCAACTGACTTTCTGCTGTTTCTACCAGTTTAAACAGGCAATAGCTCCTGGCAAATGGAGGAGCTGCTAAATAAAGCATAAACCCCTCTAAAACCACTACTTGACATTTTTTAGTTTGGTTTTCATATGGATATTTACAAAAACAATGCCCAAGTAAGAAGGTATACAGCATATTTCTAAAAATGTTTTGAAGTTCTGCAAGTATTGCCAGATTGTGCATTTGTTGCAGGAGGAAAAATATAAGTATTTTTTTCTGATGACAAAAATATTCTATCACGTTATTTTTATTATTACTATTATTACCAGGTTATGTCATTTAACAAGATATGTTTTCAGAATTTCATATTTGTCTCTTAGTAAAGCTTATTAGATGAAAAAGTAACAGACAAAAACAACAGCAGAATTAGAAACCGCAGATCAGTGATTTCTGCTGCAGCCTCACACATATTTTGTGCTGTTCTTCACTGTGATTATTCTCACACCTCTTAATAATGGACTCATTTTCTCACTGAGCAGGACCTGGTATAATTTAATGCATTTCTTTTTTGACACTGTGCTAGAAACACTGACTCACTCAAAGTGTGGTTATTGTTTTTTAGGAAGGAGGTTTTCATCATTATCTTGATTTTAAATGTGCCTTGTACTTTCATACACATTTATTTTCTGTTTTACCTCATACTCTAACCCATGAGAGGTAAAGTGTGTGTTCCTTCTTTTCTGGGTGTGTTTCCGTATGTATGAAGTACCCATGTGTGCTCCGGCTGCCGCTTTCTGTCTGTCGTCTCCGGACCAAAGGTCAGCAGCTCAACTGTCACATTTAGTCCGTCACAGGATCTGCTCTGTCTTACAACAATGGTGTGAGGTTCAAGCTCCGCTGACGACACTCGACCCTCCGGTGTGGGCTGCATGTGAGCCGGGAAGGAGAGTGACAGGGCCAGGCTGAGAAATGGCAGCCGACACAGGGGTCATGGAGCCAAAGGGCCATGAAGAGAGTCACGGGGATGGAGAAAACACAAGGCAGGGTGATGGAGGATAACCAGAGGGGAGAACAACTCCTCTGCATTTGGGGCTCCTGCTCTTTGGCTCCAGCTTACTGTATTTCCACACCTGCCTTCCTCTACCCTCCCTTCACTTTCTGTTCCTCCCTTCCTCTCTCTCTCTCTCTCTCTCTCCTCTGCTCGCTCTACTGCTCCGTTAGCTTCGAGCGATGCTGTCCGTTCCCCTCTCTCACTCTGTGATGGAGGGATGGCTGGTGGAGTGAAGGGGCGATGGAGCGATGGAGGCCTTAAGCGCAAGAAACACTCTGTTCCCTCCACTGGCATGTTTTGCTGACCCTAAACATCTTTTCGATTAATTATTTACTGCCTGTATGTCAACCTTCACAACATAACAGCTGACCTTCTTGTTACATTAAAGGGTCAGTTCTGTCAAATTACAAAAAAAAACATCTTTCTCTCTTACTTGTAGTAGAACCTGGCCTTGGAGAGTTTAGGTTTCTATCTGTACAGGTTTTAAGACATCAATCTTTGGAGGTTTTCTTGTGGTTAGCCAAAAGTCTGATCTTTCCTTGGAACAAACTGATGGATTCTACCTCTGCACAGAAGTCATCATGAAGCAGACCAGGATGGGTAGTTTGTGTGAAAAATGCAGGATTTACGTACCAGAAACTGGAGTTTGCATTCTGAGTTTTGCATCTGGTTAGGTTAATCAGATGTGTGACTTTTGTCCCCAGTCTTTCATCTATCTCTGTTCTTAAGCATAACTTGAAAAAGGTTTGTGCATGCTTTAATTGCTGGCAGAGGATGTTGCATTTTAAAAATCGGATATTGTATATAAAAAAAATCCAACTAAAATATGCTGTCAGCAGTTTTCTTACTGATTTGCAACTTGCCGAAGGCATTAATTAACCGTGTTTTCTAATTATGTTGATTAAAAATGTAATCCAGGAGGCATCATGCCAGTGTATAAATATAAATCAGTAATGCTATAAATGAAAGCATGGAGCATATAAGGTAATTCTTTCGAATCGTCAGGTTTCCAGTGAAAGTATAAACCAAAACCTACATAGCAGCAATAGGACAAGATGATAAATTAAGGAATAAGATGTTAACATTCCGTGCATCCAAATTATTTGTGTTTTTGAGAACAATCATTTTGGGTCTTGCAACAAAAACAACCACGTCCTTAATTCTGTATAACTTCAAGCCTTAATACAATTCAAATGAGTGAGTTATAGAAAACTTCACTCCTATACAGCTGTGATGAATGGTGAAATTAGCTAACGAGCTCAAAACCATTTAGTACCAGGCTGCAAATATGTTTATTTTTGCTGTAAAGTTCAGCATTTTAACAAGAGAATCAATGGGGATTGACTCATCTTTGTAGCCAGCCTCAAGTGGCCATTTGAGGAACTGCAGGTTTTGGCACAGAAATACTTTCTCCATTTTCATTCCTAGATTTTATTACATTGTTACCTTTCATTCCCTAAGTTGACATCTTGCTCCCCACCTACACTGGTATTGGTTTGGGTGCACCATTCAACCGTACAAAAATTTTAATTTTGCAAAACTGTGCTGCAGGCCGTGATTAAAGCATTCCCTATAATTTATTAAGGTTGCATTGGGGCTTGTGCTTTGGTGGAAAACAAGTCTTATAAATTAAGGTGGAATTAGAAACCTTCAGAGGCAGATATCCCAGAGCATGGACGGATAAAACAAAAATTGTCCGCATGCCTAGATGCTACTGAGCGTTAGTGGAGAAAATAGGTATTTGCAATTTGGGCAAACTGACCCCTTTACAAAGATCTCATTAATACATGCTGAGCTATACTCTAACAATCTCAATTATCTGGAACCAGGTACTGCAAGAGTGTGTATGTGTGTGTGTGTGTGTGCGCAAGATCACAATTCCAAGTGAACAGTGGTGTGTGCATATTGCATTTGTGTGTTTACTCTGTGCCTGTTTATTTTGCATGTGTGTTATGCTTCGTTATCTCCTCGCACACCTTAATGAGCCAGTTATTCACGATTGGACCAATTAGTCTCAGTAATCTGGTCAATTTAGCCATTCTGCTTTCTCCTCGGGGGTTTCAACTCATGGAAATGATGCTAGCACTGTGCTGTAGCCTTGAACGGTGCTGGAGGATAGTGGAGTGTATCTGGTTTGTGTGGAGGTCAGCATGGGGGGGAGGGTTGCGGTGGGAGGAGTTGGGGGATAGCTATCGGCTGTTCGATATCATAATGGTGCATTACGGCTCCGAAAGCTCCCAAAGCGCCGTGGCTGGGTACACCCGAGGTCAGGCAGAGGATCATTTAGCTTTGATAGAAGCATCTGTGCTTTGAGCAGTGAGCCTCTCTCTCTCTCTCGTTTTCCCTCCCAAAGGCATTATCGTTTAATTGCAGGTGTAGCGGGTACACAGGGTTAGCAGGGGTTATCCGTAATGCGGAGCAGCACGGTTCTAACCATGTATCACGGTCACTCGTTTCTCCATTAAACCAAGCTAAGCATCGGGGGTATCAATCTTTGGGCTTCATTTACATCCAGCAGGTCCGCACAATTATCGGAGCTTTAATGAAGATTTTAAATCTGCACCCGGATCTGGTGTGACCTCGGCATCGAGACGTGTGGTCCGTTGCCTTCTGCACCTCCTGGCTGACCCTCGCTCCATTCTGTCTCATTATATGGTGACGTCTGTGTGACAAGCATAACTACAATCTAGCATAATTAGCTCCTACCTATAATTAAGGCACCTCTCGTGGCTCTTCACTATCTGATTGTTTTGCTGTGGTATGCTGTGTTATTAACTTTGCAGGGAAAAAGACTCCCCAGCCCCTGTTTCTCTGCTGATTGTCTCTTCAGTAACTTGCTCACGTAAACTTAAATGCTTCTGGTGTATATGTTTTATAACGCTTTATTGTACTTGTTTCTGGCAATTCACTGTTTTTTTCACCCAGTGTAGAAGACAAGGTGAAACAGATTGTTTAAAGTGACATCTCAGTAGGCGTTTTTCTTGTCTTGGATAAATACAACGTATAGATAGATCAGTGGTTGCAACAATAAGATGCGAGCTGCTACTCAAATCTTCTGTGGCCACTGGCTTCTCTGACACATCATCTTTCACTCTGCTGCTTTTGAGGCGTGCATAAATAACTCCTCTATCAAAGTATACTCGAGCAAAATGAGCAGTTAATTGAGATACAGAGTGTTTGTCTTGGACTGAATACACTAACATCATATTGATCGTGAGGCCTTGTTTATGTCACATTTGACTGAGCATGATCAATGCTGTCCTGGCACTTTGATTGATCACCAATATGCTGTCACAGCTATTGATTGGGGCTATGGTTAGAATAATGCCACCATCCTAAATGGGGGTGGATGAAGAAGAACATGCTGAGCTGGCCCGATTTGTTTTCTGGATGGTGCCTTCTCCCTGTAGATTCTCAATCTGTTTTTCCTCTGCTCTCTTTTTCAGTTATTCGTCAGTGTTTTCCTAAATATCCCCCATTTTTGCATTTCTCTGCACACATCTCTTCCTTTCCTCTGTAAATTTTCTCCAATAAACTTCAGTTTTTTTACTTCAATGTCTCCCTCTTGGCCTCCGTCTGTCCCTTTTGCACACAAACACACACTTCCTCCTCTCTGTCTCTGCTCATTATCCCTACTTCCCCAACTTCTTGACTTGTCATTTTTCCAAAGCCTCTCCCAGATCTCCTCTGTGCATCTGTGAATTGTCTTTCTCTGTAGCGGTGCCCCTGTACAGCCAGACTCTTCACTCCATCCATCTCTGTCTCTCCTCTGCCTCTCTCCACTCCCCTCATCCATCTCTCCTGCTCCCTTATTCATATCCTCTGAGCTTTCGCTCCTCTCCTTTTTGTTGCGTGTCATAGCAACCCGGTTTCTCCTTGACCCTCTGCAGCGAAAGCACATGCACGCATTACTGTGAAATGTCAATATGTGAGCAAATAATTTTGTAGAGGGTTTTGTATTTTTTTCATGTAATATTACACTACATACATCTATCAATCTCTCTTGCACATGAGGCGAGATTTGCCTCCCTGCAGCCATGAGGGCTTTTGTGAAGTTGGTAACTGATGTTGGGCAATGAGGCTCATTGTTGGTCCCCAAGGTGTTGGATGGGGTTGAGGTCACTGAACTGTGCAGGCTAGTCAAGTTATTGGAGGCCACAAAGGGAAAAAACATTTCTTCATGGACCTCAGTTTGTGCCTGAGGGCATTTTCATGTTGAAAAATAAAATTGTCCTTCCCAGCAAGATTGGAATGGATTATTCTGGAAAAACTGTATTTTGAAACACTTCAGTGTATTTCCAGTAAATGTGGTGATTATTGCTCTTTGGGTTGTACTAACTTTGCACCTTTGTTCAAGACATACAGCTTAGATTTGTTCAAGCAGTACGAGTTTGTATATATAAAACATTTAAGATTGTGGATATCTGCAGATATCCACAAGCAAGTGCCTCAAATTTTCAAGACTGCAAGAATAAAATGACAAGTTACATAAGCTGCAGGATTCATCAACACAGGAAATTGTTCTGCAGGTTGACAAAACATGCTGAGATGCCACATCTTTTTATTTTTAACACAACTACAACTTTTTTCTCAGCTACCTTTGTCGTTTGGAGTCACATGGGTCCCTTAAAACGGTTTGTTCTGCTTTTGGGAGACACATATTGTAAATCCCCACATTGTGTCACAATGTTTGAAGAGCTGAATGTTTGGTTTAGTCAGCCTTTGTCTTATTAACCATCTCTGACTCAAGTAAATACACTCAACTGTCACAATCTCATGATCATACTTTTACTGGATTAGTTTTTTTAAAGGTTTCATTTGACAAGAATGTAATTGCTCATGTAAACTTATCAGCCTGTTTATGTAATTGATGAAGCCGTAGGAGGCTCTGAATACTTGCCCTACTATGCAGTGTTTGGTGTAAGCCCTTGTTCCTCCAAAGCTCTAGGAAAGAGGTGAAATGTTTCACACCCCATAAAGCCACAATAGCTGCATTTACGGGAAACATGCCAGGTTGAAAAAAAGAATTATCCTTCCATATTTTTCCTTAAATGGAACTAAAATCCCAGCCAGTCCTGACAAAAATAGAGCTACATGAAAAGTACATGTTAGTACAAAAGAAGGGAAAAGTGCCCACATGCTTTTTCTATACATGTAATTCTGAATCTTTAATTGTTAAAATCTATGCCAGCCCACTGAGACCTCCCTCCAATAAATAAAAAATCTGTCCACACAACCGTTTACACAATATCTCCACTCACAAGAGAACGCGAGACGACTACAAGTGCTCTAACAAACAAACTGGCGGAGTCCACATCAGCGATGCATCAAATACCAGAGAAAAACTGTCATTTCTTAGTTTCTATGGATTTTAAAATGCAGATGCAGACCCAGCAGATGCAAAGGCTTTTTCTGAGGGACAGAAGTGGTGCAGCGATGCGGAGAGGAGTTGCAAACTTGGAATTACTCGTGATAACCAAACATAAAGAAATTAGTTCATACATCCACCATTGTTGTTGCAGTCATTATACAAAGCAACAATAGGTAAACGTAAATTGAGGAGTGACATCTTCATTTCCCAAACCCTTTCTTTCACACTTCCACAAGGGCACACATATACCAGAGGTTTAAAAAATCTTATCTTTAGGAAACTCAGTTCAAATGACCTAAAATGCTATTTGCATGCGACTGAGAGGTCCAATTTTTATTTTCAGACGACTCTAGAACTGAAAATCAGGTATTATAACTCCAGCACTGTGACTTAAATGATGATTTGAGTGAACGAACAGCTGAGAGTTCACTCCACTCATTACAATAAATTTATAAGAAAGAAAACTGGCATATGAGCAGACTTCCCAGGATGAATTATGCATTGGTAGAGAGTTAAAACTCCTCAGAGACTCCTGTTTGTTTGCAATTTAAGAAAACTGACATAGTGGAAACGTGTCTGTGTGTCTTTAATATAAGTTATGATTGTTTCCTTTCATAATAATCAAAACAATTCTAACTACGACATGTGCAGACAGAATTTATTTCACTGTAACCAGTAGCAGTTGACTTTGTACTCTGGCCAAAAACAGCTTAAATAGCTGAGGCTGTAAGTTCTCGGTGTTAAATAAAGAAGAAATTCCCCAAACTTGAATTTGTTTTCTCAAGTTCAGTTAATTTGACTCTGCAAGTTTTACACTTTCACAACTCATGGGATGACTTTGAACTAATTAATCAGCTGAAGTGCAGTTATTTCACATTTTAAGGCAGCAGCTGAACTTACTGTTCTCTGCTGAACTTGCTTTTCTGGTGGAGGAACTAAGAGTGACGTTCACTACATGTCTGTGTGGTACTAATCAGTTACCTTACTGCCGCAGCTCAGACACAACTGTACGACTCAGTCAGGCAGATAAAAGTTGACTTGTAGTTCAATGATGAGGGAAAAATCAAGTTTCTGTGTGGCAGACTGAGGTCAGAAAGAGATAAGATGTAAAGAAGACTAAGACTGGTTTGAGAAGCTCAGTCAAAGTGCATAAAGACAGTTTGACCAGGAATGACTAATAGACAAGTACGTACTGTTCAATGAATACTGAAGTGGGCCTGGGAAATTGATAGATGGAAAACAGGCCATAAGACCTGAATGAATGATTCAGATGCAAATCATGACATTTTAGTGTAGTTTTGCTTGACTCTATCACTTTTCAATAAAAAAAATCCACCTATTAGCAGCTCAATAATTGTCTTGTTTGATTTGTTTTAACAACTGAGTAAAAAAAGAGAAGTTTTACAGCTGTTTTAAGTGATGTTGGCACCAGATCAAGCATTAATTTTCACATCTACCCCTGCAACAAAGAAAACAGGCACATTTCTGGAGTTGAATTATGATATCCTTAATAAATAGTAATAGTCTTAGAATTATAATTAATGAAATAACACATTTTTAATAAGAAAACTTAGGACAACTCTGCAGCAGTCCAAAATAATATAGCGTAATTGTTCCAACTAACATAAAGTAATTCTCCGTAATGTAATGTACACTTTCATTATACAGCGTGAATGGATAAGGTGAACATAAGTAAGATGGAATGAATGCAACAACAAAGTCTGCATATCTCTGTGGGCAAATGCATACACAACAGCTTGCAAGCAGACAAAAGTCCAGTCATTCCTCCCCCCTTTTTTCTTTTTCTCCTCCCTCTCGTGTCTGTCTCCTCCATTTCCCGCTTTCCCTCCTTCCCTCGCTCTCCACAGAGCAGGGCCAATTAGAGAACATCCCATGTTCCTTCTTGGCTCAACCAAGACACTCTCCAGGGCCGCTAATTAAACACAACCCTTCCCCCCTTTCTGTCTCTTTTCTTTTCTCTTGTTTCTTTCTCTTTCTCTCTCTCTCTCTGCACTGTCACCTCTCTCCATCTGCCTCACATCTTCCTGCTCTCTCTCCCTTCCTTCCTCCCCAGCAACCTCTTTCCATCAATTCACTCCCCTTTCTTTTTTTCGCAACTCTCGCCTAGCCCTTCATCCCTCGCCCTCCTTGCCTATTTGTCACGGTATAGGTTTGATATTCACATTGGGACAGTCTTCAGAGTCAATCTGTACAAAGCACCGGACTTGTTATTCTCCTCTGCTAGTGTTAACCATGCGCCCCGTGACCTCATGTACACTTTAGGAGAATGTCCAGATCTGACAGTGCTGCTCCTTTTTTTAACAATGTTCCTCCAGAGCTATACTGTTGCCCGCCATCCACAGCTGAGCCCGCTGACACTGACAACCAGCCTTGTTAATGGGCCAGTCATAGCTACCCAATGTACCCCTGCTTTCTCCCTCGGTCACTGTTTTACTTTCTGTCGGGGCGCGCTGTGAAGAAAATATATGCAGCTTCACAGAAACATTCACCTGGCTTTGCAAAGTTCTCACTGCATGTAAATGTTGGCACAGAAAACTAGACACCATCTTTTTGGCTCCCGACATTCAGACCCATAACAAAGCCGGCTGCACCCCATTCTCATTTTGATCTCAGCTACACACCTGCAGGGTTTCGTGACTGTCTTGCACAGTTGGGATGCTATTGTGTTGACAAAATCTGTAAAGTCTACTATGTAGCCACTGATACACGTGTGTGCTTGATGTTAGTTATAATAGTTTAAAAAATTATTGTGATGTTGGATGAAGCACAGTTGGCCAAATGTGCAGGTCAGCAGAGGAGCAGAGGAAGTCATTAACACAAAAATTGCTGAAAGTGATGGAAAACGAGGGGAACACCCCAAAACACAAGACATCAGGTCAGTCAAGCATACATCAATCAGGCATAACATTATGACCACTTGCCTAATATTGTGTTGGTCCCCTTTATGTGCTCAAAAATGCTCTGAATCATTGGGCATGGACAAGAGGAGTCTGGAACCAGGACATTGGCAGTGGATCCTTTTGGTACTCTGACTTGTGCAGTGGGGCCTCTGTCAGTCAAACTTGTTCCACTGCATCCTGTTGATACTTGATCACAATGGAGTGTAGGAAGTTTGGAGGTCAAATCAACATGTTGGGCCATTGCCATGTTCCTCAACATGTTCCTGATTGTTAGATGTTTTTTCCATGTGGTGGGGTGCATTTTCTTTGGGGGTAGGCCAGTGACAGTTGGTATTTCCATTTGCATGAGGGAGTGTGTTTGTTGTGGGACAATGTTTATTTGGATGTCTAAGTCTCATCAACCTTGATGCCAAAATCCAAGGTTTTCCATCAGAACACCACATTGTACCAATATAATCAATGTTATTCACTTCACCTGTCAGTGGTCAGAATGTCGTGGCTGGCTGGTGTAGACTGTACTTAAAATTGGACAAACCCTGCATGAAGTCTTTCATAGGTTTCCTGAAAAGCAAGTTTGAAGCTTAGTGTGGCTCCACCAGTTGCCATCTTGGCAGTGCCTGACTCCTGGCTAATCCAGAAATGAGCAAAGAGGTGAAGCAGGAAAGCACCTGAGGTGGGTTGTGCAAATAGGCTTGTTTAAGATGACCTAGTCATTGCCGGCAACTGCTGCACAATGAGTGGTGGTGAGATTCCTATCCAACTTGATCCCAATTTGCTATGAGATCAAGGCAGCTACCGTTTTTGAAGCCAGGTGCCACAGATCACTCTCCACTGACTGCAGAACCTCAGGGCATGAATGGAAACGCCTGGCTCGCACCTGATCTAACAGCTGATTGGTTTAGACGTTAGTTTTTCTTAGATTTTAATTTAATTTGTCTAAATTTTGAAGGTTTATTCTATACATGTGGCAGATGGTGACGTTAATCACTCAGAAGGGCTGAATACATTTAGATCGTAAACTGCAAACAACATATACTTCTGGTCTACTGTATATTGACACTAGGCTAATTTAATTCTTGGAGTATTTTGCAGCATCAAACTCTGGTAAGTGGGATATGAGGATTGCTAAAATAACATCTGTACAGATGTTGCAGCCCAGACAGTCTGAATGTCTCATGAATCAGTAATAAAAGCTAATGTCCTGTATTTATATCTTCTGCCTCATCAGTGTTATCAGTTTGTTAATGTAGTTTGAGAGGACAGGTTTGGTCACATGATTTATATGATACGACATGATAAGATAAGCCTTTGTTAATCCCACAGTGGAGAAATTTGTAGTTACAACAGCAAATGGGATAGCATTTTAGAAATATAAGCAGAAAAACAAAAACATAAACCATAAATATACATACAAGTACTAGATCAGATTGTCTGAATTTCTCTAGATGGAAATAACAAATTTGCAGATATGACTGGTATTGTACAGGTTCTTTCATGAGAGAAATACTGATAGAAAAGCAATAGTAATAGAGGTAATATGGACAGTTACAAACTGATTTGATACCTGTTTACATGAGAATTCATGTCAACTGGAGTTTGAACCATGAAGAGATCACAGATCACCTGTATAGCATTTTAATGGGCCGCCGTGTCATTAATAATTTTACTTATATATGCATTAGGTAGCATTTTAATAAATCATTTCTGTAAGTTTCTGTAGAGACTGAAGGGTGCTGGAAACTGACTTTTAACTCCGAACCGTGATGCCACCTACTCTCTTCCACATTCCAAGCACAGTGCAGTTCATGTCAGCTCATTGTGGCCTCGCCATTATTTATGCCTAACTTTAAGCCTCAGTACAATTTAAACAGGTGAGTTTATAACAGTTAAGTCCCATGTAGTTGTCATGAATGGTTAAATTAGCTATAGAGACCAAAACAATTTTTGTATCAGGCTGTAAACATGTTTATTTCTGCTGTTAAGTTTTACACTTTAACATGGGGGTCTATGGAGATTGACTTAGTTTAGGAGTCAGCCTCAAGTGGCCATTTGAGGAACTGCAGTTTTTACCACTTTCATGTTGGCTTGATTTTTCAGGTTCAGAGGTTCCCACTGGCTGTTAGCATGCTTACTTTCTGACCCATGAGTACTCAGTAGTCATGACCTCAGTATTACATGATTAAATAAACACTCAGTACTCGCAGGTTGGACCAGACCTAGCTCTGAACTTGGCTTTCATTTAATCTCAACCATGCACCTGTAGTTTCATGACTGCATCTGTACAGTTATTGTTATTGCCTTCAACAAATCTCTCCCCAGACATTTAAACTGCCAAAGTGCTCAAAACTGCCTTTATAGTTCTCGTTGCAGTCGGTGCGTCCATGACCACATTTTGCCGTGATGACACACACACACACACACACACACAATGAGAGAGAGAGAGAGAGAGAGATAGATAGAGAGAGACTCACAAGGTGAAAACAACATCAGCCATGCTGCCACGGCTGGTAAACAGAGGACATCTGTTGTTGCCATATTTTTTATATAATGGATTTCATCCAAGAAACTTGATTAGTCAAAGATGTGATCCAGCCGTGGTGTTTATTCGCATTAAGCACAGACATTTGTTCTTTTCTTGGCTGCTTTGTGAACTCATGCAATAACCAGGGAGTTAGTTAGCAATCTTTATAGTTATCTCCCTTTTTTCTTCTTTTTATTTATACAACTTTGAAGAAAAACTTCAGACGACACAAATGTTTTGTTATTGCATCATTTTCTTACCCTCTATCACAGGAAACAACACCCAGCTGAGTACTATTTCTATGTTAAAAACTCCCCTGGTGCCCTCAATGGAGGGTAAAAATATATCACAAGCAAATCCTTCATTTCCAAAGCAAAATAGGAGCAACAAGAGATTGCTGCCAACCGAAGACAAAAAAACAACAGCTGTACATGCTCATTCTGATTCATGGGCTGCAAACTATTTTCTTGTTTTGGACTGATGGAGGTAATTAGTCGTGATTTTTAGGGATGGACTACCTCCAAAAAAATAAAAGAAATTTGAATACGCTGATGAGGGTCAGTCACACTCCGTTTACTCACAGTTCTATAAGCAGACACAAAATTAATGTATGACATTGGTTGCCAGCCTGGAGGTCAGGACTTCCCAAGTAAAAGATCTGTGTGTTCATGAGATGATTAATAATCTAGATATATCTGCTATGTAATATGCACAACTTAAGAGATGCATCTTATATACGGGCTATATTTTTGTTGAAATACTAGATAGTTTCAACATCTAACTGAGAGAAAGAAAGCACGTTGTGCTTCGACTGTGTGTAGCTCATAAAAAAATGAATGAATTCTGAGTTAACTTTGTTTTGTTTTAAAGGGTCACAAACCAACCAGACTCAGGGTCATGTTGTCCAGAAGTAGGTCAGGAGATCTCAGCAGAGATTAAAAGTGTGTATAGTTGTTCTGAATGGCAATGCTGGAAGGCAGAGTGAGAAGCCAATGTTGTTGTGGATACGAGGATAACAGTGAAATAGCACTCTTAACTCATTTTGCTTTCTCAGCTTGGCACAGCCGACTTATAATTATGAGAAGTAGATGTGAATGTTGGGTTTGAGGTTATTAAGATAACTTCAGGTCTAACTCTGGGGTCTAACTACTGGGATATATCATCATGGTAACTTATGCTGAATACCTAACCTGCTCCGGAGCCGGTTACGTTTGAGATGACAAATCAACTTGCATGCAAACACTGCCAACTAACCAATAAGTTCTCTGAAAGTGGTTTGTTACTTGTTCCCATGACTGTTTAACAGCATCAGGGATGCAGCTGAAAGAATAAGGATAAAACTGTCTTATGCGAATATAAAAATTATACATATATCTTGTGATGCATGATGATAATTAAACTGAATCTCGAATAATAAACCTACATCTATACAACTTACACACAAAGTACATTGATTGTGATATGCAAATTAATCACACATTCGCACAGTCTGCAGATTTTTCGCAGTTTTCCATCCTGACCTTGTCTGCAGCAGTTTTTATCCTGTACTATATTTTAAACTCCTCACATCAGTCTAGGATTATAGTTTATTGTTGTAAGAAATATATTAGGTTGTACACACTTTAGCCCATTTATATGATATGAGAGTCAGCCTACTTAGCTTACTGTGAATTATGTTTTTATGTCCATGTTTTACTCACTCTCAGACCGTTTAACACTGCAGGGTTGCAGCTGCAGAAAAAGGATAAAACCGTCTAACAAGATAGAAAAATACATCTAAGCAACACATCCATTTCATAGAATAGACAGTTGTAATTACAGTAGTATAATTAGGTAGTGACATTGATAAGCCTGTTAACTTACACAGTCATACAATCTGCAGTCTTTTGCAGCTCTCCTTCCTAATATGTGTTTAAAATCTTTCTCTAATTATAGAGGTTTGCCCTTCATTTGTAAAATATATCATTCAGGTGCCACTAAACCTGTCCATATTTAGGATTTCTCATTTATTACCCACTGCCTCTTTGATATAAAATCTATTCATATCCAGTTTCAGGAACCCTGGTGGACTTCAGCTTCAGACGACCCCCTTAATTCAACTGTGGTTCTTAAGTGAAGCCAGACAATGAAAAGATACCCTGGGTATGTTGAAACGGCTTCTTAGTACAGGCCTCTGGTTTTGTTTCTGGCTTCCTCTACTCTTTTATTATTATGCATCACAAAACCTACAGCGCCACCCTCATACGACACTGCACAGCCTAGTTTGTTCACTCCAAAGCAGCTAATGGAAACAAGCATAATTTGCATTTCTTTTTTCTTGATGCTTTCGTGAGATTTGAAAAATGTGCTATACGTTTGCTGGACAATTATATGTAAACACGGGTGGTGGCGGCTTGAGAGTCTACGTCCTACTAATTGGTTGTGCTGTTTACCATGATCGCCTTCTTAGCCTCTAGGACTCATTCTTTGGGTATCATAATTGTCTTTGCAAAACTGAACAGGAAAAATGTTGAATAGTCTTTAACACAACTGACTAAAAGACTAAAATGTGATCTTTCTATGGATGTGGCAAAGGAAAAGTCACAAGATCAGCAAGTGAGCAGCATTCATCTTTTTAGGATCCTAAACATATGTGTAAAATGTTGCCATACCACTATATCGCTCAGATTTACTAGGAATAATTGATAAAGGTTCATTAAAATGGATTATTGCAAAAATTGTACATTTTTGGGGGGGGGATGTGCTATTATGTGGTGAGTGTAGTTCACCACTTTCATTTACCAGTGCTTCATTAGTTATAAAACTGTGCTGCTAGTGACATCCAGCAGATATACTCATCCCAGAGGACTGTGAGTGTAGGGAACGAGAGAGATTGCTCTGGGTCTCACTTTGTCAACAACTGATTGATAAGAGGTTTTGTTTTCATGACGCCAACCAGATCACCCAACTCTCTCTCCCTCATTCAATCCCCAGTCCCCGAAGCAAAACTAATCCTAACTAAACTCCCAGGATTCCTCCCATCTCCCTTCCCACTCCTCTTTCTCTCACTCCCCCATGTTCTGTCACTCCTGAAGTGGCACTAATCCTCCAACCCCCCTTCTCTCTTTTTCATCTCTTCCTTCCTCCCCTTTCGCGTTTTTATGATCTGTCGTTACCAGACCAAAACTAATCTCCCCCTCTGCTCCTTTTCCCTCCGTCCCAGTCCTCTTTGCCCCCTCTTCAGCAGCTCTTACCCTCCCCTCCGTCTTTCCCTTTTGCTTCCCTCTGACACCCTACTGTTATTCACCTCAGACCATAACTGTATTTACCTCCCTGCCTGCTCCATCCTCCACCACAGTACATCTCTTCTACTCTCTATGGGCAAAGCTGTATTGACAGCCAAGCCTTTGGAAAAAAAAGGGGGCTCAGGTGAAAGCTGCCGCCATGTATGTGATGTTCCTCCCCAAAACATCTAACACAAATAGACTTCATCTGACACTTTGTATCCAAGAGCTGTACTAGAAGGAGGAAGATGTACCGTGTAATAGTGTTCTTCCACCTTTCAAACAGGAGACAGTGGCAGTGCAGTATGAATAAAAGCACAGCCCAGGAGTTTTTTTTCCCAGACATACCTGCTGCCTAGCCGGACTCAGACATCCTCTGACATCTCATTCATATACTGAGATACACTCATGAGTCCTGACGTACACACACACATAAAAACACTCATGTATTTGTATTGAAAAGACGCCCTGCAATTTTAGCTGTATCTCAAAGTCCGCAGAGGGAGAGTGGACGTCGGGAGAACATGAGGCTGTCAGCTCATTCTTCACAGCCCCTGCTACGGATGCGTATATCTGCTGTAGCCGCATAATTACAGAGTTATCAGAGCCTTTCTCAGGTCCTCAGCTACCGACAGCATATGAAAAGACCCCAATTAAGCAATTATCTTTAAAGGTAGAGCCTAATTCAGTCATTTGAGCTCCAAAGAAGCATTGAGAAGGAGACCACAGTGGCTGACAGCTAATTCAGAAAGTGGGGCTAAAAGCATTAAGGCTCAGATAAAAATGGAGAGAGCTTGTCATCATGTAACGCTTCGGAAAAAATTGCAGTAGCAGCACTGAAATGTCAGGCTTTTGTCAGAAAAGATTTTCATTTAAATATGCATGCCGTGGACATTCGTGCTATTTTATCGCATATGTCCATTCTTCCAAATACACAAGGACTTTAGTTTGCTTTTAATAACACAAATCGTGTTTTTGCTCGCTAATGGCTCAACGTCCTCAATGAAACACCCTTTCTGCAGTGTGCCACCTTTTAGTTCTGCTCTTTAATAGTCGCTAAACGCTGCTGTCATTTTCACAATTAGCTTCCCATGCTTTAAACTCTCCCTCTTTGTCGTTGCTCCTCTTAAATACCGGTCCCTCGCTGTAATGATGCACACAAATCACCAAACCACCTTGATTCTACGTCTCACAGAGCTAAAATGGGAATTTTGCAGCAAATGCATTTATAACACCCATCTGCCACTTTTTGTTTTGTTCGACGACAGGTGATCTGAACCTCCAAATGTTCATTTTCAGCGTGCATACTCTCATATTTCCTCTTTATACTTCATTACTAACTGTTGCCTATGAGCTTCTGTGAGAAGACAGTGTTGCTGTCTGCTTTGTTATGTCCAGAGCTTTCTTTGTGTCTCTGCGGTTGTATCAATCTTAATTGTCGGCGTTATACTGTTTGTCAATGTGTCTACACTACTGGGGCAAAGTGAAGTGATAGACGACGCGGCCATCCTCTCGCCTCTCCAGCTCACAATTTATGGGGAAGGAACTGACAATTGCAGTTTGGGCTTTTTATAACTTTTTCGGTGCTGCGTTGCATTATAGCATATTCTAACTGCACTTTATAGAGGGGCTGAAAATGTATATTTTTTTCTGGTGGAGGAAAAGCTAAAGCTGTGCTGAATGTGTTTTTTGTTGTTTCTTTTTTTTTTCATTTCGACAACAGTGCTTTGGCTCGTTCTGACAATAATCAACACAATGATAGCCAGACATATTGTAATGCATTATTCATTTTTTGTCTGTCTGATTACCCCACTACCATTTGACAACCATCACGCTCAAGTGTGTTTGGATTACAAGCAGTGAGGAGTGCAAAGGGGGAAATGGCTCATATATTGCCTATCTATCATGCAAAGAGGGTCTTTTGCAGCAGCGAGGGAGAAGAAGTAAACACGCACTGGCTCACCGTGGGTATAGTTCATAAACACTAAGCTCTAGTTTGACACGGTGTCTATCCTGAGGGAGGATAAGTAGCCTCACGAGTGGTCAATAAGTCAGGCGGTGCTCTATAATCCACAGAGATAAATCCACTGTGCCAAGGCAATTCATAACATTTGAGTTGTGTGGGGTCATTTAACCGTTTCCATTGATTACTGTCATTTTGGAAGTGGTTACCGTCAAGAGGTCTGAATAGAGAGGCTACTTAAGACTGGACATGCTGATCAATAGAGCAGTCTCCAGGACCAGACAAGCATCTCACACATCGAGGCCATGTGGAAGTCCTCTGTAGCTCTCCTCCAGGCTGGATCAATACGCCAAGCCTACACGCATGCACTCCGCTGACTCTCAAACTGCATATCAACAGGTGCGGTTTAATATGCCTCATCTGTATGAGCGAGTCATTGAATCACCCCAGATTGAGTCCCCTTGTTCTACATAAAGAGAGCAGTCAGACGCTTCGACCGCCACTTGCCAGTGCAAGAAATATACTAATGTTTAAAAGACCCCTAAAGGATCTGCCAAGGTTGAAAATCAAGATAAAGCGCTCAGTCGATCCTAAAATTGATTTATAACCTACCTCTCACAAAGGGCTTTTGAAAATACATGAGCCAGTGCCACTGTGTTTAAGACTGATTTCATTTTGAGCCTTATTGCCTTTGAATAGAGTCTCAGGACATAATCCAAAAATATAGTTGAATAATACCTTGGAGGAATGATGGAGAGGCGACTGAGAGGCCCTGAAATGCTGCGTCGTGTATTTACAGTGCAGCATTAGAAGGACAGTTGACTTGACCCCTGCTGCTCATATCGACAGACATTACTGATTTGTCTGCTATAGGACCCGGTATGCCACTAGCAATCCCAACAGGTCGGCTCATGAAAGAACTCCCTCTGCAAATCTCATTATCCTTTTCAATAGACCGACTGGTAGAACAACTTCTTACACAAACACACCATAAAGTCCAATGAGCGGAGTGTCTGGGGTTAGATCAATACAGCTAACCGGCAACATGCCCGGGACCAAACATCTTAAAAATCTGTATCACAAGAGGTGCCGGAGTCGCCTCTCAGACCGGATCAATGCCGGCTGACTCCATTAGGAAGCCTTTTTATCAACACAAGTGACTGGTGGAGGTGGATGAGTTAATGCTCAGGCTCAAGCTTTAACCTCTTATGTAAGTTTAGAGTTGCACTTAAATGCATGACGTCATTTGAGAGACTTGGTGGAGCTCCAGCTTATTTACAGATTAAGATTTGAACAGTGAAAACAAAAAAGAAAAAGATCATAACAGAATCAAATAATCTTAGGAGTCAGACTGAATTTGGTGCCTTTACAGGAGCAAACATCACACTGACAAAGCAATAAGTCACTTTAGATGTGTAGACTTGAGTCCATCAAGGAAGTGTCTGATTGGTCCTGAATTCTTTCACCCCAAACATACAGCCAGAATCAGACAGAGCTGTAATCAGTGAGCAGAACTACAAGTCGTGCAACAGATGGTGTGACAAACGCATAGCTCTGATTTTATCATCACGGAGTCAGTCTGGGATTACAAGAGGAGACAGAATCAACTCAGCCAACTGTATGTAGCTGTGGAGATTTAAACAGAGCTAAAAGGGAACATATATCCAACGATCTGGCATAACATTATGTATATTGCATTGGTTACCCTTATGTGGTCAGAAATGCTCTGAACCATTGGGCATGGACAAGAGGACCTCTCAAGGTGTCCTATAAGGTCTGGAACCAGGATGTTGGCAGTGGATCCTTTGGGTACTCTGGCTTGTCCAGTGGGGCGTCTGTCAATCAAACTTGTTCCACTGCATCCTGTTGATGCTTGATCACAATGGGGTGTAGGAAGTTGGGAGGTCAAATTAATATCTTGGGCCATTGTCATGTTCCTAAAGATGTTCCTGATTGTTTGATGTTTTGTTCCATGTGGTGGGGTGCATTTTCCTGTGGGGGTAGGCCAGTGACATTTGGGATTTCCATTTGCATGAGGGAGTGTGCTTGTTGTGGGACAATGTTTATTTGGGTGTCTAAGTCTCATCAACACAGATGGAAAAATCCAAGGTTTTCCAGCAGAACAGCACATAGTACCAATATGATCAATGTTATTCACTTCACCTGTCAGTGGTCATAATGTTGTGGCTGATCAGTGTATGCGGAATTAGATGTGATTTCCAACACCTTAAAATGTCTTTATCGTGTTTTCAAAGAGGTCTTAAGTACAGTGCATTTTATAAAGTTAAAGAAAACTGTGACTTATGTAAAACTCTGCAGGGGAACTGACAAGCTGCCACAGTGAGTGACGTTCACTTTTTTAACTTTCATTTTGCAGGAAAAAGAAAAACGTGTAGGAAACTCACAGTGTTTTTATTTTTTCATATTTTACATTAAAACTTGAAAGAAGTTATTTTCCATCTCTTTTTGTCTTTTGTAATGTGCTCAGTCGTGTGCCTTTGGCTCTGGACAAATCCCACCAGGGTCTTTAATTTAATATATGACACTCATTTTGCGAGAATTGCCCTTCTAGCCTCAAGGTCTCATGTCATGTCTCAGAACATTGGGGGGGGAATAGTTCCATATTTTCATTTTCCTTGACAGTATCCGTCTGAGGCAAATCTGTAAATCACATTAACTAAATTATACATTTAGCGAAATGTATTATTCAAGGATTAATTTGTCACCGACAGTTTGTTGTTTCACAGAATATTAACCTTAGAATGACTTGATTTTTTTCCTTGTATGCTTTGATAGATTAGTCTTATGAATTATTTCGTGCTGCTCTAAAATTCATTTTTAGAAAATGATTCTCTGGACAGTCTAATGGAGCAATTTTGGGCTCTTTGTTCAATCCGCCGTCTCTCAAACACAAGCTTCTCGCTCGTCTCTCGCATCCTCCATCAAGCTCGGCTTCTTTTAAGGAAGTGTCCCACAGCGCTGATGACACCCAGACATAAATATCCTCCTCACCAGAGCACTTTTCATCTCCCAGCTTGACCCCTTTTCCTCTCTTTCTCTGATTCTCCCTTTTGTATTTCTCCCCCCATACCCGCTCCTGTAAAGATCTACCTTTTTCCTCGACTTTGCTCTCGTCTCTTTGCGCCTCACCTCCTTTTTTTCCAGTGTAAAAATTACTCTCCTCCTTCCTTAACAGAGCACATCTTCACACCCCGTTGTCCTGCGCTGCACTTTCCTCTGGCTGTTTTTCATTTTACTTTAAATTATTCATGTACCTGGCTAAACTTAATAACACTTCGGAGCCTTTTTTGGAACCTTCCTTTATTGAGTGGAGTTAAAAATGTGAATTCCTAATACCAACACAGAGAAGTGATACAGCACCAAACTGTGGCTCTTCATCATGTCGTACAAATGTTCGGTTTTTATGGCTCACAGGCACCAAAATCAAACATTCAGTGACTTTTTTTTTACTTAAATAAGGCTTTGCAGGACTATATATTTAATATGATTGTATGTGTATCAAAGAAATGTAAAGTCTATATTATAATTTTTATTATTAAAGAGTTCCGTTATGAAGGAAGATTATGGGTTACTGAGGTATGTTGAGCCTAAAATCAGTTTCAATGTCACAAAGGTGGCTCTCTTAACCTGCTCGATCACCATGGCAACAGATGCTGCACAGCTAACCTGCTCTGGAAGAGGTTATGATCATTTTTCTTGACCATATTTCCTTAGAGCAATATTGATTCCCAGCTGAGTGAATATGTTATATCTGCAAACCTGTTGGGCCGTGCATTAGTAACGCCACTGAATGAAGCCGTGCAGTTACAGTGGTGCAAACTGTAATCATCATGTTGCCGTGGGAACCGACATGCTTTCAGCTGGTAATGCATAAAACACATAAATATGTCTTTATGCTCCGTCACGATGTGCTGTAAGTTCATTTGACACTCCTGGGACATGCAGCTAATAGAACATAGATTAGAAAACTGATAAGTCTATTGATTTCTTATCACAGAAGATAATCAATAACATTAAATACATGTATCCTTCATTGTGGGACAGTGTCATGCCTAAATTCACTTCCTGAGTATCAAGTTTAAATGCATGAAGTTTAAAGTTTAAGAGCTCTAATGTGCAGCCGTCACATTAGAAATAAGCGGCTGCATTGAGTGGACCGAGTGCCAGTGTTCCTCTCTTGCATCATTTGCAGTAGCAGCGCTTTTTCCCATTACAAATTTTTATACTCCTCACAGCTCTCCATTATAACAACCCGTTCCTCTTGACTGAAGTAGGCGGCCCGCCGTCGCTCCATTTTGTGGCAGGAAAAGAGACAAATGAGTCGTTAAATGTCGCCCTTTCATGGGAGCACCGTTGAAGAAACCTGGTTATCGAAAAAAGCTGATAACCATGTTGTGATTTCCATCATCTGATTAAGGTTTTAGGTTTTGTTGAGCCATGTAATGCAAAGGACGTTTGGCTATGTCTAGGACAGGTTTATGAAAATGAAGCACAAAGAGGCAGAATTCAGTTCTTCTTTAAAATCAAGACTGAAGAGCTTTCTGTTTACCTTTCATTAAACCAAATCCAAGATTTTTGAATATCTTAAACTCTAATGTACCTTTTACTTTCCTGCTTTAGCTTACTGATTTTTAATTCTCTGTTAACTCTTGTGATAAAATGTCTTTCCTGTATTGCTTCCTGTAATGTTCCTTCAACACTTTGTTTGGATGCTTTTTATATTTGATGTAAACCACTACATGCACTGCACAAATAAACCTCCCTGCCCTACCTGTAGCCACACCCAGCAGTGATGCCACAGGTTACTGGAGAACACCTGTATATCACTGCAGCAAAATGAGACATTAAACCCCTGAAGAGCAGCAAAAACTGGATTTTCAGGGGATGTTAAATGAGAATTTAACTCAAAATCACTGGGTGAAACTGCAGTTTAAGTCTATGTAGCACTGACAAAATACAGGATTAACTTCAGCAGCTATGGGTCGTTTTTCTATCCTGTGTTTGGGTTATTTATTACTGTTGGGTGCTAATATTTTAACATGGAACTGACACCGATTTTCTTGTTAGTGGTACACCATGATGTGCAAATGACATTCAAAACTGAAAAGAATGAACACATTATTAACAGGCAGTAATAAATACTGACATGGAAGCTTAAAATGAGCTCAAGTAGATAATAACAGTTTATAACCGCAGCTTATTTTAGCTTGGGTGAATAACCCAAAAGCAATTTTAAAAAGGGGTGTCATTGTACTGTGGTGCTCCAGGGCAATCAATACTCAGTTAGCATGAACAGGAAAAGAAAACTAAATGTTATTCAGTTACAAAAAATAAACACTGATAGAGATGTTATTTTTAACATTCAGCTTTGAATTTTGTTAGCTGGTAAAAATGTAATTGGCATGCATGGAGCGAAATCGACAGATGAGATTTGAGAACCACTAACAGGAAGTGGTTAAATTATCATTTCATCTTTCTTCCTTTTGAGTGTGAAACGTCATGTTGTCATAATTAGACGTAATATCTATAATTTTAGGGCAATTTTCCCCACAAAATACGTCCAAACATCTCAGCTGTACTCTGTCATAGTGCATGCAGGTATTTGGGCTGTTGGTCAGAGAAAAACAAGCACATTTCTATAAACCTAATGATTAATGAGACAATCAGCAGCTCGATCCATAATGGAAATGATTACAGGTTGCAGAAATTTCAACCACTCAGTGTTTGCGTCTTAGATTGTAAGTCGGAGTGAAATAAATTTCTGAACCCCATTAAAGCTGTCCTTTGAAAATGAGCACCGTTATATTAGTCATAATATTATACAATGCTGACTGGTGACGTTTCAGTAAAAAGGTCACTGGGCTGATAAACTGTTCACCGTTTAATTCGTTAAAATACAGTTTAGGTTACTGTTCACCTTTAAGATCCCAAAAAAGGAACCAATTTCCAGCATGATTCGCAGATTCCTTGGGCACAGGCTCCAGCTTTTTATTTATTTTTTCCACCTTAAGGCGTCAAACGTCTTATTCTGCCAACTACACATCTCTGAATCTCAGCAGGAGGCTCAGATTGCTGACCACCGCAGCCTGGTGATTACCTTGGCAACATCTTTTCCAGAAATTGTCGGAAATCTCTCTGTGATTCACAAAACATTTTCTTTCCTCCATTACCCATGACTTCTAAAGTTGTGCAGTTACTACCCACGGCGTTGCCACAAGCTGTTTGCACCCAGCGTTGGCCTGCATGCGTCTGGAGCACTAATACATTTGCTTTTGTGGATCAGGGCGAAGATATTTTACAGAAATCCTTTTATACGATGGGGCACAGACAAATAGAGGATGCAGATTGAATCTAAATGTAACCCTGAGTCAGACATTTGTGTTTACATTTTGTGTTCGGGGCAGTACATGTGCATAAAGCCAGTTCAGTCAATGTAAATGACCGCCTTCTTTTTCCTAGCTGTGTTGTACTGCCCTCCACAGCCCAAAGTGTGCAACTATTCACCGTGGAGAGCAGCAGAGACATTTTAAAGGGGTTACTGTTATCGATCCAGGACTGTAATTGCAAAGGGGATTTCTTTTTTGCATTGCCTGCTGCTAAATTAATTACATTTAGTTTCACTTTGTGACTAGAAGCACTGAGCCTGAAGCAGCTGGACATGTGAGCAAACAAGATAGATTAACATGTTCTATGACAGCGATACTAAGCATAGGGCCCGAGGACCAAATCAGGCCTGTGACAGTGTGCAACGTGACTACAAAGCAAATTTGACATAGCTAGGCCTTCTCTGTTAGCTGGCTCGACAAAACCTAAAACCACCAATCGGGGATAATCAATATCATGACAGCGGTTATCAGCTTTAATGGTCAACCAGGTTTTCTTCACCAGATTCTCACATAAAAGGAGGCGTTTGATGTGTCATGTGACTCTTCTTCAACACAAAATGGATCGATGTTTTGCCATTTAAGTCCAGAGGAACAAAGTGTTACAATGCATTTCGGTCCAACGCAGTCCCAAAATAGAAGATCCATGGAAATTACGTTAGTTATTGGCCAAATCAAAGTGTAATGAATGGCATTGATTAAAAACTTTCTGTAATAAATACCAATACACTAATCAATTGGCTAATCTGTGCTCTTTAGCTGCAGTACCAGCAGTGTAAAACAGTCCAAACAAAAACATATTTAGTTACAAGCCTTTTAATGTTTACTCATTTTATCACGTTTTTATTGTTAGCTTGCTCCTGACCTCGAGTCATTTGGCAAAAGTGCTTCCCTGCTCTATGTCTACAAAAAATAAAAAATAAAAATAAAATAACCCCTCAGTAATCACACCTTTTTAACACGGGACTGCAAAAAATTAGACTAACACATCTGTTTGCTATAACTGTGTACAACAAAAGATTTATTACAGTACTGGAATGGAAGATCACTTTCAGTTAGGGGGACATAGCGTTACAATTTCAGCCATGTGCTCTCAGTCATTTAATACAGAATTAATTGAAATTCATGCAACAGGCAGAACACTGTAGTGGAAGCAGAGCCGGCTCGCCCATTAGGCAATGTAGGCAAATGCTAAGGGCACCGATGAAGGGGGGCGCCATATAAAATCTCATGCTCTATGGATGGAGGTAATGTCATCAGGAAACAAGTGCTTCATCACAGAATATAGTTAATTAGTCAGAACTTTGTATGTATTTACAGTGACTCCCGTCTTTAAGAGGACAAGTGGACGCAAAGCAAGCAAAATTCCCTCCTACAGCATAACAGGGTCAAGAAATCCACTCACTGCAGGGGTCACGGATTAAGGTTTTTCCTTTAAATTGTCACCCGTCAACATCGCTTAATAACATATCCTGATATCCACCATGAAATTAGTTGAGTGCATCATTGCCGTTTGGCTTAACAGGGTTCTCTGGCATCAAGTTCAGTGAATGTGGCACCCCAGCTTTGGTTTCCATGTTTTATCCAACCTAGACGTGTTAAAGCTGAAGCAATCTGAACTGCATTCATTTGTATAAGTCTGTAGATGGCATGAATTTCTAAAACGTACACTGTGGTCACTGGACCTGAAACACTTAATTAGAAATGCATATAGGAGCTTAAAAGACTAAAACTTGTTTGCTTTTTTAAAACTCATTAACACTTTTTTTTGATTTTCCTTGTCTTTAACAGCAATATTTTTTAGATTGGTCGTTTAAAGAGTTTGAGCTCAGACAATCTGACATTTCATAGACCAAATGACTAATCAAGAAAATAATCAACAGATTGCTTTAGTGAATTATGGATTAACATACCAGTAACACGTTTATATTGTACATGGTGCATTTCGGTTTGCCATCTTAAAAACATGGCATTCATCCGTATGTTGAGGCCTTTGTCCCCTTAATAAGCACCCTTGTTGCTAAAGTTCGTTCATGAATAGCCGGCATAACATTCCCCCCGAATTACCCAGCCTCATTTTAAGCTTTCGTCATTGCCTATTGGTACAAAAACTCCCTGTATAGCAATAATCCACTAATCTTTTACACAGAGTATAACTGCTAAATGTGCGCCAGATGCTACGCCTGCCTCTCCCTTTATACCTTCATAACCACAGGCCCATTTAGGGGAAACATTTTGTCCATTACGCTCACAGAGACAGCCAGCGGTAGATGAGACCCATATTACACATGAAATGGGAGAAACTGCAAGTGGATTACATGCAACTAATAAGAAAAACAAGAGTCCAGTCACAGTGCCAGACAACAGATGCACTATTGATGTGCCACTGGATGAACACCAACTGTGTACCATAATATCACGCATCATTACATCTCTTGTCTGGCACACGAGCCCGTCTTGTCAGATCACACTTTAATCCAGCAGGGCTCGTCACGTTATACTGCGACAGGTGAGCTGATGTGCACCAGCACCTGACAACGTTACAGCAGTTATGATTCACACTTCTTCCAGCGGCACTCGAGTCGTAATGAAGCCGTGAATGCTGCTATTCATTTCTCAGGTCATGCAGGAAAGCACATCAGAGGCTAAACATAAAAAGCTGTACGAATGCAAAGTATTTTGTATTTAATGAAATAACAGAATCACACTTTTTCCAGCAGTTTTATTTTATAGCATCATCAGTGATTGGTACCAGCTGGGTCTGGTTTATCCAAAAAAAAAAAAAGGGGGGTACATGCAGAAACATGAAGGACTAGCACTATTTGGGAAGCAAGTGTGTCTAAAGCAAGTAGAAAGTGGTGTTAAAACAAACATTTGAAAACAATTTTCCAGCACACTGGCTGAAAAGCTCATTGGAATGAACCTCCGTCACAGATCATCATTAAATAAATGCTAAATTAGGCATCGAATTAAATGTGATTGTAGTTCAAGCTACACAGCAGATTCACATCAATTTATTATGTTTATCCAATGGTTACTTTGTCCAGTGCATCCTTTCCTGTCTGAAGACGACACTCAAAGAATCATTCATTTTTTCCCCCCCTAGCAGACAGGACTATTTTCTTGGCCCATTGCCTGGAATCCAAGAGAAGGTGAAGATTTGCAGCAGCATATTATCTCACCAAATTTAAACGTCAAGATCACATTATTTAGATTTCAGCCTAGATTGTGTTTTAGTTTCTAAATCTCTGATTGACTGTTAAGTATGTCACATTTAGATCCCCACATTAAAAATAAAAAAATCACCAGTATCGGACTGAGACAAAGAGATGCTACACTCTGTCTCATCAGCCCTCGTTGCTGGAACAGCCTTCCAGAAGGTCAAAGCATCTCGACTCAGTACCTGCAGACTGGCATATGCATTTTTAGGCTTGTGTTGTAACATGGCCTTTTGCATCTTACTTTTTATTTTACCCTTACTTTTATTAATATAAATCATTTGTGACAGACTTGCTCCATGAATTGTGCTATACAAATAAAGTTACTGTTCCAAGCAGTTTATCAGCAGTATTGTTAGAATGACTTATTCGCTTGAAAAGAGCCTAACAGAAGAGACATAAGTGAGTGATGACATCACAAGTGTAGGCAAAAATTTCTTCATCATTTTGTGGCATTTTTAAAAAAGGCAGGACAGAAGATGCATTTTTAAAAGTGTATTTTAAAAAAAAAATACTGATGCAGTTTTGCTAAATCTGCATTGCTGATTGTTTGGATGAGTGTTTCTTATGGAGTGGGAAAAAAAACTGTCAAACACTGCTGAGCAAATTTTTCCATTTTGTTGCACCTACATAGTGTTTCAATGCACAAACAGGGCATTTATCAACTCCACACTCCATCTGCAGTAATTCTAGTAGAACTAAATTACCGGACAAGGTCAAACCCCATCACACAAAAAAGTCATAAAGAGGCACAGGGACGTCAGCAAACATTTCATTTTAACTGTGACTTTGCAAATATCGATTTAAAAAAGAAAGGCAAAAACTCCCGAGAGCCACACATGTAATTACAAAAGCTAATTCTCTCAAAGAGCTCAACAAAAGAAAACTTCACAAAAGGCACAGATCCTCTATTCAAGAGGAAACTTTGGTGTCAGTGACACTGGAGCAGCTCAGTATGTGAACAGTAAAAGAGGGGACAATAAGAAACCTCAGGGTGGGTGCAAATATTCAGAAGTACAACAGTATAAACAAGGGCCTCAAATCATTCAACACTAAAATAACTGGCTTTCCAACATGATCCGCGTTTATTCCGCGAGAGCATTTTATGCAGTGTCTGCCTCCAAAACTGTCTATCGCCTCTTTTTTTAAAAAACTTTTAGATGCATTTGCATGTGTTAAGTGGCTGTGTAGTCGTACAGTAATTGTAAACCCCAAATACTGCCAAAACACAAGTCCAAACTAATCAGATTTAAAAGTTTACATTTATTTCAGTAAGGGCAACACATTTCATAAATACTGAGCAGCTCACTGGTACAATCAGACCCATCGAAAAGACTGGTTTTAAAGTAGGCCAAAACTAATTATATGCTCGTATGAAAATGGGATCAAAACTAGTTTCTATACCACTCCTTGATGCGGATTTTCATGCACATGAAAATATATTGTTAAATGCCAATTTACAGTGTCATTTAAACCAAGCAGCAACATGTCACGTAAAAACCGCAGATTCATGTTTCAGAGTCTAACATATTTTAGGATCCAGCTATTCTGTCTGGCTTGTTGTCTGACCTGAGTTTCACCCTGAATGCACTGCTAGAATAATCCAGATGTTTGATCATATTTCACTCCCAAGGTCTTATAGCAGTAAAAAGCTGGAACATCCAAGCAGGTTCAGCAAGTTGGACAGATGGGTTCAGTCAAAAAGGACAGTTTAAGCTGATGTGAATGTTTCTGGCAGACGATGTGTCGCCGTTAACACACGCAGAAGTCTTTTCCCCAAGAAATGGGTCATTAACTTTTTTTTCCCCTCTCTTCAACACATACTCCATTTCACAACCACTGTTCATAAACGTGACGGTCCTCCTTCAGGTCCAACGTGATCAGCCCCAATCATTAGTCACATACCACACAACAGCTTGGTAATCTGACAGCACAATTGTGATGAGTTGATCTGTGGCACATTGGTAGGACTGATCTTCCAAGGACCCAGAGAATCTCCCTTATGATTTTTGGCTGGGCAAAGGACGCCGGAATAGTAAGATGTGTGGCTCTGAAGGGTCAAAGAACAAAAAGTACACAATATATTAAGTAAAAATAATCACACTTATTTGTGATACTCTAAACGGAGGAACTCCTGTGGGTCCTATTACAGAACTTTTGAATGGAGGGTGTGGCTGGGCTTGACATCTGTTGTCCATATGCTTTTGGCCACCAAATCTATTGTAACGTTGACCACGAATCTGCTCCACCTCTTTAAGGGATGTAAATGTACTTGTCTAAAAATCAAACACCTGCCATGACTGTTAAGGGACCAGTTATCTTTGATCTTCATAACACAAAAGTACAAGTCTGAGAGAAAAAGGCTTCAACTGTCTCTCAACTAAACACTGCAGTGGACAAGTTTAGTTAGATGTAGGGTTGCACTGACATTGTGATATTTGGTTTATGCGATTTATTTTGCAGTATGATAAACAGATACCAGAGTTTTTCAGATGACTTGAATACCTATTTGAAAATAATCAATCATGAAGGTGTAACACCGACAAAGGGATCCAAAATAGTTTTTTTGCTTTGGACCTTTGTGGTGCCGACATACAGTCAGCATATGCATTGCAGCAATCTCTGTAACTAAAATCAGTGTTTTGTAAATCAAGTTTGAATACTCAAGTGTATCCAATCACTCTTAAATTAGATTAAATTATGTAATCAGATGGACTTCTTGTAGATTAATCACTGAAAAGGACAGCTGCATAAGTTCTCTTTTCGTATCAAGCAGCAAAAATATATCGTACAGCTTTGGTCAGAGGTCAACAACTGTCTGCTTTAGATGTGAAAGAAATAGTTAACCGTCACTTGCTTAAAGGAAAATTGAATTTGATTAAATTAAAGGGTTTAACTCCTTCATCGAGCAAAGCTACAAAGTGTTTGCAGCTTTTCTCTTAAACCATCACATTTAATACCCTCGGGAAGTTTTTGTCTAGATCAGAATCCCATGTTTCATACTTTCTTACAACCAAGGCAGGTCACCGATTTATTATACTACTATGCTTGTGCAACCTAATGCATTAAAATTGAGGTTTTCAAAGCCAACTTTCTAGTTATCAGGCATCTCTTGTCTATTATGGTGATAGTCTCCCTTACAAGTCATTTATGCAAAAAATAAATACTTAACTAATAAATTAAACAGTAGCCAAGACAAAATATTGTAGACATAGCCGTTCACTACTCGCATTTTTTCAGACCATGTGTTTAAGACATGTGTAGAAAAAAAGGATGAAGATACCTGGCTGGTGGATCATGTAATGCACCCATCCTTGGCTTTGTTGGACTCCGAGGTTCCTCCACTCGGTCTCCGACATCAAATGGGTCTTGGGTACATGTTTTGCTATTTCTTTGGGTAGCATTACATGTCTGTGGGGAAAAATATTATTAAAACGTTAACATTAAACGTAAAAAGTCGTTATGCTTTATTTTTACACAATTGATATTATGTTCTATGTAATGCCATCTTAGTAAAAATGCTACACCCGTTGTAAAATAATGCTGACACACTGTCAAAGTTAAATCTCAGGTTGTGCAAACACGAATAAAACCCACCTGTATTCGTATTTGTCATCGTCATATTTGTCAGAGTAGTAGATCTGTTTGTGAGACATGGCGGAAGCCTAGTGAAGAATTTTTAAACGTTAGTTGTGAGTCAATAAATTACAAGCAAAAGTTAGCTAACTATCGTGGTGGCATCTATATCGCTACACGAGTGTTGCTAAGCTAATGTGGCTAAAGTTAGCCGAGAACAATTTCGACAGAGTTACGTAAATATGAAAGCCAAAAGATATGTTTCTCTCGTTGTGCGACGCAAAGAATGGAGTTTAAAATTACCTTCTAAGAGTGACAAGGTACCCAGCAGAAAAAAAATCTAATATTCCGGTTTTTGCCGTCCAACAATAGCGAGAGATGTTTGTCTTTCTTTGTTTCCCTCTCGAATGTTTGCGAACCCGCTTTTCACCATTCAAATAGACCTCGTGTCATCCGATTGGCCAATCCGGCAGAGAACCTCTCTTACCATTGGTCAGTTCTATCTGTCGCAGGAAATTAACGTCACGCCATACGGATTCCTCATTGGTCAGAACGGTGGAACAAATCATCCCTGCTAAGCAGTAGCTACACGACATCAAGCCAAAACAATTCAAACGTGACATACTTACATGTGATTGCATAACTAGTGACCCACATTAGCTTCATTCGTCATGTGTAAATTTAAAGTCCATTGTGGATTTTGACACGATTTGATGTAATAAAAGGCAGGTATGTGACATGAGCTCACCACTCATAATATACATACTACTCATAAATCACAGTGTATATATTACAATCTACTACAAATTGTGTTTTATAGTGTGTTTCTTTTTTTCTTTCTTACAGAGTTTTCAAATATTTCGTAATGTATAATGTTAGTGCACTTAGGGAGCTGCTCTTTAAATCTCATTGTACTTTGTATAATGACACTAAAGGCTTTCTATTCAATTCTTCTATTCTATGATGCACTAAGAGCAGCTATAGTGTGTAAAGTACTAACATCCACTGAAAACTGGAAGTTTTTCACTGTTTTTGTACCTGATACATATAATGCACGACTTGTTGCCACGTCCCAATACAACACCCTATGTCTAAATCCATCTTCATGATCATCTTTATGATATGATTAGGCCTGGGTGTCAGAGGTCATAACCTGAAAAAAGTATTTTTTTAGCACTAAAAGACAGAGACAAGTACAAAGTAGGTCAGAGGTTAAAAAAAAGAAAGAAAAAGAATAAAGTAGAAATGACCAGAAGGAAAACTACAAAAACACTTTTACATAAAGGAAAACTTTGATTATAAATTTTTAACATGACAACAACTGGGGGAAGTTTTTCACTTCCCAATGCCCAGTTTTGTCTGTCTCCTCTAGGTAACAGATTTGGCCTGATTGTATTAGTTATTTACTTTGTTTATTGTGGTATGGGATTTTGTGGGTAAACTTCTTCTCCCCACCAGGACTATTTCAAGGGGTTGTTCACCCAAATGACTCTTAAATAGAACTGTTAAAAGTTAAAATAAACACTAATAACCTATAAGATATAGGCTACCCGTCTCACTCTAGCTGGAAGCTAATAAAAAAACCTAGTCTAGATCAGTGGTTCTCAGACATTTTTGTCACTTGGCACACTCTTACATATAGTTCTGTAAATCATTGTAAAAAAAAACAATAACTAACTCTAAGGGACACAGTGTGAGATTCTTGATGTTTCTTTGAATAGAGCGCCTTGTTTCACACTTAATTTACTGAGAACTTGACTTATAGCTTATGTCTTGAAATTTTCAGGTTAAAAACACCAGATTTTTGAATGGGTTAAACCCCCAATGATTCAAGATCCTCACAACATCTGTGTGCCTGTCTCTGGGTGTACAGTATCCTTCAAGCTAGAAGACTGCAGTCTAAGCTGCACAAACATGAGTACCGCATGAGTCTACAATCTTCTGACACCACAACCTTTTATGGAAAGAAACACTACATTTAAACATTTATAAAGTGAGTAGAGCCAACATTTACTCTTCTGGTGAATTTGCAACAGTGCATTTTATCTGTAAATATAGCCCGTAATAGTTTAAGCTACATGGACAGCCAGCTGTGTTTTGAGAGATCAGAAAATGTATAACTAGGTAAGAATGAATCATCATTATCATTGACACTGACGATAACACATCAACACTTGGCATGAAATGAAATACCTGCATCAGCAGCCAGGGCATTCTCAGTGCACCTCTTAACACCAAATAAATACACGTTTAACAGAATCTGTGACTGTGACCTTTCAAAATAAGGGCACAGAGTCCAAAGAACATCACAAACATTTCTTGACATAAATACAGAGAGCTGTAACTACTAAGAGTTACTGGCTGCTTTTGAAAATATTTTTCTGTTGAGATCAAACAGCTTATAAAACAGGGAAATGCTCACGAGTGCCAAAACATTCAAAGTGATCTGTCCCTAAGCAGCAGTATTAGACTCTTATACTGAAGATCAGTCAGAAATAATCAATGTTTACATGTATGTATGTCAACCTTAAAAAAGAGGCACAGTTTGGGAATTGGTAAGTGTTATTCAGGTACTTAATTTTATGACATTTTATATTTTTACTCCACTTTTAAAATAAATTATCATAATTTTTCCATGCTGGTTTGAGTGTTTTAGTTAAATTACTTTGCAGATTAAGAATATGCATACTAAACATATGATATTCTTGTAAATTGCAATGCATTATGGAAGCTTAAATTTAACCCTAGTGTATAAAATAAATAAAAATGCAGAAACTGCTTTCACATTACAGCATTACTATAGTGTAATACACAAACAGTCTGAAAGTGGCCATACTTTAGTTTTATTTTAAGTGCACTTACTTGTGCTGGGAATAGTCCACTGAAGTTCTTCTCCATATAGCTCTTGCGGTGCCACATCATCTCTTAACACTGTTTTTCTCTCTATGGCTCTTCGTAAACAATCAAAATTAGCTCCCATAGAACCCAACAACAAAATGTAAAACTGTGTTCTGTCTTTACAGCTCTTTCAGATCAATCAACAAGACATAACACTGTTCTCTTACAGCTCTTTATGTGTCATAACATTATATTTAACACTGTGCTTTCCTCAATAAAGTAGAATTGTGGGTTCTTTATTCTCCATGCCATGGCTGTGCATATGTAAATTCATCTAGTCATATGTGTACATATCCATATGTTTACTCATCAAATCATGTGTTCACATATCTATATTTACTCATCATGTCATATGTGTAATATCCAAATGCAAACGCACCAAGTCATAACTGTACTTATCCATATGTATACTCACTATGTCATATATATAAATATATATACATGTCCGCATGTAGATTTATTGTGCCTGGTATATTGTCTCTAGGAGGCCTTTATGTCTATATCTTTATTTTTACCCTTATTGTACTTTTGTAATTCTTGCCCTGCTTCTTTCATGCCTTATCTGTATTCAAGTTGGAATGTTTTCTTTTTTTGTTTTTACTTTTACCTAAGTGAAGCATCTGAAAACTTCATTAATGGCAGCGTTTGTGTCGTGTTCCATTTTAGATAAACAGAGTTGTAAAAGCAAATGTGCCTATCACAGAGAAAACAGTTAACAGACTAATAATAGAGGAGAAGGAGTTGGATGATGAAATGAATGTCCACACTGGAGCAATAGGAGTGGAGGGGTTGTCCACTCTGGTAAGTCCCACAGTCAAATATAGCCGTGCAGACGTGTCAGAGAGCGGCTGGTCCGAGCAGCCTCCCCCCGGCTGTATATATATGTGGACACGCATGCATGTTCACATGAAGTCGTATTATTATAACCCAAGGAGAAGCTGAGGCGTCCATCACCTGCCACTTCCACCTGCGGACGTCAATCACGCCGCCTTGCACGTCGCTTCCCCTCTGACACGACACTCTTCTCTGATTGGCTCAACCGCGCTTCGGGGGCGGGAGCTCCGCTACCCTTCCTGAAATCCTATTGGACGAGAGGCGCCGTAGCCGACGTGACGCAGCCTGGAATTCCCAAAGTTCCCAAGTTCACGGGAAGAGAGGAGCTTGTTCCTACTGACAAACTAGACGTTTTTGGAGGAAAAACCAGCGAGCGGCTGCAGTGTGAGCCAGAGGGGTAAATATCACGTCTTCTTTGGGTTTTATTTGACCGTGGGGAGCTTGTGTTGGAGGCGGCTGCTAGTTTGCTGGGCCTGAGTGGGAACGCGGAAGAGTGGGAATGTTCATCCTACCATCCTTTGTTTACCATCATGAGTGAGCCTTGAATTTGGTTGCTACAACAAACATAGCCCATAAAATTAGCTTCTGATGTAAACAAAAGCAAGCTTTAGCGTTTATATTGTTGTCTACAAGTGAGTATTAGCCTTTGTTTGCTCGTTTCTGGATCATTGGGCTGCTCGTGTCTGGGGTTTGACCATGTTTGGTAATTTAACAGACGCACAGATTGACTGGATGGATGCATGTGAATGAACGGCTGGCTGGAAATAGCAGCAGCTGTGAACAGAATGAGCAGATTCCTGTTTTCTTTCGGTCCGGACCTTTTGTTTTAACTGCGCAGTGGTGTATTATGGATGCCACCACACCGTTACATAACTTGAATCAACGACAATCTGCTTGTAATCCCGTGTGCGCCGTGTATGAGCCCTTAAACTGCACTGTTATTGCATAATCGTGTTCTCCTATGGTATAGCCTGCATATGCACCGTGCAAATCCTGCAAAAAATAAGGCATAGTCAGTCATTTTATGTGCATTTTCTGCAGCAAGTCTACAGTTGCAGTCAGGTTATTGCATATATAATCTCCGTAACTCCTCCTAGACAGATATGGATTTGGCATGTTCAATGGAGACACGTTGTTTCTGTCGTCATATGCAGGATATCGTGAGGCTGAATCCATTCCGTGCTGTGCCAACTTGAGCCTGACGAGGGCGATGTCTGACAACAGCAACAGCACCGGCAGCACAGGCTCCTCCACCAACAGCTGGACCCTCCTCTCCCCCGAGGTAAGAACCAGCTGAGGAGATCCGTGTGTCTGGATGTCGTTTGGAGCCTGGTTATTATCCTGTCTCATGAATACAAGCTCATGTAAAAAATATGTCGTGTCTGAACTTGCAACCCAGAGCCTCCTAAAACGATACAATCATAGTGACTGTTTGCAGGGAATCCACTGATGATTCATAAATCAGATAATAAGCCCAGTTTTGAATGAAAAATATGTCTTTATTTTACACCTCCATTTTCTGTTCTCAGAGCTTATTTCTGTATTTGTAAAGGCATTGACTTGGACATTTTGTTTAGTTTGTTCTGCATGTCAGCTTTAGACACTGATCAGCCACAACATTATGACCACTGACAGGTGAAGTGAATAACATTGATCATATTGGTACTATGTGGTGTTCTGATGGAAAACCTTGGATTTTGACATCTGTGTTGATGAGACTTAGACACCCAAATAAACATTGTCCCACAACAAGCACACTCCCTCATGTAAATGGAAATCTCACATGTCACTGGCCTACCCCTGCAGGAAAATGAACCCCATCACATGGAAAAAACATCAAACTATCAGGAACATGTAGAGGAACATGACAATGGCCCAACATGTTGATTTGACCTCCCAACTTCCGACACCCCATTGTGATCAAGTATCAACAGGATGCAGTGGAACAAGTTTGATTGACAGAGACCCCACTGCACAAGCCAGAGTACCCAAAGGATCCAGTGCCAACATCCTGGTTCCAGACCCCATAGGACACCCTGAGAGGTCCTTTTGTCGATGCTCAATGGTTCATAGCATTTTTGAGCAGATAAGGGGGACCGACACAATATTAGACAGGTGGTCATAATGTTATGCCTGATCGGTACATCTGTCACATGTCTAAATCAACCATTAAAATGAGGCTCTTGCGTACAGTAAACACAACAGCTGGGTAAATATATCAGGCATGAAGAATTATGCATCAGTTTGGTAATTCTCTGTCTCTAAATTTTTCAACATGCGTAAAATGCCATCTGACAATAATGGGTGTTACATCAAAGTCAACCTATAATTGTTATTTATAGCTGCTCTTGTCAAGCATTTCAGAAATCATTGTGGAAGAAGTCTGACTCAGTTACTTGTTTATTATTAATTAAGACAACTGAAGGGCACACTACGGAAAAAAATAAAACCCTATGACCCAGTTACAATAATGGATGACCACATATTCTGCAGCACAGGTGTTTTGTGTGCATGGGCGAAGATGCATGCCTGTACTGGGTGCACTGTAAATGTCAAGGTCAGTGTTGCCAATAAGAGTGCTAAAGGTGTTAATATAAAAGCTTGTTGGAAGCCTGATCGTATTGGATCTTCTTACTCTGCAGGAGGCCGCCGTTGAGAATGTTGGGCCCGTGGACGACGGCACAGAGAGTCTGGGCGACGTCCCCAGTCTCTCTGAGGAGTTGGCAGGTAGTGTGGCCAGTGGCATAAATAAATCAGGCTGCTTTTAAACTTATTGTTTGGTTCAATATTTTATTGTGTGAATGTTATTTCAGGAGCTGCTGCTGAATTCAAACCAGGTGACATACCTGTAGAAAGTGTCCTATCTGAAGAAGGCCATCAGGTTGGTACATTATTAATCATGCAGTAATCTATTTAAGGCAAGTTAGACCAGTAAACAACATCATTTTTGAGGGACCACTTAGTGGATATTTACATTGTTATAACCAGGAATGGTTTATTGATTATCATTTGGCAGGTAACACTTTAAATCTGTAATATCTACTTAATGTACCTGCCTTTATTAGATAGATAGATGGATAGATAGATAGATAGATAGATACTTTATTTATCCCCTTGGGGAAATTCAAGGTATCCAGTAGCTCACACATGTTGCATATCCATCGGTAAAGAACTATATACAAAAGAGTATGCAACTAATGTGCAAATCATGAGAAAGCAATAAGGTGTCTAAAAGATGCCTGTAAATACTGGTATTTACAGTGAGGTGCATTTATTGCAGAGTCTTTTTCATACATGTTTAACAACCATAAGTGTGTCATACAACTTGTAAAGGGACTTAAAAATAAACAGCTGATTCAGTCTCACTATATCAGTGGTTATGCTTCACATAAATCAGGAAATTGAGACTTGTTCACTTGAAATTCACACACTACTCTGAACAGCAAATTCACCAAATAAAAGAGAACTAGCTCAGATAAGACTGTCTGAGGAAAAGCAGGTGGCTTAAAAATCACCAAATACCATCCTGATTGCAGTGCCAGTTAAAAAAAGATGATACGAAAGAGTAGCAGATAACTTTTTCTTTACTACCCTTATCGCTAGGTGTGTCAAGAGACCTCCCCAGAGTCCAGTGAGGGTCCCATCCCTTCTAGTCCATCCCGACTGAGCCCTCTTCCTCTCAACCCCCTTGACCCTCCAGACCTCGACCTGGAGAGTCAGCCTCCAGTTATCCATGATATTGTAACCAGCTCCCCCAGTGACAATGAGAACCAAGGAGCCATGCCGTTTGTCACCAACATTGATTTGGGAGCACAACTAGATATTCCAATTGTTGAAATCCCCTCAGCTGAGCCAGAGGAGTCCTGCCCTGGTGCTCCCATCACTGAGATCCCTGTGGAGCATGTGCTCGACCCGGTTGCTGATACTGGACTGATTCCTGCTGAACCCGAGGTTAACGTCCCCACAGAGACCCTGGCAGCCGCTGATGCTCTGTCTCATGTTGAAGCTGATGTCAGCTTTGTTCCAGGCAGTACAGAGCCGTCAAGCTTAGTCCCAGAGAGCCTGGTGACAGAACAACCCAGTGAAGAAAGTCCTGCACCAGAGACTGTTGGTTCAGCTGAGGCAGAGGAGGAGGCTGATGTTGAAGAGGAGCCCGCAAAGCTATCTGAGACAGAGATCCAAGATGAGAGACAAGAAGAAGAAGAAGAAGAAGAAGGTATGAAATTGCTGCTGGCATATTTGAGAAAGCTTAAAGGTAGACAATTAGTATTCTTAGATACTGTGATCCCCAAACTGGAATTAGTGCCCTCTTTTTTGGCATTTTTGTTGCAGAAAAATGGATGTTTTCAACTCACTCACTAGAAATCCTTAAAATAAAACAATTAGACATAAAAAAAAACACAGTTTGGTTGCACAGCTCATTCCGTACTTCCATATAAAGGCAATAGTCTGAATAGTTGCAAGCAGATCAGACATTGCATAATTTTACAAGAGTTCAAATCAAAAAATTTGGGAGATCTTGCTCTAATAGGTGAGATGATCCAATCTCAGACTGCCACAAAATTCATTAATAGATTTATCTAACAGGTTAAAGTAGCAGCCTTCTGTTAGCTGTCCCTGGAAAAAAGCTGCTTCATTATACTTTTCATCCAAGCTAATCTGGTTATCGATATATCTCACTCTGCACCACAGTGTTGGATGGGCTTCACTTTATACTATAAACTGGACAAAAGCCCAAAAAACCATAATAATAATGGTTAAAAGTGTGACAAAAATGCAATATATGAAGGTGAAACCAGAAAATAAGACACAAATAAAAGGAAGAATCTATCATTCTTGACCGTCATATCTTCTAGTTAGTTGTGGGAAATGGACAACAGAGGGCAATCACGAGTTGTTGGGCTTTTACTAACCTATAATCCAGGGGTGTCCAATCCTGGTCCTTGAGGGCCTCTATCCTGCATGTTTTAGATGTTTCCCTCTTTCAGCACACCTGATTCAAATGATCAGCTCATCATCAAGCTCTGCAGAGGCCTGGTAAGGATCCTGATCATTTGAATCACGTGTGTTGGAAGAGGGAAACATCTAAAACATGCTGGATAGAGGCCCTCGAGGACCAGGATTGGACCCCCCTGCTATAATCCATTTCTGTGTGTATTGTGTACAGTTCTTCGCTGCTTGAATAATGCATGGTTATGTGTTGGTTCATTGTTAAGTTGATGCAAAAATATGCACAATACAAGTACATTTTTAAAATCCAAGTAGCGAAAAACTGCAGTTCCTTGAATGGCCACTTGAGGCCCCAAAAGCAAGTCGATCCCCATAGACCCCGCATGTTAAAATTATCACATTTACAGCAGAAATGAACATGTGAAACTTATGAAAACTGTACAGAGGGTTGAATTTTTAGAAAACTCCTTTTTAAAATGATATTAAGAGTTAAAGTTACATTTGCTTGACCCACATCAGCTCCAATCATGCTCATCCTTTTTGCTCATTTTTGAATAAGCTGCAAGTTAGGAGAAGTCAGGCACTTCTCCTTGGCCCAAGCCACCACACTGAGCTTCAGAGTAACTCTAGGAAATCTATACTTGACATCAGGCAGAGTTTATTTATCTTTATGTAGAGTCAATGATTAAAATTTGATATTGATGCTCTGACTCTCTTCAAGGCAGGACCTCAAGATCAGATGATAAAAATGACCATTTTTAAGGCCTCTTAAGGTCCGTTATTGCTGCGCTTTTGTAGAATCTACTCCCAAACAAGGTTACAGTTGATCATATTATCATAAAATGCCACACATTAAAATAGGACCCCTGCAGAGTCTGAGCCTCCGTGGTAGTTAACAGCTTTTCCCAGTTGGTAGTGCAGCTTTGAGGAAAGTTAAGTGGTTTTCGGTTCTTTGTAATTAGCACAAGTCGATAGAAGGAGAAAACGACAGTCCTCTTGCAGAAGAATTTGTTAACATGTGTCTTATCTGTGTCACGCTAGCAGCTGGAAAGCGATTTATCAGAGTGACAGGGAGGCCTACACCCTGCCGAGAAAATGAAGAAACCCCCATGCATGAAATTACTGTTGTTGTAATTTAGCGAGAATGTCATCCATTTCCACAACGAGCGCTGAGTTTTTTTAGTCAGACATTTTTCACAAGCTGTTTACACACTGTTGTGTTGTGCAGTTCATGTGTGTACTTGATTCTGGTATTTTGTGTGAGGAAGTCAGCCAGTAGGTAATTATGATTTTGGAAATAACTCCAGTTCTGACACTTAAGTCGCCAAAGATGTCGAGATGATTTGTTGAAGGGATTTGAATACATGTGGTTTAGGTTTAGGCACAATATCATCATCTGTAAGAAAAATACATTATAAAATATGTCACGTCTCTGCTGCCTTTCTTCTCTGCTACATTTCACCCTCTTGTAGAGCCATCGAGCAATTTTGATTTGGGCGACTCCAGCAGCATCGATGATGGACTGAGAAGGAGGAATGTACCTTCCTTTGAGGCACCGAGACCAAGAACCTCAGACGAAGAAGACGAGGAAGAGGAAGTAGAGTTTAAGCTTGATGAGAAGAAGGAGGAAAAGCCATGGATCTCGATGAACAAATGCATTGTGGGTGCTCTGGTCCTGCTCTTCTTAGGTTCCCTCTTTCTCTCAGGTGAGTTTCTCTAATGTGTGACTAAACCTGCTAGCTTGCTTCTGCTTTTTATGGACAGATCTAGTAAGAGGCCTATAATTCCTGTATGCTGCACATTAGCAGAAGGATTAAAACCATTTTTATACTGCGCTTCACTGCACATTGTATTTTAAAAATGATCTGAATCACCATTTCCCACCCAATGCATAAGAGGTGATACCAATTTAAGGGTTCATTGTAAATATTGTCAAAAAGTTACTTTGCTACACATTTGCTTATTTGACAATGCCAGTGTTTCCGAATTACCTAAGCACATTTATTTCCAGACGTCAGCAAAAGTTAGATGTCTGTTTTTAGATCTTGTTGACTAAGCTGCACTATGTCAACAGGTTTCCTCTCTGACGTGGATAATGGACGTCCAGTAGTGAAGATAAGATTTCAGTGTAAGCTTCTGTGCTCACTGGCTAACGCTCAGTAACCTGTCCAAGTGCTAATCTGGCCTGACAGTTCATGCAGTGGCAGCAGAAATACTCAAATAACATGTATTCTAAATAGTGTAATAACACTCTTTACCACTGTTTTGAAGGACACGCTGGATGTTTACGGTGCTCAGATCGAGGGGGGGAAATGATCTGTTGCCGGGAATGTGTTTTTTTGCGGCAAAATACGTCATATTTTCTAATGAAATAGGAAGCCTGCATAAATAAACACAATATATTGTGCACCGGTAGTGGCCTGAGCTCAAAGAATGCACTTTGCAACTTAAGCAACAAAAGCAGCTTATGCTGTTGTAACATGGCTTGGCTGCTGTGTGTCAATGAAAAGTGTCGCAACACTCATGTCGATGTGTTGTTTTCTTGTCTGACAGGTGACTATGACGCCTCCGATCTGGGTGATGGAGAACAAAGCCAGGTCTGTTACAAGTGTATCTTGCTTCACTCGCACATTGCTGTTTAAATAAAACACGTCTTAAAACTTTAAAAGATGAATGCTAAACACGAAAAAGACAGTACATTTTTAAAAATATGTCTTTTATTTATGTGCCAATGATTTTCAATCCAGGACTGGCTTAGCGGTGATCCACAGGATATGAAAGAGCTATTGGATAAACTGACACAGGAAAACCAACAAATCACTCAGCTAGAGGCTCAACTGAAGGTCAGTATAGAGTCATATTCATGCTAATTATTTACCTTTCATGATATTTTAAATAAACTTTTAATTGTGGATCAAGTCGTGCGGCTTCTGGATTTGACTGAGGCCTTTGAACTGCTTCATTTCTTAGTCTCAGAAAGAAGAACTTGACTTGGCGCTGAAGGCAGTAGCAGCAAGTGGCGATGAACAAGGTAAAGCAGATCTGGAACAAGAAAATGCAAACCTGAAGTTGGAGCTGTCATCTCTGCCTGAGCTGAGGAAAGAGCTGGAGACTCTGAGAGCAAGAGTGACTGAACTCAGCCAGCTCACAGGTATATGTCCGTATCCTACTGAGGGAAATCTGTGCTGCCACATATACTCTAATATTTAATGAAATGCAAAAAAGAAAGCAACCGTGATTTTAAAATGGATTCGTCAGTGCTGATGTCTGATATGAGTAACTATTAAAGTCATTTTAACTTTGATATCTTGAATCCTCCACAGCTGATCAGGAAATTCTCCCGGATACTTCTAGCTCAGCCTCTCAGCCTGATGACAAAGATAGTCAAAGTAACCAGAAAGCAGCTGGACCAGAGAGGAGAAAAGACACAAACGAAGGAGGAAAGCTGAAGGAGGAGCTCCAGCGACAGAAGGTTCTTTTGGAGGAGAGCAAGAGGAGACTGCAAGGGATGAAAAAAGATGGAGGCGACAGAAAACGAGTGAGGGACAACTTGGAGGAGATCCAGAGAAAGCTCTCGGAACAAGTCGAGAGGTGGGGGAAGAAGAAGAAGCCTCAGGAGTCCAAATGGAAAGGCAAAAATGACCACTGGAAGAAAGAGGAGAAGAAGGAGTGGAGAGGAGAGAAAGACCGGAAGCACAGCAAAGAAGGGGGATGGAGGGACAAAGAGGAGAAGAAGGAGAAGGAGTGGAAGTCTCAGAAGCAAAACTCTCACAAAGAAGCCTGGAGGAAGCACCAGGACGAGTGGGAGAGGAAGAAGGACGAGCGTAAGATGGACAGAGAGCAGCGGAGGAAGGAGAAACCATGGCACAGCAAGCCTGGAAAAACCTCCCACCATCAGCACCAACATCACCATCACCAGCCCCGCCAGCCTCATCAGCACCACAACAGCGACTTCTGGAGGGACCAGGAGCAGAAGCTGCAACGCAACGTCCGCCCCCAGCTGGGCTGCACCTCCGTGGACGACTGCGCTGGCAAGGAGGGGCTCTACCCGGTGGAGCTATCCGAGTTCGAGGAGCTGCTGGAGGGCTACCTGAGCAAGCTGGAGGGCTCCTCGTCCGAGAGCAAGGACAAGATCAGGAAGCTGACCACGGAGTTCTTCGAGGACGGCGTCTTTATCCACGACAGGGTTCTTTTTAGCGACTTTGCTGAGGACGTGGCGGACATTCTGGAGGACATGGTGGACGTTTTAGAGGACCATGGCAAGAAGGACGACGACTCCCTGGAGGAGGAGATGGAGGAGTTCGAACGAGAGGCCCTGTGGAAGTTTGCCGCCACAGCTTAAAAAAACAGACACTGAGAGGAGAGGCATAAAATCCGACTTGAAAATACAGCACAAGTGGTGGTTTTATAGGACATTTCTTGCCTACCTTCTCCTCTTCAGAGCTGTAATTGTAGTAGCTTCTGGTACAGAGTGGTTGTGCCTCTCATAAATGTGTCCCTCTGAGTCTCTAATTATAAGCTAGACTTGTATTTGTCATTTTGGACTTAGTTGTTGTTACCTACCTCTGTCAAGTCATGCCTCCTAAAGCGAAGTCCTTCAGTAATGTGTTGTGTGAATTCTCCTCTGCTACTTAGTGCTATACATAGTGCATGTTAAAGTTCATATTGTACATTTAAACTGACGACATTCAGATCACACAGAAAAACAGGGTCTTAAGGTGATGGTATGTGCAAATAATTCTGCTTGGCAGCAGTGCAAAGGATTAATCAGGACAATTTCTATAGTATTACACAAGTTCACATCAGTAACAGAAAAAAAACTGTTTAATTGACTGTTGAATACCTTTCTGTCATTTGACTCGACGTGTTGTGTGGGAAAACCACCAATCTTCCTCTCCAAGCAGGTTAAAACAAATGCTCAGACTTTTTTTGCAGATACCATTCGCCTCAAGTCAGGTGTAACTATCCAATCCCAGAGGATGAGATCCCGGTTCTTTCAGTGATAAGAATCAGATCAGGTCGGACCAGTTTTGTGTCAGCAGCTGACTGCAGACTGTTTGATTTTCTAGACGTGAAAGACTTTTTCGTCCTCCGACTCCCAACTGTCAGTTGACAGCAGATGTGTGGAACAAACCGGGAACCAGCTCGTAAAAAAATGTCAGTGCTGCTCCAAAAAAAAGCAATAGGACAAAGCGATAGCCATAGGTAAATTGATGACTGCTAAACCACTTTAGCACTTTTCTCAGACATTTGAGGAACAAATTTTCTCACTTTTCAGTTTTGTTTCTTTTAGACCAGTAGTTCTCTTTAATATTTCTTTGTAAAGTAGCCATGGGGACCTCTAACACATGATCTGCTTTTACAGTAAAAGTATAGAGGTTAGTGATCTGTAGTTATCTCCCTGAAGAGTTTCATGTAATTAACTTGTTAATTCGCCAAAAAAGAGAGATTAGCAACCAAACCACTATTTTTTTTCCTTACTTTGTTCACAAATGAATAAAAATTGATATGCATGATTTAGATGCATTTATTTGGGTTTATTAAAAAGAAAACCAGAAAACATTCACCTTATTTTCGAGTTTCTACGTTGAGTGCGCCAGGCAGAGATGAAACAAGAAACAGCACAAAGCAAAGTACTGTAGTATTACTTATTAGAGAAGACAGAACTTTTCTGTTTTCTTTTTGATTTTCTGATTCAAGTCAAAAGATGTTTCCGTCTTTACGTGCAAATGAAGTTAAAACAGACTGTGATTGTTGGGTTTCCTTTTTCAGTGATTGAAAGAAGCTTCGAAGTGTCTCATGTTAATTTATTCTGTCACTACACTGCAGCTCTTTTCTTATTTTTATCATGACTAACCACAGACTTTGCCCCAGGCCGTACACGTTGAATGTGAAAAAAAAATTGGTGACGTCTTCATTTATTTTTGGTTTTCAGAATTTTTTAGCTCGCCAGCTACTGCTTATGTGCCTTTATTATTCTAAATATCTTAGATTGGACAAGAGGTCTTTGATTTCATTTGCTTGTGCAAGATTAAGAAGTTTACACTACTTGCAATTTTACTGCTGTTTATTGGGCAGAGAGTGAATGTCATAGAGTTTACACAATAAGTGTTGAACTGATTTATTTTTTTTTTGGTAAAACTTTCTCTGCTGTTTGTAGAGGGCAACTTTTTTTCTGAAGGTTTCTAGACCAAAGTGATCGAAAGAAAGCATACCGTAATCTCAACATATGAATCCTTTGAAAGAGAGTTTAATCAATATTTGAGAAGTATTTTTGTCTTTGTGGGACAACGGTAGGGCTCCGTGCTTACTGATAATAGAGGAACTGGCTGGATGTAATTGATCCCTGAATGATTTCTTATTTCTCCCATCATCGGTTATGTCCTCTTTTAGGAAAGTCAGTGTTAAGTTCAATAAATTTTTCACCATTACGTACGTAAATAATGTCTTTTTTTAAAGTGATTCATTCATTTATACACCGATCAGGCATAACATTATGACCACCTGTCTAATATTGTATTGGTCCCCCTTATGTGCTCGAAAATGCTCTGAACCATTGGACATGGACAAGAGGACCTCTCAGGGTGTCCTATGGGGTCTGGAACCAGGACGTTGGCAGTGGATCCTTTGGGTACTCTGGATTGTGCAGTGGGGCCTCTGTCAATCCAACTTGTTCCACTGCATCCTGTTGATGCTTGATCACAATGGGGTGTAGGAAGTTTGGAGGTCAAATCAACATGTTGGGCCATCGTCATGTTCCTCAACATGTTCCTGATTGATGTTTTTCCCATGTGGTGGGGTGCATTTTCCTGCAGGGGTAGACCAGTGACATTTGGGATTTCCATTTGCATGAGGGAGTGTGTTTGTTGTGGGACAATGTTTATTTGGGTGTCTAAGTCTCATCAACATGGATGTTAAAATCCAAGGTTTTCCATCAGAACACCACATAGTACCAATATGATCAATGTTATTCACTTCACCTGTCAGTGGTCAGAATGTTGTGGCTGATCAGTGTATGTAAGGATGTCTGTTGTACTTAGGTTGTAATGTCTTTTTTATGCAGAAAATCACAAAAATATCACAGAATATACTGTATTAGTGATAAGTATTAACGTGTGTTGACTTAATGTGATCTTTTTAGTGCTGAGAAAATGTACAGTGATACCCATCTATGACTCACTCTCTGATGGGAAGTGGAAGTGTAGGCATGACAGGCATCTATTATTGCGGCTGTGATGCAAAACTAAAATATTTACGCGCAGATTAAATAGTCGGAGCAGCTTACACGTTAGCAGGCATGAACTCACTTTAAGTTTGCGCTGATACGACAAACCAGCCAGTCGCTGACCTGATATGCCGATGAACGAGAACAAGTCGGGTCATTATGAAACCACACAGGGAGAGCTTGTCATTCTTTAAATTCTACGAACAACTCACCGTAGAGGCATTTCAGTAGGCATTCTTCCATCTCTCTTCCGGGGAGGGCCCTCTTTTTCAGGGCATGACATTATTCAAATGACTATAAGGTAACTAGAGTGCATTAGTGTGCAGATGGATCAGGTAATCTTGAGGAAAGACATGAGAAATGGGTGAAAAACTCATAAGATGTCATTAAAATGGCATAAAAGTTGAAACTGACAGTTCTAATTTCACACACACACTATAGTAAAAACACTTACAAGATGGTGCATGTTTGTCCTCAGTGCCGCATTATTTGAGTCATGTTTGTATAAACTAATTACTGCTTAGCCATGCATGATTCAGTCACTTGATTAGAGTGGCCTGATGCTATTTCTAAAGCCCTTGCTCTGCAAACACGCCAAAATGGGTTTTGTGCTATCATCAGTACAAATTTGCCCTTTTGTAGGACGCAGTGGCAGTTTTCTGTTTTGTGTGTGTTTATGTGTGCAGTTAGTTTTTTTTTGATGAATGTCCCCAGGGTGACGGAGATGAGGGCACCCTACTGCTGTTTTCCGCTGATGTGTGCAGTGATGGTGGAGACAAAGTGTATATATTCAGAGACGTGATGGTCAGAGTGGAGGAACGAGGCTCTTGGTACCGCACTGTCTCAACGCAGAAGGTAAGACGATTTTTTTGTGTGTTTTTTTTTACATTGCAAGGCTGATTAAATGACATTGTGAGTGATGTATTGAGCTTCATTGTTTCTCTGTTCCTTCACTTTGCAGCACAAACCATCATGGAAGCAGCCATCAACGTTCTCACCACCCAGTTCAAGACCTACGCTGGGAATGACGGATCCTCCAACACCCTCAGCAAAGATGAATTCCAATCTCTGGTGGTTAATCAGCTACCAAACCTGGTCAAGGTGTGTCTCTTTAGTTGCCTGCTGATTTCTGATCTGATAGACATTCTTTTAAAAATGTAGGAGCATTGCATTGCTGGTGCCTCTTGACATTTTACTATTCGGATTTTAAACCATATTACTCTGACTTTATTGCTCTGCTGGTATTTCAACAACAAATCCATTTTTTTGCCACCACATGGTTTGACAGATGTTTAGCAGTGCCATAAATACTGTCATCATTTTATGGGTTGCATATGTGAGAAAGATCTACTTTATTGTGTCATAAAATGCACATTTTATACAGTTTTCTTGTAAAAAGAAAAAAAAAAGGAACATTAAATTCACTTGCATTTTGCAGCCTTGCTCTTACATCACATTCTAACACCACATGCTAATAGTACTATCTGAGAGTATGACATGTGACAAAGTCTATGAGGTACCATTTTTAAATTCATTAAAATAATTAAATCAGTCTCCCCAGCGAAGACTAATGTCTTCCGCATGCTACTTTTGTTTGACTAACAGGATTAATGTATTCAGTTTACAGGGAAGCAAGTAAATACCATGTTTGTGAAATCGTATCCGTCGGATGTAGTTAATTATGCTGAAGAAGGCTGAGACCGATCAACTGCTTAATTCAGATCAAGTAATGTAGGGTTGTGACACAGGATGTGAATATGCAAAACATGTTTGCTGCACATTTCCAAGCACGTATTAACTTAAAACATGTTATATGGTGATAATTTTAAGTGATAGAATTCTGTTTTGTACTGTTTTTGACCTATGGAACATAAACTCAGATTAAATATGTGCTTTTATCATCAAGAAACTGTGTGGCTGTAATGAAAATAGTTATACTTATTACTTGAATCAGCCATTAGGTGGCAGGACAGTCTTTCAGAGTGTGTTTTCATGCTGCAGTTCAGAGTGACCTCCTCATGATCACAGTCCTCTCTCTGCGATCCCCCAACAGAACGCCAGCGAATCCGGAGTGATCGACCAGCTCATGGCCTCGCTGGACGCCAACAGTGATGGCGAGCTGACCTTCAGCGAGTTCTGGGAGCTGATTGGGAAACTGGCGAGCAAAGAGGGAGGCTTCAGCCAGTAGGGCTCACCATCCTCTGTCACTCTGGGCCAATTGTGCAACAGTCGACCGATCGACTCGGCTCAGAAGGCTCTCCAGCTGTAAGCACAGCAACATTTTGAATTCTTTTATCACTCCACCAGTGCCACATCTGTAACTCTTTAGTTAACCATTTGTTGAATGCGGGGAACTTTGAATTAAAGGCTTCATTGTCTCGAACCCTCAACCCGATCAACACGCCGTCTCCTGTCATTCATTCACCACGTTATATGATGTCCAGCCACCCACATTTGAGCAGGAGTGTATTACAGCCTTGATTTAGGGGCCTGTAATCCTATATCCACTACTGCCGCCACAACTACACCATCCAGACCATATCTGGTTCCATAGAGCTTCATAATGCCTACACAAAAGCTGCCTATCCAAGCATTAAGCAGGGATGATGCAAAAGCATAGCCTGGTCTTTACTGTCTGTCAGTGAGGCCTCAGTTTACTGGGGACATGTGGGCCAAATGCATCCCATTATGTTTGGGAGGACCTATTGTTGCATATTTTGCTTTTGCAGTTTAATTGCATTGCGCTTCTTTAGCTGGTAATTCCTGCTGTTATGGTCACTTTGTATTAATTCCGACGTCTAGACAGAGTTATGTGCACTGGCAGCCTCCCCAGCTGTTTTATAGCCTATAGGCCTGTTTTAATTTTGCACGACAGAAAAAAAGGTGCTGCTGCTGTTATGAATTTGACAACACGGATCTTTCGGTCGATAAGTAAATGCGACCTTTGTATCCAAATTACACACGTTAAGGTGCCAGTGTGGGAGGCGTGGCGGTGGGCAAATAAGTCACCAAGCAGTTGGGACAAACTGAGCATGGCAACCAGCTATAGTAAAAAAAAGGGCTGGATGGACACTGTGTCAGAAATTCCCCTAATTTTGCAGTCAAGTGTGGAGGCCTGTATCTCTCTTATCCGCACAAAGAAGCAGCAGAACGATCTAATCTGTGAAGGGAATTTAAAAAACACAAAGACTTAAAAGATTTTGTGTGAGTGTGAAGAATCTGGCAGGACTGCTTCATCTCTTGCACCACATTTGCCACCCACACTAGTTTTCCTGCAGTATTTTCACTGAAGATTCCTTCACTCTCAAATTTCCAAAGTGTCAGCTTGGAAAAAGTCTGGCCTTCTGTCACAGCCAAATTCTTTTAGTCTTAATTACATTTCATAGTCGAAAAAAATATGATTTACATCAACCTTGCAAGGCGTAAAACCAAAAAAGGATGTTTTAGAAATTGAGTTCCTGTAACTCCTGTGTGTGTTTTCCAAAGACATTCATATGTTGATGTTTTTTTTTTCAGCCATATACTCCCTAAAAAGGAATCTGGCTTGTTGCTATACTTTCAGTTTTCTTTCTTTGTCTACATTTTAATAAGTTAAATAGTTCTGAGTCCTTCGCAGATGAAGTAATCCCACCCGCCCTGTCTCCTCGTCCCTGCAGATGAAGCCGCTCCAAGCCACAAGCCTTCCTAGTTGGCGTGAAACGGAGCAAATCACACATGACGTGAAACAGCTGGCCCGTGAGCCAAAGATAATTCCAATAAAAACCGACTTTAAGTGTTTTGATACACTTTCACTCCCTTTTTTGTCATGAGAGTTGGGGTCGCGGCTCTTCCACATTCCCGGCTCTGCCTCTCACTCTTCCAGGTACACGCCCTTTGACTTGTGAAGGGGGAAAAGTTTTAAGGACAGGGAGGAAAAAAAAAAAACCTAAATCACGGAAGAGATTCTGCAGTCCTACTAGTTTGGCAAGTTCTCTGTGCTCAAAGCGGCGTAGAAAAGGCGGAGAAGAGGGCAGAAACTCAAATTTGCGCACATTTATACACTTCTCTTGTCCCACAGACGGTAAACGGTGAGTTGAACGCGTCTTTTTGGGGGATTCTTTTGGGTTTATCTTCTGTATAAGCTGCTTATTTGCTCATCGGGGTTTTTTTGTTGTTGCCACGTTTCGATAAACTCTTGCAAGAGCCATCCCATGAAACTTGGCCGCTGTCTGACTGCAGGAAGGTTTCAGTGATTCCGGCTCCTCCGAAGTTTTTAGGGCTCACGTTGCACTTTGGTGGAAAAAAGAGAGTAAATCATAATAGTTGTTTGGCGTTTATTTGCGCTTACGTTTGTTCGTTTCGATCGCCGGATTGCCATATGCTCCCCGTGTCCTTTTTCTAGGAAAGATATCTGATATTTTGATGCAGATCAGTTGTCAAGTTGCCGATCAATTGCAAACAGCCTATCAAAAATTGAAGTGGCTCCGAGGTGACAGTATTTGGGCTTAAATTTACGCAAATGGCACACGGGTCGTGCGTAAAAGCGCATTTTCGAGTATTTTGACGAACATTTTACGCACCATGTTTTAGTTTTTTTTTTTTTACAAAGAGGCCCACAGGAGTGACAGCTTGGCTTGTAGGGTGGGTTTTAGTGTAGCCGACAACTTCTCTCATTGCTGCTTGACAGTATTTTAAATGTGGCTGCCGAATCCTGGCAAAAAAAACCCTGACGCTTGTTGATAACGTCCTTGTTTTCAAACCCCACTCGAGGAATTAGATGAGAGACTGTCACTGCGCGTCTGCTCACCGCAATTTACAGCCACAACCTAACTTGTTCCTCTGTTAATATTTTATGCCACACTAGCGGTAGTATTGTCATTACTCTGCGCACATACCGTATCACATTCGCCCATTTGGAAACGCAACACTCAATCTCCTTTGGGCTCTGGAGGGGAAACGGGAAACCTCATGGTTGTAGGCCCGTGTATTTAATTATTTGCGCAGTTGTTTTGGGAGCTTTTAAGGCAAATAACGGGGGATCAGTTGGTCCACAGAGTTGGAGAAGATGAAGACTCTGACGTGGGGAGGACGATTTCATTTGTCTGAAAAATAGATTGGGGCACGTGTCCCGGCGATAGCACCCTAAGACAGGCTGCTTGGTGAATAATGAATGTGAGAATGGATGGAGAGAAATGTCAGTCTAAGAATAGAAGAAATATCACGTCTCTGTGTTTTTGAATAGGACACACTGAGAGCCGTTAAGGCCCTTGTGTACTCAGGCTGCAGAGGGTGTGTCACCAGCTCAGGAAGAAGTCCCCTAAAATTCCAGCAGAGCTACCAAAACCTACCAGAAAGTCACAAAAAGTAACTTAACTTGCTAAATCCACGCTTCTTACGTGAATACTATTCGTCTGTGAGAGCTGTTTTTACAATCAGTACAGATATGCTCCCTCTCCTGCTTATGGTTTTATTGTGGATCAGACAGTAAAAGATCGCCAGGTCGACTGCAAAATCTGCAAAGTGTGGAGTGAAATGTTAGATCTTAATGGCCCTGTGCTGTCAGAGCTCCTTGTCCCTTAAGGTATAATGAGACTAACAGACACATGCCCTAATTGGCCGTGTATGCTGACTGCTGAGGAGAAATCGCCTCTCTTGGACGGTACTTGAGTGTGACATGAGCTCCAGCAATTCCAATATGCATTTGTTGTGTACAAATTACCGGCGACACAAGAGAAGCTGCATCCGAGTCGAAAAACAAAGGGTCCACAGTGTGTCCTCTCGTCAGTGTAACCTGTTTGCTCTGCAGCTTTCGAGCTGACAGGCGTTTCTCCTTTTTTGTGCCGTGAACAAATCTTCTCACTGCTTTGGGGCAAACTAGCTTGCAGTTGGCCTGTAAATTCCTGTCTAAGTGATCTCCACAGACAGCAATGAATGGAATTCCGGCAAACATGTGTCACCTACTGGCATGTTACACTCTGAGCGGCTTTATCTATACATGTGTCAAGATCTGAATTATTGATAGCCGCCCTGTCAAGGCGAGGTAGTCTCCCTGATATCTGTTTTAATGTGGAGGAATTAGCTGTTGAAGTGTGATGAAGGTCAGCAGAGTGTTTGCGTCCTAGAGTGTGAGGGGAAGACGAGGGTGAGACGGTGGCAGGTTAAGGAAGAGAGAGGCAGGCACAGGTGGCAGGATGGCAACAGAAAAGAAAGAAAGAAAAGAAGGGGGGGAGAGGGAAGAACAGACAGGGACTAGGTAATCCCTTCGGTAATCTGAAGCCCAGTCCCCTCGGTAGCTTCAGCAGATCAGATGACCTATCAAAGATCAGAGCTTCCATTGTGCATCACAGCTTGTCTCTCAATCAGACTCCCTCTCACCCTCTCCACTCTCACGTCACCATCCCTCCCTCATTGGGGCTCTCGAATCAACACCTGAAACGAAAGGCCTCGCAGGGACACGAGGAGATCCTCTGTTTCATTTTCCACTGCATGTGCCTGTTAGCTCGATGTGTTTTGAATGAGACGCACAGCACGCGACCATGCTTTAATCACTTATGCCATCTATCTATATCTCTCTCTCTCTCTCTCTCTGTCTATCTGTCTATCTATCTATCTATCTATCTACACAGAGAGGAGTCATGGAGGCTGCCATTCAGACCCTGGTGAAGGTCTTCCTGAAGTCGACCAAAGGAAAAGAGAGTCTAGGAAAAAAGGAATTCCAGGGCCTTGTCAAATCCCAGCTCGGCAACATCCTTTCGGTTAGGAAATCTTCATTGAACCTCCCTGAATTGTTGCAAACACTTACATTATGTAACCACCTCACAAAAAATAGCACGCAGTAGTTTCGTATTAGCTGTCCAGATTTTTAAACATGTGGATTGTGACCAATTAGTGGTGTAATATGCAGTAGATGAATAGGAAAAGTGATCCAATATGATAGGATGACATTCATCAGCATTATAATGCAAATGGAGCCACTGATAGAGGGGTAATTTGCTAATCGTGCACAGTGATTTCACCTGTGACAGTCCAGGTAGAGTTACTCATCATCATGGCTGATGGTTTCATGCTCATGTGTGCCTACTTCTCAGGACGCTGACAGCAAAGAGGCGATCAACAACATGGGCCAGGGCCTGGACGCCGACCACGATGGCAAGGTGGGCTTCGAGGAGTACATGAAGCTGGTCGGCTACCTGGCGTGTTCGCTCAGCGAGCAGCGCAGCCTCGCCAAAGAGGAGCCTGCACAGAACGCCGCATCCGAGCAAGTGGCAAACAGCGCCAACAACAAAGGGGAAGAGAAGCCGGAAGCAAACGCCGAGGCAAAGGAGGAAGCAAAGCCGGAGGCAAATGAAGAGCCAAAGGCAGAGGCGGCCGCTGAAGCGAAGGTAGAAGCAAACGCAGATGCAAAGGCAGGAGTGAAGGTAGAAGTAAAGGCAGAAGGCGAGACGCAGCCTGAGCTGGCAGTAGGAGGAGGATTAGTGGCAGCGACAGGAGGATTAGCGGCGGCGGCGGGAGAAGCAGCAGCAGGAGGAGCGGCGGCGGCATCAGAAGCAGTGGCATCGGTGGTCGAGCCGGCCGCAAAGGTCGTAGAAGAGGTTGCGAAAGAAGTACCGAAGGTGGAGGAAACGGTAAAAGTGGAAGAGGCTGTGGAGAAGGTGGCTGCTGCTGTGGAGGAAGAAGTGGAGAAGAAGATGGAGGAGGCCACCTCATAGGGGACAATCCATTCCTTTACAAACAACCGAAAAAACGCACTACACACTTACATTCAACACTACACAAAAACCAACAATGCCAAAATAAGTTGAAAAGCCACTGTTTTTTTTTTTTTCTTTTTAAAATCAAATACACAACTTTAAAGTGCAAAGAAAGTAAAAGTTCAAACACTACAAATCTAGCTCTGATGAAAAAAACACCACTCCTTAAATATGATAAATGATTCATGTATGAGACGATAAACTTATTGCTTTTGTACTACTCATTACCACTATGTTCATATGTATAGCATGTGCCTCCCTTAGCACATTTACCTCATTATATTATACTATGATAGCATGCCGACGTACACTATCATGTGCATGCAGAATCCCTGTGAAAGTATGACTTCCCAGCACATGTTGCCAAAGTATATGTAAACACACCACTGCAGACAAGGGTTTTAGTTGAAATATCGTCCTAGTTGTGTCTCTGTTTCTCCCGCAGTTGTGCCATGTGGCCTTATATTGCAGTCTTTTGGGCGTTGTACATCTTGCTAACACCTTAGGGACAATCTGACATTTTGGGACATACACTAATTAGCCTAATAGCCGAGATTCAAATGAGACAAATGATACCACTCTTGAGTGTATCCATTGAATGTGAAGGTACAGCCAGCAGCCAGTGAGCTCAGCCTGGAGGAAGCGGCTAGTTTGTCTCTCTCCAAAGGTAACAACAACAACAAAACCAGCTAAAAGCCTCACTAATTACATTGGCACATCCTGTTTGTTTAGTCGGTTGTTTACACTTCAGTTTTTATAGAGCAAAAAACAAACAAACTAGATATTGTGTGTTAATTAGAGAGCTTTAAGAGGACATGGTTGGAAAGAGCCTGACTTTCTGTTTCCTGCTGTTTACAGTGTTTGTGCCAGGCAGACATGAGACTTTTAACTCGCCTGAATCTCGGCTAGGAAGCTAATAAGCACATTTCTATTCGAGAAAATCTGAAGCTAAATCTTTCTTCTTCTTTTTTTTTTTTTTTTTTTTACCTTTTTTTTTAATTCACAGTGCTATGGAGCTGATTTAGCATGACAATAAACTAACTGTTTTGCTGAATCTTTTGCATTACTTCAGCTCACCTTAACTGTGTTCACAATGCCCACATCACACCTTCTTCCTTTCTCTCCTTCTCCCTGTAATTTCCAGAAAAGTCGCCTCCATCTTGCCCACTATATATTCTCTCTGCTTGTAGTCAGCCATGAATTAACTGGAAGATCAGGTGTGACCATTGGCTAAATAATTAAGGTTCAGAGATGGAATCCACACCGAAGGACCCTAAGGGTCAAAAGGGAGCCCAAAATAGTCCCATGGGTGCTGGCTGGTGACTTAAAGGAACAGGTCAGAGAAGGTGTTCATGCAACCTAATCTACCTGGATTAGAAGACAAGATAACAAAGCACCAAGAAAGCCATGACAGATGTCACTTGGTGGAGATGCGTTTTCTCAATTAGCGCCTTTGTAGTAATTGTGCACTCGAAGTGCTTACTGAGCCGTTGCTGGACAGTAGATTATGTGGAGGGACCCCTGGTAGCACTGGATGGAGGGGAGGGACAAGAACAGGCCTCAGTAGAAATGTGACCTCTGGTTCTTTTAAAAATTTGCTCATTGTTGTTTTAGCCGCCAGTTGTTCAGGCTTGTGTTTGTCGGTCACACCCTCGTACAGTTTAAAGACCCTGTTTGACCTGCAACTGGATCCTTGTGCACCAGGCATTGGGAAACTACTGGATTAGGCATTTGATGGGGTAACACACCCTGGGACACAAACAATTACATGAAAGTAATCCTGGGCTCCATCAATATGAGACAGTAGCATAAAAAAGGGATTGTAGCTGGAGGTTGTGCTTGTTTTTTGAATACTGAGCCATTAATATGAATCTTTGTGGTGTGATCCTTCACAACAGGCTTATAATAACATGTTGCATGCTACCAGAAGCTAAATATTACCAATGTATTATCAATTATCGTGGCCATTATTTAAGTTCCATTTGGCCCTCTTTTATGTTTAAACCTATATCTAACTTTTTGTTCGGACCACTACGGAAATCACTTGAAAATGCTCTTCTTTGTCACATTATATGCAATTTGTTAATTACAATTTAATGGCGTGTAAATTGTCTTGTCATCAATAATGCAGCCACGAGAAGAAGAAAAAAAGAGCAGCTTGTGTTGCAGGCCCCTGCAATGTTAAAGGTGGGCATTTATGCCGACTGCAGATGTGCTTAACGTACATTTCGGGCACGCTACCAAACTGTGCGTCCTCATGCACCGTCACAGCACCTGGCACTTCAAACTGCTCCATGGCAAAACGGGCGAGACAAATAAGCCGGGGTCATGTGATCGGGCCTGCGTCGCTGTGACACTCCCATTGTAAATACTCATTTACACTCACTCTGTTTTCATGCTCGCAGTACGTTTCCTGCATTACTAACAAACTTACTGGACACTCTGGGCTTTTTTTATATTATGTTATTTGTTTTATGAAATATACACTACACTTTTTTAATATCAGAATACTTTTTTGGTACTTCCGGGGAATACATGTCGGCCTCTTTTGCGCCATTTAGAGATGGATTGCAACTGAGTAGCTGGGATAAAGCAAAAATTCACTTTACTGATGTGTTGCACTACCAACAGACGCCTGTGTTTTAAATCCTGGGTTCAATATCATCTGGAAATCATTTTTCCATCAGCTAATCTCGCATTTGAAACATTCTCTTTCAAAGCGGCCGAACTGTCTGCAGTTTTGTTACTTGTCCCTCAGTGTAAACCCCACCCAGCCTTAACTCATGTAGATTAAAAACATGCTGGAACCGAGCGCAGCAGATTTGCAGCAGGGAGTGTTTGTGAGCCACATCTTTCTATTGCCACACAATAAGTCCCATTCAGATAAAACCCCATGTTAGAAATCCTCTGCTCTGCGTACGAGTGTACTCTTAAGGCTCTTTGGGTCAAAATGTTTATGATTCTGGAACCATCCCTGGGATATTGTGCAGGTTTTCATCATGTTATAGTACTAGAGGTTATGTTTGTTTCAGCAGCTGGACTCATTTTGGTTCCACTGTCATGTCCAATAAACTTCACCATGCTAATATTTCAACCATATATGTAATGCTGTATCCTTTTTTTGCTCATTCTATGTTAATGGATAATATTGAATAAAACTGTGACAATAGCATCTTTTTATTTGTGGTTTGCTGAGTTTTTTAAAAAATCCATGTATGTGCATGCATGTGTGTGATGAGGGTAAAAGACCTGCACAGGGAAAGGGATAGGGGGAGGTAAGAGAATCAGACTACGTAAGAGGGTGAAGGAGCTTGGGGGGGGAGGGATGCTAACAGGTGATATTTAAACCACTGGCAAACTCTCTCCCCATCCATCTCTTCCTTGGCTCTGTCCCCTGCACCTCTTTAAAGACAAAGGAGGCCCTCCATCAGCACTCAGGTAAGACAGACAACTTGAAGGAGCTGCTGCACTGGACTTTCTCTTCTGTATCTGATGGTTTCCTTTAGAGAGGAAAATATTTTTTCAACTGTGCATCTGCAAGAAACAGGCGTGCATTGAAAAATGTTAGCGGGAACTCAGCTGTAGACTAAACTCTTGGTCTTGATGTGATACTTTTTTCCTGACAAGGCAATTTATGCATCGGTAAAACGTGGAAAGCAGTGAAGGGATTTTGTTCAGAAATGATAATATGCTGGCATCAGTGTGAGAATATTGCATGTGAAATTTATGAATGACAGCTACAAGCATGGCAGGGAAAGACCTAACCACGGTATTTCCTGCTTCATATAACTTTTTTGTTATTTGCCTCTCCACACGGATCTTGTTCCATCATTAAGATTACATGGTGCATATGAATTATTACCATTTTAAATATTGTGTTACTGATGGCATCCTCGTCTCCATGGTTCCCTATTGTATTGTGTCAGTCAGTGAGACAGATGACCCCTATAGATTTTCTACAGCTTTGGTGTCCGCTGACCTCCTCTTTTGTCTGTACCACTTGTATCTCTGACCTCTGGGCACAATGCTCCACAGCATGATGAGAGGCAGTAAACAGTGACTGACATTAGCATCCCTGTCTCCTTTTGTATTAGTCGATAGATAATAAATGATGCACAGGGGTGGAGGGGAGATTGGCAGTTTGATTGTGCACCTCTTGTATTTTTGTTGTGGATTAGCCTCGGCATTACACCGCAGGCTGTTTTCATATTCCCTGAACTTTAAACTTGAGCATAAATGCTGAATGTGTCCGAGCAAGCGTGGAAGTGAATGCCCCCATCTGCACGCGCCAGTTAGCCTATATATGCTTGCACCTCAGGTTACTCGGCCCCTTAGTTTGTGAATGTGACCAGCAGACAGGTGTTGGGTTTCACTTCTGGTTTCCATTTTGAATGATAAGACTGTTAGGTGATCATCAGACCAGAGACAGACATGAAGCCCTCTTTTCACTGATGCCACAGTGTTAATCGCTACACGCATTACCAATTCAGCTTACAAGAGCGATAACCCGAGGACTGAAAAAAACAATGAAGTGTGTGCATTTTTTTCTTTACTCTCCAACTTTCTTTGCATCATTGACAGTGACTTATCTGTGTCTGTGTGTGCACAGTCTCTTCACGAGTCCAGCACAAGAAGCTCCAAGATGCCGGACACAATGTGTGTAAGATTGTTCGAAAAGCTTTTCCAAAGCTCTCCTCCATCTTTTCCATCCAAAACCTCTGAAATGTAAAACCTAGTAAGGTCACACACTCATAGTGGCCAGACTACTTGAATTTGGGTCAGTAATAGCCTCTGCACTTCAGAGTGTTATTCAACCCGCTGTGTAGAAATGAGAAAACCTGCCTGCTTTGGTTTTCTTCCATCCATCAATCTGCCTGTCCAACTATCACTTTGTCTTGGAGGTGGCTTCACCCTCAGTTGCTATGTGACCGCACATGCAGCCGAGGCTGGAGCGGGCATTTCGCGATGGAGTCTGACCCCTGTCACCTGATTGCCTTTTCCAGCATGTCCAAGGAGCCCAGTTCCAACCTGGAGAGTGCCATGCAGATGCTCATAAAGACCTTCCACAAGTACTCAGGGAAGGAGGGCGACAAGTACACTCTGAGCAGGGGTGAACTGAAGGAGCTGCTACTAGAGGAGCTGGGGAGCTACTTAGGGGTAAGATGTGGCCAACACACTAATGCAGTTTTGCACAAAAAAAAAAAAAAAAGCATCACACAAGCAAAGGTATGCGCTCACAAATGCTCCAACGTGCAAGTCGGAACAGGCCTGTGCAGTGATGTATGCCCACACACACACACACACACACACAAACACACACACAACAGAGCACACATTCTTAACTCTCTCTGTGTTCCCCCCACTGACAGAGCTCCAAAGATAATGAAGCAGTCGAGAAGGTGATGAACGACTTGGACGCCAACAATGACGGGGAGGTAGACTTCACCGAGTTCATCATCCTGATGGGCGCCCTCACGGTCGCCTGCAACGACTTCTTCCTGGATGTCAAAACAGATGAAAAACCAACAGACGGAGGCGAGTCGGCGGAGAAGAAATAGTGAATCAGTGCAAGAGAATAGAGAGATGGCGGGGGGAAGAGGGGAGAAGAGAAAAGGAGGAGCAAGAGGGGGAAAGAAATGTAAATCAGGAGAGATAGAGGACAGAAGAGCGATGGATTTCTGTCTTAAGCAATTTGTAAACACTGCAGCTACACACGAGGGAAGCGGTCCAGCCGTTAGTTTGTGGGTTCACAGAGCAGGAGGGCAGGGGAGGGGAGGGAAGGGGGTGTCTTCAGCGGGAGTTGTGTTTTCCCTCTGCAACTGTTTTTCATACCACAACTTATCCGGAGCTAGTTGCGCTGTTCTTATAGCAGTGATCGACTTTCACAGACACAACAGGGTACATGTTCAGCCGCATCTTTCCACTCAAATCATGCAGCATGGTCAGTTTGTTAAGATTAGATTTTAAAGGCAACCGGAAAAGTCGGGAGGGATGTTTGCAGAAATGGATGTTGAAGCATTTCTTGCACATAAATGAATAATTTGTGAACATATATTTAAGTTACAGATTATCATATTACTGTATGTACTCAGTGTTCAGCAATAGGATATAATGTATCCCCTTTTCTTGCGCCTATTTTGTAATCTTTTTTTGGTAATAACCAACGCTTCAAGAATATTAAACATGGCATTTAATCAACTATTAACCGTTGTCCGTCTGGTTTCCTTTAACTATACAACACCAGTGGACACGTCTGGCATGAATTGCTGCACCTGGAAATCCAGTGTCAGCAAACTGAGAATGTGTGTGTGTTGGTGTGTGAGCATCCTTGTCGCCCTGTGTGTGTGTGTGTGTTTGTGTTAGTGTGCGATTGTGTATTGGGGATTCCCACAGAGTAAACTGCTCCAGCTCACACATCCTGCCAACAATATCCTGCAAGTCTTGTTCCACTAGATATAAGCTGACCCAGATGTTTGACTTGGATCTGCATAGAAAACTTCTTCAATTCTTCAAAAGAGGAAGGAGGAGGGAGGAGAGAGGGTGTGAGGGGGGAGATAATGACTGTCCATATGTGTGTGTGTGTGTGTGTGTGTGTGTGTGTGTGTGTGTGTGAATGAAGAAATTACAGCAAAAACAGGGAGTGGATCCAATGTATGAAGTACAGCAGTGAAGTATGTAACTTGGAGAGCGGTGGTATAATCACAGAGGAATGCTCAAGCTGCTGTGACTGTTAGCACACTTAGTGTCCCTCAGATCGGTAAATCAACACGTCCGCTTCCACCTCATTGGCTTTTATAGCTGCTCGTCACTTTTAAAAATGCGGCAGAGGAAGAAATGTGAGGCAGCTGAAACGCAGATCCGTTTCAACCACACTCCTGGGTGTAATTGTGCCTGAACGCTGATGAGCTTAAACGCCTCCTCTTCTTACCACTGACACCGTCAAGGAGCTGATTCTAGGCCAGCCGGTGGTTTACACTTCCTCGGCGCTCTAAAGGCGACCTCTGGTTGGTTGGTTTGAATATCCAACCTGCACAGGTAACCAATTCAAAACAGTGCGCTCAAATAGTAATCCTGTTGTGGCCTGAAGGGAAACAAACGAACTGCAGCGACTGTTAACAGCCTGCTGTCTCATTCCAAAGGGGCAATAAATCAACTGTTTTCATGTGGGACAAAAGAGGCCCGACAGCATGCTCTAAGCACCTCAGAGAAAAGGAGGTCAAATGTCAACATTTGTGATCTATTATGAGAGAGTTTTTAATGCAAGATTGAATTATTTGTTTCCTAGCTGCAGGTGGATTTTGGAAAATGGGAATTATTAGAGTGTTAAAAGTCATTGTACAACATGTCAATCATCCTGCACTATTGCAAGTAGTTAGATCATTTACTTTAGTAAAACTAACAGTATAATAAAGTCAACATATACAATGTTAAGTCTAGAAATTCTGCATTAGCAGCAAAAGGATCAAAAGTACACTGTAAAAACAGTCAAATGAGTGGTCAAATGAAAAACTTAAATGTTACTAATTCAAATTAAATGCAAAAATAATACCTTTACAGACATTTTTATTAGTGTTTTCCTAAATTATTATACCAAAACACCTCCAATAAAGTCTGCAAACATGCTCAAGATTGTTTTATTTTGAAAATCCAAAAAATGCACACACCTCTACTGATTCCAACACCGTTTTTGTTTAATTTGTTTAGATTAAAATTTAAAGTAATAATACATAACTCTGCTATTCGAGTTTTATTTCAATTTTTAAAAAATCCTCAAATAAATATTTGGGAGACAAACTGCAAAAATAACAGTAGACATGAGAGCATGGTGAGCTCCAGGAGCAATATGGTGAAAATACAAGACTCCAAAGGCTTCCTTTTTCCATTTAACATAATTAGGCCTATGTACCACCCAAAATCTACAAAGGGATGCAACATGCCTAAAAGATTCAACCTCCAGAGCAGGGCATCTCTGCAAAAAGTTTATGCATTTTGTTGGATGCAATGGGAAAAGTGTACTTAGTTTGTATCTGTAGTTACAGAATTTGAATCTAAAAATGCACAAAAATATAAAACTAATAAGATTTACCTTAAAATTGAGGAAAAAGGTTAAAGTGTTAGTACAAAAGGGCATAAACCTTTAAGTACAGAGCTACATTTTTAATTATAGATGTAGATTATTGTCATTTTATGTAAATTTGCAGGCATTGTGGTACTTTTATATACATTTTTAAACATAAAACTACTATAAAATTTCTTTTTTTTGTGATTTTCTGTCAGATATGTTTGGGGTTTTTTGTGCAGTGTACTTGTTCTGCAGTACAAGAAAGAAGTCTGGTGTTTGTCCAGTAAATTACAGGACTGTAGCTGAGGCGTACGAGCGGTGATTCAGGGTTTGACAGACGTCCTCCATGGGCTAAGCTCCAGAGCAGTTACTTAATTCTCAGTCACATGTCCTTTTCAACTGCACCGGGTCAGTCAGTGGCTCCTGCAAACAGTATCTAAGAGCACGCCTGACCTTACCGAGTGAGCCGATTCAGGCTAAAAGACAAGAGGTCCCGATGATGGATCACACATGGCAGGTGCTGCCAGTGTGAGGAGAGGAGATGAGCAACACAAAGCCGGCCCATGTCACTGGCACCGAGCCTGAAGCATCTGATAAGGACGGCAGGAACACTTCGGTTACCAACAGAGCAGGTCAAGCGACACCCAGATGTCAAGCCGCCACGTCTGTCAAACGGAGCCGGGCACGTCAAGCTGTCATGCAAGAATAAGAGTGGGCAACAATTGCACGAGAGTAGGGTGGCATACACGCATGAGGGCAAAATGAAATTATTCATTCAGGTATGCAGCAGCATCGGCGGCTCCAGCTCTGTATCATCTGATGAGTAATTCCTTTCCAGGTGGAGCTCGCTCTGTCTTGGGTAGAATTTGAGAAGGCCCGCTTTCCTCGGGTTCATGAAATCCATCTTGATAGAAGACCGCAGGGAGGCCTTATGGGTGCAGCTCGGTGCCAGAGAAGAGACAAGTGAACTACAGAGGTCTGTCACTATGGATTCATAAGGCTTTGATGGTGGAAAGCACATATATCCCCAACTTCTGCACTTAGTTACAGTCTAGGGGTCCCTTTAAGGATTTTGAATATTTCATGTTTCTTTACACTCGCACTCCACTACATTAAAGATTAAGACTCAGGATTAAAAAAACATAAGATTAAAAATACAACACAGTGTCAAAGATTAAATCAGGAGGCCCAAACTTACTGAGTATGTGGCCCACCTCAGCAGTGTGGGGTCAGGCCACCTTGTCGTATTATTGATGGATGCGTTTGCAGCTTTTCCTACAAGGAGATGTTTTTCCTCCAAACTTCTCAGAAACTTTTATCCAAATCCATCCATCTATCCTTTTTCTATACACCACTTTATCCTGTGTAGGGTCACAGGGGGGCTGTAAAACTGACTTTTTCATGCAAATAACGATTTAAAATGAAAACAACTTGTCATTTTTTATCGTTGACATCCTCATTAATATCTCACAACTTTCCAGATTCATCTTGTGACTAACTTGAGTTGCAGGGATACTTTTTCTGCACACTGAGTACTTTTGTTTTTGGTACTTTCAGTATATTTTGCTGATAATACTTGTGTATTTTTACTCAAGTATAACTATGAATGTTTTTACGGTTATATTTGTCTATTTTGCTCGAGTAAATTACACTTATGCATGTCAAACCACAGAAAACTGGTTCATTTTTTTAGTATCTAAGCAGGTAAAAGTGCCCGATAAGTCACCTGACACCAGACACCTTCTTAAAAAGGTACGTGCAAACGGTTATCCATGAGGTAACACAACATTCGTGAGAAGCCTGAAAGTAATCTGTGGTTTTAGCGTAATGAAACCTAACCTTGCGGGTGCCTTGCTTTCAAAAATTAAAGCACAAACTCGTGACACCAAAACAGGAGCAAACGGCGGCGTCCTAACTGAGAGTCAAGGAGAAGTGGCTGATATCCGAGTGAGGAAGGTAAAGGAGAACGATACGTAAGAAAAGGGATGGTATCAGGTCCCTCTCTTCTTCTCTTTTTTTCTTCTCCCTTCACATTAAGCATCCTTGACATGGGGTGTAATGATACTACTCTTACTCTTTGTCTGTTTTTAGTGCTGCATTTACCCCAGATCCACACACAGGACAAGCTGGGGTGCTCATTGCAAGTACGTGAGCCGTTTGTCCTCAACATGATCCTCGGCTAAACCTAATCTCCGCCACTAGACCTTCACCTTTTCCTGCTAACCCAGAATAATATTCTATCCCCTTTTAGACAAAATAGAGCGCTAAACTTTCCAGACAAATTACCAAACTGCTGAAACTACAATCAATCTCTGGCAGTTAAAGATTCATTATGCTCAAATAAAAAATGCCCTCATTCAGTCATTCCAGCCTCAGTGAAGAGGCTGCTTCCTCAGGGACGACGAGGCACTTTGATGCTTTGATCATCACAAAGACATCCCTCACATTTTGGCTGTTGGTGTTGTTGATTTATTAGGATCAGAGAGAGGCTCAACAGGGGATCTCCAGCAACTTTTAAATTTTTTTTTATTATAATCTGTTTTACAGTGTTTGAACAATGGGGCTCCGCATATCAAAAGACAGCGATACAAAAAATGTATAGCAGGTGTGTCTCCTCAGATTACATGTGCTCTGGAAGAAAATGATATCCCATAAAAATCTTTGACGAGAAAGTGAATGGCAGACCTCCAAGACCAGACAACATAAACCTGAGTTTGGCCTTTGATGATATAAAGACTATATTTTATGGACTTTGTAACAGATAAAAGTTACCTAAAATGATTTCCAAGCAAATTAAGATAAACACACTTTCCCAAATGCTGATGAGTTATATTTAGAATACATAAAGACACTTCAGTGAATATAAAATATTCTCACATAGCACCAGGGGGCATTGCATCCCAAGGGAGAATAGCATTACTTCTTCTCAACAGGGGCCTGAATGAGCAACATTAAAGAGACAAAACTGACATTTTCCTTCACAGTGATGTTCAAACTGTATTTGCTTCATTTTTTTTCCTTGCACTTTTATCTGTAAATGATCTTCATTTGCAGCCCCCAAAACAGACGAGACATTAGTTTGATGTTTTCTCACCACAAATCACAGGCATTTGCAGGCATTATTTCACAGATGCAGGCCGGTTTTAGCCAGAAACTGGACACAAAATGCAGCCTCAGACTGTAAAAGCCATTACTCCTTCTGAGCACATTGCATCAGGGTGAATCAGTCACTCTTCACAGTGCAGATAACACAGTGGAAACAATGTCCCTCATTCACAGTAAAATAGAGGAAATCCTCGAGGGGACAGGCGGTTTAGGGAAAACCAACAAGCATGAGGGGCGTAAATTAGAGATACACTGCAGGATACACATGAAAAAGCTAGGTTGTGTCTTTTTAAGTGGAATGATATGCTCATGTGCATTGATTTTTACCAACTTGAGTGAGAAAATTCTTTATGTTGCTGCTGCAGTGTACCAGCAAATCCACCAGAGGGGGAAATGGAGCCACAATGCTTCATAGTGAATTTCAAAAATATCCTTGTGTAGCTTTTAATATATGTGGGTGATTAAAACCTCATGTGCCCCAATCCGAGTCACATTTAATCAGTAAAAGTGCCTTGTCATCTCTACTGAGCTTGTTCACATGCAAAACAGCAGCCGGGGTGATTTGCATCAGCTGCACATCAGAGTAAAACAAAGAAAGGAAAGAGGAAGCCATCCAACGAGTGAGTCACAAACATGTTCATGATCAAATAGAAACACTAAAAGCAGCACATAAAGAAGGGTTGTACAGATAAATAATAAAGCAAGGGAAGCAGTAGAAGTACACATGGATTGAACATTTCACTGATCAGAGGTGATGTTTTTTTTTCCTCCATTCATGCCCAGAGGTGTGTTTGTTTTGTTCTACCTAAGCTGGTAGAGTCAGTGGATGCGAGGCACTGGGTGCAGCAGGGTCATGTGCTCGGCGCCGTTGAAAGGCAGACGCTGAGTGCAGTAATGATGCACCACCTCTGGGATGCTGGGGAACACACAGCTGCTCTGGTCCAGGGTGTAGCCGTTTTCTTTTGTCTGGGCGACAATGATATGAACGCAGCCCTGACTCGTCCTAAATCCAGCAGAGGAGGAGAAAGAATAGGCGACAGTTAACCAAGTTTATTCACTATTCAAAACTAATAACACAATGAAAACCAACGATGAGTTCATCTGCCTGTTAATTATGTCTGACTTCCCAACGTTAACCAAAACCCTCAACCCCCAGCACTGTCAGTGAAGATCTGTTATATTAGTCATAAGATAAGATAACATTGTTCATTGTCATTGCAGGCAAGTTACAATGAAAAATTGTATCAAGCAGCAGTCCTATAGCGCCATAGACATAAATACACCAGTCAGCCACAACATCATGTCCACTGACAGGTGAAGTGAATAACATTGATCATATTGGTACTATGTGCTGTTCTGCTGGAACATCCATGTTGATGAGACTTAGACATCCAATTGAACATTGTCCCACAACAAGCACACTCCCTCATGCAAATCGAAACCCCAAATGCCACTGGCATACCCCTGCAGGAAAATGCACCCCACCACATGGAAAAACATCAAACAATCAGGAACATGTTGAGGAACATGACAATGGCCCAACATGCTGATTTGACCTCCAAACTTCCTACACCCCATTCTGATCAAGCATCAACAGGATGCAGTGGAACAAGTTTGATTGACAGAGGCCCCACTGCACAAGCCAGAGTACCCAAAGGATCCAGTGCCAACGTCCTGGTTCCAGACCCCATAGGACACCCTGAGAGGTCCTCTTGTCCATGCCCAATGGTTCAAAGCATTTTTAAGCACATAAGGGGGACCAACACAATATTAGACAGGTGGTCATAATGTTATGCCTCATAATGTCATAATGCTGGTGTATATAAACAATACTGTAGTAAAATTAGTGACAAAAGATATTTTTAAACATCCATCTATCCATTATCTATACACCGCTTAATCCTCTGTATGGTCGCAGAGGGGCTGGAGCCTATCCCAGCCGACTCAGGCGAAGGCAGGGGACACCCTGGACAGGTCGCCAGCCCATCACAGGGCATTTTTAAACATGTAAAAGACATTCCTATTATATATTAAATAAGTGTAGACATAATCATCCCTTTCCATTCATGTCTAGAACAAGGAGAAATATGTGTTTAAAATCTATGCGTAAACTACTGACAGGAGACCACAGACCACAACTTCATCCTTGTTGGTATGTCATCAACTTATAGTTTCATTATGATAAAAATCTAAATATTTTCCTAAAACAGCTGGGCACTATAGTTTTGCAGATGTGCAGCGGATTTATACACGTTTTGTGCTCTAGTCAGTTTTTATGGAAGCAGGGTTAGGGTATATATGGGACTGACTAACAATAGCAATAAACACGAAAATCTAGTATACAAAACAAACTTTATCTAGCTTTAGATATGTGGGTAGTACTTGTTACTAATGTAAATTTATTGTTGGGTTTTAAGTTGAATTAAATGTTACATTTAACACTTTTATCTTTACGACTGGATCTATTCTATTTTAATCCTTTCATACACTACAGCTTACAATCATTTGGGTGAGGGAATTCAATAAACAATCTCTCAGCCCATGAGACACTGCCAGTGCACTTTCAGATGATACTCACTTGAGGGCGATGGAGTACTTGCTGTTGTCCGACTCGCTGTTCCTGACCAGGAAACTGGCCTCTTTGCAGGACAGCAGCTGAAACTCCGCCTCCTGGCGAGTCACACAGCCGTGGTACCAACTGAGACAGAGGAGCGGGAGACAGGGGGATTACATTTCATCTGCCATTGATCAACTAAGTGTAGAATCTCATTTTAATGCAACTCCCTTGGAAATGAGTGTTACCATTACGTAACAGTGAAATTTAATAAAAAATTCTCTGCTACAATAAGAAACAGATGCACACACTTTTTGAGATTTGAATTCCATTGAAAATACTTTGACAATTACGACATTGAATGCCTAAGTTTTATGTGTCTGCAGGAAAATCCCAACACTCGTTATTTCGCATCATTCATCTGTTGCTCTCTTAAACTATTTTTGTCAGAGATTTAGCTCAGGATTTGGATTAACCAATCTGGTCTGTCAAGGACACCAGAAGGTTCCTCACCTTTGTTTTTCCAGTGGTAGCGAGGGGTCAACGTAGCAGGCCTCGCTTTCAGGACTGGGAGTGGAGGACGGCAACATGGTCGGAGGAGAGGATCTCAGGATCTTCTGTGTCCAGCTTTTCTGCCTTAGATGCTGCTGCTGCTGCTGGGCTACTGGATGTTGTGGCTGTCTGGTGAGCGTGGGGTGAGGCGTCTCATCTTTGGCCGGCCGATCAACGCTGTCAAACTGTGCTGGAGGGAAGACGAGCGGCAACAGAAGATATAAGTAAAGAAAAAAAGACTGCTGCCTGGGTTTGAACTGGATGTTGGAGCCTCCAGTAAATAAAAAACATAAGAACACAGCACTTTGATGTTTTGGGCGAGATGTTATTCGGTATGCTGTTGGTGTGTGCAGCATATAAAATATAAATGTGAGAGCAGGCCTGACTGGTTTCTTTAAACAAATATATCTAATATTGATCTAAGGCACAGTACAGGCAAGGTTGATACTGTATTGAGTAAACACTGGTTACTACTCCAGCAAAACCAGTACCAAAATTCAATGAGGAGTAAAAGTTTTGCTATTTGAGGTGATGACAAAAACTATTAACAGTTGAAAAATGAAGGAAATTCAGTTTGCCTGTGCTCAGCTTCTTTTCATATACATCGATCAGGCATAACATTATGATTACCTGCCTAATATTGTGTTGGTCCCCCTTATGTGCTCAAAAATGCGCTGAACCATTGGTCATGGACAAAAGGACCTCTCAGGGTGTCCTATGGGGTCTGGAACCAGGACTCTGGCACTGGATCCTTTGGGTGCTCTGGCTTGTGCAGTGGGGCCTCTGTCAATCAAACTTGTTCCACTGCATCCTGTTGATGCTTGATCAGAATGGGGTGTAGGAAGTTTGGAGGTCAGATCAACATGTTGAGCCATTGTCATGTTCCTCAACATGTTCCTGATTGTTTGATGTTTTTTCCATGTGGTGGGGTGCATTTTCCTGTGGGGGTAGTCCAGTGACATTGGGGGTTTCTATTTGCATGAGGGAGTGTGCTTGTTGTGGGACAGTAATTATCTGGGTGTCTAAGTCTCATCAACACAGATGCAAAAATCCAAGGTTTTCCATCAGAACAGCACATAGTACCAATATGATCAATGATATTTACTTCACCTGTCAGTGGTCAGAATGTAGTGGCTGATCGGTGTATATCGTTGTACGTGCACAAACTTTTACCAAACTCTGCCGTACCTGATAGAGTTCTAACAATATGCTCCTTCTTCCACTCCCAGGGCAGCTCGTACTCAGTGGAGGGTCGAGGATCCAGCTCAGGCCTTGTTATTACTATCTTGTCACTGTCGCCGCTTCCCTCGTATGGGATGTCATAAATCTGTAAGGGAACAGGCTGACCATCCTCCATCGTTCCCTCGTTGCCCTCCATCAACATGCACACCTTCAGCAGGTCCTTAGATCCCCGACGTCGGATCTCTGTCAGGTAGAAAACAAAGGACTAAAGAACTACACCAGTGAACACTGAGGAGTCTGGGCAAGAGACTGAAAAAACAATGAAAGCAGTCAGTCATGGAGGCTCTTGATATTTATTGTTTCTATTTGGCATTGATGCTATAAATGTCAATCATCCATTAATAAATGCTAAATAAGTGTGTGTGTCCATATAGTGTGTTCCTCTGTAACAGAAAAGGTTTCTCGCTCACATAATTTCTTCAAAGTTCAAATTTCTACACTCTTTTCTTCTCTCTCCTTGTTGAGAACTTGGGTGCTGGGGCTTAGAGAAAAGCTCAGTCTAAGTTGCAAACACACAGATTTTGGTCCACAACATCAGTCAAAGGGATTTTTCAGTCTGGCTGCACCAAGTCCTCCTTATAAAATGTTAGTAAATGCTTTAAAAAGCCGTTGGTTCTAACACGTTCCCCATGAGAATGTGGCTATGGCTGATGTTAAATCATAATGAATGAGTCATTTCCTCCAGGTTCATTAGTCACTTTCCTGCTGTCATCTGGAATCCGGTGCTGCTGGAGTATTAATGCATTTTAACTGGTTAAGGTGGGGCTGCAAGAAAAAAAAAAGGTCCCAGTGCAGTAAAAGTAAATCGTACAGTGTTATTTCACAGATTTTTGCACGTGAGGCTTAACAGATTTACACAGTTTTATCATTCAGCCTTCTCCTTTTATGCACCTTTCTACAGTTCTAATGTTCTTTTTTAAATCAGTTTCTGTTTGGATGATAATCATAGAGGACAGAGAACTTGTATTTTCACAATGAAACTCATTTAATCTGTTTTTAAGACAATAAATGAGTGATGATGTATCTTAGATGGTTTATTATCCTGTTGTTCTTTGCACCTTTATTGTAAATACCAGCAACTTTGGCACCATATTTCTTCAACCAGCACAATTTGCATGATGATTGAACGTTCTTTTGTACACTGTTCTTTTTTAATCTTTCTTGAATGGGACATGTGTTTGCTGCTAGATACCTTTAATTTCTATCTTCTATCTATCTTTCTATATTGTATTTTATGACAGTATTCCCTGTAAAAATCTCAATTAATGAACAAATTGGGTCAAGAACACTAATGGTGAGAGTCAAAAGGTCAGTTTAGATGCTCTTATAGGAAATGCATTGATGCATGGCTAAAATGGATTTATCCTTATATCAGCAGCAGCTTCATATTTAAACCAGGCTGTCTCAAATACTGAATTTCCATTTATCAGAAGTGGGGAAGTCATCGTTTTATTTTTATGTTAAATTAACAAATTATTTCAGGATTTCCTACAGTTCTTCACAGCATGACTGTAACTGTTGTTTAAGTCATCACTGACTCATTCAAATGAGCACAAAAAACAAGGATCAAGAAAGAAGGGTGTTAATCTTGACCAGGCAGTCTTTTTTTGAATCAGTTTTAAGCAACACTGATGATTCCTCTTTGAATCATACTAAAACAATGGACACTGATATATAGAGTAACTGATGTCAGCTGCTATGTAGAGCGTTAATAATGATTCTGCCCTCCTCGAGGAGTCACAGTGACATCAGACTCTTGCTGACTTCCTCAGTATGATTTAAGTCTCGTAAATTAACTCAGTCGTACCGTCACATCCTCCGCAGACTTCTCAGAGGAGACCTGGAAGTAGCACGGCCACTTGCTGGAGTAAAACCTACTCGACAGCGCTGCAATAAAGCATTTTCACATTCACAGCAGGCTATTGTGTAACCCCTTCAGTTAAAACAATGGCCTGATGGAAGGAAAGGTCAGGAGGGCATGTGATTGGACGACGGGCCACCAGTCTTCCTTGACGCTGGGAAGTTTTGATTAATGGCCAGGCAGGTCCATATAGGGGTTTACACAGAGCTGTGTCCGAGATACAGGAGGGGGGCTGAGCAGTGAGGGCAAACTTCCTTTTTAGAGAATAGTACCAGGAAACAGAGACAGGAAAGAGGAAGCAGGGACGGGAAACTGCACCCATTGTCCAAATGCACCACAGTTGCTGCAGCAACCCCATGGGGCACCGGGAGCACTACAGGAGTGAGTTCATGTTCTCACTGCTCTGCCTGGAGAAAACCAAAATCCTGTCATTCACACTAACTTCTTAACTTGCGTCTGATGCTCACCTGCCAGCCACAGGTGAGGGAGTTAAAAGTGTTTTCACCTGTGATCATCTGCTGTGCGTCGTAAGGCTCCATGTAGCCGTCATTCTCCCCAACCCTCTCTGCCTCCCTTTGCTCTCTGGTCTTTTGTGCATCAAACGGATCTGCATAGTCCTCAAGGATGATCACCTGCATCAAAAAAATACAGGGAAATCAGGATTTAATCAGATACTTTAGAGCTCTCAGAGCGACACCAAATAAAGGGCAAGAGGGAAGAAAACCAAAGAATTCCCAAACAGTGGTACTAGTCTCAAATATCTGTGGAGAGACTGTGGTTTGGCTAAGCTAATTTTTTTTTTAAAAATGAGGAGAAACTCCATGTATTTGTGTTTATGTGAAAATAAAGCACACATATAGGAACATTTAAGTGATCCTGGTCTTCCTGTACATGTATAATGAGCAATCACCATTCAGTAAACTACTGCACAGGACACAGAAGCAGCATGAAAAGTAGTTAGCAAGTGAGCAGATAAGCCTAAACTGAACTGGACAGCTTCTGCAACTTTAAATGTTATTAATCAAACTTGTTATAACAGAAAAAAAGATAAAATGTCATCTAGTTTGAAATAGGCTTCTATTTTAACTATTTCTTGATTATTTTGTCTATAAAATTACAAAAGATTTTGACAAATATCCATTACATTCTACCACAGCCCAATACGGCGTCTTGTTTGTCCAAAACCCAAAGACATTCGGGTTAAGATAACATCTGAGAAAAGAAAGAGGCAGCAGATCGTCTCGTTTGAAGAGCTGGAAACACCAAATGTTCAGCATTTTCCATTTAATTTTTGATTAATCGTCTCAGTTCCCCCCCGAGGGCTGCAGGAGAACATCACACAAACAGGGTATTAAATGAACTGCAGTCAACAAGCAGACAGGCTTCAGCGCATTAGAAGAGTTATTTCATTTTGCATTTTGTCTTCAGATAGGTGGAGGACTTCATTGTAAAGTGTCTTCACATTCTGTTCGATCAGTCGTGCCTGACTGTCTTGTAACCTTAACAGTGACCTATCATTTCTTGTTTACTTTACAAGCCTTTCGACAACAGACAATAGCAGGCTGTAGTCACTTCCAGTTTGCATTGCTGTGCCTTTGTGAATGAATAAAGTGTGAAAATCAGCTTTACAAGCATAAATGAGCATAACGTTGAAGTGTTAAGCTTAGAATGGTCAATGAAACACAAAACATGAGGTTATTTCTGTGGCAAAAACATAATATTCCTCATTGAAACATGTTAAAACTAAAAATATAACACTGGAACTCGACTGGGGAGTTGCTACAAACTTGAATTTGAGGTTGAAAACTCCCTTTCTGAAATATAAAACTTCCATTTTATTCGTCCCCTCTTTTATCCGCCTTTTTTTCTCACCATCACTCCACTGTCACCTCCTTTTTTTTCAAAGCTGAGCTGGAGGGGACTTGGGTTAGCGCCCGAGTGTCAAATAGCACCATGCTTTTTTATAACATGATAGCCATCACCAGGGGGGCCGAATGCAGAGAAAGAGAGGGAAGGGCTGAGAACGCCGAGCCAGATTACAGGCAGGAAGAGGAGGAAGGTGAAGGCCTTGCGTCTGACCACAGCTTTGTATTTGAGGTGGGGAAGATGGGCGTGAGGGCGAGGGGGAGAGGAACAGAAAGAGAGATAGAAAAGGCAGACTGGGAGGAAACAATGGAGAGCAGAGACAAAGGGGGGGAAGGAGGGGGGGACAAAACAATAATATCAATTTTCAGAGCTTGGACTGGATTCTGGCGACTTCATTTCCTCGACTTTTCGTGTTTTGTTTTTTTGCTGGAGTGGAGTTTGTAGTAGTAATGCTAAAGATGCCAGATTAGACAACAAACCCACAAGTCATTCAGCAACGATGGAAGAAGCATTAGCATGTTTTTCTGAAGTAATGGCAGCAATAATTAACAGTGCTATCTCAAAAATGACACAATTATTAACAAAATAAATGTAATTATTGGACAGAGCAATGACCTTAGTTACAGATATTATAGTTTAGATTATTGGGATATTAATGTATTAACACATTAGCAGGAAGTTGATGTTTTACTGTTAAAATTCGAGCTAATTAAACCTACTTTATGCTGTTTTATCACTGGAATTTTTTGACCCATCAAAGGTTTTCTGTGAGAAATCTTTCTCTGAAAAGCAACTATAACTATATTCTAGTACATTCTATGTAGTAGCCTACTGTAGAAGTGGTATAGCAGTTTAAGGATATAGTAATTCTAAGTGTAAAATTAACAATATAAAAGTAACTCCCATTTGAAATTAAAAAATAAATAAATAAATATGTTGTTGTTGTTTGTTTTTAAAACTTTGTGACTTTCCACCACCATAACCAGAAAAACTAACCCACTCAAATAAGCCAACAGCTGTATAATAGTTACTGGCAACAGATCACAATTAAAGTCTTGTTAATTTCAATATTTTCAAAATAAGAGTCACAGTAAAGCTACTTTATTAGAAAAAAAAAAACTTTTAGCATCTATAAGAGCAAAAAATATGAGTAATTAGAAAATAAAGTGATTTTTACTTGCCTGATGTGACTCACAACTCTATCCATAACATCTGGATATTACAGGTGGAGTCTGTGTTAAAGTGATGGTTGTAACTCACCGTTTCTGTTTTGCTCTGGGCCGGTTTCTCAGCTTCCGGTACCACTTGACCGGTGATGGTACCGCTGTTGAAGTTGGGGCTCTTGTCCTGCTTGTCCACCCGGATCAGCCGGCTGATGTAGGCATTGGCGGATGGAGAACTCTTCAGGGGTCGGTGCTGCTCCTCGAACACCGGCTCCGCTTTGGAGTTCTTACGACTTTTCCCAGACAGGAGGTTGTCCCAAACTTTTCCATCTTTCGGGGAAGTTACTTTGCCCAACTCTGCAGCCGAGTTCTTTCGGTTCCTCCCGGACAGGAGCGATCCAACACCTCCTCCACCTCCACCTCCTCCCGTATCAGTGGAGGAGTTCTTGCGCTGGCCCGGTTTGGAGGCCGGCGTTTTGGACACCAGTCCGGCCTTGTTGGATCTCGGCTGGGAGCCCGACTCGGAGGCTGAGCGGATCCTGTCGGTACCGTTCTTCAGGTTCATGGGGAACTCCTTGAACCACTTTGCCATGTTGGACACCGGTGAAGCTGTGCGGCTGCTCCGACACCCTCCAGCTCCATACACCCCAGAGACGCACCTTTTAGAAACCACTGCCTTTCTAACAAAAGATTTCCGCTGCTTTATTCTAGGAGGCAGCCTGTGCTGACAGGATCTCCACACCTCCGTTTAAAGCATGTCATAAATACTTTCTACAAACTCTGTGGCTCTGTTCTTAGGGGCTAATTTAAAACAAACCATCCCTATTTTGCAATGGAACAAAATAACAAACACTTTATCCCATTTGTGATTTTTCTTACACCTGCCCCTGCTCAAGTTTATTCCCTTTGGATGAAGAGGTGTCTCCGGAGTGGGATGATCCTAAAAAAGGTAAAGTTTTTCTTGCTTCTGATTTGTGCTCCCATTCCCACAGTGGCTTATCTGTCTTCTATAACAAGCGTCCACTGCCGCACCGAGGCTGCTGACTGCGCCTGGAGGATACAGGGGAGGGGGGTATGTGGAGCTGGGAGAGGGGAGGCAGGACCTGGTGGGCGGTGATAAGCCTCGAACTGTGGACACTATGGCCAGTTAGTGAGTTCAGAATTCAAACTTAGACTTACCTATGACCAGATAACCCACCAAGGATATATTATTCTTATAGCCCTAATTAATAAGGCCCTTGAGATTACCTGGCTAAGATAACACACCATTACAAAGTTACAAAAGATCACAAAAATCAAGCATCCAAATGACATTGGAAAATATACTACTTAGATCATGGACCTTTAGTGTTTCCTGAAGCTTTTTCCATGACCAGGGAGCAAAATAAAGCAAATTGTGATGAGCTGGACTTAAACCAACTGTTGGTAAATGATAGAAATTAGGCATATAAGAAGGTAGTTAAAACAATATTACTCTGTAGACAAAAATATACCACTGCTGCTGTCTGCTTAGACCTAATGAAGGTCAAGAAACCAGATTATACAGTACATAGTGAGGTATACTGGACAATGAACTGAATATATAAATGTCCAGTTATTCAGTATATAATATATAACAATAACTTAGAAATATAGACCAATCTGAGAGCAGAAATCACTATATAGGCCTCCTTTCTTACTGGGATTTTATTACATTTGCCTATGCTCTGATGCATTTTATAATAAGCCATTTGTGCCCAGTGGTAGCCTACATTCATTCATACAAACTTTTTTTTAAAATTGCAAATGGCGACTTAAATTGAAGTTGACAGTTCTATTAATATTTTGATGATGGATATTAATTCAATATTAATCATAATGTTGCCTGATAATGTGTTTAATTGGCTGTCTAATTGATGTCCACCACTTCTTTAATTGTATGGGGCATCATTGGGAAATGGTCCGTTCTGAGCCGCTCCACATCTGCGAGTCAAAGGTGTGATATTATTTTTTACAAGTTAAGAAAATACGGTTGGTGATAGCGACTGTAATAGATCTTCGAAGTGTAGTTTTACAGTTTTATATTCAATGTAATACAACCAGTATTTAGCGTTATTTAAAACAAAATACTTTAAATAGTTTTTACGGATACCTTTCGACACCCCCGTTTTGGAGACGACATGTAGCCTTCCATGGTGCGCGATACTCCTGCTTATCCCTCTTTGTCCGGTGGCGACAGAAGGCCATGATAATTATGGCAAAATTTGCGTTTTTGAATGAATTATAGTTGAATGGTGGATCAACAAGCATACACCGTGTGAGGACCGGTTTGCTGGCAATGACACACCAGAGAGTTTCAATTTAAAGGACAGCCGAGCAAGCAACGGAGAAAGGGTACAGTTTGCTTCCAAGACAGTCTGCAAGATGGCTAGTGGCATGCTAACGTTAGCTAGCAAGCTAATGTTAGCATAGTAAACAACAGTTTTTCAAAACGTGATCGATTGCTTGATGTCATTACTGCTGTGATAAGTGAAATTAGGTGCATATTTTTCACCTCTGGATGTAGAAAGGTAAATCACAGTGTCGGATTAATGTTCCAGTGTTGCGGCTACTGGGTGAAATCTCAACGCTGCTAGCTAGCCACATTGAGTAGCGTGGCTAGCTGGTTAGCCAAGGTAGTAACTAGCTTGCGTTTGCTAGCTGGTCGAGTTCTTAGCCACACATCTGTAAGTGATCACTTAAGAAAGGGAGGGGGTGCTCTCTAACTTGCTTGTACTGGCAGTCAAGCCAGGTAGCAAGCGACCAGTTTCACTCAGCTAGCAGAAACTGGCTTGCAACAAGACGAACTTGTGCTAAATAACCTGCTCAGTTTTACCTCACGTTTATTTGGTGACCAAATCCCGGCGTGACAGACACCGTGGCCAAAGATTTGCAGCTGGAAAGGACTTTGCAGACCTGGGCCGGCGTTGTAACCTAATCTAGTTAGTTAATGCTCTAATGCTAACAATTCTAGCGTTTCTGACATGACCTGAAGGCAGATTTCCACCTAGTCGGCATTTAGCCTTCAAGACGTCGTCATTTTTAACTTTTTTTTTCTTGCATATGAACGGTGATATGCCACTTCACCGACAGTCATATTAGCTAATGGCTGCCGAATCGGGGAGACTACTGGCGGGACAAGGAAAACGAAGCAAAGGTAGGAATTAATTTCACCCATCTCCCAATCAGATCGGAATCATCCATTACTGCGCTGCAATGGGCTGCACTGGTGCTGTTAGCAAATCCCTTCTCGCCTCCCCATATGTAAACTTCACGACTGTCTCCGGTGGTGGCTGTTTCTCACAGAGTGGATCTGTGAACGGGGTTCATGTCTATCTTGCTATCAATGTACCTTCAATTCCGTTTCCTCGTTCTCATGTCTTCGTCTTCTCCTGTCTCCCTCATTGACCTTACCTCTTCTGCCTCTGTTTGCGGCCTCTCTCCCTCTTGCCTGGGTCATTTGGTCTGCCTGGGTCATTTGCGATTCAAGGCTTCATAACCTTGGTGATGATAACGCCTGGATGTTCAGCATCTTGTCCTCATGCCAGTCTATGTCCCATCATTGAATCCATCTCAACTGTTGGACTTGAAAAAGAGGCCCTAGGTCTAAAGCTGCTCCACTCTGTCACTAAGGGGTATTGGCCAATCCAAATGTAATGCTGCACCTGATTGGTGGTGGACCAATAGCATGAAACACTGAGGCTGTCTTTTGTTGTTACTTATATTATATTTCCCTTTTCTCCCCCCTTTTCCTCCATATTTTACTGTTTCAGCTTCACAGATGAAGAGCCCGGAGAAGAAGAAGGCGAGGAAATCCACAACTCAGGTAATGAAAACTTGATTACCTCTATGCATAAAAGAAACATTTTTCTCAGTAAACAAGTTGATGTCAAAATTGAAAGTTTAACAAAAAGCACTAAAAAAACTCTCTACTGACTTCTGTTTTGTTTTAGGCGGCGGGGTTCTCCCACCTCACCGAGTTTGCCCCCCCTCCAACCCCCATGGTGGACCATCTGGTCGCCTCCAACCCATTCGACGATGACTTTGGGCCCCCATCCAGACCAAGTGGGGCAGGTGGGCCAGGCGGTGCTCCATTTCTTCCCAGCCCAGGTGCCGGTGGTGGAGGTGGGTATGGAGGGGGAGGCAGAATGGGTGGAGGCATGAACTTCATGGGAGGCCCTGGAGGGCCAGGCGGCGGTCAGCCCGTACGGAGGCCACCATTTGGACCCCCAGCCAACGCTGGACCCCACCACCAGCTAGGCTTTGGAGGAATGCCTGGCTTTGGAGGTGGTGGTGGAGGCGGCGGTGGTGGTGGTGGAGGTGGAGGAGGTGGTGGATTCCCTCCTGGTGGCCCTTCTCAGTTCAACATGCCACCAAGTTTCAGTCCACCCATGCATCCTGGGCCAGGATTCAATCCCATGTTGTCTCCAGGAGGTATGGGAGGTCCCGGAGGAGGGGGACCCCCCCACCCTCGGTTTGGCATACCTCCACAGCAGCAGCATGGACAGGGTGGGCACCCATTCAACAGTCCTCCGTTACCTGGTGGTGGAGGCCCAAGAGGGCCGTTGCCTCCCATGGGAGGAGGCATGGGTCCGGGGATGAACATGATGGGTGGTGGCCCCGGTGGCAACATGGTGGGAGGGTTGCCAGGCATGCCTCCTCAAGGACAGTTCCCTCCCTCACAAGATGGCCCCTACCCCGGCCCCAGTCCGCCAGGGCCAGGCAACGAAGATGGAAAGAACTTTGGCGGAGGAGGGCCACCGCCTGGGCCTCCGCAGCAACAACAGCAGCAGCAGCAGCAGCAGCAGCTTAACCTAAATCCTAATGGCCCTCCGCCTAATAACACCACTCCTGGCCCCCCTCCTAACTCTGGGCCGCCACAGCCAGGTGGAGGCTTCCCCGGCCACCCTGACGTCCAGCAACCCAATGCCAACACACCTGGTCAGCCTCCATCAGCACCACCGCAGCCTAACCCCAACTCTTCTCCGACTGGTCCTCTGAATGGATCAGGCCAGCCCCAGCATCCACCACCCAGCCAGCTACAGCCCCCCAGCAACACAAACACCCCCAACTCTAACAACTCTACCCAGCAGCAGCAGCAACAATCCACTCCACCTAACTCTGCACAAGGCTCCACCCCTTACAACCAACAGAACAACACTCCTGGTGCCGGTGGTCCCATGTCTAACGCTGCCACCAATTCTGGTCAGAACAACATGACCAACAACAACGGAGGCAACACCCCCGGCAGCAACCCCAATCCCCCTTCTAACTCCACCTCAACTCCCAACACCCAGTCTCCACTGCCTCCTGGCCCTGCTGCACCCTCAACCGGGCCTGGGTCTGGCCCTGGAAAACTCGGTGGCCCTGGGATGGTCTTCCCTTGTGGCCTCTGTATGGCGGAGGTGCACGACGACCAGGACGCCATACTTTGCGAGGCGTCCTGTCAACGCTGGTTCCACCGGGACTGCACAGGCCTGACAGAACCGGCGTATGGGCTGCTGACTCGAGAGAGCGCTGCTGTTTGGGCTTGTGACTTCTGCATCAAGACCAAGGACATCCAGGCGGTGTTTGTGCGCCAAGGATTAGGCCAGCTGGTGGCAGCTAATGAGAGTTGAGGAGCGTATGAGGAAGAGCAGCATTGAGGTGTGGCGCGTACGGACAAATAGACTCTGACCTAACTGAGTGACCTGTGTGTCATGTGAGCTACTTGCCCAACTTTGTCTTGACTAGCCCTTTACTTGTTCACTACACAGAGAAACACGCTCATTGACTTTCATGCTTATATATAGCACTTTGAGTGACTCTAGGCAAATGATCCCTCCCCCTCTCCCAATAGGAGTCAAACGATGAATGTTAAACTACACAGTCCTTCAGATATCTAGCCTGCCAACCAGCAAAGCACTGACACCAACACACTACCTCACACAGTTTGACTGACTGGCACGGAAGCTCCCGCACTGACTGACTGTGATTGACTCGCTACACTCATGTATCACGTGTGTATGATGATATTTCACATCGTTGAAATATTTCCTTGAGATTAAACGAAAGAAAAATTTAAATTCGGAAAAAAAATCCAAAGACTACCTTAAAGAGTCTCATTCATTGATTTACAGCTTCATGTGCTACCACAATGCTTCAGTCTAGCACTGCCCTGTCATATTGTTACTGCAAGCAAAAGGAAATGAAAAAATACGTCACTATTTTGCAATCTAGAAATCTCGGTATCAAATGTATTGTGAAACGTAAATGCCAGGTGGGCTAAGAATCAACTTTAAGTTCTTTTTACAATTCCTGCATCTCCACACATGCATACACACACACACACACACACACACTTTGACTCTTGTATGATTTTGTACCCAGTGCTGATTAATCCAAAGGAGACACAGGCTGAGATTTCATCCACACCTCACAGAGAGGATCTTACCCCCGAAACAGTTGTAAATATCGGGACAAAACCTTTGTCTGGAACTTCCATCTGTCGTGAACATGCCGCAGAGTCAACCAATGAACAAAATGATGAGTTGAACCTATGTGTCTTGGTTGTATACAGTATGACGTTTTGGTTTTTATACAGTACATTTGAGTCCACCATTTCTTTTTATTTCTGCAGAATTGTGAAATCAGTGCTTTTGGATGGTGTTGGCATAGCAAGTAGTGACATCATGTCATATCAGATGTGCATAGTCCTTTTTAAAAAAGACAAAAAAATAACAGAAAAAACTGGGGAGGGGGGTGCATGTGAACCAATGCAGTAACTGTCTGATCTGTTGATGTTTATATTCTGGTTTCTGCACCGCAAGAGACCTTGAAGTAGACCAAATAACTAAAGAGCGAAAAAATACCCTTTTTTTCCACATTTCTGTCACGATATGAGGTGTTTATAACTATTCTTCCTTCTCTCTTTCCTTATTTTTCTTTACTCAACGTCCGAGTTGCCTTTCTTTTCTTGCTCTCAGCTGTTCTTTTTCATTTTGTACTGGTATTCGTGCTGTGCTCTTGCTCTGCTCTGGTGCCTCCTGGTGGAACCCGGAGGAACCAGTGAGTCCCACGCCGGGTGGGTAAGGGAAAGGTACTGAACTCTGAAGTAAAAACAGATTTTTTTTGTACTTGTCCATGTCTGTTTTTATTCCCATTTTTTAAGATTTGTTTGCTAATCGTTGTATTAAAACGAGGGTTGGAAAACCCATTGAAACAGATGTAATTTCTTTGTCACAGTGCTCAGAGTTATAGGAAAAGACATCCTTTAGTTAACTTGATTTATTGTGGAATTCTTCATATGCGATCATGTTGAATTGCCATCAGGATGATTTTCTTTTTTGCTGATTTTATATTAATTTAAAGAAAGACTTTTTGCAGGTTATTTTGTGAAGCTTTTATCAGTCTAGTGGACAAAAGTATTCATAATTTGTCACTAATTGGTAAGATTCCTTGTAGTCTTTTGGTCCTAATTAGCATAGTTCTTTCCTGGAAACTTCCAAAAAACATTAGGCAATTATTTGCACATTTAAAATATTCTGTGAGAGTCTTGACAACGCGTAAACATTCTCACAGAAGCTGATTTGCATTGCATTTCTTGTGCATGTCTCTTAAGTTTTGACACATGAATGATTCCTCCATTTATCTTAACACAGTTCTACACAATGATGGGCCTGTTGAGAGTGTAGAGATACGATGATTAATCACATGGAAAACAACAAAATAGAACAGCTGAGTGAATTGCTGTCAGGTGCCCTTCAAGTAAACGTCTGGAGTGTAAACAAGATTTTAGATGCAGTTTTCATAGTCACAGTTTTAATGAGACTAAGCTACTGTGTGCAAATGGAGAAAGTCAACGATCATGTTAACTGACTTTTTTGTGTTGATATTTAATGAGTTGTGGAAAGTACATTTGCTTAAGTACACTTATGAGTTACTTGTGCTTTATTGTTGTACTTAACTACAGTGCAGTGGCAAAGATTGTACTCTGTACTCTATTTTTATTTAATAACTTTAATTACTTTGCAACTTGAGTTTAATAATACAAAGTATGGTAAAGAATTGAACTATGTTGTGGTATCATAAAGTTCTATTGATCCCAAGCTACGCAGCAGATAAACTATGTAAAACTATATGAGGTAGTTGAAGTTGAAGTGATGAACACAACCGTAAATATAATCCAACAATAGGCCTTAATTTTTTACGTTTGGTACTTTAAATATGTATTCATGCCAATACTTCTGCACTTTTACTTAAGCAGTTCTGTTAGTACCAGCAGGGTATTTGTACTTTTACTCAAATACTAGATCTGAGTACTTTTCCCACCACTGTACTTAGTTAGTTTTACCTCAACAGTGATAATGGTTTCTCCTGACTAGTGCTGGAATTGATGATGATGATAACATTTCAACATGAAGCAGATATTTAAAATGTAGGTAATGAATCAATGCAAAACAAGCACCAAATACATGAAAAAAACACACAATAAATATCCACAAATCGGGCCAACACAGTAAAAAATATATCAAGAAATAAGTTTAATAGACAAGAACAAATAGAATGGAATAATGGGATAGAATACAAATGCTTTATTGATTCCCAAGGGAAAATACTGAAAGTAAAGTGACCACCATAATTAAAAAAAAAAAAACTAAGATAAAAAATGCACAATAAAGTGTAAAATATGCCATGACTAAAAACCAATACGTGTCTAATGCTGACAGTAAAATAAACAGTGAATGAGGAAACTAACATCCTGTAAACAGCAGTGCAACATGTGCAAGTAATGCAATGACATGTAGTGAGCACAATAAAGCCAGTTAAGAGTAAAGACTCGTGACAAAATGAAAGAATTTCAGAAATATTTTAAGGCATTTCAAACATTTTCAAAGTGATAACAGAAATGATTCCTTATTACCACCTCAGAAATAGGTCACACTTCCCTGCTGCCTTCTATTGACCCCTTTGGAGATGAAACTGAGCCCCGCAGCAGGCGCCGCCCCCCGGGGATCCTCCCACCAATGGAGTCGGTGCTGAGGCGGGACGACGAATCACCGCCGTGCAGGCAACAGGTTGCTCCGGTGGCGGAGGGAGAATTTACGGATGTCCTTACTTCATTCAGTAACATCTTCTCATCCCATCAGCGCTGAACAGAGCTGCTGCTGTTGCTGCTGGACGGACGCATGCTGGACCTCTGACCGGGGATCTGGATCACCTCTGCAGGTACAATAACCAGACACTGTAGTGGGAGCTTTTACACAGCTGCTGCTCACTGTGTAATTATGGGATTGTGGGTGTAGAAGTGGGTGAAAGTATCGCTGGAAAAGCCTGAGCGGGCGTTTTAAGGCGACAGCACATTTGGATACGCGGAGATGGACACCTGTGGCTTTGTGATCAGATCCAACCGCCCTCTTCTCGAGCTTTTCCTGCTCATGGTAACACAAATATGAGAGGAAGAAGCCTTTTTGTTGGTGTTTTCAAAGGCTCTATAGGATGCAGATCTCCGTGTTTGTGTGTGTGTGTGTGTGTGCGCGTGTATAATTGGATCTGACTGCGCTGCGTAAAGAGGATATGAGAGGTTATTACAGCAGCTTCAAATAGGATGGGAGGCAGGTGCGCTGCTGCTGCTGCTTGTTTGTTTGTCTTGTTGCTCCGGACCGCGGTCCCGGAAGGCTTCCCGGTAAACAGACCGGTGGTTTCGACGTGCACCGATACTGACTGACCGGATAAGTGGGTGTGACGCAATTAATCCCGACCGGAGCAGACAGGTGCGTAAAGGAAAGACTTTTACAGTTTCTCCGATCCAAAGCAGCGTTGTTTTTACGCACTGGCACATATTCTTTAAATTCAGAGTAAATGATCTCAAATCTCTCAGTGAGACACAGCAAGCTTTATGTTGCTTATATATAAAGTCAGACCAGCCTCTTGTTATCCCCTCATGTCCTTGTCAGCATCATATTCTAGTTTCCAGTTTACCAGCTCTTGGTATTCAGATGGTGTCCCCTCATTGAGATTTAAAATAAATTGCTCCAGAAATAGTCCCTCAAAACAGCTCAAACTGATGCTTGAGGCCACACTTTGAGCTGTTTGGGTAAACATGTGCCTTTCTTTTAATGAGGGACATGTTGTTGCTATTTTAGACAAGTCCAACCTGCCCCTGCTTCTACCGCACAACCCATAACACTGACAACTGGGTTAGTTTGGTGTGGAAGGTGTGGTTTCTATGCTCTAGAAAATTTACTGCTTCGGGTATTTAAAAGGGCTCAGTTATTCATTGTGATTCATTTGCTCTCATGCCAGCGTGTGTGCTCAGTGGTTTTACTGACATTCTGTTCTGTTTTTATAAGGAAATTATATTTAAAACCTAACAAAAGTAGTTGATTTAGGCTTTCAAGCACAGTACTTATGCATTGTCTCGGGCTGATTGTTTTCATTATTTATTAATGCATTAATGATCTGTTTATCAAGCAAAATGACATAAAATGGTGAAAAATACATACTCTTGCAAGCATTTTGATTTGTTTAGCCAACAGTGCCAAACTCAGTGATGTCAAATTGACACCACAAACAGAGAAAGCAGAACATTTCCCATTAGAGTTAGTTTTTACTTGAAGAAAAAAACAGTTTCCCACTACTCCTCTGTTTATTCATTACTCATCTAGTGAAGGGTTTGACTTGTGTGTTAGAGCTGCAACTGTTATTTTCATTGCCAATTAACCTTTCGATTATTTTCTCAATTAATCGACTAGTTGTTTGGCATGTAAAATGTCAGAAAATGGGGGAAAATGTTCACCAGTTTTGCCCACAACCCAAAAATAATCTGTTCACTGTCACAGAGGAGGAAAGAAAGCTGAAAATATTCAAATTCAAGAAGCTGGAATCAAAGAAGTTCAACTTTTTTTGTTGTTGTTATCAAACCGATTATCCAAATAGTTGGTGACGAATGTAAGATGTAACAACTAATTGACTGATCAATGCAGCTCTACCTGTGAGATCCTTATTATATATAGGCATGGGATAAAAGATTTCAACCACATCACTTGATCTCACGGTATCAAAGCCGCTCATCCTCTTGTTCAGATACCTCGGGGCGAGAGAAACTGTGAGAGAAAGTTTAAGATCAGACGAAGCAGTGAGAAGAAGAGGAGGGTGCAAGAAGCAGAGGGGAAACGAGAAGTGCCTGCTGGGTAAGAAGAGCTGGACCGGCGACGGCTGATGGGCCAGTTTGGTGACATTCCCGTTTCTATTGACACAGCCATTCCTCGTGACAAGCCACAGAGAAAGAGGAGGTGAAGCAGTTGTCATTAAACAGAGCTCAGCTACCAGTCGCTGCACAACACACTGAGCCTTTGTTAGAAATCTGTATTTACCCAAGGAGCATATTTACACCTGGGAGCTTCCAGTGAGAGCAGCAGCTTCACCACAACGACACAGACATCACATTGTCTTCAAACCAGCACAGATTTGCTAACACAACTCAACCTTCAGACATTGTTGTGATGTGGAACATGCTCTGCAAACCTGGTTGCCTAGTGTTACGTTAGGACAAGAGAATTAATTTCTTTCCCACTGTATTTTTGGTCTACGGTTTTGTCGTCTTTTTAATTAGTCTCTTCACTTCTTATTTACTGCCTATGTGGACAGTTTTCCGCATGTGCCGGCTTTACAGTTGATGCTGCCCTAGTTCTCGGTTTTCCTCTTAATCTGTCCTTATTATACAAATGCAAACCACGCGCAATGCTGAAAGGGAACGTTTGGAATCCTAAGAATGTTTTTAGGAAACACAAAGTCTGACTTTGATCCACTAATCTAGCCTCAGTGCTGGTGGAGGCGCTGCACGTTACTCTATAACCAGTAGTCAGTTACATTTTAATTCTGGTCAGAGTCACTCTGTGAGAATTTACAGCTGAAACAAGTGTCGAGTTGAAGGACGAACCAACATTGGAAGAGCTTAAATACCAAAATCAATGCATGCAAAGGAAGAAACACTTGCTTTTCTATGATAATGTGACATGATTAGTGTTTTCTCGGCCACTTGCAGAGATACTAAAAGGAGCGATGCTTATTAGATCAGCTACTACCAGATGGGGAATGCACAGCAGGTGTGTTTGTGTGTGCACCGTTGCATATATGTATGTGTGAGCATGCTCGAGGTGGTGTGTGTGTGTGTGTGTGTGTGAGAGAGAGTCTGCACAGCTCAAAGTAAACAGTTGACGCCTGAGTGGCTCTACTCTGAAGTTTGGTGGCTGGGGAGACTGGCAGCAGCAGAGAGGGAGCGAGGGGAGGCCCATTCCTGACATAGCCCCTAGTGTTTAATGCTCCACAGAGCCTGGACAAAGGGACGAGTATCCAGCAAGCTCATTTTCAGAGCATAGAAGAAGGACATGCTTATATTAAACTAATAATAGGGCTGCAACTTGCGAGTGTTCTCATCGTTCATTAATGTGTTGGGTGTTTTGGTGTATAAAATGTAAGAAAATGGTGACAAATGTTGATCATTTTTTCCCAAAGCCCAAGATGATGTCCTCATTAGAGCTGTCTTGATACCAAAATTTTGACTTTGTTATGATACCTGCCTAAATAAATCAATATTGAAGTGATACCACGGTAAAACCTTAACATCAGGAAAAGAGAGAGTTTTGTTACGGAGTACGGACCTGAGAAAACCAGAACATGATTTTATTCTATGACTTATTTCCTGGCTAGTTATTTTCTTTGAACACTTCAAGGTTCTTAGCCACGAAAACAAGTGTGTCACTGTGCTCCTCCGTCAGCCTATTTTATCCACGACTGCACATAATACCTGAAGTTCCTCATATGTCCCATATGTCAGTTTACTGTCACATAGGAGTAAAGAAACTAGAATAAAGTCAGTTTTAAGAAGCTGGAATCACAGGATTTGGACTCTTCATGTATCAAAATAGTTGGTCATTTATACGATTATTAGATTAATCCTTGTAGCTCTTACTACAAACATTTGTTTAAATTTTGTCTGTAATTTGAAAATGAATCTCCTTAATAATTGATTAATAATTTCTCTGACATATACAATTCTACAACAACATTAAAATCACCTCCCTAATATTGTGTAGATTCCCCTGAGTTGCAGGGTGGAGCCATCTGATGGATACTTGATCAGACCGAGATCAGGGGAGTTTGGAGGCCTGGTCGATGCCTTGGGCTTTTGGTTATGTTCCTCAAGCTGTTCTTGAACAGTTTCTGTGATGTGGGGAGGTACATTATCCTGCTGGAGAGGGTGTGCTTATTCTGCAGTATTGTTATGGTTGGAGGTCAAGGTTTCCCAGCAGAACCTTTTATGGTAACAGGGTCATCAAAGCTGTTCACTTCACCTGTCAGTGGTTTAAGTTATGTGGCTGATCAGTGTGAGGTTGTCGTGGTTTTATTTATTTATTTATCTATCAGGCATAACATTCTGACCACCTGCCTAATATGGTGTTGGTCCCTCTTATGTGCTCAAAAATGCTCTGAACCATTGGACATGGACAAGAGGACCTCTCAGGGTGTCCTATGGGGTCTGGAACCAGGACGTTGGCATTGGATCCTTTGGGTACTCTGGCTTGTGCAGTGGGGCCTCTGTCAATCAAACTTGTTCCACTGCATCCTGTTGATGCTTGATCACAATGGGGTGTAGGAAGTTTGGAGGTAAATCAACATGTTGGGCGACTGTCCTGCTCCTCAACATTTTCCTGATTGTTTGATGTTTTTTCCATGTGGTGGGATACATTTTCCTGCAGGGGTAGGCCAGTGACATTTGGGTTTCCATTTGCATGAGGGAGTGTGCTTGTTGTGGGACAATGTTTATTTGGGTGTCTAAGTCTCATCAATACAGATGCCAAAATCCAAGGTTTTCCATCAGAACAGCACATAGTACCAATATGATCAATGTTATTCACTTCACCTGTCAGTGGTCATAATGTTATGGCTGATCAGTGTATAATATACAGACTATCTTTGAGGTCTGAATTAACACTCAAAAAGTCACCTTGGATGTTGATGCATTCCAAAGGAGTAAACAAGAAAACCAAAAAGAAAAAATAGTGGATTAAATGACAATGCATCTAATGTCAGATGTTCCTCAGCAACTTAGCATTGAGCTTGCGTAAAGCTGCCAGACTCACAACTTTATGAAAGAAATCAAGCAGCAGAGGCTGAGATACCCTTACCTGCCGTACCAGTATGGTTCAAGTTCTAAAAATGCTGCATCCTACATTTTCCATTAAGGAACACATCCTTTTGTTTGACCTTCGCTACCTGGTAAACACTCACGTCTTTTAAAAACCCCACTTTGTAACGCAGCATGTCTTTTTATACATTATTAATCTCCAAGCCCAAACTGAGGTCACGCCGGTGACATCATCATGACTATTTTCTCTGATTTTAGAAAGCTCCTCCGGCAACACAGCAGACATTATGTAAGTCTTATTGCAGACTGAGTAGTACCTCTCATGACTTCATGTGTAAAACTGGTGGAAAACCCCTTTAACACAATATTATAGATTATGTTTCTAGACAAACTGTGTGAGCACCAAGGGCCACCCATAGTACAAATACTATATCTACCTTAGACACCTGTTTTTCCAGTGTTAACGTCAAAAGTATATTTAGATGCCGCTTTGCCCTCTCTCCAACTAAAAATACCCAATGTCCTTTGTTGTATCTTGTCTTCTCTTGAACAATGGCTGGATTAGTACATGTCCGTGTAAATAAGAGGCAACAAATTGATCCTTTATGGTGTGAGGCGTCTCATACTCAACCACTCCCGCTGTGTTTTTCCTTCCTTCCGTCCACACCCTCGGGAAAAAAGTAGGCCTCAACCTGTACAAAGAGGTTCTCAGTGCCCCAGTGGCATATTTGGCATGACATGAATACAGTACATTCTGGCTGGGACGAAACTGAACCTGGTGAGCAGCATGAGAAGATGACAGCTTCATCAAGATATACCAGCAATGTGATATTTTAGCCACGTCACGGTGACTCCACCTGAGAAACAGTAGGTGGTTTACACAATAAATAAGGGAAAAAAAGCAAATGGAACTGAAATTTCTGCATGTCTAGCTGGTGACTTCAATGTACTGAATGCTTTTGTAACTCACTCCACTGAATCACCTGATTTGCATTTCTGCTGTTTCCTCCACAGGCTGCTCGCACAGAAACCAGGAAGTGAACATGAGCAGTCTCTCTACTGACAGGAAGCCACCTGTGGATTATGGCGTCCAGATCCGCTTCATCAAAGACCTCCATGACACCGGCGGTGGCTATCCCGAAAAATCCAAAGGGAGCAACAGTGCGACGGCTCCTTCCAACAAATATGGCGTCGCTGTCCGGGTTCAAGGAATCTCTGGACAGCCTTATGTGGTTCTGAAAGACGGAGAGAAAGGCGACTCGTATGGAGTTCAACTAAACACTCCCACCACCAGCTCGGGACCACCTTCACCGTACAACACCACCCCCAAAACCAACAAAGAACCAGCAGAGTTTACAAACCCCTACGGCCCTGTTGTAAACACGTCTCGCTCCCCTGTTTCTCCGGCAGAGGACGAGGATGGGGAAATTTTCGGAAGCCCTCTTAAAAGACCTCCAGGGGATGGTCAAGCAGGAACACAGGGGGAGGAGGAAGGTGGAGCAAGACAAGCAGAGAGACCGAAAGCTGAATCCAAAGCAGCAGTTGGTGAAACTGAGAAAAATCGGATTAGTGAGGAGGAGTATAACGAAGCAGGACTGAAACCTGTCAAGGGATCCAGAGTGGTTAAGCCAACCGCCTCTGGTTTCTCTGGATCTTTGGGGAGGTACAACGGGAAAAAGCCGAGCACAGATTCCCCTTCACAGTCATTCCCAAATCTCCCGGCATTCACTGCCGATGAGCCTGTAACAGCAATTGACACCAACTCCCTGGCTCCCATTAACAAGCTCATCAGTAAGTTCAACAGTGCAGCACCAGGCAGCGCACCGCAGACCAGAGGCCGAGCCGGAGCGAGGCAGCGGCTTAAGTTTGACGAGCGCAGGAGGTCCAGAAGCCTTGATGCTCGAAAAGATGTTAAGCCAGAAACTTCCCCTCAATCTCCCACTTCTCCCACTGTGAATCCCTATGCTGCTCCCCTGTCTGCCTCCTCCAGTTTATTGATGTCATCTGCACTGCCAAGTGGTAACCTGGGAAAGAGCCCTGCATCTGTTTCTAAGGTGATGGCACTTGAGGCCCCCAAAGCGAGTTACAAGTCACCAGAGAAGTTTGTTGCCAGGGACACCCCTCCAGCTGTGGCAAAAAAGCCTGTAAGTGCCGACGAGCTATTTACAGGTATGAAGTTCTCTGTTTTGTATCTGTTTTCTTACCTTGTCACCCTTTGAAGGAGATCCTGCCGCGGAGTCAAAGCACAGACTTCACGAGAGTCTCAAGTCAAGAGGCTCAATTCAACCAATCTGTTTATAACACCTTCAAAGATGAGTAAGTGAAAGCAAAAAGAGCGTGACGTATTAAATAGTTAAGAGTCAGTTATATGGAGACAGGTTTTTTTCCCTGATCTAATCTTCTGTCTAACGTTTCCTCATCAGCACCAATGAGACTGAAGGACCCATCAAGAGGAAAGTCAACCTCGTTTATGAGACAAGCAGCAGTTTAAAGGTATGATAAAATTGTGAGGTATCTTTACATGCATATATGCAAACTGAGTTCTTCTTATTGAGAGAAAACATGGCATTAGTCAAACCTTGTAATTTATGTATAACAGAACCAGAAAACAATGATAATGTGAGCACAAAAGTTAATTCTCCACCTTGGGAACAGTATGGATAAAGGTCAAAGGTCAGGCTACTAGCTTTTTTTGGTAGCTTTTAACCATCTCTCACTGTGTTTCCTTCAGGCTTCTTGCATATCGTTGTGGTTAATCTTAAGTAATGTTGCCAAAAAATTGCAGCGAGGTCATACGTTCATATGCAGATTAGATTTGTTGCAAACTTGCAGTGGGCGTCTGGCTAACTTTGTGAAAAACGTAACTGTTGAATTTGTTGTATTACACTGAACAAAATATAAACGCAATACTTTTGTTTTAGCTGCCATTTTTCTTGAGCTGACCTCAATGATCTGTGACGTTTTCTATGTACACAAAAGGCCTGTTTCTCTCAAATATTGTTCACAAATTTGTCTACATCTGTGTTAGTGAGCACTTCTCCTTTGCCGAGATAATCCATCCACCTCACAGGTGTGACATATTGAAGAGGAGTGGACTAACATTCCACAGACCACAATCAACAACCTGATCAACTCTATGCGAAGCTAAGCTAAGCGGCTGTTAGCTGTAGCTTTATAGTTATCATGCAGGTGTAAGCGTGGTATCAAATTTCTCATCTAATGCTCTGCAACAAAGTAAAATGAGCATATTTCCTAAAGTGTTGAACTGTCACAACATTATTAGTAGTAAAAGTAAGACATTGCACTAATTGATACTGTAATTGCGCTTAATCTAATTAGCTGCTGTGGTTGTGTTCGTTCAGCATGTGCTGGTCAATGGCACTGACTGACATTAGAGCAGCAATGAAGCTGACAGATGGTTGGCAGTCCGTCCTCCATTCTGAGGACATGCAGCTTCTGTTTCATGTATTTTGTCACTAAGGATCCTCTTTAATTAGGCCAAAAAACACGAAACCTAAAATGCATGCGGATTATTCCCCTATCAGTGCCCTGTTTGCTCCTTTGTCTTCCTGCGACACCTCATTGAAAGAGATTGTGCCACAGTTATAAGAACGCTCGCACTCCTTCCTTTTAAATTTGCATCCTTTTGCATAAATCTACATACAGAAGTTATTCCTCTGTGTCCTCACCTTCTCATATTACATGCACTTGATTATGTATGATGATCCCTTGTTATGTACTTGTGTCTGTGTTTGTGACCACGGGTGCTGGTGAATTATTTGCCCGTCTTGTCTCTTGGCAACGCTGCACCTGCAGAGGAAGGCTCAGTGTGTTTGAGGGCGCCGTCATTGAGAGGCATCAATAATTGAGTTGGAGTGGAACCCTGCACCAGCTGGGGGTTGGCCTGCAGGATGGGACAGATCCTTCTCCGACGGATCCCGCTATGTATAAAACCTCCTTTGTCATGACCACACTGTCCACTTTAGTAGATCTAGTGGCTCTATGCTCTACCAGCAGTCGTCTTAGGCTCTTTAGAAATGATATTACTAAAAAAAAAATCAACATCATAAAGCTGCAGGGATGAAAAAGTTTGCCCTGTTTTTTCCCCTCAGGCTATTTCTTCTCCAGCTCTGCCTCCAAACCAAAATATTGCTTTTGTCTGTGTTAAAGCAAAACATAAGTTCAGAGAAGAGTCGGATGAGGGTGTTGTGCACCGACGGGCCCCTTTATCTGTGATTCAGCCACAGTCCAGATTAATATACTGACAAATGCTTTACTTCAGAGTCACGCTCCTGCAGCACCACTAATGCGTGCGGCTGTCTCTAAGTGCTTGTGGTGCGTTTTGACTGGTTCGCTGCAGTGTTACCGGTTAATTTGTGTCAACGGAAGAGTGATGAAGTCAGTGCAATGACAGGCTGTTTGTGGCCCTGCTTAATGGAGGATCAGATACGGGTGTGTTGGGTTACCTGAGTCTAACATAACTGATGTACTGTATACTTCTTTGTATAGAGAGTCAACACTGATGGCTGTTTGTTGTTCAGAGCGACAAAGGACATGTTTACATGTTGTGGCCCTTTACAACCAAAGACTGACGATTATATTTCATTTAAGGTTCCTCTCCGGTTCTTGATTTAACCCTCAAAACTCCTCTGTGTGTGTCTAAGTTACATATTTAGATGTTTTTCTCCATGAAATGAATCCCTTCATGCTTTAACCCTACGACCCCCAAGCAGTTTCTAAGGGTTTTGTGCTCCTGTCACTGTGGGATCATTTTTCACTGCAATGTGAAGTCCAGCACATCTATGGAAAAAGCACAATCATGGCTAGATGTAGAGGGAACTCAAGAGATGTCTTACGTGCAGTATGACAATTCAAAAAACCTGAAATCATCTTGTACAGCATTTTTTTAAGTGTCTACAGGTGTTGACACTACTGCAAAAAATGATGACTACATCCTACAGATTTGTTTCTACTTAGATTTTTAATTTGTTTCTGTACTTGTCTTTTATATGCTTTGTAAGCACTGCTTGCAGTTCAGCCCAGTTCAACTAAAAGACTGTGTTTTTGTCGTGACAGTTAGTCACAGCTGATGTACTTATAGCAAGGAGAGCAGATTTGTTTTCGTTTTTTTTAACTGAGTCCTGTCAGTTCACATGACTTTGGCAAATACTTAAATGAGACACGCAGAATGAAATGACTTTGATGAAATGTCACAATTTTAAGCTTAAATTTGATTAAGTGTATTAATTAATGGCTCGTCACAGATGAGTACATCAAAGACATTCAGGAAGTTGAAAATCTTGTTGAAGTTGAAAAGTAATTTTGGTGACTTTGAAGATGAATAATGACACAAAAAGCCTTACCCTGCAAGTTGACAGGATTGGTTACTTAGGTTTGTGACATATGAAACCACAGAAGTCAGCCATGACAGTGACGGCTTATTTTGATCATGATGTGTCTTCTAGCATAAAAACCACGCTATGGACATGTCAGACAAAGTAAAAAACAATGAGTTTTTTTTTTTTTAAATAGCAAAGTAGGAGAGGCTAGGTCAAATTTTCCTGGTTTCAGATAAAAGTCCTATTCATTAGATAAGCCTGAGACTCTTGTGGTTGAGGTACCAGTACACAAGATCAGCAACTGTGTTAGAAATGATCTGGCTGTTTGATAAAGAATAAATAAAATAAAGTGCGCATCTGTGAAGACTCACAGGGCACATTTCACCAAGAAGCATCTAATCAGTGAGCTTAAAAACGAATCCTTTCAACTGGCAAAGCTGAGGTAATGGAAACTGGTCAACATGCCATAAATCAGGTCTTTACAATGTTGCATTAAAGGGCCCATATTATGCACATTTCTAGGTTTTTATTTTAATTTTTTTGAGTCTTACAGTCTTTGAGTCTAGTTTAGATGCTTTAATGTTAAAAAACACACACATTTGTCTTCAAACGAGGTATTACAGTGAGGTAGGGACCTGGGTTTTCTGTAACAATTTTTTATTATTACATTGAATATAGTTTGAGCTTTGTAAGTTTGCAGATGATTTACATAGGCACAAAAAAGCAGCTATACAATAGACTAAAAACACACTGAAACTCGAAAACTATGATATGGACTCTTTAAGCAAGTGTAAAATTTGAAATCAGAATACCAAAAAGGGGGGGAAACACTTCAGCAACCATTTTTGTTCATCCACATAGCATCTCTGTACTTTTTCCAAGGCCTGAGGAGGTTAAATTATCCAGTAATTCATGCAAAAAATACATCAAAGTTTAGTAGAAATTCTTCTCTGCTGTACTTTTCTTTCAACCATCTCTCAGGTTTGTGAAGCTACTGCTGGATAACCTCTGGACTCTTGCTTATAAGAGGTGCAAGATCAGCTGAGATTATTAATTCTAATTAGGCTCCGACTGCTCATGTATTTAATATGGACAGAGAGTCTCTTTTACTGTTAACACACATCAGAACACAGCTGATGCAATTCAAACAAAGTGCTGAAATGAGCCTGTGCTTTATTCCCACTTATGTTATCTTCTGTTAATTATCTCTTTGTGAGGACAGAGAGACGAACTGAAAATGTCCCAGAACGGGATTATCTACACGCTGTCCTGCGGGGGACGAGAAGAAAGGGAAACAAATCTGTACAAAATATATCTTCACAATCCATCAGTGATAAGTAAGGGAAATGTGAGGTCCCTGGAGGAGCAGAAACCATCCGCGATCGTCGCTTTGTCTCGCTGCTCTGCGTCTGTGTGTGCGTCCCTGTAATGAGTGTGTAGGAGGATGAGAGGGGTTTCATGGGCAGGCTGCTGCTCACAGCTCCTTTTCAATGAGACGGAGCCTTTTCCGAACAGCGGAGTGGATGTGGGCGACGAGCTTCTCCAGCTCTGCTCCCCTGCAGCCTGTCAGAAAAGATGTTTGTGCGGGAAGACCGTCTTTTCTGACGATGTCTGAGTGCACTGGCGGGGCTTGTTTTCCCAAAGATTTTTTGACTATTAGAAACTAGGCCAAGAAATCCAAGCCAGGCTTCTCTTTTTTTTTCATCTTCTTTTACAGTTTAAGATAATACAGAGCGCATAATGCATTTGCAAGGTCGACAGTGGAGATACTTCCAGTTTTTGTCCCTTTTTCTCCGCGTCTCATCCTTTGTGTGTGTTTGTGTTTTGTACAGAAAGGAGGATCTGATGGAAGCCTCAAAAAGTTGAGCCTTGAGGAGCTTCAGGAGCAGCTCAAACGTAGCATGACAGACCTGCAGCAGGCGCATGAAGAGTAAGGAGGCCTGCGTGTGGTTTGGAATCTAGTGTGTGCACTTTGCAGCTTCCAGTTGGGTCAATCCACCTCAAACCACTGAATGCCCCATGTCTGAGCATCTTCAGTTTGACTGATCTTTTGTTTTGAAGTGTTGAGTATTGCTTGAGTAGACCATGTGTTAAATCTGGGCTCAAAGGTAACATCAGTTTTTGAGTAAAAAATTCTTACAGAAGGTGGGATCATGTTGATTTTTGCATTGTTTTCTTCACACTAATCCGTGGAGCAATGTTTGAAGAGCCATAACTTGAGAAATAATGTAGCTAGAGTCATGACACTTGGTAGGCTCATTGATATGTAAATATGGTCTTCACTGGTGCAACCTTGTTTTGACAGATTGATACAAATAGGTTATATGGTGGAGCAAATTTGGTCAAAAAATGTCCTTTTTTAAAAAAATATTCTTGTATTCCACTAAATCCTTTTTTTTCACTCTAAGAGGCTGATTTTTTTTCCTGTGATTTGCACCAAAGGCAGCTTAAAAAATGTAGAGTATAGTATAGTATGTCGAAATTACTGTTTTTGCATTTATGGCCAATGGTAGGACAGTCCTTGAGGAGGTATTGTTGGATGAGACCACTCCAATGGTCCCAACTGGAAGAGAGAAGAAAAATCATGGTTTTCCAACTTATAGAGCTTCCAATAGTTAGATTTTTTTTTAAAAGTGGCACCAGGACTCTAGGTGCATTATTTCTCACTTCAAACATTACTCCACAGATTGGCATGAAGAAAACGGCGCAAAAATCAACATAAGCCCACCTTGTTTACGAAATTTTAATCGAAAAAGGTGCAACACTTTGACCAAAGATTTTACACACATTTTACTTGGTAACATACATATGCACAGAAAAAAAATCTGACAAATATGACATGGTCAGGCGTGAACTTGTGGAATGACCCAGTTGTGGCTCCTGTGGTTTGTTTGGATCATTTAGCCTGATTGACTGGTTTGCTACTGAGAGTGCTTCTGCAGTATTGGTAATGTGTGTTTGTGTGCAGACTGGCCGAGGAGCGAATGGCCAGAGAAGGTGCAGAGTCTCGTCTGCGGCTGCAGGAAGATCAGCTGGCTGGGCTTCAGGAGGAGTTGAGGAGGGTTTCAGAAAACTCACCTCACTCAGACTCACTGCAGGCGGTACGAACGCTTCACAGATACAAAAACAGCACACTGATACCTTTCCACCTGCGCCTACTTAAATGTACCTTCCTCCCTGCAGGATGTGATGACTCTGCGGGCTCAGCTGGCCGAGGTTGCCTTGTTGCGTCAGCGCCAAGAAGACACGTTACACCAGCGTGAGCGGGAGCTGACGGCCCTGAAGGGGGCGCTGAAGGATGAGGTGGAGTGTCATGATAGAGAGATGGAGGCGCTGAGGGAGCAGTACAGCCAGGACATGGAGAACCTGAGGAGAACCATGGAGCAGGTCACAGAGGTGGATGTCACTTATCTCCTCAAGGGCAATACATCAATGGTTCACTAAGCAAAACCATGGAACATATAACAAAGTATTTGAGAGTTTAGGTTTATATCATTTACAAAAAATATTTAAAAAACACTAAAAACAGAGATAAAAGGAATAAAAACTGCAGCTGAAAACAATCAGGAGACATCGTCTCATCAGTAACGGTACACAACAAGAATAATAATTTTGTAAAATTGAAAAAAAAATTGCCACTAAAACACCAGAACAACACTGGAGGCACTCATTCGTTTTTCCAATGATTATCAGCTTTCAAATTCTGACTTTTTCTGTCACCAACTACACGATTTTGGTTGCACTTTTGTTCAGTTGTTTTAATGCAGAATGAGTGTGTTCCACTGTGTTTCTGACCAAAACTCCGTAAAGCTAAAACTGTTTGCGTAGCCACTCTTATGTCGTTAAATCAACATGAGTGAGTCAATACAAGACGCTACTAAACACCAATTTAAAAGAAGGGGCGAGCTACAGCTTCACTTTAAGTGTTCTCAGCCTTTCTTTCTTTTACTGCAAAGCTCTTGTGCTTCCAAAGTCGTACAAACTGGTGCTTCAGACTGTAAACTTTGACTGCAGTTTAAAAAATCTGAATTCTGTCAACTACTTTTGCTCCATTAGTAAATGAACACAATCTGTACAAGTGTCTTTCTCTACGGTTGTGATTAAACATAGAAAACTGTGCCTGCTTTCTTTTGAGGTTTGATATTTATATTTTAATTTCCTGCATGATATTGCATCAGTGTCACATTAAGTGCCTAAAGATGACAAGATCATTGATCAGCAAGGATTTCTAACCCCACCAGCTTCAGAAAAACTGCAATACAGCAATCACAGAGAATACTTCTCCAATCGCTGAAAGTTTTTTTTTTCGTCGTTGTTTCATTGTCGTGTGCGCTCTTCAAATAGAAACAGCCAGAACTTTGTTTTGTCTTTTTAGACCCTCTCTTTGTTCAGGTGTAGAAGGAAAGCAGCCTGTATCCTGCATCAGTGATTAAGGCGATATTAGCTCGTGCTTTGATGCTGCATCTGCCTATTACACATGCAGGCTTTGTCTTGTCATTCTGTTTTATGTGTCAGTATTCAGTCAGTGTTCAGACTACGAGTCAGGGTTTCACAAAGTCAGGCTAAGCCCAGTGAGCAGAGCTGGAAAAGAGAATATTGCTACTTGTGATCACAATGTCAAACTTTTTCCTGTCGAATTCTTATTGTAAAGTTTCCGTTTCTACCGGTGGACTATTTCTGGAGCACTGTAGGATGGTGGTGAGGAGGAAGATTTGACGAATATATGTATATACAGGAATAGATCATCAGGCAGATTTTGGAAACGGTAACAGCAGTGTCAGGAAAAAAAAAGTGTAACATGCAGCCTGAGAGCAGGAATAAGCAGACAGCTGCTTTTGATGAGGTGATTCATTTGGCGGGAGGAAGATTAAAGTAGTTGCATTACTGTTTTCAGCAACTGCTTTATCTTGTTTATTTGATATTTTAGGATGTTATTTCTTATCTCGAGGTGTTTTTTTTAGAGGTGGAATGCTGATGAAGGCATAAGTTGAAAGATCTCTTGTTTTTTCTTCCCTCGGGCTCGAACATTTGCCGGAAAAAGAAGCTTAAAAGAAGATGCCATGGATTTGGCTCCTTTTTTTTGAATCGCTGCGCTTTTCACATGTCATAATAATGAGGAGGGTAATTGAATATGAGGAATGAACACGTTCTGAACGCAGAATTAATTTTGTGCACGTGTTTCTGTGCGATCAGTCCCAGGAGCAGATCGAGGAGGAGAGGCAGCGGGTGAACGCCTCCATGTTGACGCTGGAGGAAGAACTGGAGAGCTGCAGAGATCAGGGCGAGCAGTGGAGGACGGAGCTGGAGGCCACTACACAGGAGTCAGTATCTGTGAATGCTGTGTTCTCTCTGTTGCACCACATGGAAATACACGGGCAGGTTAACAAATATCAGCACAGGCACATTTTTGAGCCTGATCTGTCGGCATACAAGGTTTTCATATCTCGCCTTTGAGCAAATAAGGAACCATTTACTGCTGCAACTTATGACATTTTGTATAGATTTTATCCAAGAGGTGTAAGCTTGGAATTCATGTATCTTCTGAGAAGTTCAAAGGCTGCGATAAATCTGTTTATTCTAAAGATAGGCATCAGCTAGAAGCATAAGTCGATCAGCCACAACACTAAAACCATCTGCCTGCTATTGCCTAGGTGCCCCTTCTACTGCCAAAACAGCTCTGACCTGATAAAACTCCACAAGTTCTCTGAAGGTTCACTAGCATTAGAAGAAGGTGGCCTGGCATAGACAGTGGCAGGATGCATTACGGGAAGAAGGCAAACTGGCAGATGCAGTTTGATGCTCTGAGCAACGTTCTGCTGGGAAACCTTGCATTCATCCATCCATCCATTATCTATACACTGCTTAATCCTCTGTAGGGTTGCAGGGGGCCTGGAGCCTATTCCAGCCAACTCAGGGTGAAGACAGAGGACACCCTGGGCAGGTTACCAGTCTATCGCAGGCCTACACATAGAGACAGACACCAAGAGCACTCTCATTCATCTGTAGGATCCTTTCACCCCTTAGCTGTACCTGTTGTGTTCTGTTGAGGGTTCTATGGGGCTGAAGCCACTCCCAGCTGCATCCTGGACAAGTTGCCAGTCCATCACATGGCTGCAACAAAGAGACAGACGGCTAAACATACTCACAATCACACCTACAGCTAATTTAGAATCACCAATAACCTACCAGAAGCTGAAGCAAGTCTGATCCATGAAGGCCCCACCTTGCAACTTCCAGGACTTCCAGAAAGCTGCTAACTCTTACTGCCACGATCCCATGAGAGGTCTGTGAAGTTCATGATTCGATGAGTCAGAGCAGCTCAAGGGAACCAACGATTATTAGGCGGCTGGTTTTAATGTTGTGGCCGTTCGATATCTTTCAGCCTTGGTCAAGCATCAAACACACTCTGTCTTGTTTGATATCAGGAGAATCGGTTCAAAGAATCTCAAACTGCTCACTGAAAACTTCAGAATATACTGTTAGATCTGTCTTTGGCTCGGTCCTGTGATATTAGATTCCTCCTGAGTTATTTTTAATGCATGCACTCTTTCACTTGACTTTTCACTCGGCAGGAACGGGAAGCACTCCAGCGGTCGAACGTGAGAGAGAAAAATTAGTCTGACTGTGTTTGATTTGAGTAGATTTAGACTGATGGTTTCAATCAGAGTTTGAAAATTTGTTCCCTTAAAATTCACCTGTAAAGCTGCTGTCAGAGTGGATTTTGTATCTAATGATGTCTGTTTTGGTTGTTAGATCAGCGAAAACCCTCACTAACTTAATCTTAATCCAGTTGTGCCAACCTTTTAAAAACAGCTGTCTCAAATTTTTTCCCTTTTTGACCAATCATTATTACTTTTTTAAAATCATCCATCTTTCCTGATGAAATTTGACTTTTTTTTGTATTGATCTCCATTCAAACCACACAAAATCCTCCTAGATGTGGTGATACTGTCATGGTTTAGAGCAGTAGCTTCACTCCCTTGTGCTTTGTGTGTCGCTGCTGTGTTTGGTGTAACATCTCCTGGCTCTATGTTCATGCTGTGTGTGTGCAAAGGTGTGCTTCTTATGGCCTTACAGTGTGTTTGCATGCATGTAGAGTAACTTTTACTGCTGTGTCTTCTCTAAGATCTGCTTTCTCTCCGCAGGCTGCAAAAATCTCGCCTGGAGAAGAGGGAATTTGAGGGCACGCTGAAGGATCTTCAGGATTCTCTGCTTGCCATGAAGAAACGAATGCCTGACGATAACCACTCTTTAGCAGAGGTAATTCACATGTCAGTCATGAGGCAGAGCAAAGATTATGCTCAGTGTGTGGGTGAAATGCAGAGGCTCATCTCCTTTGTTTTAACAGTATGTTTTAGCTTTCTTTTTTTTAAATCTGTCAGAGCAGCAAGATGTTTTGGAGATCATTTTTCTTTCTTTTTCATTCAAAAACACTGACGCCTCCTCCATACTCGTATTAACATGCTGTTATGCATCCCAGCGCATTCCTCTCGCTCGCATTATTTATCTCTGATTGCTTATCCCAAGGAGCTTCGGCGTTGCCATGACGACCTGAAGCAGGCTCGCGCCGATCTGGACAAACAAAAGGGTGAGCTGGACGAGAAAAACGAGGCACTTCAGGCCCTGAGGAGAGCGAGCGAACAGAAGGAGGCCGAGCTGCAGTCCGAAGTCAGCCAGCTGAAGGAGCAGTTGCAGAAAGACAAGGCCGAGCTGGAAAAGGCGCTCGAGAAGGCGAAGGAGGTGAAGCATCATCTAGATTGTACAGAAAAGATGATATAAAACATGAAAGTAACACCTCTTGCATAATTTGATGTACAAAAGCGCATAAGATCAGCGTTAAAACTTGCAGAAAAAGTGCAGCACAATGAGTAAAAACATCTCTCCTCTCTGCAGTCAGCTGGGTCTACAGGAAAGTCGGTGGTGGATGGAACCAACCAGGAGCTCCAGGAAACAAATGCTCGCCTCAGAGAGAGGCTGGCCCGCATGGTACTGCACCAAAAACACACACACACAAAAAAAACCCAACTCAGCAGTACACAGCTGTACACACACACACACACGTGCATGCACGCAAAATTTTGTAAACACACATACTGTACAAGAACAAAAGAAACATCCTCCCACACGGGCGCTATTTTCAACCGAGAGATGTTTAGCAAATTGCATCTAAAGGACAAAAAACTCCAAACATGTAAGCTCAGGAAATAATCCCTGCAAGATAAATTTAAATAAGACATGCATTGTGCTGCATGTGGATGGAAACGATGACGGCGGTTTAAGGTGCCATAATCTTGTTGCTTTTCATGTGAGGATACAGAAATCGGTGCGAAAACAAAGCATAGCAGTTCATCAAGGATATAGATGGACTGGAGCTAATATGCAGCAGTTAATATCATGAAGCTTCAAGTACAGATCTCCTACAAATGCACATTGTGAAATAATGGATAAATACAAGTGGATTTGCATGTTAAAAAACCACAAATAAGCTGCTCTAAACCCGTGTTCATTGTTTGATATTCTGCCATTCTCCAGACCAGGCTTCACTCCCGCAGCTCAGAGGTCGAGGAGGCGGTGGAGGCTCTGGAGGACGAGAACCGCTCCCTGAAGACTCAGCTAGAGGAGGCCAAGAGAGGAGCCACCCGGCTGGGCAAGGAGAGGGACGAGCTGACTCGACGGCTGGAAGAGAGGGACTTGGAGAGGGAGGCGCTGAGAAGGGGCAAAAGCGACCTGGAGGAGCAGAAGAGGCTGCTGGACAGAGCCCTGGAGAAGATTAACAAAGAGGTGAGGGAGTGTTAAATGGACGTTAGGTGAGCACATAAAGATGTTGTCCTTACTTCTTGTCTGGCTGTTTTCGCTCTCAGATGGAGATGATGATGGGAGATTCTCGTCAGTCGGTATGCACCCTACAAACCCAGCTGGATGACTACAGGGAGCGCTCAAGGAAGGACCTGCTGGAGGCGCAACGCAACAGCAAGGACAGACTGGCCGAGCTGCAGAGGGCTCAGAGCAACCTAAAGGCTCAGCAGGAGGAGGTGAGGGGAAACAGGCTGGAAAATAAAGTGGCTACAATGATAATTAGGGAAGGGAAGCAATGCGTGTAAATGAAGTTGAAGTTTTGTAAAATACTGGATCATTCTGACCCTATTCTTTAAGGCAGTTTGACCCTTTGAACCCCAAGCACTTGCTTGATGTTCTTTGCTCCCTTCACATTTTCATCCACTCATTTTTTTACTACAGTATAAAATCCTGCACCTCTGTGGAAACAGCACAGCCATGACTAGAAATAGAAAGAACTCAAAAATGTCTTTTATGTAGGCTAACGAGTAGTTCAAGGACTATCAGAAAGTTAAAAATCCAACAATTCTCTCTGATTTAGCAGTGTTTGCTTTTGATAAATGGTGTAAAACTTGCTAGCGGTTCGTGGGATTTCAAGAGTTTAAGCACTTTAAAGGGTTTTTTTTAAGCTTTGTAGCCACTCAGGCACTTGGGCTGATTTATTTCACCAGGAAAAGCCTCACTGAGATTAAGAATCTTGGCCAAGCAAGCATTGGCACACTTTAATAGGTTACAGGCAACATTTACATAAGACTGTATCGTAGTATAATAAAATGATTAAAAAATATATATATGTCACAAGTCATCAGTGTCATTAATCATGATAGGCCATTGTGAGTCAGTCATAGCACGTACCTCCATATATTTCTGCCTCTGAATCACCTAAAGTTGTTTTGAATTTATTTAGTCAGATCAGCTCTCAATTAAAATTAAAATAGAGGGAATTTTGCAACTTATGACAAACAAAGTGGGCAGCGTAATTAAATGCCATTTTTCTCAAGTCAGTACAGGCGTCTGGGAACAATTAAAGGAGCAAGTCTTGAGAGCAAAGACAAAATCTTCTCATACCTTTGATATACACATATAAAGGTAGCAGGAACACGCCAATGACCGAGTCTACAAGGATGAACAAGGCAGACCATTAAACTCCCATAAGAGAGTCAAGATTTGCAATAAACTTCTGTTAAATGCTGCGTCAGTGAAACTCTTTGTTCACAACAGAAATATCTCAACAATTATAAAAGTGATTACTGCAAAATTTTCTAGAGGCATTCAAGCTTTTAGAGAATGACTTGTGATGATTCTGATGATAGTCTCCCTTTAGCACCATCATCAGGTGAAACTTTTAATTCGTCCTGTACTTCGGTTCAGGAATAAATACCTGCAAATCAAAAATGCGAACGTGAGCTCGCTAACACACCAAACTAAGATGGTGTAACTGACATTAACATTTATATTTGCTTTTTTAGATTAGTTTTGCTCATTTTATGCCTTTGTTGGCGCAGCAAGCAAACCAGGGACTCTCTTCTCTGTACATTAGCGTCTATATGATCCGCATATAGGTGCTAATGTGCACCACTGGGTCGCCTTGTTGCTGTACCTGCTTAGCATAATGTTAACATTGTCACCGTAGGTTTGCATGCTGTACATATGGATGCTCACAATTTATCTGAAAGACTGTGGCTAAATGAGATGCCAACATGGCTAACAAGTATAAAATAGACAAAAAATGGAGACAAGATATGTAAGTTGCTCAAAACTTTAAATAGAAATATAGAAAAATGTATTTCACATGCTGAGAAAGTACATAAGATTCTTATAGTGTACCACAGTTCTAAAAAAAAGAGCATGTATGCCTGTTAGAATATAACATACTGCAAGGTTGGGGGGGGGTTGTTGTTCCACAAATAACAACTCTCTGCATCCTTTTTCCAGGTTTCCCGTCTGAAGAAGGAGCTGCTGACTTGCAGCGAGGAGAGAGACGGCGCCCAGCTGGAGAGAGACCTCCTCAACAACCGGCTCAAACACTTGGAGAGCGAGCTAGAATCGGAGAAGAGCACCCACACTGACCGCGGCCGGGAGATCAGAGGCCTGGAGGTGAGGAGTCAAGGTCAAGAGTCACGACCAGGGAGTCTAAAGATGGGTGGGAGTAAATCAGGCAGACAACGATGTGTCAGCAAATGGAGTGACATGTGGTGACAGTGGTGAGGTTAGAAATATGTCACACTATGTGTTTATAAGTCTGTGTGTTTTCACAGGATAAAATTAAATCGATGGAGATTGAGCTGGACGAGGAGAGGAGTAGCGTGGAGCTCCTGAACGATCGTATCACCCGAAGCAGAGATCAGGTGCAGCATGAAGACATTTGTATGCACATGCAAATAGGGGAAAGGCACGTCTCTGTGATGGTGCATCTTAAAAATCTACTCTCGCTGCCTCCTCATCCTCGTTTTCTGATCTCAGGTGGACCAGCTTCGCTCAGAGCTGATGCAGGAGCGTTCAGCGAGGCACGACCTGGAAATGGACAAGAGTGCACTGGAGAGACAGGTAGAAACACAATCACACAGAGGTATTTAAAACAGCTTCATGTAAAATCTGTGGTTTGTTGACGTCCTTCTGTCGCTCACGCTTGCAGGTAAAGGAGTTGAAGTCTCGTTTGGCCGACATGGAGGGACAGCCTCGACCTACAGCTGGAATCACCCTGCTGGAAAGCAAAATTCAGGAGATGGAGGAGAGACTACACAGCGAAGAAAGGCACGACTGAACACACATGTCTACTTTTTAAGGACTTTTTTAATGAGTCTAAGTTACTGCACAATATCAAAACTGTTCTCATAAAGAAACACTTGCCAGGCATTTTAATACATGCACATGACAACAAACCTGCATCTACTTCACTGTTCCCACAAAGAACAGCAAGAAATCCTCTAAGAATCCATTCATTTCTGGTAACAAAGAAGGGAAGAAAAAACTTTAATAATCATTATATACTCAAAAAAAACTGTAAAGATAAGTGTGTCAGTTTGTGCTTATATTGTGTGAATTTGTCCATGCAGAGAGAAGGCCAGTATCCAGGCGGCTCAGAGGCGAATGGAGAGAAAACTGAAGGAGCTGAACGCCACATTAGACCAGGAGAGAACCCAACATGTGGAGCAGAGAGATCAGGTAAAGATCATGGTTTGGATGCAAATTACCTTTAGTGTGAGCTGGTTAAATACTCAAACTTAATCAAATCTTTTGAAGGAACGCCGCTCCTAATGTGTTTGTAGTACATGTGAAGTCGGAGCAAATGGCTAGTTGGCTTCGCACACATAACCAGCTGTAAATTTAAAGTCTCAGCATCTTTATTTATGCAGCACATTTTAAAAGTAAACTAAATTGCTATACACGTTATAAAACGGGCAACAACAAAAATATGTGCAACAAAATGAGATGGAACAAGATGAAAACTGCTAGAAAAATCTATGTGTAAAACTACATAAAAAATAAATATGAAATGCTAAAAAAAAAAACACAAGACAAAACAGATATATATAAAATGCTAAACCAAGTAAAACACTAAAGACCACTAAAAGCACCCAAAAGCCACTGAAAGTGTGTAAACTCTGAGATTTTTCTGAAAAAAAGGCAATGGAGTAGGAGCATTTGATTGAAAGAGGATCAGCAAAGACATCTTAATTTAAAAACCTTAATGGTGAAACAGTTGAAAGCAGCTGTTGGATCTAAGATATCTGGGGTAGATTTGAGGTAGAGAAGTTCTAAAATACACCCAGTTGCCAGCACATGCATGGCTGCATAAATTGCATTTGAATTTTATTTACTTCAGACAGAGCCTGACGAGCTGTTTTCATGCTAAGCTAACTTAAAAAGTTGCTGGATTCATATTGATCCATATTGTAAATAGTATTGATAATAGCATCCAAGGCTAATGAATAGATTTTCCAAAATGTCGACCGATTATCAGCCTGGCCACTTATCAGATCCAGTATTCAACATTTTTCCTATTATCGGTGCCCTTGTCTTTTTTAACTGATCCCAAATTAAATAAATTGATTTTAAAAATGGGATCATTTCTTTTTTATTGTCTCGAGCAACGTCTCCCCAAAGGCACAATCTGATTGGTTATATGTCACAAGTAACAGCCTGTAAACACTCAGTCGTATTCAAATAAATATATGTACATAACTTTAAAAAATACAGGCATGTCACTGAAGTTTTGTGCTGGAGTTTGTGCTAATTTTAAAGTTTTGCTACTAAAATTGTCACTTTTCCTGCAAATGTAATTTTTTTTCCAAGTATCAGTTATCAGTCACTTTATTTACTATTTATTGATTGATTGATTTGATTTATTTCAGACATTCCATGGTATCATAAAGGCAAAAATAAGACACAAACTGAAAAACAAAACAAACCAAATCCAGAACCTAAAATAAAGTCTGAGAACGAGTAGGATGAAGTTTTACTTAATAGCTCACCTCATAGCTTACTATTTCCTGTTTGCATCAAACCTTATGCATCTTTAGAAATCCCAGAATACACTTCTTAAATACATTTCTGCAGTAGTCTAAGGTTTCCAGACTCGGACTTTGTGCTAATGCACCTGCTCAATGCAACTTTAATAGTGTAGTGAGGATTATCTCTACTGTAGATAACCTGCTGTTTAATCATTAATGCAGCTCAAACAGTAGCTAATTGCTTCTTTACATAAAACTAATCTCATCTGTGCTCCTCCTGACCCAACCTCACTTGGCCACCAGAACGCCTCCTGACCTCCCCGTCCCCCTCCTATCGTCTTTCTGCTGCCGTAGCATTAGTAGCTGCTCCCCTACGAACCAGCCACACCGATGCCTTCAACCTCCCCACCTGTCTGCACCCGTGACCTCCTCTGTCTCCCCTCTAACCCCCTTCCTCTCCCTCCCTTGCAGCTGACTCTGCGGGTGAAGGCCCTGAAGCGGCAGGTGGACGAGAGCGAGGGCGAGGTGGAGCGTCTGGAGGGCGTCCGGCGGAAGGTTCTCAGGGACCTGGAGGAGCAGCAGGAGCTCCAGGAGGCCATGCGGGCCAAAGTCACAGCGCTGGAGGCGGAGCTAAAGTAGGATTTAAGCCCCAATACCATGAAATGATGTTGATTTTAGAAGTCACAAATGACATAAGTGGGTCATTCCACCTCAATCACCAAATGCCCTCTCCTGACCATCTTCAGTTATTTTTTTAAACTGTTGAATATTGATTGACGTGACCATGTGTAAAATCTGGGCTCATAGTTAACATTAGCCTTTAAGTTAAAAATTTTTAAAGAAGGTGGGAGGATGTTGATGAATTTTCTTATGGTACCATTTTTCATAAAATTATTTCAAGCACTAGGAGTTGGAAGACCAGGATTTTTCTTCAGTCCAAAAGTCCATCTAGTTGGGAACAGCATTGGTTTCATCTATCATACCTGCTCAATGCATGTTCAAATATTTGCTGTAAATGAAAAAAAAACATATTTTCAATTAACTACACATTCTCTGAGCATCCGTTCCTCGGCCAGCCTGAACACAAACGCACATCATCAATATTGCAGCACCACTCCTAGCACCAAACCAACCAATCAGACAAAATGATCCTGAAAAGCCACAGAAGTAACAATTGGGTCATTCAACCTCAATTTACCAAATTTTAAAAAATGTTCACGCCTGATCATCTCATATTTGTCTTACTTTTATTTTTTCCTGTGCATATATGTGATAGTAAGTAAAACATGTAAAATTGGTGGTTACAGGTGTTAAAAACTATTAAAGAAGGTGCGGTCATGTTGATTTTGTTGGTTTCTTTACGCCAATCTGTGGAGCAATGTTTGAAGTGCCATAATTTAAGAAATAACGTAGCTAGAGTCCTAAAATTGAATAGGCCCATTGAAATGTATGTATATTCTTGAATGGTACAACTCTTCGATAGAATAATAAATAGGGGGCAGTGCTGGTGCAACGGGTTAAGCCCTGGGCTGCCGATCGGAAGGTCGGTGGATTGAAACCACTGCGGCCGCCACTTGGCCCTTGAGCAAGGTCCCTAAACCCTGACTGCTCAAGACAGGGCAAAATAGAGACAGACTGTTGTTGCTTCATGTCCCACAGGGGACGAAATGGATTGTTGGAGTGGCTTCACCATCATACTGCTCAATGCATGTTCAAATATCAGCCATAAATGCAAAAAAATAATTTGAATCATTTTCTTCTCATAAAGTATGCTTCTGACTGGCAGCATATTCTACATTTTTAAAGCTCCTTTTGGTGCCAGTCTCAAGAAACAAAATCAGCATCTTTGGGTAAAAAATAAAGGTTTTCTAGTTAGAATATCAGAAAAGAAAAAACATGGACATTTTTTGACCAAGTGCTTCCTATTTTTCTATTAAAGCAGGGTTGTACCATTCAAGACCAGATGTACGTTTTAATTTCAGGACTCTTATTATGTTATTTCTCAAGCTAATACACTTCAAACATTGCCCCACAGATCGGCGCGAAGAAAACAGCACAAACATCGACATGATCCCACCTTCTTTAAGAATTTTTAACTCAAAAACTAATGTTGCCTTTGATTTACTAGACTGTTTGTAAAACAGTCTAGTAAATCAATATTCAACACTTTAAAAGCACATCAGCCAAATTGAAGGTGGTCAGACGTGGGGCGTTTGGTGAACTGAGGTTATGTCAACAGCATCCATACACTAGGTGGCACTCTGTAGTAAGTAGCTGGACACTGAATGAATGAAGGCATGAAAGTGCTGATGGACTTTTCTGTCTCCTCTCAGGCGAAAGTCACAGCAGACACATCGCACAGCTCTGAGCTCGACCACCCTGAGCTCGGAGGAAGAGGACGGTTTCTATGACAACAACATCACCTCCATCCTCAACGAGAGCCACCTGCAGACCACCAACTGCTAGAAGAAGATGACCACTTTTACACAAAATCACCTTTCTTTGCTTTCAGAGAGGCACTCAGGGCGTCAAGGCCTCACTTAAGCTCGGCTGCTGTGCCCCACAAACTAGCCTGGTTTTATTTTTAGCGCAGCAGTCCAACAGAGATGGGCTGTCAGGATAATTAGATTGCATTTTTGAGCCTTCACTTGTGATCGCTTCACTACTGTCATGTTTCCTTCAGATCTTGCGTTTCTCTGTCACGTTGACGAAAACAAAGGCTTTTACTTAATGTACTTTATGCTTTCAGAAATGCTCTTTTTCTGTGTGTTTGTTGTGTTGATAATATTTACCGTAGCATGGTTTACGTTCAGTTCATACAGTGGACTTCAAATCACCTCTAAACCAAAAAACAAATGACATATCTATTTCTTATGGTTTCATACCTGCTTGTGCATGATGACTTACATCTGTCAGTGTTGTTAGCTCCTCCAAGTGTGTTAAAAGTGTTGTAATTTTCCATTTTTTTGTACCTTTTAAATGTGACATCTGCTGTATGGGCTGCTTAAACTGAGCCTATATTTTTACACTGTATTACCTGTGCAGACCTTTTACTCAAGACAATCAGATGTAGTAGCACTGTGTATCCTCAGAGATGAAACTCATCACGTGGTTTTATATGTCGGGATGTATTAAGCTTGATTCTCGTGCATGTCTTAACTCAGATGCCTTAAAAAACGAGCTTTGTATCGTTATTTTCATGTTGCATGTGTATTGTTCGTAAGCTGCTGCTGTAATGCTTTAAATAGATTGTCATACGCTTGCCTGTGCTCGCATCCTCCTCTGTACATTCCTATTGGAAGCATCTTTGGTGTAGATTTGGAATCGTTCCACATTTCTGTTATATTATGGTCCCTTTAATGACGTTTCCACGGTGTTATTGCATTTTAAACATGCCGCTTTTGAATGTCGCATCGGAGCAAATTATAAGCAGGAATGCTTTTAAACTTAAAATGTGTTTATTAAGCTGCTGGTAGCGTTTGACAGGCGGTGCAGAGCTTTGTAAGCGTCACGTTTTTGACAGATTTTTGGACCTTATGTACAATAAAAAGAGGAATATTGTATTTTTTCCAACGTTTTTTTAAACTTCTTTTATCTTTTCATTTTATTACTGTGAATCTGGCTTGTTTTGGGGGCATTTAAACATATATTCCAGGCAGTAGAAAGATGACACAAGGAAATAAGAGCAAGCAAGGTACACCGATCAGGCATAACATTATGACCACTATTGTGTTGGTCCCTTTATGTACTCAAAAATGCACTGAACCATTGGGCATGGACAAGAGGACCTCTCAGGGTGTCCTATGGGGTCTGGAACCAGGACGTTGGCAGTGGATCCTTTGGGTACTCTGGCTTGTGCAGTGGGGCCTCTGTCAATCAAACTTGTTTGATTTGTTGTCAACAAATCAGATGAATACCTTCCAAAGTTATCATCTTTGTAGTAGAAAAATTCCTCTTTTCATATTATCCTTCAGCTGCAGCTCAGCAAAGAAACATGAAATGAAAGGAGAACATGTATTAAAAAGGCAGTAACCTTGAAGGGTCTCCGCTTGATTTAACAAATGCAGAGTTCTGACAAAACCTTGAGATAAAATCCTAAATATAAGGTTTAACAGGGAAGATATTTGGCAAAAATACTGTAGAAGAGGAGGGAAAAAAGCTTTTACACAGAACTTGGGGAGGGCAGAACCACCAACAAAGAATCAATCGTTGACAGCCGTTTAGGAGTTTTCTCTTAAACTGAGATTACAAAAACCAAAACTAGATGAAAAATGAACCAAGTGGTAAAATCAGAATGAAACACTACAAGAAAAAAAACACAACATATACATAAATAATAAAACAAATGCATCTCCAAGGCGCTGTTTGCTTCATACTGCTGACACTGGCTTTATACTGCTGACACCGTTTAATAAATAAAGATTAATGTGAGAGAGAAAAAAACACACAAGATGCTTTATTTTCACACAAACCAGAGACTGTAGATTTTGTCCCAGTCACTTTCAATGACCAGTAGTAAGAGAATGCTTCATTACAGAAGGAGAAACTATTCTAATGTACAAATCAACACCTGATTTTGGTTTTTATACAGACTATTTAAACCCTTAGACAGAGATACTGAATTATATACATGTATCTATAAGTGAAGCTTCATTCGTGTCATTTCTGTTGTGGAGTCGAGCGCTTTTATTGTTATCATTCTTGCACTAATTCTTCATCAAATATGAGATTTTACCAGACAGAGGGAGCATTTTCCTCCCTAAAGAGGAGGTCAGTGGTTCAGGTGAGCAGCACTTGGAGCCATTCAGTGACCTGTTGGAACACATTTGTGAAAGTGCAGCACACCCTGCCTCTTTGAGATACTGTAAGGTTAATTAATGCTTTTTTGTCTGTTTTAATTATGGTAACCACTTGAAACATCTAATTCCAGGGGTGCGGCCGTAGAGTCATGCCTGCCTTCTTACACGTGTGTCTGAGGGAGGAGGCAGAGTTTAAATACTCTTTTTCCTTAACACAATAAAACTGCAAGATAAACCCAGATCATACAATTATTTACACATATATTGCGTGTTTATTGTAAAGCTAAAGGGTTCTAGTAAGAAACTCCAATAAAAACATTAATAATCTTATGAATTCTCTGCATGAGGTTTGGCTTGATTTCTTACTTTTACTGAGGAACATGCTGGATGAAACGGAGACACAGCATCTTGTACAGTCCTTGCGGTCAAATCTGCTGGAACACAGACTACACGTTTGATCTTGTACAAAATGCTTCATGGGTATTAGTGGTGATCGTTCAGCTGAAGAAAACATAATTATTTCACAATTACTGCTTTTGCACTTTGTTCTTCTGTGGTAAAGGCTCAGTACTGAGGCTGATTTGCATATAGTTTTATCAAAACATGCTAAATATGTGGCATTTGTCACAATATACACAATTTATTACCAAGTAGATTAATAACAAGTTGCCACTGTCAGTTTCGAAATGCATTTTAAATAGCATTTGCAATATTTTTTGATGATTATTCATCAATTTTTAATTGAAAATAGAAATGTAAGCCGTTTGGCCAAATTCAGTTTCAAGCAAGACATACTGTATATTCCTTAAAATGTAATCTGGCTGCTTTTAAAACATAAACTTATTTCACAACACGCTCAGTTGAAACTTAAAATATCAATAGGAGATGGCTGGTTTTACTGTTTTTTTTAATGCGATCACAACTAAAATTTAGGTTTGTTCCACTTGAAATGTCTTACTGGTATCACAAAAAAGGCTCATTGATTAAAATTAAAATATGAAGTTGTCAGCTTAATCTTGTGACTCCAACTCAATATTCTAAGTTTAAGGTACTCAGACATACACCAATCAGCACAACATCATGACCACTGACAGGTGAAGTGAATAACATTGATCATATTGGTACTATGTGCTGTTCTGATGGAAAACCTTGGATTTTAACATCTGTGTTGATGAGACTTAGACACCCAAATAAACATTGTCCCACAACAAGCACACTCCATCGTGCAAATGAAAATACCAAATGTCACTGGCCTACCCCCACAGGAAAATGCACCCCACCACATGGAAAAAACATCAAACAATCAGTGACATGCTGAGGAACATGACAATGGCCCAACATGTTGATTTGATCTCCAAACTTCCTACAACATCAAGCATCAACAGGATGCAGTGGAACAAGTTTTATTGACAGACACCCCACTGCACAAGCCAGAGTACCCAAAGGATCCACTGCCAACGTCCTGGTTCCAGACCCCATAGGACACCCTGAGAGGTCCTCTTGTCCATGCACAATGGTTCAGAGCATTTTTGAGCACATACGGGGCCAACACAATATTAGTGAGGTGGTCATAATGTTATGACCACCTCACTAATATTGTATGTGCAAACAACTAATTTAACACTTCAAGGCAGCCAGGTTACAAATTATTATAAAGCAACTTTTTCATTTTTACAAGGCATATTCAAACTGGAATGGAATGGAATTAAGGCAACATGTCTGTAAGTATGAATGTTGGGCTTCAACAGCTCATAACTTTACTTGTACAAACCAGTTTAAATATATCAATAAACCTGAGGTGAGTTCACACCTGTACGGAGAGACAGAGAATACAAGATCAAAGCCGGCCTCTGTCCTGCTGTTTCTGTCTACAAAGCAGGTTTTACAGCTCTTCTTCTCACCGATTCAACAAGCCTGATGCTGTGTAAAGGCTGTTTTATAGCTTGTCAGGCAGCACAGAGTCAGAGATAATAATAAATGTGTTCAAAAGACTTGATAACATAAAACATTTCACCTCATCATAGCTGATTGGAAACAATTATGGCAGCATGAATATGTTTTATCAAAGCAAAACTGAAAAATCCCACACTTTACCTCCATTTTAACAGGTTTTATTCATAACTTCCCTCTCTGTCTTATTGTATCTTAGACTTTTTGGTGCCTCGGTTGACTGTAAACCTAGCAGGAGATTATCCAAATGACTTTAGGACGTCCCTGTGAGGCACACACTGTTCAGACGTCAAAGAGAAGAAGAAGAAGTTTCACAGAGAGAACATGTCTTGGGTGAACCTGAGGGGAAGATTACCGAGTGAAAAGAAACTCAAATGGCGGCAGTTTCAAAGCATATCTGACCTTAAGGATAAAGACTGTAAAGATTTGATTATATTCACATAGAATGTCAAACCTAAGTGTCCTTTTTCTCCTCTCGGCACTTCTCGGGAACAAATCAGCAGCAAGTTTCTTTTAGCTCGGGCTCAGTTTTCCCCGCAGAGAGATGCCGACTCTGTAATCCTCAGTTGGTTTACTGTAATTACTGAAGACATCAAGCTGAACTCAGCCGACCTCCCATGTGCTTTAACTCCTCTGCCTTCACAGGGTTTGGACTTTCTGCTGTCTTTTATTTATCTTTTTAAATACTGCAATATTAAAGGTTACATCCACTGAAGCTGAGTACATGATGGAGCATTTGTTTGGGTGATTGCATGCTTGGCTGTGCATCTTATAATTTGGTGAACCAGAAGTATTACTGGTATGAGAATGTGTCTGTGAGCTGTGAGAAGGCTGCTGGTTGTCAGTCAAGATGTCAAAGGCATCTTCTGCTTCTACATTTAACAACTTGTAGAGCACAAATGAGCCTGAATTTGCATGTAAGCTCGACACAAGAGGTTACTTGCACAACTTTTAGAAAGGGAATGAAATAACTGGAGACAGTGTGGACTGAGATGACAACTTTTTGATATTCAACCCTTTCAATAGACAAGAAATGCTTAAAATAACATCCACGCTTGACATTGTACAGTAAACAAAAGCTAAACCATTACTGAACAAAGCTGCTGCGTGTTTACTTCGGGTTGGGCCTTTCAAAATGATCTGCCCTTTTGTATTTACCATAAATCCGTTCAACCAAAGAGGTTCTTCACACAAAGCAGATGTGCTATATTTACTCACAGCAGCTCATTGTGTCCCAGTCACAACGTGGCAACGGAACAAATAACGTCAAAGTTACATCTGAAACCACTAGAATGACATTACATTGCAGAGAATTAACTAGGCATGATCATATGGTTCAATCAGTCTTTACATTATAATGGCTTTTTATTTGAGGCCACACCTCCCAAAACAGAAGCAGCAACATGAAAACAGTGTTAAAACTAAAGCTCCTCTCAAAACTCATAATATATTCATGCAAAACTGCTGATTAATCTCACAAAAAAGGACATAAATTGGGGTTTTTTCCCCTCCACCAAAGCTCTGTTAAGTGCACTGCTTATTTCCTGCTGGTTTTGATCCATTATTCATTAACAAACCCTTCTCACATTGTCACACATGCCGAAAGTAGGACGCTTCTCTGGGCTGATGTGTCGAACTAGATGTGAGAGAAAGTTTCTAAAGGTAAGTGAGTTCAGGCCTGGTGGCTGGACGCTGATCAAACAGGACTCCTCTTATCCTATTTGCAGGTCTGACACAGAATTAGCGGCAGACAGTGCAGAGGAGGCAGATCCCGGAAGGTTCTCGGTGCTGTTGGGTTAGAAAAACATAGATGGAGAATACATTTTGTTGAGTCGAGACCGATGCAGAGAGGAGGTTTATGGGATCCTTGTGGAAGAAGATGAGACAGGTGACTGAGGGCAGGGTGCCGTGGTTCAGCAGCTCTCACATCAAATGTCTGCCGGATTCAGGCGTCATCAACTTCTCTGAGGTCAGACGACATGTAATCATTTCAGTTGTGTATTCTTGAGCAAATCAGTCATTGCTGTTCCTAAACTGGACCTCATTCTACCATTGCAATGAATTTACAGTTTGAGGTGTTTCTTAACGAGAAATTTTGTGATTCCAGCTTCTTAAATCTGAATATTTGACTCCTTTATTAACTGAATGTTTTTGGGTTGTGGACAAAACATGATATTTGAGGACGCCTTCTTGAGCTTTTAGAAACATTGATTGACATCTTTACCATTTTTCTCCCAATTTAAAGACTAAAACAACTAATTGATTAATTCAAAAAATATTCTACAGATCACCTGACAAGAAAATAATCACTACTGCATAATATTATTGTCACATATTGTAAAACAATTGATTTCTGTTTGTATTTGTATATTATTCAATGTGAACATTATTCACATTTTTTAACAAAAGAGGGAAATTTTGTGAAATAATGTTTTTTAAAAAATAACTATTTTTCATTGCACTTTGAAAGAATTTTTTTACTTATTTATTTATTTGCCTGATTTAAATGCAATAAAAACATTTGCAATTTCATGGTCAAAAGGGAAAAAATATCATTTGTAAAAATACTGGTATAAGAATATTGGCCTTTTTTAATGGTTAAATTAAATTAATACTTTTTCTGTCATTTTAATAGATATTACCTGTAATTTAGATAAAACAGGGAAGATGGTAAAATAACAATTTAATTATTTACCATTTTTTAACCTTTACTCTGCATAATTTTTCTTTTAAATATTTTTCACAGTCAAAAAGGGGGAAAATTAATTACCATTTGTAAAAATATTGATTTTACATTTTACAATATTGGCCTTTTTTGTTTCTTTCTGTTTTTTAAATAGCTAATATAAATTCATACTTTTTTGATTATTTTCTTAGATATTACCTGTAATTTAAAAAAGACAAAAAAAAAGAAAAATAACAGTTTTATTATTTAGTATTTTTGAATCTTTAATCTGCATAATTTTTCTTCTAAATATTTTTTAAGGTCAAAAGGAAAAAACTAATTTAATTACCATTTTTAAAAATACAGATTTACAATATTGGCCTTTTATTTTATTTATTTATTTATTTATTTTACAGTTCAACTTAAATTAATACTTTTTGGGGTGATTTTATTGAATACTATCTGTAATTTTACAGAACAGAGGAAATCTGTAAAATAAAAACTTTTCCTCGTGCGTAAAGATTCACCAGAAAGCAGGAAGTGACGTATTTGGCGCTCAACTTTTCTTTTTTTTTTTTGCAACAAACAAACAAACAATCCGGTCCAGTACAAGAAGAACATGTCAGTAATGACTCCTGCCTCCTCCTCGGCAGATACATTCCTCTGAGATGAGCTGCGGCTTGTAGAGCTGCAGGTCTTTATTTCACTACCTGGACGGAGTCAGACAGAGAGCAGCTCCAGGTGGATCCGCCAGCCTCTGCGCTGTTGCTTCCGAAGAGGAGAAGTTAGAACGGACATTGATCTGGCCCAGAAACTTCTCACAGCTGTCATTTCTCATTTATTTCTGTCTCCTGGCTTCACTTTGTGCTGAGAAGATGAGCGGTGGTTTGCTGCGGACTGTGGACAATGGAGAGGTGGAGGAGAAAACTAACGTGAGTGATCTGACAGTCACTTAAATGTGTTTTAATCCTTTAGAAATATTAGAAATGACATATTTAGAGACCTAACAACGACTTCTCACTGGGTTTGTGTCACAGCTGTGGTGGATAAAGTTATTTAATGACACTGTCCTATTTTACTGAACCATTAACTTTGCTCTATAACCACATAAAAGTATTTTTTTTTAACTTGTAAAAATGACACAAGTTGTTTTAATTCACTTTTAACCCAATCACGTGACGTCAGAGTATAATAAAACGTGGTCTAAAATGTGTCCTCACAGCGCATGTGCTATAAAATTAAGCAATATCAGTATCTACATTTACATTTAAAAAAAAAGAAGATATTTGTGGAGTTGACTTTGTCACTATTTTTTAATTATTATTTTTATCTCGTCTGTGTGTTTTCGTTGGCATGGTGTAGTGTTACATTTCAACACAACACAAAGAACATATTGTCCCAAACCAGAAGCTGATTCAGTGGTTAAGGGGAACTTACACTTTTACACATTTTAATAATGTAAAGCTGTAAAATAAATATATAAATAAAACACTTAATGATGTCTGAAACACATCTTCAAATGCAGAATAGGACGGCATTTAGACCAGTTAAGTCCAGGTCCAGATCTAACGTGTGTTAGGTCCACATGGGGAAAAAAGTTGCAAAATGTTCCCTTTGTTGGATTTTCATAAACAAAATAAACATTTCACAAGTCAGCTTTAAAGAATTTTAATTATCTGTGATATAATCGAGTCCAGATTCATAGAGTCTTATAGGTTTTGTAGATGTGGACCTGATCTAATGTGGTGTACATTCAAAATTTTATTGTATTATATACCAAACAACCGTACAATAATGGTCTTACAAATCAGAAGCAGTTTTTACCCTCTCAGGGTAAAATCCTCATACAGTGGTTTTAGGTCTGAGGTACAGAAATTAAAATCTTTTGCATTTTCAGGAACAGAAAAAACATTTTGCAAATTTAAAAGTGGGTTTAAGATACCGTTACATGTTTACCTGAAATGTGGTTTTATGACATTAAAAGGTAGAAAAAGACAAGAATCTGATTGAGTTTCCCTGAACTTTTCCCAATCACAGTCTAACTTCTGTGTCATTGGACTTAAAGCAAATTTGATGATCAAAGCAAACAGCTATCATTGAAAACATGAGGCACAGCATGAGAACCCGGGGCTGACATCTGATTTGAATCATTGTTCCATCTCTAGCAGGAGCTCAACAGTTTTCTTTATGTGTTCATTTATTGTGATGTGTTGTCATGAAAAGTTTAAAGTCATGATTCAGATTTACTTGCAGCAGGAATTAGGTCAGAGTGAGTTCATATGCTCTCCAGTTAAAAAGTCTTTTATTTAACTTCCATTATTTATTGTATTTTATGGCAAGATTGAACAAGAAAAGGTTTGTACAACGGCTTTTCCTCAGAGGTTAGAACATGTGAACTGGGAAACACTGCCAACAATCTCGACTCGAATCAATCTCAGCATGTTGCAGCTACTTTCACTGATACAGTTTAACTCTTGTTCTCCTTTCTAGTGTTGTATGTTAGTCATGGTATGTTTACTTTGAGTGATTTATCCAAAATGACAGCAAAAGACAACACACTTGTGTAACCGCTGATGCAAAAGTAGACTGAGAAATCCTGAAGACTGTACAAAGTAGAAATGCTGTTTTCGTGGCGCGAGGTCGGATTGGTTCTTCACGTTGGTTAACAGAACAGTTAGCGACTCTGCATGACTTCCACAGCCTGCTGAGAGACTCTTTGAGCTCCACTGTTACTACAGAAGTGTGCAGCTGGAAGGAAACAAGCAGAGTACGTGAGCACCAGCCATAGATACAAATATCAGAATCAGACTCAGCTCTATTGGACCAGTTTGTACACAAAAACAAGGAATTTGACTGCGACCTATCTTTGTTCTCTATGTGCAGTAATTGGTCAAGAAAACAAAAAAAACCCCTAAGTACGAAAAGTAAGATAAAAGAATAACAAAAATAACAACAATATAAATAAACGTAAACATCCATAAGCACCAGTGTTTACGGTGTGTGTGCAAAGTGGCAGGGTTATTGAGGTAGTGTGGTATAAGTAGTGTATATATGTATAAGTGTGGCTTATTGCACACTGGTTCCTGAGTCTCTGTGACTAATAAGAGTCCATTAGGGTAACGGCCTGAGGGAAGAACCCGTCTCTGTGTCTGGTAGTTTTGGAGTACAGTACTCTGTAAAGTCTGGAAGGAGTTTAAAGGTACGAGGGGTCTTCAGAGATGTCACCTGCCGGCTTCTTGGCCCTGGACAGGTGCAAGTCCTGGATGGAGGGCAGGTCGGCCTCAATTATCCTCTCTGCAGATCTGATTGTCCTTGTGCCTGTCCTGTTTGGGGGCTGATCCGAACCAGACGGTGATGGAGGTGCAGAGGACAGACTGGGTGATGGCGGTGTAGAAGGTGATCAGCAGCTCCTGTGGCGGGTTAAACTTCCTGAGCTGTTGCAGGAAGTACAGCCTCTGCTGGGCCTTTTCCCGGACAGAGTCTATGTGGGGAGTCCACTTCAGGTCCCGAGAGATTGCGGATCACCAGAAATCTGAAGGTGTCCAAAGTAAACACTGTGTTGTTGAGGATGGTGAGGGGGACAGAAAACTCCTAAATCTATCCAATCCAATGGTGTCTCCTCAAGTTAAATGCACACGACACCTCTGATCTCAAGTATAGTCGTGTAATATGGCTGAATTTAAATCAAATTACTTTATTATATATAAAAAAGGTGAGTGCAAAATGTTCCCTGAATAGAATAGACATTATTTGCATGGACAAAAGCAAATACTTCTCGCATGTTTTCCGTTCGATATCTTAAATCTGGTTAAACAACTCGTCCAGCTGCTGTTTTCTTCTGTTGCGTTGGATTTCGCCCGTTTTTATCAGGAACTTTCTTCTCAGAGTTCCACAGAAAACTTAGAGCTCCTCTTCCACTGCATCTAACAACGTGTTGAGAACAAACTGATGTGTTGGAACACGTGAAGTCTGTAGAGGCGAACGCAGCAATCACACCCTCTAGCCATGTTTTATTGCTTAAAAATAACTGACATTTTAACCCCTTATGTGACATTATTGCATTGTTAAGTCAGTTAATTATTAAGTCAGTTAATTTTTCCATCAAAATTTGACAAAAATGCCAAAAAACATCCTCTTTGCATCGGCGACAAAACAATGGTTGATTTTCTTTGTATGTATTGAAGAGTAATGGCGGTTTAACAAAGTGACAGGGTCGGATGGGACTTTGCCAAAGAAAAGATTAAACCCTGCATAACTTGCGATTAGGGTTCAAGAGATTCATTGTTCCAAATCCTTGAGTTGATAAGTGTCATGATGGCGCATGTAGATAATTTGTTTATACAGACATGAGGCAGGAAGAGAAGAAATACATGAACCAACGAAGACACACATGGTGCAGAATCATTTCTTTGTCTGTTGACCTTCAGTGGAGCTAAATGGTTACAGGAGATTGTAGTTGGGGGTGATCATTCATTTATTGATGTAATGACATGGAATACAAAGTAAAGGCAGGAGAAATCTGTAAATACGACTGAATTATATAATGACTGTGTCTTTAACCCCTTCCACCCTGGCAGTATCAGGTTTTATTAAAACACAGAGCTTGGTGCATAAATATTGCTTTTTAAAGCTATTTTAACAATTGCAATTATTAAAGGAGAGAGTGAAGGCAGCACGAGTAAAAATGAACAGTTTTTTCACCAGATTTTTACTTATTTAAAAAAAAAATGTTATTTTACAGATTATCTCTGTTTTGTTAGATTGCAGATAATAACAAGTAAAATTCAAGAGAAAAAAAAACCATAATTAGCATGGAGACTGTAAAAAAACAGACCAAAATGGTAAATAATCTCATATCAAAAATCTGTATTTTTTAAATTTGTTCTTTTATAGTGTTTGACTGTAAAATTACAGTATTTTTCACTGCATTTAAATCAGCTAAAAAAAATTACAATTTTTTAGGTATTTGCTATTGTTTGAAAGAAAAATGTGTATATAAAAGACTGAAAAAATGGTAAATAATTTATATAATTTAGTGTTATTTTAAAGATTTGAATTAAATCAAATTACTTTAAAAAATCTGGTAACATCACAGAAAAAAGTTTTACATGTTTACACTTTATAAAAGTCAAGACTAAACTGTAAATAATGACCACATGGTCTGTATTTTTACAAATAGTAATTTGCTCTGTTACAATACGTGACTGTAAAATTACACAGTTTTGTGTTTTAAAATGTGAAAAAATCATTATTTTACAGATATTTGCTGTCTTGTTCACCTTTTTTATTTATTTATTTTTTCACAGTTTTTTTAATCTGAACAACAGTCCATCATTTTTAACTTTTTTTTTTTTTTTTTTAACATTTTTCCAGATTTTCACCGTTCTTTTGCCTTTTTTCTTTACAGTGTAACACCAGCAGGATTTCTTTTCATTTCTTTTGCATGTAATCTGGCAGAGTTGCAGTTGAGAATCTTTCAGACACGTTCAACACCATCAGACTCATTCCTAGAAGTCTGTTTTCCCCTCTGCACTTTAGTATTTTGATTAGGAGGAAGTACAAATTAAAATTGTTGCTTGAGTTTTTAGAATCTCACTGGCAGAGAGACATATGGTGTTTAAAAATTCTTCCTCGTGTCTTTTAGGGTCTAAGCTTGTCTGTTTGATTCCTGATTCCTTTAGGGTTTTTTTCCAGGCATGAAGAAAAACGGTTCTAGTGTTTTAGGAGTTAAGATGGTGAAAGTGTATCGTAGGTCAGTGGCTGCAGAGGAATGTGTTGTTTTTCCAGCGAGTCCTGTGATCAGACAGTAAACATGAGCTTTGACCTCTCTTGCATCCTGTTCTTCAAACCTCACAGCTTTCTGTTTCTGCTGGGGAAACATTTACATTCAGGGGTTGATCTAAGTTAGCGTGTGTTCTGCCGTGGCGTGAGAAAAACGCTGAGCAGAGCGAGGAGCGTTCAACCAGAGCTGTTATTAAAATAGCTCAGCCGGATTGTAATGCGTTTAATGCTGGCAGTGTACTTACACGGCTACACAGCAGAGATCCACTCTGAGCCTTTTGTGTGCGATACAAACATTGGTAAATGGCGTGTTTGCACTGCTCACATGTCAAGTCACTTATAAGCAACCACAAATATTCTTTATACAAGCAGCTTGAGAAATAACAGGCTGTTAAGAAGAAGAAGAAGCCTTTATTCATCACTTGTACATCACAGCACAGTGATATTCTTTATTTTTACATAACCAAGCTTCGTTAGGAAGTCCAGAGCAGAGGACACAGTGCTCCTGGTGCAGCTTTAAGGGCCCAACAGAGGCAGGTTGGCGGTGCTGGGGCTCGAACCGACAACCTTCTGATCAGCGATTTAACCACTGAGTGCACAAATTTAGAAACACACAAGAGCAAAAACAGGAACTGTATTGTCATAAATTTAGAATATAATGCACTGGTAATGAAACTAATAGTCAAATTTGATGATAAATTAGCAATTTAAGCACATTATGAGTTATAAATATCAAACATTCACTGGTTTTAGCGCCATATTTTTGAGAATATTCAATTCAATTTTATTTATATAGCGCATATTTACAACATACGTCATCACATAGCGCTAATATTTGCCTTTTACCAGTTTTACATCACTTTGAATGGAAAACTTTTTAAAATTGATGATACTTTTCACTAATTTTTGACATTTTACAAAGATAACTAGGACTAACGATCACTTACATAATTTCTTTTTTGATTATTCAATTTGATCAATAAACTGCCCAATACAATTTCCTTAAGCCAAAAGAAAAATCATCAGGTGTCTTGTATTGTCCAACCTCCATTTTAAACCCCAAAATATTCAGTTTACTATCATAAAAGACACATTGAAGAATCTGCAACTGGAGAATTTTCTTCAATGAAAGGACCTTAAATGATTAAGCTGCTAAATATTTTCCAGCTGATCTACTAATCGCTCAATCCACCCAACTGTTGCAGCCGATGATTCATTCATTAAGAAAAACTGAATAATTTAAAAGGGAAATAAATCCTCGGAGCTTCAGTAGAAAGCAGCTGGACTGAAAGAGAAGTCCAGTTGAAACTGTCAGGATTTACCAAGACCTGATGACTAAACATCTACACAGGCAGAATGGAAATAAACAAAATAAAGTACTTGAAATGGCAATAAAAAAACACAAACTGATTAATGGGCTTCAGATTAAAGACAATTCCAGTTATGCAAGTTCAAGATATAAAGTTTCCGATACACAGAGACACACATACGTGAACATATTTGGGCTGCTCACCATTTGACGTTTGTTTGCACAGTTTTGTTTACTCTGCACACTCTCACCGAGCCACTGGCTGCTATATAAAGACGCTTCATTAATCTCTCTTATGTAAGTCGCACCACACATTCCTCAGAGTGCTGCTACCTACCACTGTCACCTTGTGGCAGATAAATGAGGCTTCTTCATTCCACAGTTTTATCTTTTCTCACAGTCCTCAGTGACTTAAGGAGTATATTTCCACGTGTTTAGGCTCACCTTAGTGTTGTTATTAAAATGCACGTCCTGATTTGGTGCTCCAGTTTTTCAGTTTTCTGAAGTAAAATGAAGACAAAAAGGGAGTCGAGTCCTCCTAGCTAATCCTCGGAAACCAGAGAAGTTTCTGGGTGTTTTCCTGTCACATTTTGACACAATGTGGGCTCGGTTTTCACTGCAATATAAAGTCCTGCACCTCTATGGAAACATTACCATATGACAAAAGTTATAAAATCATAAAAAAAGAGTTGAATTGTTGGATTGTTTATTTTACAACAATTGAAAGAACCCTGCAGTCAGTATGTACAACATTTTTTCCAAGTGCTCACATTTGTTTCCATTACAGGAACAAAAACGGTAACTCTACATACTATAGGTATTTTAGTATTTACGTTTTTAATTAGTTTTCATACTTATCCCCTCTCTGCTCTATGAAAACACAGTTCAGCCCAGATCAGCTGAAAATGCCCTGAATTTTTGTCACACGACTGTTAATTGCAGCTTAGTTGCTAATGGCTTCTCGGATGGGCTGAGGATTGCAGAATTTTTTTCTTTTTTTACAGAATATAGTTAATGAAAGTAGTTTATTTTTGGCATTTTAAAAAAAAAAAAAAGAGATTCATATGGAATAAGGAACTTTTTATGAAATATCCCAATTTTAAGCTTAGACTTAGTTAAGTTCCCCCATAGAACAAGATGTCACAGATAACTCATTAAAAGACCATCAGAAGGTTGAATATCTGTTGATTCTTGCTGTTTTTACAGTTTCTGGCTCTGATAAATGGAGCAGTTTTTGCTTTTTTTTAAAGACAGCATGCTTTTCAAACCTGCTGGCGGGTTCAAAACATTAATAAATATCCCCTAAAATGTTACACAGTTTAGATTCACCACCAACAAACATCGTCCTCGAGGCCTGTGTATAATCTAATCAGTTGAAATGTTCCCTCCGCTTCTTTCCATTGTGTATTTGGCACCACAGTCCTGCAGGGGAGGCTAGCAGCTATGTGCCTCCCCGGACTGGCACTGTAGCTCTCTGACTGGAGAACAATCTGGAGGAAAGAAAGGGTTGGGCCGCTGCTGGAGCCTCACCCATCCATGTAAGGCAAGACAGCCGTGGCTTCCCACGCGCTTAGTCACTCAGACGCAGACTGTCTGGATCGCAGGATCATCACTGGGAAGACTCCCGGACAACTTTGTGTGCCCAGGTAGATATCAGTGGGATTGTCTGTGTGAGATAAGGTGGAGGATTTGCATGGTGATGATTCTAGTAAGTGTGAAGTTCATGATGGTGCTTGCAGCCGTAGCTTTGTTTATGTTATATGATTCAATTAGGTTTGTCTTCTAGTAAACTTGTAAAGATTCTTAAATACAGAGGCCTTATCCTGTCTTGCGTTCTCAATGTACAGCAAGTGAGGCGTTAAATGTCATCATATTTTATTTAACCACCAAACTTTCATCATTTAAAAAAGTGGCTTTCAAACTTTCCCGAGCCACCCCCTGCATGTCGGTTACTTCTTGCTTGACGGAGAAGTGGTTCAGTTTCTGTCGTGTTGGTGACACATGCAGTTGGTATTAATCATGCAGGAAGATTTGGTGTGGCAAGACTCGCTGTTATCAACAAGTTACCACATTGTTTTAAGTGTTTTATGGCGTCTCTGGCCCTTCATATCGCGTGTGGTTGTGTTGCTCTGTAATAAAAACTTGTCTGTTTTTACTGCAGTCAGAGATGGATGGATTTCCCGCTTGGCTGAGAACTCTGGTGGTACAGATGTGTGTGTGGCTGCAAATGTGTTCTCATCGGCCTTCCCTTCTCAGCTCGTCAGAATCATCCAATACAAAGATTTAAATCTATGAGAGGTGGTGTTTCTCACTGTTCTTTGGCATCAGTCAGCCTGCACTCATTGTGGAATCATCTTTAAGTCAGCCGGCATGGAAGAGTCTGTAGCCTGATAGCTGGGAGTGGACGATCCTGTATTGATCTGGTGAAGTCACTGGACACTGAGGTGAAGCAGTGATGTCACCTAGAGCCCGGCTGATGCATGGATCAGTCAGCGTTTATTGGCCATTAGTGGCTCTCTGCAGATATATCAACAGAACATTACAGAACATAATGGAGAAAAAGATACAAGTTGAGAGGGTTTAGAAATAGTGTCTTTACATAGTCTGTCTAGCAGAACAGCTCAAACTCCATTGTTTACAAAGCTTTTAGCGCTGTCTGCAGCACATGTAGTAGGGTGTGGTGCGGAGTCAAGCAGTGTACTCAGAGAAAAATGCAAACTGGTTGGTGAAATATTTTGTTGCAGAGTGGATAAACAGTGACCCCATTCTTTTGCTTTTCATTATAACTCACAAAATAACGTAACATATACACCCATCAGGCGTAACATTATGATTACCTGTCTAATATTGTGTTGGTCCCCCTTATGTGATCAAAAATGCTCTGAACCATTGGGCATAGTCAAGAGGACCTCTCAGGGTGTCCTATGGAGTCTGGAACCAGGACGTTGGCAGTGGATCCTTTGGGTACTCTGGCTTGTGCAGTGGGGCCTCTGTCAATCAAACTTGTTCCACTGCATCCTGTTGATGCTTGATCACAATGGGGTGTAGGAAGTTTGGAGGTCAAATCAACATGTTGGGTCATTGCCATGTTCCTCAGCATGTTCCTGTTTGATGTTGTTGCCATGTGGTGGGGTGCATTTTCCTGCAGGACTATGCCTGTGACATTTGGGATTTCCATTTGTGCAAGGGAGTGTGCTTGTTGTGGGACAATGTTTATTTGAGTGTCTAAGTCTCATCAACATGGATGTCAAAATCCAAGGTTTTCCATCAGAACAGCACATAGTACCAATATGATCAATGTTATTCACTTCACTTGTCAGTGGTCATAATGTTGTGACTGACTGGTGTATATAAAGATAAGATAAAATAAGTGTTATTGGTCCCTCATCTGGAAACTTCGCAAACATATTTGTCAGTGGACTGCTAGAATCCAAAACTTGAATTTGGATACTTTTACTCCATAAAATTGCTGTTACTTCCAAAAATCTAGTATCTGTTGGGCTCTAATGTCAGCTAAAACCAGTTGAGTGTGAGTCAGATTTGTAACGGTTTCTTTTCCTGTCATCTACGGATGTCATCTAGAATAGATGATCTGCACTGTTATTGAATTTTTCCCTGATTACCTGAGTGTGTCAGCAATAATGATATATCGTCTCCACTGCTGCACTCTACCTCACTCTGCTCCATTAGTCTCTTCAGGTCTTCTCTATTCAAGGCTAAACCATTATTTTACTACACGTCTACATAGCTCAATTTGGCATCTCTGCACTTTGGAGCTGAAACTTTTAGCTGGTTAATAAATTAGTCAGTCAATAAAAAAATAATAGTAAACTAATAGATCCAAGTGTCGAACCTCACCAAGGTCCAGCCTTTAAACTGTGAGGATTTGCTTCTTTTTTACTGAATATCCTTGGGTGTTGGACTATTGATAACAAACAAGATAAGTAACTTTGGGGTTTGGAATAATACTATGAGTATATCAACATTTTTAATAAAACAATGAATCAGTTCATCTACTTTGGATGATGCTCCCACCTTGTATCCACTGAACAGGAGTCACAGTCAAGCAGTAAACATAACATAGTGCTGCTCTGTCCTCCTCCTCCTTTGTTTGGTGCGATGTAAACAGAATCCCCCTCTGGGCTCGCTGCTGCTGCTCAGCTTTAAAGCTGACCTATATTGAACAGGTGTCTCCTGTGGCAGATTATCTCCCAGAATGCTTATTGCAACGCTTTGTTCACACTTTGCTTTTTAACTCCTTAGTCATACTTTCACACCATTAATTGGGGCATATGTTTATCAGTATGGAGGCCTGCAGTGAGATTCTGACCTTTATGTGATGATTACCGACTACACAGAACACAAAAAGATACTTTATGACTCATTATACTCGGCTAATTGGTTTATTCGAATTCATTTTATTTGCAGAACTATTCAATTACCCCAACAAAAAGCCTTACTTACACGTAGATAACTAACATGAAGCTGTACGTTATGAATTACCGCGCCGAGAAAGCTGTGCAAACGATTTGTTTTCTGTTTGGTTTTGCATGGTTTCGTAACTTTGTGGCGGATTTTATCTTCTCTAATGGAACAACACATCAGTCATCCGTGCTGATATCATCAGTCAAGCTATTGTCATTACATTCATTTAACCTGGAGGTTGCCTGCATTATGAAATGAGTTTATATGTAAACATGCACAGTCACGCAAGAGATACCAAGTTAACTTTGCAGCCTTCATTAACTGTGTTTTAAGGGAAATTTGAGGTCAGACACCTGAAAACGCTAGATATGCAAATTAAGGGTTTTCCGAGCTGCACGGGCAAGTCTAAAGAAGCAGCACTGTTTCTTCAGCTCAATAGCTGAGGAGGATATTTATTGCACTGTATGTGCACAGAGCACATAAAAGGGTGGATGCCATTGTGTACATTAGAAAAGTGCGAGTTTGCACATGCAGCAGTGAGTAAATATGGATCAGGACAAAGCAGGACAAGTATCCAGCTTGTTCCCTGCTTACCTAGAATATCATCATTTCCCTCATTGTGCTCATTTTCTGACTGAAGTCTGTCAACACGTGAGCAGGCCAGGACAGCAAAAGTATGCACTGATTAAATGTTTTAACTTGGAACACGATCACAGATACAATACAGGGCATTTGGCCTGCAGTGACACATAATAAGCACTTTATGTGGGTGTGGTTGTAAATCGATCGTGTTTTCCTTCACAATTCAGGCCACTCTAGTGTATGAAGTAGTTTTCTGAAATTTGGTGACACATTAAAGGGTAAATAATTGTGTTATTCAGTGTTTACTTCATAAATATATGTATTATTGTAGTGTACACTCTGCTGTCACTGCTTCTGAACATGTAAAATGCAAAGTATTTCCAGGGGAAGAAGAAACACCTCATGGGCTTTTGGCACGAGTTCTAACAAACCACTCATAAATTAAGTCAAATATGTAGTTTATGGATTATTTGAGCACCAAAATATACCAATGATTATCTTATAGTTTACTTTTATGAGGAAGTTACAGCTCTGATGTCTGTATTTTTGACTTCTGGTGCATGATTCTCAGCCAAATGTGTGAAATCTAAATCGGTTTAAGGAGTTCGTGCCAAAAACACCGACATTGATAGAATAGAACATTGTGTTTCAGTGTAATGTTAGCGCCGCCCAGGGTGTGTCTGTCCCACAATCTTCTTCGTGTCTCAGGGAAAGAGAAAAAAACCCTGGAGCTGTTCGGCTCAAAGTGAAATATTGGCCGAGCTGTCACCGCCTCAGAGCTGATGGTTTTCAGGCGGCGCAATTACGTACAAAGAGCTGCCAGTCAAGTCGAACTATTTAGCTTTTGTTTGACATGCAAAGTGGAGAACTGGTTGCTTGCGTAAGTAGCCAAATGTATTCCCCACGTTTTGAACGATGGGCTCTTTTAAGTCATGTACCTCTGCATGACTTATGGTTGGCGTGTTCATACTCGCTCTAGAACCATAATCCCCTTCACATATTGGTTTATTTAGCGACCCATTAAGAAGAAAACAACAAAAGCAGAACGGATCTATTTCTTTGTTCGGTTATCAGCGCTCTGTAATCCTAGTCAGTCCTAACATTTTTATTATCCAACTCTATATGTATTTGTTTTGTAATCATTTTTGATCAGTTAAAGCTGTTTTATCTAACTACAAATTTTAAAAACGTGTACCTGGACAGTTATATAGATATACACCGATCAGCCACAACATTCTGACCACTGACAGGTGAAGTGAATAACATTGATCATATTGGTACTATGTGCTGTTCTGATGGAAAACCTTGGATTTTAACATCCGTGTTGATGAGACTTAGACACCCAAATAAACATTGTCTCACAACAAGCACACTCCCTTCCCTCGCACAAATGGAAATCCCAAATGTCACTGGCCTACCCACACAGGAAAATGAACCCTACCACGTGGAAAAACTTCAAACAATCAGGAACATGTTGAGGAACATGACAATGGCCCAACATGTTGACTTGACCTACAAAGTCCCTACACCCCATTCTGATCAAGCATCAACAGGATGCAGTGGAACAAGTTTGATTGACAGAGTCTCCACTGCACAAGCCGGCGCACGCAAAGGATCCACTGCCAACGTCCTGGTTCCAGACCCCATAGGACACCCTGAGAGGTCCTCTTGTCCATGCCCAATGGTTCAGAGCATTTTTGAGCACATAAGGAGGACCAACATGATAATAGGCAGGTGGTCATAATGTTATGCCTGATTAATGTATATATTTTTCCTTCATAAATTCATAATTTTACCATTTCCTTTAATTGAGTTGATTTATTATCGGCTCTTTTTTTGGTTGGTTTTTATGGCTTGTACAGTTATAGATCCACAAGTGGGATGTTTGTCATCCTACTTTGTATTTTTTATTTTTTTTTCCCTAATTTAATCTTATTGTGAAGTCTGAGAAACACTAAGCACATTCATAGCAGGTGACGGGCCTATTATAAATGTGCTCATGTGTTCATGGCTTGTAGACCATGTTCCATCAACAACCACATTTTATAACTGTTTCATGCTGCTTGGTGTTTTCCTGCAATTGACGTGACCTAATAACAGAATACAAACAAGCTGCTGATGCTTGATATGTGTCCAACTGTCTGCATTGTCATGATGTTGCGTGCAGGCTCGGCACAGTTAATGGCTTTTCTCGGGAAACGAGGAGTGGTTGGATAATCAAGTTTGCCACAAGTGCTCACAGCAATCTACAGCATAAGGGTCAGTTGTGAAATGTTTTCATCTTGTTGACATACTTTCTATATTCTTATAGGATTTGATCATTTTCTTGATTAAAAACACCACTAAGGTCTGTTGTGGTGTCACAAATAAGTGTGCATACCATTGGGGTTATTGATGCAGCACTGCCTTAAAGCTGACAACAGACTGTGGTATGTGGCGAACGTGTCGGTGCCTCTCAAAGGGAGCAATTAAAGGTGTGTAACGTGCCTTGTTAGGTGTAGATTTAGAACAATGTGTGAGCAGCATCACTGCACAGTACGGCACAATGTTTCAGTAGTTAAATGGTTGACACCGACCAGACAGGGTGATATTAAAACGTGTTGTCATGCAAGTAAAAATTCACGACGTCCTCTTGCGTGATCGAATGCTGGGGGGGGAAAGAAAACATCTGTTTCTTCTCCCCCTTCACATTTTATGTACCGTGCAGTAGTCACACCTGCCTGTCAACCCTGTAAAAATACCTTTCTGACGGAAAATAAGAAGCTGCAAGTGGACGAAGATATTTACGAGTTTGTTTTTGAGCAAAGTTCCAGTGGCATTAACTGTACACAAGTGGCATTTTTGCTACGCTACGACTGTATTCTGGAGAAGAAAACAAATTAATTATATCGTTTCAAACAACTTCCAATTATCTGGTGTGTTGTTTCTATATAGGCTCGTCCTTTATTATAAGTGTACCAGTTGTCATAATAGTTTGGGTGTTTAACTGTGGATTCCCCACTTTTTAAAACAAAAATCAACAAAGAAGATAATTACAGTCCAAACATCTACATGACATTTAGTTTTGATTTATTTATGCTTCTGGCTATTAAATTATGTCATTTTTACAGGCGTCTAATTTATTCTGCTGCTGACACCCGAGCTAACTTTAATTAAGGCCGCTGATGATGACACTCCCAGCAGAACCACAAAGTAAAAGCACTTTTTCATAGACATCCAACCCAAATAATGACTTCTTTACTGCAGGGTGCATGACACTCTGCACACACACGCACACCCAACACACCGTGGAGGCAAAGATTAGTTCAGCTGCTGATAAGACGATGTTACATAAGTCGCCTGTAATTGGGCTGTTATCCTCCACCTGAAGTGGATTTAATCTGTCAAAGGGACACGTGGTTTGTTTTCTTTGCACAATTGCAGAAAAAGCAACAGAAGCTATGTGTCACAGTCATACCGCAGCGTACTTAAATGGGTGTTCCCAGCAAGGGTTATGTGCAGTCAGAGGTATTTTTTTGTTTGAGGGAAGGGTCAGGTGTGATTAAAGGATTTAATTTGAATTTTTCTCATTTAATTTGTTCATTAAGCTATATATTGAGGCATTGCTTACTTTCCTATACTGTTATACTTTACAGTCTATTAATTTGATCAGTTGTTTTCAAAGCGTATATTGAAATTGCTTTGTTTTGTTGGTTAAAATTTAAAAATAGTCTAAAATACCTACAGTAGGCAATTTTGCTTTAACTTTGACTTAATGGTTGAAATCAATGCAGAGCAGCATACGCTTCCAATGAAAGAGTACAGTCACCAGCAGGGGTATCTTCGTGTTAGTATGGAAAATGTGATGCGTCATTTAAAGATCAGAAATGCAAGAGAAGGACAAATAAAGGAGCTGTGAAGGTTCTTTGGAATATGTCGGGTCATAAATTACTCCTCCTACCTCACTCACAGAGCAGAATGGAATAGAAATACATACAGAGAAAAATACGTAGGACTTAAAAGAGATGATTCGCTCCAGAGCCTCAGGGCCACGACTGTAAACCCTCTGTCTCCTTTAGTTTTTTGGCCGGGCCCCTGGTGCTGACAAAAAAAATTCTCTCTGCCTGAGGATCTCTGAGTCCATTTCAGAGTGTAGAGCACTAAGAAGTCAGATATAAGCCTTAGCTGAGAGAGAGGTCATAAAGAACCTTCAAGGTAATCAATAAAACGTTAAAATATAGGCTAAAACATACTGGGAGACTGTGTAAGGAGGTTAAAAGTAGTAGTAGAATATTCTACACAGATCTAGATTTATGTGGAATAGAGGAGACATGGCTAAATTAGAATACACATATCCACAGAATAGAAATTAATATATACTGGTATATCAATAGAATTGCATAAATCGCATAGAATAGAATAGCGTAGAATACAATAACATAGGATAGAATTGAATAGAATTGAACAGATTAGAATAACATTAAATAGCATAGAATAAAATACTATAGAAAAGAATACAATCAAATAGAATAGCATAACATGGAATAGAATATAATAGAACAGATTAGCATAGTAAAGAAAAGAAAAACATGGAATAGAATAAAATAGAATATAATAGAACAGATTAGCATAGTAAAGAAAAGAAAAACATGGACTAGAATAGAATAGAATAGAGTAAAATAGAATACTATCAAATAGAATAGCATAACATGGAATAGAATAGAATAGAACAGATTAGCATAGCATGGAAAAGTAAAACAGAATAGAATAGACTTGCATAGAATAGCATTACATGGAATAGCATAGAATAGAACAGAATAGAATGCATGGAAAAGTAAAACGGAATAGAATAGCACAGAGTTGCATAGAATAGCATAACATGGAATAGCATAGAATAGACCAGAATAGAATTGCATAGAATATAATTGCAGAGACTAGAATAGAATAGCATAGTATAGAATAGAATACATGAGTAAAACTGTACGCAGAAATCTATAATTCTATGGGACAGGACTAGAATTTAATATACAAATCTACAGATAAAAAGATAATATATGTATATCTATAGAATAGAATGGACATATCTATAATACAATCAGTTTATCTACAGAATGGAAGATTACATGTATCTATAGAACAGACATGACAAGAATAGAATAGAATACACACATGTACAGAGCAGAATACTATAAAATAGACAGCCACATGGACCACATGTTAAGTCAATCCATCTGGATCTTTCCAGAACTGCCCCTCTGTGTGTGGCACTGTTGTAGCTGGTCCTAAAAATACTCTGAAAACTGAAGTTGTATAAGTTTTCATGACAGATATTTTCCCATATTGTCTGGTTTTGTTGCCAAGGCGACACAGTTGCGAGTGACTAAGCGGCCACATGTTTCTGCTGTTGGTATTTTTGGCCACTGGACTGGACTCGAGTGGTTTCATTTTCTCCAGTGAGTAGTGTTTGGTCATAATCACCAGACTTGGCAACGAGGACTCAGTGGAAATGTCTCCTCTTTGTGGGTTGCCAGGTTTTACCGTCTGACATCCACAGCGGAACTTGAGCAATGGGGAAGTTTTATGGCAAAAAACCACCTCTTTTCTCTCTCTCTCTCTGTGTCTGTCTGCTCCACCCTCTTCTCTTTCACTTATGACTTTCATTTTAAGCCCCGCTCCTTCATTGGTTGTTGTGTTTTTTTTCCTGAGAATCCACACTACTTCATGTAAGTTCCCCTTATCCGCTCATCTTTCATTTCAGGAGCGGTGCAGGCGGCTTAGACTCAACCTACAAGGTCAGGATCAGGCAGGATACCACTCAGAACGACACAACAGCAAGGTATGAATTGACTTTCTGTTTACTTATGTTGTTTACTGGGAGAAATAAACATAGTAGGGTAATATCTGATAATTTGACTGATTGTAGGAGAGCAGTATCGCAGTAGTGCTGCCACAGAAACCCAAAGAGGAGGGAACACCTGAACTCATCACTCCCACAGACGAAAAGGTCGAAGTCATCAAGGTATGTGGGCTTGCTTTGATGTGATAATGTTTGTTTGTATAGTTGTGTGCACGCTTCATGCTTCTCTAAACTGTAGTCACGTTGTTATCTAACACATTCCCATCATTGTGTTGTCCAGGTTTACCTCGAATCCCGTCCAGAGGCAGCAGAGAGTGTCAAGATGCTGACAGACGAAGTGTCGCAGATTCAGGAGGTCAGTAGTGGACAATGAGTCGAGGTTAAACGACTAATAGTGAATATTAGAGTCGTGTTCCTGCATAATACGCATTTTTCCGAAGCCCTGTGTGTTTTCCTTCCTAGGTGAGGTACTGTCTGAAGACTCTCAGAGAGCAGATGGCAGCTAGGCAGAGCAACAACAACAACAAGGTACACACCCTCTGCTGGAAAGAGTTTCATGTCTTTATAAATCAAACACAAGTTGATTGGCAGCACTTAAGATACTCGTTTTAACATTTTGAGTCATTCGTTTAGCAAAAGTAGATTCTGTAATAAGAGGATCTGCTTGTAAATTGAATGTATTTTTTTTCTTTTGTAACTGTTGGTCTGACAAAATAAGCAATCGGAAAGGCAAATATAGGCTTCTGGGGGAACTGAGATCTGTATGTTTCTTTCCAAATGGCCATTTAACTGCCTGAACTGCATTTTTACTCACTGTGGGCTCATTTTTCTCTGCAATTTAAAGTCCTGCACCTCTGTGGAAACAGCACAACCAGTGGTTATAGCAGAGAGAACAATTGTGTCTTTTGTGCAGTTTAACAAAGTTATAATGCCATAAATCCTAAAAAACAAAAAGAGGAGGAACAACAGGGACTGCATTGTATTACTTACAGCTTTAATTTGTTTCCACACTTGCTTCCTGTCTGCTCTGTTTAGTGGAGTTCATCTGAAAAGTCCTTGATTTTTTGTTGTGTAAGTGTTGGTCCCAACTGGGTCACGAATGGCTTCTTGGTTGCGCCAAAAAGCTTTTTTCAATAGAATTTGGTTAATATAAACTGTTTATTTTTCACTAATTTCTAAATAAGATGTAATATAAATGGATTTTAATTAAATATTATGATTTTGAGCTCAGTCTTTGTCAAGTTTTCTGACGGACCAGTATTCCAAAGTGCTTTACACTTCTTCAAAAGGACAATAAACTTCATCAACCATTCTTTAAACCAGTAGCTACATTCATGTTGAGGCTTTATTTACAATAGAGCCATGCAAAGACACAATAAACTGAAGATTTATGCATACAGAAAAAACTGATAAAATTAGCCGTAGAAATGAGTAAAATAATAAACCATCAAGAATAAATCGAGCAATCAGGATTTAACCTAGACAAATCAGCTAAAACAAGAACAGACAGAGGTAAAACAAGACCAGGTTAAAAACTTTCATTACCCTAAGGATTTAAATGAGTCAATACTGATGACTAAATATTTGAATCAAGGAAGAAAATTTGTTAAATTAAAAAGAAAATCTCCATATATATCAACAAAATGCCTCAAAGAATAAAAGAGCATTGAGATGAGAGTTTGCTGATCTTACAGTCGAAGGGAGCCAAGACAGAAAAGGCTTAGTCACCTTAAGTCTTGTTCGGGGAAACCGCTGATGACCTAAGAGGCCTGGGGAGCCTGAAATATGGTGGCGTAAATATAGATGTGCTACAGTTTCCTGTGCAGAAAACAGAAATAAACCTCCATTTTTTTCTCTACAGTATCCAGTTAATGGCTTCAGAGTCACCGTGCCCATCGGCCAACCAGCTGTCACCAACGGCAACACCGTCCTCATCGAGACAGACTCTAACGTAAGATCATCGCAGTTCAGCCTTCCTCTTGTCTGCACAGCTTTTATGATGGGATTATCCATCAGTTTAACACGAGTGAACCATGGGAAGTGGCAGGAGTCGATTTGAAAACATTCAAATTTATATTCAAATGACAGGCATATCATTCGTAATGGCAGAAGATTTCCAGCCCTCCAGCTGTAAGCAGGAAAAACGTTCATCACAAAGCTCACACGGGACCAAGCCTTCGCTTACATCCTGACTAATAGCAAGCACACACTATATTGTATTTCCCACGCTTTATTCTAGACTCAGCACACCATTGCATCTACTGTAATACAATACCATCATCTATCAGGGAGGTAGCGTTGGAGCAGAGAGGGAAGCTGTGTGAGCCGTGGATATCCACACCCAGTGACCTGTATGTAGGCTGTATAGGTAAACAAGGGTCGATTTACGCTGCCCTGCTTTCTAAGTGGTGTCAGATTATGTAGCACTGTTTGTCCGGAAGGGGAAACCGCTCTGACAGCTTGGAGAGATTCAAGATTATCTGTGCACAGTTAAAGAGCTTCTTGTCTGGATGCTTTTGTTACCTCAGGCGAGGCCGAGTAACCTTTTAAACACTCAGCTAAACAGCCCATCAGCTGCCTGCTTTATCCGTTTGTTAGCTCGCCCTCGACTTGGAGCAGATTAAACCTAATTGAGCATGTCACCTTTCTGACTCTCCATGCAGGTGGAGGATGATCAGGAGGAGAGCGCCAGGCTCAGGGAGGCGACCAGGCGACTGTATTCGCAGCTGCAGGAGATGGAGAAGCGGCATCAGGAAGAGAGGGAGATACTGCAGGTCTGGGACCAGTAACATGACTCTGTTTCCTGTCTGTGGCTATGACTCAGCCCTCTGCTGCTCCTTTAATCACTCTCATTATCTGTCTGTGTGATCTTCGGATTAGCACCCCTCCCCATGTGATCTGCAGTACATTTATCTGTCGGGGCATGTAGGGACGCTGCCCACAGACTAACATGTTATCATTGGCTGATCAGTCATGTGCTCTCTCTCTGTCTCTCTATGGGGCTTTCCTTCACCCTCCTTATTGTATTAATTGTACCAGCTAAATTAGATTGATGCGATAGGCCGACACATGGCACCATTTACTTGATCTTCTTACTGTCTTGTCTCCACTGTGTCACAACAACAACAACCACATTGCAAACACAAACAGTTTCATGTTAACACAGAGAAGAGAAATGATGACATATCTTAACTCCGGCTGATTAGACCCTCAGAGTATCACTGTGAATTACACTGTTCACATTTTTTAAGCAGCTTCTCCTTTTCGCATTGCACTATGGGAGTTCAGTGCACATTAACTACTTTCTCCAAGGACAGGGCTGCATTCCAAATCACATAGTTTTTCTTTTTACTTGAAGTACTTTAGATACTGTAGCTGCCCTCACAAAGCACCTTCTGTCTCATGTAGTATCATACAATTGGGTCAAACTACTTCGTCAAAATATTCCGCTTTAAACCTAAACCGTTGCAGTCTGTAATGTGAAATTAGATGTCATCTGTCTTCACGTTCTTGGCTCTTCAAGCTTGTTTATACTTGCACGAAACACCATTACACAGGTGACGCAACTGCACAGACAAGTGGGGCCAGAAAAGCATGCTTGCCTTGCATACTGCAAAATTCAACCAGATGTAGTAGGACATCCGGGTATTTTTGGTGCACGAGATTTGACATACTATGTATTTGCGCATAGCATAGTAGTGTATAAATTGGAACACACCCCAGGTTATTTTACACTTCCGAAGTCAGATGCATCATGTTTTAGTGGTTTCTGTCCACATGTACCTTCATCCAAATGTCTTCAAAGTTGGCACAAATGTTCACTTGGACTGGAGGATGAACTGATTGGATGTTGGTGGTCAAAGATTTTTTGGCAATATTAGGAATTCATTCACTGAGTATGACAACATTTCACACAAATGTCTAATCGTAGAAACTGATGCAGTGATGACATTTTATATCCAAAAGGTCAAATCTGGACAGAAATGAAAGTAAACTGCAACTCAACTGGTTGCAGAAGTCAGTAGCACTAGTTTAGTACGTGCACTAATATCTGAGTGTGTTTTATTTTACTTATTTATCACACTATATACACACTATATATTTAAAGCTTTATTTGAATCAGTATCTCGTAAAAATAGCTAATTTACTAATAAGAGACCAAAAAAAGGGTAAGTAGTCCTGCTATAATACGGTATGTGCAAACTGGAAAAAGATGTATGAAACATCTGTGTGACCAGTTTTTTATTAGTTGCATAGGAAAGAGATGGGAGTAACATTATAGTTACAGCAATGACTCAAAGCAAGAGGCATCGCAGCATTTTCTTTCTCCCCTACATCCTCTTGTTTTCTCCAACCGCTTTCTCTAATCCCCTGATATAATGAACCAAGGCAGTGCACATAAAGAACAGCAAAAACACACACACGCAAAAAAAAACAACTTTCCTATACAACTTAGCCATTAATCCCAAACCTCATTCTCCTGCTTCCCAGGGATCGCATGACCTTTATAGACAGAGTTATGATATAAGCCATGTTAATCGTCTCCATCAATCATTATAATATCCACAGAGAAAGACGAGACTGTGCATAAAACCTATGTAAGAATATGGAAAGCTTTAAACTCTGAACTTAGGTTTTGTTTTTGTAGTTTTGTCCTTTATTAATGATGGTTCTCATAATACAGGAAGCTAACTGCTGAGATCTGGAAATTCCACAAAGCTTCTATTTAAAAATGTCCAACTGGGCAAAACAGGTTTTAAACAAACTGTCTAAACATGTTATAGAATTCCCTGGGTTACTGCTGTACTTGCTATTGTAGGTATTAATACCAATATTTCAGGGACACTAACCTCCAGAGTAGTGGTTCGGATGATCTAACTAAACTGCATTTCCAGTCTTTAGAAAATGTGCTCCACTTGTCTGAGCTGTCTTCCCAAAACTGTCTTTCTTTCTTTCACTACTTAATGTCAGTGGACACCCCAAAGCAGTTTCTCACTCTGCGGTTCCCCTTTGCAGGCCGAGTCGGATGAGTATCGCCTTCGCCTGACCGAGCAGTCGGAGCGGCTGCAGAAGGCGGAGGAGCGGTCGGAGGAGAGGGGTCAACAGGTGGAGGAGCTGCAGAGGCTGCTGGGAAACATGGAGATCGAGAGCAGCGCCCTCAAAGAGAAGCTGGCTGTAGGGGAGGCGGAGCTGCTGCAGCTTAAAGAAGAAAGAGAGGATGGGGAGGAGAGCGAGGAAAGGTAAGACTGTACACAAACGGATAGGTAGTTGCTGTTTTGGGGTTTTTAAGAATGGAAATCATGAGAGAAAATTGTTTGGATGTTGGTTTATTAAAGTAATACTGTTGAATTCCACTTTCATATTCTATAATATTAGATAAATATATTCTTAAATGTGAGTTTTTAGCTTTTTTATCTAGTAACAAATTGCTTCCCAACACTTCTTCTCGTCAAAACTACGAAAAAACTTGTTCAAAAGTTTCTCTTTACATAAATATAAACCGATTTCTCTCCTCTGTTTGTTTGCAGGTGTGAAGAGCTGGAGAAGGAGGTGGCTGTCCTGAAGGAAAAGATCCATCACCTTGACGACATGTTAAAGAGCCAGCAGAGGAAGGTCCGCCACATGATTGAACAGGTACTTATACACACAAGCAGGTTGCCTAGTAGTGCAAGGTGCACGCACACACACACACAATGCAAATGAGTTCTCCGGTGCCCACAAACGCACAGGAAGCCATTAATGAGGAAATTAGATTTTGAGGAGGCGGACACATGAAGCAGAATTGATTCGGGTGGGGGAGAGGAGCCAAGCAGGAAACATGTGGTGAAACAAATTTCGCTCGCCATGAATAAGTGATGCTGCATCTGCCGCATGTTGGGAAAGTGACGTGTTTTCCTCCTGAGCACCTCCTCATGTTTGTTTGTGTTTGTTCGTTCAGCTGCAGAACTCCCGGACCGTCCTCCAGGAGAGAGACCGAGTCATCAGGGATCTGGAGGAGAGGGTGGCGTTCCTGGAAGCTGAGGTCAGGAGCTTCATATCGCTGCATATGTTAAAAAATAAATTAATTAATTAAAAAATAAACACACACACACTCACACAAAAACATTAAAGGCTAATTTCTGCTTAGACTTGTTTGCTGTTGTTGGATTTTCTTCGCACATTATTCATTAGATAACTTTCTTGCATTACATCTTGTTTTCTAAAGTTTTTCTGCAAAGGCTGGCAAATTTTATGTTTTTATCTTAAACAACACAACAGCCTGGTGTAGCCTATTCCTTCCTCTGTTGTCTGCTGGGGAGTCAGATCCGCTGAATGTAGGCATTTCTGATATACATTTCACACAGGATTCCCCTCTCCTTCTGTGTGTTACCATTTTCCGTTCACTACAGCAAACAAAAACCACCCAGCAGTGATCTAAATGTTAAAAACTGCAAGTTTTCCCCAAGATGCAATGCAGATGTTCCACCAAAACAATTCTTGCATCGCTGTTTTTGTAGGGGCACTGTTGCTACATACTGGGCTCAACGAAGGATGTGGCTTCAGTGTTTCCTCATAATCTTGACAAGTTCAATTGTTTTCATGGAACATTTGTGCACAGGGAGATGAACATGTCATGCTGCTTTATAGCAAGATCCAAATCCTATTCAAAACTTCCCAGTGTGGTAGGTTGCTAGCCCGGAGGTTGTTGCTGTTGTTTCCCGTAGTGAAGGGCATGTTTAAAACGGTAACATACAGGTAAGGGGAAGTGAAAGACAAAGCCGTTTGAAATGAGCAGCCACAGACAGGTTTATACCTGCAACCTACATCCGTTGAGTCAGACGACAAGTTCTTTAATGGACATGAGGCTCACACCAAATGCTTATTCATCCACGGGTGAAAGTAGTCCACTTAAAATGCACCTTTTACTCCTGTTTGAGTAAGTTTTATTACACACCATGGTGCCCAGCTGTGTTATAAAACTACTTAGCCTTTGTTAATTAAAAATTAAACTGCCCTATTTAAGAAAACCTATTTAGAAACAAATCAACGAGCATCCTGAACAGACTATAAATATCAGGAAGAGTGTTGAGAGATGGAATAAAGCATTTCTGTTATGGTCTTTTTTTGGTTGACAGTAGAAAAATATCGGATAACCAAAGCCTCACCCTCCACTTATCAGAGTAGAGTTAAAGCCAAAATGCTGCCCTGGACACTGGGTGCTGGAAAACAGTGCCTGCATCTGTGGTTTGGCAACACAAAAACAATCAAGTGGACACAGTTTAATGTCTTTAAACCCTTTCTGTTTGCAGAATAGAGAAATGCATGACCACATGGAGTACTTCCTGGCAGGCCAGGAGCCTCCACCGATGTCTCCTGAAAACAAGCCAGAGGTTGTTTACAGGTGAACGATTGCTTCCTGATTTCGGCTTCTTATTCACAGCTAATTCCATCCTACCGATATTTGGTCTGACTGTTTGTCATCCTTTGTTCAATTTATCATTTTCTCTCTGTACAGCAAAACGCTGACACCGACGACACAGACCAACAAAGCCCTGCCGTTCATCAAAGTCATCGAGATCAAATCCTGAATGGAGTCACTACCAAAGGAATGACCAGAAGTAAATACTTTGTAAATATATATTCAACCACCTACCAGTATGTAAAAAGTAGAGCTGTGAGCAAAAAGTATCTCAGTGTCAAACTGAATCTAAATGGGGATCCGGCCATAGGAGAAATCCTAAAAAGGAAACAAGGAAAGAGCAATGCAAAGAATTTTACTGGACATCTTAGATGATATACAGACACAAATCTGTGCATTATGTACTTCTTTCTTTGCAAGTCTTCAGAATGCAATGGCAGCAGCAAGAGTTCAGTAAAAATCCCTTATGGACCTCCAGTTCTGCAGAATCTGAATAAGCTGTTTCAGCAGGTAAAAGCAATTTCATGAAAAAATTCATATTAATATTACTGCAGGTCAAATGTGCAAATAATCACCATGTGTTTAGTGATTGCGGCTCTTTTCCGATCTACGACCTCCTCGACCACAATCCCTCAGGGTTCAGGGTCAAATTCCTCAGTGCTTTGCACCACATTGCCAATGGCAGGCATGCAGTTAGCTGTGTCAAGGTTGAAACATGATTTGTGTTGAACTTAAATATATTTTTCTCTGACATTTGAGTGGCTCAACATATAAGAGTGAAAACTTTATATATTAGAGTATTGACCGTTCTTTTGTAGTGCTGGCAAATACTAGAGGCTCTTTTAATTCTTATCTTTTCTGCCAAGTGTTGCCTCAACATGCTTCTTGTATATCCTGTCTGTGTGTAAAGGTCACATATTTAATAATACTGATATAACTCTTAAGCTTGCTTACTTACATAATCATGCAATGTTTGTGTGGACTTTCTCTCTGTAAAATACCAGGATGAACATTTTTATAAGTAACCGTTTACTGTGAACATTGTAGATAGATACACTGAAGTTCATTCTTTGTCCTCTTATTGTAGACTTTGTCCAGTTTTATTTAAATCTAATAAAAACCTTTCATCTGACCCAGTTGGCTGTTCTGTTTTACAACTATAATCATGGGTTGCTCCATGACCTTGTACTGCCACCTAGTGGAGACATTAAAGACACTGAGTATGAAGAAATGAAAGATTTTTTTTTATCTCAAACCACAAGTGTACCACCTTCACAAAAATCCAAATCAACCAGTATCAATTAAATAAATTAGAATTACCCTTATAAATATGCTACATTTGTACAAAACATATATTGAGAATTACAGTAATATTTACATTTGGACCAATGAGGAAAAAAATTGAATCCAGGTGCAATCAACTTTGCTGTTCTTACAAAAATAACATTGATATCTTTGCCAGGTTGGCAACAATCACATTCATCTTCTGAACATTATTTGTTCGGTCCAAAATAAGACCACAGGCCTCAGAGTAATACGTGCACATAAAGAGCTTTACATTACAAAAAGCAAAAACACAATTCTCCATCTGAACTTAGTGTAAGGAGCTGTTGTCCCAAAATGACTTTGCTGATTTAAAGCTCAACTTGAACATGAAGACACAGTCTGTTACAACTTCCTGTTTCCCAGCAGATTATGGAACTATTATGCTACATGCTCACACACCACATAAACACTTTGTTAGTCGTGTATCACAGCGTGCTCTCCAGTGTGTTGTAGTTGTCTTTGAAACTTTTGAGCTCCAGAAAGTGTTTGGGCCTTTTGCTGCGCTGGCCGGTGGAGGGCAGGTAGGTGACCTGGATGGTGGAGGGAGTGCTGCGGACAGGGGAGCCAGTCAGGTCCTTCGCTGCTGACTGGTGATGCTGGTCCAGGCTGGTGGTGCTGGAATAGGCCTTCACCCTGACGGAGGCGAGAGGAAAGAGAGTTATTATACAAAATGTTTTACTCCAGAAGATGGAAGGCATACACAAAAATAATGTACTAATAATACTAGTGTGCAAACATAGTCATATTCATGGATATTTATAATGAAACAAAGATTCATTCAAAAGTTGCTGCACATCTCCTCTATAAAATGTATGATTATGCTTTTGTTTATTCATTAAATGATTTAGTACAACACTGCAGCATGAGGCCACCTTTACTTCCAGTCAGTTCAAGTGGCAAAGCATTCAAAGGATCATTTTACATATACATAACATTATATATTCAACTGACATGTACATGTAAATGTACAGCAGATATGTCCAGTTGGTTTATTAATTAATACAAATAAATTCATTATCATTGACACAGCTAGCTAGGTGTCACATTTAAAGAGGTTATCTGTCCAAACAAAAGAGGACGGAGGATTAAATCATTCCCATACGTGTGTTGACTCAGCAGGGCTAATATTTAATAAGAAAATCTTATCTAGAGGAGAACAAATATTTGAAGGCAACACAGAATGTCTGAAAGCCTTATGGCATTACGGCTTTACATTCCATTATATTTAGTCACCTAGTGCCTGATTCGAGTGTTTCCCTTAACATAAATACAAATATTCACATCATATAATAATAAAATTTACCAGAATTAAGGAAATTTAGTGCTTGATGCTCAAGTTTTCAGACACATCATATGCCTTCCCCAGTGTTCAAAGGAAACCTACGCCTATTCTTGTTTCAACAAAGAAGAACAAGTTCAAGTCTGGACCAGTAAAGCTGCACTTACACATCAGCTAGTTCATTTAGAGCTTGTTGGTATTCAAGAAACTCCGCCTCTCCAAACACCTAAAAAACAAAAGACAGATTAATAATATTACAACAGCTAGTGACATAGTTCTTCCACACATTACTATTTTATTCTCTGTTTAATAATGAGCTGTGATTGTGACACGCAAAACACCAACCCCGGTCCCATGGCGAGCACTGTCGTAGCCTTCAAGCAGGCGGTCAATGAGCGCACTGCGACTGCTCTTGATCAGAGAATGGGAGTTGCGCAGCTCCAGCAGCCAGCTCCTGAAGTTGCGTCCAGTAAACGCACTGGGACTGCGACTTATCTCCTGCAGAGGAATTCCTGAGATTGAAAGAGGTGAAAGTGAAGGTTGAACAAAAGCGTACATGGGGTCACCGCATAAAACCATGACCGGAAACATGACTGTGAGAAAAGCAGGCTTAAGAACAATATTAAAAAGAAAGCATTTTTACAGATGTACAAATAAAATACTGTAATGCTGTTTCTCAGGAAGAGATAATAGCTGAAGTGGATTTGAGAGATTTAATGATTGTGACATTAATGGAATCAGCTGTGTGAAAGTGAGGATAATAACCCCTCTAATTTTACATGTGAGTATCAAATATTTGTCTTACCTGAGTCACGGATGGCATCCAGAGCTTTCATTCTGTACAGATAGTTGTAGCAACCTTCGAAATACAAACAGGTTTTAGTTACAATACAGAAAAACGACAAAAGACACATCAAGAGAACAGCTTCATCTGACAACAAGATGAGTTGAAAAGGTGACATACTAATTTGTGATTGCCGCTTCAGCCTGTCATCATCTTCTTCCAGGAGACGAGGTTCAAAACGTATCTCCTGGACCTTGGACAGCGTAGAGTCAATCTCTTCCCTCAAGCCCTGTAGATTAATTCAAAAAGAAAATACAGGACTCATGAGCAGCTGCTACTCTCTGACAGGACAACAGGCAGTAACAGTGAAGTTTCGTCTTACCTTAGGTGCATTGTGGCCAATAGGTGCATGGGGTCCCCGGCGGGATCTCATTGCAAAACGCATGATTTGCCTTTTGACAAAGATAAACAGCAGCACGAACACCTGCACACAAACCAGATGTTTAAAGGACATCATAACCCAACGAAATCATACCAGCTGTCAACCGAAACGTAAACTTACTTACCAAACTCCCATATGCCATGACCAAGACAACATTTACCCCCGATAACGGTGATGAGTCTGCCATGCTGTCTGTCAATGTTTTCAGTTTATCCACAGGTCGCTTAACTAGCTAGCAAAGCTACGTTATGTTGCTACATTAGCTTGGTAGCTAACAGCCAGTTGTATATTTTTATTATAAATAATCACCACTGCAGTGTATATGAGAAAGTACTTATCAGTTTACAGCTTTGAAAAGATGCTTCTAGAAAAGAAAAACACTATTCAGGGTCCCAACTGATGCTCTTCTTCACGTTCATCGATATCAGACGTGAAATTACGCAGTTTAGCTTGTGTTAGCTTTGCGCCGACAGTACGACAGCCAGAGCTGCTTAACGACCGCTACATTACCGTAGTAAACGTATGACGAGGACAAGTCACAACAAACTTGTAGTTTCACTTACACATTTTACAGTATGAACAGTTATCATGGCCCTATAAAATCTATGAATATGTACTTTTTATTTCTATGTGTATGTTTATATTATGTAGTTTCTGATGTGCAAAATTATATGCAAAATGATGAGTAGTTTAAGATAGACTAAAAATGTTTCATGCTTAACTTTCATCCATGTAATTGCCTCTTTCCTGATTAGCACATTATTGTTAAATTCACATTAAAATTAATAACTTAAATTTATAAAATATCTTTAAAAATCAAAGGTTTAAAACGTGTTTTGACAGACAACGCAAAAGCAGCACTTGCGTAAATTCAAATATCACAAATACACAAATATACAAATATCAATGTAAATATATTTAACACCATATTGTATTAAAATATACTATTAATAGTAATTATATAAGCTGTTTCCATATATGTGTTTAACGTACACTACATTGAAATATTTCTATCATGTATGTATATATTACATATTTTTGTATTTTTACAGAATAGAATGTACATGCAAAACATGTATAGCAATTCTATCTTAATGGATGTTTATGCATATTTTTTTTTTTTTTATTCATTTCTTTTACTACAGTGTGTTTTTATTGTGTGAAGGTGTTTGTAATGCTTGAGTGCGGTTTTTGTTGTCCTCTAGCCGTGACAAAAGATGAATTTCTGTTTTTATTTGGAACAGACAATAAAGATATATTATTATTATTATTATTATTATTCAATTTATACATATTTGTAGGTAGAGATTTCAGGGGGGATGCAGAAGATATGTCCCCTAATATTCCTTTCCCTAAAAAAATGGAATTTGAATCATATCATTTGATTTTGTATTGTTTAGCTTGAATAACTGTGTTCAAAATGAATTTTAATCATATAATTTCAATTTTAAACATCTATCTTGAATGTTGTATTAAAACATTTAATTTGAATCACATAATTTGAACTGTTCGCCTAGAGTAATTGTAATAAAAAATATATTTTAATCTTACAGTTCGAATTTGAAGGCCCCAACTTCACTGTATTAAAAAAGAATATTTGAATTTGTGTTGTTGATTTTGAATAAATAGATTAAAAATCTAAATTTGAATCACATAACTTAGATTTGTTTTGTTTAACTTAAATAATTGTATTACAAACTTTAATTTGAATTCCATAATTTGATTTTGAATAGCTGGACTTAAATAACTGTGTTTAAAAAATGAATTTGAATCACAATTTTTCAATTTGAATTTGCCACTTGAATAATTAAAAAATAAATAAAATGTAACTGCAATTACATCATTTGAATTTGTATTGTTTAACATTGTTTAACCTGAATAATTGAATTAAAAATTGATTTTAAATCTTATTATTTGAAATTGAATTTATTAGAATGAAACTGGCCCTTGTAATTCAAATAATGTCATTCCGATTTAGTTTCAAGAATTTTTCTGATGGCACATATCTCTGTTCATAACTGTATTTCTGTTTTCTTCAGAGTGCATCTTGTCCAGTAATTATAAAATATGCAATGACTTCAACACTGCTGCTCAGTTTAATGTTATATGTGTGTTTTTTGGTTTGCTTATCTATGAGTTTATGGTCTGTGTGGAAGCCCTCCAGCAGTGACATGTCAGAACTCCTCTGATGATATTAAACTACATTAGTGCGCGGTCACGTGGTGCGGGTCCAGCTTCCTCGCAGCGCTCTGTAAACCACGTGACTCAGCTCTCCGTGGTGTCAGAGTGGAAAAGAAACAGGTAAATTCACAGTCTCTCGCTTATTGTGTGAGCGAGTCGGCTCGTTTTATTTTCTCAATTTAGTTGTATCAAGTTGTGGTTCAGGACTTATATACTGTCCTAAATCCGACTTGAAGGTCGAAAGCGAGACCACTTGTCGGCCGGTTGTGTTGCAGTGTGTAATATTGAGCCGGGTTTCTGGTCAGTATTGCCTGTTATTTATTTTCATTTTAGGGGCCTGCAGGCCTACCTTTAGCCTCGGTGTTTTCTGTGTCGAGAGCCCGGCCATCAGAGTACACCGGGGCCACACTGGTTGTGCATGTTGCAGGCTAGCGGTGCAGTAACCGAAGCGGCTAATTTGCTAACGTAGCTAACGCTGCCTAACTATGCGAAACGACGTTAGTTCGTTAAGTTAGCATGGCTACCAAGTCGCTAGCAGATAACTAGTGGCAGCTGAGTGGTATGGGCGTTTTTGGTTTGTCTGGTTGAACATAAAAGCGTCACCGCCCGCTAGCAGTTTGTGAGCTAATTAACTTGTTGGCTATCAAGCCAAGTGAGCTAACCCCAGCAGCGCAGCTTTGTACTGCCAGGTGACGGCACTGGGTTAGCTGGTTAGCTAGCGGCTGCTAAAGTTAGCCTCGTTGTCGCCATGAGGTGAAGCCCTGAGAAGCGGAAGCCCACCGAGACTTCAAAGCTTGATGCTTCCCCCTCAAGTATTAGCTAGTTGGCTAGCATTTTGGCCATGTGGCTGGCTAGTAGTATTGGATCTGTTCGACGGGCCCTGGCTTCAGGCTTGTTTGTGAGCTAGTCAAAACAGGGTTTTACGTAACGTATGCAAGATTAAGGAGTCACTGTCGAAAGCAAGGTTAAGAAATTGCTATCGAACAGGGTTGGACTTCACAGCCTGAAGTGTGTGTTTGTGCCTTGTTTTCCTCATTTTATGCCCAATGTAGTATATTAGGAGCTTTGTGGTGGTATTTGGTCGTCTGATAATATATGTTAATTAAACTCCACGCACGCTATATTGATGTGTAAAGCTTTGCATCATGTTCTGGAGAGGTAAATAACTTGGCTGTGCTCTCGTTAGCCTTGCGTGCAGTAGCACCTACTGTACCGTGACACACTTGTTTCCCGGGTCAATCTCGCGCTAGCCCTGCTTTTAGACACTGTCTTAGTAAGAGGCAGAAAAACACCCTTTGTCAACGTTTTCCAGGCGTCTCTGAGAACAAAGCTGATACTACTGCCAGCCTCCCCACTAGTACACAATAAGCTGCCAGGCAGTTTGAGGAAGTAGTGTTCAAGTGTGCCATTCATGTGTATGACGTAAGTGGGTCATAGTCACAGGTCTGTAATGCCCCTCTCATCCATCTCTCCTCAGGTGTTATTCCTTTGTAAATACTGTTATTTGTATATACTGTAAATGATGACGTCCATGGGCGGGAACCGAGCCCGGGGCAGCTGGGAGCAGACACAGGGCCAGACACAGAGCCAGACACAGCACAAGCAGAGGCCTCAGGTACCCCCACTCTCACCTCCTGTCACTGCACAGGTGCACCGTGATTTGCTCCATGGTCCAATATAGCTACATCAAGTAAACACTACTTGTTTAGTTATGCAGAGTTTCTGGTTACAAAGTTACATAATGCACACCAACAACTGGGACAGTGTTATTCCACAGAAGTTCGAATATCATATGCATGGCTCAACATGATATGTGCTCCAAGGGGTTGCGGAGGATGATGCCAACCCAGTTACAAAGCATTTTGATAAGTTTAAAGTTGAGAATGTGCCTCAGAATAACAACTTGTTGTTTGTATGAGATCTATAACAGTCTGTTATATGTTTCTCATTTAAGTTTTACATGGTTTGATGATAATTTCTTGACATGTCAAAAGTTTGCAATTCCCAGTCCAACTCTGATCATCTGGTGTTTCGCATTTATGCCACAGACAAAACAATTTATGACATTATTTGTTAAGAATGTATGTAATGTGCTATTATTTGAACACTGGCAATGCTTTTACCCCTCCAATGGGTTCAGAGTTCAACAGAGAATTCACTTTCACTTTGCAATACTAACTGCACAGGGCAACAAAATAGTTTTCTCTCAGAGCTGTTGTGCACACAATAAAAAAGATGCAGTGAAAAAAGAAAACAATTCCAAGGACAGTAAAGTAGTAATTAGTTGTGTAAGCCCGAATGCAGTGTTTGTAGGAAAGCTATTGTTGGATTTTGTCCACTTGTAATTCCTTTGAAGCGGGACCTAGAGATTTTATACATGGCTGAATATGAATTTCTTCCAATGATTTTTTTTCAAGAATGCAGATCTTATTCTTCTGTTTGTTGATGCAAATATTGGACGTTTCGCTCCTCTTGAAACAGGCCACCGCAGAGCAGATCCGACTCGCGCAGATGATTTCAGACCACAATGATGCAGACTTTGAAGAGAAGGTCAAACAGGTGAGAGGATGCATTATTTTCTCACACTGTGTCTGTTTGCTTGGTCCTTTGTGTAGTAGCACCATTTTGTGTTTTATTGACTATCTTGGTAGCGCATTATATCTGCTATGTTTTGCATTGGATGTGTTTGTGTGTTTCTTGTATTATTATTTGCATATTTGGTTTGTTAGATGTCTTCAAGAGGTCACAAAATAAGAGAATAGTCTGCTATACGGGTCTCAAGAAAGTGTTTTTCCTTAAAATCATTTTGTACTGTGAATATCCATGTTAATTAGGTATAGCTATGTCTGAAAATGTGCTTGAAATCCACATGTTTACAGAATAAGACACGGCAAAGAAAAGGGTCTTTTTGTTTAATTTCTTTCTCTTTTTTGTGCTTTAATGTTAAGATGTTAAAATATGTGATGCTGTCATTGATATCAGTAGCTTCTCTTCCTGAAAAGAATCTCAGCAGTTTCATACTTGTTGACACATCAGCGAACCACACTGTTTCAGCTCTGTTTTACACTTGATTACTTATCGTCTCGGCCACCTCGTCATTTTTCCCCACTATCAATATAATTTTAAATTTTTAGTGACATTGTACAGGATTGGGCAATAAATTAGATTTGGTTTGTAGTCAATAATTAAATCAAAGTTAAGAGAGGAAAAACCTAAAATGTCATCTAATGCCAGAAAGTTCAATAAACAAGGAATCATGAGATTGCTTATTTTATTTATTTAATACTTAAATAAACAGCTTAGGTGCTTTTCTTATTGTCAGTATGCATTATTTGAGTGCCATAAGTATGTGAGTGAGAGCTGTGCCAGTTCTTTTTTAAATGTTAGACATATTTTTATGTTTTCTCTGCTGGACTGTGGACTTCAAAATGCAGCTGAACTTTGTATACCGTTCCACCACTAGTTTTTTATATACTAGATTATAGTATTTAATAATATTAAAGAAACAGGACATGGTATCATAGGCTTAATAGAATGTACACCCTGTGTTTAAACATTTATTTACTATTGGCCCTTTAATTGTCCTTACAAAGATGCTGAATCCCTGCTGAATCTCGGCAGGTCTGCTGTTTTGTAACTAACCCTCTATACTGACCTTTTAATGAAATTTTTTAAAGCTTATCCAGAGCTACTCGATATTTTACACATTTTCTACTAATATAATTTAAACAACAATTTGCATGGCTGTATAGGATAGAGTTTTTTGATGTCAGCCAGGGGTCACCTTTGTGTCTCATCATGACATTCGTCCTTTTCCAGCTGATCGACATCACAGGCAAGGACCAGGATGAGTCTATGATCGCACTGCATGATTGCAATGGGGATGTCAACAGAGCCATTAACGTGTTGCTGGAGGGTAGCCCAGACACTGTGAGTAATGGTTTTGTGTGACGGTTGGTGCTGTGGGGGCCAGATTCTGGAGAAATCAGTGTTACGCTGGATTAGCTTGCAGAGTAGCATGTACAGTTAACAAGTAAATGTGAGAAAGGTGCATAAATGTTCACTGTAAACACAGTTTCTAAGCTTCTACTCTTGTTCTGCATGCTTCTAGTATGTTGTCGCCGACCCAGAAGGAAAAAAATGAATCCTTTCACAGACTTGCTATCACACTTCAGTTAGGTTTAATGGTTAGAGAGTTGCTATTCAACAGATAATTTTATAAATGGATTATTCTTAAATTTTGCAATGTACAAATTGGTTGTACAACACAAGTGCAGCAATGACAAACATCTCACAGTTACAAACAAGCTTGGATATGAATGTAGCAAGTAGAACATGGGCAGAAATTGAAACCATGGAAGAATGTAAATGGATCTTGCATGCACATTAATCACACCTGATAGGAGGATGTCAGCTCCTTGGATTGTCAAGATACTGGTTCAGAGGGAAAAGATTTGAAAACGAGCTGGATCAATATAAGTAGCTGCTGCCATGGCTTTCCTACATAACTACAGATTGTATTGTCTGTGACAAACATAGTTTGAATCCAGCTCAGAAGCATTCAGATGTGGACTTGCCCACCTGATGACAAGTTGTAAGCCCACCAGATACTTTTTTTGTATCCAAGTGTCCCAAATCAGTGCCTTACTGACTCCCGATCATCAGACAACCTTTAACTGACCCTCACTTTGTTATTCTGGGAGTATATTCGATCCAAGTGACTCAGTACAAAGTAGGAGAGTTGAGCTGTATACTGACTTAAAGGAACAACGTTGTAACGCTATTTGTTTCTTAAGGACTCCTGGGAGATGGTGGGGAAGAAGAAAGGAGTGTCAGGTCAGAAGGAGACCAGCCAGGCAGAAACCGGAGAGGAGGGGAAAGAGAACAGAGAGAAAGGAGGAGAGAAAGATGCAGCACGTCGTCGAGGTGGAGCTCCACGCAAGGGCCGCGGCGCCAGCAGGGGAAGAGAGTGTAAGTGTTTACCACATCTGCACTCTCCCAGTTTCATTTTTCATCATCTTTTGAAATAGAAAAAGTGTATTCCCCAAACAGTTACTCAAGCTATGTTTTTTAATTCTTGACTGCTTTTTTGGCTTTGTGCCATCTCTGATAAGTATCAAAGTGAACAAGTAGTTGCCATTTGATCATAAACCAGGGCCCCTTTTTTTTATATCGATGTGCAAGTTTTTATCTTAAGCATGACATAATGTTCTCTACTATGAATCGTGACATGTTCTACAAATTTAAAGAAATGTTGTATTTGTGTCCCTTTTAAATGGAAGACTTTAAAAGCAAAGAAGTGTTTGATTTAAAGATCGATAGTTTACCCTGTAAAGAACAGAAACAATGTGCAAGTGCTGCAAAATTCCTGAAAGAAGGGTGTATGTAGCTTTTGAAAAATGTTAAGCTAAGCATGATAGCACATAATTATCATGTCAAAGGTCACCTCCATTATCTTCTGCCTTGCTGTAGCTAAATGTTGTTGTGTGACCCATCTCTGCCATGACAGCAGTGGCCACCTATTAAGTAGATTTTATGTTAAAGGTCTTGTTTAGTTGCATGTTATTTATTATTCAGTGATTTAAAGCACATCATTAGACGTTTCTTTCCACTCATTCTGAGGTCTTAAAGGGGTAACAACGTGCTCCATGGTAAATTATAGCTAGCAGAAGATTAGCCATTCGTCTTGATTTTGAAATGGAGGGCTACTTGGGCTCTCATACAGCACCACACTTTTTGTAGTTTCTTTGTAAACCATCACAGATTTTATTTTAAGTGATTATTTTGCTTTAAGGATGCAGTGCAGTGTTTAAATGTGATGCGGTTCTCTCTCTTCATAACTCAAGTTCGTGGTCAGGAGAACGGCTTGGATGGAGGCAAAGCTGGGGTAGCTGGAAGAGGGGCAGAGCGAGGCCGAAGGGGAAGAGGCAGAGGAAGGGGAACTGTTGGTAAGTAATCCTCTTTAGCCGAACTCCTCGGTGCAGGAAGTGTATCCAATCAAAACAAGGGAAATCTTGTGGGTTTTTTTGTTGTCCTTAATCTGCTTCTTTCTTGTGACAACAGTTGTAAAACTGAGAAACTGAAATAAGCTCTCATTGTGTCCCCAGGAGTATCTGGACGGCGAGGAGGCAGATTTTCAGCGCAGGGCATGGGGTAAGGGAATACCTGCGTTGCCTAAATCCAGAGGGCCTTTTGTTCCACTTTTACCTGTTGCCATGGTCACCAGAGAGCAGGACCCCAGCTTATTGTTTAGCCTTAATCCAAAGGAGGGAGGACATACATCAGCCAATGGGATGGAACAGCGTGGGCTGAATATCCCTCTTCAAAGGGTGCAGTGTCTAAACATTTTGTTTAGAATTTGGATTGATCCACTAAGAGGGATGTGAGGGACCCAACTGGTTAACCTTGCTGTTTCTGCTCTCTGGTCCTGGGCTTTAGCAGTATTCTGTGTGTGTGTGTCTGTGTGTGTATGTGTGTGCGCTCACAAGTGCAGTTAATAACATGTCAGTTGATGAGTTGGCATTGTGCACTGGCAGCTAGCTGACATAACAGAGGAAGTACTTTGGTCAATGTGATGGTATTCTCGACTCATTTCATTGTCATTTTATGGGAAACATCGCAGTGGGACTTGAATTTTCATGACAAAATTTCCTGGATTTGATTAGGTGTAATGTGATATTACTCTGCATACATTTTTAAATTGTGTCAGTCTGCTGAAGTAGCATATGTGACATGATGGAGCCTTTGCTTGTGAGATCAAGGCCTGAGAGGCTTCCTGCCCAGGGAAGAAATACTGAACAAGTATTGAATGTGTAGTCTAAACCTACTGTAATAATGTCATAAGTATATGTTTGTACACAGAGTTTCGGAGGCTAAGGGGATAACTAGAATGTAACTAGAAGAGCTTTCTTGAGATTCAGAAATGTTTGTTCAAGTGGTGGTGCAAACATTCACATTATATAACCTCCTGCAGGATCTTTATTGCTGTGTTCTCGGGTCCTGTAAAAATGTCCTACAGTTTTATATATATTTGTTTTGGTGTTTAAGTGTAGCTATTGATCTGCATATCTCTAACACTAGAATGTTCATACAGATTTTAAACGAAGTGTGTTTTCAATGACTTGATTGGAGCCCTCCCCCCATCCCCCTGCTGTTACATGTAGTGCTAGCTGCGATGTCATGTTTCCTACCACCGCCTTAACTACATACCAGTTCTGTCCTTTCTTTTGCCTCTTGTTGCTGGCAGACATGGTTTACCAGTTTACTGTCAGTGTTGGTTTAGTTCAGTGACCTAAAGTAGCACACATGGCTTTAAAGGAAGCAGATAGGATCTATGATCAGTTTATTACTGTGTGATGAGATGATTGTGTAAAGGTTTGCATGCATGTATGTGTCACTGGCGTTGTGTGCAGTTAAGATGATGCTATGGCCATTTGTGCGATTCACCTCACAAATGCATATTCTACTTAAAGTTGCTAACATGCACAAAGTAGCACACACTATTAGTAATAAAGAAGCTGATCAAAGATGTTTGTTCCAGTGTTGTTGTAAACCTTAAAGGTCCCATATGGTGCTGATCCATTTTTATTGTGTTTTGTGGCTGTTACGACTTTGGTGGTGCAAAGTAAAAGCTTCTAAGATATGAAGACATTTACTTTTTCCATTCCTCAATCCCTTCCGTTCCAATTTGGTAACCAATAGTTTTTGAGCTTAAAATTTGTATAATCCTGCCCCCTCACTCCTTCCAGGTCACCCATTCAGAATGAGCAGCTGCCTTACAGTCCACCAGCTTTGTTTACTTACTAGAGCTGCTTCTGGTCTCTAAAAAGTCTCAGCCTTCAGCAAAGATCACCAAATGTTCTGCTGTTGGCTGTAAGAGTGAACATAGGAGTCTTCATGCACTCCCAGCATCTGAAGAACTGAAGATACAGTGGATTGCTTTTAGTAGTGATGGCAATGTAGGGACAACACAAAAAGTCCCAGTTTTGCACATTGTGTGGCAAATGTGGCTAACATTAGCATTAGCTTTGATTTTCTGTCCACACATCAGAGCTTTGTGGCCACTATGAAACTGAGGGACATTCAAAAATTGTGGAAATTTTAATCCCTGTTTGAAGCCCATAAGCAAGGACTGGGTGTGTTGTTGTGTTTTGATTTTACTTGTGCTTCAGTGAAACCAGACCAATTCCAAGTTGCTGCTCTGCAACACTAAAATACTGATTTTATAACCGCAACATTGTCTGGAAAACGCTGTATACATATGAATTTGAATCACTGGCTGTGCTGTGAATTTGGCGCTATTTCCGATAACCAATAGCTCAGAGAGAAAGTTGGAAGTGATAGTCCTACAACCTCCCCTCGAGATCAATAAAGTATTTCTGATTCTGGTACCACACCTTTGTTCATGTCTCTGTCAGCTGTTGTCTAGCAGTTATACAGTCAAGGTAAAATAAAAAATATTTTCCATATTTTGAGGTCAAAAAACACATTCAGAGAACATGTTGGATTAGTTTGCTGCTAGGGGGCACAATATGGTACCTAAATGACTAGGATGATGGGAGGAAGATGCAAGTAACTCAATTTTAGTAAAGCAGATTATTTTTTTAACACTAACTTGCAGATGACTGCATGCTGTCAATAATCTCATACAACTTGATTCTTGTTCACTCTTTCCTTCAGCAACCAAGAGAAGGAATGAGGAGGTATTTTGTAATTAGTCTGATGGGTAATGGTAGCTAGATATCTCAATAACAAGAAAATGGAAGCTGCACATTACCTGTGTCATTAAACATAGCCGTCACTGCAAAGTTATTAGTACCTTACTTTTGCTGTATAAACTATGGCAGCCTTAATTTGATTTTTGATGAATGGCTGATGTAACCTGGTGTAACGGTGCTCAACACAATGAGTACATATGCTGGTCTTTTCCAACTGATTATGGCTGATTACTGATTACCGTTATATATGTATATACATTTTTTTCCTTTTGCATCTAACTGTAGATAACATCAGGTCTCTCCTGCAGTTTGATTAATATATTATTTGTACTTGTATCATTATAGCCCTGGGTCAAATGCAGACATAAAATAGAACGCTTTTGTACACAATCGTTAGACCAAATCAGAAAACCAGCTAGACTTGCATGTAAAATGTGCCATATTAATTTTATGTAACATTTTCAAAAACAAAACTGTACATTTTAACCCTAAAGATATAATCAGCCTGCCTGTGGTAATTTTAGACAAATATCGCTATTTCATTTTACAGCCTTTATCAGTTGATAATGATGCAAATATTATCATACATGCAAACTGAGAGTAAGAAACAACTTTACTACGTAGCTAAGTTGTTTTCACTTGTACCACAGCATTAGTTGGCTTATTTACAATGGTGTCTCTTTAAGCTAACTGTTATATATTATATTTGAATTCTCTAGTTAAGTTTGCAGAAAAGAAACCGAGTCAAGAAATTTAAGTCCATTTTGTTGTTTTCAAAAAGTGCCTCTTCAGGTTAGCATATATAGAAGCCTCATGAAAACTGTAGTGGAAGAGTAGCTGACTTGAGATGGAGGTTTTTCCTGTGGAAGAGTTATTGAATGCTGACTATTGCACTGAGGCTGGCATCTTGCGTGTCTGCTCACTAGGAGCTTTAGCTTGTGTTAATGTGTGATGATAAGATGAGTTCTTATAGGTAGAAAATATATTCTTGAAAAGGATTGCTCTATTTACTCTTGCATAACTGCTGTAATCTAGTGACAGTGTTTGTGGCTGCATTGTGTAGCCTATACTTCCGGTGAGTTTGTTTCTTGGACTGTTTATTGACCCACCATGACTAAAAGCACAGTAGCTTGCTTTGCATTGTGGAGTGAGTGACCGATGTAGAGTGGTTTTTACAGTACTAGCACAGGCAGCTTGAAGGCATTTTGCTTATGCTGCTCCTCTGGATTGTGGTGTGAAAAACAAAAGCTTGATCTGCTACTTTTACTTTGTTGTTCTTCTTGTAATTGTTGCCATTATTTTTCCTCTAAAGCCAGATTGATAAGGGGCCCAGATATGATATTGCAGGAGGTGAGAGGTGAGTGCATCGCCTCTGGTGTGTCTGTTATTCTTGCTTTCTGTAGGGAGATTTTTGAGTGCCTTAAAACACAATGATGTAGTACAAGACATTATCAAAACAGAAAATATTGCTCGTCATTCTATTGATAGGATTTGAATTAGATTAAAACTGCTCACACAAGCTATAAATGCATCTTGATTTGCACAGGCAGGATCTTAGACTAATAAAGAAAGCGGCTCAGCTTGGCTTGACTCAAAAGAAAAGTGTTGCAATTGATCATGTTGCTAGGTTGCACCAGCTGTAATTTTCTCGGAATACACGGATGTGTCAAATAAATGAAAGTACCAGGAAAAGTTATTAAGAAACTAAAAAATGGTACTTAGTTGCTTACTAATCCTTATTTGTATGGACTATACAAACTCTCAAAGATGGTAATAGTTTTATGTAGGTTTCCTATTTCTTCTGTGTTATCCTGCTACAATCTGTTATTCCTTGCTGAAGTGTGTTAGAAAAAATGACTACAATATTGTGGATTTATTCAAGAAGTGTTCATAGTGCAATGTGCAAACAGAAGACTAGCTAAATCAGTGGTGGTTTGAACCCCACAACATTGTTTTGGGGTCTGCTTCTGCTTAACACTCAAGAATTTGGCCTGCTGTTGTGGAGTTCCAAGATTATTTTAATTTGCAGGTACCGAGCTATAACTAAAGTCCGTGGTTCTGCTGACTCCCCTTTAGCTGTTTGGCATTGGTCAGTACAAAAAATCAGTTCTAAATTCCTGTCACTGTCTTTTCCAGAACGTTCAACCCTGCTGACTATGCGGAGCCAGCCCAGACAGAAGAAAACTATGGAGGAGGCAGTACCTGGAACAACACAGGAAGCACGGAGCTAGAGGAGGGAGCTAGTAAGTTAATTTATTAAGAAAGGTTGCCCTCCAATAAGACAAGTTAATCTGATCAATTCAGCATCTGTTTACCATCCAAACAATTGTAAAAAATCATGCTCAGCATCCAAAAGAAGCTCCTGCAGTAAAGATGAAAGGAATGCTTGCTTGTGTTCAAAGGACACTCACTTTTTGATGCCTGGTGTAAAAGGCTTTCTTCCTGGACCATGTACACTGTAAACAAATGCCTAACTCCCAGATGTATTGTATTCCTCTCAGATTTTAATGCCAAAATGTGTATGTGTGTGTATAGGTGACTGAAGAACCATCATTCCTATCTATTACACTAGCTGTACATTGCAATACACTACGTTAGCTTTGATCTCCTCACCTCAATCTTTGCCTCTAGGATTGGAATACTCCGCAGGAGAGGGAACAAATTATCCACCCAAGTTTGACTCTGCTCCTGGTAAACCTGTCTTCCCTCTTGTTTTTATACTTTCCTTATTCTGTTTGAAGCTCTCTTTGCCTAACCTGATAGTATTGAACTGTTTCTCTTTAACTCACAGGTGCCTGGAGGTCTGCCACAGAGGAGTGGGGCACTGAGGACTGGAATGAGGATGTGAGTGTTTCAAGGTTTAACCCAGTGCACTAATATGAGATTCTGTGAGCATTACTAAAGAATACATTGAGCTGTAACAGGTTTTTTATGCAGTATTAGTGATGGAGTACTGGCTCTTTTTATTTCTGGATGTTTACTTTTCTTCTTTCCAAAAATAACTTCTTCCATCCTCTACTATCCCCTCCTCTGCAGCTTTCAGAGACCAAGATATTCACAGCTTCCAGTGTGGCGTCAATGCCTCTGCCTCAAGAGAATGTTACCATCACCAAAGGACAGAGGTGGGTCACTTGCACAGTTTATTAGCCTAATTCTTGCTTTTCAGCTTAGTTTTACTGTTTAATTTGTTCACAAGAGCTGTAAGGTTTTTGGTTAGTTGAAGTATTTGCTCTGTTTTCCTTTTTACAGACTAAATTCTTACCTGATCAATCCCAAATAGTAGATAATTTATGTGATTTATTGACAAGTCTTTGAGCACAAAATTATTGGACAACTATGGTGGTAATGAATTGTCCATCGTCAGGAAAAATGGTCAAATGATTAATTGGGAAAATAGTTTTCGGATTAAACAACAATGGAAATGCCTAGTAGTTGTGTCACTGAAATACTTATATCTAACCGGGGTGAAAACACAGATCAGATATTTATTGTCATAATTAATGTTTCTGCCTTCCTATAGGATTGACCTTGCGGTGCTCCTGGGGAAGACTCCCCCATCTTCCTCTTCAGAGACAGAAAATGCCCCCATGGAGGGCACCCAGCCCCCTTCCTTGTCCCAATCACTGGTTTTCAGCAACTCCAAGCAAGGGGTGCCACTCTCTCAAACATCCTCTAGTACCCCTTACACCCAGCACAGTATGGTAAGACGCTATGAAGAAAACACTGCAGCCTTCTCTAACTATGCAGCTAAATGCTCCCCAGCTCTGACTGCTGACTGATGCAAATTATCTCTTAACTTCTGTTTCTCAGCCACTTCCTAACCTCATAGGAAATGGATGTAGCCTTTGCTTGCATGACATTTCTACATGAATATAGCTCCGCTGTTAGCCTCATTGTGGTAACAGTGTGTTACGATCTACCAATACTGCAGGTCAGCATGCTGAGCAAGGGTTTCGGGGAAGTGGGGGACCCTAAAGGAGCTAGCACAGGGACCACTGGCTCCCAGTTCCTGGAGCAGTATAAAACAGCCCAGGCACTGGCCCAGCTGGCAGCCCAGCACTCCCAAACTGGACCACCCAACACAACCCCTTCATCCTGGGACACCAGTGCCACCTCACTGGGACAATATGGTGAGAAGACACCCAGTTGTAATCAAAATATCAGTCAAACTAAATTCCACTATTAATAAATTTGAAATAAGAAATAAATATGTTCTTTTTGTCAGAACTTGTATATTTTAATAATGATAATCACTTTTTTTCCATTGTCCAGATATGAAGACTCAGCCAGAGTCTGCAATCCATACGCCCTTTACAAAGCGGCAGCCCTACCAGGCCGCCACCTCAACCTCGTCCATGTTGGATGTTTTCCTGCAGGACAAAGGCCTGCCTCCTTCCTCCTCTGTCTCCTCATCTTCTTCCTTACCGCAACAAACAACATCCTCACCCCATGTGGGGCCTCCGCCTGCTTCCTCCCTTCCGAAAATGGCAGCTGTTCCTTCTCTAGGTCAGCAGGTTTCCCCGAGTTCCTCAGACGCCCAGGGTTCAAGTCCCCTGCCTTTGCAGCAGCACAAACTTAAACAGCAGAAGAAGAGGACCTCCATTACAACAAAGGTGGCATTTAAATTATAACACCGTAGTTTTAGCAAATGCTGAATGCAATGCAAAGTCATAAAATCTCCACAAAACCCATTTAACCCAGTGAATCACTTCAAAATGAAAATAAACCTTATTGGATGTGATGAAAAGCTATTCATCTTGTATGACTGGTTTCAATTTGTGTCCTGCTGGGACCAAAGTAACATGATTTTGATGGATGCAGTGTCAAGTGTGTGAAAGCAAACCTTTGATCTCTGGACTCTGGTTTAAGGAATCCATATCGATGACAGCTCTAAAAATGCCCCTGATCTTCCTCAGATTCCAGCAATGGCGGTAGAAATGCCTGGCTCAACAGACATCTCAGGCCTCAATCTTCAGTTTGGAGCGCTGCAGTTTGGGTCAGAACCAGTTCTACCAGAGTACGAGTCTACACCGACCACCACGACACCAGGCAACCAGGTTCAGAACAGTCTCTACACAAGCCCCAGCAGGTTGGTACATCCCAAAACACAGCTCTGCAAATGTTTCGAACGTGTGACCAAATGTAATTTAATATTTTGGGACCAAAAATATTAATATCCTCAAAACCATTCCAGTCAAACTAAACAGTTGCAGAATGACAGATCTGGTTATCTGATGCAGTAGCTAGTATTACTTTCAGAACTAGTATTTCTGCTGAGAAAGTGTTTTCCATGAAACAACCTGACCACCTGAACAAATTTTTACCATTTTTATCGTAACTTTATTTCCCTTTTTCTTATGCAGCACCAAGCACTGGGTCATAATGATCAATTAAAGTGCATGGTGTAGTCTTTAAGAGTGGATTAAATTTTAATTATCATCATTAGTATTCAGGTCTGAACCACTAATGGAACACAAAATTAAACTTGGTCTTGTCAATTTCATCACAATCTGCAGTGAGCAGACTCCAGCTCTCTCCAACTCCAGCCAGATGGATCTGTACGATCAGAGAGCACCTCAGACACGACGTTACCCTCCTTCAGTCTCCTCCTCCCCTCAGAAGGATATGCAGCCCAAGGTGAAGACCAAAGCTTCCGTCTTGCGCTTTAACTGATGAAATATTTAACATGAAGTTGTTAGTACAGTACTTAGAAGAGAGGTCAGTGTAGACGAGATGCTCAACCTTCACTTGGTCCTGTAGCGGAAAAGCCTTGCAAGATAAATATCTGAAAACCCTGAATAAAAACACAAATTGTCACAGGTAAACAATTTGGATTCTATATAAATATAACCATACCCTACTAGTCTGTATGGCATCCTTGTTGTAATGCATGTTTCTAGGCCTTCAACATCATTACATGAGTGTTAAATTTGCAAAAGGGGCCATTTTTTCTAATGAACTACACACTTGGTGCAGATATAGTTGCACTGTCCTCTTGTTTTTTTCATCTTTCCTTTTGTTGTACTATGTTGTGTTCATTATAATGCACTAGAGGTGTCAAGCCTGAACTGTAGTTAAAATGCTCTGCATATCAAACAAGCTTCTTGGTGACTGTTTCCATGATCCCAACACCCTTCAACTTTTTATCAATGGCCTGTTTCCATAGAAACCTGTGAGCTCACCTTCATTGTTGGTTTTACAGAATGGCTTCAGTTCAATACAAGCAACGCAATCTGTGGAAGGTGAGTGTTTCAACTACCATGTCTTTTTTTGATTGTTGACATTGTCTGAGACATTTGCCACACATATTTTTTCCAGATTGTTCATGATTGGAATTTGTTCCAAAATCTCTCCTCCCCCCCCAGCTGCAGCAGGCTCTGCAGTATCAGTCAAGCCCGCCTCTGATTCAGTCACGCCAGCGTCTGTCTCCAGCATGGGCACTTTGGCAGACAGCAGCTCAGGCCCCGCCTCCTTGTTGACTACATCCAATCAGACGTCCCTTAGTGCGCTGGGGCACAATGAAGACCTGCCTCCAAGCACCATTCCCCCTCCTCAGCACAACAAGTAAGATTGTACACAACTAGTACTTTCCTAAGTTATAACCTCTATGTGAACCCAAGTATTAGTAAATGTGATGTGATTTGGTGATAAGTAACACGTGCCTTATCTCTTTTTGTCATTCTTACAGCTCTCACCCATCACAACAGAACAGCCTTGCTCCATCTTCAGTTCGAACAGCCAACACAAGCTTACTGGTGAGCTCTCTATATGTTCATTGGAATATCGAGTAGATCTAGTAACCATTAACAGAGCAGTTTTTTTAACCACACAAATTGCATGAGTTCTTATGTAGGAGAGTGTATCTTCCACCTCTGTGTGCATTTTCAGAGCTACATTTCCTGTGGTGGTGGATGGACACATTAGATGTCCATTCACTCTAATGGAAATGTAATCTCATCAGTCTTAACTGCATCTTTCTCTTTTCCTCCTTCCGTCTCTACAGCATCCCAGCGTAGACGGTGACTCGAGCCTGCACTCGTCATCCTTCCCTTCTTCTGTCTCAGCTGTGCCGTCTTCATCAGTCCCCTCTTCCTCTTCCTCTGTGGCTGCTGCACAGGTTTCTCTAGGGGCTCCTCAGGCCTCCTCGGTGGGTTCTGCCACAGTTTCAGCTCCCTCCGGCCTCGGCCCCGTCAGCAGTCTGGCCATGGGCCTCAACACTGCCTCTATGGGCACCCCAGCTGCAGCAGCAGCCGCTGTTTCGGTCTCCACGACGGCGTCGACCATTCCCTCTTCAGCAACTTCCTCATCCACACGCAGCTCTGCAGCATCCTCAGGTTAGTCAACACAAGCACAAACATGTCCTGGAATCAACTTGTACAACATTTCCCCAAGTGCCCACAGGTGTTATAGTACTAGAAAGACAAGGTGTCTGTACACACTATAGATATTTTACATGTTATATCTTTAATTTGTTTCCATACTTGTCTCTTATCTGCTCTGTGTATACATAGAAAAACAGAAGTTCATCCCAAATCAGTCAAAAAGACCCTGAATTGGTGTTATGTGACTGATGGTCATAGCTGAGTCGCTAGTGGCTTTATGGTTGCGCCAAAAAAAGCATATTTTCTTGTTTTTTTACAGAATCTGGTCATTGCAAATGCTTTATTTTTTGCAAAATTATAAATTAGACATGACGAATAAAATGATTTTAATGAAATTTGCCATTCAAGCTTAGATATGGTGACATTTTCCAACATATAAATCGGACTGTCAGAAAGTTGAAAATCCATTGTCTTCCTGTTTTTGTGGTTTCTGACTCTGAGAAATGATGCAGTTTTGGCAAAGGCGTTTTGTTTTGTTTTGTTTTTCTCCTGAGCCCACTGGTGTGTTTTGTGTTGAAAGAACTAAACTGAGTTGTCAATGCTGAGTGAGTTAAGTGTCAATTTGTTTAGATTCTGCCCCACCTGTGATTTGTCACAGAAACGACAGCCCAGGTATAAGAACAAAATATAACTGCAGGAAAGCATTAAATAGAGTGTGCCTGTGGTGAATTAAAGATGTCTGTTTGACCTGGCAACAAATGATTTTCCCTCTGATCTTGCGCTTATTTATGAGAACTTGGTGGTTATGGAGTTATGTATAACTGTAGCTTTTAGAGTATCTTTTGTAATCAATGAGTAGATGTTTGTATATATTTGCAACATTACACTGTAGTGATGCAAGTGTGGCTAAAGATTGTTTGGAAAGTTTGTTTTGGCTGTAATTATCTTCAAATTTGAAAAACTGAGGGAGACTATGTGGCATGGGTGCAGTGTTTGAGTTATCTCTTTAATTTTTTATTTCCGCAGCGTCACTGTTTTGGTTTCCATGATCTTGCTTTCAGTTTGATTGTTCCTTTGAAGCGTTTTCTTTTTTTCCCCCTATGTCACAAGCACAAACACAATGAAACTGTTTTTCGTCTCTGCTCCCTCTGCCAGTGCTCAGTATGTCACATGATGTAATGCAGTCTTGTCATTTATTGATGCAGCTCAGGGAGAAATTTGTAACTCTTTGTTTGATGCAATTGATCTGTCCCTCCCTCCTGAAATGTGATTCAATCCTTTTTATGCACCACTGAGACTGTATGGGTATGAGCTGTTGGGTTATAGAGTGATTGTGCAGCCCTGCTTTGAGTATATGTTATAGTTTGCACATATAAACATATTTTCAGTGTGCAAGGTTAAGCAGAGGGTGACCTATTTTTAGTATTGGCTTGCTGGATATTTAATTTATGTTATACACGGCTTTCTGCATTCAGGGAAAGCACCTCCAAACCTGCCACCCGGAGTGCCCCCTCTACTGCCCAACCCATACATTATGGCCCCTGGACTACTGCATGCCTACCCTGTAAGTTCTGGCTAAAATCAAATTTATATAATCTGAGTTTTACCAGATGTTACATCATAACGCACTTTTGTGACACATTTCTTACTGAATCTCAGCCTCAGGTGTATGGCTACGATGACCTACAGATGCTGCAGACAAGAATACCGCTGGTGAGTTATATTTTGTGTGTGACCAACAAGACATTATTGACAAATTAAACTTTATTACCTTGTGGCTTTATAATTTACGATAATATCTTTCTCTTCCAGGATTATTACAGCATCCCTTTTGCAACTCCCACAACAGCACTGACTGGGAGAGAGGGCAGCCTCACAAGCAATCCTTACTCTGGTGAGCCATGTTCAAACAATCAAGTCTGTTGAAAACAACAATATGGACCAAAGCTTCTTTGATAATCCTGACAAAAATGTATTTCGCCACTGGACCTGGAGCTTTACTCAATATTTGTTTGTGCTTGCTGCAGAATCTAGCAGTTCAGCTATCTATCACATAAATCGGATCAGTTACATGCGTTGATAGAGAAATTTAAGTAGATATAGTATCAGTGAAGAGAGATGGTACCAAAGCCCAGTATTAAACGGGGCCCCAGGGCTAAATTATTGAACGAGGATCAATAAGCTCCTCTATTAGTGGTTCTCTTATTAGTGCTGGAGAAATTTAAAAAATAGATTTCCTATTAATTATTGCTACATAAACTTTATCTTGCACATTTTTTTCTAGTTATCTCCATTTCTAATCGGTCTGCATTTTCACGTTTTCCAATTCTGAAGAAAGATATCTCTCCCAGGGATGGTGCTGATCTTTGACACACTCTGCAGCAGATACTAACAGACCCTGCTCTTAGTGACGAATGCAGAGAAAACTAAGTGTGTAAAAGTGTGGTTACACTTTGCCACATATGCAACAAGTCTTCAGCATGTAAAAGTAGAGATACTCTCAGTCAATCAAAACAAACAAGTGAAAGTTCATCACATACAGGCGCACAGTTTTCCATTGCCTGGCTCGTTGTTGATCTTTCATTAGCCTGGTTATGTTCTCTTTGCTAGCAGCATAAAGCCCTCACACAGAGTTAATCAAGTTACTATTAGTCAACTAATTGTTTAGCTATGGCTGTGTTTATACACTCTGTCAGAAATGGTTTTCATGACCTACACTGCCTTTCAGAAATATAGTTTCTCAAGTACTATAACTGCTTCTGTAAGTATAATTATTAATACTGCACAGTGAAAATACTGTCAGAGAAAAAGTCCTGCATTCAGATTTTTCCTAACAGGGAATAATGAACATAAAGAAAACATTTATTGGAGGGAAAAAAAGAACTAATAAGATTGTCAAAATGGCAGATCAATAAACAGCATTGGTAAGAATAGTAGTACCATTAAAACCGTAATGATACCCCTACATCCCTAAATATGGAACATTAAGAAGTGGCACTTGGAATGCAACTCCAGCCTATAATTCAGTTTTGTTTGTCTCTGTGTCCATTGCTTTCAGTATGTGCTGTTGTCAGACACTACGAGTGCATGTCCAATCACAAAGACTGGAGGTGGTGGGATGACAATAAGCCATGACAATGATTGCTTGAGAATGTTCTGTTCTAAACATGACCTGTTAGACATCATTTAAGATATGGCACAACAAGCTAAAATTGAGGGAATTTTTTTGTTGGCGTTCTTTGTCTCTGTTGATCGACATTTATCATCAGTAATTTCTCATTCCTGTCGTCTTCCTTTTCCCACATTTTCAGGTGACTTATCAAAGTTTGGTCGAGGCGATGCATCATCCCCAGCTCCAGCCACCACGTTAGCTCAGACACAACAGAATCAGACCCAGACGCATCACACCACACAGCAGCCCTTCCTCAACCCTGCGCTGCCGCCTGGCTACAGCTACACAAGCCTCCCATACTACACTGGCATGCCAGGCCTGCCCAATACCTTCCAATATGGACCTGCTGTGTTTCCGGTGAGAAAACGTTCGTCTCTTCATGCTAGCTAATTTTTTCTGCTTCCATTACGGTCCTGCTCCACCCCTTGTTTATACTGTCTTCTCATAAGTAAAAGAAATGTCATAATGAAGAAAATGGGTTTGAACAGGACAAGGATTGTAACAGTGACCAGCAAATGTATTTTCTTTTTGATGCATTAGTGTTCCACCGAGGATGAGATGATTTGTGTACACCTTTTTTTTTTTTACCTTTGCTCTGGTGGCAATATAAGATTGCAATTTGAAATTTAAATGTTTTTCCTGGCATTCCAGACATAAAAACTAAATGACAAGAGAACTGGATTTTAGTGCGTGTTCTGTTTGTGCAGCTTCACTTATTCCCCTTGCTGACTTGATTATATTACGTGCCATGGTTTTGCTTTTATCCAGGTGGCTCCTACCTCGTCAAAACAGCACGGTGTGAATGTCGGCGTCAATGCATCAGCCACCCCCTTCCAGCAGGCTAGTGGCTACGGTTCCCATGGATACAGCACTGGTGAGGGACTAAACAATGTTGAAACGGCATGTTTAGAAGGGTCATGCAGGTCCTGCTCTATATACTTGCATACCAATAACTCTGTGCTGATTGTCACAATGAGCCCATTGATTTCTTATTGGTGTGGAGTGCATATTTCATTCGAGCGCTGCAGCATCTGCAAGCATATACATGGTGCTTGTGTAATGGCATTTGTTATGCTTGTGTCAAGACAGTTTGTGGTTTATGAAATATTCTTGTCCGCTGATTCCTACTTGAATCGTTGGAGTTAATGTTTTTAAATTGACCGTGAGCATGTTTAGTTGTGTCAGAATACCAGAAATGTATCTGCATCTTGTACAGTGTTGTCTCGTACACACAAGGAACACACCTCAGTAATTTATCTGTTTTTATAAAATAAGAAAAATTCTGTCAATTTGATTACATTTCTTCTCAAGATAGAATATGTGGAATTGCTCTTTAAATGAATAGGGAAAGGGGCTTGAGCAGTGGCACCTAGCTTCACCAGTTTAAAAAACAGAGGGGTTAGATTATTGGTTTCCTGCTGTCTTCCATGGCTTGCTTGCTCATTTCAGAAAGTGGAGTTTGCCCCGGGGCTTTACCATCGACCACAACTTCTGCACACACCTTCACATTCAAAATGAAGTCATCATCTTCCCATGTTTCTTAATATTACTCTCGTTTGTGCCCATATTCCTCCAGCAGTTTCATATTTTCCCAGTGGGCTTCTGGTATCTTTTGCCATCACTATATTTTCTTTTTTTTCAGTAATGCTATATTTTATTTTATACTTTATCCATCACTCAGAATCCACCTTTTGGTCATTACATGTGCGACACCTATTTGTTCTAAGCTGCACCATCTGCTGCTTTCTGCCATCACCCAACTCAAGCTCACTCTCCACCCCCTCCCACACACACACCCTGCCTGTCCCCTCACCTCCCTCACCTCCTCCCCTCAGACTTGGGTCAGATAGTACTTGCAAATGACGTTGGCGTTGATTCTGATCTGCCAGTTGGACCGGACGGACAGGCTTTGCCACACAGACAATGCATTTGGTGTCAAAGTTCAGATAATTGCAGAAGAGACTTGACACCATCTGTATTGTCATGGTTTGGCGAAATCTGTCCATGTGGTACAATTTCAAACAAACGCTATAAATTATTTGCAAATGCTATCTGAGGCATGTCTGCGTCCCCTGCCTGGTGTGTCTAACGCTGTGGGCTGCGGCTGTGTGTCTGACTGTTGCAGGCTATGAGGATGTGGGCCAGGCTTCAGGGAGTGGGGATTTCTGTAAGGGCGGATACGGCACTGCCGTGGCCGCTGCCGCTTCTGCACAAAACAAGCCAGCCAGCTCTGTCACCGGGCCTGGAGTCGGTGAGTGCCGCCACATGCCAAATTAAAACTAAAAGAAAAAAACCCTGTCCCTCCCGTCTTCCTCCTTGTGTCACCAGCCATCCTTCTCCCCCTCTTTGCTCTCGTCCCTTTGCCTCATCGCTGATGAGCTGCGCCTGTGGGAAGACCCGTCACACTACATAAGCTTTTAGATCAGTGCGGCCTGCATTTCCTACAAGCCTTGTTTGCCATTCTTTCTGTTACCTATTTTCTCCCAGGGTAACTCATCATCAGTCCAATCTGACATTTATATTTTAGACAGCTACGCTGTGTAATAATCAGGTTTAGAGTCCAAAAGGTGGCAGTTTGCAACAATCAGCTGCTACAAACTGATTATGGGTTACTGTGGTTGATGCTGTCCCATTTTCCCTCAGTGTTGCTTGCGCTTCACTCATATTGTCATCGCTGGTATGTCCGTCTCCAGAGTAACGAGTTGTGAGTTACATAGGTTACAACCCAGAAGGGAAAGGACAACAAAATGTCTGCAATACTTTATCAACATAGTGCTGTGCTCTAAGAGTGAGTGACTTTAATGTTTGAATATTTTCTCACTGAAACAGGCTGCCAGAGTGTGCATTGAACAACACCTGGTACCTGAATGAATACAAATTTGCCTTGTAAAGGTGTGTTTTACGGTTTGATCGCTGGTAGCATTTGAGTGTTGTATTTTACTAATCTCATTAGAATTACAGAGAATAGGTACCGAGCAAGACAACTGAAGGACATGGGGTTAACCCATTTCATTGATCCAGTACTTTCAGCAACTACCGTGTCGGCTAAGAAGTATGACATCCTGCAAGATCATGTTCTATGGTCGTGTTGTTAGATTCAAAAACTTTTAAATTTCATGTCAAAGTCATTTTGTTCCCCTTTGTGGTTGTATGAAGCTAAAAACATCGCCGTGCCTCTCTTTAGCCACTTCATAATATGAACCTTATTAGTGCAGAATCTCTGTAGTTTGGCACATTTTTGTAACACTTGACTTTGACGCGAGTCTGATCGAATGCTGTCATAATAACAGCAGCACGTAGAAATCAGTGTCTCTCCAGCTGACAGGGTTCATTAATTATGTGCTGCCTGTAAAAGAATACAAAATACTCCTATTTCTTAATCATTACGTTCCCCCTCACTTGAGCAGTGCCACAACTTCAGATGGCAAATATTGCGCAGGCACAAAGAACAGTAAGTAATGGACTCCTACGTCTGAATGACACCTTAACAGATAAATGATGAGAGCTGTAACTAACAATTTTCTTTAATGTTTTGCCTATGAAGTACTATTTTAAATTTATTTTGCTCATTTGGGCAGGTACATTTTTTAAAATGTTGAAAATTGCACGACACAGCTTCCTAGAGCTCAAGGTGATGTCTTCCAAAATCCTGTTGATTTGCACTCCAGTATGCAAAAATAGTTGTTTTTTTCCCTCACAAGACAAAGAAAAGTAGGAAATGCATACATTTGTCTAAGTGTGACCAGCGAATTTTTGCCAATTTGCTTGGAAAAATGATTGTTAATCCATGATCTGAGTAGTGGCTCGTTATTTTGCAGTTTGTTGGCTTATCAATGAATCATTGCTACTCTAAAATAACACAAGAAATGCTGCTTATTCCATGTCTGAAGGGGACTTGGTGCAGTCCAGCTACTGACAATACATTTCCAGCAGACTTAAACAAGTGCTGTCATAATACAGTGCAATGCAAGTGCCACAAAAAATATTGTTGATTTGATTTCTGTACACTTATTTTGGTTGTATTGCATTAAAAAAATATCCTACTGCAGACAAATTGCTAATAGTGATAGCACTAAAAGAGTTGTCATGTTGTATCACTTTGATATGATTTCTTCATGTGGTCAGTCGTCTTTCTCACAGGATTTCTATTAATCCAACATTTAAGGATGTTTGGTTATGAAAATGCCTCCAGATTGAAGTCTTGAAAGTGTTTTTGCTGTGCTGTCTTGTCTTGACACACCAGTTGACCCTGTTCTGCGTCTCGGTGGCGTTACAGGGGGTCAGTGTGTGCCAGAACAACCGGAGCAGTAGCCACCAGATACAGTCAGACTGAAACCACTGTGGCTGACTGGAACTGAAGCGCTGCTACACCATCTTTCTGTCATCCCTCTTCCTGTTCATCTCATCCCTTTTCATCTCTCTTTGCTGTTTTTCACTGAAGGAGAAATTCTACTGAAATCATCTATGACCCTACATAGATGTTCACACTTTGAATTTCCCGGCATTCTTTTGTTTTTAATTGATTGGATTTTTCTCTTAAATAAACAATAAATCCCCTTGCTGTTAATTCACCAAGTAGCTGTCATGAAGGTTAGAATCTGATTAGAAACATATGGCTGGTTGTGGTTGGTTTGGTTGGTGGCCCTTTTTTATGCGTTTTACCACATTTTGAATTGAATTTGTCTCATTTCTTCTGTCTCTACAGGAGTCTCTGTGACGTCAAGCAACACAGGGGTACCGGATATTTCAGGGTCTGTTTACACAAAGACGCAGGTAATTACTGCTTAAAGTCCTTCCTTTCCTCCATGCTTGTGATGAAGTTTCTTTTATAGGATTAAAATAACATTTGAAAAGTATAATTTGCAAAAATGTCATGACTTTTTGTGCTTCCTTCCTCAGTCATTTGAGAAGCAGGGTTTCCACGCTGGGACGCCGGCCGCTTCATTCAGCCTGCCCTCGGCGCTGGGCAGCGGGGGGCCCATCAATCCCCCGGCCGCTGCAGGCTACGCTCCGGCCCCCTTCATGCACATCCTGGCACCGCACCAACAACCCCACTCTCAGATTCTGCACCACCATCTGCAGCAAGACGGACAGGTAGTGAACATGCTTTTGTTGTTGTTGTTGTCATTTTATAGCAGTCTTTTTTTTGTGCTGGTTTTTTTTCCACACCTTACGAAGAAATATGAGAGTTGGTAGCTTAGACTGCAAAAATAATGACCAACACACAGGAAAAGAACAAAAAAGAGGCATCATGTACTTTAAAAATGAGAGAGGGTGCACAAAGTTTCACTCCTTTTAATGAGGTTTTGCCACAATAAATCCTTGATGTGCCAACGGTGCTGATATGGTTGCTGAATGATGATCACATTACAATTCACCTTTAGCAGACACATTTCTAAGCGGTTAGGCTTTTAAAATTCCCCAAAACTTGCACATCTACCATCATTAAATTGTGTGGCTGGCTTTTCACAACTCAAATGAGCCATTACAGAGCTCACTTGGTACCAGACTTACCTTGTCAAGCCTGAACAGAGCAAACCAAACTAATGGCATCGTTATAATCTCCTGTATAGATACAAATATCATGTCCACCACAAGACATGTGCCCCTGCCGCTTATTAACATAACCCTCTGAAGCCCCAGCAGATTCTAGGTGTTTTTCTCAACATTTTAGTCTCTGTGACCTCATTTCTCACTGCAATATAAGATGTGCCATAAATCATAAAGAAAAGGAAGAATGAAAGTAGAGTTTCTCTATTTACAAAAAATTGAAAACACCTGCAATCCAAGTGCCTACAGATGGTACCAATGCTGGAAAATGGAGACCGTCCATACGACACATGTACTTGCATGTTAAAGTATTGTCAGAAAGTTAAAAACTCAGACGACTCTTCCTGTTTTTACAGTTTTTGCCTCTGATAAATGGTGGATTTTGACAGTGTTTTTTTTTTTAAAGACAACGTTTCAAGTGGGGGGTTTTGAGGATTAACGGGAAAAAATTTGATGGATATTGTTTGATAGAAAGAAGTCATGCAACTGGTATAATGTGAATATATAAGCTATGTAGGTGAGGCAACACTGGTTTGGCTTTTCAGTTCAGGTAAAAACAACTAAAAAGATAAAAACATGCTGTGCTTGTGTGTGGGTGGGTGTCTGTCGTACATATTTATGTATATACACTGATCAGCCACAACATTATGACCACTGACAGGTGAAGTGAATAACATTGATCATATTGCTACTATGTGGTGTTCTGCTGGAAAACCTTGGATTTTGCCATCCGTGTTGATGAGACTTAGACACCCAAATAAACATTGTCCTACTTCCTCATGCAAATGGAAATCCCAAATGTCACTGGCCTACCTGGACAGGAAAAAGCACCCCACAACAACATCAAACAATCAGGAACATGTTGAGGAACATGACAATGGTCCAACATGTTGATTTGACCTCCAAACTTCCTACACCCCATTCTGATCAAGCATCAACAGGATGCAGTGGGACAAGTTTGATTGACAGAGGCCCCACTGCACAAGCCAGAGTACCCAAAGGATCCAGTGCCAACATCCTGGTTCCAGACCCCATAGGACACCCTGAGAGGTCCTCTTGTCCATGCCCAATGGTTCAGAGCATTTTTGAGCACATAAGGACGACCAACACAATATTAGGCAGGTGGTCATAATGTTATGCCTGATTGGTGTATATAAGTGTAGCTATACGTAACTGTCGATGTACATTTATGTGACAAGTAGATCCGTTTAAAGCTCCCTAAATGCCTTTCAAAAGCTGTCCTCGGCAGATGAAGTGTATATTGATTCATGGTGTCATTAAGCTGCACTGTATCTGAGTAAACACGCAGCATGAAGTGGCAGCTCACAGACGAACTCTGTCCTCTTTCTCTCTCCGCAGAGCGGCACTGGACAGCGCAGCCAGAACGCCTCCATTCAACAGAAGTCTCAGATCAACAAGTCGGCATACAACAGCTACAACTGGGGGGCAAACTAACATCCACTGAGGGGCCCCCCTGCAGTGTCCACAAGCTGGGAGGGGGCTCATCACTCCCTCCGCAAACGGTCTCCACATATAAATTCCCTCTTCCTCCTGCAAAGATTTCCCTCCCCAGTCTCTTGGCCCAGCACTCCTGCAGCTCTGACTCCGGTCGGAGGAGGTGCTGTGCCGAGAGAACGAGCACTGTTATGATGCATGGATGGGAGGGGAGGGACAGGAGGGGCTTAGACGTGAGGGGAGGTTGGAGCTAAATGGTTATAGAAATACACCATCAAGAGGTGAAATATTGAGTGTTGGGAATTTGTATCGTGTTAATCCCCCGCCCCACCCCCTTTTCTTTCACTTGTATGTAACATAGAACTGTTTTCTAAAAGAATGAACATTTCCTGTATGGTCTTCTTTTTTTGTCTTTTTCCCCTTTTTTTCTTGCTGAAGGGGAGGAATGAAGTATATCTGAAGGTGGGGGGGACAGGCTGGTTTTGTATTTCTCACCCTCAACAACTCCCCACTCTTAAGTCGGGTGGAAAATCTTCCCTCCCACACAAAATATCCAAACACAATAATTTGCCGTTGAATGTTTTCTTCTTTTTTTTATGTCATTTTAAGTTTGAAGAAACAATTCTCTAAATTGGTAGAGTTGTGAAGTTTATTTTTTACCAAATATAGATATATTATATATAAAGACATATAAGCGAGCTCACTGGCTTGGACTGTGAGAAAAAGTGTGTTTGTCTTGTGACTGCGTGCATGTTTGTACACACGGGGGCCGTGGTTGTGTACTGTGCTTTGTTTTTTGCCTAGCACAGGATTTTTTCATTATCCAGCGCTTGTACAGTATCTGTTCCCATGAATTATGTTGCATAAGGTCCCACCTGTTTTGAACGATGTTGAGAATGGTTTCCAAGGCCAATACACACCCAATCTGCCTTCCAGTGTGTTTATTTTGTTGGTTTCTGAGGCCCCCCCACCTGCTCCCTGCTCCGCCACCTGTCCCCTGACATTGTAAGGAAATCTGCAGCATTGAATACTGATGGACAGAATTGTACTATGGGTTTTTTTTTGTTTATTTTTTTGTCAGTGATTTATTTTTTCTTTTTGTACTGTGCGTTTTAAAAAAAAGATTTAAATGGATAAACTTGTCTTGTACATATATAAAAAAAACACAAGTACTGTAGTCCCTGTTTGTTCGATGGCTTTCTCCTTTTCCTTCTCGAATCCTTGCAGACTTGTTAGCTTTTTTTGTTTCATATATTTTTTTTATTTTGTAAAAATATATAAATATTAAGTAAATAAACAAGAAAAAGACATTTTCATCATTTTGGATGTGAATGTCTTTTAAGAAACAATACTTCTCATGTGGCTTGTAAATACAACAGCATCTCCTCTTCCAGCGGTTTGACAGTGATCTCGTATGTTTGTGCTGCTGAACGCTGCTCTTGATTCGTCTGACAGTTTGATAAATCACCGACACTTGATATCAGTGGAGCAATCAATTGACAAACTGCAAGAAGGAGCTTCTGTCATCAAGTGTTTGGCACAACTAAAACCGTCTGTTATAGGCCCAGTTATTTATCAGGCCCCAGTGGATCAGCAGCACCACATTAAAGTCCAAACACAACTTTTGCAGACAAATTTCGTCTTTGTTTACGTGATTTTGATTCACTTTAGGGTCTAAATAACCTTTTCCATGTTCTTTTGACAGCTAAATACATGGCAGTCTTTCTTGAAGACCTACATTTTTCTCCAAAATATTTATCTTTACATCGCTTTAATCACTACTTACCCAAATAGATGTACCTTACTGAAGTATAACTATTTTAGATGGCTTAATACTTAACTACCTTTCAGAGGGAAGTTTTACCTTTAAAATCTCTTACAGTTCATTAATTCAGAGCTTCTGTTGAATGTTGTTAACTTTATCTGAAGTTAATATTGATGAGAACAGCTCTGTTTGGGTTAAATGATTTCAAGAGGCTGTGTTGGAAGAAATACTACCAAGATATTTTGCTAATCTGTAGCAATAATACCCCAGAAATATTTTGTTACAGGTAGAAGTCCTGCATTCGGTGTACTTGCACAAGCACTCATTGTAATAACAGCTTTATTTCTGTCCTGATGCAGAAATAACGAGATGAAGGTGAAGCAAAAACATATGAATAAATAATTAAATCTACAACACCTGACAGCTAAGTATAGCACATTTTTAAGCCAAAGTGCTGTCCAGTACAAAAACAGGACTGGTGTTTTCAATTTACCCAACAAACATAAATATTGGAGCTAAGGCCCTGCAATGTTATTTAAAATACAAATTCACTCAACTAAAATTTTACAGTCAAGATCTCATAATTCTATGCAAATGTGCCTAACTAATATAAAGGTTAAAAACCCTGCAACACTATGTAAAACTACAAATGTAGTTCATAAATTTAAATATTAAGGGTAAAGAACCTTCAAAATCATAAAAAAATAAATTCAGCCAATTTAAATATTAAACTTAAGGACACACAATTATATGTTACAAAAAGCCTGACCAATTTAAATTCTCAGGTTAAGACCTTGTAGCATTATTAATTATACAAATGTGAATTATATATCATAGTAAAGACACTACAATATTATTTAAAATCTCAGTTTACCTGATTGAATTAAATAACACTCTACAATACCCTACACAATTGTATAATAGACAAATTTACTTGATTAATTTTTAATATTAACTGTAAGACCCTACAATGTCAATAATTATACAAATTTAACTGTCTAAATTAAATAGTAAGGTTAAGATCTTAGAATATGACCTACCCTACAATATTATCCACTCCAACAAATTACCTGTCTAATTTACAATTTTAATTAAGGTTGAAACCCTACAAAATTATACATGTTAAACCAAACAAATCCAAAGATTCTCTATGAGTAAGTATATCTGGGTCAGTGGGGAGGAACAACTAATTTTTAACTAGAACAGAGCTCCAGCAGAACCGGGCTTAGGGAGGGTGGCCATCTGCCTTGACCTGTTGGGGTTAGACGACCAATCAAAACAAGACAAACTAGGCAACACATTTGGCATCAGAATATCACCTCACTGATTTGTACTTATTATTTGAGCATGTAGCAGCAGTTTGTTGTGGTTAAGATCGCAGCAGTTTATTGTGGGTGGTTAAGATGGCTGTATAGTGTACCTAATTTGAACTATTTCATAATAATGTTTAATTTAATCAAAAACAGTGGATTTTGTTTTGTATGTACTTTTGCAAAGTAACCACAATGGCTGTTTAAAATGTAGCATGATAAAATACACTACTGGTTGCAAGTAATAGACTGCATTTATTAAAATTGTTAACACATTTCAAGTTGCTAGTTTGGCTCTCAGCTGTTATTGTGGCTGCCCCTTGTTTCTGTTGTTTACGGTAACGTAACATTGCGACAGGTTGCGTCACCCCGAATTATCCAGAACACTTTACGGCTCTGTTGACAACTGCGGCTGACGTCTTCTACAGTAGATGTCCGGTGTGTTTCAAGTTATGATTTTGTTTTTCTACCGAAGCTGTCGTTAAATGAGCGTTTTTGACTTATTCCGCGGGTTCTTTGGAGTCCCTGGAGGCCAGTACCGTGGCCGAAGGTGAGTTGATATCATCAAAGTCAAATACGCAGCTGTCACTGAGCTAAGCTCGCAGAAGTTAGCTAACGGTTCTCAGGTTTTTCGCACCTGGACCGCATTAGACCATCTCCAGATCTAAAACCTCGAAAGATAGACCGGTTAGGTTATGGCAAAGAGACTAAGGTCTCTTTAAAGTGTCTGATTTTCGAAACTTCTAAGGCCTGGTTTTAGGTCTAGACCTGGTCTAATGCGGTCAAAATGCTAAACAAGCGGTGAAGTATGATATTTTTGGCATTTCCACTAATAAAGTAAAGGTTTAACTAATCAGAAACTGTGTGCTATAGAATCTTTAGCCTCTCTTGTATAATCTAGTCCAGATTTGACCAGTCCAAGCATAGTGGTTTTAGTTCTGGACCTGATCTAATAGGGGTCTGCGTGCAAAAACTGCAGTGAAAGCTTCCTTTTTGCTCTTTCACAAATAGAATAAAGGTTTCACAAATCAGAGACTGTATTTTAAATAATCTTAAGCCTCTCTGAGATAATGTAGTACAGATTCCACCTGTTTATATGTAGTGGTTTTAAATCTGGACCGGATCTAATGTGGTCTACATGCAAAAAAAACGCAGTAAAGTGTGTGTGTGTGTGTGTGTGTGTGTGTGTTTACAAATCAGACACTGCGTTTTACAGAATCGTTAGCCTCTCTTAGACAATCTTGTGCAGATTGCATGTGTTTATATTCAGTTCAGTTTTATTTATATAGCGCATATTTACCACACGTCATTACATAACACTTTACATAGCAGGAAGAACGGAATACAGTAAACCCACCAATCCAAAGATCCTTTTGGTTTCCCTCTGAGCAAGCAGACAGCGATGGTGGGAAAGAATTTTTTAAAAATTCCCTAGTCTAAGGTGGCGTATGTGCAAAATAAACACAGAAATCTCTCTTTTTTTGCAATTCCACAAGTAGAATAAAGCTTTTCACAAAATCTGTAAGCTGTAAGTTAAGTTCCCCTAACTTTTTCCTTAATTGTTGAAATCAGAAGCTAACTTGCCTTCTGCTCTGCAGGCTGCTGAGTTAGTTAGATAATGAAGCGTCTCCATCAAGGACAAGATTAGAGATTTTCTGCCAGGGAAGCCACAGGGGTCCCTCAGCTAGGATGGCTGTTGTTTATTTACGCTCAGAGTGATCCGGGGATTAATACGATTGAGTACTTCAAGGCCTATTAACGTGCCTGTTAGTCTGTTAGTATATTGGCGGACAACCCAAGGCAGGACTTTTATTAACGTATTCTTTCCTCTATCAGGGACCCCTTCTTCGATGCCATGACACATGATGAAGATGACGACGATGAGGATGATGATGGATTCCACTATGATGGGTTCAGGGGGGACCAGCAGGACCCTTTTGACAGCGCCTGGAGGTTTGGCTTCAGTTTTGGTCCCGATGGGATGAGGATCCAGGAGCCACCGGTGTTTGGCCACGTCTTCAGGGAGATGGAGGAGATATTCTCCCAACTGAACCGCTGGGACGAACAGCCAAAGTCTGGACACTTTGGTATAAACACAGAACCACGATCCGTACCTACTTTAGTTTCAGCACTGTTAGATGAATATGAGCAGGGCAGCATTCATCAAAAGACAGTGGCTACATGTTCCCCTCACTCGCTCTGTGGCCTGTTTTATGTCACTGTGTTGAAGAGCTGCAACAGTTAGTCAATCATTTACTATTAAATCAGATAAACTAATTTGATAATTGCTAAATAGGAATAAAAGTTTAAATTCTCTGATTCCAGCTTCCTAAATGTAAATATTTTCTGGTAAACCCATTATCTTTGGGTTGTAGACGAAGCAAAACATTTGCTTTGTCTAGAACTTTAGGGAACACTGATCAGTGGTTTTGGCATTGTCAGACATTTCATGAACCAAATAACTCCTCTAGAAAATAACTGACAGATTAACAAAAAAATGAAAATGATAATTAGTTGCAGCCATATTCTGTCTAATTCAGTCTCCATCTTCATTTAGGTGATGTTCCCAGCATCATGCCACCTCCACCTCAGGACAGAGCAGAGGAAGGTAGAGGCAGATACAGCGGAAACCCCCTGAGAGACTTTATGCTCAAATCCCCTGATAGTGATGCACGAGGGCCGACCAGAGAGCCCCGAAGTGACAGCCGGCCTTCATATGAGTCACAGGATGTTCCTAGTTTGCCATTTCATGGCTGGACCCCTTTTTCTAAGGTAAGTGAGATATTTACTCCTATGTTTCTGTTGCAGTTTGGCGTGTTATTGTTTACTATTTGGTAATAACTTTTCCTTATATTGTGTCTTAATAGTTTAATGATATTTGGAGACAAGGACCACAGAAACATCCAGACGATGAGCGCAAAGAAGACAGAGGTAGGTCTGTCAGTAGCAGAAAGTGCTGTGTGATTTTTGCCTCACGTCGGACTAATGTTCTACCCTCATCTTGCCTAGATCTGGACTCTGCAGTGTCCTCTGGTGGCCTGGATCAGATTCTGACTCCACCTGCTGGTCAGGCACCGAGCCAGCCCAGAACTCGGTCGTTCTTCCAGTCAGTCACTGTGACCAAGGTGGTGAAACCGGATGGGGTGAGTCTTTAATTAGCTGTAGATTAATCCGTCTTTACAGCACATTTTAAGAATAGCGTGTGTCTGCATCAGAGGAGGAGAGCATTTTCAGGCCCAAAGCCGTAGGGCTGCCTTTCTAGGAACCTTTCTCTTCAGCGCCACCTACCGAATTGGATAGCTGAAGTAATGTGTTGAAGCAAGGACTGCAGTTCTGGCCAAGATGGACAGTGTGAATACTGAATGTAAATCAAGTTTCATTTGTTTAACAATAAAAACATTCTAATGGCTTCAGTTGGACAGCAAAGTTATCAACAGTTTGCCAAAGAGGGGTTGTGTCTCACCTCTCTCCAACCTTTTAAACATCTAAATTGAGATCTACTCACTACAAAGGTCTTAGCATATGATTCCATACTTTTTATTATTATTCACGCAATTTGATCAACATACACTTCTTAGCAACCAAGTTAAGTTAAGTTGCCGAACATAAAACAATATTTTGGGTTGAATAAACCTTTAAAACTATGGCTTATTAATTGGAAATTGCTATTTAGGATGGAAGAAGCCATTAAAATTACTTGGACTAAAAGCATTACTTGGGGTAGAATAGATCTTTACCTGTTCAGAAAGTTTTTTGTGTGGAGATTGAGCGGACTGGAGCACAGTTAAGTAGGTTCTAGAAACAGTTGCAAGTCCTAGAAGTGTGGTCCTGAAACTGCAGCCTTTTGTACTGTCGACACACAATATTGCATTTGGAGGATAGTTTAAACAGCCCAGTGCAGTTTAATGTGTAGAGTGTGGTGGTAATACGTATAAGTGATTCATAGTAGGGCCACACACCCTTAAAACACACAGTTTTACACAACACTAGTGCTTAAAATACCCATTTATCAATAGTTACATGATTTTTTGTTTGTTTCTTTGGTGCCTGCGTGTCAGTCTGTAGAAGAGAGACGTACTGTCAGAGACGGACAAGGCAACGAGGAAACCACAGTGACCCGCTCAGGAGGTTCTGGGATCCTGGAGGGACCCGAGCGTCATACTGGACCTGTGTTACCAGGTCAGCTTATGTTCAGTCTGTGTTTCTAAGCAAGAACTTGGAATATTTTCATAATACATTTATTCTTGTTTTTACTCCAGGTGACTCACACCGCTTTTCTGACTTGCGGGATGACGACTCCTTATTCTCCAAGTTCTTCGGCGGCTTTAAGTAACATGTAAAGTGAAGCATACCCTCTGGTCAGGTGAACTGTAGCTGTTGTGTTCCTCTAGAGCTGCATATTTCTAGCACGTACCTACATGTGGACAGACAGCTGCATGATCTTGATTTGCCAAAGTGAACGTGTTGGATATCGGGTCTCTGGCTTGTTGAAGGTCAAACTGGGATTTTCAAACGACCACATAGGCTAGAAGCTGCCAATCCTGACGACTAGTGATTTTGACAGATTGAGACGCATCATACTCTCAACAGTTCCCAGTTCAATATTTTATTTTTGTAATGTCTTGTAGACAAGCCTGTATGGATATGAGTGAGTGATGAGTCAAATAAAAACTTAATATATTTACATGGCTGGTGGTGTCTTTTTTGTTGTTTAGTTACTTTAGGCCAACTACTTTGAAGGCCCTCTTTGGTTATTGACCAAACTACTATAAAGTTACTTATTTAGGTTTTTCCCAAGAAAATAATCCTTTTCTGCCTCGAAATTCCCAACTTGCTGCACCTCGAACACATTTTTGAAGTGAAAAGTGATTCAAAATGACAATAACGATGCAGAATTTCCACCTTGCAAGCTGACAGGATTTATTTCTTATGTTTGTTATGTAGGAAACCCCGAAAGTCTGAATGTACATTTTTCAGATTGTCATCGGTGAACTGCAGTTTCAGGGTATATACACTTATCCATGGTGCCGACTGTTTATTCCAATTATGGTGTGTCTAGTAGTATATAAAAAAACACACACATGGACATGATGATTCACTTGTTGGGGGTCTTTAAGGAGCTAATGTAAGTGGCTATACTGTAATAAGCTAATAAACTCCATTTAAGTGTTACTGAAAGCAAGCTGCATTTCTGTGCCTTTCAGAAGCAGCTTCTCCAATTGTGTTTGACATGTACACTAAGGTCCTGATATTCGATATTCGATATTCGCAAAGGTCTTGGATGCAAGGAGGCTGCAACTTCTTGCATCCTTTTTGGATGTAACATCACAACCACTGATATTTGTCTGTTTATATGCACTTTTGTTGATTTCTGTGCATCAGAGCCTAACAAAAGTCAAGTAAGTCTTTCGTTGACACAAAGAAGATGCACATCAGAAAATAAACTCAGATCTTATTCAGCTTCTTTTTTTCACATCCGTCCTCCGACTTAACAGGACGGCAGGAAGCTTTTGGAATATTTTGTATTTTGCAGCGGATTTAATGCCACAAAACTGAGATGTGGGATCATTCTATTATACAGCACTCTGCTTTTCTGTTTGAACACATTCTGATCCATTCAATTCATAGTGAAGTTCACAAGTGTGCAGAGCTGTGACACAAGAAAGTTGAATGTTGTGCTCGAATTTATGGAAAGACCTTTTAGAAAGAGGAAGTTCAGCTGAAGTGTGAGGTCAAGAGTCAGATCAAGTTTTACATTCAGAGAAGAAGGAGGAGTATTTCTTCTCAAACCTTTAGAGGTCTTCAGTTTGACCATCTCTGCTTAGATTTTTTTTTGACATGAACTAAGGATATTTAAAATGGTATCTGTGAAATTTTAGCTTGTTGTATTAAATGCCTTTCAATTTAATTATTTTAACTGCACATTAACCCAGTTTCAGCTTCTTTTTTCTCATTGAAATTAAAGGCTATGTTTGACCAATAATATTTCAAAATAAAAGCCTGGATTTTTCACTGTTATTTCTCATAATGCCCTTGATTAATGATCTGCAATGTTAGACAAGTAGATCAGATAAGCTCTGATTCTGGGTGAGTTGAAACATGAAACAAATTTAGGCCTTTTTTGTAAAGTCTCATCGTTGAGAACATATTAACAAAAAAAATGATAATGCAGAAGCCAACTAGGGATATTTTGTAAGCCATATGTAGTTGTCACAATAAAACAAAACCAAACATAAAGAATACCTTTAATGTGAAATACCTGATCAGAAAAAAATAAAAGTGTATTTCCATTTAACTTTAATGGCTGATTGAGCAGGTATGAAAAGTTGTACCATAAAAACATAATATTGCTAGAAAGCCTGATACACGTCAAGTTCTGGAGTTGCAAACTAAAGCAAAGAAAAAATAGAAACTGTTCTTCAAAATGTGACTATTTGAGATGGAATGACCCAGAAGTGAATCACTGAAGAAGTGTAACAACCAGTCAAATTAAAGAAACAATCAGAATCAATTCCAATCAGCTGAGTGAAGAGAATCATGCATGCAGTGATTTCAGGACACACGAACCACCACCTCAGTCGTGCCATAAAGTGAGTGACGTACCTGCAGCCTCAGTATGAAAGGGCAAACTGTGCTCAGTCAGGCAGACGGTGCAGCGCTGCACAGGTTTGTGAGTCTCAGCCGTGAAAATTCACCTGTGAGCAGAGAAAAGCTTCAGGATGGAGAAGCTGCTGAGGAAATGTCGGATCAGAAACCAGCTGGTCAGGGAGTGCATGGCTGAGTGTCTGGGGGTCTACGTCCTGATCGTAAGAGTCTCTTTTTATTCTGGATTCAAACTGTATTTAGTGGCACTTTTGACAAACTGTTGACCTAATTTCTCACCAGATCAGTAACATTAACCTTAAGTAGTTTCCTACAACAAGCCTGCTGTCCTGTTTTAAAGCAGCGGGTGAATCTGCACGATGGATAACTTTGGAGGACTTTGATCAAAGACAGAACAAAGTGACTGAGGGGTAAAAACTGTGAGCAATGCAGTGATGATCCTTTAACTGCAGTCGTGTTGTTTTTATCTGTAATGACTATCTCACCTGCTGAGGCAATGAACTTTAACAGCACAGATCATAAAGCTGGTTCTGAGGAAATTAGATTCGTAAAAAAGGTGATTACACCACCGCTGTAGTTGTTTACCTGCGTCAGAACATCCTATCTTTACTTCATAGTACAAATATACACATCACAGCTTTTCTTTACATTAATCCTGGACATCATTACTGCACATCTTCATTGCATAACATTATGACCACCTGCCTAATATTGTGTTGGTCCACCTTATGTGCTCAAAAATGCTCTGAACCATTGGGCATGGACAAGAGGACCTCTCAGGGTGTCCTATGGGGTCCGGAACCAGGACGTTGGCACTGGATCCTTTGGGTACTCTGGCTTGTGCAGTGGAGCCTCTGTCAGCCAAACTTGTTCCACTGCATCCTGTTGATGCTTGATCACAATGGGGTGTAGGAAGTTTGGAGGTCAAATCAACATGTTGGTCCATTGTCATGTTCCTCAACATGTTCCTGATGGTTTGATGTTTTTCCATGTGGTGGGGTGCATTTTCCTGCAGGGGTAGGCCAGTGACATTTGGGATTTCCATTTACATGAGGGAATGTGCTTGTTGTGGGACAATGTTTATTTGGGTGTCTAAGTCTCATCAACATGGATGTCAAAATCCAAGGTTTTCCATCAGAACAGCACATAGTACCATATGATTAATGTCATTCATTCACCTGTCAGTGGTCAGAATGTTGTGGCTGATCGGTGTATTCTGCTAATTCATGTCTTCCTGTCGTATACCTGCAGCTGTTTGGATGTGGCTCTGCTGCCCAGGTGACCTTGAGTCAAGAAAAAAATGGCCAATATCTGTCAATAAATCTGGGTTTTGCTCTGGGAGTCACGTTCGGGATCTTTGTGTCTCGTGGAGTCTCAGGTAAGAGAAAGTACAGAGTTTTTGGGAGGTAAATCAGGTGGATGGCTTATGTTTTACTATAAAGTGTCTTGTCTTTCCTCAAAGTTATTGGTTTCATTGAATCCTAATTTAAACCATAATAAAAGGAAACAATTGATTCTACACATATTACACATGTAAATAGTTGTATGAAATCTTGAATCAGTGTGCTGGTTTAAGCTAAAAAAAATTGAATTTAAAAGTCTCTGCCACATTCATACAATACATACACCCACTAATGATCAGTGTCGAATGGCTATTAGGGGTTGAGCCTGTCCCAGTCGACTTGGGTGAAGGCCCAGTGGTAACCGTTTCAAAGCTGTCTTTTTTAAGTATTTCTGCAGCTGTAGAAGTGTTTGTATCTTTTTTCCTGAAGTAAAACTAACAGTACAGCAATGGAAAAACACTCCCCTACAAGTGAAATCCTGCACTGAAAATCTTACATGCATAGGCATCATCAGCAAAAAGTACTGGTTTGGTCCCTCTGACTGGCTTATTATGATCTTAATATTTGGCATCATTAAACCATTAATGGTGAAGTGTAAATGTGTCAGCAGCTTGTTATTGGTGTAGCTGCTGGAGGTGGATCAACTTATATCCAGGTTAATGAACAGAGACACCAGATAAATCTCAAGGCTTATCAGATAAATAATGAGAGAGAGCAAAGAAGAAAAAAAAAAAAGTTCTGATCCACAAATCTGTTTTCAGCGTTTGGGCTTTTTCACTAATCCTTGAGAAGTTTAGAGCGAGACAACTTGAATTTTAAAGCTTGTTATATTATCTATTTGGTAAAATGTTCATCTTACAAGTAATTAAAGCTGTCGGATAAATGTAGTGGAGTGGGAAGTATAATATTTCCATCTCATATGTAGCAAAGTGGCAGCAAGTAGAACAAAAGGGAAATATTCATGTAAAGTAGCTAAAAATTATATTTAATTCTAGTTTTATTCATAGTGTGTAACTATGAAGAATGTTCCAATGAACGCTCAACCTTTTCTAGCCACTTTTCTACCTGTGATTATTTTTCTGCTGTCTCTAAGATGCAACAAAGATGCCTGAACTATAATATTAATATTACTGTATCATTTATTTATTAATTATTAATTGTGAAGGTCAATACCTCTTGATGTTAGATTATTATGATGATGATTATTATTGTTGTGTGCACACAAACGGTATTAAATGTTTGTTAGATTAAGTACAGGATAATTTTAAAGTGTTCTATTTTAGACCTAAACTTTTGTTTTTTTTTTTTGTTGTTGTGTTTCAATCTTTTTCAAGGTGCTCATCTGAACCCTGCCGTGACTCTGAGTTTGTGTGTTTTGGGGAGACATCCGTGGATTAAACTACCGTTTTACGTCTTCTTCCAGGTGGTCGGAGCCTTTCTGGCTGCAGCCACAGTCGGCCTGCAGTACTATGGTGAGACACCTGCAGTTAGAGACACTTTATATGCGACAAATGGCTGTAAAAAAACACAATAAACGTGCTGTAGGTAGAAGGTGACAGCTGATATCAAGGGATGGAGCATAAAAAACAATATTTTGATATTTCCTAACTGTAACTGCAGCTGTGGTATTTAGAAGATAAAGAATAAACAAGCCTAGATTAATTCTCTTTAAAGGATAAATAATATACTAAATCAGACGTATTTCAGCAAATTCTGCCAAAATGAGATCAAATGCTGGCGACCAGTGGTACATATGTGATGCTCCAGTTGAAATCTCTAGCACTAGGGTGGTGTATGTGGAATAATGTAGCATCACCTCATGTTATAATGTGCGACACAGGAGCAGTGAGTTAATCTTAAATGTGTTTTCTGTGTGTCTAATGATGCCTGTATGATGGGATGTTTGCAGACGCCATCCGAGCGTTCAGCGGAGGTGAGCTGACAGTAACAGGTCCAACAGCCACAGGAGGAATATTCAGCACCTACCCAGCCGAATACCTCAGTCTGTGGGGAGGAGTCGTGGACCAGGTCAGTCTCTTTGTTTCATTTTTTTATCGTTCAGTCCAGTCGTCATCATCATCAGGTTGAAAGATAAGGATGAACAAGTTCAGCAGTGTCATCAAGATTCAGGCAGGTTGTGTCTGGAAACTTTGTTACTGACGTGGATCCACATCGACAAGTTTATTACCTGAGTTTACAGATATTAACCTGTGAACTCCAAAATCCACCAGCAGGTTTAAAAGCTGTGTTGTCGTCATTGAGCTGATCATTTGTGATGAGCCGTTCAATCAGGACACAAGTTTGAAATCGTAGCAATTCATTCAAATCATTTTACATGTATTTTTTTAAATGCTAAAAATGAATCATTTACTAGATCCTATAAATAACAAACAAACAAAAAAAAAACATCTGACACAGCCTTGACGCCATGACATGTGGCAAAAATACAGAGTTCTCAGCTGAACTGCAGGATGTGTCTTTAACTTCTCTCTACTTCTAGCCATAGTTGTGCTGTTTACATAGAGGTGCAGGACTTTATATTGCAGCGAAAAATTAGTCCATAGTGAGTAAAAATCTGAAGAAGAAAAAAAAAACACCCAGAAACTACTCAGGGTTCAGAACAAGCAAGCAAGTTTATTTATATAGCACCTTATCATATACAGAGGTTATTTAAAGGGGCTTTACAGACAAATGTAAAAAGAAAGAAATTAAAAAATGTAATAAAATTTAGGTGATCAAAAATGGTACAGGTGCACACAGATTTATAGAATGTTTAAAGCTGATGGCTAAAAAAGACAAGAGATGAGAAAAATAAGAGCATGTAAGTGACAAACTGTACAATAAACAGAGAAAAACAATGGGAATTCATTGAATACAAGTGCAGACAAGTTTAACAAAAGTGCAGGCTGAATTCCTGTTAAGTATATGTTCATTTTTTACATACTGACTTGGTTGAGTGTGTTTCTTTGAACCTGGATTAACCTACTCTTTGAAAACAGAACAGAATTTTGACTACAGCAGATGTTCCCTTTATATTCACAGAGGTGCAAAACTACAACCGAACCAGGAAGCATAGACTTTTTCTCAGTCTGATGAAGTTTTCCGGCTCCTTTCTGCATGTATCTCCAGGTGATAGGCACAGCCGCTCTGCTGTTGTGTGTCCTGGCTCTCGGGGACCAGAGGAACGGTTCCCTCCCTGATGGTCTTCAGCCGGTCCTGGTGGGAACAGCAGTTCTGGTTATTGGCATCTCCATGGGCTCAAACTGCGGATACGCCCTGAACCCAGCCAGGGATTTTGGGCCTCGGTTGTTCACGTACATTGCCGGCTGGGGAGTGGATGTTTTCAGGTAAGCAGCTGCACTTCGGACACATCGTTAACCTCATTTCCCCACATTGATAACAAACTTGCTGCTTGTGCAGGGCTGGAGGTGGCTGGTGGTGGGTCCCCATAGTGGCTCCATGTGTCGGGGCGCTGCTGGGAACGCTGATCTACATGCTGATGATTGAAGTCCACCATCCTCCTCGGCCTTCTGAGCTCCAGGCGTCGTGTCAGGAGACCAAGAAGGAAGTTGAACTTGAAGGGGTGGAACAATCAGAAGGAGACAAACCGGTGTAGCGGTAACATTAAGTCACGTTAAAGAGGGAGAGAAAACTGTATCTATGTAAAGTGTCTGTGTAAATGTCTGATCTATTCAAACAAGTACTGCAGGAATCATTTTCTTTGTACAAGAGCTGGGTCATGAAATTTTGTATAAACATGAATTGAATCTTGCTGACATTTCAAGTAAAATATCTTTACCTCTGCTTAAGAGATTGGCTCAAACTTTTGCACAGACGTTCATATTCCTCTCATGATGACTTTGGAGATGCCCTGACTTTTCTTCTAGTGTCATAATCAGGTCAAACTACACTTTAGTTTATGACCAAATGCAAACCAGCTACAAAACTGACATTCAAATCAGTCTCACAATAGCTGCTGAATGCTATTTATTAATACTGTTAACTATAGATTTATGCAGAACTGACGACAATCTCACATTAAATGAGGTTTCTGACAGCTGTAAATGGCACAAACTAGTCACAAAAGACATTGTGTAAAGAGATGAGGACACATTTCTAATTTTCCTTTTGACATTTTTACCAATGGCAGAGTGTAATTGCTAACAAGCTTTTTGTAAGTCTTCAGTGGGATTCTGGACCACTACTCTCACAACAGTCTTCAGATCTTTGAAGTCGTAAGGTTTCCTTGGTATCACTCTGGTCTTTAGTTCCCTCTACAGATTCTCAGATTCTGGCTGGGCTTGGTTCACCAGTTCTTCACTGCTTTGACTTCTTGTGTCAGATCATTGTCTTGTTTGAAGGTCCAACTCTGCCCAAGGCCAAGTTTCTCTACAGACTGCCTGATTTCCTCTAAAATCTTGACATTGATCTCTTTTTCTTGTGATGCTGTTTATTTTGAAAAGACTGCCTGGCTCATTGGCTAAAAAACACCCCCAAAGCATGATAATGCCACCACCATGCTTGACGGCTGAATGCTTCTCCTTTCTTTCACCAAATAAAAGCCATGTTCCTGCATCCAAACGGCTCACTTTTACAGAATTTGCGACTAAAGGTTTTCTTCTTTGTTCATGTGAGTTTTCGCAAAGGCTTGGCGAGCATTTAAGTCCTCTTTGGTGGGCGTCCTTGGAGACCAGACTTGTTCAGTGTCTGCTGGAGCATCTGTCTTGAGATGTTGGTAGCAGAATTGCTTGGATTCATTAGGACAGCATTGGTGGTGATCTTTGGAGTTTTTTTCTAGGCCTCTATCATTCTTGCTAGGACGTGGGTCACTTTTGACTTTCTACTACACCCTCGGAGAGTTTTCACACTGTGTAACTCCTTGTACTTTTTATTAAGCTTTGCACTGCGGCTACTAACACTTGGATTTAGACTTTACTTGTCTTGTGAGCAGCAACAGTGACAGATCCTCACTGAGCTTGCTGGGTTTTAACCATGACTTGCTACTAACTGTATAGACAACTACTGCATCAGCTGTTGTGTATCAGAACGTGTTAGAAATTACCAGGACCTTTGGAATTACTATAGAGGCATTTTTTCAAAGATTTGCAACAATTTCAAGGGCTATGAATAAGTGTGGATGTAGAATTTTTAGTATAAAATTACACAAAAACATCTCTAACACAATGACTTACTACATTTTAGCGTTTGTTTATATCATTTCTAGTTCGAGGAAAACCTATTAGTTCAACAAAAATTCACTATAAATCAAAATTTAGGGTTCATTGTGTGAAAAAGCAGAAGCTAAAAAAAACACAGCTCTGGATACAGATGATGAACCTGCAGCACTCGTCAGTTGTCTCTCTTTTCACATTTATTTTCGAAACAGCACAAAAGTGTATGGCATTTCAGCAAGCAGACCACAACCATGGAAAAGAAAATGACATGAAATCTTTTTTTCCACTATTGAGCTATATAAATATGATATGACATATAAAAGATACAAACGAAAAAAAATCCACTCGTAGACCTCCATCACGTGACCATGAAGGCTGCTTTTGAAACATACAAAAGAAATGTGAGTACAGCAAGCACTGATTCTGTCGATAAAAAAGAACCGTCTCAAAGAGATAAACATTTGTTTTCATACACATTAAGACAACACAACCCCCACGTTCTCCCTCTGCTTTGTAATTACAATGTATAAGCTAACTCTGGGGGGAATTTTCTTTTTTTCTTTTAAACTTCGAATTGTTTTGGAAAAAAAGGGAACAGTACAAGTACAAATACTATACGTATTCACATTATCATAGCAAGATACTAAAACCAGAACGCTTTCTTTTAGTGTAATTATATGTATTTACATGGCAAAACTCGTACACATATACTACTGGCAGGAAGCCTGACCTCTCTTCTTCTAGCTTTACGATTAACAACATCACACGTTATTCACACTACACAGGTTACAGACCTCCAGTAACCTCGTCTCCTAATGAAATGCTTCCAGAGATTCTCGTCTCATGTCTCTGTTGCAGGTAGATCGCACTGTCTAGTAAGATTCGACACACCCGACTCACACAAATACCAACAGCAGTAATGTGTTTCCATATAAATAAATATTAGAGCAACATAAAAATCAGTGTCAAATCCTCCAAACTCTCCCCTTCATGCTTCAAGATTGAGATCAGTTCTACCTGGAGCTCCTAAAGCTGATCTGGCGCCAGAAAATCGGGCTTTGAGGCGAACAAGCGTGAATATGCTGAGCAATGTGAAGTACAAAATATGGGCACTACAGCGGTCAAGAGTACAGTGGGAGGTGGATGCATCTGTGTTACGTTAAGAAACAGGCAGGTGGCTACAGTCAGTGCAGAATGGTTGAAATGGAAGGACAAAACGTATTAGACACAGTATGGCTGACATGTAAATGCTTTAGTCTAGAGTCTATCACAGGTGAGTTCAGTTAAGTGACCAGTAACATGATCAAACATGCAGTTACAATCGCACAGAAGAGAGGTGCCTTAGAGAGTAAAACTGTCCATGGTGGCTTAAAAAAAACTGCAGGGAGCAGCTCGGTTTCATCAACATTCATATTCTACAGCCTCCCTCTCCTCGGTCATGATTCTCCTCTTTGTAGATGATAAGTCAGTCTCGGGCGACCGGCTCCTCCTCTACTGGGGCTTATCCGTCTTGTGTGCGGTGAGGAAGGCCATGCCGTGGGTCCTGAAGTGGGTGTTGAGGTCCGAGGCCTTGTCGAAACGCCGGCCGCACACCTTGCAGCTCAGATTTCCGTCTCCATCCTCGCCCTGAGCCTGGGGGGAGGCAGCAGGGGAGCCGTCCGGAGAGCCGTGGGCGCGGGGGGTGCCGCGGTCAGTGTCGCTCTGGGTGTCCCGCACTCGGTGGGTGATGAAGCGGTGCCTGCTGAGCGAGCCGGCCGATGCGAAGCAGACGCCGCACTGCAGGCACTGGAAGGAGGCGGTGTCACCCCGATGCTGGGGGATGTGGCGCTGGAACTCGGCGCCGTCCTCCGTGGAGAAGCCACAGGGGACGCAACGGAAAACGTTGTCTTCTTCCTCTAACTCGTTGGGCCCCAGTGAGGTTGACGCAATGGACGCCCTGGTTCTCTTTGCGGGACCAGCGCTTTCTTCTGTGGTGTTTTCTTCCTCGTCTCCTGTTCTGCCTACAGGAGGACCAACTTCACCGTCTTGTTCTGAGGAGCTGCCTGGACCTTCTCCCCCTGTGGCTGCTCGCTTCCTGGTCATGGGGGGACCCTGAGGACGAAGGAAGGCAGATTAAGATTGAGCAACTGCAGCTCTGACACACAGGGCCGCCAAAAACTGTGGAGGGGTTTAATATCTTGACGAATACAACTGCTGCATTCCAGTCCTATACATTGTATAATAAGTAACCAAAAACATTTACAACTGTGCAACTTACAGTGATAGGACACCCAAGAATACATAACACATAATAAAAGAATGAAAAGCACTATATCATAAAAATACTTGAAGAAACTTGTAGGTCTAAACTGTTTTGAGTACTGTAGAAACTAAACTCCCTGTTGATGAAATGGAAATTTAAATTAATTAAGTTTGAAAGTGAAAAACTGTTTAATCAATAACATAGAACCAGTCGAGGACTTTTGTCTTCTCCTTCTGACAGTGACAGTAATTATGCAAACACTGTTGACAGGTTTTGTCAATTCCTTTTTTTCTAACATGGAAATCCACTGAGTTTTTTGGATGCCTCCTGGGTTTTTCAGCCATATGATCCGCAATACTCTCTCCTGTATCCTACTCCAGCTCTACGGTGTCTTACATCATCAACTCTAGCAAATCAATTATTGCTGGTTTACGCAAACCATCATTACAGATGCACCAGTGTGGGAATGTCACCACAGAAACCAGATTTAAAACGACTAACAGCAATGTGCAAATTTGTTTAAGAATGACTTGAATATAACAGACCTGCATTTATATGTAAACGTCCTGCACCTCAGCTGTCCTCAAAATGATGCCGTGCATTTAGGAGCCATTTGAAACTGTTTATTACATTCATTGAGAACCAAATTGTGTTTTAAATCATTCTCACACAGCCTATACACACACTCTTGTTTCAGATTTTCAAGACTAGAATACTGTCAAACCATCCTTCTTTCACTAGAAGTCATTTCTCCAGCCTTCGGCCTTTCTGGTTTGCAACATTGAGGCATTAGAGCAGGGATAGACAGGTTGTCACCCACCCCGAACCAGCTGTTTAACATCTTAGACACAACAGTTAACCAGCTTTGTGCGTTAATAAAATATAATTAATTATATCAACAAACTAGTATTTCTGGTGCTGACTAACAAGGGTAGTAAAATTTAACCATTTAGTTGATTACTCTTGCACATCCCTAAAGATGATGGTGACAATACACCGTTTCTGCAGTTAGAATACCAAAACATTTTCAGACTTTACTGTTACTTTTTTCCCATAAAGAGAAAATAAAATGTCTTTAACTGTCTCACTGTCACCTGCTTTTTACTTCAATTTATTCCAGCTATGAGCAGCTTTTCCTCTTGATTTGTGCAGTGCATTGTGGGAAAACAGAGTACAACAGCTGATTCAAAACTAAAACTTTTTAGTACAAATATTGACGGTAAACTGACTTTTTTAATGTAACCTCATAAATTTGTCACCGCCCCTCTGCAGTAGAGTAGAGCTCAGACAAGTCCATTAACACTCAACTACAGTTTATTGTCTCGACTCACCTGTTCTCCTGGGGTTCTGTGATGGAGCCGGATGTGTTTGTCCAGCAAGAACCGACTGCCAAAGGTGCGTTTGCCTTCTGTGCAATATCTGGAGAATAATTGTGCAGGATTAAATCACTTCATCCAGCACTGACATAACAGATCAATATTTAAAACCCTGCCAATAATACACTGTGGGCTTTTTTCCCCCCAAGAAGTGTAATGAAGACACATATGAAGCAGGATATGAAAATCAACTTGTTAGTGCCACCTGGTGGAGAAGCCATGTAATGGAGGCCCTTTAAAGGAGCTCAGAACAACTTTGGTATTTCTGTATTTATTTCTTGCTACTTATTAGTGTATATTTGCAGTAAGTGAATACTTATTGGTCTAGCTCTGCTACTTAAGTTACAGTTCTAACAAATCCTTCTTAGCAGCAATAAAACATGTCTGCAATGAAAGTTTAAGTGACTCACTGGCAATGGAAGACTCTTTTGTTGCCCTCATGAATGACACGCTCATGACGTCTCAGGCTGGAAGAAGTGCTGAACGTTCCTCCACAAATGCGACAGGGGAACTTTGGCAGCACAAACAAACACGGAAAAAGAGAGAAAACAGGATAAAAATATATTAAATCTCACTCTCCAAAGACAGGGTGGTTCATTTTCTGCTTTGACATCCATAATTGGGGACAAGTTTTCATCCACAAAATACAGGTAAATAGATAAAACACTCAAGTTCAGTGCACTGAAATGTTAAATAATCACTGGATTTAATGCGATAAATATTAGTGGTAATGTGTCCCACCTTGCCGTGCTCCATCTTCACGTGACTCAGATAGTCTTCGTTGTCAGTGAAAGTGGTCTGACACTGAGGACAGGTCCACTCCGTCGGGGCGGCTGGATGGCTGCTGCCCCCCGCTGTGGCGGATTGACCTGGAGCTTCATAGTCCTCGTCCGCGTCATCGTCTTCTTCTTCCTCCTCTTCGTCTTCCTCCTCCTCCTGTTCCCGGCCCCAGTCCTCTCCGTCGGAGTTGTCGGGCTTTCCGGAGGATTTCGACTTGAGGCCGGAGGGCCCGGAGGTGTTGGCCGGGGCCGAGGTGGGGTTAGAGGGGTCGGACTGGGAATCCTGTTTGGCTGAAGGGCCTCTGTGAGCAGTCTGAGTGGAATAAGAGGAAAGTGTGAGCAAACAGAAAAGCAAACAGATCATTCACCTATTAATAAAAACTCCATCTACCACACAACAACATAAGCTTGCTTCTAAGCTTTAATTTAATGAGTTAAAATTTTATTATCATTACCCGCATTGAGGTCCTGGTATACTTTATTTGTACGTTTAAAGAGGTTCACAAAGACACATTTCTATTGTACTTGGTATAGAACTTAGGACAAGGCCAACGCAGAGGAACCTTGCTAAGGCCGATCCAAGATTTGCTGTATGCCTTTGCTGACACCACATCCATTGTAGAAACCAACGAATGGGCAACACATAAAGGCAAAAGGCTAAATCATGATTTGCTGTGACATCATGCCGTATCTATTCAATCTAAAATTTATTAACAATAAAACAAACAAAAACACACCTTGATATGCTCCATCATGGAACCTTTCTGGGCGTAGAGCTTGGTACAGTCAGGACATTTGAACACATGCACTTTTTGTTTGGCTAAATGAGTGTCAAAGTGCATGTAGAGCAAAGGTTTTTGGGTAAAAACCGTGTCACACATTACACACTTGTAGATCATTCTGCAAAAGAGAAATAAAAAACATTAATATTTCCGTACACATGGGTTAAAAATGGTAGTTTTGGTGGAAAAAGTGCATGTCGTACTTGGCCTGTCCTCCAGTTAGCGTCGGGTGCTGGGTGCTGATGTGGCTCTGGGCGCTGGGGGAAGACTTGAAGGCCATTGGGCAGCTGGGGCACTTGTGGAAGACCTCGCAGTGAGCAGTCTGAATGTGGGACTTGATGGAGTTCAACCCTCCGAACACGACCTGGCAGCTCGAGCATCTTGACGAAGCAAAATGTGATGCAATACAACTTAAACTGACTTTGACTTCATATCATCACCTATATTTTCTGGCTTTCCTATCTGTCTATTATAAGAAATTAGATATAGCTGAATTTGAACATGTCAACTCTGTGAACTCAATTCAATTCTTCACTGGTTTCAAAGCTGCGGTGGCCAGTAGTTTTTGGGCATCACTGAGCAAAAAATCTATAATAACCTGTCAGTATATTGTTATTTAATTGGTAAGAGAGGAAAAGATACTCCTGGCTCTGTTTATAACCATTGAAGAGGCTTGTATGTGGAAGGAGACTTAGCCTGAACATCACATCTTTTGGTTCTTCTAATGCAGATGCAAGTAAATGTCCCTTCAAATGGCCAAAAATCCTGCATGAAAATTTGCTATTATAGGCAACAAATGTCTACTAGAGAATCTAAAAGATAGTCTGACAAACTAATTACAGCATCTTCCGGTATCAGCACAGTGTACCGTCCAGGAACTGATGCATTCTGAGCTCGACGTTTCCTCTCCTGGACAGGTAAGCTGCTAACTTAATTTTCCTGTGTGCTGTAGAGGTTGGTTGGGTTGTGGAGGGAGATTTACCATCTTAATTGGCAATAAGTGGCTATGCTGAACGCTGCTTATAGTTTTGCCTTCTGCCAACTGAACCCGCAGGCTCACAGCTGTGGCTATAGTTAATTCAATTTATGGTATAAATTACATATAATGTATTTATGCGCTACGATCAAGCCTGTGATGAGTGAAACACAGACATTTAGTAACAACTGCATGAATAGGGCTCAATTTTCAAATTCTGGTTTGTTTGTTTTGCCTTTTCCAAATCTCTGCCAGCTTTAATTTGAAAAATGAATTATTCAAACAAAACACAAAACTTTGGGTGATGGTGATTATAACAGCACACACTTGCTTTTGAGAATTCAAGCTAGCCCGACCTGAATTCAGCTGCAACCTGACGCTAAAGAAGAAATTTCAGTGTGTCCGCTATCAAGGTTGTTTTATCTTGATGTTAGTAAAGAACCTTTAAGCAACCTATTGCTGTAGCAATCATGCGATGTGTCAATAATCGTGAATAGCATCTCCACACCTGTAACCGATGCGCCTGGCAAAGTGCAGACAGGCCTCCTCCAGGTGGGTCTGGAAGCTGGCCTGCCGTGCAATCCCACCACACTCAGGACAGACGTGAGGCGCTCTGTGTTTGTGGATCCTCTGGTGGGCGGACACGGCACATGAGTTGGGGAGCATCATGGGAGGCGAGCACTGCGAACACGTCTGAAAGAAGAAAAAAAATCAAAACAAAGCACTCAGTGACCACCTTCAGCTCACAGGAGCACGACACATACTATTCGCTCATCCTAAGGACTCACTGAGTTGGGAGCAGCTCTGATCTGCTGGAAGTGAGTAACCAGCTCGGCCTTGCCAGAGAATTGTGTTTGGCACTCTGGGCATTTGAAGTTGTTGTACTGCAGCCCCTCTGCCTTCTTGCAGGGCAGAGGCATCAGCGCTTGGGGCCCCTGAGGTGCACGGCGGACAGGTCGAGGCTGAGATGCTGCAGGCGATGAACCGTCCTTCATGGGGCTGGAGTTGGCAGAGATGGCGGGGCCTCCCGGCGTGGTCGAAGGAGAGGAGACTGGAGGAGAGGAGGACGAAGAGGAGATCAGGCCTGGTCAGCCACAAGGTGGAAAACAGAAGAAACACATGGGACGTGGTCAATGAAGATGAATAAAATGAATGATACATGTGTTGCATTTATTATTTTTGTCATTCTTAAATGACTCTACATGAATAAAAATAAAATATTTAGTGTAAAGAACTTGTCAATCAACAGAAAATGAATCTACAACAATTTTGATTATTTAAATCCATCTTTGTCATTTTAAGCAGCAAAAAAAAAACCAACAGCTCCTCGTTATTTAAAATGTGCCTGTTTTTAGTCTTATGTAAAACTAACATCAAGATTGTGGTGTTTTAGACTGTTCATTGAAAAAAACAAGCAATCTGAAGAGGTCATTTTGAGTTCCAAGAATAATTGATGGACATTTTTAAAGATTTTCTCACATGTTACAAACCACATTATTAGTTACTTTGTCAGAAAATTCATCATTAGCAAATAAGATATTCAATTGTTTTCACCAAAAAGAGTCAAATATCACCAAAAATGTAAAACAATTATGCATTTCTGCATTTGATCTAATTATAAATTGAATATTTTGGTGATTCTGACTTTAATTTTACAAAACAAGAAAATTTGAAGTGAGAGGCATTTAAGTGACTAAATAATTAATAATAAAAATAAAAAACCTATTAGCTAATAATTGCCATAATCATTAGCTGCACCTCTACTTACCACCAATTGGCGTGATGTCCTGCTGTCCAATCATCTGCTCCACAGTGACGGGCCTCATGACCAGGTGTGAGCACTGCATGACCAGCCCACGCTCCTTGTGTTCCCGGGCATGCAGCAGCAGGCTGCACTTGTTGAAGAAAGCCAGCCTTTTAGCACAGTGATTACAGGTCACCTCGATGCGGAGGGACCGCCGGTCGTAGTGTCGTGCCAGGCTGCGCTCCAGAGCAAAAGCATCTCCACACTCCAGGCAGCGGTACCCTGTGGCCGGGAGGGGAAGACCCCACTCAGGTGGAGGTGGAGCTGACAGGTCTGGCTTGTAGCTCGGCAGAAGGTTTTTACTGTTGAGAATTTTGTTAAAAGCCTCCACCAGGCTCGACTGACTCCGGGAGATGACAGCTCCTGTGCTGTTGACGATGGAGGCAGGTTTGTTTGGCTGAAGGGTGCCACCTATGATGGTGCCGCTGCCACCGTTAGCTGTTTTGTTAGTAGCTGTACGTACAGTGATCCCACCAGCAGCGACTGAGAACTTCGGAGAGGAGGCCACAGAGGGAGTGACAGGCAGTGCAGCAGATTTAGTGATGCTGACTGCAGTGGCAGAAACCTTTGCCTTGTCAGATGCAGCCATTTTGTTTTGGACCTTGGTTGCAGCTGCTAGCATGACGCTGCTGGCTGCCAGTGTAGACACAGGCAGAGCATTGAGAGCACTTACTTTCTGGGAGGTTGTGGTCATGTGACCAGGAGAAGCCTCGAGTTTTTGGGCCTTGTTTCCTAACACCTTCCGTTCCCCAGTTTGACCTTTAGGGTCCAGGCCTTTCCCTGCAGCACCACCTTTGGGTGCTACCCTTGTGACAGTTCTGGTGATTCCACCTGTAGAGGTTTTAATTGTTTTTATTCTGACTTTGAGGGGTCGGGATGGAGCTCCAGAGGCAGCAGGTGCAGCGATGACTGCTTCTGCACTGTCTGTGGTCGGGGGTTTAGGTTTGCTATCACCCACCTCCATGTTTTCCTCAGCTGTTCTCACATTTTCTCCCTTGTCAGCTTTGCCATCAACAACCCTGTCTATACCATTCCCCACCTCCATCTCTTCCTCTTCCTCTTTAGGCTCCCGCAGTTCAGAGGGAGGTGGAGTGGAGGCCACTGCAGGGCTGGAGCACCTTTTCGCTGTGCCTTGAGCCGTTGATTTTGGCACCTCTGGCTCAGGACTCTCTGGTGAGTCTCTCTCCTCTATGACATGTTCTGGATGTCTGTCCTCCACCTGGGGACTCTCTGTTGACCCTGACTGTGGTGTTGATGAAGTTAGAGATGCCCCTGAAGGAGTGTCTCCAGGTTTAGGTTGAGATGCAGTAGCGGATGTGGGCTGTGCTGCAGAGTCAGACTTGTAACGCCGGCTCAACTGAGTGCAAGTCGGAGAGTCTGGGTTCTCCTGGATCACCAGTGGACTCCCCAGATCAGGGTCAGAATCATCCTCCTCCATCTGCTGGTGCTGAAATCCAGCAGGACCACCTTTGGGTGCTCCGTTAAAAGGCTGAGATGTGTGCAGCGGGTGTGATGAGGGCGCAGAGGGTGAAGTTGAAAGCAGAGGCTTGGAGGGTGGAAAGAAAGGCGAAGCTAGTCCGACGGTTCCACCAGCAGCATGAGGTGACGATCCAGCTGACAGAGAGGAGGACGAAGGTAACGATGCTTTGACTCCATCTGCTCTCTCTTGGCCTGTATCCTGCTGCTGCTGGTGTTGCTGCTGTAGAAGTTGCATCTTCCTGGCCCGACCCACTGGATCTCCAGACCCCTGTGCCACAAGCGGTTTAAGTCTGTTGAATATGTTTCCACCCTGCTTATGGGACTTGGCTGTGCTGGCACCTGCCGCTTCTGAAGACACTTTAGGGGTGTTCATGGACCACGGTGCGCCGTTAGACTGAGCCTGACTCAGGGGAAGCGGCGTGGAGACACCAGATGCCACAAAACCATTGTGGTTGAGTGCCTCAGATTCAGCCATCCCAGGAGCACAAGCGCCAAGCCTGGGACCCACATCGACCCCTGCAATCACATCGATGGGGTCCTGATCTGTGTCTGCCTCCCCTCCATCTACTGTCTCAAGGCGCACTTTATTCTTCACAATCACACTCACAATTGAGGTGTCTGCCTGAGGGTCTGAGGGACTTGGCGGTCTCAAGGATGACCCGACACCCACCACGCTATCCGGCTTTCCCAGAGGTGCACTTGCAGCTCCATGGGGCCCCTCTGCCTCATCTGGGGCAGACTGGATGGCCTCTTTGGCATCTATGTCAGGAATATCAAATGCTGCCAACAGGTCATCAAAATCTGGGGTCTTCATGTCCCCCATACCGGGATTAACTCCTGTAGAAACACAAAGACATGGTAGTAGAAAGAAACAAGATACATTAGCATGAATCTGCCTGTGTTGTTGTTGCACATCAGCCTGCTCTGCCTTGCTGCAAAACCTCAACATGCAAAACTGTGACGCTGTTGGGCCTGGACATCCACCACTGAGTGTTTAATGAATAGCGACAGATCTAAATTTTTTTTGGTTTGCTTTTAATTTTTTCAAAAGTAATAGCTCTCAATCCATTCCTGTCATTCTGAGCATGGTTAAAAACCATGAAAAATACATTATATAGTTGATTAAAAATACTGGGATGTTAGATTACTGTTTGTATACGTCATATCTGACAAGTAAAATCATTTTTATGACTATTTCAAAGTCTCACAGCTGGGGATATTGGAGGCTTGCTCATAACTACATATAGTAAATATATATAGGAAATTTAATCACCAAATTAACTGACAAAATATAGTAACAAGTAGCTGAGTAACAATGAAAATGCATTTGTTTTTGATGATATGTTGTTGTATGTAAACAAGGCTATGGATAGAGTTTTTCCCAGCAACAGTCAGCAGATTTACTGTTTATTATTGTTAATATATTTAAAGTATCGTGTAAAAGGACTTTATAGGTGAGCTTTCTTCCTCACCTGCCCTGCGCCTCTTCTCCTGGACTATTTACAAAGTTGATCACACATTTTTTAAATAAATAAGTAGTATGAAAACAAGTACTTCCAAGATACACTTCCACATATGACTTTAGCTCTGTAGATCACTATAAATAACACTGATTTTGAGGAACACAGAGAACCACCAGTCTAGCAAGCCTGCACTCACGGTTATAGTAATATGAGTCATGGGCTAAGCACAGAAAGAAAGTTGGATGACCTTCCTTTGCCAAAAGCACAGTGTCTCACATCTTATATTAATTTTACTGTGAAATGGTGCAGCTATCAGGTGGAAATATAAAGACTGCTGGCCTTGGCTAGCCGTCCAATGTGGCAAGAACCTAACAACGCCTCTAATGTAAAATAATGCATCATTAAAGCTCTTTAAAATGCTTTTACAGTAAATTTCGCGCTTAAGATCTCCTACATGCATCATCGTTTGACACACAACAGCAGGTTAGCTTGTTACCAGGGAAGCTAGCAGCTACAAGCAGCATTCACGTTAGCCAGCTAGCGCGCTAACGACGGCGCCTCTGCAACCAAACCCTCTCTGCTAGCAGGTTCAGCATTTATTTACTATGAATGGGAAACACTGCTCCAACCGTGCTTTTGGTGCATGCTAGGCTCTCTGACAACAAGAGACGAGCAAAAGAGCGTTTCGTAGCAGCGACCTCGGTTATTTTGAGCGAACGATATTCCTCCCCCGACTGAGGCTGGCTAGCTGGCCGCTGAGCTCCAGCCAAGACAGAGAGGGGTCATTTAGCTAACTAGCTAGCGCTCGCCATTAAAAAAAGCACCGGAGCGGTTTTTCTGAGGTATGGTTTGACAGCGGTAACAACCCGGTGATCGTAGGGTCGACGATGGCACAGACAAGGATGGCAGGGATGGGGAGTTTCCTTTAATATTACACGTATTTTGATTGTTTACCTGGATATGCGATTCCCGACTATCCTAGCTCGTTTTCAGCTGAAAATGCTTTGCTTCCCGTCACATGACCCGGGACCTCCTATCAGGCTGAGATAGCGCTGGAAAAATGCACGGAGGATGCTGCAAGCGACACGTATATTTATTTCTGCTGTGAATTGCATGAAACATTTATGAATTTCCTCAACATGCTATTTTTAAACACCACGTAACGCCGTTTGAAGTTGAGACCGAGGGTTTGCCAGCATCACATCTTTTTGTCTTCCTCAATCCACACACACATACACACACACACACACATACACATCTGTCAACAATGAGGCTCTGAGGACACAAACACACCACAAGGCAGCATATTTACTCATAGGTTTTATTGCAAAAAAACACAAAGACATGACAAGAGTGTGGTTAACTGTTTAGTTTAAAAGCCTGCCATCACAAACTCTGTTGGGTGGATTATCATTAATCATACCGTGTAGAGAAATGTAGGGTAAAGAGCGCACAAGGCATTCTGAGATTACATTTTTAACAATATAAATTCATGTTTTGGGGGAAATTACACTCTAAATCGTCATTCAACGCTGTTTTTTAATATATTTTCTTCTATGTTGGTGCTTTTGAGTGTCCTGACAGAGAAGGATGGTATTAAAAGTCAGAGTGCTGTCATGCAGGGCGGCACATCAGCAATCTTTTCATATATATATATAGGAAATCCTGCATTAGTCTGTAACTGTTCGTTATTCTCTAGTCGATGTCTCCATCCGTCCCATTTGTTCCTCATTTCTTCTTCTCTTCGTCCTTTTTGCCATCTGGCTTGTTTCCTGTCTGGGAGGCCAGGGAGCCCATGGCGTTGCGGATGGCCTCGTTGTTTGGGTCGACACCGGGCAGGTTCTCCAAGACGCTCTGGAGGAACTCTGGGTCTTGCATCACATCATAGTCATCTTCTTCCTATTCAATGACAAATCAAGATACAATCAGTCAGGATGATTAAGTCTTTTTTTATATACACTATCCGTATAGTATCTGCACTAATTTTTCACATGCTGTCCCAACTTCATCTGCTCATCTGTTTCAAGAAGCATTTTTCTGCACTGTTTACAAGTTACTTCGATGTATCATTAGTTTTTCACAATAAAACATTGTGGAAACTTGCAACATAATTCAACAATACTACTGTTCTATGTTGTGGTCATTAGTTTTAATAATTTCTCCTTCATTGGTAAGAATTCTAAATATGCATGAAAAGCCTGCAAGGATCAACTAATCCAAAGCAGTTAAGGCCTGAATCATCCAAAATGACTGTACAGAATAAAGTATCAGCATTAGTTTCCAGGCTATTTCCTCTGTAGAGCGCTAAAGGAAAATCACCAACATCACAATCTTGTGAATAAAAATAACAGTTTGTTTTTTCAATCAGTTTTGTACCTTGGAGGTTCATTTACTCAAGCATATTTTTGTTTAGCAAATGGTCAGAAAAAAGGCAAAAAGAATAGACTTTTGTCAAATACAGTAACAGACACATTGCTTTTACTGTACATGGACCAATCGTGCTTACTGCCATGTGTAATTACTCCCTAAAGGGCCATTCTGAGCCAGGAAAAACCCTGGTGTCTACTTAGCATCAAAACACAAGATTTTAGGCTTGTTGATTGGATGTGTATCATTGAAAGCCTTGAAAATAAAAGCTTCTCATTAGATCTGCCAACTTGTAGCTTGACTTTTATCTGAAAAATAGTCTCCTTCTCGTGAGGTTGCTCATATCTTATACTGATAATTTAACTGGGAGCTTCATGCTTATCCAGGCCTTGAAAGTGCTCCAACTGTCAGTCAGCTCTCGTCGTCGATGCTGAAATAACTCAGTAACTCCTCACTTCACACCTCACTTAGGAACACGCATGAGTATATTGATTTCACCTGTTATTGCTTATAAAGATAGCAATTGTTTTACAGGTATGATGGCTCACCTTGGCTGATTCTGCAGTGTCCATGGGGGCTCCTGTGTCCATTTCACCATACTCTATTCACAAATTTTAAAAAAACACTTAATTTTCAGACACATCAGAAAACAGAGGTGTAACTATATGCATAAATATAACTGTACAGCATGCATTACTATGATAATTAAATGAAACTCACCTCCTCCAGCAAGAGACATCTGCATGGCGTAGGCTATTTGCTCCTCCTCTGTCATGCTGCTGAAGTCAGGAAGCACTGCTGCACCGCTCTCAGGCTGAGATACCGACATCTTCAACAAGGCCTCCTCTGATTCTGAGATAAAATACAACTCAATCAAATCCCAGCACATGAATATAATTTGCATGTTCTTGTAAGTGAAAGCAACCATCTGTCAATCCTCCGGTTACCGTCTGCACTGGGTGTGGGCATGCCGGCCTCGGCTGCAGAGGCAGCAGCAGCTCTGCGGGCCTCTTCCTCCTGCCTCTGCCGCTGCTCCTCCATAGATACACGCAGGGCCTAAAGCAGTGCACAGAGGCAGCACAGTGAGAAATAAAGGCGAAGGTCATTCCTGCCCCCAAATATAAATATTACTTTTTTTTATTCCAGCAAAGCCATTCACTGAGTACTCGAGACTTGACTAAATTCAGCTCAATGTGGGAGTACAGTCTGAAGCAGCATGATACATACTTGTTTCAAGGACAAGATGTAACAATACAAAAGCAAATTCAAGGGATAGTCCTCAAGTTCTCAAAACTTGCAATAAGGCAGAAATACTACGAAAAATACTGTCAATTATTAATTTATTTTTTATGTAAACAAATGAACTAGTCTGTTGGAAAACTAAGGGAAGAAAAGCTGTCCTTTGCATTCTTGAACTGTTTCAAGGACTCGTTATCATATTTATGAAGGCTGCTCTCTGCAGCAATGACATTTTATTCTTGAAAAGAATTCTATTCATTTATTGCCCTTTTTGCTCCAATATGCAGCATCACATTCATTTTCCACATGTGGACAACCGACTTTTTAGTTCAGACTGAAACATGTATTTTATGTGTAAATAGCACTGCATACTCTGGTGTTAGTACAGGCAAATCTTGAATGCAGTACCTGATAGGCTTTTGTGTGTTCTCTTTATTTGTACAACTACATGCGTTATTTAACTTTAAAGAGAAAGTCAAATGTATTCTGAAGCAAAAATGTCTGTTTGTTTTGAGGCCACCAACAAGTGAAAACACAGCACTATGTTTTTACTCCTGATGTTACCAGGTATTAACAAGGTGCTGGCATCACAACAAATAGGCATTTTTACTACAAAAGCACTTCTCTCCAAAATTAAATGCATGTATGCTACACTACGTGGTACTTGAAATATATTTATGTATTGCTTACCAGGGCGAGCTCTGGATCTGCACTGGGATCCACACCAAATTCAAAGTCACTGGCACCAAGACCCATCATAGAACCACCTTCTCCAGCCAGGATGGGGGAGGACAACAGCGCATCAGCCAGACTGGGCCCTGGAGGAACTGTGACCAGGTGGGAACCTGTCCCCTCCTTTCCATTCAGAGTGTTTATAAAAGCAGTCAGCTTTTCTGTGTTCACTTCCTGAATAAAGAGTTAAAGACAGACGGCAAGGTCAATTTAAAATTTTGATTAGAAATGCCATCGTATTGAAATCAAGAAATCACAAACCAAGACAATATGTCGAACTATAATTTACGGTACTTTAAGCAGTACAATGGAGGATAAACCAAGAGTTCCTCACCTCTTCTCCAAAGTTGATGATGTCCACATTCACTTTCTCTTTTTTCAAGCGCTTCGCCATCTTGACAAGCTGCCAAATGAGCAGGTTGGGAAAGAAGCAGGACAAAGAAAAACATGCATTTTAGTGAGGATTTAGACGGTTGAAGAGGTTAGAGCTATCACATATATTGTGTAATATAACAACATTTCTCTATAAGGAGTTGGCACGACTTTCAACTCACATCTTTTTCATTATCCTCCACAGGACTCCCAACGAAGGCAATGATCCTCATCTTGTGGTTTTTTCCTTGTCTGTGCTTTAGGGCCAGCTAAACAGGAAAGACAAACACATGGATGCTCAAAAATGCCACTGCAGAGAGCACAACCTCTTATTTACCAACCAAGCAATTACTAGGCAGAGTCCAGACTTTGAAACCACAGATTACACACATGAGCCACTCTGATGCCTGTGCAGAAGCAGATCTTTCCTTTGGGCTGGACAGCGTGGAGTTTGGACAGGATGCGGCCAGTATCTGGTGTCAGTGTGGTCAGGACCTCACAGTTACTGCATTAAAACATGAATACAACACAGTTAGCCATTCGCAGCAACCGTGCACAACCAAATCAGCTAAACTATGAAGGAATATGCAATTTTCAACATGTAAGATCATCTTTGTTTAGTAAAGAGAGAGGTGCCTACTTTGCCATAGTGATGAGGCCCACATTGTTTTCTGGATTGCTGCGTGTTTTTGAGTGGCAAACGATGTTGACAGCATCTTGTTGAGCCTGTAGCCTCGTTGGTAGAAAGTCTCCATTTCTCATGTATTCACTGTTGTCCACACTGAGGGGAAAATATCAGTTTAACGTGGCTCTAGTACATCACTGAGCTAACCAGCTAGTTAGCTGTTGACACATGACTCCCATTATAACGTAGTTAGGCCTTGAGGATAGTTTGCATTAGTAGGACATCATTGTTTCTGTTCACAGTCAGCTTCGTGTGGAAAAGTCTGTCTTTTACACCAAGGGAGTAGTTGACAGGCAGATATGACAGTTGCAATATAAACACCAACTAGCACTGCTTGCTAACGTTAGCCAGCGGTGTCAACGTATACCGCTTGTCGTAACAGTCTATTAGTGGGTGCTGTCAGTGGATAGTTTAGACAGAAAACAGTAAATTACAAACAGTAATCTTTAGGAATGTGTTTGTATATGTTACAGTAAAAGATATACTTTATTAAAGCACCAAAATCCAAGCTAACGTTAGCTACAATGACTCAGCCGGTCGACACTACGTTATCCGGCTAACCGTCAACCGTGAATAATCATCTTAACAGGCAGGGGCATTTTCTCTAAATTCAGGGCTAAGAACGACCTTACTCAGTAATTAACTATAACTTGTTCGTATGAACCACTAACAGACCGACAACTATATAAAAGAGGCATTTGTAGAGTTCTTACCAGACCATAGTACTTTCAAGCCCCATTTTGGAAACTTCTTGTTGCTTTCTGTCGTAGTCTTTCAAGCTCGCAGGCTATTGGACGAAGACTGAACAAAGCGAACTCTGATTGGCCAGGCGCTGTCACTTTCAATTTATTGAAAATTGCTTATGGTACTATAAAACTAGTTAAACAATAAAACTATTGACTCAAGAAGTTCTCACAAGATTTGTCCCTGAACGTTTATAGAATTTGTATTTTTCTTTTTAAAATCATGTTTCTAGTAGTATGTTATCTTCCCAAAACAGATACTAATGCTTTTACCCACTTGTCATGGAGATACCTGTGAATATAGCAAAGAAAATAATGACAATTTAGTAGCTGTTTTCTGGTGAATTCAGCTATTTCTCACGGGTTGCCTCTGTATTTATTGTGAAAATACAGACTAGAATTGTATTATGTATAATTTTGATATTGTGGAATTTCTGAATAATCAACGTGGAAGATCTTTATGAATAAAACAGCAAGGCATGCGTGCCTCTTTTGGTGAGACCTGCAATTTATTTACCCAATTAATTAGGGTATTTAATATTATCAAAGTAAAAAAAATACTATTAATCTAGTGAATATCATTAATCTGTAACATTACAAAGATGTAATACACCAAGAAATACAAAACAGAATAGCTACCTAATTAAGAAGAATAAAAATATCTGATGTTCCTTTTTCTTACATTTTGTGTCATCACATTGATTTACTATAACAGAGACAGAAAATGTTGAACATCTGTGTAATGCAATACAATAAACAAAAATAGCATGTCTTTTGTTGTTTAATAATTTCAGGTACAAGTGTACAAAACATGACATCCCCAAAAGAGCAAGACAGAAAAAAAACTTGTAAATTCATATTGTGATTCTTGCATATACGTAGATGTGTAAACATTTACACAATTCAAAGGCAAGTAAAGACAAATTACAGAAAAAATACAGGATGATTTAACAATTGTTATACTAAAAATGATCATCAAAATCACAGAAAACAAAATTTTTACCCTTTAACAATCATTGACCTTAGATACAGGTTTGTTTTCAAGCTAGAGCTTTACATACGCCAATAAATACTATAATAAATACAACTATTTACATGTTTGGGTCATAGGCTGCGTGTGTTTTTACAATAAGGCACAGTTTCACTTTCAATGTTGGAGCAGAGCACCATGAGACAGTTTGATATAACAGCCAAAATGATCTGTACATAACACACACATCATGTACTGCTCATATTAAAATGTCCAATTAATGCATCTTGGTTGGAAAGTTGTCAAATAATTATACATATTGCACAGTTTATTAATTAAGGTATTTATAGTTGACACACCTTTTAAATTACAGGCTTTTTAAAATTTCTGCATTTTCAAATATCAAACAATTCGGTAAGAAATTAATGTGACCCAACCACAACATCAAAAAGTAAACAAACTGTTTTGTCTTGTTCACTCTCACACACCAAGCAGCCATCACCATGTTCTCCCAGGGGCCTGTCTCAAAAATCTCTCTGCAAGTTATCAGCCTCACTACACGCAACACTTAACAACTCTGGAAAACCTCATCTTACAAGATTTACACAACTGGCTCTGTTGACTAAGTTGACTGGCCTAGTTAGACCTTATACAGGTGACAGATTTGTAATTACGCATGCAGTATCAGTAACAACAGAATTCAATAAGATACAGTCCGAAAATGCTTATTCCTGTGAGAATTACAGCCCCAAATGTTACATTAAGATTAGAATTAATATAACTGATGAGTTCTGTGCATAGCATAATTAGTAATGTTTAGGAAATAATAAATACACAAACAGAAAGCAAGAATAGGAACGCATAAAAATCAAACGCTAAAAGCAATACATCACAAGTCGGTCTAAATGTAAGTGAGGTTTCATATAAAGCTGCAATCTATTTCACTTTGAGTTTACACATAGCAGCAAATGCAAACTTTGGAAAAGTGTGACTAAAATACTTTAAGAAAATGTGGTACCACCCAAGCTCATAGCTCAGATTCTCAGCAGCAAACTCCTACAAGCCTACATTTGTTATTTTCTTAACTAGTTCTGACACATCCCACTCCTGTATTTTGCAAGGAGGATAACAGATGACAGACAACATGCAAGTCCTTCTACTCTATCCTGCGAGGCATGTTACAGTTTGTAAAACACTTTGTGGGGTTAAATGTAAAATATAGCGTGGCAGACATACACACAGAAATACTATTTATAAAACATCAATCAGAAAGGCACTTGGAGAGTGTAGTCCTCTCTTAAAGCCAGTGCCCTATCTTGCAGTTTTAGAGAATCTGATGCAGACCAACATCTGAAGGGTTCTTCCTTTGTGAATGCTCCCCCTCTCCACCAAGTCTCATTAGTTTGTTTGTTTTTTGCATAAACTTGCCAACAGAAAAACAAACTGACAATCAAACGACACGCAAAACAAGGGTCCCCTTCGGCTGTTGCCTTGGCTGAGGTAAAACCATAACACAGATTGGCTGCCAGGGGGCGCCGTGTCTAAACCACTGAAGCATTTATCTGGTGCACATCAGCATGCTTGGATCTGCAGGTCTGAACCTGCAACTGAATGACATTAATGCAGCCTGGACTCAGGAGTCTTTTTGTTTTATACACTCAGTTGCAGTTCTTCTATTTAACCTCACTGATATAAATGGGATGGACAAAATAATAGCCTGTCAGCATAACAGAGTAACAGGACAACAGCCAAACTGCCTCCAAAAATACACCTTTTGTTCTCCAGAAAGCAGCGCAATTGACATGCAACAGTAAACTTTAATTAGCACTGACACTATAGAAGAACTTGAATAGCTTTGCTATTTGTTGCTAGAGTGGGACACTAGATAAAACTGTAAATAGTAACTTCTACTTCACTATTATAATACCATCTTCAACATCATAAACTAGAATGAAAATTGAAGTGATTGTACCCATTTGTGATAATGCCACAACATGCTCTTTGGTACTTTAATAATGAAGAGGTGGGTCTTACATTTCTGGGGTATTTTTGTATGTATTAATTCACAAGCCTAAACAGAAACTTCTATTTGTAGGTTTGGTCAGTGGCATTAGTTACTATAGCAACAACTCCCTCCAAACATGGCTGACCAACACACTAGTGTTGTTTCATGAGACAGGCCCCAGGTCACTATTTTTGCTGTGCTTTTTCATCTGAGTATCAGTATCAGTCACATTTGATCAAAAGTCAATCTACACACTAAACCTGAAACTGACATCAGACCACATAATAAAAATATACACGAATACAAAACAATCTCCTTTGAAAATAACCCTTTGACCAGAACATTAGTGGTGACATTTAGAATTCACAGTCTCTAAAGCGGTACAGGTCCATTGGAACATTTGGTCAAATAAAAAGTGTTTTTCCAGCATGATTTGCATTCAGCGTAAGCTTTTTAAAAACAGCTTACACATATGAATACAGTAATTTCTTTAAAAAGAAAACATTTTATTTAAAACTGTGTTCCCACTCCACATAACGTGGTTTTGTGTTAAAATATTTAAGCTAAACATGTAGCAGAACTCTCAACTGAAGGCCTCTGGCGATGGGTCAGACAATTAGAAAGAGAACTTTATATGAGGACGTACTGCAGCAAAAGAGGAATTAAGGATGAGAAATTTGAAATAATTAGGCCTAAATTAAGATTTTTTTTCTCAAATAAGACTTTAAGTTGAACTTTACACTGAATGCTGGCTTAACTGAGCACAGTTCAGTGACAAAGACAATGTTTGGTTATGAATACAGACATTCCTATGAGACGAATAATAGTGTTCAATGACCACAGCATTAATGTACCTGCAATTAATAGTGTCAGAACACAAACACCCACTTACATGCTCATACCATGTTGAGATTTGGAAAATAAAGTGCAAAAAAAAAACAAGAAAAAAATCATCTAATAAAAATCTCAATGATGTGCTGTATAACGTTTTTAATTCCAGTACCTCAAATACCACCAAGGTGGTAGAAACATTTAGCTGTGTTCAGGTCGTCCTCCAGGTTTGTTTTGAGTCGAGGTGTCATTTCCACATTTACACCTGTAAACCAAAAGCAATGATTAAAACACCAAGCATAAGTGTGCCACTGTGCCAGAAGAACCTGAGGAACCTAAGAAATCAACTTACAGCACATTTGCCTGCATTGGGAATTATGTCACTAAGTGAGATCACATCCGCAGCACCGACACTTTCTTCAAGAGTTCCAAACTGAGCTCTGAAAACAGCAAATAAACCCTGAGAGTTAGTAAAACCTTTTCACAATATAAAACACTAGGTTTGTGTGTTTGAAAAAAATACATCAACTGATTTATTGTGTAAAAAATAAGTGTTTTTCTCACAAGATTTACAGGCTTTCTCCTAAAAAAACCAAAAATTCTAATTTTGTGACGTTTCGCCTCCAGGCGGCTATAATAGTGCGCTGCCTTAACAGACGGTGACTTTCCTGAGGTTCTGGTTTAGGGACATTTTTGTCTTTGGTCTGTGAGCTCAGGCCATCTTCATTTCCAATCTGTGTACCAGCAGGTGTACCAAAGGAGTTATGTTTGGTTACAGGCAATTTAGATCAGCAAAATAAATTAAAGTTGCAAGCAGCGTTGGCCGGGTCCTCGCTTCTCACTGGTCAGCAACTGAGACAGGATATGGCTATCATCAGTCCTGGACTAATATGGTCATATGGCTGTTATGAGGCCTGGACTCTGACGGCAGCTGTTTCACCACGTTTCAGGCCATTCAGAGCACATACAGGCCGGTTACACAGCACTACCTGTTTTTTCCATGGCGAAACGCCAAAGCGCCGTGGGGCGCCACGGGCACACCCTCATACTTTCATGGAACCTTTTAATAACTTTTGGTCAGAACCGCCTGTAGTAAATATGCACCAAATTTGAGATCTGTGGGAGTTATTCCCGAGGACGAGTTCACTCTTGAAAATGTGAAATTTCTGGAAAAAATGGGCAAAAACTGTGACAGTAAATTCAAAATGACTTCTTGTTGCATTTTGGGTATTGGTATGTTTGACTTTTTTTGTGTCTTGTCGTGATACATATGTGTACCGAATTTTGTAGCTCTATGTTAAAGTAATAGTATTAAAAGACTTGTTTTAAATTTTCAAGGTGCTGCTATTGAGCCATTTTGCCACTCACATGTGTAAAAAAAGCTTTAAATTCCAGCTTTTCATTACGTCTGCTGAATAATATTTTCCTCTAGACTTAGAGATATTTGTTGCTGTTTAGGTGATATGGAATTTAAGTGGCACAAATGAGCCCACAAAGTAAAAACGCAATTTGACATGTTTTTTATTTGCAAGAGTTTAAGGGGTTGGGATGCAAGGAATCTTATCTTTATGAATGTTTAAAAGCTCACACTTTAGATAAATGTTAAAATGTTATTGTTTTGTTATTATATTGTTTTAACTTTACATCACTCACATAAAAATGTTTGTCTTCATGTTCATTTGTCTTCCTTACCTCTTGGGGGTGCTGTACTCCTGGTCTTTGCTCAACAAGTTGTTTAAAGCCACTTCCACTGATCTGGAGGTGTCCTGAGTGGGAGGCAGAGGCTGACTTGCAGGAGCAAATCCAGGGTTTTCCAAAGAGGAGGAAACGGTGGTTTCAAAATCGTTGCCAATAGCGTCGCTGGGCAGTAAGGTCTTTGGGAGGAGGTCGGGACGACCTGACTGCATGACTGGGTGGAAGGAGAGGAAAAACACTTAATAATGTGTTGCAAAGGGCTTCACATGTTGGTACATGCAGGAAGACTGAACCTTCACAGTTATCAGTGAACATAACTTGTTTCCCCTACAGTACAGTAGAAGCCTGTATTCTTCCTTTTCCACTTCTTACAATTGTCTCCTTCAGGGTCTTCCCTCGTGTCGGAACTGAATTGATGCTGGAGTAAAGGCAGCGGGTTGCTGGTGCTGCTGGTTTGGGTTGACAGAGGAGGTCCACCTGCTCTCCTCATAGGACCATGAGTCACTGCACGGCGCTTCTTACATGGGGAGGTTTTAGCTAGATACAAGATGGAAAAGTGTTAATCACGAGCACATACAGTGAAATTGGCATGATGTATTCATGTTGAGATAGATACAATATGCACTAACATGAAATCTTTCTGAAGACTGTACTGCACATGAACTTCTCAAATCGTTCTGCATAGAAACCTGGTCTGTGCACTGACACAGTGTCCTGAAGAAAAAGAGTGATGACAAGTTAACGTTTGTATTTTAAAAACACTAAAGCAAACAAGCTAGTAGTGGTACCTTACCCCATCGTGAACCAGAGCTTTCCAGGAGTGTTCAAGCTTCTTTGCTAATCTGAAAAACAACACATGCAGTTGGGCTTGATCACAGCAGTTACATAATCAAACGTGTAGATTCACATAACCCGCTCACAGCAGGAACATTAAACTAATCACTGTGGCTTTGACAGAATAAATTGAGCTGAGCTGTGGATCAGGCACTGAAGCCATTCTTGTACAGATTCATTCTTGTTGAATGAATCCTGTTTTTCCAGTTTGTCTCACGTGTACTTGATGGACAGAAACATTCCTGTTTTAACTCTCTAGACCCCAAAGCCTGAAAGTGTGTTTGAACAGCATGTTTTTTAAAAGATTGAAATTATACTAATTATTAGAGCCAGAAACTGGAAAAACACAAAGAATTGTCAGATTTTCAACTTTCTGACCATCCTTACCTACTCATCTGTCATGTGCTGTTCCATCAAGAAAATAATCCAAATCTAAGCTTAAAAATCACAGTATTTGGTCAAAATCCCCTTTACTCCTTAGCCTTTACTCTCCTTAGTGCAACTGTGAAGTCATTAGTGACTCAGTAGGAACCAAACATCACATGACAAAAATTAAGCTACTTTTAAGCTGAGATGGGCTGAACTGCAGGCAGTGTTTACACAGAGTAGATAGGACAAAGATAGAAGCAAATTAAAAATGTCAGTCGTAAAATATCTATAGAGTGTTTAGCATGCAAAGTCACCATTTTTTCAGGTTTTGAAAACACCTGTGGGCGCTTGTAAAAATGTTGTAGATGTTGATTCCTTTTTTTTTCCATTTTTTTGAAAAATTAATAATCTTTTATTTATATTTATATCTTTCCTATTCTGCACAGAGGACATTTCTGAGTTGACTCTACTTCTAGTCATGGTTGTGTTGTTGAAATGCCAAGAAACTATTTGGGGTTTAGAGAGTTAATCAACCCAGCTGTCTACACAGGCTGTGTAATGGCTATATATTTTTCAAACAAGACCCAAAGTTTTACCACAGTGTGTAATATCCTTTGATTGCTGCCGAAACCAAAATGACCTACACTCAATACTGTGTACTTGAACATACAAAAATGTGCACTCTTACCTATAGGACTGCAGAATGTCGATGATACCGATGTAAACCAGCAGCCTCTCGCCTTTTGAGTTTCGTGCTGGGATTCCTCCCGTTCTGTGAAATAAAACACAGTTAGTGCTCCGTCAATCTTCTCAGTCATCACTTTACTGTTGTGGCAGATACTGGAACAAAGAAGCTGTCCCACACATGACCACTTTGTGTTTACAGACACTGTACTCACTTGTCCTCGGTGTCCAGTGATCCCATGCCTCCTGCCTCTGCCTGAATGGCCTCTATAGCTGTGCTGTACAAGGACTTCTGGCCCTGCGGCCTCCTTTGGTCCATGGCTCCGGCCACTGCCTCTTCACTCACCTGCTCTTGACAGGCCTGATCTAAATTATGAATTCCCACCAGAAGGCTGTAGTCCATAATCTTGAAACTCTGCAAGAGCTGAATAGAAATCAAAGAATTCAAGTACTGTGAGACCAGCAACTGAATTATGAATGAATCAGAGAAAAAAATGCCTGTACAATATGCGTGTTTATTGTAATTTTACCTAAAATTAAATATAATGTACGCAGTCTCTTATTTAGAAAGGCTTTTCTCACCAGACAGTCTCTGTGGATGGTCTTGCAAACGGCACTGTACTTGTCTCCCTCCAGTAACAGACCTTCAGGCATGTCCTGCATGAAGTCCAGGTCCTTGTATGTGGGAACAGTCTTTTCTCTCTCTTTAGCCGAGGCCCGTCGCTTGTAAGTGGAACCCTTTAGATCGTACTTGAGGTGCATTCGCACGGCGCTCGGTAGCAAATTGTTCATGACTGCAATGCGGATGTTTTTCCCGCCTGCCTGGACACAGTACAGCCCGTAGAACTTAGGTAGTAAGGTCCGCTTGTTCTGGTTCAGGTTCTGTGGAAGAACAGAGATGATGGATGAAAATGCACATTTCAATTTCTCAAAACCAAAGGTGACACATTTTGCCAAAACAATAGTTTGAAGTCTAAAAGTAAATTTTTTTACTCCTCATTTATGAAAACGAAAATCAAATCACATCTGAGAAGCAGGTAGCCATCTTTGCTGCAAAAATGGCAAACTATTAAATAATGCCCTGCAGATTAATTTTCAATCAGTCAGCTAATCTGTTAATTAAATAAACGGATCTGTAGATGCACAGTTTCCAAAGTTTCACTGTCACAGCACCAGAAGTTTCCAAAACTTTGCATTTGACATCTGTGGCCAAAACGATAACAATCAGAATTAAGATTTACGCAGATTTATACTGTGGGATGGTCAAGGGCATTTTTTTGCATATAATATTAGATCTTACCATAAAGTATCCTGGCAGTAGTTTCTGAAGAAATTCTGCCTCTTTGTGCTGCACTGTCTTGATGATGTACTCATCATCACTGGAGACGTAGAAGAGAGAACCACTGGCTCCAGAGTTCGAAAGCTCGATCAGCGACTCATTACACAGAGAATACTGTAAATAGACCAGAGCACAGTGGTTAGACGTGATAAAAGCAAAGGACTCAGACCTACAGGGTTAAAAAACAGGAAAATCTTTCACCAGCAGCTTCACCTCCCCTGTGGCAACACTCCATTATTCACACTTCCCTAGTTTCAGTCTTTCCGGTTACTCAATCGCTCCCTTTTTCTCACAGTTTGCAGCGCTTTCCCTTTCTTCAGGGGCTTTTGGCACATTTTTTGAATAAAACAAATGCCACAACTTTACCATGTAGTCATCAGGCCGGATGCCAAACATCTCTCTGAAGTAACGAAAGGCGATTGGGGCGTATGTTTTGAACCTGAAGTCTCCATAGTGGTGGGCTGGCGTTAGATTACTGCCCTCACTGCCAGCAGAAGACAGAGGAGACACAAGATTACATTCCAGATGATCATCAAAGGAGAACAGTTGTTAAACAGACAAAAAAAATCTTGATACAGGAAGTAAGGGATACATTTATACATCTTTACATCCTTAAAGACTCACCAGGGAAAGAAAATGCTTTCAACCACCTCAAAGTCCTGCAGCAGCACGTCTCTCTCTGGTTTTTGACTTAAGCTGCCAACTGTGTGTGTGATGCCTAACTGGATAGCACCTTTCAGAGCCGATGATGTCGTCTGGAAAAGAGAGCAAACTTGCATATATCAAAGGACAAATGCAAAAACAAATAATTGAAGAAGAGTGTGAAGTCACAGAGGCTGGTAACATCTTGTAAAGTCCTCACATGTGATCTGAATTACACTGCACATAGACATGAAGGTGCAAGCTTTACATCAACAGACAGTGGTGGATAATCAAAATAGCACAGGATCAAGTAGTTTGGTTTAGCTGTTATTTGTGTATGAGCTCCAAGTGTGATGTCAGAGACTGGCACTAGAGATTAACCATTTGACAAATTACAAACAATCCTCACATTAAGTAAGGATGCTCCAATACACCAGTCATCCTAGATGGACATTCATTTTAAATAGTTTGATTTGTGGTTTTGTAAATGGTCAATCAGATGTTGCAAAACTCATAAAACAAATCTCTCTGCACAGCTGAAATGGCTTAACAGGCTTCACCAGTCTGACAGTTCTACCGTGTGTCTGAAAAAATAAATAAATCTGCAGTTTGCAACGTGCGCTCTGAGGAAATCCTTCATGGAGGAAGGCAACCAAAACCAAAACATGTCAACAGCATTAACCTCATCAGATATTCGCCTTGTAGTCACAGAAAGGAAAGTTTTCAAAGCTACCTAGCTAGCTCTGTAGTTTTGTTTTTTGACTCTTGCCGTGCACTTCATTGCCAGTATAACATTCCAATATTATATCCTTTAAATGTAGAGAAAAACTTGACCTGAAACAACACTTTGGCTTCAACCATTTTTGTTGCAGTTTTTATGATATATTGATAAAGTCTCTGTGTTGTTACATTTATTGGAACTGATGTTTGTTCACTCTGTATAATTTACTGTTCTAACTTGGTGTGTTGCGCACATTGAGCTTTTATTTAAATTTTTCTTTAGTAAAATTCTATTTCATTAAAAAAAAAAACTATATTACTTAAGCTTTAAGCGGTTGCCGACATGAGACAAGACAAGAGACAGTGGAACATGTTGAACATGTCAATAAATAAAAAAATGAACAGCTGTCAATTCATGATACTATCTCATCTCTTAATTATAATATTTCACATGGAATGTTGTTAAGAACAGTTAAATAAGAAATGCTACACAATAAAAAGAAGGCATAAAAAAAGACCCATTAACTGGTATTAGTCAATACTGCTCCCACAGATTGAGATGAGCCCCAAAGTCCTGACTGTAACACCCTGAACAAGTAAACTTCACAAGAAATAGAGAAAAAATCTTGTTTGAAGTTGCATTTGAAGGATTTCAGATTTGAAACATTATTTATTTGATGGGACAAGATAGAGAGACTCCTGCGAGACTAGAAGGCCAGCAGAGTGAGCAAATAAGACAAAACAAGATGTGGACACATTAAGAACACTTCAGCCTCTAAAAAACCATGATGGACATTACTCTCTATTTTATAAATTACAATGGGCAGATGAATAGATGATGAAAGTCTATGAGAGTGGGTGAAAATGTGCTTCAGTCTGAGAAGTTTCACCTTCTTGTATGTCGTCTCTCCAGTGGGATCAATTCCACGATGGCCAATAGTTTTTTTCATGGCCTGAGACATGTGTGGACTTGGACCCTGTCAGTACAAAAGAGAGTTACATGAGAAAAGAACTCATTGTAATTCTGCCGCAGCATGCAACATCCTCATGTCTCAAACAGGAAGGAATAGACGACATGTCAGCAAAATACTGGCAAATTCCCCATTATTTAAGGCGAAGGAACTGCATGTTTCCTCGAACATAGATTACACATTTCCTCCCAACGAATCCGTTATTTCTCACCTCTGCAGAAGCATTTTTTCGAGTCCCGGTTGAATCTGGGGTAAGAAAGGGGAGAAAAGATACAGGTTACACATGAAATACACAGAGAGGAAAGAATCAGGCAGACACACTGATTCTCACAATGGATGCATTACCATCAAAAAACACAACTTCAAACAGCTTCTACCATTCCCTAACACTGAAAACAGAGAGTGCAGCTGAGCTCAGACACAAGCATGCAGACACACCTCGTTCATTACCTCTGAGAGAAGACAGTCTCCTCCACAACTGACTCTGCAGGTCTTTGCGTGCAATGGGAGGAATTAGATAAGTATGCTATTACAGTAAGTTCATACAGAGCCAATGAATGCCCTGTCTGTAGTAGAAAGTTATGTTCGTTGGATTCCAAAGTCAACAATAAACAGTTCGCTATTGCCTTCCAGAAAACACACTGGAGAAAGTGAAACATCGCCCAACATCAAACATAACTTACTCTTTATAAAGTGAAACATCGCCCAACATCAAACATAACTTACTCTTTATATTCAGCCAAAAGTATGTAAATACCTAGCAGATATACTCCAGGACAGGGTCATTTCGATCCTACAACTTACAGTATTTTGCTGATGTAAAGTTTGGGCTTAAGAAGAAGGTTGAAGGAAATTTTTCACAGAAGTGCATAAAAAGATTTATAACACTGTATATCTATATATATATATCCTTCTTATTTAACCAGACTTTTATGAGTCCCTCCAATTTATGGAAAAGCAAAGCTGAGTTATTGGAGTTTAAACCCTTTATTGTGTGCTGTGATCTACTAAATGGGCCCAATTACACCCAACTGTCAGTTTATCAGATATACCTCATTTATGTCAAAGAAGGTAGACTAAATATTTGAAAATATATGAAATAGTACACGTAGAAGTCAATTTAAGGATGGTCCACATGCAGTAAACTTCTGATTCTTGATTCTTTCAATTACAATTTGCGAATAATAAAAATAAGACAAGATAATGATCCTTCATTCATAAAAATATATTAAAATGAGCTGATAAAGTGAGTTGGGCAATTAATACACAGGTGTCCTGTAGTTATGTTATTTAAAGCTGGATTAATTTATGTAGTAAACACTTACATTTATATTTTGCCATTATTTGTTCCATACACATGTCTGTAGTAGATAAGTTGTCAAGGTTAAATAAGGTGCACCAAGTGTGCACTGATTTTCACTTCAGTCACTGTAGAGTTCTTTCTGACTGTGATTTAGTTTTGTGGTTTTATGTGTTTCAGCTTTGTATTGTTATATAACTGGAGTTTGAGAAACTGACCTTTGAATAAATATTGGAGACACAAACAAGATCTTGTTAGTATGTCGGATCATTTATTCTGATGTTGTGGACATGAGCCATGCCAAAGTATCAGACTAACCCTGGCAACAGAACAAACTCTGACTGCAACATACAATTCTACACAACCACAAACTTCAGTTTCCCAAATTATGAAATGATAGTGTTCAGTCACCACTTCTCTAAACGATTCAGTGACAATGAAAAATAACATATATACACAAAGCTCATCACTTCTTTCATAGGAGAAAGTTGTGGTACCTGAATGAACAAACTATCCAACTAGAGCTGAACAATTTAAATCGATGCAATATCAAAATCTTTTTTCTTGACAAATGTAAAATTCTCATAACAAATCATTTTAAATGAAGCAATGTGGTGCTACAGAGACGTCCTGCCTTATAAATCATGGTCCCCAGACTTTAAGAAATATATTTGTTTGGTTCAGATGACAAGACATATGCCATAAACATTTTAAGATTTCTGTTGATGGAAAAGAGAAGCCACTAAATTTGTGATTTCATATGATTTAATGATATATGTCAAAATAATCAGAATATGTGTGTGTTTATTTTCTTGCAAATTGTTCACCTCCTTATCCAACTGTATCTGGAAAACTGCTGACTTGCTTAGACATGTCCAGCTACAAAATCAATAACCTGAGCCATGTATCTGTATCATCTAAGAGGTCATTAAGCCAAACAACGTAAGTCAAACAAATCTGATGTACCCCTTTAAATTAAAGGTGGTATGTATATAATGACAGAGTACTTACTGGCAGAGTGGCCCTGCAGCCCTGGAGGCTCCTCTGCAGCTGTGGCCATTCAGACTAAACTCACACTTGGTTCTGATGAAACTCGGCTCTTAAAAATCACCAGTCAGTCGTTAATTTCTCGGCGTGATCGCTTCAAGAAGGTGTGGATCTGTGTGGAGAAAACGGCAGCTCATTACCAGCAGACACTCGGATGATATCATGCCACAAATATTGACAGCAGCCACGTTGACTGGCTCTTATCCGAACGCAAACGGCACCTTTTCACGGCAAATCCCGCCAGGAACTCGGCTAACTGTGGCCGTGTTGCCGGATAATGTAACTTTAGGAGAAGAGTAATGAATGGTGAGCCTGGTACATGTTGAAACAGGTTAGCGTGAGAACTGACGAGATGTCTGGGTTACAACATTGAACCAAACAGGAGGAGGGAGGCTAACTGCTAACTCTGCTTTAACTTTTCTAACTTTAACCAAGCTAGCCGCCCGGTAACTAACGAAAAACATCACAAGAAACAGTCAGCTCACCCGAAAGTCTTGTGGAGGAGTTTTGGCAGCTTCCAGAGGAAACAGTAATTAAAAACTTTTCACTTCTAGAGGCACCGTTTTCCCTAAAACTAATAAACAAGGAAGCAGTGCGGAAGCAGCCGTTTTGAGCTGCTAGCCGGAGCTAACGCAGCACATCCGGGAATCAGAAATCACAATTTCACAATAAAAGCATCACCATTAAAATGGACTGCTCGCAGCTTTATTGTGAACCCAAACCTTTAAAAAGCGGGTTATTCTTTAGATTCAGTAAAATATAACAAATATAATGAAAAATTAAAAATAATAATTTCAAAACATTCAAGATTGCAATGAAATTCTCAGCTCAATGTTTCAACCTATTGCCCGAATTAACCCATTACATTTGTTAAAAGTTACTCAGCACTTGCATCTACTGATACATACTGAGGTAGACAAATACTGAATACACAAAAAACTGTGACAGAAAGGATTTAAGATAATATTAGATGGGACAGAATCTTAAATAACTCCAAAGGAAATTCTTGTGCCAGATATTCTTCAGAAATAATTACATAAAAAACAATACAATATAAAGCTAAAAGTTAGTTATAAGCTAAAATAAGGCTAGAATAAAAAAAGTAAGAAGCAATACTGGCAATGATTCTGAAGAAGTGAAGTAATGTTACACATGATAGTGAAATATGGCACATGATAATTAAGTGTTACGGATATTGCACAACTATTGAGAAAGTAATGTTGCAAATTGCATTAATATTATTATTCAAAAAGAGTGCCTGATGTTTCAGCTTTTTCTCCTGCAGTATGTGGTGCAGTTCTACAGTTTGATGGTAGAAAAGACCTCCTGCTGTGTGCTGCACCTTGCTGGTCTTGGTCTACATCTGAAGGTGCTCTGATGTGACGCCAGTGTGGATGAGAGGAGGAGGGGATGAGGGGATGAGGGGATGAGGGGATAAGGGGCATTGTTCTTGATAGTGAGTAGTTTTCTCAGCATCTTCCTCTCCTCCTCTAAACTGACTTGAAGTATCAAAAACAATGTATATTTTAGAGTAGAATGGCTCCCCTCAGTGTTTAATCATTATATATGCGTGAACATGACATTAGCAGCATTTTAACTTTGTTGTTAGTTAAGAAGAGCTAATTATGCTTTCTGTATTGACTTTAAGTGATATAAGCTATAATAAAGCATCCGAGTTTGTAAAAGAAACTATATCTGCTAAATGAATGAAGTAGAGTTAAAAGGACCATATTTTCCATCCATCCCATCCATTATCTGTACACCGCTTAATCCTCTGTAGGGTCACGAGGGGACTGGAGTCTATCCCAGTCGACTCAGGGCGAAGGCAGGGGACACCCTGGACAGGACGCCAGCCCATCGCAGGGCTACACATAGAGACAGACAACCAAGCACACTCTCATTCACACCTACGGACAATTTAGAATAATCAATTAACCTCAGCATGTTTTTGGACTGTGGGAGGAAGCTGGAGAGCCAGGTGAAAACCCACGCTGCACAGGGAGAACATGCAAACTCCACACAGAAAGATCCCAGGAGTCCTAACCAGGCCTCGAACCGGGGATCTTTTAGCTGTGAGGCAACGCTGCTAACCACCGAGCCACCGTGCAGCCCAATATTTTCCATTAAAACTGAAAATTTAAGTGGATGTTATGATGTGTGGAAGTGTTTCACTTTGTATTTATGCAGAGAAAATATTTAGTTACATTCAATCTCTATAGAAAAGTGTGTGTGTAAATGTAACCCCTTGTTATTCTGCAGAATATAAACCTAATTCAAGTCTTTTCAGACAGTGCAATGTTTATATGTGCCAATTAAAAACAAGGTGAAACTAGGAAAAGTAATATTTAGAAAATGTTTCCTACACATTTCTGCTCCGAATGGACATGGACTGTGTTTTCTACTGAAGGTGAAGACAAAGGACTCAAACAAGAGTTTTGTTTCTGCTCATTCTATGTTTTTTTGCTGTTTGAATTATTCCAGTTGACTGACAGCAGCACATACAAAGAAACATAACTCAGTCAAAATGTTTGTTAAGTGTTTATTTGTGTCACACCGAACTCCTCCAGCCAACCGTGACCCCTGGTACACACTTGTTTTATTACGTGTGAGGTTCTTAAAAAAAATTGATGTGTGGATGTTTAAAAGCTGCTAAATTAATGTTTTTTCCCTCTTGAAACTCTTAAATCAAGTTCAATGTAGGTTCTTTGGTCACTCTTTCAATGAAAAAAGTATGTAAGTATGTAAAAAAAAAAACATTAATCTGCAGAGCTGAAACTGGACAGGACTTTTATTGTCCTGACACCACATAAACCAAATGTCTTGTCTACTTCTGAGAGCCTGGGACAAAGACAGGATATGGATACAGAACAGATTTAGAGTGCAGCATTAACTCAGCATTATCTTGCACTGATTTTTCCTTCTTATCCAAATACGCTGTTGATTTTTCTTCTGACTTCTCCCTTCAGCTCTAGCAAGCGTTGGGGTTGAATGTGAATCCCGGCTCCCAGTTCATTAGAGGAGCCGTGTAGCCTGGCGTTGGTTCGTACTTTGGGTTGGGCAGCTCGCTGTTGAAGCAGTTCCAGCGAGCGTCTCCTGAGGCCTCACAGCAGACGTACGGCACAGTCATGGTGGAGTATTCGTCCACACAGAACTGAGACAGGGCTTGTTTCCACTGTGAGAAAAGAAATATTGAATGTCAAAAAGCTGAGATGCATCTCCATGTTTAGCAAAACTCAGAAAGAAACACATTTTATTTCATATACTCTCAGGCTTCAGTTAAATCTGCTCCTTTATGCATGAGTGCAGCAGACTACTTTGACTTTCTTTGTAAAAGCTCAGCAAAACTTTTCTGGACACTTAGCTATGAAAAAAACATGTCATGATTTAAATTAACCTTGTGTTAAATTTGGTCAAACTTACTTTAAAAGCTCAAATTTGTGTATTGTTTACCACTATCTTTAAATAACTGAAAATGAACATTAGTGGCTGCAGAAGAAAAAAGTATTTACATGAGAAATATTATACATTTGTTGTGTTATTTATTTGTGTTATTAATGATTTTTTAAATCGTTTTTGATTGTAATTTTTTTTAAACAATTTACTGTCATTTTAGAGATTTTACTTGTTTTGTTAAATTACCAATAATAACTAGTAAAATCACAGGAAAAATCTGATTAATTTACATGTTAACTGTAAAAAAAAATAAGCATGCTAACACTGTAAACATAAAAAATCTGTATTTTTATAAATGGTAATTCACTCATTTACAGTTCGACCGTAAAATGACTGGATGAATTCTGCTAAAAATGTCATTATTTGACAGATATATTAGGGAATTTATATTAGATATTAGGGATTTAAAATAGTATTTTTATGGTTATTTTACATTTAGACAACTAAAATGATATCTAATAAAATCACACAAAAAAGTATTAATTGATATGGCAACTGTAAAAAAAAAAAAAAAAGAAGCAAAAAGGTCCTAACTGCAAAAAATAAAATAAAATAAAATAAAATAAAATAAAATAAAATAAAATAAAATAAAATAAAATAAATGTCCACAATAAAAATCTCTATATTAAAAAAGAATAATTTGTTCTTTAATGATGTGTGACTGTAAAATCACACTGTTACACTGTATTTAAATCAGCTCAAAAAAATCTCATTATTTTACAGATATTTGCCATTATTTTTTACTGGTTTTCACAATTTTTAACATTACAATATTTCACAATTGTTAATGTAAGTTTGCTGGCACCCATGCTGCCAAATTTTCACTGTGCTTTTACTGTACTTTCTTATTATTTTTTAAAAAAAATTATTATTATCATTATTATTATTATTATTATTATTATTATTATTATTATTATTATTATTATTATTATTATTATTATCATTTTATACTGTGTTCAATAGGATCCCACAGGAAAATGTCATAAGTTATCAAAAGAATATTTAAAATGAACTGATACTTTCTGCAACTATGTTCAAAATGGAATGTGCGGTCTAGTTGTGTATATGGAATATAAAGCAGCATCCTCGAATACTTTATCCAAAAACTCAGACCTCCTCATCTTAATAGGATATTTGTTGTGTGGACTCACAGCTTGCTGGGTGCAGCACAGGATCAGGCTGCTCTTCTGAGCTACTCGTCCGCTGCAGCACAATGTGAACCACGACTCCAGGCGGTTGATGGCTTTTCCACGGCGGCGGAAGTGACTGACACCGGACGGTGGGAAGAAGTTGTCTGGGTATCTGGGACGCCCCTGACCCTGATGGCAAACGGCAGCCAGGTTGTGAGAGGTGGGACAGGCCGGCGGGAACGGGACGTCTGGCTCATTGAGAGGGTTCTTCGTGGACTCTGTGGAAATACAAAGCAACACAAAGGTTAAAAGCACTGCAGCCTAGAGAGAGCAGGAAGTATAAACGCTCAGAACGTTGATGAGAAATTACCTCCCAGATTTGCACCAACAACAGCCACTAGTGCAATCATCCAAAGCCCAGTGAGGCCTCCAGTGGAAGTCATAGCTGTATGGCGGTGTGGTGAAGCCGAACAGTGGAGAGGCTGATTTCTGTCTAACTGCAGGATCCTTGAGCAGCTTTTATATGCGAGGGGAGGGAAGTGTGGGAGTGAAATGCTTGGAAGTGAGTGGTGGACAAGCTGAGGGATTGTTGTGGTGTATGTGGGGGGGTAACATAATGTTGGAAGTACTTGAGATAAACACAAAATGAGTTTGAAGTTTGTGGATTTCTGCTGATGTGGGCAAGCTTGGTCTGGAGGTTTGCATCACAGAAGAAAAAGCTGAAAAGTGATTCATAATGTTATAATAGACCTCTTTAACAGCAGACATTTTTACTCTTTATAGTAGGAAAACTGCAGGTATGACTCCTAAGTAGTATTAATGATGTCTTCTTTGTCCCAGTAGGTCATGACAGACCCTCAAACAGAAGAAACTACATGCTATCGTTAATTCATCAGTTACAGCTCTTCTTTTCCTGCTGTGATAAGTCAAAAGCAGTTTGTTAAGAAAGCATCAAGATTAAGTCATAACTGAACCACCTCAGCAAAAAACATACAAAACAATCAACCTCCTTGCTTTGTTCTTCTACCAATTACTAGTCAAGTCAGTCAATTTTATTGATGTTGTACACAATTATACACAGGTAAACTTAATATGCTTTACAAGAAACTGTAGAATAACATTAAAAAACTAAAATGAGATAGAAACCCACACAAATACTCTATATGATCAAACTAAACACACACATGTACATAGAATACAGTTTTAAGTCCAAGCTACTCAAGACTCAGCAGTTACATCTGCATCTAAAGGAGAAGGTACAGGAATGGACACGTTCTGGACAGAGATGGTTTGAGAAAGGAGTTCAGAAAGAAGTCATTATCTTGAATCACCATCTCAAAACAGGAAGAAGTGGCCCATGGCACCAATTGTCAGCCTCCCCAGGCAGTTTCACCACCATTAACACCTTGAGTAATGTGAGTTTCGGGTCGTCGGGCGAGTTTGGGCTTAATAATAAACTTTTAAAGTGTTGCACCTGTTTTACTTTTTAAGACCCTCTCTGGTGAAAATCTGGGTTTTTCTTTTAGCTGTTAACGTGTCCATGTGTTGTTTTTTTGTGGCAGGAACACACATAAATTAATAAATATAAACAATCACATCATGGCTTAATTTCCACTTTAAAACTTCAGTGTACCAATGACATTTCATTCTGTGGATGAAATGTCATCTGTGGTTTTATACACAACAGACCCAACCAGGAACCAGTTTGCAAAGAGGGGATTTCTATATCTATATTCTTGTTCAGAATCTGCTTCCAGTGTTGCTAAATTACTTCAATATCACAGCTGGCCCTTGTGTAGTCTAGAATAGTTTTGCACTGTTTGAGAGAGTCATAGGTGAGCTTGAACTACAGCAAATGGGGAGAAGGTGGAGGGAGATAGAGGTGGGGTCTTCATAGATCTGCACATTTTACAGGAAGCAACTGGAGATACTGTGGATGTTTGACTGTAGATACATTCAGGAGACACATACTGATGATCTGAGGGATCTAACTGGGCCAGTGAGCAGGTCTGAAACAAGTCTAGGATGGCTTTATAGGTAATTAATAATAAATCAAATATACACTGTACCAGCAGTGTTTTCAGTACATCTGCAGTGTGTTGTATTTTCTTTGGTTAGCATCCCAGTTAGCGCTTTGGCTGCAGCATTCCAAATGAGCTGTTGTCTTACCCTGGATATCAACACAATATTAAGTATAGAAACAAACGGACCTATGCATCGCTCTTCGAGAATAATCTAAAGCCTTTGTTAAACCTTTCACAAGGACTTCATGGGTCAGATTTGAGGACTATGTTGGGCTTATTTCCCCAAAACATATTCCAAAACCCTGCAGAGTAATAGGGGTCATACAAGGGTTTACTTATCGAGAAGAGACACTGACAAATCTGCAAGCCTTCATCAGAGCATCATCAAGATTGAGAAATACCTCAAAGGCACTGAAACTGAAACCGCTGGTCATCGAAACCGTGACGGACAGAAAAGGCTACTGGGAAACAGCCCACTCAACACTTTTTATCCTGTATTTGCCGAATGCCAAATCATGCTCTTACGTTGTTATGCTCTTTTTAATTAACCAAGGAGTACAAAACAATCTACCCACTTTATCTTGTCTGTGCTGAGAGGGCATTGTGGGTGATAAATGTGGGACAATTATTAAAACCACTCACAGCTCTTTCCTGAAACTCCTCCATCTGTGTTTGGGAAAACTGGATGAGTGTGTGTTCTGTTATCAAAGAATGGTTCCCACATAACCAAGAAATGCTGAACATGTTGTTATGTCTGATGTCGTTATCAACAAACTGTGTCTGTAGCGCTGTAGTGTTGCTTTTCACTTCCGAAAATTCTCTCTTCCAGATGCCTTTACTGTCATTTTATCATGGGCTTGTGTACAAGTCAGGAAAGAAATATCGTTCCTACTAGACCAACAGTGTACATAGATAGTAAACAGCATATATCTATCTACAAATTGTGTATTGTTAAGTGTCCTTTTTGTATGTAGGAGTAGAACAGCAGCATGTCTAGTCAATAAATAAATTGTCATTTATTTCCACTGGTACAATAATTTTCTGGTTCCTCTGTGCTGCTAAAGAGGTTTTCCAGCTAATATTTGGAGATTTATTCAACTCAAAATCATCAATTTTAGCAAAAAATAATCTGCCCAAGCATCTCTGATTTTCCTGAATTTTTTAGAGCAAAAAGAAGGACATTTATGAAGATTTCTGTGAATTTTTGAGGTAAAATATTTTTAAAAACTGACCCACTTTCAGCAGATTTTTTGCACATTGAAATCTGAGCTGTTTGAACAACAGTATCTCAGCAACTTTTAAAGATAAAAACCTGAAATCTTCACTGTTATTGCTCATCCTGTCATTGATTCAGAATCTGCAGTATTGAACATGTAGATGAAATCATCTCTGAAAAAAACACTGAGCAACAATGAAAAGTCCCATATTTGAAAAATACTGATAAGGCAGAATCAACTAGTGATATTTTCTGAACCATACATATAGCTGCATGTCACAATGGCACAAAACAAGACCTATTAAAAAGGAAGTTAGTTTTGGTTGAACTTTAATGACTGATTAAGCAGGTATTGCAGGTTGTATCACAAAAACAGAAGTACTGCTAGATAGCCTGATCCAAGTAAAACAGAGTTCTGGGGTTTCTATTTTTAGCAGCTTGGAGGCAAAGTTGTACACTTTATTATCATCCTGAGTAGTTCTCACACTCAACAATGCTCTGATGAAGACTTAGTTAGTTGTAAATAAAAGACTGAAGTGACAAAAACTGCAGTAACACCTGTAGGACAACTTTAATACAATGTATAGGACCTTTCAGAAGTTTCCCTTCTCTGTGCAGCGTGAAAGTGGGTCCGCCTTTTCTCTCTTCTACTTCTTGTGAATGAATTTGCTCGAAGGCTTCTAGACATAACATAATGTTTTCACGGCTGCATTATCACTGGGCTGCCACCTGCTGTGCTGAAGATGTTTTGGGAGAAAGAAATACTTTGCATTTCTCAAACACAGCTTGTGGTCTGTGCTATTTTTGGTTGTGTGCTGTCATGTCCACAAGCTGATACAGACAACCTTCATTTTACATTCTTCTAAATATGGAGATTCATTTTTTGGTTTATATTTTGTAGAATGAGATGCAGTAAGACAAAAAATATGTATATTTATGTCGACCTCCATCCCCAGCCACGTGAGAAAAGGACAGCAGAGACAAACAGACAGACAGATAGCATAGTTGTGTTATCTAAATATGTGTAATACCCCTACAGTACTTTTAGAATGTTAAATTGCTAAACCCTCACTTAAAAGGTTCAATGTTATTTGCTGCTTTCATGCCAACTCTTCACTCGTCATCATTTAGGAGTTGGCTCTGCTTTACTAGCAGGAGGAGACTTTCTTTTGTGCGAAATTTTGGGAGTGACGGAAGGAAACTTCCTTTCTGGCTGAGGTTGCAGTCTAACCACTTTATGACGCAGCACCAAAGTGAGTGTGACACTAGCTCTGTGGTTTACGTACAAAAGACTGGGTCACCGTGCACACATGTAGGCGTCAGAGCAGGTTTGTTAACTTCTTTTCATGTTCCTGTCCTGTGGTTCTGCCTGCCAGCTGTCGACCCACATAGATACCTGAGATGCCTTTAAAAATACCTTTTAGTAATTTCAGAAGTGAAAAAACACCACAGAAATTATTCCTGACTGCAAAAAGTTGCTAAAATGTGATTTAGTTGGACTTCAAAAATGGCGGCACGGCAGCAGTTTAATCAGACTCCTGCACATGATGCACAGACAAATAGTTTATTGAGCATACATCATAGGGCATATCATTGATATTATAGAGCAAAACATCAATACAATTAATATGAGGGACATGCTTTGAACTGTATGTTACTGCATGAAATTTGAAACATTGTTCAGATCTTGTGCAAGGATGTAAATATTCATATAATTTAAAGAATCGATGCTGCTGTCAGTTCAGTCGGAAGGATGCTGATCAGTGCAGATGACAAAAACCAGGCAGGAGAATGGAATTTATTCACTGAAAAGTAAGCAGAAAAATGATTTGTTGAGTTGACATTTGAACACATGAAACTAAATATATCAACTATATTATTTAAAGCATATGCATATAATAATGCAGAAGGAAGAAATAATGACTAGAGTAGCAGTTAGAATCATCTTATTTGCATCAAAGCTTCAAAAGCATAAAATTTGTACAATTTACAACATTACTGAGTTTGCTTCCTGTCACTACATGCAGACATGCAGAAAAGCTAATTTATATGGCAGATTTTTTTTCATTTTAAAGCATTTCCTGTAATTATGCTGTCAAATTAGTTAGACGAAACACTTTCTGTTTGAAAAATCAGGCAAATTATTTAAAAAACTGGTGTCATCAGTTGTCGTGACCCGCCATGGTGTCCCAAGTAGAGTCTTGAGAGCTATTCAAGTGTTTTGATGCGAATCTAAAAACATTTGATTTCTTCACATGGAGATCCTTTATGCTACTCACCACTGGGGGAAATCAAGACCTGTCCACTGCCCGATGTTCAGCGATGCCAAGGAAAATGGAATCTTGTGAAGAGACACCAGCAGTTTCTGTCTCAGATCTCCTGTGGCAACAGGCAAAAGCTTCCCACATGCTCCACATATCGTGTCAACTACGTCATCGCTGGCAGTTATGAACAGCTCATTAGCTGAACTGAAGGACAACTGAATGGTGGAAGAGCTGTTAATTCTCACTGTACCATCAGAAACATCTACTATCACGTTGTTCTGGGAGAAAGTGGTCTCAGTCATTTCCCTTCCATCAATCTGTGGACACAGATCAAACACTTTATAGCAATAAATTCATTTTTTTTAGGTAAGATAGTTAAGACTAATGTCATATTTGTATCTAGAAACTTACCCAGATACCGTGTTTCTGGTTGACAGCAATTATGATGTCATTGAAGAACACATAAAAAGCCAGTAATGTGTTGGAACCAGGAGTACAGGCCTGCAAGCTGGCCACCACCCTGAACCAGTCTGATATCTGAGACTGGTTGCAGTTCTGGATCAACTCATAGTCTCCTGGCGCTGTTACGGTGCCATATTCACCATTAAATGTATCGAGGGTGCCATTGGTGGTCAGAGAGCACTGCTGAAGGTGGCAGCCCATCACGCCGTTCCTCACCTGGCAGATTTCGTTGGGGTTACATGTCATGTTCGTGGACACTACCACTCCAGAGGCCTGGCAGGTGAGGGTCCTCTGACAGTCATCAGTTATAACAGGCATTCCAACCTGCAGACGACACAAAATACATGGTTAGGTTAGTCCTGAGATGCGCAATAATGGGATTTTTGTTTTTTTTTCACTGCTATGTTTTTGGAAATAGATGCTAATATTATCAGAATACCAATACTTGTGGTGAACACTTCAGGATATTGGCCCAGTTTAAACATTAAAGCTATGAATCTACAAGCATACGTCCATCGGAAACTCACTTTTCCCACAACTCTCCAACATTGAATTGGGGAGTCTGCGTCTGACCAATTCTTTGCCTTTCTAAAACCAACATTCTGCATTTCCACCTACTTCACACTGTGACTGACCTGCTGAAAACCAAATTATGAATACCTTCCAGGGGAAGATAAACAACTTTTTCGAGTACAACTTGACCCTTAGACACATCTTAGCTTAAAAGATTGATATGTGAGGTCAATGCAGAAGTGCATTACACCTGCATTTTTTGTAACAGTCATCAGTGGTCAAAGCCACCTCTGGTTGCTAAAAGAAATCTTATTGTATAGAAGCCTATGAGAAAATTACCCTACTTCTCCCTTTATACATTACTTTAGTAAGCATTTTCCTAATCCATAGTTCATGGTCTCAATTGCTAGTTTCGAGACATTTTGATTACAGAATGATGTTAATTTTGTAACTTGTGGCCTCATTTAGAGGAAAATAGACAATATGTAATGCTATGTATAGCGTCCTTGAGTTCTCAGTCATCTCCAACCGTCTCTTGTTAGGTCCAGTTTCAGATGGCAACGTCCAAATTCCAGACTCTAGGCTTCAAAATGGGAGACCACAAACCACTGGATGATGTCGTGCTCGCCACCATGCATCTTTGACATATGGTCTAGGATGCTGAGCAGTTATACTGTTTCTGTGTTTGCAGTCTTAGATTAGTGTGATAGCATGCTAACATATGAGACTTAGGACTAAACACAAAGCATAGTTAAACAGGAAACAATTAATTATAAACCAGAGAACTGAACAAATCTGGGACTTTTCATCTAGTAATAAAAACTTGTGATCACCCCAGTCAGTAGGCTTCATCATTTGGGAACTATACTATCATAGCAACTCATGGAAATCTTCAAACAGTTGCTGAGATATTTCAGTCTGGACAACAAGAGTAAATTGACTGACCTATACAACCATCCCTGGAACCACACCACCACTCCATGTTGTCCTGATAGTCTGGTTTGCACTATTAACACTTATTTACACAGATTTAAATGTTATAAATTACATAATTATAATATTTTGGCGAATGTACCTGTTCATTCAAAATGCCTTTGCTGATAACCAAGTGCCTTATCAATGCAATCAATAAAGTCTAACCACATTAATAATACGTTATCTTCTTGCCTTGTATGTGTGGCCATTGTAATAACAGCTGCACTGGTCAAAGGGCACGCAGCCAGTTCCATTGTAGTAGTAGTTGTTATCACAGGCACAACCCTCAACACAAGTCATGGTGCATGTGAGGGTGTCAAGGAGTCCAGGGCATGGAGAGGCACAGGGCATCATACATGTTTCATAGTGGCTGTTGTTATCGCATGTATACGCTGTTAGAAATAGCAGGAGTTAGTGCTTGTTAAACAGATGAGCTTAGTGTACAATTAGGAATAACAATGTGCAAACTCACGGCAGAAAGAAGGACTCCTCCAGTTCTGAACCTGTGCTCCAACATCTTGGCAGTCTAACATGTAAGCGGCGATACTTTTGCACAGCATGCTTTTCTCATCTTTAGCAATGCAGACATCATAGACACAATCGTTGTAGTAGGGCGTAGGGTTTATCGCGTCATGGCAGGCAGCAAATGGACCTGTGGGATTGGTGATGATCGCACATTCTGCCTCGATCGCAGCTTTTTCAGAATCGTCACATGTGGGGCAGAGGTCGCCGCTGCAGCCGTCATCGCAAACCACTCCAGGTACGGGAACTTTCCACGCTGCTCCAAAGGCCTGGAAGTCTTTGGTGACACTTCCGTCTGGTAACTGGAACTCATCTGCTTTGTTGTTATTAAAATTGCCGCACATGCCACAAGTTTTGCCCCTGTAGTTTCCGGGAACAGTGATGGTGACGTGGTAGACCAGATCATAAGTGACCCTGAGGCCAAAATCGGTCAAAATGATATCGTTCTTTCCCTCCTGATAAACCTTCACTGCACCATTGAGGAGGTTTTGCGGAAGATGATGAAGGACCCCATTTACCTGCAGAGAATAATTCATTTGTTTTGACAATCCATCACTTCGTGTAATCTGTCATTTACTAGTATTTTTATTTAAGTCCACCTAAGCTCAGTTTAAACCCTTCAGCAATGAGCAGATTACTGACATACCCAAACCATGTTAACATCATTCCTGCGAAGGATCAAGACGAGTCCGTAAACTTCAACTGCCACAAGTTTGGCAACTGACACCTGGGGATCGTCAGACAAATCATACCACTTCTCATTTTCCACGACCACGGAGAAGCCGGTGAGCCGAGTGCCGTTAAGGTTGCAGCCTTCAGCGGCTACGTAGGTGCAGGTGCCTTGGAAGTTATAGGTGCTGTTGTCAAAGGTGTTGTAATGTGGATCACCAGAGATAGAGCACACGCCTTTACCCAGCGGCTGACAGGATCGCACACCATTGTTCATCCCACACGTCTCATATGGACCACATGAGAACTGCTCACACTGCACCTAAAGTGAAAGACAAACCCTCTGGATCATTGTTTAAAATGGAAAATAATGTATGAGTTACATGATGGTTAGGAAAGGCTGCATTCATAGAAATATATGTCAACATATGTCAAATAATTGAGCGAGATTGATATCAGCTGCCATTAACCTTATGCTTGGTAGCAAATGGGGACTAATTTCATTTAGCTGGTGACATTTAAAATATTTTTTTAAAAAGCATTAGAAAAAGTCAGTAGCATGATTTCTGTTAAGCTTTCTCTGCTGCACCCTCACCCACAATCACTCGCGGCAGCCTCACCCCAATCAGTCGAGGCAGATGGTTGCCCTCCCTGAACCTGGTTCTGCCGGAGATTTCTATCTGTTTAAATTGAGTTTTTTTCTTCCCACTGTTCCCAAAGTGTTTACTCAAAGGATTTTTTTTTAATTTGTTGGGTTTTTCCTAATAATATAATTTTGTCAGGTCTTAAACGTATTGTGTAAAATGGCCTTATATTATATATGTTGTAACCTGGGGATTAAAATTTATTTCCAGACACAATTGCTCAGTTACTTAGGAAAATCCTCACTCCTTGTTATGAATCACTTCTGTTTGGACAACTGTTTTTATGTCTTCTGCAACTGTGATGCTACTTGAACTAATCTGTTTTGATTACGTTTTTATGTTTTATATCAACCCCTTAAGTTTAAGGCTATTTTTTGAAATTCCGCCTGAAATAACACCCAGATGCAATTAGCTCCACAACTGTAAGGCCAAACTGGACAACCTTGGACTCTACAGATATAAGATACTCTGGAGAAATTTGAAATCTCTGTGTTCCATTCACAAGGCCAGAGGGAGAGCTGAGGAACTCCAGGAAAAATTGCCAGCTTAACATCTGTCGAATCAAAATGAACTGTAGCCCTATAACAACGAGTCAGCAAACACTAACTTTATCCAACTTGTTCAAAATAATGTGATATAATCAGATTGAGAATAAATAACACACCACTTCTGGAACATTTCGCGTTTTAGGGTTAAGGTCGGATCATTTGTTGCGACTACATGGTGTGTGATGACATGCAAAAAGCCAAAAAATATGTTGATCACATGTAAAGAGCCGTAAGGTGTCATTCACAGGCCTTGTAATGATACCAGACTGGTTCTAAAAATGCTCAGCTGCACCACTGCCGAATCTGTTATTCAAAAGTTATTCATCCTCTTTTTTGCCTGCTATCTCCTCTAATAACATTGAATGTTTATTTAATTGTTATTTTAATGTCCAACTTAGCTTTTTGCTCATGGATAACATTTAAAACCACTTTTTGCTACACTATGACTGGATTATTTTAGCCTTTGAAACAATCAGAGACACACATCTCAAAACCGCTGCAAATGCAGCTAAAACTACCGGCATTACTAGACACCATTAAGGAACTGGAGCATTTTGGTGAAATTTTCCTTTAAATCTGCAAGCTTTTTAGATAGACGCATGGAATGCAAAATCAAGCCAGATGAAATATGCATTTGCGTTGCTACAAACATATCCTAATACTAAAGACCCTTAATTCTCCTCATCCTTACTGTGCCATTGCAGGTGCATTCCATTTGGCAAAGGGCATCGGGGTAAAAAACCTGCCCCTGTTGGTAGTATTTCCCTTCATACATGCAGCCACATTGGTTGGCAGGCACACATTCATCTCCACTCAGGAGGTAACCCTCATTGCAGGTGCATCCTTCCATGCACTGAGCTCCACAGTTGGATATTGTTGAGTTCTTCTCACATAACCCGAGACAGCCGCTGGTGCAGAGTTCATAGTGGCTGTTTGATGGACACTGGGCATCTAGGGAAAAGACAGGATCAGGGTTGCTTTAATACTTTATTAGTTGGAGAAATTCACATTAGTTTTTCCATGACCTTACCACAGAACTGAGCCGACCTCCAGGGGTAAACCGTAACACCTTTAAGCTGGCACGCAGCTGTGTATGCAGTCAAAGTCTTGCACTGCACACTGCTGCTGCCCTGGTCCAGACAGACGTCATACAGGCAGTCACCCAGGAAACCCGTGGGGTCGATCGTGGAGTGGCAGTCACGGAACGGGCCTGCAGGGTCGCTGATGAGGCCGCAGTAGCTGCTGGTGTTGTACAGAGCCGTCTGGGTGCTGTTGCAGCCTGGACAGGGGCTGCTGCAGCCGTCAACACACCCAGGGACAGAGGCGAGCTTCCAGCTTTGACCGAGCTCCTCAGAAGTGGAGGCTTGACTCCCGTCTCTCATCTGCATGTCGTCTTTAGGGTTGAGGTTGTAGTTGCCACAAAGACCCTGCATTGCACCCTTGTATGAACTGGGGACGATGACGAATGCCACACTGTGCCAGTCGTAGTAGACCTTCACTCCAAAGTCTGTCTCAATTACAGCAAACCAGCCACTGGTGTAGAGATGGAGTTTATTGCTGTCCAGTGTCATAGGGAGGTTGGAGAGCTCACCATTGACCTTAAAGATAATAATGACGTAGAAAATAGGTTCATAAGGTAATTTGTACATTTAACAATGAATAGAAAGAGTAAAAAAGTACATGCAATTAGAGTTGCAACTATTAAGAGCCTGACAAATGAGGGTTAAGGTTAGGTGTCCCACATGCACAAACAGTTTTTCTGCTAAAGTTTGAACAGTTTAGCTTATTAACACAGAAGATTTCTGAATTTTGCAATGATGTAACATTAGAAAATGTTTCCTTTGGAGTGAACGTGTCCCAAAAAGGAAATATACCCTCATCTATACTTCTCTGATATTTAGCTTACTGCTTAACACTATTTATGCAAACCAGAAGTGAAAAAGTTTGTGAACAAATATTTCGCCATTCGCCAAACCTGCTAGTATCCAGGCATCCAGTGACACAGTGATGGCAGTACTTTGCAAGAGTTTCACTGACCAAACTGTCACCAAAATGTTTGCTCATAGGGGATTTTTGGGTTTGTTGGGTGTTTTATGCATAATACTTAGGGGCCTTAACTGTAATATTTAAATTATACAAGTAAATTTGTATTCTAAATAATACTGTAGGGTCTTAACCTTAGTATTTGTAACATCAATCATGGTTTAAATGTGCTATATACAACATATACTTTACTTTACATGACTTGACAAACACTTAATCAATTAACTGAGGAAATAAACGGCCCTGTAATCGATTATGAAAAAAATTCTTTGTTGCAGCCCTATTTGTATGAGGTTTTTCTGAAAAATATATTTACCACAACAGCGCCAGAGTACTTTTTGCTGATGGTGATGTTGTAACCGTACACCATGACCTCCACCAGCTGGACAACGGACCCAATCCTCTTATCTTGACCGCTGTTCTGCAACACAACACTGAAGTTTTCCAGATTGGTTTCGTTGGGGGAGACGCCTGCCATCTCGTATGTACAGGTGCCCTGGAAGTTGTAGCGCTGCCCGTCAAAGGTCACAAAGTGTGGGTCACCGGACACCGTGCACGTGGCGTAGCTGAGGGGATAACAGCCTTGGAGCCCGGCCACCACCTGGCACTGCTGCCCAGAGGGACACCCAGTGTGACTGATGGACAAACTTCCACCGGCGGAGCATGTGTAGAGTTCGGTGCAGCTCTTATCACCCCAGAAAGACGCTTTGGCTTCCACGTAGCGGCCTTTGTACGTGCAGCCACACTGAGCTTTGGGGACGCACTGGGAGCTGCTGAGTATAAAACCATCGTTGCAGACACAAGTCTCCACACAGCTGCTGTTGCAGGTTGTGTTTGTGTTTGCACATGTGGCAGGACAGGCACTCCCACAGAACTCATAGTGACTGTTTTCTGGGCAACTGGGTACAGCTGCATGAACAGAGAAGAGTCTGATGTCGGTTATTCACATTTATTTAGTAGTAGAAAATATTCAGATCACTTCCTTCAGTAAAAATGTGCAAGTATCGTGAGGAAATGTTGAATTTTCATACACTGTTGAGTAGTTTTACCAGAAGTTGTGCATGCAACTGGTATGCAAAAATCCATCTGTCCCACTATATTTGTGTGCATTCATGTGTTGTGTATTTATTTATGCATAACTGTATTTACTCACGGCACTGAGCAGAAGCCCTCCAGTCTAAACTTTTGGCTCCTGACCGCTGGCAGATGTCAGCGTAGCCTTGAAGAGAGTTACAAAGGTACGTAGTCATGGCTTCACCTCTGCAGAGGTTGAGCATGCAGTTGCTTTGAAACACGCTGGAGTCAATGTTAAGTTGACAGCCTAAGAGATTGCCATAATTTTGAATAAGAGCGCTGCAGAAGATTTGATTCTCTAGTTTCTTATCTTCGCTGAGAGGGCAGGTGTCACACTGACTGCCACATTCGTCTTGGCAATAGGCATCATCTGTCACACCAGGAACCTTCCAGCTCGCCCCCAGCGCTGCCACACTGCTGGCCACTGAACCGCTGGGGGTCGTGAGGTCGTCTTCCTTTTTGTTGTTGAAGTTCCCACACAGGCCACAAACGCTGCCAGCAAAGCTCCCCGGCAGGCTGATGGCAAGGTACTGGTTCCAGTCGTACTGCACCAACAGGCCAAAATCTGCCTCAATGACCACAAACAGACCCTTCTGGTAAACCTTCAGCTGGCCGCTGTTCAGGTTGATCGGGAGATTCCACTGTTGGTAATTCACCTGAACAGAAATCCATCAAAAAAACAGAAGTTTTTTGTCCTGTTTTTTTCATTTTCATGTTTGTTCAAGGATATCTGATAAACTTTATGAATTCAAAGAGATGTAGTGGAAAATTAGTAAACTGTTAGAGCAGATATGACTGTAGACAGGAACTTAAAAGTAATGGAGGTACCCTCCAACAACGTAATTAAATGAATCACATCTTGACCAGAAACCAAAAAGAAAGTCTCTAAATGTGTTTCAATTATCTGAAATTTTCATACTTCAATTTTTTTCTTTGTCATTGTCAGAAAGAACATTTTAGCTTTTTTTCTATTAAGTAACCATAAATAAAAACGAACACAGCCCATTCTATTACAGTTAATTTTTTTAGTAATGTATAAACACTTGAGTTTAATGTCCTGCTTAAAAAAATATCCTACTTAAGTAAAAGTGCAGATGCATTAGTACCAAAATGAAGTGTATTAAAGTAAAAGTACTGCTGGTCCCGCTGACTAATAAGCAGCGTGTTGCTGCTGTAGCTGCTGCAGTTGAAGCTAGTTTAAATGATTTTTTCTCATGTTTTATATACAGGGACACCAGATAAATCATAATTCATGATCAAACATGATTCAATGGGAAGAAAATATTTACCTTTCTTTTTCTTTAATCTTTCTTTTTAGTGGAGACAATGGATCATTTGAACATTTACTGATGTGAGAAATTTAGAGGGAAAAATCACTATTTGGTGGACCTGCTAATAACTTATTGATTTTTAACAATGTGTTGTGTTTTAAAAGCTTGTTATATTATTATATTATCTTCTGCGTAAAAGTTCATCTTAAAAGTGACTTAAACTGTAAGATAAATGTAGTGGAGTTAAAGTATAAAGTAGGATAAAATGGGAATACACAAGTAAAGTGCAAGTACTGCAAATTTGTACTTAAGTAGATGAGTAAAAGCACCTCTAACCACGTGTTGCTTTGTGGATATCACAATGTTCAGAATTCAAACAATGCAAACAACAGAAACACTTGAACACTGCAGGCTGACTCACCCGGACGAAGCCCAACTCGGATCGAACTATTTCAATGTTGAACCCGTAAACGCTGATTGTGATCATCCCCACCGATGGGAGCTGTGTGTTTTCCTCGTTCACGTTCTTGGTGTCCACCTCGAAGGCCGGCAGAGCTGCATCAACGTGGCAGTTCTTGGCCATGATGTAGGTGCAGTTTCCCGTTAAGGTGTAATAACTCTGATCAAAGGTGTAGTGGAGGTTACCCATGACCCAGCAGGTGCCTGATTCTGGTGTTACAGCGGCTGGTCCACCACTGCAATAACCTGAAAAATAAAATGTATTTACATATATTTCAGAGAGGCAAATTTTTAAATCTGTATTATATATAATCTGTTGTTTCAGTTGGATTAAATAAGTAAGTTAAGAACACATCCAGCACAAACATAATTTCAGTTAAGAAGGAGTTATCTCTGCAAGCCTCCAGTTATAAATTATATTTAAATAATAATTTGGAGCTATACATATTGTGCCTCACATGATAAAGCTAGATTTGAAACATTTACTGTAATTTATTGTATTGTTCCTCATATGAATGTGTATTTTTATTATGTAAAAATGTTTTTCTGTAACTTTTTGGTATTCTAGTTCAACTCGCATTGTAATATCGCACTGCAACGTTTAGTCATTACTCATTAATGACATAAATTATCATTATTTTAAGGTAATTCTTGATAACTTACCGCTCAGCAAAAGAGCTGACAAGATTATAACAAACAACTCCATGTTTATCAGTGGAGACGACCTAAAAGAACAAAAGCAAGTTCATTGATTTAAGCAGGAAAATCTGACATGTTTTAACCTTTAAGCTTTAAACATGACATAAAAAAGCAAAAAAAAAAAAAAAACTCTTCTCAAACCACAATTTTCTGTATTTTTAAAACTGTTTCTATTTTCTATGCAAATAGAAAAATGTCAGAAACTTTTATATCAGTGCCTGGAAAAGCAAACCAACCGTCCACCACCTATACCAAGGAAGAAGAAGAAGAAAAATGCACAAAAACATACTTTCCTCCTCCTGCAAAGACATAATATGGCCCAAATCTAACTGCCTTAGAACATTCCTAGTAGATAATGATTAAGTGGTTTCCAAAAAAATGTAAAGGAATGATTAAAAAAAAAAAAAAAACTAAAAAGTTGAAATGCTTCTATATACATCATACTATATTCTCACCTGAGCTGGTCGGTAGGTGGTCAAGAGTTCAGGTGCAGGAACTAAAGATGCTTAAATATGCTTCAACTCCCAGTAAAGGACCAATCAGCTTCCAGCTTTGCTTGGCTTGTCCCAGAAGTGAGCAAACACATGACACACAGTTATAAGCACTATGATATTGAACCATAAAGGATTTAATTTCACTGAATAAAACATGTAAAACTGGAAAAAAACAAGAATGTTTCAGAGATATAAAAAGAATAACAGGATGTAAGATTACAAATCAATTTCAAATTACATTCAGTCCCAGTGCAGCCTTCTGCTCTACTGGGGTTTCAGGCTTCGAGTTGATTCATCTGCTGGCTCTGCGCCCATCAACCTGGCTTTCTATCGTTACTGTAATTATCAGCTGCGATTGAATTGTTGTCACTGTGACCGTTCGGTGGCCACCCACAAGAATAATGATTGGGTGTGAGTTGTTTGAGGCCACAACTTCAGCGCTGCCTCAATGCTATCACGGTTACTTTCAAAAGGATCCCGGCAGTCATGTTGTGACGTAGCGGTGTGTCGTGCCATTGTTATGTTTTGTGTAAGATAAAGAGAAAAAAGGCTTTTTATCAAGTTGTTTTGTTCAGTCACAGGAAACATAATGCAATCAGTAAATGTCTATTTGTTTTTGCATGTACGTGTATCAGTAGAAACTCGTGTTTAGTCATGTGTGGCACAGAGATGCCAGCTTTTGTTTCATGTTGATGGAAAAACAGCCCTGTTTGTAGCTTTAATTGTGTATTTTTTGCACCTAGAACCGTGTTTCTTTGGGGCTTCACGTTCCTGTGTCTATTTTTGGAAAAGTGAACAAAATGCAAAATGGGCCCACAGTATGTCTTCAAAATAAACTACATGCTTCATGCATCAGGTCTTAAGGATGCAAAAAAGCATAGTATAAATAGATACCAGCCACGTACGCTCAGATTCTGCCAGTCTATCAGAATTAACTGTTAATTTGTTAACTAACTAAATCCACACAGACGGCCAACAGGGACACAAGCAAGCAAGTTTATTATATACCACATTTCAACAATAAGGTGATTCAAAGTGCTTTATAAAGACATTAAAACAACATGATTTAAAAAAAAGAAGTTAAAATATAAGGACGTTTTAAAATTTAAACATAAAAGTTACAGTGCAGAAAAGAGAAAAGTTAAAAACACACAATTACTATTAAAACATAAAACATAAGAAAAGGTAAAAACACAAGAAAACATCATAAAGATTAAAAACACAATTACAATTAAAACACAATCAATGAAGCATGAATAATAATCAGTTAGAATAAAGTAAAAGAGAAGAGTGCAGATAGGACACTTTCAGTTGTTACTTGCACAGCTAAACAAAACAGTTTTTAGCCTGGACTTAAACACTGTCAGAGTCGAGGCCTGTCTCACGTAATCAGGAAGACTTTTCCAGAGTTTATCTGCATGGAACTGAAATACAGCTTCATCATGTTTAGTTCTGACTCTGGGCACCAGCAAAAGATCTGTCTCTGAGGTTCTCAGGCACAAGGGATCCTGGGGTGGCCTTTGCACAGTGAGAAGTAGCTACATTTAACCTTTCCACTCCAGTTAAACCAGAATCGCTGGTCAGACCAGAGCTGGCGATGTGACTGTCTGAAATATGTGGGCAGGGCTGCAAACATTAGCTGTTGTTTGACAAGATAGAAAGATAGAGTTGAATTCTTAAGCCCTGTTCTGTGGTAAGAATCCTCCCAAGAGTTACGAGATCAGTATCAGCTACGGTGGCCCAGAAGGGTCAACACAAATGCAAAAGCCACAACACAAAAGCAAAGGTCACAACGGAAGTTAACCCACAATGGAAGTGCGCAGCGATCGGAAGAACCATAGATGTATATACGTATATATGTCTATGGGAAGAACAGGCTTTGTTTCCAATATTTTCTGACGGACTACTTTGATTACGGGAGAGTTTAATGAGATGTAAGAAAAATGTTGTTGCTTCATGATTGTGATTCATGTCATTATGTGTTTTCACAAATCAGCAATGTTGGTCACCGTGTTGAAATCGTCATAACATTATGTATTTGCTCAATTAACTCTCCCAGAATCATAAAATAATCCGTCAGAAAATATTGTCCCCTGGAAACAAGGCCTGTTCTGCCGACCGCTGCGCACTTCTGTTGTGGCTTAACTTCCGTTGTGGCCTTTGCATTCGCATTGTGGCTTTTGCAGTTGTGTTGACCCTTCTGGGCCACCATAGTCAGCAGTAGTTAGATAATTACAGTCAGTAAATGTTTCTGCTTCACATAATTACTAATTGATTACTAGCAATTTAATAATTAATAAGTGTCTCCCAGCTTCGTTTTGGCTTTAAAGGGTCATAGGTCGCATATTGTGGGAACAGGCTTAGCAGCACTTTTAATTCTATCACATGCTGGAACTAAAATGAGATTTCTGGCTCACTTTACTTTCCTTCAAGGTGCATAAAAAGAGTCAATCCTGCACCAAACCTTGTAATTGGACCATTTGGGTTGAGCAGAAACAAGCTGACTGACATGTTATCCATTACCTCATGAAGTTAATATGCTGAACCTGCCAGCAAACAGTTGCTTAATCCCACATACCAATGTTTATACACATAATGATTTATTGGCAGTCTTACTGACGTCTACCCAATGAATTTAAGAGCAGCATTCATTCACCTTTTTTCTCTGTCTGCTCTTTAGTGCCAAACAGCATTTTTTTGTCTTTTTGCTGAGATAGCAGCTGCTGGTACTAAGTTTCCATCCACCTGTTTTTATGATCATGGTCGACTTGCTCATAAATAAGTAAGTAAATAAATAAGTAAATGAGGCATTCAAATACAAGTTCAGTATGCTGGATTTCAGGGGATCTGTTTGCCAAAATGAAATATTATATTCATAATTATGTTTTCCTTAGTACCAAATCACCAGCAAATATGAAAAATTTCAGTTTTAGTTATCTTAGAATGAACTCTTTATATCTAGTGTTTTAGCAGCCACCACAGTACTAATTCATGATGCTGCCACCACCATGCTTTATAGTAAGGATGGTGTGTTTGTGATGATGTGCAGTGTTGGATCTCTGCCAAACATAGCATCTAGTCTGATGGCCCAAAATCTCATTTTTGGTCTCAAGAGACCAAAGAACCTTCTTCCAGGTGACTTTAGAGTCTCTCACATGCCTTCTCTTGAATTATAGTCAAGATTAAATATGAGATTTTTTCAACTGTGACTTTCTTTTTGCCACACTCCCATAAAGCTTTGAATGGTGAAGAGCAATAGTTGTTTCCACAGTCTCTCCTGTCTCAGCCACTAAAGCTTGTAACTCCTTCAGTGGAGTCATAGGTGTCTTGGTGGCCTCCGTTTACTAGTCACTTTCTTGCACAGTCACTCCGTTTTCGAGGATAGCCTGCTGTGCCATTTTACATGTACCATATTCTTTACATTTTTTAATGGTGGATTTAACTGCACTCCAAGGGATATTCAGTGACTGGGAAATGTTCTTGTATTCATCCCCTCACTCATGTTTTTTCAAAAACAACTTCACAGAGTTGCTTGGAGTGTTCCTTGTCTTCATGGCGCAGTTATAGCCAGCAGTACTGATTCACCAGTGGCTGGACCTTCCAGATGCAAAGTCTTTATACTGCAGTCACTTGAGACACATTAACTGCACTCAGATGATCTCCAGTTCACTAATTGTGTGACTTGTAGCACCAAGAGGCTGCAACTGTTTTGAATTGTTTAAATGATTGACATTACTTTGTAGAAATCTTTTTTCACTTTGACATTAAAGAGTCTTTGTTGTAAATTCTTGTCAAAAAGCCAAATTAAATGAACCATGATTCAGTGCTGAACAGCAATAAAAGGGGAAACTTCCAAGGGGAGATTAGAATCTTTTATAAATGCAGTATATAGTAAATACAAGCATTGCCACCACTTTGTTTTTTAATGACTTGCAGTTGCTTAAATGGTTAAAAATATTATTGATATGTTTACATGTCTGTAGCATATTCTGCAGATGTAGACACAGAAACTTTCTGAGATTTAAAGATGGGCTTTTTGTTATTCTGCCCCACATACTTAGAATATATTCTAAAAAAACAGACCTCATTACTACTACTGAGACAAAAGCAAGGTTTATTTTAGAGCTCATACTGTTCGTAACTGTCACTGATGAAACGAATGATGTCAATCTGAACTTTAATAGGTGGTTTTCCTTGAATGTTTTACCTGAGAATCGCGCACAAATAGCTCAGTGACACACAGAATCACATGTCTCTATTGCAGGCTTTGCATCTCATCCAACCTGTTAACATGAGCACACACATGAAAAGCAACAGGTTCCACGATCACAGGTGATGTAAGCAGGGCTGGCTTGGACCTAACTTAACCTGTTTGCCGGTGAAACTCGAGCAGACATGCAGGAGAAAAGAGGGAGGCGTGTGAAGTAAGAATAACATTGTCACCTTCATTCTTGCACAGTGCGAGGAGACGCCGTTTGTGTGCCCATCCAGAAAAGAGAGGGAACTGAATTGGACGCCATACGGACAAGGTGAGAAGACTGAGATTAAAATGAAATCAGCTTTGCGATCACACTGCTTGTGTGAGGATTGTAACTGTATGAAAACCTGTCCTCCCTGTGTGTCTTTGTTACGCCAGCTTAAACAGCATCAATGCGGGTTCACTGGATTGCGTCCATTTTCTCCATCCTGGTGTCCATGGGAGTGCTGTTGGTTATTATGGGCCAGTACCATATGATAGACGTGCTCAACAAAACGGGCGACAGACTAAAAGTGGAGACGGAGAGGCTTGCTAAAGAGTTTCCACACGAAGCCCAGCTAAAAGACTTGATGGATAAGGAGTTTTCTCAGAAGCTGAAAGAAGTGGAGGAGATGGAAACTGCAATGGTCAAAATCCTCACGGGCATGGAATCGAGGAAAGGAGAAATCGACACATGTCAAGCAGAAACGGTAAAAAAAAAACAAATAAACAACTGCTTATTTTTTGAAGGACAGAAAAATTTGTGCGAAACTGTGTCTGACATTCCTCCCATGCTGTTACAGAAAACAGAAGACGAAGTGGTGAATGCAGAACAGAAGACAAAACAGGAGACTGAAGGTACAACACACAGATAATAACTAACTGCCAGTGCCGCCATGTGGTGATATCCAAGAATTACTGTGAAGTTCTAAAACGTGGCTTCTCTTTCTTTGTCCCTAAGAAACCCTAAAAGTAGAATCTGATGCCTGGACCCAGGAGATTAATTCCCTGAAAGCTAAACTTTCGGAGCACAGTCCAGTATGTGATTATGTGAAGAAGGGTGCCATGATTGGGTAAGTTGCCATCTACGTCTTCTATCACAAGAAATCCAAAGTTTCCAACAGAAGTGGTGTAACAGTGGTGTATGTTTGTGTCTTTCAGGAATTTATGTGGCATCAGAGAATAGCAGTAAGCTTAATGGGTTTGACTGCAACTTCACAACATTATCTCTAAGTGCCAGACTGGTTTTGACATTCACAGTGTCTCTCATATTGCTGAAACAGTACGTGAAACATTGCTGATATGTTTGTGTTAAAATGAATGTAATATTTGCTTCATATCTAAGTGGGTGAGGTTTTTTGCGACTTGTTTTTTTCAACTGCTTCCTTTTTAGTGTCATGTCTGGATTGTGTGGTATTGTTTGGCCATCTGACTGGCTTGTTAAAATTTGTTACGACCACTGGGGTCAGTGTACCGTCTCGTTTCTGTGGTGGACTTTTGAAGCATTGTGCGTCTGAATGGCCTGTGTGAGCCCAGCTGTGGCTGGCTTGGGAGCCAGCTCCAGAGCCCCAGCTGAAAGCCATTTCGGCTGGAGCTGAAGACCTACTCTACAGCACTTGTTCTCCCCGCCTCTTGACCTGTCTGATTGGGACACCACTCGGTTCCCTCCACCTTCAGCCACCCACTGCAGCCGTCTCATACCTGGAGAAGATAAAATCACCAAAACGTTCCTGCGTGTACAAATCACCACATGGACATGATAACAAGGTGAAAGACTGAATTTTCACCAGAGAGGTGAAATTTTAGGGTGTTTTTGACTTCTCTGCTTTTTTTCTCTAACATTCAAAGCTCCCCACTTGTACAAATGCATCAGTCTGTTATTTGTAGTACTTTTTGAAGGTTTTGTGTGACTAGAATACACACTCATGTCTTATTTAGCAAATTATTTATACATATCGTCAGCATCCTTTGAAAACCATGCATCTCCAAAGCTTTGTTTGAGCTGAGAGAAGCAGTCCTGTCCCACTTTGAGACAGTCAGTCAAGTTGTGTATGTAAAGTGCCTGTCCTTCCAGTTATTGCAGTCCAAACTGCTTAACAGGTGACTCACACAACTATAGCAGAAAATGGCAGTGAAAACATAAAGGTAATAGTCTTGGTTAAACAGTTAAATACATAACTGCAAGTGAACAATGATTAAATTAAATTTAACTGGGTTTTTTTAGGTGTTTGTTTAATTATATCCAAACTTTAAACATGTTTCCCCCCAGTCTGCTGGTTTTAAAATGATTTATGTAGTGTTTTGACAGGGCATCAGTCTAAGTGTAACTGCCTTAATACTGTACTGGAAATGTTTGGGGATTATCAAAAGTCAAGATGGTAAAATAAAAGTGCAACATTTCTCGAGCTGAGTTGAAACCAGTGATGCTGTTTTTGCAGCAATGTTGGAGTTTCTCCCTGCCTGAAGGTAGCCTGCCATTAAGAGCTTTAAAAAACCTGCTGACCAAGTTCTTCCTTTGTAGCTCTGTGTGTCTCTGTGGTGTCATTTCTCTTTGTCTCGCCTAATTGTGTGGTTGGTGTGAGCTATTTAACACACCTTTGGAATTTAGGTTAAGACTGCATCAGGTCTCTATATTTTGCTGCATTCATTTCACCTTCTACCTTTACGAGCCTTCCAAGGCCTGCCGTTATGATGATGATGCCACCACTGTGCTTTACAATGAGGATGATTTGTTTGCAATTATTTGCGGCTTAAAAAAGATAGTATTTTTAGTTATATCTTGTCCAAAAAGTCAGATTAAATTGACAATGGTTCAATGTGGAAAAGCAATTAAAGAGGAAAAGTTCCAGTGGAGGCGAATACTGTTTACAGCCACTGTCCATGAACGGAGACCCCTATTTTCCCAGGTCCCCGAAAAACAACAAGCAGACGTCAGCCTTTTATGTTTTTTTAAGTCATTTTTTTTGACAGTGCACTGAATAAAAGACACAATGCAGGGAACAAAAGAAAGTCAGATAAAACAGCAGCCACCACAACTACAGCAAAAATAATGAGGCACATCATGCTGGCTGGTGGCAGCAGCGAAGACGAGAGTCTGCTGGAGCTGAGGAAAGCTGGCCTTTCAAACAAACTGTAATTTTTAATTAGCGAGTTCATGAGAAAACAGCTTCTCGGTTGCTGTCTAGTTAGCGGTCTGGTTTTAGCTTTATTTCATGGCAACTGTATGCTTAACTGTCATTTTCATTAAAGTTTTCCTTGCTACAGTAATTTTTAGACGCCAAACAAATCTGAAAAAGTCAGATTACATCACTTTTGACAAATAGGTTGCTACAGTGTCTCTGTAGGGCAGGGCGTGATTTGCCAGTCCCAAATATAGACTTTTGGGTAACCTAATCTAATACTTGTGACTAAAGATTCTTGCCTTGAATAACTGTATTATTACAGTGGAAAGTAAGCAAGGACTTTTTGCACTTTCGTAGGTTGCTTCGGACTGATAAGAGCTTTATTAAACGAAAGGTTTAGAGATAAAGGAATAAAAAGCATCCAGTTAATCCTGCAAGCTTTCACAGCCAACAGGAAGCACCTCGATAATGCACAAGTGTCTAAACACTTATCATATTTAGAGATTTAATGCACATGCAAACATCATAGAAGCATAATCTCATCTGTGTGTTAAAGCACTCTGTATATCCTCTTTCTGTGTTGCTGACCTTGACTGGAAGGAACGAGCAACCAAGTGATGTTTTGTCCAAATATGGGAAAGATAACACGCTCCATGAGCATTTAAAGTAAAAGACTTTGGAAAATAAGCTTTGCTGAGAGTTAGAAAAAAGTTGTGTACCTTAGCTTAGCACTGAGAATGGAAATGGGGGAAATTCTCCATCCAAAAGTAACAAAATCAGCTGAGCAGCTCCACTGCTTTCTACTTAAAATACGTGGTTTAATATGTACAAAAAACAAATGGGGAAATGACAATTATTACAAGGGTTACTTCACTTTGTCTTTCCAGTTTTTTTTTCTTGGTTGTAGCTTCACATTTATAGAACATCAGGCTCAAAATGTCAAATTATTCAGTTCAAAAGGTAAAAGGCACATGTAATCGGACATTTTGAGATCTGCGTTTAGTCATATCTGGCAGTAGATCTGCTCGGAAATGCTAACATTACTGTCAAATACTGGAAACCTTATCGCAGTTGATGTTGTACCTAACTGCTCGTTTTTCAACTGTATAATGCATTAAAGAGCTGCACCTGGAACATGTTTAGTTCATTTAAAAAATTAACTGCTTACTGTAACTTGGAAATCTGAAACTTAAGCAAGGAGCAGCAGTGACCCAGTAACTGTGACTGCAGCTTCTCAAGTGTGCCGGACAGGACACGTCACTTCAGAGAGTCGACAGTGGGGAAATGTGATCTGCAGGGGGCAACATAAATGACACTGACCTGACACTCAGCAAAAACAACAGGAGAGGTCCTGTAATCATTGTAATTCTATTTTTAGAAAAGCTTTCATTTTCATTCTTACTGCAGTTTGGGCTGGTATCTTTGCAGTAATGCTTGACTTCCATCCATCCATTATCTATACACCGCTTAATCCTCTGTAGGGTCGCGGGGGGACTGGAGACTATCCCAGTCGACTCGGGCGAAGGCAGGGGACATCCTGAACAGGCTGCCAGCCTATCACAGGGCCACACATAGAGACAAACAACCAAGCACACTCTCATTCACACCTACGGTCAATTTAGAATAATCAATTAACCTCAGCATGTTTTTGGACTGTGGGAGGAAGCTGGAGTACCCGGTGAAAACCCACGCATGCACAGGGAGAACATGCAAACTCCACACAGAAAGATCCCAGGTGTCCTAACCGGGACGCGAACCAGGGACCTTCTAGCTGTGAGGCAACGCTGCTAACCACCGAGCCACTGTGCAGCCCGCAATGCTTGACTTGCAACTTTAAATACATCTTTAATATTAAAAAAAATCAATTGCTGTTCTCTCCATCTGGATCTTCCTCATGTGCTCTTAAGGATTAACTGAAAATAACACAACTCTCATTTCCAAGTGGAGTAGCTGCTTTCGTTTTCATTGTAGCCACCAAACAATACAAGACATTTGACCCTTTTTGTGTCTAAGTATCACATCAACTCAGTTATCCGAAACTGAGCGAATAAATCCTCAAATCCATAGAGCTGCAGGACAAAAGCTGGATGGACAAAGAGCACAAGTGGCACCAAACTCCTGTGCGAGGTGATGAAGTGTGAAACTGTAACGTGAAGCATTGTTGGAAAGGCGTGTGAGTCGCTTAACTGAGTATTGCTTAAATGGTTAGTTGTTTAATAATTCAGGTAATTCAAGTAGTTCAGTAGTTTCCACTTTCTTGAATGCAAGTATTTGCAGCTTTTTATAATGTAAATGATACTGAGTGCTTTTGGATTTTTGTTGGTTGTTGGGACAAAACAAGCAATTTTGAAGACATGAAGTTGATTAGCTGTTTCAGTTTTTACACTAAAGGCCTGCAGCTGCATGTTTACTGCACAGATAGGTCCATCTAACTGTGGAATCTAACTGGCAAAAAGATAAAACATTTTCCCAAAATGTAGAGCTTGTCCTTTCAGGAACTTATTCGTGGGTTTGAAGTAATGAAAGTAATATAAATGAACTAAAAAAACCAAGAATTTTTTTAATGCTTTTTAATGCATGGGCTGTGATATTATTCATTAAAACTAAAACCTCTGACACAATACTAAAAGAAGAGAATATGTATTTGTACAAGAATTACTTGTTTTCTAGGGGTTACACTACAGGTAAATAGGGCAAAAACAAAACAACTAAAAGTATATTTCCATGAAACTTTGGTGGTTAATTAATAACACTGACACTGTTATTATTATTATTATTTTTATTGCAAGTTTCCCCCAAATTTTATGTTTAAATGTAGGGTCCAGGGTGCAGAGGAGAGGGGAAATATGCGCAATAACATTCCATATGTGGCTAGAGTCTCTGAGAAACTCAAGAGGATTTTCAAAAACATCACATTCCTGTATATTTCAAACCTGGAAACACGCTCAGAGAAAAACTGGTACACCCTAAAGACCGTACACCACACTCCCAAAGAAGCAACCTGATACATGCGGTTCAGTGCCGTAAGGACTGTAATGACCTTTATATTGGCGAAACTAAGCAACCACGTATGGCCCAACACAAAAGGACAAACTCCTCTAGTCCGGATTCATCTATTTACACCTAAAGGAGAAGGCAAACTCCTTTGAAGACAGCAATGTACACATTTTAGACCAGGAGGAGAGATGGTTTGAAAGAGGAGTTAAGGAAGCCATCTGTGTAGAAGTGGAAAAACCGTCCCTCAACAGGGGAGTAGGTCTGCGACACCACTTATCTCCTATTTACAATGCCACCCTTTCGTCTCTACCCAGGAGATTCAACAACTTATCCTCTCAGAACCATAGTCGTTTGCAAATGGCCCAGTGTCACTCGAACACTCTCTGACGAGCGTTGCTCACGATTGGCCTCATGTGACTCCTAACAACTCTGACGACCCCAATGACTGTCGTTACATCATGGAGCACCGTCTGGGTCACATCTTTGGAGCACTAGCAACCGTTAGTCACCGTTGGTCTTTGTAAACACCTCGACACAGGTTAAATACCTGAGTTTCAGGGCTGCTGTTTAGCTGACTGAGTTAAGGCTATACCACATGGGCTCAGTCCCTTAGCAGTGGTCATGAGTTCGAGTCTGGCTCAAGACCCTTTGCTGCATGTCGCTCTTCTGTCTCCTTCACTTTCACTCTGTCTCTCTCTATCCACTAAAATGGACCCCTCCCCCTAAAAAAACACAACCTGGGTTTCCCAAAGTAGCCCAGTCTAGTCTTGACACGCATGAACTGATGAAGCCACTCGGATGAGAGGTGAAACGTCTTCACAGACATATTACTGAGTCCCGTTGTCTTCGATTTAATTAATTAATACCTGGATGAATGAGAATATTCACAGACGTTTAATATGTACTAATTTGCAATAATATCCTGAAAGAAAAACTGAACATGCAATAAAACCAGGTTCAAAGTTTTTATTTCTTTGACACAGTAGAGTTTGGGGTATATTGGGGATTTCTTTTGCCACTTCATAAATCAGAAAATACTTCAGCAGCCTGAAATATATCCGTTTTTTCTTTGTTTTAGGAATTAAATGTTCTATAAATCAGGCTATGAATGATATATGAACATCTGTACAATTCTGTAGAATATAGATAGAAATAAAACTAGAAAGTCTGGTGTTTGTAAGTGCTCCTGAAGTGAAGATTTCTTGCTCAGATGGTGAGAAAAACATTTATTTTGACAAAACAGCCTTTAAAGACATGCATGTCTTAACGTCTGTATGTTATTACAGGAAAATACTAGTAACCACTGGAAACCACCATGACACTTCACCAGCTGAGTAGTTGAATTAAGACAATAATTTTATGTATTACAATGTGAAAATAAAGTATGGTATAATTTACCTTAATATACATTAATTTGCAAAAATCTCCAAACAGAAATATGCAGTATGAAACATGTAGATATATACTCCCTCTTCTGTTTCACAATTGATGTTTTTCCAGGCATTTTATGGTAACTTTACTACAATGTCTGTACTGAAGGGAGGTTATTATGTTCATATAGAGATTTTCTAATTTTAATTCAAATTTTGATATATTTATGGTATTTTTCTGTTTAGCTTTTGTTATATGCCTGTAAATAGGTGGGTATATTGTGTAATAAGTTATTTATTTTTCATTAAATAACAATAAGTAAATTAGTAAAATCAATAAAAACAGCCATGTGCTGTGTTTGAGTCTTTAACAGCTTTTCAATGCATCGCTTTTTAAACATATTTTTTCTCATCCTTATTGTTGGACTTTGACAGATTTTATCTTTCTTTTTTTAAAGAAGCAAAATAACCCAAAACCTAAAATAAGGACTTTTAAAACTATGGGGAAAATGGAAATCTAGTGAAAAGGCAGTAAACCTATTGCACAAATAATGCATTTCAATAGTAGTTTGTGTCTCGATTATCAGGTAAAGTGGTTAAAAGGGTTGCTATCGAGTGTAAATGAAGCTCTGGCAGGTACTGATGCTGGTGGTTTTCCCTTCTGAAGCCTGTTGACCGGCGATGAGTAATTCATCATGTTTCTACTGACCTGGAGGCTCCGCGTCTTGACTGCGCAACATGACCTGCAACCGCATCTCTGCTCCGGGATGCGCCTCAGAGGAGGAGGTGGGGTGAGGAGAGAGAGAGAGAGAGAGAGAGAGAGAGAGAGAGAGAGAGAGAGAGGTGAGTGGACGCACTTTTGCCAACAAGCCGATTATTGAAGGCTACTGAGCCCTGTCTGTCAATTTGCGTCCGTCCTGTCACGGTCAGACTGGAGGCGAACGCAGGACACCCGCAGCTTCAAGGTTTTTACTTTTACGCGGAGCAGAATTCATTCATCACACGAGGGAACTTTCTTAATGGACGTTGCAACTTTTTTTCTGGATGTGCAGTGAAAACTCGCGAAGACGGGTAAACAGTATATTTGCGTAAAATTTTGCGGTTTGCAATGTGTGCGGAGAGCTGACCTCCTGCTGTTTAGTGGTATGTTTAGTGGCTGCGCGGATATTCCGTGTTCCATCTTTTTGTTTTAGGATATTTCATTCCTTTAAAGTAGAGTGGAATATGGCATTTGCAGGGAACTTTATTGGTAAGTGAACTTTACAATCGGCCAGATCAGAACAGTAACTTTGCTTTGCTCAGCTCCGTGCGTAAAGATGACCAGCCCCTCCAGGAGCATCGAAGAGCACAAGGGCATCACTGAAAGCCCAGCTCCAAAGGCGGAGACGCCCAGGTTCCGCAGCTGGAGCAGCCTCCGCTTCTCCAGATGGAGAAGTGGCTCCCAGAGGACGAGCCCTCCAGGGACCCCCTCTCCGAAGGCGGAGAAGAAGAGCGACGTGACCAGGACGCTCTTCTCTCTGGTGAAGACGCACAACGACGACTACGTGGCGGATCCGGACGGCCTGCTGGACAACAATGATGAAGGCGATGGAGGAGGCGATGAGTCCCCTCTGGACCACTCCACCTTCTTCCAGAGGCAGTTCGGCTCCATGCTGCAGCCGGGGGTCAACAAGTTCTCCCTGCGCATGTTCGGTAGCCACAAGGGCGTTGCAGCTGAGCAGGAGAGGGTCAAGAGCTTTGGAGTGTGGATCATCCACCCCTACAGTGACTTCAGGTAAAGATGAGATTACGCTCCCATCCAGTTTAAGTTTTTGGGGCCAGAAATGCAGAATGGATCATTTTCCCATTACAAGACGCCCCCCCTACTCCATAAATATCATCCATAAAGTTCCCTTGAAAGCATTTCCTCCCACCAGACATCCTGTGATCAAGCAGTTCTTCCAAGCACAGCAGCTGATGTCAGGGCTCCTCGCACATGATAAGGCGATGAAGGGATCTGATTAGTGATACACTATATAGGACAAGATCATCTGGATTAATCATACCACTCCCTTGTGCCTCCCTTTCTCATGAGGAGGGCAGTCATTGATCCTGTTTATTATTCCAACTGAAAAACATCCAATAAGTTCTTAGCCCAGTTTTGCGTCACTTACAGAAGGATTTGTTGGGTCAGTCAGTGTTTAGGGACTAAACAACATCCACGCCCGATGCAATCTGTTCTTTAGGCCGCTAATAAAAGTCGCCATCAAATTTAAACAATTTTTAAACATCCGGCCAATGCCAGACAGAGAGGATAAAGCCATGCACAGGGATTATTGCCCATAAGAATCCGTATAATTCTCATCTTGTTCTATTATGCAATAATACACAGACAGCTGAGGGGGGGATTACTGGAGGCCTGCTCTCCTTAAACCTTATGCTCAAACTTCCACTTTAAAATGGATGAGTTGGAACTGCAAAATTTTGGCTCAGCTGTTTTGTTTTAGGGGTTGAGGTCAAACAGTTTTTGCATCATGGATCCGACCATAATGGTGGAGATGTTCAGCAGGTACAGTGACGCAGATCAAGCCTGGTTCTGGACTAAACTGACATTTGTATGAAGATTCTCCATTGAAAATTCACTTCAATCCAGAACTAGGCTTAATCTGTGACCAGGAAACCCTACGTGAGTGTCACAGTTTAGTGTTTCATTTGCTAATTAGCACCATGCAACTTAAAATACCGCTGAGGTTGAGGGAAATGAGCTTAGTTTTGTCAGATTTGACCTTTGCTTGCCATGGCAGTCCATCCAGTACATGTTCAAATAGTTGCAATCTGGATAAAGGGGATTGAAAAATGGAAGAAATGTGGCATTTATTGCCACTAATTAGAGCTTTATCAATATAACACTTTGAATATTCTTCTTAGTCACTTTTAAACTTAGTTAATACTCTAATAAATCCTGAATTCAACAAACCACACTCTAACTGCTGCCCTTTCACACACACAAGCTAAACTGTTCATGATGATGATCATAAAGCCTTTCCAGAGTCTCTGTTAGCGTTATTAGCAGCCACTAATCTGCTGCAACATGAGGAGTGATGATAAGTAGTCTTGTTAACCACCGCGTAGACACTGAGGACTGAGGACATCAATCAGTTCAGTGTCTCGGCTCTGACTGGGCTAAAGAAGCAGGCCGCCTTGCTCACAGGCCTTGTATCGCAATCACTGGTGCAGGGTGACTGTAATCAAAAATAGTCTGCTTCATATTCTATTCCTGCAGCTCCTAGAACGAAAGAGTGACTGAAAGCGAGACGGAGACCAAAGTGATTGACACTTGATGGAAACAATCTGTAAGGAAATCCAAACTGGCCACTGTATAACGAGACACTGGAGACTTACAGGGAAATGAAGACGTGTATGACATGAAGCAGACAGCGGTCAGTGCAGCTACGTACAGAGCAGAGGTTACAAACCAGACATGTACAGTAGCAGCGATGCTTTCTTTTTTCCGTCACCCTCTTGGTGGTACATTGAGCCCGATGAGGCAAACGTCATTAGTTTTTAATGAGGGGTTCCTCCTGTGACAGAAGCTGTTATGAGAATAAGGGTCACTCTGAAGTGGGTCACTCCCAGGACATCACACTGTCCTCATGATTGGATGACTTCACTGCCCTTTGGTAGCTGTTTCAGATTCTCCAACTTTACTTCCAATTCTGCAGCTTTCTGACCCCATTTAAACCCTCGACACAGCGATACCGGCTTTATTAACGCTATTGGTCCATGAAAATGTTAAAATGTAACAGCATATCTGTCAGGTTGAAAGTTTACACTTGAAAATGTTACTTTACATAAATTAATATGAACCGTTTTACATGTAAGTTGTGGTAGTTGTCTTATTTTGCTCAGTGAATGTGTACATGTGCCTGCCAGTGGATCATCATGATAAGAGAAGGCATGCAAAATGTTAATCCCATCTAGACTGTTTTTGTTCTAAAAGCATTCTGCAAAAGTTCTGCAAATTTCAAGTAATATTTTTGAGGTAAAGTTATTTTTTAGTTCCAAAAATGTTCTTAAAAGCACCATAAACTTCTCTTAAGACATTTCTCTAAAAATGTGCTGAGACATTGGCTGAATGTTGCATTGAGTAGTCCTTGATTTTTTATCATGTGGGAATGTTCTATGGAAGGAATGTTTTATATTGTGTTCCCTCAATAACATCCTCAGAAAATTGCAGGAAAAACTTTCTACCTTTGTTAATATGCCACATTATAGTTTCACAAAAAACACACATTTTGGGCGACTATTTAGCTCACTGAGTTAAGGCGTTACCATGGTTGCCAGCAGAGGTCGTGAGTTCAAGTCCAGCTCACGACCCTTTGCTGCATGTCACTCTCCGCTATACCTCCTTTTCACCCTGTCACTATCAATAAAAATGGGGAAAAACTCCCCCCAAAAAACTTTTAAAAAACACATTTTGTCTTCTGAGGCTTCCATAACATCACACAAACATTTATTGAATGTTAGTTTGAGATCCTTCTTCTTTGCTATCATCTGACGACATCCTTCAAATGCTCCAGTTAAGATGTTCTGTCTTAGTTTAACCTTATAGGAACATGATTTGAAATGAGAATTATCTTTCATACATTCTTTCAACACTAGATTAAAATGTTTTCGTGAAAACATTAGAAGAACTTGGAGGTAATGTTAGCCAGTGTTGTAGAAACATTCCCTGCTGCAGGAGAAACCTGCTGTTGTCTGCAATAAGTTGAAAAAAATATTTTGCATATGTCAGTAGGGGCAAGAAGTCGTTGGAAAATATCAGTATATTGGATTTGCATTTGTAGCTTATAACATGCAATCTGGATCTGGAGCAATGCTTTCATGCTGTAAATGCACACTGGATGCCTGGACTGAAATGGGATTAACCCGACCACATCAGCAGATCATCCAGACTGAGACTGGATCTCAGCTCAGTGTAAATGCAGTCCGTGCAGCGTGACCTTTTCCTTGAGAAAAAGCCTGGTAATTAAAACAGTCCATCACTTCCTGCTATTGTAAGCTACTTAGCTGTAGCTAGAAAGTCCTTCTCCTCGAAAAGTGATTTGAAAATGATTGATGCTCTTACATGGCATTTCTGAAGTCCTTACATTCAAGCCAAGAAGAAGACCGTTCTACTGTCTAAGTGAAAGGAGAGGGAGCCATACCTCAAGAAAAACACAGGGACATAAAAACTGCATGTCTAGAATCACCAAATCTGATAAAAGCTTTGATTGAAAAGTTTGGTGGTTTTGCCCCAAAATGAGGTTTAAAAATAAAGTTCTCTGTGATGCTTTATTATATCCATATATGCTACCTGGCTGTTTCCAGTTAACCTTATTAGATGGATAATCTTCCATAAGGTTTTTTTTTTTTGCTGTCATTACTTGCTATTCTTAGCATTACGCAACTTTTCTAGTCTTTTGTTGCCCTTTGCTCAACTTTTTTGAAATTCTCAAATTTAGCCTTGCAAGTAGGAATATTCAAAACAATCCTACACAACTTTCTGAGTTTTTTTACTTAGAGTTTTGCTATCTAGTGAGAAACTCAAGATTATGGACACTGGATGTGGAAATATTCAACTGCATCTCTGCGTAACACGTGTAACAAGGCTTTCAGTTTAGTTGTGCAAGTAAATTAAACCAAAATGCTCACAACTGCAAATGTGCACAAGGCCACAGCCAGCTGACTTCCCCTTAAAGCTCTCCACGTCTCCTGTCTAGGTTCTACTGGGACATTGTGATGCTCCTGCTGATGATGAGTAATCTGGTCATCCTGCCCTGGGGAATCACCTTCTTTGAGGACCAGAACACGATGCCCTGGATCACCTTCAACGTCTTGTCCGACACGCTCTTCCTCATGGACCTGGTGTTCAACTTCCGCACGGGCATCCTGGGAGAGGACAGTCACATCATCCTGGACCCCAAAGAGATCCGCATGCATTACCTGCGCACCTGGTTCATGGTGGACTTCATCTCCTCCATTCCCGTCGACTACATCTTCCTCATCGTCGACCTGGAGTCCCGGCACGAGTCCTCTGACGTTTACCGAACCGCCAGAGCTCTGCGCATCGTCCGCTTCACCAAGATCCTGAGTCTGCTTCGGCTTCTGCGACTGTCTCGTCTCATCCGGTACATTCACCAGTGGGAAGAGGTAAAAGAAGATACAGAACAGTCACGTCAGAAACTCTGACTTCATCCAGTTTAATGTTTATTTCCCCTATATAACTTTCTCCCTGCCAGATATTCCACATGACTTATGACCTGGCCAGTGCAGTGGTGCGTATAGTCAACTTGATTGGCATGATGCTGCTGTTGTGCCACTGGGACGGCTGCTTGACCTTCATGGTGCCGATGCTGCAAGACTTTCCTCCTGACTGCTGGGTATCTAAAAACAACATGGTGGTGAGTACAGGTTCATCAAAACACATAAATGCATATTAAAACCTTATATTTAACCATAATTCTACTGACTGTGGTAACCACAGACTCTAGAGCTCTACTTTTAGTCATATCTCACAGATCCTGTATTCTATTATTTCATTTTAATTTCTTTATGACTTCATATCATTGTTTTTGTTTCAGTTATGACTTTTAAAAAATACGAATGTACTTTCCCCTTGTTTTGCCAATGCAGTTTTAACAGATGTAACTATTTACTGATTTCGTCCTTATCTTGCATCTTAATTCTAAGTATCACACATTCTATTTTACAAGACAGAGCGGCCATGCAGTTAGAGCGTGTCACCTGTCTGAATTTGCCCCTAGAGCTTTGTAATGAACACGTCACACAGCCCAGAAACAGTCTGGAAAATTTGCCCCATACATCTACATCTTTCTACACTTTGTTTTTCGTACAGATCAAACAAAGATGTAAGTGTAACATGTCCTATTTTGAGCTCTAGAGCTGCTAGTTAGTGATGTTTTTGACCTGTGAAGAAGGTCAGGTTAACTGTTTTTCCCTGTTTTCAGTCTTCTTTCCTGAGCTAAGCTAATCAGAGTCTTTTGTGTTCATCTTCTCGTCTGTCTCTTGGTAAGAAAGCAAAAGTGTATCTCCTAAAATCTCTCGTTCCAGGTGAACTGACTGCTTCCCTATAGGGCCATTCCATCTCAAATTGTCACATTGTTGGAACCATTTCTGCTCGACCATCTCTGATTTGCTTAAAATGTTTAGAGCAGAAATTATGGATATTTATAAAGATACCTGTGAAAGGTTAGCTTAAATGTTTAAATACTTGCTGAGATAAAAACTTCTAAAGAATTTCTGGTTGACTCACTTTCAGTATATTTCTTTGCACATTGTAATTTGAGGCTATGTTTGGATGACAAAATCCCTAGAAATATCAAAGATAGATAAAAGCCTGAAGTTTGACCTGTTATTTCTCATCGTGCCATTGATTTAGAGTCTGCATTATTGGACAAGGCAAGACTGCATCAAGTAATCTCTGATCACGGGTGAGTTGATGAAAGATGAAGCTGTCATGAAAAGTTCCATCTTTGAGCACACATTAACAAAAAGGTTAAGTCAATTTTGAAACTCCAGAACTGTTCCGCTTGGATCGACCCATCTAGCAATACTTTGTTTTTGTGTTACAAGTCCCACCTGCTCAATTAGTTACTTTTTCCCGGCATTTTTTCTGTGACCAAGTATTTCACATTAAATGGCATTTTATATGTTTTATTTTGTATTACTGTGACATGCAACTACATATGGTTCAAAAAATATCACTAGTTGACTTGTGCATTATCATGTTTTTGTTCATGTGTGCTCAAAGATGAGCACACATGAACAAAATGTGTGCTCATCTTTGACAGTTTCATTTTTTTCACATTTCAACTCACCTATAATCAGGGACTATTGATTCGATCTACATGTCCAGTATTACAGGTGGTGAATCAGTGACATGAGAATGTTTCAGGCTTTTATTGTTAATAGTTTCTGAGATATTGTCATTCAAACATAGCTTCAAGTTTCAACGTGTGACAAAACAAGCTGAAAGTGGCCAATTAAAAAAAAAAAGAACCTAGGAAAGTACTATCTGAAATATCCATACTTTATGATAAAAGTTTCCAGCAAACGAGAGATGGTTGAGCAGAAGGCCCCTGAAGATCTGAAATGGAATAGCCCTCTAGTTAATATCACAGTTACCCAGCAAATACAATCCAGAAAACAACAGAAATATCCAAAATTCTGAAAATAAACCTCTGTGACATTCACTTAGTCAGTCCAGCTTTGATTATTTACTCTCCACATGACCACTTTGCTATGTCCTGACTCCTCTCCCCTCATTTTTCCTCTTCAGAACTCCACATGGCACATCCAGTACTCCTACGCTCTGTTCATGGCCATGAGTCACATGTTGTGTATTGGATATGGCGCCAACCCCCCGGAGGGCATGACTGACGTGTGGCTCACCATGATCAGTATGGTTGTCGGGGCCACCTGCTATGCTATGTTCCTCGGCCATGCCACTAATCTGGTGCAGTCCCTGGATGCATCACATCGCCAGTACCAAGAGAAGGTATCATCTCTGCCCAGACCTGAAAAGTTTCTAAATCCCTTTGACCTGCAGCGTCTGTGTTTCATGGGCAATATGTCCCAGGAGTCTCACGTGGACGCTAATGTGATTCTGGCTTTGAGGTTTAATATCACGGCCATGTTTCATATGATAGGCTTGCTTACTTGTCCGTAATTTATTTCGTGGCAATTGTGCCAAATGCCTAGAGAATATGTGTATTATCTAATGGATTTTGCGGCCTTTACTGTGACCCATTCCTGGGGATTTTTACAAGATAAAGCAGAGCGGATGATGAACAAATGGTGAAGCCTGTGTTTTGGATCATTGTTCGCTAATGCCCATTACAAATGAGTTTGTAATCCACTTAAAATGGGAGAAAAAGCACGTAAAACAAAAAGAATTAAGTGCATGATTATAGGGGTTGGGAATAATTCAGCAAACACATGGTTCAAAAATGTGACTAATTGTAGCTGTGTCCCCGTGAAGGTCAAATCAACGTGTGTTTTCGACAAATGTTTCAGTACAAGCAGGTGGAGCAGTACATGTCATTCCATAAACTACCGGCAGACGTGAGACAGAGGATCCACGATTATTACGAGCAGCGATTCCAAGGCAAGATGTTCGATGAGGACAGCATCCTCGGAGAGCTCAGTGATCCGCTCAAGGAGGTGTGTTATTCATCAAACCGTTGACTTGATCTTCTCTTTCTTGATTTCTCTCCTCAGTTCTCTGTTTTACTCACATGTTCCCTAACAAATGGACATGGATAATGAAGCTGAAATTAACAATCCATTGATCCATTAGCTACTGTATAGTGGATTTATCCTGTAGAGGGTAGTGGGATGCTGGAGCCTGTCCCAGCTGACATAAGGCGACCCTAGAGAGGCTGCCAGTAATCTGAAATTAATTATTTTCTTTACCAATTAATCTGAAATTTCAGAAAATAATGGAAGATCCAAGATAATGTGTTGACGTGTTGATTTGTCCATCTGACAATTCAAAGGCTAATTCAGTTTGTAATGAAATAAAACCAACAAAAGCAGCAAATGCCCAACTGGAGAAGCTCGAAGGTTTATAGTTTGTATTACATTTTTTGGTGTGGCATTGATTCAAATCATTACCAAAACTGATCGCTATTTCCCATTTTATCGACAAATTGAGTAACTGACTGATTGTTTCAGAGATTTTTTCCCCCTCTAATGTTAATCTATGGATTTTTTTTTAGCCTTTATTTTATAGGACAGCAATCAGAGACAGGAAAGTTGGACTCACATGCAGCAAATGACGTGGTCACCTGGGAATCGAAACAGAGATCCGGTGCTGATGGCACATGGGCCTATAATAATATATAATACAGAGAGATTACAATACTGGCACAATATGGAAAAATGCATGCAAAATGACATGCAGCAATGTTTGTTCCACTGCTGTGCATTACATCTGATCCTGAGAGACACAAGCAACTTAGTATTCTATAATCAAACAATCAGCCCAGGATTTTTTAGTGTTTTGTCTTTAATCTGAGAAAGTTGGCTATCACAATTTTCTAAAGCCAAATTGGACGTCTTCAAATGTCTTGTTTGAATCTGAAAAGATTAATCATAGATAATATATTAATCTGTACCTGTTGTGATAATTGCTTTAAGGTTTAATTCTTTATTATTGTCACACAAAAATGCTCCACATTCTAACTTTTCAGCTTCTTAAATGTGAGGAATTGCTGGTTATCTTAGTAATTTATGGTATATACTTTTGGACTGTTGTCAATGACACAGAAAGATATAGAAATAATTCCAGGTGTTATTTTCAACACTGGAAAGCTGTAATTGTCTTTCTCTGACCACTTTTTGATGTTTCTTAGACTGAATGATTAATTGACAGACTAATTATCAGATTAAATGGCAATAAAAACAGTCATTAGTTAGGGTCCTCATATTTTTTTTAGTCAAAACAACAAATCCAAACCTAATAATATTCAATTTACTATAACATAAGACAAATAAAACCAGAACTGAGAAGCTGGTCACATAGTAAACTTCAACATTTTGGCTTGAATTTTTGCAATTAATGTTCTGTTTGACAGATGTATTAACTCTACAAAACTTTTTAAATATGTGACTCAACAATTTTAATGTAAAATTTGCTCTGAATCATTAATATGGACAACAGACTATAATAAAATGACAGCATGGTGTGTTCATTTAACCGCAGTTTAGTTAAATGTACATGCACAAATCCCTACCAGTCTATGTTGAATAGTAAATTGTATCTATATCCAGGGTCAAGACAGAACTATTTTAGCATCACTTTGACTATTTCTGAATGTCTTCTATCCTTGTCTTCCTCCCCACCGTGCAGGAGATTGTCAGCTATAACTGCAGAGGGCTGGTAGCCAACATGCCGCTGTTCGCCAACACTGATCCTCATTTTGTGACGGTGATTCTGACCAAACTGCGTTTTGAAGTTTTCCAACCCGCAGACTTGATTATACGAGAAGGAACGCTGGGTCGGAAAATGTACTTCATCCAGCACGGCACCGTCACTGTGATCCCCCGTGGCAGTAAGGAGATTAGGCTCAGTGACGGAGCGTATTTTGGAGGTAAATCATTCGCCACTGACCTCAACCTTCACATTGTTCTATTTCAAATCTGTAAGAGCCTCTGCGATTCAGTTTCCTTTTTGTTGTTGCCTTCCTGTTATTAAAGCTCTGACTGACCCCCTTTTAGCTTCACTGCAGTTCAGATAATTAAACCTTATCTGGGTATCGTTGATATTCAGACTGCATGTCAGGCTTTCTTATTCTCATTCTTTCTCTTTCATCATATTTTAATTTCTTGTTTGTTCAAACAGCTGTTCGAAGTCCAAATATCTTCAGTTCAGCTTGGAAGAAAATGCCTCATACACATGTTTATGACGCTGGAACCAGTTTATTTTAGCATTATTGCTTTGAAAATTATTACTATATAATTAATAAATAGTTACACTCATAGTTTGTATAGTCTTGCAAAGTCTTTCTATAGGCCCCTGGTATTTAATCTATTTTCATTAGACTTAGGGTTGTAAGTTATCACTATTGTTGGTATCAGCTAATCCTGCTAATTATTTTCTAATCTGTTGATAATCACTTCAGCTTCATAAGAAAATTCTGTCTTTAATGGTGGATGAGTGCAAGTTATTCCTAAGAGCTTCAGTAGAAGGCAACTAAACTTTTCTTTTTGATTCTTGAAGGCTCTTCTTTAGTTCTAACTGACTGATTAGAGGTCCTGGTATTGATTTTCAGCGCCGATCACAGACTCATGGCCAGTTAACAGCCCAAGACTCACATGATTTGAGGTGTTAATGGTTGTGAAACTGTCCTTGGAAGGATCTCAAGACTGTATTATAAGTACCTGATAAGTGAGAACCTTTTTGTTTAGAGGTGGCTGTTCCAGTTTAACACAGGCTTCCTGCATTCTTTTCCAAAAAATCTGTCTTCCCTGTCTATTATGTGAAATTTACAGGAGTATCCCTGTTTCTTCAGATGCAAGTGGACTGCTGAGTCATGTGTGAAGAGTTGGTTTGCCGATGCACTTGCGGAACAGTTGTTTAGTCTCCCCTATATACACCGATCAGGCATAACATTATGACCACCTGCCTAATATTGTGTATGTCCCCTTTATGTGCTCAAAAATGCTCTGAACCACTGGGCATGGACAACAGGACCTCTCAGGGTGTCCTATGGGGTCTGGAACCAGGATGTTGGCACTGGATCCTTTGGGTACTCTGGCTTGTGCAGTGGAGCCTCTGTCAATCAAACTTGTTCCACTGCATCCTGTTGATGCTTGATCACAATGGGGTGTAGGAAGTTTGGAGGTCAAATCAACATGTTGGGCCATTGTCATGTTCCTCAACATGTTCCTGATTGTTTGATGATTTTTCCATGTGGTGGGGTGCATTTTCCTGTAGGGGGTAGGCCAGTGACATTTGGGATTTCCATTTGCATGAGGGAGTGTGCTTGTTGTAGGACAATGTTTATTTGGGTGTCTAAGTCTCATCAACATGGATACCAGAATCCAAGGTTTTCCAGCAGAACACCACATAGTACCAATATGATCAATGTTATTCACTTCACCTGTCAGTGGCCATAAGGTTGTAGCTGATCGGTGTATGATCCCTATAGTATCTTTTTTTTGGCTTGTAATCAGTGTTAATCTGTTAATGCAGCCATAGAGATTTCGCTTTTGGGACATATGCTTGTTTCTTTCTCATGTCCAAAGGTTGTTGGTTGCCCCGTGGTCTCATGGTGACGCCACCCAAGTAAAAAAGAGCTCCCCTTAATACACAGCTTCTCATTTTTACACTTAGTTTGTTGCAAATCTGAAAATAAAAAGAGATAAAATGCTGGTATTTTGTTGGGACAGAACCAAACAAGCTGTTTCCGGCTGTTTTCAGTCTTATGCTAAGCTAAGCTAACCAAGTACTTCATGTTTACTGTTCGGACACAAGAATTGTATCAACCAAATGGCAAAGTAACTCCTTTTTCACAACATCAAATCATTGCTGTAATGATTAAACTAACGTCTTTTCCTTGGTTCAGAGATCTGCCTGCTAACTCAGGGGCGACGCACAGCTACCGTAAAGGCCGACACCTACTGTCGTCTCTACTCCCTGAGTGTGGACAGTTTCAATGAGGTCCTGGAGGAGCATCCTCTGATGAGGAGGGCCTTTGAGAGCGTAGCTGTGGACCGACTGGACCGAGTCTCACGCAGACCCAGTTATCAACCTACCACAACCGAGTGACCCCCTCAGAGCCAGCAGAGAGACACGCCAGGCAGGAATGTGTAGCCTGTTCTAAAATGTAAATTTTACTGACCTTAGTGCGCAGTAATGGACAACCTGTTGGAGACCCTCAGTTTAATTTATTAATGCATTATTGCTGCACTTTGTTGCAAACCTTCAGTTAATTTCATTTTATTACTTGAATCTTAATAAGCAATATGATCATGTTTGTGTTAGATCTTTGTACACTGTCCATGTTAGATCCTCTGTATTCTTTATAAACTGAATGGACATCAGTGACAGCAATTTGTTCTCGTTCCCTGATCAGCTTACATTTGAGTTACACGTGCTTTCTTACCGACAGATATCCCGCTATACTGTATATAGTGCTTTAAGATTACTTTTCAGTGGCCTGCTTGCTTTCTGGAACAGCAGTGAAGCTTGATGATCCATCTGATCATTCAGAAAGGATACTGAAAGCATACAGGAGCACCAGCTGGCGATACAGCCAACAGATTTCTGTAGCTTTGATTTCAATGATCCCTCAGATGTGTAGGTTGTATGAAGTGAGGGTTTAATACTGGTGTTCCCTGAAGATAAGCTGCACTGATGTAATAGCTTCAACTGTACAGAGACAGGGAGTGCACAGTTATACGTCACTGCTTAAATCAGCCACGTTCTCATACTTTGGAGTTGTTTATTTAATAAAGAAAACTCAAAATGTGCAGAGACTGTGGGAAAATCTAACCTATGCACTGCTATAAATTAGCATTCAGTATTATCTGGTGTCATTTTTAACACGTAACAATTACAGTTACTTGTTTTCTTTTAAAATGCTAGCAATTTATCTGTAATCGTACTTTTATGTTTTGAAAAAATAGACTTTATGAAAATAAACATCATCAGTAGGTTAATTAGTAGATACAGGTCTCCTACTCCTATAACATTATGTATGTACATTTTCCACAGCAGACATGTCAAATCTGGAAAGACACAAGTGTCTCAAATGGTGTTAATAAGGTGGTTTCTGTTCCATTTAAGCATCTGAATGAGCCATGAAAGTCAACAATAATAATAAATTAATGTGAATTACACAAGTGCTTTTCCAGCTATGACATGCAGTGAAGTATGTGCTATTTATTATCATTCTTACTTCCGGATCTGACAAATGTGAATACACCAAACATTAATAGCCTAATATTCCTCAGATACTGTTTTAAATTTAGATGTATACAGTCTACTAGTCTCAGGTAAATTTCATTCATTGTGTTTCTTAAAGGTACAGTTTTATGCCCTGAAAAATTCCATTCTTTGTCAGAGAGCCACACACGGCTCACACACGGCATAAGATCACAATAGTGATCTTATGAATGTGTTAAGTTTTGTTCTTTAGACTATCTGGTGAATGATTGTCACACTGATGATGTCATGTAAATGTAAATATTTCTACCCTTGAAGCATAAATATAAAATGTGTATTTTTTCCTATGCAGTTGCTTTTGAAGGGTTTTTTTTTGTAACTGTGTTATGAACAAAGTCAAACACTCAACTTTGATGAAAGACACACTCAGATCTGGTACTCAAGTAAATGCTGTATTTCCACAATGTGAAAAAATACTAATAAAATTCCCTATTTATAATAATATTGTCAAAAAATATGTGCTACAATATGACAATGTCACTTATAATATATTATATTATATTATATTATATTATATTATATTATATTATATTATATTATATTATATTATATACATGTTAGCAATCTTTAACTATTCTGATATTGGTAATTTAAAAAGTTGGTAAATAATTTAATAGTTGACAACTAATCTAATAAGTTGAAATCAGAGAATTTATACTTTTTTATTTATTTTTTTTAATACTTTTTCCTTGAAAAAATTACTCAAGAAGTTAGTTGAATAGTTAAAATTACATATTACATACACATTACATATAATATTATACACATGTCAGAAATCTTTAACTATCTTAACATAGTTGCTGATTATTTTAATACTTGACAACTATTTCAATGAGAAGTTGGATTCAGAATTTAGACTTTTATCTTGAAAAATTTAGTCAAGAAAACACTGAAGCTCTATATTATATTATATTATATTATATTATATTATATTATATTATATTATATTATATTATATTATAGGAAGTTGGAATAGAATTTAGACTATTAAAAATGACTCAAAATTACTGAAAGAGCTGAATTAATTGATTTGTCATTGCAGCTCTATATTAAATTATATTATCAATGTTGAACTACTCTAATGTTGTGTAAGGAGAATACATAACAGAGCTTCTTTTCTTATCACAGGGATTTTAAGGTGACTATATAAAGTCCTACTTTTGTTAAGGAATAATCTGCATGGCTGTCAAATTGAGCTAAAGATGCAATAATTCTCTCTGAGCTTGAAAATAAATTAAACACAGACACAGAGACGTTTCGTAAGGTGTGCAGTTATGAAAGGGTTTCTGTGGGTCAGTATAAATCAGCTGCAGCTCCGCAGCACCAGCGGTGTGTCGGTGACTGTATCCGGGCCGAGAGCTCCGCTTCCTGTGTAACTACATTTCATAAACTCAGGACGCAGAGAGAAGGTAAAGAGCACCGACTGTCTGCTGACTTACATCCACACTTTTGTCTTGTATTTGCTTTTAACGTCACTTCTGACACTAACCAGCTAATTCACAAGCCTTGAGTGTGACTCTGACATGCTGCGAAGTGAATCCGCTGTTTTTATTTTGACATTACAAGGTTAACCGCTAGCTACGTTAGCTTCGGCTAGCAGTAGCTGCAGGAGCATGGAGGTCAATGTGTGCTCCAGTTATCATCACTCACAAGAGAGGCAAACCAATTCTGATTTATCTTTTATTATTCATGTATTTACAAGTGTACTGGCCTAAAATATCCCGACAGGAGTGCTGATAAGTGGCGGACTAATAGCATGTTAGCATTCGCCTGCTTCACCTTCGTTAGCTAACCGCTACCGCTGACATAACAACATCACATAAGCGAGCAGCGCTGGATCTGTCGAAATTATTCCACTTTTGGAAATATTTACTTCAGATTTCTGTTATTGGTTGCCACAAAAAATTACTATTAGTATTAGTTACATGTTTTTGGTTGTGATAAAGTGTAAACGTGTCAGTAGGTTTTGCCTCAATGCTATTGTTTTGGTCCTCTCGGTGTTTGGCATTTATGTTATAAATCACAGGCTGAGGCTGACTGTTAAGCCAGTGATTTATATTTTTAGTAGTTTTCAGTTGATATGGCCACTAAAACACAGTACAGTAATCTGAAGGTTGTCAATAAGTTGTTTATTAACTTGTTGATATTATTGGGAGAAGTGGGAAATCAATTTAAACCATTTAGAATTAAATACATCAATATGAAGGCACGTATTTGGGCATCATCAACATTTTAACACTCGTGCCAGTCACATGCCACAGTTTTAGTATTAATATAAATGACCAAGTTCTGTGCAGTATTTGAGAAGTATGAACATGTTGTTTCTACTAAACCCGTTTTCTTTTAATTTAATGCCTTAATTTAATTTCTCCCGTGTTAAATGTCATCATAACACAAGCAGCTGTGGAAGAGCTTTGTTTGAATAAAGTCATAGTCTAAACATAGCATACGTTTTACTTGAATCACCGATAAACAAATGTTTAAACACAGCAGAAAGTAAAAAAAGATTTTCACCTCTCAGTTTGATGGGAGATTTCAATATTTAACAGTTTTCCAAGGACACATGATTGGTGCAAAAAACACTGAGATCAGTGCTAGGGCTTTAGCTAGTGGTTATGTTCATTGTTGATGAATAGATTGATTATTTTTTGATTAAAATTATCTCTTTTTTTTGGTCTACTAAATGTCAGAAAGTGGTGAAAAATCCCAAAGCTCAAGATGAAATCCTCAAATGTCTCCTTTTTGTTTTCAACCCAAAGATATTTTATTTACTGTCATAATAAAGAATGTGTAAAATAGTCAAAGTTAAAATACTGGAGTCAGAGAACTGAGATTTGTTTTTTTCTTAAAAATGAATCAAACCGAATAATTTACTGTCAAATTTGGAAAATAATTTAATAAGTGACAACTATTTAATTAAACTTTGCAGTCCCCTTCAGTACCCTCTTACAGAAATCAGTTTTAGTAATTGCTATATATTTTTAATGTAGATGATGTGTGATATTTGAAATAATCACACAGTATAATCAGTGGCTTTGTTGAGGTGTGCAGCTGCAGTCTTTTCTGCTTTAGCTTTGTTTGAAACTGTAATTACTTAGATATTGTCCTAAACTCAAATAATCTAAACATTTTATGTGATGGTTTCTCCTCCAGGCAGGAAGATGCTGTCCTTGACTCGAGCAGTGGTGAGCGGGGTGGCTCGTGCCCCAGCTGCTGTCAGTCAAGGTGGTGTGACCGCTCTCACCCGATTCAACAGCACAGCGCAGGTACCTGGCCTGTATTTTGTTCAAACTACTATAAAACTGTTTGAATGCCAAGCAAAGTAGGATTTACATTTTGTCTTATTTTTCCAGAGTCCTCCTAAGAAGACAACATTTGGACCGCTGGCAGATGAGGACAGAATTTTCACAAACCTTTATGGCCGTCATGACTGGAGGTAACACCACTGATGTTATTCTTGTGCAGTCTCTCTTAAACATAATAATGCAGAGAGGAAGGGGAAAACAAAAAAGAAAGGAACACAGTCCTTACCTTATATTTGTGCTTCAGGCTGAAGGGGGCGCTGAAGCGTGGCGACTGGTACAAAACAAAGGAGATCCTTTTGAAGGGAGTCGACTGGATTCTCAATGAGATCAAGGTTTCTGGTCTGCGTGGGAGAGGTGGAGCCGGTTTCCCTACAGGAATGAAATGGAGCTTCATGAACAAACCCAGCGATGGCCGGTCAGTGAGGAGACAGACAGACACACTCGCATCTACCACAAAGTCACAAAACTGTTACAGGGTCTTCCTTAATTTGCCCTTAAGTATCCGCACGATGTTCTCAAAATGATTTTAAATGCTTTGAATGGTTATCTGAAAGCTCTTCATAGAAACTGGGAGGTGACAAACGTGAGAGTTATGAGTGAATTAATTCACAATTGTTCATTAAAACGTAACCATGTCTTCCAATTTCAGTAAATTTTAACCAACCTAATGTTTACATCAGTCTTTTTCAAATACATCATATTTATTATTTGCCAATTCCAACCTCGTCAGTCATAAATAAGAATCTGTTAAAAGTTAACCAGCTTTATGTTAATTTACAGTCTCTCGCAGTCATTATTTCTTAAAGCCAGACAGGGCAGAAATTCATTAAAATCAAGACAAGCCACCACACAAGTGAAGTGTCTGTTGACTAACACTGGATTGGGTAGTTCGGCAGGATGACAGTTTTTTTGCTTTTCTGTAGCCAAACATCAATTTTATTCGATGATCTCATCCACAACTGTGACTGCTCTGAGGAAAGAGATGACATTTTCTATATTGTTTAATGTACCTCTAATTCCTCATTTTAGGCCCAAGTATCTGGTGGTGAACGCAGACGAGGGAGAACCAGGCACCTGTAAGGACAGAGAGATCATGAGGAACGACCCACACAAGCTGGTGGAGGGCTGCCTGGTGGCTGGGAAGGCCATGGGGGCTCGTGCTGCTTACATCTACATCAGAGGAGAGTTCTACAATGAGTCCTCCAACCTGCAGGTGGAAATATTTTAAGTTACTGTATATTTCTCAAAGGTTTTTAGTTTGTTGAAGGAGGAAGTGAAAGATAACACCCTGTACTATACTATACCATACTTCAGTGTACACATTTCTGAATACACTATATACAGGTTTAGGTGAACTGTGACAGACAGTCTGATTAGATTTTTCTGCATATAAATGAGGAGCACAGATTTTTGTTTGTAATCATTTGTAGTAAATATATGTACACAACAGAATATGCACACAACCCACCAACAGGTGTTCAACAGCAACAAAAAAATAAAAGAGAAAAGAAAAAAATCTAATATGTCTCTGAGAGGTCTTAAAATTGATTGGAATACGGTAGACATTACTTAATTTTATCCAGTTACATTAACTTCAGTCTCATCATTTTTTTAAGGAAAAGTTTGCATTAGGGGCAGTGGTAGTGCAACGGGTTGAGCACTGGGCTGTCGATCAGAAGGTCGGTGGATCAAGCCCCCTCTGCGGCCACTGTTGGTACCCTCAGCATGGCCCTTAACCCTTCCTGCACACTTCCTGGAGCAGGAAGGGTGCAGGAAGGGGAAAAATAAAGTTTCTAAAAAAAATAATCATGCTGTAAAAGATCAACAAAATGAAATCAGTATTGAAACACACATGCAAACTGTGCAGCAGAAGTCAGAATTTGTCAGGGCACACCCAACTAGTGTGTCTGATTTTCTTGCGTTTTATAGCCAGTATAAAATAAGCTGTAATTTTTACTCTTCCAACACACCTGGTTCAACGATCAGCTCATCATCAAGCTCTTCAGAAGCCTGATAATGATCCTGATCATTTAAATCAAGTGTGTTGGAAGAGGGAAACATCTGGAACATGCAGGATAGTGGCCGTTGAGGACCGGAGTTTGACACCCCTGTTCTAGAGCTACTTCTCAAATGACATAACATTGACCTCACTCCAAACAAAAGTGCCATTTAAATAAGTTGTAAACATATAGGGTTTTGTTAATCAAAATATTGCTCTTTCCATATTCCTCTGTGCCTTATATACTTAAAAATGACATGCAACCACCACATTACATGATTTGTTCCAGTATTTAACCTCAACCCTTATTTTATTCTGATTGGTATATCCTTGTGCTATTAATATTTCTTTATAGCTCTAAAGAATAGTAAATTCAAATGACTGATGAATGTGTGTCATTAAATACATACTCAAAATAGATAAATTATCTACCTATTATATCTATTATATATATTAACCAGAGCTCAGAGCTTGTGAATCTATATCTAAATAGGTAGACCTTGTAGCTTTCTCCTTTCTGAAGTTCTTTTTTTATGCTGAAATCCACATACATTCAGTGTATTGTGCTTAATACAACAATTAGCCTAAGTTAGGATCACACTAGACGACATAGTAAGCATTGTTTTTTTTTTGTTGGTTCTTAGGTGGCCATTAATGAGGCCTATGCGGCTGGACTGATTGGAAAGAACGCCTGTGGCTCTGGTTATGATTTTGATGTGTTTGTGATGCGTGGTGCTGGAGCGTACATCTGTGGAGAGGAGACTGCTCTTATTGAGTCCCTGGAGGGAAAGCAGGGAAAGCCCCGCCTGAAGCCCCCATTTCCTGCTGATGTGGGTGAGTTCCAGCGCCAAGAAGGGGTTTACAACATCAGGATAAAATAAAAAAACATGTATGCAAATGTGTATCCATTTCTATGTCAGCCCTGTTTTCCTCAACATAACAGTGATTGTGATGGAAACACACTGCTGAATACGAAATAAAGCAATTCTCCGATGTCATCCTAACCCCCTCTGCTGTTTTAAAGGCGTGTTTGGTTGCCCGACAACTGTTGCCAATGTGGAGACGGTATCCGTGGCACCCACCATCTGTCGCCGTGGAGGCTCGTGGTTTCTGGGCTTTGGCAGAGAGAGGAACTCTGGCACAAAGCTCTTCAACATCTCTGGGCATGTCAACCACCCCTGCACCGTAGAAGAGGAGATGTCTATCCCTCTGAAGGACCTCATCGAGAGACACGCAGGTTCATATTACACTAAATATGCATCACATCCTCTTGTGTATCACACAGAGGATATAAGGAGATGGTTGTGATGGGTTTTATTTCATGAGTTATAAGATTTTGTCAAAAAAAATAAATAAATTGTGAATTAATAAATCCCTCTTGCAAATAATGGAGTGAAACTGTGGGAAAGGGAAGAAGCTGAATGCATCTGTCAGTGTTTTCCTGCACCATGGGGCTCATGGACTGAAAAGATTAAGACAGCTTAACATAAGCACAGCCTAAACACAGTTTTTTTTTCTTCCTTGTTCTAAACTTAATTGAAACGAACATCTGTTTGGTAGGTGGAGTGCGCGGCGGTTGGGATAACCTGCTGGCTGTAATCCCTGGAGGCTCTTCAACACCCCTCATTCCCAAGAAAGTGTGTGAAGAGGTGCTTATGGACTTTGATGGCCTCATTCAAGCTCAGACCGGCCTGGGCACAGCTGCTCTAATTGTCATGGACAAATCTGTAAGTTTGTCACCTCTGCAGCATATTTCATCATGCGAAAAGTAATCGGCAACCATCTTGATGAATGGGTTGTTTTTGCAGACTGACATTATCAGAGCCATCGCCCGCCTGATTGAGTTCTACAAGCATGAGAGTTGTGGCCAGTGTACACCATGCAGGGAAGGTAAGTGCAGCTTCAGTAGCATTTAGTGCATTTACAGTGCCAGCCTCGATAAATCAACATCAGGTCTCATAAAGGATTGTCTTAAAACTAACAAACGTCACAAATATGACTTTTTTTTCTCCCTTTGCTTCTACAGGAGTGGACTGGATGAATAATATGATGTGGCGTTTTGTGCGCGGTGATGCACGACCAGCTGAGATCGACATGATTTGGGAGATCAGTAAGCAGATTGAGGGACACACTATCTGTGCTCTGGGCGATGGTGCAGCGTGGCCTGTGCAGGTAATTACATGTTCTATCATGATTTTGCATACTCGAAACTGAAACCAATAACACTCTAAGATGTCAGTTTATTAGGTTCACTTACTCTTAAGCTAATGGTTGATTGGGGCACTGCTGAAATGCAACCTCACAAGCCATAGCCACAAAAAACATATTAAAATTAATTTTTCTTTTAATATTATCTAATGCAAGACAACTAAATATATGAAGAAAAAATGTAAATATTTTGACCCTGTCTAAACTAATCTCTAAGACTAAACATATGACTGACATATTTATATGTAGCCTATCTTTTTTTATTTTCCCATCCTGATCTAAAAGTGAAGTACACTCGTATAAATAAACTGTCTTTTAAATTTTAATCTCTATTTCCTGTAGTTCTCCTCCAGTAATTACACTTTGTATATTTTTGTGACTATGTACTGTCATATTGTGTATTTTACAGACTTACCTATTTTTTCTGCAGTACTTCAAACAGGATAACTAATGTATTTTCTCTGTTTTCTCAGGGTTTGATCAGGCACTTTAGGCCCGTGATGGAAAGCCGAATTGCTGAACATGAGCAGAAGAAGCAGGCCAGGGCTTAAATGGCTCCCTCAGCTCCTTGAACTCAATTTCCTGCCTCATATGCTCTTAACCCTGTCCTTGTGTCATTCACATATTATTTAAAGAAAAAAATGTGCCGTCTAATCACCTCATCATCAACTTTTGCATTGATGTGTTTGCCTTGTAGGGGGGAAAGGTACCAATAAAATTCTATTAACCTTAAATTAGCTTTTGTCTCCTTGGTTTGACTTTTTCACATTTCATTTGTGGTCTTTTTTTTTATTGTGTTTAATGTGTATAAAAAGGTAGAAACAATCCTAAATATCTGATTCTGTTGATATTTGTCCAGATGGGTAGTTTGAGCTTTATTCTCCCAAGATTGGTGCACTTCAGAGCTAAGATGGCACTATTCATGTTTGTTTATTTCAGGAACACATAGTTCATTTGCAAAGTATTCAAAACAGTCAAGTGTTAAGGCTTTAAAATTCATAAAAACGAGTAAAATAGAACTTTAAAAATATGCCATTAGCATACATAGCTGACATAGCTTGTGTCCTCTCAGCTAATAGATTTACTAATTATAAAGGAAAATTGTGGTATTACAGTAACAACTTAGCATGAATCACAAAAAAACAAATGTGGTAGGCAAATAATGCAATAGACAGAATGAAAGGGGGTAGAGAGGAGAGAGTCATGCAGCAAAGGGTCGTGGGCCCAGCTCAAACTCACAACCGCTGCTGGTGACTTTTCGGTGAAACTAATAGAAGTGACAGTTGCACAGAAAGTCTAAGCATAATAAAAATCCATTAAATGGTGTGATGTGTGTGTAGATTTCTACTGTGGGGACTTCACTAATGAAGTCCTGAGGTGTCATTTTTCTCCGTCCAGGGGTAGGTAGTTATCACTCCTTTCTGTGGTATCAATGCCACTTTATGTGAGTGGGTGAATTTAAGAATAAGAGGCAACGTGTGTAGCACGTCTTTTCAGTTTTAAATTAGGATTTTGTTGTAAAATTTGATTTTTTTAAAATGCTTTTTCCTGTCTTTTGTTTTTATTTTTTATTTAAAACACTTAAATCATTAGGCGATTTTTTTGTTCTCATAATCACAATTTTGAGATTTTTTCCCCCACAAAAACCAATATATATACATATATATATATAAACACTGACGTGATTTTATGATGTGTGAATAGTCTATTATAAAGCGTGGTTTCCCCTTTAAAAACCAACGTTACTTAAGAGATCATTTGTCCTGATGGAGAGTTCAGCTGATTCAAATCCTGTCTGTAAACAATGTAGTGGTACTTTCCAGGCCAAGGTGCCGTTTCGTAATCTCGCGATAATTTCGCTGCCCTGTCACGTGACGTGGGCAGGCTCTTCTTCGCGGCTTCATTTCGGTGGACGCGTCGGTCGAACGGTAAGAAAGCATTTTTGAATTGTTTACAGTGGCTCAAGTCAAATTAATTATTATTGCTTGCAGTAATGCATCTTGGAAAAAAAACAGAAAGAACAGTATTATACACAGAAAGAAACACAAATTAGAATCTGAATAGAATATTTGCGTACAATTGTGTCTCTTTTAATTGCAGCTGTGCATGTCGACTAGTGTCCGCTGCCTCCATCCTTCTGTCCAGTAGTTAGCGCAGGCCTCACGTTTGCTGTTTGTTTTATTTATTACATTATTAGTACAAGAAGCCCTCTTCACCAGTCGTTAATTATTTACCTGAAACACTCACACTGTTTTTACGCATAGTGTGTTACTGTCACTGCAGTTCTGTCCTATTAACGGTTTAGTTTTGCCGGCTAATTTAATATTTAGTCTTAATATTCAGTGTGTTTTCTCTCATGTTGCAGCTTCATGTGGCTGTGCGGTGTGTGAATGCATCAGCATGGAAATGTTGAAGATAGAGCAAGTCATTGTTGGAAGTGAGAGGAGATCCAGCTCAGCAGAGATCAAGTCTGAGCCCGTGGTCCCCTCTGTGCAGTCCTGTAAGCTAACATTTAAATATCTATAGTAAATGCGTGATGTGACACTGTAAACCTGATATAACTGACAAAGTCCCATTTCATAGGACAAAACTGCTTTATCAGTGTATTAATACTTTTTAAAATCATCTGACAACTTTTCATCTCATTGGGATACAGATCAGCATGAGAGTCTGCAGTGTTTTCAGTGCTTCATCACCTTCTCTAACTCCAAAGCCAAGGAGAGACACATGAGGAAGAGTCATCGGGACCAGTACAAACAGCAGCTGCAGCAGGTCGGGAGAAGCCAACTCAGGGGAAAAATGTCAAGATTTTAAGTAAACAAACTCAGCAGTTTGTGTGTAATAAGTATGACTATTATTGTAATGCTCGCTATTATTGGGGCTGTAACTAAAGGTTGTTTGTTGATTTATAGTAATGTTTATAAAATATGAGTAAACATCCTCATTAAAACCAAGTGCAAGACACAATTACACTTTCAGAAGAGAAAACTATTACTGAAACAAAAAGCAGCAAATCATCACATTAGAGTGAGACTCTGTATATAATCTTTTGCACATAATGTGATTTTGGGTGAAAATGTAGATGTAGTTTGGTTAAGTTGATTCACTCTGACAGAGTGAATGAAGGCTTAGAGTTATAATATTTAACCGGTTTTCTTCTCATTTATTTGCAGACTAATACAGTCTTCACCTGCTACAAATGTGACAAGTGCTTCTCCTCCTCTGAGGAGCTTAGCCAGCATCAGCCCACCCACAGCACAGAGGAGAAGCCCTTCTGCTGCCCTTACTGCTGGAAAAGCTTCTTCACCTTCACAGAGGTGAGGATGTGGCAGCCTTTTGGAAGCCTGTCTTATTTTGTTGTGGATGTAAAGTATTGTTTGTTTACTTTTTGTGATGGCTATTTTAATATCTTGCAGCTGAACAAACACAGACGACATGAATGCATAGAACGACGGTGCCCATGCAGGGACTGTGGCGCTTTGTTTCCCAGTCCCTCACGACTTCGCAACCATCGCATCGCAGTGCACCCCCAGTGCCCCGTGGTGGCTGATGACATCAACACCTTCCAGTGCTGCAAATGTGGTCATGGTTTCCAGACAGAAGAAGAGCTCCTGCAGCACCAGGAGAAATTTGCAAGTGAACTAAACTGTGACGTTAAGCCACAGGGCAAAAAACGGGGCCGTAAACCCAAAAATGCAGCTCAAGGGGGGGTGGTTGAGAGCAAGAAGGTTAAACAAGAAGAGGACGCAGAGGGATCTGAAGAATACAATGACTCTCCTACAGAGGGTTGCTCCTCTGCTGAGCTCAAAATTCCCTGTCCTGAAGCAGGTTGTGATCTCATATTCCCATCTGTTGCAGCCCTGAGGGTGCACAAGAAGGGGAAACATGGACCTCCCACCCACAAGGCTGACACATTCACACAGAGTGATGAGAGTGATGCTCAACCCGAGCAGCTCAAAGCTCACGTGGCCAGAGCTCAGAACTCTGGATACACCTGTCCAACCTGTGAAAAGAGCTTTGCCAGAGAGAGTGCCCTGAAGGCCCATCAGAACACCCACACTGAGGGAGAGGATGAAGCAGAAAAGAGATAATATATGGGAAAAAGACTGCAACCTCGTCCTACATCATTCACCTAAATGATTGTTAGATTGTCGGTGAGAGTTTGGTGATGGTTATGCAACACTGTTTTTTTTTAAATTGCTTTTACAAAGACAGCCTAAACTTGTGAATAAAACTCTCTACTGTTCTGTACATCATTATGATTTTGTCCATTGTGAAATCAAGACCTTTTTTGACATTCTTATTGCCTCTATTTTACCTGAAATGTTTTATATTCATTGTTGAGTAACATGCTAATTCTCCCTGAACTGTGGGAATGTTTTATATTTACCTGAAGTGTTTTATTTTCAGGAAAACTCATAAATGTGACAGTTGCACAGAAGAGCTAAGTCATAACATAATATAATCTGAAAAATGGGCCAGTGTATAGGATTCTTTGCTGTGAGACTTCAGTGACGTTGTCTTGAGATCTTATTTTCTCTTTTCAGAAGTACATAGTTGTTGCATTAAACAATACTTGGACTTCTGTGGTGTTTTTGCCACTTTGTGTGAGTTTGTGAATGTAAGAATGAGAGGCAACTTGTAGAGCACTTCTTAGAGTTTTAATATTTAGTTGTAAAAGATGGCTTTTCTGGATTATTTATTGAAAATTTAAAGTAATAACTTGGTCACTTTTTGTTCTCATAATCTTATAATTCAGAGAAACTTTCTTACAAAAACAAAATAATTTAGACCACATTTGAAGGAAATTGTAGGAGATGCACATGTCATTTATGAAATATTATCCCATTTAGGAGATATTTACAGGTGACTATATTTACGCTAGTAAGAATTCTATACTTGTGACTCACAAAGACTTAACATTGCAAGAACAACATTTTAAAAGGTATGACTAGTCAACTAAAAGTTCTCTTCATAATGGATGAATCAGGATTATTTTGTTAATTAAAATTTTGTTTTCTGAAATATGAGTAAAAAATGCTCATTACAGTTTAATACAGAGTGATCTGAAAGCATCTTTTTCCGAACAAGTGTGCAAAATGCAACTGCATTCAGTTTAGTATTATAGAAAACAAAGCTGCAAATAGCCACGCCATAGAAGTTGGAACTACAAAGTCTGCCTGGATACAATTGAGCAAACTGAGCAAATGACAGAAAATTCAACCTAATGTGCGGTCATTTATTTTTGCCTTTGTTCACAAACCTTTTTGAAATGTAGCTTTATTATTGAGAAAAATGACTCGGTGAGTGTTGTCTGTATTTTCCAGTTGTAGAAAGTAACGGTTACTATATACTTACCATATCGTATATTTCACACTACTGGATTGTTGTTTTAATTTGTTTTTTTTATTTACTTTTATTCAGAAATTCATTTCAAAAAAGGGAAGGCATAAATTAATGAATCGTTTCTGTAAATATGCCAGTTAGTCACAGGCTAATTTTCAACTGTACTGCCTGGCCAGATGATAAAAGCAATTCTAAAAAGAAAAAAGCAAACAAGCACAACCTAAATGACAACGCACACAATTTTTTTTTATTGCATTAGTCATGCAATTAAAAACAGAAAGGTTAAAAAAGACAAAACAGAAACACTAATAGTTAAATGACTATTTATTTAGTATATTTAGTTAGTTGTTAAGTTGCAGTTTAGGATTTACATGCAAAACGTATATCAATTAGTGAAATATGATTCCATAATAAAGAATTCGTACAGTTAGTCTTGGTACTTTAAGTGAATTTTGTTGCTAATACTTACGTATTTTTCGTTAAGTCATCAAGTTATGTGTTTTCTGAAACCCGTCTGGAGTAAGTCTGGAGTGGAAAAATAATCCAAACATTTACACTTGACACGAAAAGAAATCTGCCTAACACAAGCGAAGTCGGCCGGACTGTCGACCTGCGTTCGTCCAGACGCTAAGTTCGTTTTCCCACAATGCACCGCGGCTTCTTTCTATCTCGCGCCTTCGCCTCGGAGCAGTCCATCTTGGCTCTCACATCACTGCAGTCTCCCTCTGCCCGCGCGCCGTCCGTGTTGTTGTAGTAAATAATGGCGGCATCAGGAGGCGGATTATCATCTCCAGCTGCCGTCGCGGGCCTCAGCACACCTCCGCCGGCCCGGGCTCGCTTCCCGGGTCGGCCGTGCACGGCTCGCAGCAGGTTGCGGTCGGAGAAACGCACCAGACGCGGAAGGTTGGGCTCGGACGACGGCGAGCTGGCTGCCGTAGGGCCGAGGCCCGTCAACATCGGCCTGGCGTTGAGCGAAGACCCGTCCCTGCTGCGCCTGCTTGGGGTGACGGAAAAGCACAGTCGGCAGAGAGATGCGGGGTTCGACTCCAGCAGCAGCGAAGAGGTGAATAAGCTAACTGTAGCACGGCAGCTAGAGGGGAAACTATGCGTTTAAATGGTATTGATAAAGCCCGTTTGCTTTGATGAACATTTAAACATGTATTTGTTATTTACAAAGAGCATTTTAGCTGACGTATAGTTAGTTAGCGGCAACTTAGCTTCCAAACACTAACCCTGAACAGCCGTTTGCTTGGAGGAAATGCTTCAGATAGCATTGAGATGTTAATATTTTAGTGTGATTACTTCTGCACATATTAATTAACGGTTCATTGTCTGTTTTGAAATTGCCATATCGTTGCTGTAAGTTGCAACGCACACAGAGATCAGTGTCCAGCTGAGTTTGTTTGCATGAAAAAGGACATTAGGCGGAAACTTTGGCGGCATGATAACACTCGTGAACGCGTTTTGTTGTGGAAACCAGGAGTTGTCTTTGTTTGTTCTTCCCCCGATATGGTTTGGTGACTTGAAGTTCCCACCCTGTGCTGACATCCTGTGGCTGCTAATCTTGTCGTAGTTAAAACGTCGCTGCTGCTAACGTGGGGATCACACTCTCCACGTTGGAGCTGTCAGCTGACTGCTCGGTGTGCTGGACGAAGGCTGAACGTAGGATGCAACAGGGAGCAAAACAAACGTTGCCTCCACGTTGTAATTAATAAAAAGTGAATCAGGATCTCTTATGAAACTTAAATTGACATAGCCTTTGTTTACAAAACATTCAATGCCCCCACCTCCCCCTTCTCTTCTCATTAGATGTATTTAAGTTAATGATGAATCAAAGATCTTGCCTTTTAATGCTGTTACAACAGAAGTTATGCAACCAAACTCACATTACTTTCTTTGACAAACAAATAAATGCTGTTCACTTTAGCCTACAGTTGTCATATATGGATTTGCTTGAATTCAGGTCATATTGTTTGTTAGGCATAGCATGGGTTGGGTTGCCAGTCTGACACTCAGAAATTCCTGCTAACCTGTATTTGCTGTATTATTAAGAACTGACCAAAACATTCAGTCAGAAGGTCGGTGATTGGTTGTAGACACCCTGAAAACAATTTCGTCCACTTCAAAACTGCATTGGATTATCCTGATTAAGGCCACGGGCTGAAGTGTAGTGGTCTCACTATGCATTTGTTTTTTTACACTAAAGTGTTGCTGGAGTTTTGACATATTTAAAGCTGCACCACTGTGTACTTTTTGCAGTTTCCAGCCACTACAGGAAAAATCATAAATAATAAACAGGTACTGTGTAAATAGATGGGGCAGAAATCTCTCATATGATGTTCATATTTTCAGTGTTGGGTATCATTTACACCTATAGCGGTCTCCTTTTTAGCCCCACCCAGGCAGGATGGTTGTAATGATATAATGCTATATTCGATCTAATAATATTATTTAATCTCCAACGCAGGAGCTTTAGTATCTGACATCAGTTGGGCTTCACTGATGCAATCCTTTTAGAGTGGACTGTAACAGAGTCACATGGCTCATGCTAAAGCTTGTGGGTGCTGCTCAACTGGAGTGCCACACACTCATGTGCTCTGCAGTGCTATGGGATGGATACTGTCATTAAGGGGGGTTTACTGCTGATGAATCTTTGGAGTTGTTACTTTGCATAAGAAGATGGACGTGAGGAAGTGGAATTTAAGTTGGGGAGTGCTTTTCATCTACTGCAGTACAGGTGCCTGGATTGGAGGATGCTGGAGGCTGAGTGTGTTTTTAAAGGTTCTGCTTAAACTCTGGTTATAAAGCAAGTGGGAGTGTACATTCTCAGTAAGTGGCTGTATTGAAACATGACTCTTTATGGGGGAAATGTCTGTGGGTATTTTCTGAGAAAATACTGCAATGAATTCAACTAAAAATTACACATGTGCACAGTGAGAAAAGGCGCCAAGTCATTACTTACAGTTGACTTGCAGATTGAAAACAAACAGTTTCATTTGGTGTCATAGAACTTTGCTGATGCAACACTGAAGTAAGAGTAGAGAGCAATGTGAATGCTACATCATAGTATTCAGTCAATAACTGGTAATCAAATGATGAGCACAGAAATTGGTCTGAAGTTGTATTGCTTTTTTGTAATGTAAGGTTAACTTCAGTAGTGCTTTAATAAGTAAGTATGACAGCAATAAAGTGAAAGCCCAGTGGCAGGGACCCCCCCCCCCTCTGCTAAACACACTCAGAGAAACCTTAGTGGCTGTAGAACAATCTCATCATTCATCCCATTACTCAGCAGACAGAGCAGTTGTTGTATTATCTTGATTCCCACTGTCTTCGTAAATTCCGATAATGTTTGTTAGGTTAATTAGACCTTTGAGTTTTGAAAATTGGTTGATTAACTGATCATTGGACCCAGAGAAAACTAATCAGCAACTCTTTTAATAATCAACGTAATTGTAGTAATAATCTTTCAGTATATTTGTAAAATATATTATTTTTGGGGTTGGTGGTTAAATGAAACGAGATGAATGGAACAAAATCACACTCGTCCTTGGTAATTTTTTCCCCTGCATTTTCCTCTGTTTTCTGACTTTGTACCGAGTTTAAGAAAACAACCTGCATATTAGTCAATTATAATGATATTAGTTTGGTTCCATGGACATAATGTTGTGTCTGTTCCCTGACTATTTTATACATTTGGTGTAATCTTCAGTTCAGCAGTTAATGAATTTATTTATCATGTGTAACAGGAGTTGTACATCAGATCTGTCCTCATCTCAACATGTCCAAAAACTATTATACTGATGTAAAGATCGTACTTTCTTTTTTTGTTCAGGAGGAAGATTTCACTGGATTTGGGACCACAACAGTTCGTCCACAGAAAACTTCTGGCACTTTACCACAGTCGTCATCTAGCCGAGCAAAATCTCCCCAAGCTTCAGACCGTTCGCCAGAACCGAAGCCTCTTATTGGAAAAATCATGCCCAAGACCCCAAAACCAGCTCTAATTGGGAAAATTGTTCCAAGGGTTCCTAAAGAAGACCAAGGTGGCAAAGAAATACCAAAGGTGGTAATTAAACTGCATGGCAAGCAGGTAGCTCCCACTGCAAAAGCCAAACAAGCAGACAACCAGGTCTCAGGTACACAGAGCAGTGCAACATCAACTGACTTTATCAGGAAAGCAGGAGAAACAGCAGATTCACACAACACGCAAAACCAAGCAGCCGCTACCTCAGCTGATGTCACCAAGGAAGATAAGATTGCGAGCACACAGACAGCAGTTAAGGGCACAGAAAAAGCTGACAGAAGGGTCAAAGAAGAAGGTGAGGTGTCAGAGGACTCAGACCAATCCCAGACACAGAGATCTGTGAAACGCATAAGAGGTTTTCGAATGGGGCACGGCAGGCGCACATCTCAAGCAGTCACTTTGTCATTTCACAAACGGCCAAGGAGGAGAATAGGAAAAGGTATGGGTGCCTCTCCAGAGGCTGGAGCTGAGGCTGGTGCCCAGAGCGGAGAAGAGGCAGCAATGCCGCTTGAGTGTAAAGCCGCAGATACCACTGAAAAGAGAAGACACAAAAGACATAAACACAGATCATTGTTTGGGCACAAGAGGAAGCAAGCAAAAAACGTTCCAACCGTCAAACGTCCAAAAATTGGTCGCGTTCGCACAAGGCGTGTTTTTTACACTTATGTACCAGAATCCATTCCAGCCACATCAACGCAGGACGGAAATGAGCCACAGATCGAAGTTCAGAATATTGCTTCATCAGAGCAGGGCTCCAACAATTCCACCCCTGTAATGAGCGCACGGTCCTCCCGCGTTATTAAAGCTCCGAAGAGATTCTTGGATGAGGAAATGATCCCTTTTCCAAAGGGCTCACTGGCAACATGGCTGAAAAGTCAACAGAGAGAGGACGGAAAACCGAGCCCATCGCTTCACGAATCAGCTTATGATGGCAACTTGCTGCAGTCAGACAGTGACTCTATATCTGTGTTTGACAGCCCATCTGCTGTTACAAAAATCTCATCGAAGCCCAGTCCAGGCACGAGCCACCTGGAGATTTACAAGAACCTCAAGAAACTGACCTTAAAGCTGGCAGAGAAGAAGAAAGGGCAATCTGACATTCAGGAGGAATATACAGATGAAGGCGACACTTTGACCTCTCATGGCAGGAAGAGACGGAAGTCCAAGATCATGATGGAAGAGTTGGATTCTCCAGGTGTTGTGAGAAAACTAGCCGTCGTGGTGAACACTGATGTGGAGACGCCCTCACAGGTGCTGCCAGAAGATACAGGAAACAACAGTAAGGATGTGTGATTATTTCTGAACATCTTGTGGCTTAATTTTACCTGTGTTTACAAATGCTTAATGTGCAGGGGCTCTATATAGCGGAGTATTTTCAATCTTAATAGGATGACACAATTGAGTTTAGTTTAAACTGAGAGAAAAAAAACACAAAAACAGGCCAAAATTTTTTTTTTTAAAAATCAGAAAAGTGACAATTTTGAAAATATTGATAATTGCTGAGAGATAATTTAATCAATGTGACTGTTTCACTTTTTAGGTTTTAGGTGTGTTTACATTAGGTGTGGTTGACAGTTTTAAGGGATTTTCTTGTAAATCATCTCACTAGAGTTTCTTTTTTGTCCTGTTTGACACAGACGAAGCAGAAATCGTGACTGAAGAGAATCGTGAGGCTTCAGAAGTCAGCGGGCCCAGTCCTCGAATTGGTCTCAGCGGAGCTAATAAGAGGATGCTCCACCTGCTGAAGAAAGCCAAAGTTCAGCTCATCAAGATCGATCAGCAGAAGCAGCTCAAGTTGTCACAAGTAAGAGTCAATTTTCTGCTCTCATAAAAAGGTCATAATGATAAATGAAAGATTATAAAACATTATTAAATCATAGTCTGAAGCACTATGTATAATCTTGAGAACTGAAGTGATCATTTCAGCTGATGAATCAACTACACTGTTTGATGATTGTTTATTAGTTAAAATCCTTTTCAGTGGAAGTACTTGCTGTTTCTAGACTTTGATTTAAAAATGGGAATTTGTTGTTTTTCTTTCTTTATTGTCATTGTGAACTTGAGTATCTTTTGTTTTTGTAAATCTCTTTCCACCATTTTTCATTGTGTTGAGGAAACTATCAATAAATCAGTTGCTGAAATAGTCTCTGGAATAGTGAAATAACCAGTATTTTTTACTAATGAAAGGTAATCCCTGGCTAGTTTGCTATGCTTTTTACTAACTAGTGTCAGTGAATTAGAAAAACGCTGATAATGACCGCTGGGGAAACTGAGTCATATCTGCCAGAATTACCACAATGAAAGCAGAAGTGCACATGCAACATTTGTTTTGCCTTCTTTTTTTAGCCTGAGCTTGTCAAACAGATTGCATGTTCCTTGGCCGTTTATTTAGAATGGTATTGTAACATAATGATGCTGTACCATCTCTTACATTAAGCTTGTTTTTCTTCCTTGTCTGGCCCAATAGTTGGGCACGAGAGAAACACGTGTGCCAGTGAGCGGAAGGAGGAGGAGAGTTGGTTTGTCTCCCAAAGAAATTAGTCCTCAGGTAGGATTTTTAATTTGTAAATGTGCTTTTTTTAATGTTACTTAATCGGCCTCAGTCCACTTCATTTGTTGTAACTGCTTGTGGTTTGGCTGCCTGTCCAGTTTTTTAAACATCCAGTCAAAGAATGAGAGAAAAAGACCTGCAATATAATGATTTTCTATATGTTTTGTTGCGAGTAAAGGATTTGTTTTTACACCTTATGCTTCATGCTGATATCACAATAAAAGACAAGGTTATAGTATAAGGTTCATTTATGATAAATGTTTCCATGATTTTGTCATTTTTCAAGTATTTCCACATTTTTCAGTCTTAATTTTGTGTGTTTGTGTGCAGGAGCAGCCACTTGGTGGTCCGAGGATCAAGCATGTGTGTCGGGCAGCAGCAGTGGCCTTGGGGCAGCCTCGTGCCATGGTGCCAGATGATATTCCCAGACTCAGCGCTCTGCCGCTTCATGAGAGAGAGGGCATCACCTGCTCTCCCGCAGCCGAAGGTACAGTGTTCTCCATGTGTGTTTATGTTTTTGTTAGCAGAATGGAGAACTTTACTTCACAGATAGCATTGCACCGTGTATGTGCAGTGAGTTTAGCTGAGGTTTATTAAGGAAGGAACTGACTGATTTTACATTTTGAACAAGTTAAGTCAGAATTCACATGTCCAAAATTTAAAATCAACGTATTTTATCCACCATGTAAATTTTTTAAGTGATGGACACAATTATTTAAATGTGTACTTTTATTTGTTTTTAATAGTAAATCACTTGTAAACTGAACTTAGTTTGCTTGTCAAATGATCTCTTTGAGACGTCAGAGACAGATACACAATACAACAGGAGAGGACTTTCAGTATAATTTAGAGTATTCATGGGTCTTAACATCTTAAAAAGCAGTTTCTTCAAAAAGCCCATCAATGGTATTAAAGTCTTAAGTCTGACGGGCTTAAAGTGTTGAATTTAATTTACAAAAGTATTTCATATTTATAATATTTTGTTGCCTGTTGGCAGTAATCGGGGTTCTCCCAAAGGTCCAGCGACTGGCAATTTTCTCTGGCTAGTAACCTTGATGACGCCAGCTATCTAGGGCTGGTCTGGCGATTTCTGGACCAGCCCTAGGTGGCCGGTGTCATCAAGGTGACGAACTGGAGAAAGTTGCCGGTCGCTGGCCCTTTGGGAGAACCCTGAGTAGTGTTAGTTTAAATGTTTCTAAATGTGGTCGCATACTGTTGGGAGATGCTTGCATTTCAAAACTAAAAGGAGGATTGTTGTGACAGTGAATTGTACTGTTCAGTCCTTCAGTCCTCTTTTTTTAAAGTTGCAGTCAGCACCATCATGCATAAATGTATAGATTTGTCTTTAACTCTCCAAAGCAACACAACAACACACAACAACTGATGGCAGACAGCACAGGGTACACATAATAATTACACATAATTACATATGATTAAATTACACATAAAAGGACATGCTGTTAAAATAACAAAATGGATGAATACATGAAGCCTGAGGCGTCAATCAGTTTATGGTTTCGTCCTGTTGTACAACCTCTATATCATCCCTCATCCATCATCCATCCATTTTATAACACTTATCTGCATCTACTTTGCATTAATTTGATAAAGTATGTCATTAGATATTATTGTATACTGCTGGGAGGTACTGAAAAAAATAATATAACAACGGAGCTTGACCAATAAATCAGTCAAGCGGCTGACATTGTCTCATTGCACTTTTGTTACTGTATGGGTATCTGTCTGCAGATAAATGACAAGAAATTGAAGAGCATAAATGCCAAAGTTGGGTTTGAAAACATTGTCACCACCCTTATGTTTCTTCACCGGATAGTAGTGACAGGCTAATTTTGTTTTGCATTGCACTCTGTGGTAACACTTGTTTAAAAAAATGGCGGAACCCAGATACATTTTTTTTTAATGTTAGGTTGCGGGGAAAAAAAAGATTTATTTATTTCCCGTCATAGTTTGATACTTTCACTGGTATTATTGTTATATTATTTTTATATGTGGTAAAGCTGAACACTTCACCGACAAGTTCAGAAGCTTACATCCAAGGGCTACACAATGAATCAAAATATCACTGAAATTGCGATATGGCCAAATGTCCAAGTGCAATAATCAAATTTTAGCAGTTTTTTGATACAGGTAAAATGTGACCTTTATAATTTTCTACTTAAATAAGGGGGACATGCTTATTTTTGGATTTTTTTTTCAGTCTACAAGACATGAAAAAAAAGCATGCCATTTTCACTGAAATTGTGACTCAATTTGCAGTCTTTCAAAAACAATCTATATTTTATTTATTTATGTTTTGGGTTTTTTTTGCATATTGTGCAGCCCTGTTACATCTCGACAGCTTAAATCAACACAATACGGGTTAACTCCTGTTGTTTTAAATGTGCTGTATAGATATAGGTGACTTGTCTCGACAGCATAGTCTAAGGTGTGAAGCATCAGCTGTTGCCTCTGTGTAGCTGACATTACCACAAACTGGAATAGTCAGGATTATGGCTTCATTTACAGACTGACTGTAATATATTGGATTGGCTTGATACTGTATATAACCATGCTCTCAGGTATGTTAACTGTCTTTTAATCCAATTTATCCTGGCTGTTTCTTTAGTATTATCCGGACTCAGATTTATTTCTGCCGTTTTTTTCTTTGGCAAAGCTGCTAGTCTATCATATTGAAAACACTGACAAGCTACAATATTCTTTCAAACTGACTAGCTCCTGCAATTATAAACACACACTCGAAAAACTTTTTTAGAAAATGTGTAAAAGAGCACAATTTTGGTATCTTTGGCAAATTTAACATGCTGTGCAGAAAAACAGCTTTGTTAGCTCAATGTAGTTGTAACTAAAATATTTGCCAGCAAAAATATCTTTTGTCACACACAGATTAGCCACCGCTGTTGGAAAGCTTTACCCAACACTGGTCAAGTGAGCATCACTCAGTATGAGGTGAGGAAGTGCTGTTTGACAAACAGACTCACTGAACACATCTAGTGCAAGAGCAAAAAGTGATCCTGTCACAAGGTTATTCCAGATGCATTATTTATTCTAAATTATAGCAACCCATGTGTACATTTTATCTGAAGTCTGAAGTAGCTTTGTGTCAGTTGACATTAAAATACTACCATTGGGGGATTCAAGAGGATGTCATTAATGTTCACAAGGATTTGGTAAGCAAGTTTCCACCAGTAATAGATTTTGACTGAAGTTTTCAACTTTATTGTAGCGCATCTCTAGATTTCCAACACTTAAGACCGACAGTAGTAATGTGTTGCTGTGGAAACCAAGCTTACTTATTGGACAAAAGTCCAGTATAGTCATCTCGAGTCACAGTTAGATCTGTAATGTCTCCAGCAGACTGAGTAGTAAGTTCTGGCATCCAAAGTTGTTGCCCCCCTCATCACATGTACGTAATGATGATTCAAACGTGTGTTGTGGCTTGTTTACCCATCCGCCCTGTCTCTTGCCCGCAGATGTGGCAGATGATGACGATGACATCTCTGATAAGGGCAGGGCCCAGTGGATTGTCTCTCAGGAAAACATCCAGCGCAGGAGGAGAGGGAGGGGGAGGAGCCACAGGTTCAGAAAAAGGAAGCCACTGAGTCGATACGCACCAGGAGGAGTCCGTTCCCGGCGCTGTGGACACTGCAAAGGGTGTCAGGTAGAGGAGGACTGCGCAAAGTGTATGAACTGCCTGGATAAGCCCAAGTTCGGGGGGCCCAACACCAAGCGACAGTGCTGCATGTAAGTTAAACCAGTCACAAAATAAGATTATGATTCGGATTATTTTGCCGAGGCAGGCTGGTGAATGATTGTACTGCGCAGGATTGCAGGATGTTGCATGGATGTTACTCACACAGTGGTGAGCTTTTGATGAAGTTTTAGTAAATGTCCGAAAGACATTTGCAATTTGTGGTACAGAAAGCCCTCATAGAGCTGGCAGTATAAATGAATGAACTTTTCAGATAAATTTAAAGATCTTGATTTTTTTTCCTACTTTGCCACTGAAATGTTATTCTGGGCAAGCAGATCTCTCAGCTCTTTATATATTAACTTGTTTTCTTTAACCGTTACAGCAGTCATATGTGTCTTGTGAATAACCAGAACTCTGCATAGCACCAAAAACTCGCCAATAGATAATATTCCACCTTTAGAAAAATATGCTTTGTTGACCAGAGGTAGATTAGTAGATTGATATCAAAACCTTTCAAAAACACTGCAAACAATAGGAAACCGCTAGCCAGGGTCCGTCCAAAGGCACCAGTATCTACCTACCAGCATCTGTAAAGCGCACAGATTAGCGTGTTGTATCTTGTTTGTGTAAGCTGTGCAACAACTGACTTCTTGTGGTTTTATAGGAGTTACGTTTCAGGCAGTGTAACTTCTTGGAGTGCCTATTTGAAAGCCAGGCTAGCTGTTGACCCATTTCAGTCTTTATACCAATGTTATGCACACATTCAGGTTTACCACACAGCCATTTGATGCTCCACTAGAGTGCAAATAAGCATAAATCTATCTGTGTGTTTTGAAGACAGGCCATACAAATCATCCAGCCAGTGTGTTTGGGGAAAATCATAAAAGTTTTGTAGTGCTAAGTCACGTCCTAAAATGTTTAATTGGTGCCTAAATTACTGCTTACCTTTGTAGTTGAAGAATTTTTGTACATGAAACATGAAAATACTTTTCATTTTTTTCCAGTAACACATTTTAAACAATCCCGTTATTGAAGGCAAGTTGACTCTTACAGTTAAACACATTTATAGATGGTGTACACATGAACTTTACCTTGAACGCATAATTACTGTCTGCCATTTCCTCTTCCTCTAGATATAAAAGGTGTGAGCGGATTGAAAAAGCGAAGCTCGAGCGCATTCTCAAGCCGTTTAAAGGTATGTCTCTAATTACACTGTGCTGTTCTCGTTTTTATCCCTGAATGAATATTCCCTTTTAAGAGTTTGAAGGAATTCATTCATTTAATTAAAAAGAATAAAGGCAGTACATCTATATATGTAGTTTGTATACATAATTAATCATGAGCCTTCTTTTTCTCAGCTCAGGCAAGGCGCCTGTCAGGCTCCGTGTCGAGCAGTGATGATACGAACTGGAGGTACGGAGGCGAAGGATCGTCCTCGATGGCACTTGGAGTCAGGAAAGAGTCCCTGCGTAACATCACACCGCGCTCTTACAGCAGCCTACTTAAATCTGAATCTGAAGAGGAGGAGGAGGAGGAGGAAGAACAGCAGCAACAGGAAGACAAGACAGATAAATCAACAGTCAAGCCAAGTGTAGCTGCTGCTAGCAACCCCGGTAACTAAAGCTTTGTTTTTGTGACTTAAAAGTCACTGTATTTTTGCAGATAGTTTGCTTGAAGCATTCCAACATCAATTGTAGTGTTCTGTTGCTCGCTCTGTAGGAGGAGTTTTGATCTATCATAGACATTATATATATTAAAATACAGAGAGCCCATCACAAATCACTTTAACTTTAATAATCCTTAAGAGCAGATAACAGATGTCAAGATAGATGCAGCCAATAGTTCCAGTTCCATTTTCTTAGCTTACAACACTGGATCTTGTCAGCTGAAACTGAACTGAAATATTGGAGAGCCTCTTAAAAAGCCAGAAAAGACATTATACTGAAGGGTTTTCCCTGCCATTATAAGCTGAATGAACTATGTTGATTTGTCCACTGCATCATTATTTAGATCATCATATATTTTTATATATGTGAACATGATTACCATTTCATATACTGTTTGAATTGCAAATCCTTTTTGTAGCTGTAATGTTGCTTAGCACATGAGTGTTTTTGATCTGTTTACACTGAATCTTTCAATATTGATCAGCACCAAAAGTAACTGATCAGCCGAGTTTCATGTGCTGGAGATCATAAAGGCTCCTGTAACATTTTTTACTGTTTCGGATGAAGTAAACTCAAAATGTGCAAAAGGAAAATTGGCTATTACAGATGATGAGCTTTAAAAAATAGTATGAAAATGCTGATTCACCCCATACAAAATACTCTGCACTGCCGTGTCATAAGTTGTATAGTATTCCTCAGAATAATTCAATCATTGACAGATGATCAGATTGTTTGTTAATCTGTCCACAATTGTCATTTAGAATATACTGAAATTAGGGGGAGCAGTTCTTTCCCCCAGCAAAGAGTATTCTGTTTCAAACCTGCCAGCAGAGCCAGAATTGCGTCTTAAAATTGTGTATCTTATTTTGGAGATGTTGCTGCTCAAGATGGTGGGTCATTGCCAGACGATGCACCGACCGAGGCAGTGAAGAATCGTCGACCGTTCTCCAGAGGAGCTGGCAGCAGACCAAGACCTTACAAGGTAAAAGCATCGAGCAGGTTTTCCTCCTCGCATCTGTTGTACCACCTAGTCAAGCCTGGGTCAAACGGTATTTCTTGGAAGATTTTAGCTTGTATTGGTGGTCTGCTTTCAATTTTCAAATAATACAAAAACATCAAACAGAATTGTCAGTTGAACATAACAAAGTAATTGACAGTCAAATCACAGTTTAGATAACACCAGCAATTATTTCCAAATAATACTTTGCCCAGGTCTGCATCTCACTTTTGGTTTTTCACTCTTTGTCAGTTACACTGTCTGTGTTGGAATAATGAATGATTCGAATACCATCTTTCAAATTCAGCCTCACTAATCTTCTGTTTCTGACTTCAAGCTTCATATTAAACTCCCTGCATGTACTTAGCTGTTTAATACATTATAGTTGAATTAACATGCATTCATAATACATTACAGCATGTTTTTGTATTTTTTACAGCAGCATGACAAAGTGTCCGTCATAGGCAGTATGTTGTTTTGGCGTCTGTGCTTTTGGCTAACTTGTTTTGTGTTTCCGCACTTGAACTCTGGCTCAGGTTTTGAGATGTGTATCTTAACATTTTAAGTAGATGGGTCATGTTATAATATCTATTTTGCTTCCTGGAGTCTCTTGCTGATTACTTTGCAACTTCCCAGTGGTGTCAAGACTCCAGCAACTGACTGCAAACAGCAGAAAAAAACGCATACCTTATAGCGTGTTTAGTGCACAGCAGATGGCAGAGTGGTAAAGATTTCCTTCTCAAAACACCAATGTTTCCCAGAATATCCATCTGTTCATTTAGGTTACTGTGCAATTTAAAGGCTAACTTGAAGTTCAGGTTTATTAAGGAGACAATCCATATATTTTGTACCTAATGATAAAGATAGAAGCTTGTTAGTAACAGATCTATTTTGAGGCCATGGTCACCGTACAATAAAAACCAGCATTGCTTCCTCACACCTCTGATTCCACTGTTGAAAAGTTCTTTGCTTTGTCATTACACAAGCTGTCGTGTATGATTGTTGGCTGTGACTCTTTGCTTCTGCTTATTGTAGCTGGCATTTGACTTTTCAGATCTAAACTAATCAAGCAAACTTGTATTTTCTGGAACAATTTGTATCCAAACTTTTTAAAGTATGGGTTGACAAGTTTTTATTTTTAGGACTATAATTAGGAAATATCAATAGCCAGTCTTTGGATGAATATTTGCTGTAAAAATTAAAATCCAACACAAACTCCAGCAAAAAACTTCACATAAATACCTTTGGTTATTTATCTTTTACTTATGTTAATTGAAAGGGAACTTCTTGACATTCATTCTTTAGTGTTGACAGGCTGTTACTTGTGATGTGTTATCAAGCAGATTGGGGACAGAGTGTTGACCACAGATCGGCATCAGACTTCAAGTAGTTCATTTTAAAATTTATTTTATCTGGAATCGTGTTTTTTGTTGTTGTTGGTTTTTTTTGAAAGAAGAAGGATACTCGTAAAATGCTGAAAATCAGATCTGATTATATGTCGACCCCTACTTAAAGGAACGGTTTGTAATATTGTTGCCAATTTACCTTGGATCTGCTTTGATTGAATCTTCTGTAAGTCTTTGGAGTTCCTAATAACCATTGCAAGACTGAAAAAAAGAACATGTGTTAAGTGTTGGCTCTATCTCAAACTGTATTTGTTGGTTTGGAAATTTGCACTGCTGCGTTTACCAAGATCTTATGTACACACAGATGCCATGCAAAAAGCTTGGTGACGGGCAGCATTGGAGAGGTTACAATAGGAGTGTGTACCATCGCTGTTCTGCACAATTATGTCATTGTGGCTCTTGATATGAACTCTTTCTTTGTGTTTTCTGAATGTAACAAAGCAGGTGCAGCTTCTTTTCAATTTATACAGTATAAACCTCCAGTTGTGGTGATATGAGCGTGGAATTCTTGAGAAATCTTACATTCTATTATTTTGGTCAAGCTATTAATCTGTCCTGCCTTTTGGATGAACAGTTGACACCAGATTTGTTAGCAGTGTTGTTTAACACATTTTTACACATTATTGATTAGTGTTCAGTTCTAAGTAAGTTATTCAGTTTTCTTGCACGTTTGAGTGCTTGTCTAGCATGCTCATTAACACCCAGTCACACTTCTCTGTGTGTATCTCTGCTGCTCCTAAATTCCGCTTTATCTTTAATTACTTCCTATTTCTGGCTAGCACATTACTCTCAAAGTCGTAGAACTTCTCCCTTTTCTGCCACTTTGGCTGCTTCCGGTCGCCGCCTCTGCATGTCACTAGTGTTAGTGTTACTTTGGAACCTATCTTGCTGGTTGGCTTAGGCAGTCCCCTCCTCCACAGGCACAGGAGAGCACAGAGGAGATGGAGCCCAGAGAAACTTTCCCTGAACCCAGACCATCCAGGAGCCCAATGCCGAAGCTGCAGCAGCAGCTACAAATACACTTACACCGTCTGCCTGATTTTATCCTGCAGTCTGCTCTGTCGCCCCAGTCTATGGATATTTCAGACTCGCATCCACTGTTGACCCAGCTTGTAACACAGCCCGCTATTTCACATTCATCCGAAATAAACTGTCCTCCAAATTTGGCCCTGCCTGAAATGCATCCCGCTTCTCCACTTTCACCCGATCCCACAACAGACTCTCCACAGAAAGCTCTGCTGTTACGTTTGCACCGTTTGCCTCAGTCTGTGGTGCAGACAGCCTTGCATTCGCAAAAATCTATGTCGTCATCATCATCATCATCATCATCATCTCCATCATCTCAGCAACATCCACAGTCCATACTTCACTCAGCCCTGACAGACATTTCATCACAGTTGTGTTCTCAGGAAAAACCAGAGTCTGAGGTGCAGCACCCAGACGTTTTGACGGAGACAAACAGAGATAGCACAGATAAAACTGTGTACAAAGTTGTGCCAGGGCTTCCTGAGACTGTCTATCCAGGCAGAGAGTTACAGGACCAAGAGGAGGATCAGGAGGACAGACGAGAAGAGCAGCCTGAGGAGGACAAGGAGGACTCTTCAGTTAAAGAGACAGTACCGCAAAACTGTCCAACAACTGACCCCCACTATGTCCTTCATTCCCAGAATCCAGCAGAGTGTCCATCAGTGAACACCCTGACGGGTTTAACTAATGGATTTCCCCAAAAGGGCCTGTTGCAGAACAAGTACAAGATCCGTGTAGACTTTAAGGTAAGTCTGCACTAAGATCCGGTGTTTGTGAAACTGACCACATGTTGCTTTTCAGGACCAGTATTATGTAAGACAAAAGTTGACTGGCTACATCAACACTAATTTGTTAATAAAATGCCTAATTTCCGCTAAATTTACATCCAGTATCCTCATGACTCCAGTGTTTGGTGACCTCTAAAATGCTGTTTTAGACAGGCTGCTGACCCCGTTTTAGTTTGAAAGTTCAGTTGTGCATTTTTGGTTGAACAGGCACAAACAGAGACGTTAGAATGATGACACAGGCAGACACCCATGTTCACTTCCTGATTATGTCTCTACTATGTGTCTGTCTAAGTTACCTTTTTTTGAAAAATTATGAACATTTAGTGGATTTCACTGAAAACTCGAGGACGCACATTAAGAAAATGTTCACTGTGGTAATGAATCAAGTGAGAAGTTGGGTAATTTACTCAGGTTTATTTAAAAAGATCTAACTTCCTTTTGCAATCAGACCAGTAGAAATAAGAGAACTCAGCCTTTACTTTAGTGCAAAAAAAAAAATCTCCTATCTATGTCTGCTTAAATACGATTCCTGCCCAGCTCTAAAATAATTGGCACATAAATATGTGTCTCATTTTGATAACGGATCTGAGTTGGTGCAGTTAAAACTAAAGTTTTGTTGTTTAATTGAGCATAAAAGTTGCATCTGATTAACATTTGGCTGCCTTTAGCAGAAGTGAAGGCTCTGTACTGTCAATGACTGACTGAAAATAGCTTTAAAATTATGATCGAAAAACACAAATCTGCAAGCTTAAAAACAATGTTTTTCAGGCTATATAAATTGACAATTTACTGAACTGATCTCACTACCTGAAAACAAACTTTGATCACTTTCCTAATGCTGTTGTTTGTTGTGTCTACCAGGAGGACTGCGCTGTGCAGAACGTATGGCTGATGGGTGGCCTCAGCGTTCTCACATCTGTTCCAACCACACCACAGCCCGTCTGTCTCCTCTGCGCCAGTAAAGGAAGACACGAGGTAATTACAGGCAAACAAAACCTGAATGGAGTGGCAAGATATTAAGTGTCACTCATAATTACAGTGCACTTAGAAATGGGTTTCTGTTTACATTTCATTGTTGTAAAACCACTTGCAGTTTATCTAAACCATTACAAGGTTCTTAAGCGACCTAAATGGGTCTTGAAAAACCTAAATAATGACCTGGATGTATTTTTGACTTGCCTGTCTTCTATTAGATGATATTCTGCCAGATCTGCTGTGAGCCTTTCCACAATTTCTGCCTCTCACCCGAGGAGCGCCCCCTGGAGGAGAACAAGGAGAACTGGTGTTGCAGGCGCTGCAAATTCTGTAACGTTTGTGGCCGTAGAAGCAAAAGCACGAAGGTATGCGGCTTGACATCACTTTGGATGTATAACGAAGTAAATCTTCAGTCAGGTTACAGAAACAAGCAAACAAAGAACTTAAACAACAGAAAGAATTTCATTAAATTGCAAGTGACATGTGCTCTTTGGTAATTCATTCGTTTGGAGTTGTTTTTGTCTATAATAATTGTTTAGTGTAGCATATTGTTGGAAAGGTATCTATTTTTCAATTATTTTGTATTAATTGAATGTTCTGAATGCAACGTCAACATTTAGACTCATCTCCAGATTTTGTACAGTGGACATTGGGGATATTCTTCTGTTAAGATCTTTTTCTTTTTGTCATATTTGTGAATTTGAAAAAGTGGGCAGTTAAATAGTCACCTCACTGATTAACACATAAATTGTTGTTTCTTTATTCGTAGCCTGTGTTGCAGTGCAGGAGATGCCAAACCTCTTATCACCCTTCCTGCTTGGGACCAACATACCCAAAGCCCATGAACTGCAGCATGCCCTGGGTAGTTGCTTTATTAGTCGTAATGTATACACAGATCTACTTGCATTGTCTTTGGAATATTGAGAGAAAACACAGTGTTTTCCTGAATGAAATGAAATGTAATACACAAAGATGGATAAGTGTCAAGAGTACATGACACTGTACATTATAAATTTGCTATTGCTTTTTTGTGATGTTGTGTTTGTGCAGGTGTGTATGACATGCATTCGTTGTAAAAGTTGCGGTGTGACTCCTGGAAAGACATTGGACTTGGCCTGGAACCACGAGCAGGACCTCTGTCCTGACTGCACTTCTCTTCACAAGAAAGGTGAGAATCTTGTAGTTTAGCACATCAGTTAATATAACTAGTCAGTGTTGCCTAAAAGAATGAGCTGCTCAGAGGTGTTTATAGCTCAAATGTGTTGCACTAGAAATGGATGACTGATGTGTTTCTTATTTATGTCAGGTAATTTCTGCAACGTCTGCCAAAAGTGTTATGAAGACAGCAGCCAGACCTCACAGATGATTTGGTGTTCAGCGTGCCGCCACTGGATTCATTCCAGTTGTGAAGGACTTTCAGGTGAGTAAAAAGTTCAGTTGCAGCCAATAAAATCCTGCTCTCTGGTTGTTAGTTTGAGCGTTTTGTAAGATTATATAAGAGTGTTTTCTATTGAAAGTTACAGTTTGTGGAACAATTTGATATTTGTTGTGCAAGAATGAAGATAAATTTACACAACAAAGCATCTGTATGGCTAGTTAAAAGATTACAAAATAAGAGCCCTTTATTGTAATTACAGGTTAATTAAAATAATACATTAAAATGCTGAGGCTGCAGAAAGTATTAACACACACTTGCCAGAATATAATTTATATCCTTTAGAATTTCTTATGCCGTAATATCTAGATAATTAATAATTTAAATTAGCTTAAAAAAATGTAACCAATATGTTAAAAGAAATAAAATTACTTTAAACCTGTGATTTAGAAACAAACCTAATTTTGTTGATTTTGTTGGTGTCGTTACAGAGGAGCTTTTTGGGCTTCTGTCAAGTCAGCCAGACAAAATGGATTTCACCTGCTCGACCTGCAGTCAGAACCGCAGCAGCTTGAAGGAGGGGCTGCAGAACAGACTGATGGCTGGGCTGGAGGAGGTGCTCATCGACCTCCTCTCCTCCAGCAGTACTCAGCACCTCATTATGTGTAAAGTGGTAAGAGCTACCTGCAGGACTCTGAGAAATAATGCACAGAAACAAATTAAAGGGACCTGTTTATCCTTATAATGTCAGCTTTTCCTGTTCAGCTTCTGTCTACTCTACAGATGTATAAATTAATTAAATACATTTTTTAAAATTGCATTTCAGTGTCTGGAAACAAACACCACTCAGTTAATCAAGGAACAGCAACCAGTCTGTGATCTGCAAGCTGTGGAGAAGAAGTTTAAAAGGGGCGGTTACACCACAATAGTGAGTATACTGCTTTTCTTAATCTGCTGATTATGGATCCAGCACATGACAGTCCATACAAAAGCTGTCAGTGATAAATAGAACAGAGAAATCCACAAGTTTCTTAGTTCAGTGTTACGTTCAAGTACGAGAAGTTAATGAGATTAGCAATAAAGTCAGTTGTCTACACACCGACTGCTTTTAAACTCTTTTTCTGAAATCCACTTCTGGGAGATGCTCCTCACTTAAACTTTTGTTTTTTCTCATTGCCTATTCAGAAAGCTTTCCATGCTGATATCATGTTTGTGATGAGGCGACGACTGAAGGAAGAGGAACTTCTCCCTGAGGATCAGAGACCAACCATTCAGTCCAGAGCTCATTACGACAGAGTGAGCTTCCCTCTCCCCTTATTCTCCCATGCGGTTTATTTTTAGAAACCCACACTTTGACGGTTTTCCACTTGTCTTGGTTGTGTTTTCATGCTCACTGCCTCTGGTTAGACAGACTGGAATGTGGAGCCCCTAGATTAACCATTAAAAGGCTGTTTGATTTTAATATTCTAAATCAACTTTGTATTTGGTTTACATTTGATCTTACTTGAGTTTTGTGTTTCTAACAGGTGATGATGCAAGTTTTCAGTTGGTTTCCTGCGCACTATCTTAAAAAGTGGAATTCATTCTCTGAAGAATTTCCAAGGTAAGTAAACTCAACTAAACATTACTTCTTCAACCATTTTTCCACCATGTGTAGTAGAACCTTGTGGTGTAGTTTAAGCGTTAGGTGACTTTCCAGTTTATTTAACTGAAAATTAAAGTATAGAGTATAGATGAGTCACTCCGGACACTGTAGTGGGTGGACAAGTGTCTCAGATATCTCTGTTCATATCATCTGCTTTTTAGCGGCATGCTCCCTGAGGCGGTCCTCCCTCCATCTAAGGAGCACAGTTATGCACAGTGGCTGGAGAGGACATACCAGGCAAAGGAGCGCAGGGGCCCACAGATGGGGAAAACTGAGTCTCTGCTGCCCTCAGTCACTAAACAGCAGCCTGGTGCATCGCGCAGCCTCCCTCTGTATTCACATGGTATGGAAACTACTGTAGCCTGGTCTGTATCATGTGAAGCTCAGGAATGTGGTTTAGTCAGAATCTCCTTGGCTGCAGATCATTTCTTGTAAAGAAAGATCACATTTGTGCAGGTTTCTCATTTGCACTTGCAAAATGAATGTGCTACATTTCAAATTCTTCTTTCTCTTGTTTAAAATATATTTGGTTTGTTTGATCCTCCAGAGGCGACCAAGACTGAAGATTTAAGGCAGTGTGCCCTGTGTCAACAATATGGAGACTCTGCTCCCAGTGTGAGTTAAGCTGCCTTACTTTGTTTTTCATTTTAAAGGCTGCAAGTAGTAGATATTCTTAGTAATTTAATTAGTTTCTTATTTTTAAGAACGCCAGAAAGTAATTAAACAACGCCTATCATAGTTTGCTATAGTCCAAGGTCATCCTCTTCAACTACCAGAATTGTAGCAGACTAATAGTAGAGTTGTTTCAGATCGACACAACACATTTCACGTTAAAAACATTTAATACATGACTACAGAATCAGGATAGCTTTCATGTATTTTCTTTCCTGCCTTCATACGCTATAAAAAATGCCACTATCTACTGCCTATTAAGTGTTCTTGTTGTACTTTTGTCCTGACAGGAAGCAGGGCGGCTCCTGTACATGGGGCAGAACGAGTGGGCCCATGTTAACTGCTGCCTGTGGTCTGCAGAGGTGTATGAGGAGAACAGTGCTCTTCTGCAAGTGCACAGTGCCGTCTCAAGGGGGCGCCACCTGGTAAGACAATATGGCAGAATAGATTGAATGGTCATCATGAAGGATTTGCAATTGGCACAATTTGCATAACTCAATGACTGTATGAAAAGTATTTTAATAAAATTAATGTTCATTCTGTTTGTTTTTCGTCCTCCAGCGCTGTGATCGTTGCGGGCAGTCAGGAGCCACGGTGGGCTGCTGTCTTGCCACCTGCCAGAGTAATTTCCACTTCATGTGTGGTCGAGCCCAGAACTGTGTGTTCCAGCAGGACAGGAAAGTTTACTGCTACAGACACAGGGATCTTGTCAGCACAAAGGTATGTAGACAAGCTTGTCATTAAATTTCTAGCTTTCAAATAGTTATAAATTCAAAATCTTCACACCTCACACCTACTGATTTTTGTACATTGCATTGATTGTTTGCGATACCTTCCAGATTGTGTCTGGGAAAGGCTTTGAAGTCCCTCGGCGGGTATACGTGGATTTCGAAGGGATCAATCTCAGAAGAAAGTTCCTTACAGGCCTTGAGCCAGAGTCCATAAGCATGACCATAGGTAAGATTATTTGGCTGTTGTCTGCTGTTGGATTGGGTGGCTTGGCTCCCGCATAGTGTACAGGATATGTCTCTCCATAAAAGAGTGAAGTGGTACTGCTGTATACCTTAGCATGCTGATCTATTTTCTTTCCTTACTGTTCTAGGCTCTCTGCAGATTCAGAAACTTGGGGTGTTGTCAGAGCTGTCATCAAATGGGAGGATGCTGTATCCTGTTGGCTATCAGTAAGTGGTCATTGTCATTAAACTGTACAGCTGTATTGAGGTAATTCAGGCAAAATTCACACACAAGCTTTAGCACTTTCTTAATTGGTTTCCGTGCTGCCACTTGTAAAAGTGCTCCTGATTTTTCATGGCTACTCAGTTTTTTAAAAATGTGCAAATTAGGAGTGAAACGGTACATTAAAAAAAATCACGATTCTGTATGCTTCTGGTACAGCTCTAAACAAGAAATACAATTTAAAAAATGGTTTGCCAATACTTCTGCAACTGGCTGCAGCCTACTAATAAATAAGTAAAATTTACAAAAGAAAAATGTCAAAATAAATTGTCTCTCAAATAAATAGAAAATAAGGATACAATAAGGTGCAACATTTAGAAAATTTACTTTGCTTAAATGGTACTGTACTTTTATTCACATTAGCAGCTTTCAACTTTACACTTGGACTGTGCAAAACACACACATGCATATATATGTGTGTGTGTGTGTGTGTGTGTGTGTGTCAGTTTAAGTGCAGCATTTTGAAAACTGACTACTTAGACTGTGCATTTACTGTCAGGTAACTCTTAGTAGCCTTAATGTCCACTCATTAGTCCTGAGAGCGACAGCCGTTGCATTGCATAGGTTGTGGACAACTGGAGCTTGTGTTGTTCTCCTAATTGTACTGTACTTGTAAATGTGTAGGCATAGTAGCTTTTATTAAAGTCTTCCTCTTGTGTCTCTGACTCTCAAAAAACAACTTAAATTGGAACACATTAGCTGTGATGTATTAGAGAACTACGCTGTATTGTTTTGTTTCCCTCTGTAAGTCCCTTCAGCCATTAACAAATGTAGGAGCTTACATAAGTGCATATTTTTCCTCCCTTCATTCTCTAGATGTTCTCGGTTGTACTGGAGCACTGTGGACCCTCGCAGGCGCTGCAAATATACCTGTAAGGTGACAGAAGTGAGCACACCTTTACCTGGCGAGGAACAAGACCCGAGATGGGACCAAGAAGAGAATCACACCATAGTCCACAGTCCCAACCACCACAGAGGTGAGCAGGATCTTACAGATTGCTTTTATATGGAACCAACTTTGATACAAGCAGTGACAAGGAACCAAAATACCTAAACAAGGCTGAAAGAAGCTTAAGTAAGGCAGAGGGAAACTACAGAGTTTAAGTTTATCTCTATAAATGACACATTTATCCATTTATATTCGGACAAAATCAGTTGAGCTTTTATTACTTGGGATTATATACGTGACCAGTTGTAGTGTGGTTGGACTCATTGTATTTCTTTGCCAGATATGGAGTCACCAGATCGCTTGAGCTCTTCATCCAGCCCAGTTAAGTCCACAACCCCATCACCTAACTCCAAAGTGCACATTACGCCTGGATCTAAAAGCCCTGGTTACACACAAACCAGGAAACCAGCAGGAGGATCATCTCGACCCCTCCCATCTCCAGGTAGGTAGAGTTTTAGCAAAATCTGGGTCATTATTATAGTTATGTTTCAAGTCCATTTCTCCCATGTTTGGATAGTTTAGGTGCACTTTAGGTGCAGACGTGTGAAGTCAAACTCTGATATTGACATTGTTCCACTCTTTCTTATTTGATGCTCTCAGGGTCTGCTCCTCCCAAATCACATCACATCCTGACTCTGAGGGACCTGGAGGACACTCGTCGGCCTCGCAGGCTCTCATCGAGAAGCCGCTGCAGTTCCTCGCCAACAGAGAGCGACCCGTCGGTACCAATGACCCTCCGCTCTGGTGGCACCATCCATTCCAGATGTGCTCTCTTTGGCTCCCCTCCAAGATCATCAAACTTAGGATCAGCTTCCCCTCCTCTCTCACGACAAAACTCAACATCTCCAGTTTGGAGCTCTCCTCCTAGATCTAACTCCAGTATTTCTGCTGGCCTGTCGCCTAGACAAGGAGCCATCACTCACTCCCCCAAAGGGAGGCACAATTTTAAAATCACCACTCCAATCTCTGCCGAGGTTCCTCAAGACTTCCTGGCATCATCCGAGGCAGAAGATGCAGCTGTGGCCACAACAAACGGAATCTCACTTGCCCCTGATAACCTGGAGGAGGAAGTTGCCCACCTGATGGCCCAGGAGCTGCCGTACACTGTGTTTGACACAGACACCGAGGTAGCAGTAGCCTCCATGCTGAATGCTAAGCTTGACTTTGACGAGTCCCTGCTCACTGAGAATGTGACTCTTCATTGCGGAGCACAAGGCAATAGAGGAGAGGTGGAAGGTGTTGTGCAGGATGTGGAAATGCAGGAAAATAATCAGGAGAATGACTCTGAAGATGAAGACTCCAGGCGTTACTTTAAGTTTTCTCGCACAGTGGTTTGTGATGCAGGGAGTGGCTCAGACGCCTCAAGTCAGCTCCCTTCAACGCAGTCGATCTCGCAGTTAGATGGAGCGGATGGCGGGTCGGAGAGCGACGAAAGCGAGGTGGTTGATGATGAAGCTCAGGACACAGAAGATGAAGAAACGAAAATGCACACCAATCATAACACACCTACTAAACAACTGACGGTTGCTCTCAAGAGGCTGGAGACAATCTACAATGTGCAAAAGCCAAAAGTTGATGGAGAAACAACTGAACCAGAGTTTCCGGAGCGTTTTTCACCATCTGCTTTTCTTGAATCGGGTTACGTGAACACTGACCTGTCAGTTCAGGAGGAAGAGGTCCTGGTAACATCTGAAGCACCAGCTTCCCAAGATGAAGTCTTTTTGGATTCAACGACAGGCCACTTTGTTTCTGCTGAGGATGGCTCTGTAGTGTACCCAAATAGAAGTGCAATTGATGACAAAGATGAGAGTAGCTCATCAACTGATTCAGCTGAAGGATTTAAAGATGATTTGAATGATCCCGATTACTCTCCAGAGCCTAAAACCAAAAGATCTCCTAACACACAGATGAAAGCCATCATAGTGAAGACGAAACATCCCTCTCCGAATCTCAAGCGTTTGTTGCCAAAACCTTCCGGTCTTCCACAGCAGCCGAAACTCAAACTGACTTTACCCCCTCGACCTGTGCAGACTGTAAACAATGTGCCTGTTTCCCCTGCTGCTGCCACCTATTGTGCAGTCCCACGTCCGGTCACATCTCCCATTGTGATCAACGGTTTAAACGCTTTACCTATACAGCCGGGTGCTACACGGGGAAGAACCATCGCTATCCGCTTGGAAAACTCTACGCCAGGAAGTCAGCAGCAGGGGCTGACTCAAAATCAGGCTGGTTCAGGCAGCTCACCCCAGACCCAGACCCTCTCCCCTCAAGTCCTGCTGGTTAACCGTCAAGGTCAGATTCTGATCAAAGACCCAAGATCGAACACTTACCAGTCACTTAGTACAAATTCACCTACCTACAATAAAATAAGCCAGATTGCCAAGATTCTCCACAGTGGTAACGCTCTGCATCACTCTGTCCCTCGTGTCATAATTAAGCCTCGCTCCAACCCCTCCGCTGCAAACGTTTCACCTGCCAGTAACAACACAACAACTGAGAAGAAAATCATCGTCAGAGTCATGCCTGTGAAAAGCAGCAGTGCTCCAGCTCCCGAAGCTCCAACAGCTCCCATCAGTGCACAAAGTGGACCTGAAGCGAATTTCTCCATCACTGACGAACCCACAGCTCAGGCTATTATTGAGAGAGCAATGGCTACACACCGCGATGCAGACAGGACAGCCCCCATCATTCTCAGCAACACTCAGCGGCCAAAAGCCAGACATCGAAGACCATCCCAGGTTCCAGAAGCAGAAGACTCAGAGCCATCCTCAGCTGGATGTTCAGAAACTGCCAGTGGTTTACTTAATGAACAAACGCAGGCTTCATCACGCCACCAGGTGAGAGTCAAGAGAGTGTCATCGGTGTCTGAGAGGCCGTCCAGGAAGAAATCCAAGATTGACTTTTTAAAGGATCCAAGTGAGCAGGAGGAACTTGACGCCAGGTATTAAGACTTCTAATTTTTTATTGCAAATTTGTAAGATAAAGTATTTAAAACCAAATAGGTCTGGGTGTAAATGCTAGCACATAATGAAAAGATTTAGTAAAATATACTGGGATAAATTCTGAAAAGAGCTGCAAGGATTAATTTTTCATTAACCACCAAATGATACGTACACAATGTGAGGTTATATATAACTAGAGATAACACTTCTTTTGTCCAGCTGCAGAAATTTCAACCTTGAGAAAATAGATTTTTTTTAACAGCATTTTGTGTGACGTTGTTTGCCCAAGGTAACAGTAATAATGCATTAATCTTACTATTGCTTTCAGTGGCTTACAGACCTTCGAGAGAGCTGAAAAGATTGCAAAATATTAAATATAGTGCCTCGATTTCTTTTAATAGGTCAGGCGGTGTGAGGATGAAGGCTCCATCAATGAAAGACATCCTTGATTTGGACCGGGAAAATCTGTGTGAGCCACAGCCGCTGAGAATCACTGCCCCACCTCCTCCTACACCCACCAGGTTAGCTCGTTTTAAAGGTAACCTTGTAGAGGGCTTTGTTACTGTGCTTTCAAGGTAGGAGGCAAATTGTTAGTTTTATGAATATACTGATGTCTAAACTTGTTCCCTTGTTTTTTGAACAATAAGTGCGTAGATTTTTTTTCCTAAAAAGTATGATAGAGATCACATTTATTGCTTAGAATTCCACTTATTTGTTTGTCTTTTCTGTTTAGGCATTCTGAGGTTGTGAGTCCGACTACTTCAGCACAAGCCAACAGTCACATTCAGGGTAAAACTCACATGTGGGTCAGCAGTCGCCATGGAGACCTCTCTGAGTGGGGCCCTTATTCAGGTTTGTATTTAAACATTAAATGTTCATTCATTTAGATCCTCATTAGCTGTAACCACAGCAACAACTTTTGAACTGCAAGTTAATGTCTGTGAATGAGGAGACAATTGCACAACCTTTCTTTTTTACTCAATAAATCTGTCATTATAAAAACATTTCCAGATGCTATGCACCTCATTTATTTCTGCAGGTTTTAGCTCAGATGAAGATGCACCGGCACATAAATACAGAAAGAGGACATACATGAACCAGCCTCACCTGCGCTTTGAAATCACCAGCGATGATGGATTTAGTGTGAAAGCTAACAGCATAGAGGGTAAGAGCCATTATTTTGCTTCTTGTTTACATTTTCATGGTGTTTCTATTGTTTGAAGCTTTTTTTAGTCACATATAATCTGTTTTAATCCCAGTGAAGCCACTTGGGTACCTGACTGCATTTTAAGAAGCACTAACATCTTTTCTATCATTCACCACCGTCTGGTCTCTTCCCTCCCTCAGTTGCCTGGCGCACAGTGATTGACGGCGTCCTTGAAGCTCGAGCAGGCTTCCACCTGAAGCAGCTGCCTCTGGGTGGGATGAGCGGGCCGCGGGTGCTCGGCGTCGTCCACGATGCCGTCATCTTCCTGCTGGAGCAGCTGCAGGGTGCCGCCAACTGCAAACACCACCGCTTCCGTTTCCACCGCTGTGATGACATTGAGGAAGAGCTTCCCCTCAACCCAAGCGGCTGCGCTCGAGCTGAAGTCTACACACGGTACGAATATGTAAATTTAAGCATTATTACAATAGTTTTGCTTTTAAGCACTTCTGAGCATTAATTAGTTCATGTTGCTTGCTTTCTTTTTCTTCTTGCCTCTTGAGATTCACTGCAAATTCACAGTTTTTTCCCCATTTGTGCTTCTTTGATTAGGAAAGCAACTTTTGATATGTTCAACTTCCTGGCATCACAGCACAGAGAGCTCCCGGACATAATCGGCCCCTTTGATGAGGAGGAGGATGAATTCCCACTGAAATCTTCAAGGTTAGTTGATTAAATTAGTGCCATTTCTTGTTGATACTCGCACTGTGCTTGTCTAAATTTGTTAAAAGGACGTAGTTTAGCAGATGCCATGTGCATGTTAACAACAAACTGTGTCCCACTCCACCAGGCGAGCCACCAGCAGTGAGCTTCCCATGGCAATGAGATTCAGACACCTGGAAAAAATCTCCAAAGAAGCAGTCGGGGTTTACAGGTAATAGCACAGAACAATTAATAAAAAAGAAGAGACTGTATTATTTTCCAAAACTAGCGAATTCATCACATTTTCTTCTCTACAATCCTCGCAGATCTTCAATTCATGGCCGTGGCCTTTTCTGCAAGAGGAACATTGAGGCTGGAGAGATGGTAATTGAGTACGCCGGCACAGTCATTCGCGCTGTCCTGACTGATAAGAGGGAGAAATATTACGATGGCAAGGTTAGTGAATATAATACACACTGCTACTCTCTGAAATCATTGCCATAATGAAAGTCAGACTTTGTACCTCAATATTTTGCATGTTCAATTCTGTAGGAGCGAAACGTTTAGTGTGAGAACCTGTTTTATCAGCAACACAACAGAAGAGCCGCTGGTGCACCTGATGTGGTTTTAATAAAGACATCAGTCAATAATTGCACTTTTATCCATTGTATGAAAAGCAGCCACCATTCAGTTTTGTGCTGCACAGAGTGAGGCTTTTTCTTGTTTCTTTACTAAACAATGTCTTGTATAGACGAATTTGGGGTGTGAGGCCATCAAGCCAGTTTGAACCTTTGTGTTTGTGTGAAAAACTGCTCTGGGTCTCGATGCTGAATAGTCACACTTGGAGACGACAGATTGCAGATGCAGTAGATTACTATTGTGGTTCCTGTGACAGCTTCTCAATAAAAGCCGCCCTGTTGTTTTGCCAGTTGAATAGATAGAATGTGAAGCAGCAGCAGAAATGCAGTGGTTATCCTTTGTGAGTTCCTCGCATTTTATTACAGTGCAGGGATGGCATAGTCTATTATTTAAATAATTCAGATTTACTATAGTACAAAGAGGCAAGTACAGATTCTAAACACCAGGGCTGCTTCCAACAGGTCAGTGTTTCTACTCATCTATTGAGAAGATCCAACCAGAGTCCAGTCACATTTTGTCAAAGGAAAAAGCATGAAATAAAGCACAACAAAATACTGAATACTGCTCCTGTTTTTCAGAGTTAATGGTTAGAAGTGCTGAATAAAATCAACTTTGAAAATCCTTATTCAGGGACAGCCCTAGAAAACGCACTGATAGTCATCAGTCGTATCAAAACTTTTTTAAAAATCCAAAAAATCTTGAGCTGTACATAATGAGTCCACAAGCATGCTAGGGTCCACATAATGTAGATTTCATTATCTCTAAGTCAGTGTGCATCTCAAAATTTGTGTCCTATGACTGGTAAACTACAAGGGAAATGAACGGACACTCCAGATAGAAAGTAGTATAAAAACAACAGCTACGGGAATGTAGTCAAGGCTTTAGGAGGAATTGTATTCGCTCTAAATATGGAGTAACCTTTCATTTTTGTGGTTGTCTGTCATACACCAGGGCATCGGCTGCTACATGTTCCGTATCGACGACTTTGACGTGGTGGACGCCACAATGCAGGGCAATGCAGCCCGCTTCATCAACCACTCGTGCGAGCCCAACTGCTACTCTCGCGTCATCAACGTGGACGGCCGCAAGCACATCGTTATCTTCGCCCTGAGGAAGATCTACCGCGGCGAGGAGCTCACCTACGACTACAAGTTCCCCATCGAGGACGAGAGCAGCAAGCTGCACTGCAACTGCGGGGCGAGACGCTGCCGTCGCTTCCTGAACTAGCATCATCACACACCAGGACCCCATCACAAATGGGGCGCATGAAACTCTGAAGGCGACTGTTGTGACTTAGCCATAAGAAGGAGGCTGCTGTTGCACACAGAATCGCCTCCGCAGTGTTTGAAGTTTAGTTAAAGACTAGTCGAGGGCAGAGCTTTCTGTCCTCTGAAGTGCTGTTGGCAGCCACAGAAACCAGATAAGAGCCATATGTCAAAGCTTGGGATGAAGTCTAGTTCATCTGTTTTTTTTTCCTTCTTTTCGACTCGTGTACTGTTTCACCACCTCATACGCCGCGCTCTTTTAGTTTTACAGCGTTGACTTTGTTGCCAGTGGCCTCTGCTGGAACTGGGGCTAGACAGCAGTCACAAACGGTGCAATCTAAAACAACCAGTTATTACTATGCTGGTGGCTGCAGTGTCTTTGTCAATACAAGGTCACAGAGGAGCACGAGGAGAATTAATTCAGCACCTTACTTCGACACAACCCTCCTCTGGCAGCACTGGTGTCGCAGCAGATGGGACACGTTTTATTATTTCAGAACAAACAAAGCTACGTTGTAATGCAGCTACATTTTAACGCCACTCTGGATACCACAATTCTCGCGAGCAGGGACTCCCAATATTTTAGGTGCTGGTGACAATTTATCCCAAAAGGTAGTTTTAATAGAGTCACCCAAACTTCTTCTTTTTTCTCTGTCTCTCTTTCTCCTGGCAGTTCCGGTTTTTATTTGTAATGGCAGAGATGCTGTGATCTAAATGCTTTTATCCCACTATTACAGTCTGTTCTTTGTTTGTTATTTTGTGCTGTTTGTGTATTTTAAGGCCTATGAGGGAGCGTCTCCTTGGTGCAGGGATCAAAATGAATATAGTGATCTTTCTCTGCACGGTCCCTCATGAATCTTTTTGTATATTTGAACAATAAATGTATATTCAACAAACTGATGGAAAAAATGTGTTTGAGCTTTTAACTTTCTATTTGTAAGTGAAGGCCGACTAACAGAGTTGAAGCTGTTGCCAAGTTCTGATCCTAAGTTAATGTGTGTTTTTGTTTTTCTCGCTGTTTTTGCACCCTCGTCCTCATGTTGTTGTCTCTCACCAGGTGTACTACCTCAAAGGCGTTGATGAAGCAAGATTAAATTTGAATACACATTTGGTGAAAAACTGCTTCCTCTTTTCGTCATTGTTCTGTTTCATTACATCGAAAACAATGAACATCAGTGCTATTTAACAACAACTATTATGATAGGAATAGGTGGCCACCTCTTTTGTTTTGTTTTTGTGTTCATTGTGCAACCACACCCAGCTACCGGATGTAGACTTTAGTCTGTGGACTTTTGTTTTGTAGGACTAATAGCTGAACCTGACACGCGAATCTTGGTTACTTTATTGGCTCACTATGGATCCTTGCCTGTACATAGTTGTATAAAGAATTTCTAAACCTGTTAAATATTTTTTTACCTACAATTTTTTGTTTTTATTTATGTTCAATAAAAATTTGATCAAAGTTCGCTTTGCCTTCCGTCAGTGTTTTTACCATCCACTATGTTTTAAACTAAGTTAAAATAAAGTTAAAAACTCAAGCCCTGAAATTACACAAAATGATTGCTGAACCAAAGAAAAAGAAATGTTTCACAATAATTTACCAATAACCCGTAAGAAAGCAGATGACACATTTGATGATTGATTTTAAAATCAGGGGTCACAGAAATTTGAAAAGAAAAAATGACTTAAACAAACCTTATGTGGGTAATTTGGAGCATCATCAAGAGAAATTTCCCTACAACCAAGTAAAGTGTAAGGCTGCTGGGTCAGAGTTAGACTTTTGTAAAGAAAGAAAAAAAGGCCTGGCGATCCTGTAAATATTGTATGGTAATACACCAATCAGCCACAACATTCTGACCACTGACAGGTGAAGTGAATAACATTGATCATATTGGTACTATGTGGTGTTCTGATGGAAAACCTTGGATTTAGACATCCATGTTGATGAGACTTAGACACTCAAATAATTCAGTTCAATTCAATTCAGTTTGATTCATATAGCGCATATTTACAACATATCACATAGCGCTAAACATTGTAGGGAAGAACACCCCCACCCCCAATGCAAAATGGAAATCCCAAATGTCCCTGGCCTACCCGGACTAGAAAATGCACCCCACCACATGGAAAAAACATCAAACAATCAGGAACATGTTGAGGAACATGACAATGGCCCAAGACATTGATTTGACCTCCAAACTTCCTACACCCCATTGTGATCAAGCATCAACAGGATGCAGTGGAACAAGTTGGATTGACAGAGGCCCCACTGCACAAGCCAGAGTATCCAATGGATCCACTTTCAAAGTCCTGGTTCCAGACCCCATAGGACACCCTGAGAGGTCCTCTTGTCCATGTCCAATGGTTCAGAGCATTTTTGAGCACAGAAGGGGGACCAACACAATGTTAGACAGGTGGTCATAATGTTATGCCTGATCTGAGTGTAATGCACATAAAACGACAAAAAATAGAAATAGATATTTACACTATTAAGGATTTAGCCTGTAAAATATGTTAGAAAATGCTATCTATCTATCTATCTATCTATCTATCTATCTATCTATCTATCTATCTATCTATCTATCTATCTATCTATCTATCTATCTATCTATCTATCTATCCATCCATCCATCCATCCATCCATCCATCCATCTTCTCGTTACTGAAAAAAATAGTCTGTATTTATGTAAAGGACAACACAAAATTCAAACATCAGATGACAAGTCTAAAAATAATGGAATATAATGCAGTCAGACTCAGGTATTCGGTAAATGAAACTTCTGTACGTTAAATTTTCTCATATCCCTGCTGATTTTTTTATTTTTTGAGGTAGTAACCTCTTTATATGCGTTTGTGGCACCTATCCGTGATAATAAAGATACAGGAAAATCGAAATGCACGGCAAAAATAGCCTCATGTCAGTGTTTTAGAGACTCTGAGTCACTGTTGATATTTTCAGGGAAGCTTGTGTCTTGTCATAGACTTCCTACTTCCTCCTGCTTCCCTGCACAGAAACTTTTTAGGGAAACAGTTTAGCCAAGCAGAAGTGGATGGCTAAATATATACAGTAGGGCTGCATGATACAAAAAAGGGACATTTAGTGAATCTCAGTGTATTGCAGTGTGACAAAATTACAGGAATCTTCACCAGATGATCTGAATAACTGTGTTAGGAAATAGTTATTCATTCTGTAATGATTAGGCTGATTTTATTGGGGAGATCATCTGCATAGAAAATACAAACTGTGAAGATGTTGTTTTTTTTGTCGAATGTGAATCATTTGGTACTTTTTTCATATATTGAAATTAATTAATTGAATATTGACATCATCCTTTCTGCAGCCAAAATATTTTCATACAACTGACTGCTACAGCACGATTATGACCAAAATTGTATATCATGGTCAGCATGTTCATCACAATTATTCACTGGTTTAAAAAGGCAAAATACTTTCATTGTCCTTTCACATTTAAATAAACAGAGCACTGTTTTCACTTCCATGTTGGGCTACATTCCTGCTAATGTACAAATCTCCATCAACATAATATCCTTCTTCATCTGATTTCAGAACATCTTCTAGAGGCAAAATGTAATTTTTTTTACCTAATATACCTCATTTGCTGAACATCTGCTTATAGCTGATGACTTCATTCCTTTTTGCAACCAAATCTTCCCTTTTTAGTGTTTCTCCTGTTGATTCTCGCTCATTTCGCTGTGCACAACCCTCTGTCTTCTTAATAAAGTTAGAAACTTAACAGAGGATGTGATGTTCCACCAGACGGACTTCTCTTGCAGGTTAGTCATGGAAAAATGAGGACTGTGCAGGTTTTATTTTTGTATCAAGCAGCAAAAAAAGTTGTAGCTCGATGTGTTTGAATTCATTTACTTCAAACTGCACTTGTTGATGTCAAGGGTCAAGCGTGATCTTTATTATCCCTGAGGGGCAATTTGTCTCGTGGTCAGCAGTACACCACAGTGGTACACAATTTCCCCACACAATAGACTAAAAACATGAGGATAAAATAAAAAATAGTAAATAAAATAAAATTAAAATAAATAAATAAAATAGGTAAATAAGTAAATAACTAAAACACAATAAAATAAAATGTAATCACATGTTACAGTTTAAAAAGACAATGGTAACAGGGACAAATGAGTTTTTCATTCTGTAGAGTATCTGTGACCATAAGGGAGTAATTTAAACTCATCACATAGAGAATGACTGATTGGGCCTTTTTAAGGCTCTGATGTGACCATATGCTGAAACAATATATTGTGCATTCCCTCAGATTTATCTTGCGTCCCCTTGAGGGGTTCTGACCCCTACATTGGAAACCATTAGTTCTCGCAGTTTTGATATTTCTGCAGCTTTGGAAGAATCTTATCAGGTTTTCTATAGATTACTGAGAAACCTCTTGAATGTTCCTGCCGCCCACAGCTGAGCTGAGACCGCCAACACCTGCAGCCTGAGAGCTGCTATCAGTCATATCAATAATTAAAATATTTCTGAATAAACATTCACTCCACAGGAAACATCTGTTTCTTGACACGCTGCTGTCAAAGAGACGAAAACCGCTTCATAGCAATGAATATGTTTTGGATGTCAAGCTTCTCATTAGCACCTGTGCATAAATAGGCGTCAATGGCTGCAAATTACGTAATTGCAGATTACATAACTTTCAAATCAAGAACGCCGCTCAGTCAAAAGTGGCTGGAAGTGGTACTCAAGGTCTTTCTGCTGCCTTCAGCCATATGGCTCTTTCCCATAGCAGAGTTTTTTTTTGCCTTTTAACTTCCTGACCTTGAGAAGTTAGAAATGTAAAGTCCAGGATAGGAGTATATAAAGAGTACAGCGTGGGCTTTCTCTTACATTCAGGCATCATGAAGGCCGTGGTTTTCCTGGCTCTGCTCGGAGCTGCATGTAAGAGACACTTTCACTCTTGTTTCATAAATACATCACTGTTCTGACTACAAAGTTTTCATAAAGGGTTATTCATTTACAGCTCTGTCTATATTTGGTAGAGGTTTTTGGAAACTACTAATTTCTTCAAGTACTTCCGCTGATTTTCCTCGTGTCTTTCTGAATCATCTGCTCTTTCAGTTGCTGCAGCTGAGGATGAGAAGGTTGTTGGAGGCTACGAGTGTCCCAGACACTCTGTTCCCTACCAGGTGTCTCTGAACGCTGGGTATCACTTCTGTGGTGGATCCCTTATCTCCAGCCAGTGGGTGGTGTCTGCTGCTCACTGCTACAAGTCGTAAGTACAGAAGGTCACATTTTCAAAGGGCTGTTTTAGTTGAAACACCCACTGAAACCAACTATGGTGCCATGCAAGTCGTGTTAGAAAGCAAATTAATTTTCATATTCAGGGTTTTCCTGTGAAACTGAGAATCTGAGTGACAGAAAAAAATATGTGAAAAGACAAAAAGCTATGAAAATAATGGCAAATGTCTGTAAAATTGTTATTATTATATGTATGTAAATAATATTTCTTAGTAGATTTAAATATAGTCAAACACTGTAAAGGACAAATGACTATAGAAATACAGAGTTTTGTTTTTACAGTTAACATGTAAATTAATACTTTCCCGTGATTTTACTAGATATTGTTCAATTAAATTCAATTGAATTCAATTTCATTTGTATAGTGCATATTTACAACATGTCATCACATCGTGCTTTACATAGCAGAAAGAACAGAAAACAGAAAACCCAACAATCCAAAGTTGCATTTGGATTCCCTGTGAGCAAGCAGTCAGCGACAGTGGGAGGGAACCAAAAAAGGCAGAAGGCGGCCATCTGCCTCGACTGGTTGGGTTGGGAGTAGGATGAGGGGCAGGATATCTGTATCTGTAATTTTTTTTTTGTTCATGGAAAAAAAACTACTTAAATATATAACTCTGATACACAAAGATAAGAGGGACTGCAGCTGCTATGAAGCTGTGTCATTAGAGGAATGCTGAACTGAAGCCACTCACCAACTTATTGCCTTTAAATTAAATCTCTATTTGATTTATTCATTAAATAAATCCACACAGTTCCCAAGAAACATTACTGTAGGCCGTGCCTGCTATGGTAACCGAACATGTAAAAAGTAATTTATTATTCAGTCCTTTATAGGCGCATGTATTATATGTTAGAAGTGACACAAGAGCTTTTAAAGAAGAAATAACTCAACGTTCGTAAGATAAAGAACAAATCCTGAGCTAACTAGTCGGTCTGGTTTGACCAAAGTCCTCATAGGCAAGTCTCACCACAAGGTTGTTATTTTGGGTTTAAATGACCAGACTCCTATTTAAATGAATGGGAAAAGAGCCATAACTGCAATTTCAATGCTTATTGAACATAAAAACTGCATGTTTGCAATCATCTGTCAAATCTGATTTTAAAAAACGCTCAAAAGATTAGGGTAAAGGAAAGTTCTAAAGAGCATTTTTCAATACTTCTACTACCAATCTGTCACCGTTTCATTGGACTGTGATTGCACCAACATGATCCAACAGAGAAATTGGATGTTTCCCTGTTCAGCAGATGATTGGCTCTTCAGGGGAAAGGGGCGGGACCTGTGGCTTTTAACCCCCATCTTTGGGGTTACAGAAATCTCCCTTTGATTTCTATTCAGGATTCTTGAAAGTTTCTCACTTCTAACATCTCGGTGACAAATACTGGCAAACTCTTGGTAGATATTGCTTTGTATGTGACAATACTGACACAGCCACGGTGACTGCTGTTCAACAAACACCAATCAGCCACAACATTATGACCACTGTCAGGTGAAGTGAATAACATTGATCTTATTGCTACTATGTGCTGTTCTGATGGAAAACCTTGGATTTTGACATCTGTGTTGATCAAACTTAGACACCAAAATAAACACACTCCCTCATGCAAATGGAAATCCCAAATGTCACTGGCCTACCCCTGCAGGAAAATGCACCCCACCACATGGAAAAAACATCAAACAATCAGAAAAATGTTGAGGAACATGACCTCATTGTGATCAAGCATCAACAGGATGCAGTGGAACAAGTTTGATTGACAGAGGCCCCACTGCACAAGCCAGAGTACCCAAAAGATCCAGTGTCAGTGTCCTGGTTCCAGACCCCATAGGACACCCTGAGAGGTCCTCTAGTCCATACCCAATGGTTCAGAGCATTTTTGAGCACATAAAGGGGACCAACACAATATTAGTCAGGTGGTCATAATGTAATGCCTGATTGGCATATATAAGCCACACAGCGCATAAAACAGACATGTAACTAGCTTTGTTTTTTTAACCATGACCAGTCGTGTCCAGGTCCGTCTGGGTGAGCACAACATCGCCGTGAACGAGGGCACCGAGCAGTGGATCGACGCCGCCAAGCTGATCAGACACCCCCAGTACAACAGCTACAACCTGGACAACGACATCATGCTGATCAAACTGAGCCGCCCCGCCACCCTCAACAGCTACGTCCAGACCGTGGCCCTGCCCTCCCGCTGCCCCCTGCCCGACGAGAACTGCATGGTGTCCGGATGGGGAAACACGTCCGCCAACGGCAGTAAGTGCAGTAGAGAGAAGTCAGTAGTGCGGTCTGACTAGTCTATTCCAAAACAACAGAAACGGTGGACAGCAGCGGCCCTAAAGGGACTAAACCTTGTCATTGTGAGGATGTGAATGAGGCCTGATCACATGAGACAGGCTTTATTACTTGGAGGCTTGTTCTGCTCCACAACATTCATCTTTGTCTAATGATATTAAGGGAACCCAACATTAGTAGCTGTGCAAAACCAAAACAGGCATCCAGAAATTTAAAGGAAGTTGAATAAGGCAAAGGTGGAACACATAAAAATACATGGATCCACAGTTTTCCAAATGAAGTTTTGGAGAGTTGAGAGAGTGTTTGGAGAGTTTTCAAAGGTGTGATGAAAACGCATCATGAACTGGAGATGCTTGACTTGTCAGAAGGTTTTATGTAGTTGCTTTATACAGACTGAAGGATCCAGTGTTTTTGGAGCATGATCCATGCAGTGAATAAATGTTCTGCTTTTCATTTGGTGGTGGTGCATAGTTTTAAAAATAGTTATTATAGCTTTATTTTTAGCCATATTGTACTTTTGAATTTCTTTGTATACAGCTGCTGTAACATCTATATTTTACTATATAGTTTGTCTTATCTAAGCTTATTTCTTCCAGCACAAACAGCTCTAGATCTGACAGTTTAGGCCTGCAACAGACTATTTTATTCACTGATTAGTGTCAGCTATTTCTAGTTGAATCCTCGACTTCTTTGGTTGGCAAAATGAATTTTTTTTTAAAAAATGTCCAGCATGACATATTTATATCATTGCTTTTGTCTAACCATCTCTAAATGCAAAATGCAATGTTATAATGCAACGGGAAGCAGCCTTTTCTTACGTTGAGGAATGCTGGCATTTATTTGATAAATTAGGAATTAATTACAAAAATGGGAGACATTTCTTTTGTCAATTAATTACCCCCATCTCTACATTGCTAATATTATCTTTTGTACCACCTTTTTCATTCTTTAAATGCCTTATTTACATAACAGTAGGTAACTTAATTGTGGGGACCCCAAACAAACATCAACAAACTGACCTACAGTGGCTGATGGGCATCCATATGAATAGTTAACTGAGACATTCCTTACTGCTCCTCAGGCAACTTTCCCGACAGGCTCCAGTGTCTGAGGCAGCCCATCATTGATGACAGAATCTGCAGGAACGCCTACCCCCACCTCTTCACCGACAACATGGTCTGCTCCGGCTTCATGCACGGAGGTGCCAGCAGCTGCCAGGTGAGTTGGACCAAACCACAGCACAAGCAGCCAGCTCCAGTAATGCATATATCCACTCTAACAGCCCTTAATTATATATCAGATGGATAAATGTCCACTTCACCACTGCTACCACCTCACTGTGTCGCTGACTGCAGGAAAAAGATGTGGCATTATTAGAAAAAAACCTTTGAGCATAGCTTCCAGTTTTAATAATCATCAGATGTAACTAAGTCTATTTACTCAAGTGATGCTTTACACTTGTACTCTGCTACAATTCAGAGGGGGAAAAGAAAAGAAAGGCTAATAAAATGATCAACACCGTGATGATTTAGGTAACATACAGAACTATTATTGATTCCTTTTCCAGCCATTTACAGCTGGAAAGACCCTAGACAGTTAAGTGCAGCCATGATATGCTCAAGTGATCAATAACTGATAAATTATCTTTCAAAAAAGTGGTTTCATCATTCAATCATATTTTTCATACTTTGGGCAATAGGATATCTACCATGACATGTTAAAGAAAACTGTCTGCCATTAGATATTTTGACAAACTGCTGGTGGTTGCTGAGACTCCAATATCTTTGGGGTGCATAAAGTCATTTGTGTGCAAAGGTCCATGCTTTGGATTTACTTAAAGGTCCCACATTGTGCACCTTTCTGGCAAATTAATCAAAGTCTCTCATGTCCCCACAGTACGTTATTAATTCATGAATGTGTACACATATATCATGATATATATAGCAAAATAGCCTCACTTATACTAGGAAAGACTATTTTATCACACCTGGTTTCAAATATTAACTCAATGCTGAGAATTTACTATTTTCCTTGTTAAAGAGTAACTTAACACTCCCTGAGCATCTTGTTTCTGCTGATCTCCAGTGGTTTATCTCCTTACTGAAGTTCGATACAGGTCGCTGGACACTGTGACGTCATTGTCAGGTGGTTACTGGTGCAACAAAGCACCTAAAGATGAAACAGACTTGAAACTTTGAACCAGAGAAGGCAGCGAACCATTGATTTTCAGCCTTTTGTTTACTATCACTACTTACGACTTTGACATAACGTAAAGTATATTTACTGTGACCCCTCACAGTAACATTTAAGCCTCTGTTCTTTGTCCTCCGTCTGCAGGGTGACTCTGGTGGTCCTCTGGTGTGTAGCGGTCAGCTGCAGGGAGTCGTGTCCTGGGGTTACGACTGCGCCATGCAGGGACACCCCAGCGTCTACGCCCGCGTGTGTCGCTACAACAGCTGGATCAGCAGCACCATGAGCAGCAACTAGAAACCCACAATCTCCTCAAAACCACCTGCACGCTGATATTACACCACCACAGTCAGTGCTCATGCTCAGTTTATTTGGAACACCGTGTATCATTGTGTTATCCTTATACATCTCATTAATAAAATGTTCCATTCTGCAAACACAATTAAGGAGATAAAAATGTGTGTTTTGGATACATTGCATTTCACAGTTTTTCACAGTTTCACATTTTTTGGCAACAATACTAACATGCACTTGCTCCATAACACTGCATTCTCTGTGTTTTTGTGTCCGTTCCGTGTTTTACAATCATAGTTACTGTCGTGAAATTCATACAGAACTTCAAACAAAGCACGGGCCTATAAGTGTTGCAAACATTCATGTGTGATGTTCAATTTGGACTCACTGCACCATAGACTCATGCATCTCTATGCACTCGGTCACTGTGGTCACTGGATTGATATGGGAGGCGAGTGAACTTGAGTAAATAAGCAGTAAGGCATAGCTGCATTTCACATGTCTGGATTCTTTGCATGCTTTCCTCACATGGCGCTTTGTAAACTTCGCTGTTTCTTGTTTGCTGAAGCAACCTAAACAAAAGGAGGAAACAGAGAGCGCAAATGTGGATTTTCATACAGGCGTAACGAACAGGGCAGCATGCACACCGGTCACAAAACGTATTAAAGTCAACAAATATGCAACACAAATGCAAAAATACAAACATTACCGTGCAGTTTATGGGAAATACCTGACTTAAAACACAAGAGGGAGCCACTTTGAATGTATGCCACACATCTTAATTCCTAATTCACTTCTAAAAATGCATCTTGAGAAGAACGGCTGCTGCCAGAGGAGCTATGAGCGAGGATGCTCAGGTTTATGATTTGCAGAAGTTTTTTCAGCACTCAATAAAAAAGGCAACACACAACTTGATCACACAAACCATGTTATAAACAGGACTGAGAAATATGTGTATATAACATAAATCACTCAATCACGATATGTGTCTCTTTATCTGTATAGTGCTCTTTTGTGTGTCACAACTCTTTTTATACTTCACGGAACGTAAAACCAAAAAAATAACAATGTATGACATCCGTACATTCTTGACACATTATGCCATGTTGTGAAATAAATTCTAAGTAAATATATACTGCAAGTTATCCGACAGAGATCACTAAATGTAGTGGTAGGTAGTAACAAAGCAATGGACAGATGATGCAGCTGTGCCTCATTTAATCTGACATCGCTTTGAATCAACGGCTCTGAGACAAACAAGGATGTCTCTATTTGTTCAAAGTCTGCTGTCTCGACAACCCCACTTGAATGTTTGGTGGAAAAAGAGGAGTCAAGGATGTACAAAACAGAAATGAAAATAGGATTTAGTCAAGTGCAGAGCAATCACAACACCAGCATGTGTTTCCACTGCATTTCAAAGCCATCTTTGCAAGTCGTTTTGGGTTAAAGTGTCTGCAAAACGAATGTAAAGAGCTGCCAAGTATTCTTCTTACCATTTTATAAAGTGTTGTAAAATGAACATGTTATGACAAGTCTTTTAAAAGGAATTACCACTTTTTTGACTTAGTTAATTAAATGCACAGTCACGTTGTTATACAATCAATTAATCCCAGTCTATAGTGCTCATTGACACGACAGCTCTTTCATTTCATTCATCATTTATTAGAGAAAATGAAATGAGTTATGTTCTCTAGACCAAAAAATAATAAAAAGTGTGATGCTGCCTTGATCTCCGTGTTCTCCACAGATACATAGAGATATGATAGAGAGAGAGGGTTAATTTAACTCTTCTTAATTAATCCTATTTAAAGCTAAGAGTACAAGACTTTAAATTCAGTTACATATTCACACAACAATGATGAGGCGGCCGAGCATCAGGTAGCCTAAATCTCTCTGTTGTGATGTCCTCCACTGTCTTGGAGGCAGCCTACCTGAGACGGTAATTGGCTGACAAGGAATGTGCCTCACCTGGGTCCTTCAGGCTACAAAAGCTGCCACATGTGTTCACTCTCTTTGTCTTCTATCCACCTGGCATCAACCTTCTTTTGTGTTTGCTCCTTCAGCACCTCCACAGCACACATACCTCCATCCACATCCTTGCATTTGCTGATACTACCAGCTTCCAAGCTCCATCCTTATCTTGTGTTAGTTTTAAGTAATGTAATTAAGTAAATCAGGTTGTGACTATGTATTTCGCAGTTCACTGGAGTCTTGAATTTGTTTTGTGTGGTGTCATTCTTGCTAGTGCATCAGCCAGCACTAAAGAAGAGTGCAACAGCAGCAAAATAGGCTACAGCAACTTCAGAGTATGTATAGTGGAGCAATGTAGGAAGCATCCAAGGAAAGTTTCAGTGCTCCAGATGCTCCAAAAAAGCATCTACAGAGGACAGGCTAAAAAAAGTGACAAACGTCATAACGTGTCAACTCTGTTTGTGTAATAACTCTCATTGCCAGAAGGGGGCGACAAAAGAAGTGCACTTTGAGTAACTGCACATATAATATTTACAGCATGCAGAAATTAGCAACAATAATAACAGAAAAGCAATAAAATGTTCATATTGCCATGTCGGTCAATGCATACAGTGTGTATGTGCAACAACCAACCTGGCCAGCAATCCTATCCAGGTCTCTCTGACCCTGAGGGGTAAGTCTCCGACCACTGCAAACAAAAATATTTTAAAAACACAACAATCTCTTATTAAAATCACCACTTGAGTGCCACATGCTCGGCATTCACCTCTCTTACCCATTAGGGTCCTTCTCCACCATCTTGAGGCCCTCCAGAGCTTGGAGAACCTTCCTCGCCACGTTCCTGGAGCCCACGCTGAAATGGGCAGGGCAGACGCCGTTCCTCTGACGCCCACCGTAGATCTTGATCATGGAGCCAACACCCACCCCTCCTCGCAGGTACAGGTGACGGGCCGTGGATGCTGTTGCAATATGTACTCGTATGTTTTATTATCTGAAACGTTCATGACTTATTCAGCTAAAAGACATGAAGCCAAACATTCCAACTTATCAAATGTGTGTTCACAGGTCAATTTGCCTCAGCAGATAACATTAAATCAGCCGAATGGGCTGTGTGCATGTGCTTTTATTGTATATATTGTGACAGCTTTGGAAGATTTACTGGTGAAAAGCCTGGCTAATATTACACAACTCTTTGTGTAAGATCACACGGCCACCTGAGAAAAGCCTTGATAATGCCAGGATTTGTTAGTGAAAGAGACTGACATACACCGATCAGGCATAACATTATGACTGCCTGCCTAATATTGTCTTGGTCCCCCTTTTGTACTCAAAAATGCTCTGAACCATTGGGAATGGACAAGAGGACCTCTCAGGGTGTCCTATGGGGTCTGGAACCAGGACACTGGCACTGGATCCTTTGGGTACTCTGGCTTGTGCAGTGGGGCCTCTGTCAATCAAACTTGTTCCACTGTATCCTGTTGATGCTTGGTCAGAATGGGGTGTAGGAAGTTTGGAGGTCAAATCAACATGTTGGGCCATTGTCATGTTCCTCAACATGTTCCTGATTGTTTGATGTTTTTTCCATGTGGTGGGGTGCATTTTCCTGCAGGGGTAGGCCAGTGACATTTGGGATTTCCATTTGCATGAGGTAGTGTGCTTGTTGTGGGACAATGTTTATTTTTCTTATCAACATAGATGTTAAAATCCAAGGTTTTCCATCAGAACACCACATAGTACCAATATGATCAATGTTACTCACTTCACCTGTCAGTGGTCATGATGTTGTGACTGATCAGTGTATGTGTGTTAGAGTAAAATTATCAAGGAAGACCTTTAGCTGGGGTTTCCCGGAACCAAATTTTATAAATGCTCTACAAAAGAGAACTACAAGGGTACTTCAAAAACATCTCAGCCTGACCCACAAACAAGAGGTGTAACTCCCATTTTGGGTCTTAACTGTTACTATAAAGCTTTATACGACTGTCCATTAAAAGTCAAATGTTTCTTGTCATTTATGTGCAGGTGATGCCCCTTGAAAATCAGTAGGTGAGAGGAAAAACAAAAAATGGACAAGAAAAAAGCCAAAGCTGTGATCAAGTATGTGCCTAAAAAGGGAATGACCTCCAAGGAAATCCACAAAGACATAATTTACATGCTTGGCGAGGACGTTCATTGCTATTCACAAAAGTGGGTTGTTGATTTTGGAGAGCACCAAAGATGACAAATGGTCCGGAAACCAAAAATCAGCGACCACAAATGATTAACTGGAGGCCATTCACCGTATCATCATGTATGACTGACATGTGACTGTCCAAAATATAATGACAACCAAGGACATCGCTGTCCTACTGATTTTAGAAGGGTGTCATCCACAAAGAAATGATGACAAACATTTAAATTTTTGTGGACAGTGATATAAGGCTTTATAGTAAACAGTTATGCCTCTTGTTTCTAGGAGAATTCGAGAACTTGTTGACTTATATACAGGATCTTTGGCGTGTAAAATACATAAAATATCATATTTTAATGACACAAGAGACACTGATTAAACATTTTAATTCATCCAGATGATTTAATTAATGATCACTGTCCATGTTGTTTCCTGTAAACTGTTCTTTGTTTGGTTAATTTGGTTCAGTCTATAATTATTTATATAATCAATAACGAGATATGTGCATCCGCATATTGAACCTATTTTTTTGTTTATGCTGAATTAAACAAAAGAATGGGTAAATTAACAGATTCGTCATTTCAACTGCATGTGAGATGTAATGATGCATAGAACCGACCTGCTCTGGTGTAAAACCAGTTGTCATCGCAGGGAGCCAGCTCCTTGTGCCTGGCAAGCTTCACAGTGTCGACCCACTCTGGGACTTTTAATTTGCCAGACCTGAAAAAAAAATCCCGGTTGCAGTGATGAATCAACTGACTGGACTGTTTCCTTAAACAACATATGGCACACAGAGGCTGTATGCATCTACTGTGCATAAAATAAAGCAAATATAAAAAGTTTGGTTGCCATCCTCTTTGTTTGCAGTATCTGTGGGGTTATTAATAATGTTTTGTGGTGTGGGTGCAGCAATATTGATGATTGCTTGGCTTTAGTGAGGGTCTACTGAAGCTTCTTTTTAAGTGCATCCTCATATTGATACATATTTGGATGTAAATGTGTTTGAGTGACCAGCAAACTCAAATGGTACACCTTCTATAAGTCACACAAACCATCAGCAGTGGCATATATGAATAAAAATGATGGTAAAGGTGGTAACTGAGCACAAAACGTGAGTGATGCACCGTTTCTATGTACAAAAATACAATAGAATGGCAAAAAAACTGCAGCAAATCAGTGAGAATAGAGACACGCCACTACAAAAAGACTGTCTGTAATGTAACATCAACCACTTTCCACTTCCACTCCTCAATGGATGCTATTGTGATTTATCTTAGATACACTTTAGCTCACATTCAGAATTTAGATTCACATTTGTAATGGCACTTGTTTTATCCTTTCACACAGCTTTCTTTAGGTACACTTTACTTTGAAGGTCAGCTTTTGCATGTGAGGTTTTTAATTCAAATCTTTTTGTCTCCTCGATTTGCTTTTTGACTAATGCACTTAACAGCTAATGTTTATGCGGGCATCCATAGTAATTAGTTCTTCAGATTTATATTTTTCCATGCTTTATTGTAAGTCGATACTTATCTTAAGCATTCATTCTGATATTTCTTGCTGCTGTTACGCTCAGTTTCCCTCTGTGGGATCAAAAAGGTAGATCTTTCTCAATCCTATCATCTTTAAATAGAAAAGGTGGACAAGGTAATACTTATGTTAAAATCTAATAATAAAAAACAACCTCTTTGATTATTAGAAGTGAGTGTGATCACTTGCGAATACTGGCTACAAGGAAAATGAATCACTGTCTACCAAATGTCGGATTTTATGTTCATACTTCTCAAATGTCTGCTCTTAAAACACAGTGTTTTAGATGCTGTAGTATCATGTAAGGTTGGGTTTTTTTCTGTTCTTGTTTTTAAAATGTTTATATGTCCACTTTAAAATCTGATATATTTGACATTTTAACTGAATTTTTACAATGCTCAAGATGTGTGGTAAAATCTGTCCCCGTACCTGACCCAACATGTTTAAAATATAAAAATAAATAAATAAGGGATTATGAAATAAAATAATCACACACATAATTACGGCTCAAATACAAGATATAACCAGGCAATTGTTAAATAATCCAACACAATTTTTTAGCTACATTCACAATCATCATGCAGTGTTAAATTATTCTGCTTCTGTTGCAAGTGTTTTTCTCATTGCAGCAATTTTTCAGTTTTGAGCCTCACATTAGAAACACAACTAATTATACATTTTGTCATTTGAAAATACTGCCACAGAGCAATGGTTTCCCTCTGAAGCCAATACAGAGACACTGCTGGATGATTTTTTATCAGAGTTCATATATAAAGACTATATCTTAACTGCAAGTGCTTCAAAACTCAGCTGCACATGTGTTTACTCAGACCAGAAGGAGAGCACAGATTAGACTAATGTTAAAATCTCTGCAGTCTCTGGGCACCTGTGTGTTTCAGAATTGATTTTAAGATCCTCTGACTGGTTGATAGAGGTCTTAAAAGTCCTATATATTTATCAGATTTCCTCCTATCCTGTGAACCCTCTAGAACCCCCTGGTCTTCTGCTAGTGTTCTTTTATTTCTACCTAAAGTCAGAACACAAAAAATAAACACTCACTTTAAATTAATTTTATTTTTCTTTCTTTTCTTTTTATTATTCTTTTAACACGTTTCCTCTGACATTTTAACTACATCCAGAGGCCTGCTGATATTGAATGTATGAACTAGAGACCTAGCTTTTTGATCTGACTGTATTTCATTTATCTATTTTTTATTTAATTCTTTTTCTATTCATGTATACATTCTACTCTATTTCCCCTATGTTTCACCACTTCATTTTTTTTATTATTGTCTGATTTTGCTGGTGTTTCCTCATTGCATTTATTTACTTATTATTCTTCAGCCCCTGCTTTTTGACTCTTTGCTGTTTATAAATTTTTCACTTCCTTTGTTCTGTAATGTGCTTTGTGTTTACATTGCACTTGAGTGAAACCATAAAAATAAAATTATTAATTTAAAGGGGAAAAATACATATACAAACTCATGTAATTAAATTGTTGGCCTTCCTCAACACTGGCATTTTTTCTAACCTCTCCAACACCCTTCAGATTTTTGTGTATCTTAATTTATAGTGACTCAAGGTGCTATTTTAACAAATATCTTCCTGCTTTTTAACTAAATAAAACATTATTTAAATATAAATCCCACTCACCCTAATATAAATGAGGAAATCAATACCCTCAGCTGTAAATAAATACATAAATTATGTATAATCTGTAATAACCATAAACTGCAGGTTGTTTTTGAGCCTTTACCTGTCGTTCACCTCCACCTCCAGCCTGTGTGGCTGACAGCTGGATGCCACTCAGTCATGCTGCTTGTTTTAGTGCAGGTGTTATGTTTTACTTACTTTTTAAGGAAAGCTGATAAAGCCTTGACAAACTCCTGCTGGTTGACATCTTTCACCGTGACACTAGGCATCTAATAAAAGGGGGTAAAATTGGAGACGAGGGTGAGCTTCAAATCACATTTTGTTTTGTCGTAGCTTTTGGAAATACAGCAGCCGTTGGAACATTTTTTTATTGTTGTGCTAACATTAGCTGCAGCTAGCTTAGCTAAAGTAACTGTAACTGATAGCAGGCAGGTCACAGCTACAGTTACACATGAATACAGCTGTCATGTTAAGCTGTAAGTGGAATATCTTACTTTTTGTATATCCTGCAGAGCACTACGGCAGCCAGGCGGTCGGGTTTGGAAGTGTAGTCCGGGGTTAGCCGAGGCTAATGCGGCGAAGCAGCAGGAGGAGTGATGCTGATGAGGGATGGAGGGAGACTGCCCTCATTTGGGAAGGATGATACCGTAGCCTGAAATAACCTCTCCCGCAACTCCAAATTCAAGCCAAACCCAGCCTTTAAACTCAACTCACAATAACGGTAATAATTCTTGATTTATATTTTAATATTATGTGTTAATTTTGTGCTTAAACGATGTTGAAAAATTAGATTTTTTGCCCCACAGTAAGGATGCTGTATGCTAGCTGTTCCGGTTGAGTCCCAGCAGATGGTGGTGTGGCGGCACCTTTTCCACATCTCTTGGCCCATTTCTCTGTTTTTATCGGAGCCAGAGGCTGTTCAGAAAGTGTGGTGCAGTCAGCAGGAGAGCAGAGAGCGGCCGAGTGAGGACACACACCGCCACAGGGTTAGTAACTCTTCCATTTTTAATTCTGCTTCTCTGAAAATACACCCAACGTGTTGCTCCTATTTGTCTGCCATGTGCCTCCTTTCTCGGCTGAGTTGGACGTGATTTTTGCCTAGGAAAGAAATTCAGAAGTTGCTGCAAATGATCATGAATGCTAAAAGGATCACGATGACATAACCCTCGTTATAAAATACACTTCTTTTATTATTGGTTAATGCTTGCCTCAGTGGCTATCTTAGGCCTCTGTTTGCTAAGATGATTGCTGCCTTTGGAAAACAAAGCAATGACTTTTATCAGTGTTTTCTTCATACTTCACTTCATACTACACACATGGGACCACGTCACCTGCCCTCTTTCTCCACTTTTCTTTTCTCTTTCTGGCATCACAACAGTCATAACATCAAAAAGAAAATCTCATTATTGCAAAGCTTAAATCTATTTTTAGAGCTACAGATATGGGTTTACATGTCACAATATCCGCAGGTATCCTGTGAATTGTAAATGATTCAGCAACACTGCAAAATGTGCAGTATTTAACTGGTTTGTCTTGTATTTGAGGCAGGTGAAATCAAACTACATCTGCAACTGTTGTTGGTTAGTCTTTACATTATTTAGTTTACAAAACGTGAAAGTACTGGCAGATGCCAATCAAAAGTTATGAGGAGTAAAGTTTTCTTAGTAAGTTAAGCTTCAAGGCTATAATGATGTGAAGGTGATATATCTAAATTATGTAGCCTTTATGCTGACATGATAATCAGTTTAAAAATACCAACAGTTGTCATTACATGCAGTCTAGCCTAAGTCTGTTACATGAATATCATGACTACAGGTTTGCACTAACAGTAAAAATATTTTTAAAAAATGATACGAAGATGTGTTTGAAGCTGAAATTACTCAACTGAAAATACAGTATGGTTCTTTAATCATTGGTTTATGCTTGCCTCAGTGGCCATCTTATTCATCAGTTTGCTAAGATGATTGCTGCCCTTAAATAACAAAAGTGCGGTCGGTATTTTTTTTCATACTTTACACAAATGCAGTTTTGTCTGAAGACAGCACAGAAGTGACCACACTACCTGCCTTCCTTCTCCACTTTTCTCTCCTCTTTGCCTCAATCTCTGGCATCATAGCAGTTATAACATTTAAATTCACATTATTGCAAGGCTTAAATCTCTCTTTTAGAGTTATGGTTACCTGTTTACCCTTCGCAATGTCTGCAGGTAGCCTGTGAAATGTAAATGATTCAGCAAAACATGCAAAGTATCTGTAACTGTGTTTCTAAAAAGCATGCACATATTTTTAGATTTAGTGCACAGGCCTCTGTTTGCTAAGATGATTGCTGCCCTTAAATAACAAATCAGTGACTACTATCAGTGTTTTCTTTATACTTTACACAAATTGCAGTTTTGTCTAAAGACAGCACACATGTGACCACATTACCTGCCTTCCTTCTCCACTTTGCTCTTCTCTTTTTCACGTCATAACAGTCATAACATTAAAAATCACATTGATGCAAGTGTTACAGCACAACGTTACACAAGCAGAGCGGGGTCGTCACAGCAAGGCTTAAATAACTCTGCTAGATTTACGGTTTCCTGCTTACCTGCCACTAAATCTGCAGGTATCCTGTGACTTTGTAAATGATTCATCAACACTGCAAAACATGCACAGTATTTAATTGGATTTCTATTAAAGCATGTCTTCTATTTGGTGAAATCAAACAGCAGCTGCTGTCAATTAGATTATTTAATTTATAAAATGAGAAAGTACTGACAGATGCCAAATACAGTTCATGGAGAAAAAAGTTTTTACTTAATCTGGGTGGTGTAGCTAACAAGCTTAAAGAGTCACTGTTTAGTGATGTGAAGAGAAGTGAGTTTTGTATATTTTGTATATTTTGTATATCAGAATTATGTAGCATTTTTGCTGATTTTCTAACCAGTTAATGTTTTTTTTTGTTTTTAAAATATCAACAATTATCTTGAAGTCTGTTGCATGCATATCATGGTAACAAGAGTTCACTATAATTAGAAATAAACAAAAATGTCAGGAATTTGTGTTTAAAGCTGAAATTGGTCAATTGAAAATAAAATATGGTTCTGCTTAATGCTTGCCTCAGTGGCCATATTTTTAGGTTTAGTGCACAGGCCTCCTATCTGCCTTCCTTCTCCACTTTTGCTTTCCTCTTTTTGACATCATAACAGTCATAGCATTAAAAAATCACATTAATGCCAGGCTTAAATCACTCTGCTAGATTTACCTGTTTACCTGCCACTATATCTGCAGTTATCCTGTGAATTGTAAATGATCTAGAAACACTGCAAAACATGCACAGTATTTAATTGTATTGTATTATTTGTATGAAAGCATGTTGTCTATTTGGTGAAATTAGTCAGCGGTTGTTGTCGATTAGATTATTTAATCTGTAAAATGTAAAAGTACTGACAGATGCCAAATACAAGTTATGAAGAGCAAAGTCTTCTTACTTATTCTGGATCGTGTAGCTAACAAGCTTAAAGAGTCACTGTATAGTGATATGAAACAGAAAGAGTTTTGACAAGCAAATGAAGCAATTCATTGTATATCAGTATTTTGTAGCCTTGTTGCTGATTTGCTAACCAGTGCATGTTTTTTTAGGTTTAAGAATATCAACAATTATCTTGAAATGCAACCTAAGCAAATTCTTTTGCATGCATATCATGGTCACAGGTTTTCACTATAAATATAAATAAACAAAAATGACAGGAATTAGTTTTATTAATGATAAAATACAGTTCTGGTCAATGCTTGCCATATTTTTAGATTTAGTGCACAGGCCTGTGTTTGCTAAGATGATTGCTGCCCTTAAATAACAAAGCAGGGACTACTATCGGTATTTTCTTCATACTTTACACAAGTTGCAGTGTTACCTTAAGACAACACACACTCAACCACTCTGCCTGCCTTCCTTCTCCACCTTTTTCTCTCTTCTTTGCCTCAATCTCAGGCATCATAACAGTTATAACAATAAAACAAATCACATTATTGCAAACCTGCACTCTGTTAGAACTACCTGAGTAGCCTGTTCATTGAAAATGATTTAGCAATGTTGCAAAACATGCATATTATTAACTGTATTTCTATTAGGAAATGTCTTAAATATGAGGCAGGTGAAATCAAACTACAGTTCAGCTGTTGTTGAATTGTCTGTAGATTGTGTAGTTAACATAATGTGAACATTAATGACAGATGCCAAGTTATGCGGAGCAGCGTTTTTTGTTTTGTTTTTTTTACTTATTCTGACTGTGAAAGCTAAGAAACTTAAAGATTCACTCTATAGTCAGGTGAATCAGAAAGAGTTTTTAAATTTTTTTTTAATATTGGCTAGCAAATAAAACAAATAATTGTTCATCAGAATTAGGTAGCGTTTTTGCTAATATGTTAATAAATGTTTTAGATTAAAAAATCCAACAATTAACTTTAAAAGCAACCGAGCTAAGTCTGTTGCTTGCATATTATAATTACAAGTTTGCACTACTATTAAAAACAAAAATGACAGGGAGATGTGTGTAAAGTTGGAATTAGCTGAAATAAAATATGGTCAATGTTTGCCAACCTTTTGCAAGTCACAGCTTCCTGAATGTGTGAAATTGGTGCTTTTTCTTATCTCATTCCACTGTAAGTTAATAATAATAACAACAATAAAGGTTTTTTTTGTATGGCATTATCAAAACCAGTGTTACAAAGCGCTTTACAACAAACAGAAAAAGCACCACAGAATACAGAGGAATGAAAAAAAGTAAAATAAAATGGATTTTAAAAAACATAAAATAAAACATAAAAAATAAAATATAAAAACAGTGGAATAATTTAAATTTCAAACAGAGCAGTGTGAATTTAATGTCAAGAGTATAATTCAGTGTAAGTCAAGAGTAGATGTAGAAATATGAAAAAGTTTATTTGGGGTAAGCAGGTTGAAGGTATCACTTTGTAATTGATTATGATGGGTTTTTTTAATTCTAGAGGATAAATTAATAACGAGGACAACCATTCCTTGCAGCAATAATTACAGTGCAAGTTGTCTGCAAAAATTTTTAGTAGTTTAAGCGCAGTTTGGCATTTCACACTGCCGAATATTTTAACCGTTTCCGTCCTCGACCTCGAAAAGTCGTGCGTTTCTCCTCTGGTGTGTCGCCCAACATCCTATGCAGATTACCAGCGGCGTGCGAAACGCTGCATCCAAATCCGAGGTGGATGAATGTGTGTTTACAAATGTGCAGACATGTTCGTAGGCACTCACAGAGCAGCTCTGTGTGTCAGCCCGTCTAAGCTTCTTCCCCTCCCCCCCTCTCAACATCTCTCTCTCTCTCTCTCCCCTTTTTGTCCCCCTCGCCCTCTCCGTTTCCCTCCCCTCGTGCTCTCCTGCCTACTAGCACTATTTCAAGCCTCTGCCTGGGAGGGATCGAGCGAGGCAGAGACACACAGATGCGCAGTTGGAGAGAGAGAGAGAGAGAGAGAGAGAGAGGGAGAGAGAGGGAGAGAGAGGGGAGGGGAGGGGAAAGCAGACAGGATTTAGAGTTCAAGTGCACGTGCAGAAAATAGGCTGAATAGAGGAGAGACGGAGCAGAAAGGAAACCAGGAAAAGGAACGGCAGGGGCTGCAGACAAAGCGCACAGTAGCTCTTTCTCTTCCTCTTTTCTTTCCCCTCTCTTGCAAAAAGGGGGAGCCTCGGAATGGACGGAGGGGTGACAAAAATGAAAAATCTGAATAGTGTAAGAATGAAAAAAAAAATGTATTCCTATTCCTGCTGCCCCCCTCCTCTTCTTCTTTCCTCTCCCCACCGCCGACACACTCCTCCTCTATATCCCTCCCTCTTGGATATTTCTCCATTAACCTCCAGTCTTTCTCTCTCTTCTCTCTCCGGCTCTCCTTTTTTTTTTTTTTTACTCCCCTCCCACCTCTTCACACACATGCACACGCCCCGGACTCCTTCCCACTCATTTCCCCTCATGCGCGCTTACTATCCACTTTCACTGGAGACCGACCGCAATGAGCTCAGTTTTTTCCTTCCCTTTTTCTTTCGCCTGCCGTTTCTTTGCTTTCGGTTGTGCCCTCATGTAACGGAGGGGCAGCACCACACAGACGCTTCTTTACCCTCACTATTCGTGGCGTCCCTGAAAAAACGCAGGCCGTGGATTTGTCCCTGCATTAGACTGCATGCCACCAAAACCGCTTGTCCTTTCCTGTAAACAGTTTTTTTTTCTTTTCCTTCTTTCAGTATTTTTTTGTTTTTTGTTTTTTCAACTCGACTTCTGCTTAGAAATATCTGTGTTCTCAAGCGGGAGCTGAGGGGTTGAAGAAAGGAGGAAAGAAAAAAATCATGTCTGATGAATGGACATATGAAGGAGACTAAAAGAATGAGGGGAAAAATGGAGAGCATGGTCTGCGGGAGAAAGCAAGAAAGACTGAGAAAGAGAGGGAGAGGTTGAGAGACGTAGGAGAAAAAGAGTACCGGCACTGGCAAGAAAAAACGGGAGGGGGAAGAGAGGAGAAGGAGGACCAGTAGGGGATAGACTTAGGAAGGAGGGACGGCTGGATAGGAATTGACAAAATCGCGGGAAAAAGGAGAAAAAACAAAACTCAAGAATGAGACGAAACTGGGCTTCTCTCCAAACTCCGACTCTGTGGCTGCCTCTGATTTTTGTTTCCTGCTCTGAGTTTTTTTCATCCCCCTCTCATTCATCTGTGAGTATACTGTATGCACATGTCCTTTTTTTCCTATCCCATATTCTTTCTGTTTTTCCCCCTTTCTTCTTGTTCTTCTCCCCACTTTCACTTCATTTTTCAACTCTCCTCTCTCTCTTTTTTTTTCTTGTTTGAAAAATGTGTTCCCTAGGTTGCTAATCCCCCCATCCTGTTCATCTATCCCATCTCGCGCTCCACCTCTCACCCTCTCCCTCTCTGTCTCTCCCTCTCTTTCCTCCTTCAGCCCCTCTTTATCGTGGGTTATCGCTGTTCTCTTCGCCTCTCCTTCAAGGATTACCTCTGCTCACATTTAGATGAGGGCTTTGCACAGGGATCACTGAGTGCACCCAGTTTTAAGGGGGCCCGTGCATTGGAGGCAGGAGGAGGCAGGGTACGTGCAATTGTGCATCTACCTATCAGTATTAGTCATTTGTATCCGTGTGTCTGTGCATGTATGCTTTAATATGTTGAGATTCAGAGTTTCGAGAGCCAGCAGCAGCGATGGTCACTCCTCCTTACGCATGCGTGGATTTGCACAATCATGTTTCATATTTCGGGAGTGATTGTGCCGCGTTGTTGATCGCAAATTGCACAGAAATACCAGATAAGGTGCGAAAAAAGGAGGCGTAAGGTGGAAATACTTTTACGTACAGTGCAGGATTTCCTCTTCTCTGTAGATTTTTCACTCCTCCTCCTGTACTTCTCTCCCCTTTTTCTATCCCATCTTCCATCCGTTCATCCGGGTATCCCCAGTCTATCTGTCGGTTCGCCCTGTGAAGACAAAAACCCACAGTCCAAGATGTGGTTCGGTATCAGCCAAAAGATAAGGGTGGATTTATTCCAGAGCAGACAGTTTCAGTAACTTTTGTTCTTTTTTGTAACCTGCGCATTCGGTCGAAATTACTTTTGTTTGAAGCGGTTAAGTTTGGGTAAAGACAGAAGCTTTAGCGCACATTACGGCATATCTGCGATGTAAAGATGTTGACAGCAGTGGATTATGTGAAATTATTGTTGTGCGGTAAGTACAGTCGGCTTAACACTGTGCAGTAGAAAGAGGCACACGATACACAACACAAGTCTGCTATCATCCATTTGCAGTCCTCTCTAACCAGCATCCAATATACCTTTTTCACCCGCGGTATCAGCCTCAGATATCTCCGGGCATCTCTTTCCTGTCTCTTTTTTCATCTTCTCTTTTATTCATTTGCTTGCTCTGTTTTTTTTTTATTTACATAGCTTCCTGGTATCTCTGCACACATTTTCTGTATTACTTGCCACATTTGTTATCTAAATCCAAGATTGTTCGCCAGTATCGTTCCGAGGGGTCTGTGTGTGTGTGTGTTCCTCCGCGTCGATGTTCTTTATGGTGTTAATGTGTAAACGATGATCTCGAAAAACACTTGTTCGTGCTACTTTCTGGCATTTTTTTCAAGTCTGAAATCTTTATGTATTATCTTTTGTGCATCAAGCGGGGTTATTGAAGTCATGTAAGGACATAGTAGTCGAATTAGTTCAAATTTGAGGCATTTTCAAAAGATGCACACTGTAGAAAAGGTAAAAACGAAGCCAATCATGAAACTGAAAACGTTTAATAACAGTTACTGGCCTAGTTCAATAATAATAGTCAGTGTGTTGAATTAATTCATATGCCGTGATTTGATTAATACACAATGATATGACATTTGTGGGCAGACAGCATCACTGCGTTCTTTGATAAGCTAAGGGCGGGAGGACGCTTTTGTTTAGTAGCGTCCCTGGGTCAACCTTTCGATGACCTCCACTGTAGCGCTCAAGAAAGCGAAGGAAAAAGTCTTTGATGTCAAAAATTTGGCTCGAATCAAACATCTGCCCTTGTCAGCGAAAACTCCAAATGAGGTTAGGAGAGAGAAATCTCCCTAGAGCCCTTTACTTGCTCGTATTTGTTTTTAAACCTGATTTTTGTATGCTGCCAAACCTGCCTCGCACCTTTGATTCCTCTCCCGAGGGGATTTGGTGGTAATGTCAGCGTAGTGGGACCCCCAGGTTATGAAATATTACTCAGACAGACCTGGTGTTATGTAATCTTACATAACTGAGGCGGCAGCTCAGCAGGCTCGTGATCAGGGACTCTGGAGGAGAAGCTATATGGGTCTGCTTATGGTATGAACTCACTGGCAGGGTCAACACACTCCTGAATACCTGGGACTTAAAGGGGAAGAGACCCCAGCTGCACAAAGATACTGTGGTATCTGTACATGACGCCAAAAGGCTGAGGAAGTAGAACAGCCCCACCTATAGCAGACTGGAGGCTGCTTTAGTAATTGTACATAGATTTTTATGTAATTTTCCAAACTCATCTGTTCCTCTTTAAGCTAAAGACTTGCTTCTATATTTTAAATTAGCTCAAAATGATCCCTGATTCAATTATTCTAATATAAAAATTGCAAGTGTCCAAGATTAGCTTGCTCTAGGCTAGCTTACGTCTGACTGCACACCCTTTTTTTTCCACAATATATGTTACAAATATCCAAGATACTACAGTCTACTACGTGCCGTTCCCATGATTCTATAGCAGCTCCCTTTGAATCTTGTGTGTTTCTCATTCATAATTGATTAGATTCAACCGCAGCATACATTAATGGATCGAACAGACCTCAGGAATTCCCATGCAAGCTGCCATTGTGTGTAGCAGGTTTGAATTTGAATGCTGCAGGATTTGCGTCTTTTTTTTTCTAGCTGGAAACCGACAAACTAGTGCAACAGGAATGGCGTGAAATGCAAATAGTACAATGAAACTCCTGCAAGAAACACAAAGTAGCTGTCAGACTAAGTAAAATGACGTTATATGTAAACGTTACGTATATTTTTCATAGTTTTTAATAACTTGAATTAAAATTAAGAATGGGGCCGGATTGAGGTTTATAATAAATCATATCTAATAATTCCTGTTTTACAAATGATGGTATGCACTGTCATAACATTTTTTTCAATAATAATATAACATATGTTTATCTGTTTTTCAGATTGAGACTGAGACAACCAGAACTTCAAGACCTTATTTTCATAAGGTAAGGATTTATTAAATGTTCTGTTATTTCTAAAGGATAGAGAATAAGCAACAGATCCTTTAGTTTCTGTTTGTCCACCAAAAACGAGTTTGTGTTCTGCATAGGTTTGAGTAAAATCAAGTGCTTTACTGAGCAGAGTTTTGCTTAATGGCCCTCAGCAGTCAGGAACACTTGGTCAGCCATTTTAGTCTGTGGCCCGATCGAAACGTCAATGCACCATCCGAATAATTGAATTACTCTTCCCTGAGTCATTCTGTCGTGATTAACCTCACAGATATGTGCTAACCGTGGGCCCATGTGAATGCAGCAAGCAGACAATCTTTTCATTTTGCTCAAACGGCCTTTTCCAGTCAGTTTGGTGTAACACCGTTGGCTGTGACTTATCTTAGTAAGCAACAAGTGGAAGGGTCATCAGTTGGTCACGTCCCGATTATCAGATGTTGTTGAAAAGTGAGAGAGTGTGCGCATAAAGACGGGCTTGTGGTCTAGCCTTGAAGCTAGCTTTGGAGATGCCTCACATTACATTTCTGTCTTTGTGCTGATGTCACCCCATGCCCCCAGACCAGCAGCCTGAGAATAAGAGCGACATTCTGCCTCTGCGACACAATAGAGCCCTTCTTGCCCTGATATTTTCACAATGTTTTCGCAGGGCCCTATGCACACATATGCACACAATTCTCTGCAGGCTGCACAGGCTGTTGATTCAGAGCTGCTCGAGCTGTGCACTTTACCTGATATTTCAATTCTTGCTGAATGTGTTTGCTTAGAGATTTGTAGCACCTTGCTTCCATAAAGTGTGTTGTAAATACGCCACGGGTTATTCTGATAGATTTTCAGACTCATTCGCAGCACCCACTCAAAAATGTTAATGGCGCTTTATGAACTGTGTGTAGCAGGTGTGTATTCGAGACACTTCAGGTGACATTTTTCATGGGTCACCGCCAGAGAAGCCACTGCAGTACAGTACGGTGGAGTGGCATGGGTTAACGTCTGAGGACTGAAGGAATGTGTCCGGGTCAACAGGGAGAATTCCTCAGTCCTTCGCGACTAGGTCACTGCACTGACAAGAGTCTGCCACCTATTTCAGCATTGCCTGTCTTCCTCTCTCCCCTCTTTTCCTCTCTATTTGCCTCCAAGTCTGTCGTTCTCCCTCCTCCCCTGCCTTTCTTTTGCATTTCAGCGTTTCATCTTTTGTTCTCCCTGCTTGCTCTTTGTCTGTCTCTGTCTCTCTGGTGTCTCTTTTAGTTGATCTGTCTGTCTGTCTTTCAGTCACGCCATCTATTTCGCTGTCCTACTTTGCCTCGTGTTTTTCTCACTCTTCGCTCCGTCTTTTATTTGTCCCCATGCACATCTCTGCTTGTGTTTTTCTTCTTCAGCTATTCATGCCCTTAGGTATTTATACTCCAAACGTTATTATTCTGTCACTGTCGTCTGGTTTATCCATTCTCCAACTCTTCACCTTCCAGTTTTTTTTCTCATTTTCTGTTTTTTTTTTCTGTGGCACACTGAGTTCACTGCTGCAGGTGCTTTCAGGAGGACACATGAGGAGTGCAGGGGAGTGAGACAGAAAAGACGTATATGCTCACTGTTTGCTTGCGAATACCGGTGTGCTTGTTTTTAATGCAGCGCAGTAACATGCATGGTGCCTGGTGGTGCTGGTCATGTATGATTTATACAGTGTGTTCCCACGCACAGGCCGAGGGCTTTCATACCAGCTATCTGTATTCCTGAGTGGAGGAGTTTGCAGAGTCTCACCTTTTCATTGGCTGACAGCAGGGGTGACAGACAGACCCCCAGGTACCAAAGTGTTAACCGCTCATGGCAGATGTGGCGATTTGACACAGTCTGATCCTCACACACATGCTCACTGAATGGAAGCACATTTCCTGCTCTTGCACAGATGTGCGCAGTTTTATACCTCATGCAGATGCACAGTGCAAGAAAACATCTGGAGATTCTCTTGTTCTTCTTGGCCAAATACATGCAAAGATCACTTGTGGCATAATCTCTTTAACTTGTGTTGCCTCTTTATTTCGGTTACAAATTATGAGACGACGAGATTAAATTTTTACCTTATTTTTAATTGATTGATGATGACAACAGCATAGCTGCCTTTTTCCACCTGAACTATTTTATTGACATTTCTGCCACATCCATCTTGTAGTCCACTGAATTAACGATTAGGTGAGGGTTTTAACTCCATAAAAAAAATCTATTTGGCATTGCAGAAACTGACCTTTACTATAACAAAACGATTGCTTGTATTGAAGTGTATTTTTAGGATTGTGATGATTTATTAACCTTTAATCAGATCGTTAAAAAGATTCAGAATTCATTCCAGCTTTAGAAACCTGAAAAATTGCATTTTTTCTTAATTGTAATTTGGGTTTGGTTCGGCTGGCCGGGACACATGCAAACATGCGATGGACATGTTTTACTAAAAACAAATTAATAAATGCTAAAAAATAATTGTTATTTGCAGCTCAAATGCACATATATAGCCAAAAGCAATTTTACATGCTTTACTGTGATTGAAATTAACGCGGCATTTACAATTATTTTCTCAATTTTTCAGTTAGTTGTGTGGTGTATAAAATGTCAAAAAATGGTGAGAAATGTGTCCCAAAGCCCAAGGTGATGTTCTCATGTTGTGTTTCATTCAGATATTCAATTAATTGTCATAGAGGAGCAAAGAAATTAAGACGATGGAATCAGAGGCTTGTAACAAGATAAATTAAATATCAAAATATTCAGTGATTAATTGTTGCCGCTTAAATTGACTGTGTGCCATCCTAACTATTCTGTTACGTTGAGTTATTGGTTGAATTGTCATGTCCGTCATGTTGTTCATTTGGGTCTGAATTATTAAAAGAACAGTTTAATTACGTGAAAATATCCCGCATTATGGAAATTGCCACCTGATTACATGACACTGATCTCGATGTTATTTATATGTAAAATTGTGTTTACTATTTTAAATTACAGAATCGAATTTTAATCTCTTTAAATAATATCTCGCCTATCTGTGACAACACGGCTGTAAATCTCTGTGTTTGTTTGTGTGCGTTCTGTGGTCCCGCCACCGAGCACCTAAAGCCCCGGCAGTTTCAGACAGTGAGGGGAGGTGAGACGTGAGTAATAGCAGTGACTGATGATGTCACAGACAGCATCGCGCCGCTTTAGCTGCCCCCATGACCCGGCTTTAGGATGGCGGCAGCAGCGCGCAAGCACCCGTGGGTAACACACGCCAAAGCACATTAGAGGCAGGGAGATGGAGGGAAGCAGGGAGAGAACACACAGAACACAGCTCAGGGGGACAGAGAGGCAGGGAGACAGACAGACAGACAGACAGACAGACGGGGGGCGGGGGGGTGTCAGATTAAAGAGGAGAGAGAGGAAAGAAAAGCTGAGAGACATAGCAATGTTTGCCTCTCCGTAATTTTTTTTTTTTTTCAGTAGACTGTCTGGTTGGAGCTGATGTTCTACATCACTGCCTCAGGTTTCTCTCAGCATCTCTCTCGCTCTTTCTCTCTATTGGTTTAGCATCCTCTATGTTAAAATACAAATGAAATGTAAAGGGAAACATTGATATTGTCAGAACATTAATCAACAGCTATTTTAATAATTAATCAACTGGTGAGGTCGTGAGGAAAAATTCCAAGCATTTGTTGGTCTCAGAGTCGCAGATGTGAGGATGTTCGGCTTTTCTACATTTCATATTACTATAGATGCACAGTAAGTGGAAGTATAGTATGGGAATCTGGCCAAAGACAAAGTTAAATTTATGTACAAAGCACATTTAAAAACCAAAAGTGCTGTACAGCTACAAAATACCACAAGACTGAAAGGCAAGTCTAATAAAATTATTAAGATAAGAACAGGAATAGAAGATGCAACAAAGAAGATGCAAAAGAGATGATTTGATTTAAAAGTTTCTTAAGTCTTTTCAGTTCTCGTGTGCAAAGTAAAGTGTTTCAGAGATTTAAAGCAGCTACTAGGAAGGCGGGAAGGGTCAATCACCTCTTTTTTTGGGGAACATCCAACAGCATCATTTTTGTCATCCTCAGTGCTCTAACTGGGGTGTGACGGCATAAGAGCTCTTCTAAGTAAGGTGGCACCAACTCATTTAAAACTTCAAAAACAAGCAATAAAATCTTTGGCCTATGGGTTCAGATGCACCACACCACTGCATCATCCATGCTGTAATTCCTGGCTAGCAGACCTTTGTAGCATCTCTCTCTGCCCTGTTTTGTTCCACAGCAGGGTCGACTGAATATTGACCTGTCTGAATATTGCATCCAGTATTTAACATTTTGCCAATTTGCCTTTTTAAAGTTCAAATTCCAATAAAATAAGCTAATATTATGCCATCTCCACCTCTCTTTATCTATAGCTACCATTCTGAAGCACTATCCAACCTATCAGCACTCAGGAATTAATGCCGAAAAGTTCTCTTTTAAGTAAACATATTGTAAAATATACGTAAAGGAGTTTCAACAAAGTTTCGCCTTGGATTTTGTTATTCAGAATTTTGACACCAAGAATTTCACTTTTACTGCAAATGTAAATCGGTTATCAGTCTCCTTGATTAATAATAATTGGTAATAACTCTGACAAAAGCATGACCTCCGCTTGAGTGTCGAAAAATTGAAAAAAGGAGTCCTTACCAAAAAAAAAAAAGGATAATGAATATAAGATCGAAATAGCTGCAAAGTCTCTCACTCTGATGACACCGTTTGGACACATCACACTCAATTTTATCTTCAGCTTCTCTCTCTCTCTCTCTCTTTCTTCCTCACTTTATCTTGTCTGTATCCATGGTCACTGTCTGTCAACTTTGCTCACTGAGTGAAAATTGCCAAAGGTGAAAATGATTGTGTGAGTTCAACAAGGGTGAAATGAGCAGCAGTGATGTAGCTGAAAGACTGCTGAGCCTGACATTATTCTCCATGCAAGTCTGATAGACTGACTCAGAACCTGTGCTGCTGGGTCCACTGGGTGCTACAAAATGTGCAATTTATGATGATGCATATGAAGCAGTGGCGGCATTAATGTGGCACAGAGACACACTGAAAGACAATAAGATGTTTGAACTACGCCTGACTGTTGCAGAAAACTTTGTAGTGATGCAACTGAGAGAAATGTTATGAATCTACAGTGGTTGCAGGATTATATTAATGCTTAATTTTGAGCATTTATTGATTACAACAAAGTGTTTTTTAGTCTTCATAGATCAGTTTGAGAGCATTAATTGGCCAAAACAAGCAAATTTTAAATATTTTTGGGCAGTTTTTTTCCATTTTATTGATAGCAGAAGAGAGACAGGGTGACAGGGGTACAGAGGAGAGAGAAAGACATGCAGCAAAGGGTTGTGAGTAGGACTTGAACTCATGACCACTGCTGGTGACCTGCGCCCACATGGTAGCGCCTTAACTCAGTGAGCTATACAGCCGCCCAAAACAAGCAAATTTAACACATTATCTTTGGCTCTGGAAATGCTAATCTTCATTTCTAACTTTATTCTAAAATATGCAACATATTACATAATAACAATTGTCATTGAATAAATGTTAGCTGCAGATTTAGGTAAATTAATCAAGTTTTTACCTTTCGTGATTATAATAGTGAAAGCTGCATCATTTATTGAGTTTATTAAGTTAAACATTTTTAGTGTTGCGGTGCAAGAATAATGCAGTTTTTAGATGTGAGATTTAAATTTCCTGTAATAAATTGTGGATTTTTTACGTTACTTCACTGCATCTGTAGAGGTTCAGCCAAATCTTCCACCAGTGTACTGCACATACAGTAATAAAGTAAAGCCTAATCAGATCATAGTTTACACAGTGAAATGAAAATACTTGGTAAGTGTATCATGACGCTGTGCAGATGTATACAACGTGCCACTTATGATAACCGTCCATTGTGTGAAAGTATTCAAGCATCTCTTACATGGCCAAATAGCAAATTTAGGGAAATCAATCACTATAGGTATCCAGCGCAGTCAAACAATGTCCTTACAGCATACAGTATTTTCTCTAAGGCATCATAAATACTGCACTCAGAGCTAATTGAGGCATTTATCATAGAAATCCATCTCAAGAGCCGAGGAACCTTGAGCTGGAAGTGGAGAGTGCTCGTTCACAAGCACTCAGCACCCATGTGTTTGTTTTCGCCTCTATCACTTCAAAGTCACATTGAGTTCCGACTCTCAAATGGCTCTTGATGCTTTGATCTCGCAGCCGAGAGATGAGCTGATACACAAAACCGAGCAATCCTGTTTGCAATCTCAAGGTGATACTCCAGAGCGGAAGAATCTCAAATATTATTTCAGCATAGGTTAAAATCACAGTTATGATATATCTCACCAATGAAGAGCCCCGCTGCTGATAACTGTAACTGAGATAATAAATAATAGAGTATATGCTGTAGGAGATGCAGCAAAAGTTAGAAACCTGTACGACTAATACACATAGACATAAAATATTTAATGACACTTGCATAGGTAAAAGACAAAGAAAATGATCTTGATACTGTGTAATCTGTCACATATGTATTGCTCCGCTCAAAATAATATTCGCAACAACAGAAATATGATAGTGGATCAAGTCTCTGGAGATTTCTCCATCACAGTCTAGACGAATTTAGTCGACCAGTATATCATATTTCTGTAAAAGGACCTGACATGTGCTGATAGGCAAGTTTTCCTCAGGTACGAGCTCATTAAAACAAGTGATTTTTCAAGTTCAATCCAGACTAAAACAACATTCAAAGCTTCGTCAAAAGGTTAACCTGTCAGTTTTACTTTTTTTTAAAAACAAAACTGACCTCTTAAATGTGATGATTTCATCTGTTCTATATCAGTGCAATGATTACCTTTGGATTTTAGACTGCTGGTTGGATGCAAAAATATTAATATCTTGAATATGTCACTCATTTGTTGGTAGAAATCCTCAACAGAACCAAAGCTTTATACTCTCCATAGCTTTACAGCAAAACAATGAGAAACTGCAAGTCAAACCCTTTTCCAGCCCGGCCAGGTTTTCCTCGCAAATGTCGAGCTCCAACTGGGAGTTTAAGTTGAAAGGTCAGAATTAAATCCTCTCTAGCCTGAGATTTCTTATCTTATGCTTGGTGAGGAACAAATTTGTTATTTAGACACAGTCTAGAAGTGAAAAAAGGTCACAGTTCACTTAAACTTCAGCTAATTCTCCTGCAGACCGAGGCAGATGTTGGTGCTGCGAGATCTGAGATTGAGGTTTGTTTATTTCCAGCCATGACCCTGAACAGATTGGTTCTGATGAAAAAACAGGGAAACTGTGACACAACAGATAAAAGATAAAATGCTGTAATTACAGTAAAGCAGCAATGATGACTGTCTTTATATTTAGACCCAGATACTTAAAACTGAATGAAGGAAAAAAATTGAAATAATGGATGTAATATAACAAATACGCAGTGATACAGAAATTCTATTAGTCAGGTTTTAACAGTTTCACCACACCATTTAAAGGACTTTTCCTAAAAAAATACAATACAGCAAAATAAAATAAAGATGCTTTAATCAACCAAGGAAGACTCTCAGTGAGGTTAGTAATATAGATATGAAGAAAGCGGTACTATCCAGTGTTATTTCACTACTACTGTCTGCTGAAGACCACCTGCAGTGATGCAGGACTGCTGCATTTGTCTCCCATGCATGGCTGCTGCTCCCATCTCTCTCTGTTTTCTCCCTGCCTCGCTTAACCATCCATTTTAACCGTCAATGACCTCAAAGCGCTGAGGTTTTGGCTGTAGAAATGAGTGGTCTTTCCCAAGTGTACAGTTAGTCGTTGTGCTGCTGGTAACACATCACCCTTCCAACCCACCGACTCCTCCTCCTCAGTGGTGCATCACCCCACTCACTCGCTTTCAATCTCTCCTTCTCTCTCCTTCACTCCCTGGCTTAATATTGATCTGAATTCATTTGTTTCCTATTGATCTGCCACTCCACCCTCTGCCGCATTGAGCAAACACAAGGACACACACCATGCACACAAAAGCCTAACAGACGCAGCACGTGCGAGTCTCGTACAAAAAACCTCACACGTGCACACGGACGTACAGGCGAAGAATAAAAGGCTAGAAACGCCCATTTACTAACCTGTTATACGTAAGCTGCTTTGAAGGTTAATATGCACACCGGCGCTGCAGGCAGACACACCTGCAATCACACACTCTTGATGTGGGAGATTTTAGAGGCTGAAAACACGGTGGTTTGGAGAGGTCTGAGCTCAAGCATTGGGCAAGCTAAAGGCATACAAAGGAACCTGGATCCTGTATTGATCCAACACTTCAGGAGTGAGATGAAAACATGGGCAGACACTGGCAGGTGACAAAATTATAGCCACAGTTCATTTCTCAGGTTTGCGGAATTGTACTTAGAATCATTATTACAACAAATGAAAGGAATTCATTTTGAGGGTGATGTGCAGAGAGGTGACATTAGTGGTGCTAATTGTGTTGTTTGTAATCATTTATAGACTTTATAGTCATATTAGTAAAACAAGTCAATCGAGCTTCACTGCATCGTATCACAAAATCACACATATGCAGAAAAAACTAGTGATTTATGACCTTGAGTGTCTATTTAAACAATGTGGCCATGTTTATTTTGAGCTTGAATCGCTTCGGAAACCTCAGAGTGCACCTTTCAAACATCAAAATCAGGGCAGAAAATCACTGTTTCTGTCATTTGCCAAAACTGACAGTCGGCCAGATGTGAAGAAGTGAGAAGAGGGTAAAATTCTCTCTCAAACGCTCTCTTTTTTCATTTGTTGCACAACTTTTTCTGTCACGTTTCACATGAACAACAGTATGAATGTCTTCCAGGAGGGCTGTTATTCTCATATTTGATCAATCTTGTCTCTCGCCTCTAACAACTGGCTTTTCGGTCCCCATCTTCGTGTTTGTAACAACACTTCAGATTGCTGACATGGTTGGAGGTTACATCATCAAACTAGTATCCTTACTGTTAGAAAGCCAAAACCAGAAAGACTGTATTGTTCTGTCTGTGGTTGCTCATTGGTTACTACGGTGTTTTTTTTCCCCTGCAAATGTTGAGGTAAATAGTTCATTTTTCTGGACTGCTGCTTTTGTGAGTGCAACTAAACACAAACTAGAGTGTCCATGTTAATGAAGGTCGCCCAGTGCAACAGCATGACTCACAATGAATGAATGAATAAAATATTTCAGGCTCTAGCTTCACATTAGGATGAATTTACAGTTGGTTTGAATCTTTCGGTGGGAAATTTCAATAAAAATGGTCCAAGCGGTGGGCGTCCGCTTTCAGTAAGCTGTGATAGGTTGACCAACTTTTCTGCGGGACCACCAGCCACTCCAAATTTTTGGTTGGTGGCATAAAGTTGCCATGACACCAGACTGTTTGTCCTGCCCTCTGACCTCCTTTCAGGACATGCTGTGCTCAGTCAGACCGCATCTCCAGCAGCGGCTTGAGTTCAAAGGGCCAAGAGGAAAGAAACAAGGGGGAGAGGCTGGGTTTCCTCTCGGTAATATTAGATAAGATGTACCACAGGCAATACTCTTAAGTGCACGCAGACAGGAACACAAACCTATATATACGTACACATGTGGGAATTAATGAGTGCACACCAACACAAAAGCCGCGCATCTCTGTCTGTGTTGTCTCTCATTGTGTTGGAGTGTCATAATTATTGCATTTGTTTGGCTGACTGCTGTTTAATTTATGATTTTGGATTGTATTTTCCAGCATTATTAATGTATTATTCATCACCATTGTCTTTAACTGTCTCCACTGTACATGTATTTTTGTACCACTCTCTCATTCATGCTTTGTTGATGGCACAGTATTAATTCTCACCATTATCTCCCACTTTGTTAATCCACTTCATACTCGGCACACAATGTAAGATGCTTTATCTGTCATAAATGCTTGCATTTCTATTCATTTCTTTGTGCTGCCAAATGCAGGGATTGATCCATTTTGATTTAATTATCTCATCGTATTCTTTCATGATTGAGTACAGGACAGTTTTTTCTGAAAACATCATTACTAAACTATGTGGCCTCAACAAAAGGCCAGATAAGGTTGTGTCTGGATGACTGACTTTATGTATTTACATATCCCAACTTCATAGCTCAGTTTGTTTATTGATGTTCCCCTCCTTATCCTGGGGTATGCTAATAATCTGCATGATGCTCTGCTGATTTCAGGAATGCCATGGTCAACCGTAGAAGCTCCCTAGCGAGACAAGAGCCATGGGAAAAAGCTCCAGCTAGATCCTGGTTGTGAGGTAAGTGCTTCGACAACATCTGTTTCTTCTACTCTAACAAAGACTCTGAATGTGACTAAAATGAAAGAGAGAGCAAACAGCTTGATAGATCAGAGCTAGCGACAGAGAACGTCGGCTTCGAATATCCAGAGACACAAACATTTGATGTCTCATAGCTTTTTTTCTCTTCTATGACAGCCTTTCTCTGTCTCCTTCTGTCTCTTTTATTTTCACTCTCATTACAAAATACAAGTTTGTTCTAATTGTATTGATGCAAAATTGCTGCCACTATGAAGAGGCTGCTTCCCAACTGGTTTAACACATTTAGACCTGTTGGTCTAAATCAGAAAACCATTGTTGTATGTTATTCAACAAAAGTGCATGTCAGACCTCACATAACAGCCCACGAGATTACTCTCTTTCTATACATCTCTCTTTGACAAACACATATTTTACAATAACCCAGAAAAATGAGCATTTTTACCTGCAAAAGCTGCCTTACATCATCTGTCACCCACAGAGTCAACCCAGAAAAAAGAAAACCAATTTAGAACGACACACTGGATGCATATAAAAGCCTTCATTATGGAATAAGAACATTAAATTGTTAGTGCTCATTTTTTTCATGCTTAGATGTGCCTTGTGCACTGTGCATATTTGTGAACACACGACAACACACACACACACACTCACACACTGGCCCACACAACCCAATAGCCATTGACAACAGTGCCCTAGCAACCATTGGGCATCATGCCAAGCCACTGAGGTTGCCTGGTAGTGTGTTCCCATGGTAACATTTTCTGCCTTTGTAAATAAGGTACGAGGAGAGTGAAAAGGGGGGTTTGGGAGAAATTGCACTACAGAATCTCATTCTATCTTGAGAGAGCTAATAATTTATGGTTTGTGAGTAACAGATTATTATCCTGTATTCTTCCTGGAGAGGTGCATTAGCATCAGCGGGGATCTCAGGTCCAAGTGTTCGCCAAACATGGTCAGACCTACTTTTTAAGAGGACTGGGAGAAGCACGTAACCCTCGTCTGCTTTGGTGGTGTCTAAATTAGTTCTTTCTTATTAAGTTTTGTGCAAGAACAGTGATTAAATGAAATGTCTATATTGGACGTGTTTCCTAAAAATATTTGGTGTATCTATTCATTTGTCTTTTCACGTATTAAATTTTTTTCACAGTTGCTCACTCTATTTTATCCGTGTTTTCTGATTTGATTTTTTAGATTTCTTTCGATTCAGAAAACAATTGTCGACACAAAAAGCGTTTGAATCAAGCGGACCAGCGGTGATCCTTGGCCCTAAGTTTTACAACCGCTGTCTGAGGCCTGCATTCCTGTTGAGCTGGCTCTTGCCAGTTTATTTGCTGTCACTGGGCAGATTTCGCTCCTCTCTGCCCCTACATGGTTTGGGTGGTGCCGTAGTCTCTGTGCGTCACTTCTCAAAGACAACGAGTGGTGGAGAGCTACCTGAAATCTTTGTTCCATCTTTGACGGCAGAGCCCAAATGATTTTCGTGTATTTAAAAAAAATTGTGATAGTAGCGGCTTGTTGCGAGGCAGATGTGGGCTTGATTTTAGCGATCGCCTCATTAATTATCTCTCCAGTTAGTCAATCATTCACTTGTGGTTTTTCTTCTTTTTCTGGATCTCGTGTAAAATACTACGAGGTCTTAGATGCTTTTCCTTCTCTAACTGTCCGCTTTTGTTGACAGATTTTTTATATTTATTACAAATTTTGATGCTTTTTGTTTTAATGTTAGCTTTCTAAATCTGGAGATTGATTGTGACAGCATTAGAAACCATAGAAGTCATTCAAAGGACCATAAATATTACTTTCAGTTTTGGTGAAAAAACTACAAAATTTCAGATTTTCAGGGTTTTTCTTTTCCTTGTTTTATGACTAATTGGAATAATTTAGTTAATTTTAAAGACTGTAAGTATGCTGTCTCTTGAATAAGTTTCATATAGTTAATGTCCTGTAGCTGTTGTTTGTCTTAATGGGTAAAAGAATAATATAAAATCTGAAACTTATGCAATAGATACTAATAAACAGTAGCAGTGTGTCAGTTTTGTCTCAGCCATCAAGTGGACAAATTAACATGTTCCCCTTCTGTATAATAGACAGTTATTAACAAATGTGATGTTGCCAAACTTAGTTACCACAAAATTTTATTTACTCAAACACAAAAACACTTGTTAACTGTCAGTAATTAGCTTTTTATGGCTAGTTATTTCACTGCCAGTGAAGCATTTTTGTTTGTAAGTTCTGCCTTGCATCAAAGCTGTTTTTAGTGTTTTGTTGCATTTCTGGCTTTTTCGTGTGACCATCTTTGGCATTTAGTTTAGCAACTCTGGCCAAATGGTTATGTGGTCAAAATCTTGAACACTAATACTATAATGTTGTTGAAAGAGATTAAAACATGAGTACATGGGCTAATACCAAGCAGCTAATGTTGACTTTAGCTACAAGTGGGATAAAACGAAATGACAGATTTGAGTTGAATTATTGTCACTGGCATTATTGCAGTGCACTGATGTTCTCTACAGCCTCATTACCATTTTGGTGATTTTAGGCAACACATATCTACGTGGCTTCGTACTTTGCCTCAACATGCATAATTTGTTTTCGCTCTCCGGAGTGGGCGAACTGTGATTCTCACAAATCTTCACCTGACCTGACACCAGCCGGGCTTCGCCCTTATAAGCCGCCCCGGGCCTCCGGTTGCAGGGAGCTTCCCACCAGACTCACACTGGCAACAAACACGCCCAGGCACATTGGCAAAGAGCTGGCATTGGCACAACCATGCCGCATGCATGCGTGATCTGACTGCGAATGAGAGACGGTGAGAGAGGTTTTAAAAAAAAGAGGGGGAGGAGTGGAATCAAGGGGATGAAGGGGGGAGACTTAGTTGGTATGAACAGTGAGATTGTCTGGAAAAAAAGAGAAAGAAAAAAGTTGTAAAAGATTTTGAGGCATGAAATGTTCAGCAATGAAGGACAAATAAGAGGCACTCGGGAGGACGGCCAAAGAAAGAAAATGAAGGGTAGGCGAAGGGTGGGCTTTTAGAATGGCAGAGGGCAGTGGAGAGAGGCGAGGTGAATGGGTTTGTATTTGGAAGCTGGCCAATAAAAAAACCCCAAAACAATCTATGTCTCTATTAGGCATATAGTGCTGCCAAAACACGGGCATTGCCGCACCACTTAGTTGCCTCATTTTTCTTTTCTATTTTTTACGAGTGGTTGCATGTAATTGATCTTACAAACATTTACCAGTGTTGTGTTAATATGCAGTTATGGTCGTGGCAGGCAGCAGTAATATTGAGTCACCTTTTGAGAAATCACTGTATTCAAATCCAGTCAGTGAAGCCGCTGCCCAACTAAGTCTTCTACGTCTAAGGTTGTATTTCAGGTGCATTGACCAAGCTGAAAAGGCGGCCTAGCAACTCAACTGTGTAGCAGCTATCAAGTAATCAATGAGTCCTTGAGGCACGCAGGAGCAGTGTCAAAACACAGCCATTGACTGCTAACAACAGCCAATTTGCTGCTTTTGCGGGAGATCACCTCAGCTAGATGTCAAATGTGTGGGTGCGCCCCATTATTTATGGAGTATAATGAGCGAGATTGACTGGATAGTGCTGTTACTCCAAATTGTCATCCAATTACTCACCCATTAGATCTTATTTGATACGTTGAAAACTGTTCTACAATGCACCAATTTCTGCATTACCCTGAATGTAGCTTGTTAAATGACACAAATCAGCTTAGACTGTTTTAATGTCTGAACCCATACTGAGAGTCTGATGAAGGGAAAGTAAACACCAGCAACCATTAACTGGACAACAGTCTAGATAAAAATACTACATTTTTTGAGTCTGGAAATAGAAAGTTTCGGGTGCAGGAATTGTGCCATTCATTCTTCCTCTCATTCATATCCACATCATTCATGCACTCTTTCATATTTGGTCCTTCTGTGGCTGTTAGGCAGCGCGATCATTTCCGAAGGCGACACTCAGCATCATTACTTGCCTCTCTGCAGCATTGCTTCACATCAGTGATACGGTTTGCCCTTGTCAAGATAAAAACCCATAGCCAGTAACAATAATCCACAAGGTCAGATTTGCCTTTTTAGAAACATGTAGCTTTTCAAGGGATATCTTCATATTTATGTGATAGTCACAGTGAAAAGAGATAGAACATGCAGAACACTTTTAGGGTTAAAGTCTCAGAATGCTTGAAATGAAATGCAAAATTTCACAAAAGATTACAGTTTGCAATTTACAGTTAAATTCAACACATCATACAGATGGGCCACAAGTGTGATTTTTGTTTTAATTAGAAGAAGGTGTCAAAATTTTTGCAAATAGCACATCGCATGTGGTAAATTTGGTGAACCTCAGTGTGTATACCTGTGTGAAAAAGCCTGCAGTCTCAGGGACGAATGAGATTCAGTAGTAATAATAATAACAGCGTGTTTGTGGATAATGAAGCACGCTTTCAGACGATCTCTCCTTGAATTCGTGCGGCATTCGTGTGTTGTGCTAAGTTGTGCACACATGAAGAAAAAAAAAAAGTGAAAGAAACTGCCTACTGTGGCAACTCGGCATTCCTGGCCACAAGGTCACAAAGCCTGTTTCGGAAAATTACAAGCAATTTTTAGACGCTCCTTCCTCACCATATTGTGCACAGAAAAGGTATTTCAGACAATCCAACAAGCATTTCAATGAAAGAACAGGCAGGGTAGGTGTATTCTTATAGCACCTTCCTACAACAACAACAACAAGGCAATCATATAAGGCTTGAAGAAAAAATACAGGCGACAACATAAGGCTGAACAGAAGGACACATACTGTAAAAACTTAAATGTGGACTGTAGAATATTTAGAAGATGAAAACGTAAACGAAAATTGAATGTAACAAGGTAAAAATTACAATAGCGAGAAAATATTGCCAAATGTCATTTAACAAAGCAAAAAGATCTGCTAGTTGCTGTGGAGAACAAGTTTTGAGGCAGTTTGTTATAGATTAATGGAGGACACTAATAACTATAATATCAGAACTGTAGAGCCAACAAAAGAATATTTTAATTGAAATTTAATTATTCAGACTTCGGGAGGAGGGAGAGGGTTTTTATCAGATGCTTTAGCGCCATCAAAATGTTAAAAATATGTATGAGTAATAATATAGTGTAATATAAGTATCAGTCCATTATAGAAAACAAATCAGCAACTATTCTGACATTTAAAAAAATATGAATTAGATCATTTTCTGTTTCTTTGAATGCGAAGATTTCTTTTTTTCTTTGTCTCATATCATACTATACATCATCTTGAACTCGTGACACTATTCTCTTTGGTGAACATTTTATAGAAAAAAACGTTCAAAAAATGCTTGAAAGGAAAAGCGACAGTTAAAAAGAAATCAGACACAACCTTTTTTATTATATCATTAAAGCTTAAGAGTATTTATGGTCACATCTTCAGTTAATCCCAACCAGCAAAGAAGTGTTGTTCCTTTGATCAGGTGAAGAGGTCATATCTGTTAACCTTCATCAGAGACAATGGCAGCGCTGCAATCTAACTATTGGTTCTGTGAAACAAAGACAGCAGAAGAGGAGAATCAGACTCTAACCTCTGAAAGACGGCGAAGTAGTGTGCAGTAGAGCTGAATCGAATGTTTGAGGATATGGAAGATTCCAGCAAGCTCCTCTTGCAGAAGTAGGTCAGGCTGACGCCTACAGTAAGCAACTGCAGGTTAAGTGCTTGTCTTTGTATTCAGAGACAGTGAAGGTCTGCCTTGGCCTTTGGCGGGGGGAGGGGGGCGTCTATGTACTGTGTCTACCCACAAGAGGGAGACAAGTCCACAAAAATGCACATGAATGCATCATTTCAACTCCAACCGTATCGCAGTATTAAACTTCTGCATTTTTTCTCCTCATTTCAGTGTTTGCTATATTTTACACACTTATTCATGTGTAAGTTATTAGAAAGCATAAAGCATAGTGATTCAGATCATCTGAAACGTAGTTTGGTGGTGAATTTATGAGAGCACAAGTTCAGGAAGAAGAAGACAGACAAAGACGCAGAAGTGAACAAAAAAAAGAAGAAGAAGAGACTCAATGCTGACCCCGTTCCGGTGCTCTGCAGCGTGAGGTAGTTGGTTGTATGGTTTCGCATAATAAACAGCCTGGAGATAACTGTACAACCTTCTAGCTTTCCCTGCGGAGTCACACACTCTTCGTATGGACGCCATCGGCCTCCTGATATGGTGAGTATGAAGACTGACGTGAAAAAGGGCAGAAAGTTCTGAAATTAGCTGCAAAATTTGGAGGCATTGTTAACTGTAGTGGAGCAATTCATACTAAACACAATAAAGTAAAGAAGACAGACAAAAGTTTTCAGGGTTGTAGCTGAACTGCATGACTTATTATGTAGAGATTGAATCATTTTTGCATTTTTCTTTCTTCAAAGTCTCATTTACTAAACGTGTGGTGCATGTCTGCTCCAGTGAAGGACAATAATACCATGCACTGACCGACCTCTGCTTTATCAGATCTAAAATAATCCCAATTTCTCCTCCAGCAAATTAAATTTCAAGCCAATAATTACAAAGACACGAAAACAAGCTAACGAAACTGTTTCACCGCCGACTTTAAATCTAATACATCTGAAATACTAATCAGGTTTTGCTGTCGAGGTCCAGCTAATCCAGACATCAATATACCCACCTTGCTCTGCAGTGCTCTTTGATTTGTTATTTGGTGCAGTCCAATGGGGTATGGAGCCAACTATCAATAGCGGCTTGTTTTCTGTGCTTTTCTTCGCATGCACAGAACAACCAAATATCTCTTTTAGACGACGCGTTTTAAGTGTTTTAATCATTGCATTGTCTGTCAGGTTTTTTGTTGTTGTCTGTAGTAAGCAGAAAAAAGTGTTGATTTGGATTTTAACTGTTTGAAATATAACATTTCTGGTGTATAACAAGCTTGGATTTTACTCTAAGCAGACTGGTTAAATAACACACAAATATAAATTATTTTAGGGTAAAGCAGATCTATTTTCGGTTCAGTTTTAAACAAAGACAGACATCTGTGCCTGGAATTTGTGCGCATTCATCCAGTTGACATAGAAATCTCCAAAATGTGCGAACCCGCTTGCTCTGTGCAGCCGTGGCAAATAATGACAGCGCGCCCAGACGTTGGTATCAGCGTGTCCTGAAGCACAAGGCTGTATGTGAACTTGCTTTACCGCCTCCTTTTCCTTCCCCATCCTCCTCCTCCTCCCCCCGCCCTCCTTCCCTCTCTCTCTCTCCCCCACCTCCCCCACCCTCCTCCTCCTCTGTCCCCCCAGTGTGTCTGGCTAGTGGCTCAGACACCCAGTATCCGCATTGCGTTGCAGTGCTCCAGTGAGGAAGGGAGGAAGAAAGAAAAAAAAAAGAGCACATATCAGCAATCTCTGCCGAGCACTGCTCTTTTTCTGTACTCACACAAAGAAACGACTCCCCGGCATGTTCCAACTCAAGAGGAAATTCACCCGGCACAATGGAGCCGTTTGCCACCCGCTATTTCATCAAAGGTGGCGTTTAATACTCACATTTCATACGTGATTTGTCCCTGTCTTTATTATTTCATACACCCGCAAGAAATTCCTAAATTCAATCCTTTTTTTAATCTAAATTTGTCACAACAGATTTCTTTAAGTAGAATTAAATTTTCTGCAAAAGATGAAAAACTTTACAGGTTTACGGACAGCTTTAGTGATAAAGCTGATACTGGAAATTTGGGTTTTCACTCCAGAAAAGGTGGATGGATTGATTCGTGAGTTGGGCAGACGGTGGTGTTAATGAAATATGGAAGAGCACTGGCAGTGTTGTGGTCAGCACGACTGGGAGGTTAATCACCTTTGGGGTTGCTGTGGCTTTGATCCTCATGCTGTGTAAAATCCACAGCCTCCGTCTGTGAGCCTCTTCCCTCCCCTCCCACACACACACACACACACACACACACACACACACACACACACACACAGATGCTACTGTGCACGTTGTGAGCGTGCATGAGGACAAATGTGCACACACCTCACACTCACGCCCCTCCCTCCGAACGCACTCTCTCTCCTCCAGATGCAAGTTCAAACACACAAACAAACACAAAGTAATAGACACCCACGTAGAGACACATGGCATCATGTGAACGTGGACTTTTTTTTTCTAGGCGAGACGGGACGTCACGCCTGGAAAAAAAAATGCGAGCGGTTCAGAGAGTGAGGGAGAGAGGGGTAGACGCGAGGAGGGAAGGATGAAAATGAGGGGAAGGGCTGGAGACGGAGCGAGAGGAGGGGAGGCGGGGACACGGTGATAGTGTTCAGGCAAGAGAAGAAGAAAGAGCGATAGCTGGAGATGCTGCATGCTTGCATAAGTGTCTGTGTGTGTGTGTGTGTGTGTGTGTGTGTGTGTGTGTGTGTGTGATGTATGTAGGTGACACAGATTTATGAAAGGAGGGGGTCATAGCGCTGTTGGTGGTTGTTGGTGGTAGGGGGAAGTGTGGGGGTGTTGGTAGAGCACCAGATAATGGAATCAATGCAATTGTCTGTGTGTGTGTGCATGTGTGTGTGTGTGTGTGTGTGTTATACTCAGTGTGTGTATGTGTGTTTTAGTCTGTGTGTGTGTGTGTGTGTGGCGTACCTGCCTCATAGACATTTGCCTGGTCGGACTCTAATCGCCTGGAGAATTAGTGATGTGACTTGGCAGAGGGAAACAGGCACAAAACAGAGCCAGGGACAGCGCCTGAGAGAGGGATAGAAGAAGAGGAGACACAAAAAGGAGAGCGAGAGATGGAGGGGTAGCGAGAGGGGAATAGCTTTTCTGTTTCGCCGCTGCGTAATGCGCTCAGAGAGAGAAGGAAGACTGTGAAGATGGGGCAGGATAGGTTTTATCAAGCGCTATTTTCTTTACCACTGGATTAATTGTTGTTTTTTTTCTCACTCAGGGGGAAAACGGATCAATAACTCATCGTAAGAGTATGTCGTGTTCTAAGTGTGTGTGCGTGTACCTGTTCTGTGTACATGCACTTGTTGTATGCATGTGCACTTCAGTACAAATGTGTGTGTTCATGTAAGGAACACCAGGCAAAGCAAATGGTGAGTCCAGAATGACTTAAGCGGGCCGTCTTAACAAATCGAGGCAAGCAAAATTCGACTGACCACGACCGCCCACCATCTTCCGTCATTCGTGTCCGCCTTCATTTTCATTCTATTTAATATAGGTTTTTGCTTGTTCCATGAGAATATTTCACGACATTCTCCCTCTCTAGCCTCTGGTTCACATCCTCCGTTCTTTGTCTCTCGTGCTTTCGAGAGCAACAGAGAAGCTCATAAAACTGGGGCAGAGGAAAATATCTCAAAGCACAGAGACAAAGAGGAAACTGAGAGAGGCAGTGCAAATTCTCACACAGACAGCAAAGAGAAAAAAAGAACTTCATGTTCTGCGTACCCCTCGATGGAGTCGCATGTTTGTCCGCATGTGTGTGCACCTGGCAGGAGGCAGATTTTTGTAAGTTGAGGACACGTTCTGGTTTGTTAGCACATGATAAAGCTGTCATCTGGACAGACTTACATGTGATGCAAATGGAGCTTTTCAGCTCTGCAGCAGTTGTTTGAACCCTGCCTCATATTCTTCATCTGGTGTCTGCAGTGTCAGGCTTGTGTGACATTTATTTTGTCTGGGGAAGAGTAAATCAGTGTTACTCCCTCAAGGCTGAACATCTTTGTCATGGGGGAGTGATTGCATAATCCTGTGAGATCACAAGGCCTGTAGGAAATATAAGACGACAGTGTTGTCTGCGGCTCCAGGCACAGCTGTCTGTGGATGTTACATGCGTGTGCACATTGCACAAGCAAAGGCTCAACTGTGTGCGAATGACATGTATGACCGCTCTGTCGGAGCTTATACAGCACTGTGTGTTCATTCCGTCTGCAAGTCCCGACTTTTACATTAAATTTGAGTATTTTTCTCTCTGTATGTGTGTCAGTCCTCAGATGCTTTGTCTCTCTGTCTGCCAGCAGGGGGCATTTTTGTTTGAACGTCTTACTGCACAGACATCCACAGAATAACAGGCGCTGGCTATGTCAGGAGGAAATCAGTGAAAGGGCCCCGACAAATAACGCTATAAGAACTTATATCTATACGTTGAACTACGTGCTTTGACTAAATCCACCTTTTTCCACAGGATGTGATCTGCGGTTTGTACGGACGTGGCAAGACAAAAGTACTTCATGTCGGACTACATTGGCATCGATAACAAACAACGGTAATTATCCCATGTAACATATAAACTGTCGTGCTTATGAAAGGTTTTTCTCATTGTGTAAGATGCTATGTATCCATCAGTAGTTAAAACTGAAATTGTATGCAGCTTTGATGTCAGAACTGAATTTCACTGAGCTTACATAACAAAATATTATAAAACGTGACATATTCATGCTGAAATATCCACATTATTGCATCACTGACGTATAGCTGGAAAAATTTCACATCGTCCAGAAGTATCTATTGTGTTGGATTTTAGCTGTGCACGATGCTGACTAAACAGCCGAAAACCAGCCACTCCCTTTTGTGTGCTTCATTGTCCCTGAGACCCTTAACCTGTGATGATATGAAAGGTCACAGGTGAGGTCCTTGGGAACAAAGTCGCATGCATTTGCTTCTAGAGGCCATAATATTGTCTGTTACTAGACAAAGACAAAGCATCTTGCAGCGCAGCAGCCTCTGCAGACATTGATTTTAAGTCGTTTCATTCACAAATGTCAGGAAAGTCATATTTTTAGCTCCACGTCAGAGGGAATCTGCAGAATTAGACGCTGGAGCCGCATGTACTCCCAAACTTTCCACACGTCGACGCCAAGGAGACACATTGTGGTTCTCCGGAGGGGGCAGTACTGTTGGCCGGCTTTGTGCGCTGAATGCATTCATGTTTCAATAAAAAGACAGCCAAGGGTCGTGACCCCGACATATGATTCACGTGGGATTTTAACATCTGCTCACAGAGACTGAAAATCACCCTCAACACCTGTAGCGAATAGAAATTCTGAAAGGAGTTAAGGATCAGTTGCAGCTGCTTACAGTAACTGAAAATATTTGTTATTGTTAGACTTTGAAGAAAAGATGTTACTTAGAAAACCGTGCAAGGCTGCGGGTGATGAAAAATGTCATATTTCTGGTGCATAAAATGCCACAAAATAGTAAAAGATCTCAACTACAATTTCCAAAACTTAAAAGAGGACTAAGCAGGTTGCTTGTTTTGACTTACCGTTCTGCAAAATTCTGCTTTTTTGCTTGAAAAAAAATCGCCAATATATTTGTGAATTAATCTCCTAGTTGGTTGTTGCAGCTCTACATTTTCCCAGTTTTTATGAATGAATTATTCTGGATGTTTTTTTTTTATGATCAATGGAAAATCTAACAATACCACTGTAAAAAAATAACAATAAAACTGTAAAAAAAAAAAAAAACTGGCATTGTTTTTTGTTTTTTATTTCATGTAAATGTTTTAATTGCTGGTTTGGGAGCAGCATGGGATACAGTTTTGCTTACCCGCTTGGGGAATCTATCCGAAAACAAAAGATCAACGTGTGATACTGGGCTCCTGCGGTGAACACAAGCAAAAAGTTCTCAGGTGAACAAATGAAGGCAACGTGCTGCTCTTTCAGGCTCCGGGCCCCTGACGCTCGGCCAGGGTGGCTCAGTGTTCCCTGGCTCTCGGCCCTCCATGTGTTTGTGCATCCCAGGACGGTTGACATTGATTGTGCGGGAGACAGACTGAGACACATTAGTACCCAGCTCGCTCCTGCTGCTGCTGAAAAACACATTAACCGGCTGCATTGGGAGCCCTGTCTGGTAACCATGGCAAAGCACACAGGCAGGGAGGAGGGCTGAGACGGGGCAGCGGGTTCAGCTCGCAGTCTCTCAGGGGTTGTCTTTCTCAAACGCTCCTTTCCTTTCCTCCGGCCACGTCTGTCATTTTCTCTCAGCCTCTCTTTCCCTCTTTTGAACTGACGCCGTCCCTCTCCCTCTCTCTTTCTCTCTCTTTCTCTTCTTCTCTCTGCCTTCCTCACACACACAAACACATTTGCATATTTTCTTTTCTTCTCTTGCATTGTTCTTATTGATGTTGACCTCATCACTCTGCCCTTACCTCTCACTCAACCCCCTTTATCCAAAGACCCCATAATCTGCCGCTCTCTAATTTGCTCCCCCCCGAAATGCCTTTTCTTCGTTGTCAATATGGTTCCTGTTTGTGAAGAGGCACAAGAGACTTAAAGAAAGTAAGAATGTGGGATAAACTATCTGACACGTGATAATTTTTTACTGTCACACTCATATCACTCATAGCACTTCTTCTTTCTAAGTTATAATTCTTATCATCTATGCAGTGCACCTCTTTCTGCTGCTGTGTGGGATCAGTGACATTTATCTCCTTTAAATCAGTCACACCCTCTTTGAATATGATTAACGCCTGCCTTTTGTGGGTAGATTGCCATTCCTTTAATGGAAATTTCCACTTTCCTAACTTTGAACACACAGACAGGTACAAATAAGCGTGTCCTTACACTCAGCTGTAATTTTTAAAATGTATTTCCATGTGAGAAGACTTTTAAATTCGTATTCATCTTTAGTAACTCAAGGTTTTTTCCTCTGTCGCCAGTGCTTGTTGGGTTTCTCTCTGTAATATAATATTATAAGCATTTGCCTTCTCTATGTGAGGCACCTTGAGACAACTTGTGCTGTCAAGTGGCGCTATATAAATAAAGTTTAAAAGAACTGAATCAACTCATACAAACAGCAAGCAGGTAAGAAAAGATGAAGCCTCAGTAACATCAGCCACATATGAAGTTGCTAATAAAGTTTGCTAACTGTTACCACACAAAAGAACACTGCAGCAAAACATGTACATCCAAGTTCATAGAAATGACCAATGGTCCATTTTGTAAGAGGAGGAACGTTTCTCTCCTGTCATCTATTAAAAGTTACCTTATCTCACTTTAAATCAAATATATTAACACTGTCGCCACTGTTAATCCATCATTGTCACCACCTTCTCTTACAGTCTGCATATAAAATGTCTTTTAACTGAAATGAACTGTTGTAAATGTTGTATTTATGCTAAGCACATACACGTAGATGACTCACATAGACTTAAGGCACCAAAAATACCACTGCAGTAGTTAAAAAGTAATTATCTGTGATACAATCTGCCACAATAAGAGATATAATCTTCCTAAATAGCTGATATTTTACGATATAACCTTTAAATCATCTTGTAATGCAGTACAGTACAGTATAGTATATACTTAGTTGCTTTCCACTACTGGCTGAATTTATAAAGGGAAGTCTGAGCTGCAGTTTCTTACGGAGCCCCTTAAACGTCACATACAGCTGGGAGCGAACCATCACAGCGACAATAAAGCCTGCTGTGCATGTTGTAAGATTAATAATGAGATTTATCTGACAGCTGTAGGTCGGTAGGAGCAACTAATGAGGGCAACTCCTGTATGTTGTAGCAGTTTAACGCTGTGACAGCTCACATACAGTGAGTGTAGCAGGCATATATAGATAGCAGATGCATACTATGCTGCATTTTACTGCTGCATGCATTATGAGCATTTACAAAATCGTAAATTGTAAGTATCGAACTAAACGAGACGATTAATAAGTGCAGTTCTATTGCCCCTCAAGTGCAATACAACTGTACTTGAGGGGCTGTTGAAAAATGCAGTTACAGATGCAGGTGTTCTGTATCTGGGCTAGAGTTAGTTAAGTAAAAGTACCAATGCAGCCATGTAAAAGTACTCCATTACAAAATAAAAAGTCATACTTAAGTAAAGGTATGTAAGTATTAACAGCAACATGTGGTCAAAGAATTAAAAGGATTGTATCAGAATCAGTGTGTCGGCAGCATGTTACTGTTGTCGCTGCTGCAGGTGGAGCTGGTTTGAACTTATTTATATATAGTTTTATTTACAGAGACTGCGGATAAATTTGAGACGACAAGAAATGATTAATAGGAGAGGAAAGAAGAAAAAAAAGTTCTCATACAAAGATCTGTTTTCATTTTCTAAAAATGATTTTATTATCGTTTATTTTTCATGAGATACTGTATTTCAACAAAAGGATGTCCTTAAATGTCTTGTGTTGGTCAAAAGACAACCAAAAAAATTTTTGTGTGTCATAAAAGATTTAAAAACAACAACAAAACATACACACACAAATTAAATTTAAAAAGCTGGAATCAGAGAATTTAGAATTTTTACCTTTAAAAAATTAATCACGATGATCAAACTATTGATTTCATAGTTGACAATGAATACATAAATTGACTAATTATTGCAGCCCTAATTTGAACCTTTATTGCTAAACCATATGAGAAGTTGGAGGGGGGAGGAAAAAACTGAATAGGACTGAGTAGAACTTGTAGAAGCAGGGTTCTCTGCTCATCTTCCACAGAAATGCATCTGAAGCAGGTGGTTCTCAGCTCTAGGACAGCAGATTCCAGATTAACTCACAGCCTTTTGTTGTGTCAAATTGTTTTAACACCACTGTCTTCATCAGAGTCAACTTTAAGGAGGGTTTACTTTCATGTTACCAAGATGGTGTTTGGGGCGTGGCAACTCCCACCTTTAGCTCTCATCCAATAGATTTGAAATCCCTGTTCAACCAGTTATCCAATCACAACTGTACACCTGGTTTAGGTGACTCTGTACACCTGGTTTAGGTGACTCATATCTTTCACCATTTTGATTATGATCAAAGCACTGAAGTAGTAAAACAAACAGTAGACTAGTTAAAATAGGCATAATCCAGGCTTATGTGACTAGAGCATGTTGTACTACACTGTCAGAAATATGAGGCACAAAGAAGAAAAACACCTCAGGTACAAATCAAAATAAAGTAAAAAATTTATATTATGAACTTTAAAAAAACATGAATAAGTTAAGTATTATCAAATCATATTGTAAATATCAGATAAACTAAATAAGAGACTGAGTATATACCTGGTTCACCCTCCTCACCAGTTGGTGGCAGCATTGCACCAATTCGTTTGTTTGTCCACCGCCAATAAAGCTCAAACAAGAAGAAGAAGTAGTATTCAAACGTTAGTCTGCACAATAAAGGGCTCTTAATAATTAAGTGTGCTCTAACCCCCCCTTTAAACTAACACCAATAGCCAAAAAAGGTTGGAAACGAGTGTTTTGATCTTTAATAATGTGTTGTCGTTTAAAAGATTGTTATATTATCCACTGTAGAAAATCTTCATCTTTGAAGTAACTAAAGCTGCTGAATTAATAATTAGATTAGAAAATGCAGTAGAAATGCAAAGGAGTGGAAGTATAAGGCAGCATAAAATGGAAATACTCTAATAAAGTACAGGTACCTGAAAATTAGTACATTGATGGAGCCGGAACCTTAGCGTCTATGAGTGGAACGGAAACTCTGCGCTGCTGTTTCCCTCGGAGCACCTTATACGTCACGTACGGCCGGAAGCGGGCTCAAATTTGAACAGCCATCACAGCGACAATAAGCGCACTTTCTCTTTACGGTACGTCTGCTAAATCAATATTTGCCGAAAAAATACGCCAAAATCCCGCACAGTATTTCTTTCTGGTGAGACATAAACTCGATTTGATTGCGGTGTTTTATCCGCTTCTCGCCGTTCGCTACTCATTTCATCGCCGTCGATTTGAATCGGACTATTACCTGGAAAACAATCTGGTCCACAGTCGTAGCAATTGTTTAACGCCCGAAATCTAATTAAATTAACCGCCTCTCAGTTACAAACGAGCAAGCGTGTGGTTTGGAGGATTTTCGGACAAGTTGCTAATATTTCGACGTGTGCGTTTAAAAACATCATTATGATTTGCGTGCAGCGATGTTAATAGTGCGCGTTATTGATGGGACGCCTCAGCGCCTGAGTACACTTTCCCGCCGTTAAAAGATTGTAGTCCAGTAAATAGACGTTGCTGAGCAAAACCCAGCCATTAAACACGACGCCGAGCTTCTTGCTTTTCAGTCCACCTTAAAAAGTGGCATAACGGCTGTAGAAGGCGTCGTTCAGTCATTTTCACGTCAAACCACAAATTTAAAAAAATATATATTTATTACCAGAGAGTAATAAAAAAAAAAATTTTCTTTAAAATTTGATGTATAAAAATTTTGAATTTTATTCATTTAATCAATTTAATTTTTCTTTTTATTTATAACTTAAATTGGTAAGGTTTTATTTTTTTATTTATGTTTATTTACCATGCTTTCACCACTTTCATTTTATAAAATTAAACAAAACCAGTTGACAGATATAAGGACTAACAAAGAATTTCATAATCCAGAATATTAACTAAATTCACGTAGCTTTTTGTTTTTCTTTTCTCATTCTGTACTTGGAACAGTGACATGATAAAGTTATACGTCTTATTTTGATTTCTGCTTATTTATTTGTAGTTTACCTGCTCATTGTTTAAACTTCCCAGTACTCTAGTTTGTAGACTTTTGCACCTCAAACCAGACTAATATTGGATTTTTGGGTCATGTACAATTTTTGATAGTCTTTTACATTTTTTATATCAATGTATTTGCTGTTTTTATTTAAATATAGATATGTAAACACAAATTTTACACACACATTTTTTAAAAAAAATGTGGGTCATTAAATTATATATCCGAGCCATACTTTATTCCATATTTTATTCTGCATAAATTAATAATGCAAATGATTTATTTATCTCTATATTTACGTACATCAAAAACAACATAAATGAATGTGGTATGTTCTGTCCACTAAACCATGCAGTCACTGGTCTACCAAGCTGGCTACAAAATTAATTTTACAGATTTGTTTGTAACCAATATTTTAGTTGATCTAACCCTAATTACAAACTGTTGTTTCCTTTCTAATCAAAATTCCATCCTTAACAAAGTATTGCTGTTAAACTGTAACAGTCACATATGGTTACATATGGTTCACCGTTATCTAAGTAGCGTGCTCTCACTCCTCTTTTAGGTGATTCCAAGCCTCTTTTTCTGCATTATGGGGATTTCCACGACATGTTTGCGCACTCAGATGTATAATTTCTCACACAAATGAGTTCCTGTCCTGCAATTATGTTTCAGACCAGTTGAGTTCTTTGTGGGAAAGTCCCACCCAGTTTTGTAGCCTGCTTGGTGCTAGGTTTTTGTTGACTGTGTTGAATGCAGCACTGACATCTTAAACACTGAGATTTTCCACTGAGTTTAAGTGAATTTACTTTAAGACCTTACCAAGTCTCAATGTGGTGATGTGGTTGAAATCCAGCAAAACCGCCTTTTAAATAATTTTTCTTAGAAGTGGGAGGTTTGAGTTGCCTGTAATTTATTGTTAGTAAACTGTTGGAAATAAACTAGCAAAAGAAAAAATCTAATAAAATTATTACAATTTTTTAACTTTTTAATGCATTAAAATGTGTTTTAGTTGCTGTTAATGTAATATATCCTCTGTGGCTTGTTTTCTTACATTTATTAATTCATGGGTCAACTTGAATATGACTGAACAACACCCTCTGTAGGTGTTATGCTGCTTTTAAAGAGGACTAGAAAAGCATCAAATGAAAGCCGTGAAAAAGAAGTGTCATACTTTGAATGAGATGATAATCAAATATGCAAAATGTAATAACTAATTGCCAAATATTCAAAAATTCTCACAGGTCTATGCTATCTTAGTATGCAGAGTGAGTAGTTTTAATTTAATTAGATTTTTAGCTGCTGCCTTTTTAGCAAAAGCCTGATATTATTTTTTTTTAATTGTTTTTAACCTAAATTTTAAAAAACTTCTCATAATAGTTGCCTTTAACAGAAATAGTATTTGTGTTGATACGAGGGAAAAGGTTAACAACATCTGCATTTTAGCCATAAAAGGTCATAAATCAGTGGGATGAAATAAATGTATTCCAATCTCCATAATTACAAGTGCATTATTTAAATCTTAATTGTACCTTTCTGCATCCAATATACAGGTGCAGACCAACGGGAGGAGTCCAAGCTGAAGTCAGCAATATGGAGGAGGAGGTTAAAATGGCTGACACGGAGCAAGGAGAGACTGTGAACAATGAAGGGGAGACCAGTGCCGAAGTGCCCAACAACAACAGTCCGATTAAAAGGGGAAGAGGGAGGCCGCAAGGTTCCAAGAAACTGAAGGTTTGTGTTACAGATGTTAACCTAACAGACCCGGCTTCGGCTGACGCCAACGGTGGGTCCATACCGCCCAAGAGGGGACGAGGGCGTCCGAGATCAGTAGGAACAGGCAGCCATCCTGACAATTCTGTCAAACGTGGCAGGGGGAGGCCGAAAGGCTCCAAGAAAGCAGTCAGTAATGACGGCACTCCCAGGAAAAGAGGCAGGCCAAAACTCAACAAAAGTACAGTTGGGAGGTCGGGTGAAGACTTGCCGAACGGAGTAAAAAGTGGGGAAGAGAACGGAGGGAGTTCTTTACCACCCAGGAAAAGAGGTCGACCAAAAGGCTCTCCCAATAAGAAACCCAGGTTGATGGCAGAGGTGGCTGGAGAAGGTGATGGAGGTGTAAACTCACAGAAAAGAGGGAGAGGTCGGCGCAGAAAGGTGGCGGTGAAGGATGTATCGAATGGCATCTCAAAGACACCCGGGAAAAGAAAAAGAGGAAGGCCAAGAAAAGATCAGATGGCAGACGGCTCCCAGCCAGTAAAGAGGGGAAGAGGTCGGCCCAAAGGCTCTGTAAATAAGAAACCCGGTGCATATAAGGTGCGTGGTAAGGTGGGTCGGCCTAAGAAGGTACATGTCCTGCCTGTAAAAGGGAAGAAGCGTGGACGACCCCGACTACAACCGGCCAAAAGAGGAAGGCCAAGGAAGAACCCTCTGCCAACACCTGAGGAGCTGAACAAGCCAAAAGTCTGGAAGCCACTGGGAAGGCCGAGGAAATACCCTCGTGTTGATCCTCCAGAGGGCACTACGCCGACCCCACGCAGAAGCCGCGGTCGACCTCGCAAGTCGGAGTCTAAGAAAGGCGCTCACTTGCGCAAAAGTTTGCTTAGCAGTGGATCACCGCAGACCGCCGGCGATGGATCTCCGAGAAAGAGGGGCCGTCCTCCAAGCATTGCAAGAAGTGGGGACGACATCCCGCGGAAAAGGGGCCGCCCTAAGGGTTCGCTCAGTAAAAATAAAGCCACAGGTGATATGCCGCTCGACAGCACACTCCCAGAAGCACCGGGCGATTCGCCGGCGGTTGGGGTGCAAAATGAAGCAGAGGTGATAGAAAGGGAGGTGGAGCTGAGCACAGAGCACGCAGTGGATACAGAAGAAACTCTTATCGATCAGGACGTAAGCTTTGATGTTAGTGACCAGGCTTGATGAACAATCCCGGTCTGACCAAAAAAGTTGCTGTAGTAATTGCTGTTTAAAACATAGAAATACATTCTTGTCAATGAAAAAAACATGTTTTTAACATTTTGTCAGTTGGCTAGTCTAGATATTAAGCAGCTCTTCTGTTTTTCCGACTAACTTCATCTTGTTTTTACTGTGCTTGATTTTTTTAATACTTTTATTTTGTATCATCTGAGTTAGCAGAAGTGCTAATAATCTTTTACTAGAACTGGCATGTGGAGGTAATTATTCTAGACGGATTGTTCCAGTTTTCATTCAGCTTTCAGATGTAGTGTTTGTCAGTTTAGTTGTGATAGTAAAAATTTTGGCTGGGGATCGACTTGGAGGGGAGAAAAAAATGTTGAAAAAAAATGTTGAAAAAACAAGAGAAAAAACTATAAAAAGCTTCAGTTTGTCAATGCAGTCTCTCGTTAATTGTTTCTCTCATCTGTTTTATTTGTTCTCATCTGAAAAATGAAATGTATTCCCAGGGTTTGCTTTCCTTTTTATATGGTCTATGAACAGAGTGATGTTGGGCTGAATCACACATCCCACACTGATACTGATCTGCTATTCAAATCCCACAAGTGAACGACTAAATCTGGTTTCATGACAGGCAGATTTAGTGAGTTGCCCCAGTTCACATATGACTGAATGAATTTTTGTGTGTGCCCTTAAGTCATCAAAAGTATTGTAATGTTGTACAGGAAGAGAGAGGCAAGAAATTTTGATAATATGATGCTAAAAATGATTTTTTTAACCTATATTTGGCATATATTAAGAGCTATATGCCAAACATAGGAAACAAGTTTAGAACTAGTGAAAGTTTGTTTTTATTATTTTATTGTGTCTTTAAAGTTGCTATAATTGATATTTTTATAACTGTGTGAAGGGGTCTTTTGTAGAAATTAGCCTACAGAGTTGCCACCTGAATCTGCAGCTCCACTTGACTTTACAGAGCTTTATAGTGAGTTTCAGCTCATTGTGTAGCTTTTTGTTGTTGTTGTTGTTTTTTTTTGCTAAGCAACATTGCTGTTTTGGTTAAATCTCACTGCTCTCTTGGTGTTTTCATTGAAACAGTTTTAAAAACCACAGCAGCAGACAAACTTGACAACTGTCTGGTGGCGATGGTGAAAGGCTCAACAGCTAAAAAAAACTTCATACAGCGGTGCTTGGAAGTTTAACCCTTTAGAAATGTTTTATTTCTATAAAAATATAACCTAAAACCATCAGTTTTTCACATCCCAAGTAAATTAATGAAGCAAAAAATATATTTGCTCCTTCTAAAGGGTTCACACACTTTCTAGCACCACTGCATTTTCTTTATTAGTTGGTAGAGACCAAAATCGGAGCTAAAAGAGTCAATATTGGATTTACATTACTGAGATTGCCAGAAACGCAACTCTAAACAAAGTGCTGGATGAATAAATATGCACTGTTTGCTATTGACTTCACCTTATCAGTTTAAAATGTGATAGTAGTTCAGTGTTTTGTTTCCACCACCTTGTTTTCACTGCCCTTAAGTGGCCAAAAATATCATTTATAGCAAGTCTTAAGCCGCAGTAGTCTGTCACATGAGAAATTGTTAACACAGAAACCACAATGTTGGAACACAAACTAGTATAATAGACTCTGTTTTTTGTGTGTGTGTCATTTCTAATGTTTTTAATGATGGTTGTGTTTTCTTTTCTATTTTCTTTTTTCCTTAACATTTATTTAACCAGGAAAACCTTTGAGATTAAAAATCTCTTTTCCCGAGAGTGTCTTGGCAGAAAAGAACCTGGAAGTTGACGGTTCGACTCTCTTTATTGAGAATCTGTGTGGAGAGTTCAGGGGCTTTGGAGATAAATACTGTCTAAATTATGCCATGATTTCCTCTATGCCATTTCACAGTTTTGTCATGGCTCCATATTTGTTTTTGCCTTAATTGCCAAAGCTTTGAATGTACCATCCATTACTGAGATCGACTGGTTGTTCTGCACCGATCAGCCCCTCGACGGTTGGTTGAATGCATTCCTCAAGAGGAAGAAAAGCTCTGTATCCAACACCTTCCTGCTGCTCACAGGAAGATGTTCCTCCTTTTTGAGTTTCCGACGTTAACGAGTTGCAGTCATTATTCATTTATTTTCTCTAAATGTAAGTGTGTAGCTGTGAAGCCTTTTCTTTTTTTATGTTTTGGGACTGTAATGAGATCAAAATCAAGCGATTGGATTGATTTCACGAACATTAATTTACTTGTTTTGAATTACAGTGTGTAAAGTGACATTACTTGTACACCGTTACACCTGATATTAAACAGCTTTCTGGTCGGGTCAAACGATTGAAGTTTCTAAATGCCAAGTTGCGCTTCTGTGAGTCACAGAGGAGGAGGATCAAAGTTTTAAAAGTCACAGTGAAATCTGACCTGGCTTTGAAGTCAAATCATTTTAAGTGGACATTTGCTTTTTTGTGTGTTTTGAACAAGAAGCCAATAATTTGTGAGATTTTGGTCGAATTGAAATAAAAATGTTAATCTTGCCGTTTTATTTCCCACAGTGTGGTGTGACGTTTTGTTTGGTTTTCTGTACCTGTTTATTATTTTAAAAATTCTTTTCCATTATTTACCTCCAGACAGTTTATTAAATTTAATGATAGAGTTTTTCCATTTCGAATCGTCAGGGTCCTTCTGCTCGACCATCTCAGATTTGCTTTAAACTTTATAATAAACTGTGGATGAATAATGGCATCTGTGAAACTGTATATTAATGTATTAAACACTTTTGGAGATTTAAAGAAACATTTCTTTATGTTGCCTGTTGACCTACTTTCATCATGTTTATACACACATTGAAATTTGAGGCTGTGTTTGAACGACAGTATCTCAGTAATTTTTAAAGATAGCCTGAATTTTTCACTGTTATTTCCTTTAATGCCATTGATTCAGTCAGTTACCACAATGATATAAGTCTTGCTCACATAAGTACATCAGATTTCCTTTTTAAATATGAAAAGTTCCCACTAGAAAAGTCCCAATGGATCTATGTATTTGGTCAAAAACTTACACAAAAGCACACTCTCCAATTAAACGTTAACTTTTAAACAGTGGGCTCTGAAAATGAAAAACGTGGCCATGTATTAAAAATATATATTCTTAGTTGTATTTGAAGAACCACCTTTAAAACTCCAGAACTCTGTTAGACTATCTAGTAATGTTTATGTTTTGTGGCGTAAATTGTCTCACCTGCTCAATCACTTCCAACGAAAATAACTTTTTTTGTGACCAAGTATTTCATATTAAAAAGTATTCTGTATGTTTTATATTATTGTGACATGCAAGATGGTACTTTTCATTTCAACTTCAATCTTTTTCATGTTTTATCTCACCCATAATCAGAAATAGTTTGACACAATGAGAAATAATAGTGATATTGTTCTGAGACAAGTTCAAACATAGCCTCAAATTTAAATGTGCGTAAAAATGTGGTGAAAGAGGGTCAACTGGCAACTGTTCTTTGTTTATTATCATTGAGACTTGTAACTACATATGGCTGAGAAAATGTCATTAGTTGTCTTTTGCGTTGTCAGTGTTATTGTTTATGTGGGTACAAAGATGGGACTTTAAATAATGGCTTCAGTTTCTTTTACCACATGTTAGCTTACCTAAAATCACAGTGCTGTGCTTGTCCAATATTGTAGATTCTGGTTCAAGAGCATGATGAGAAATAACAGTAAAAATATGAGGCTTTTATCTTCAAACACAACCTTAAACATTTTTAATTTCCATTTCACATATTAATCTAAAACTTCACAAATGTCTTTTATGAATATCTGTATTTTATGCTATGATTATTTCATGAAAATCAGAGATGGTTGAGCAGTAGTTGTTGTAAAATAAGATGATTTGAAATGAAATGACCCACAGGCAATAATTATTAGTTTATTACAGTCAGTCATTAGCAGCTCCACCCTCACCTGTCCTGTTCTGTCACTTCATCGATTCACTGCCTGAGTCATGCAAGAGCGAAGGTTATGTTTGTCCAGACGGATGAATCAGTACAAACTACAAAACAAATAGATGTTGGAAACTTAAGAGATTAAAACAACATCACTACTTTCTTTGTAAAACAAACACAGAAAACATGAGCAGGTGAAAGTAAAGTAATAGATGCAACATTAAAGTGCATTTAAATGGCATCACTGAACATAACTAACTTTGGGTCTTCTCTCTCGTTCTCTTATGCATTGTTTGTCTGTTTGCTAATACACAAATAAAACTGAACTTGAGTAAGTTGACTTCAATATTCCAACAACTGTGTGGGACTCATAGCTGTTTTCATTTATAAGCGCACAGCCTGCAGTTCAGCTGAGGAGTCCCTGAACTTTTGTTAGGAAGCATAATATTTTATTACAGTAATCCCTCGTTTATCGCAGGGGTCAGGTTCCAGAACCCAGAAGTAGCAACCTTATGTTTATTTTATTATTTATATACATTTTAAGGCTTTATAAACCCTCCCCACACTGTTATTAGCCTTTCCCACACTCTTAAAAACACTTCCTATGCTCTTAAACACTTTCTACACTCTTAAACCTATTTAATTTTAACAACACATAAAATTCTATATGGGTACAGCCGCGTAGTTTCTCCCTTCCTTTAGCACAGTGTTACGCCCCCCCTAGGAAGAAGAAAATATCCCCCCCCCACTCTCCGCCGGGTCTATAAATAGTATCATTTGTCTATAAAATTGATATAAGTAAACCTCTGCATAACATGGTGTCCTTATTAACATCAAAGAATACAAAAAAAGAAAGAAATATGGATCAACTTACAACAAAGAATAACTTTATTAACATTGTTTGTCCGCTGCCAACATTTTGGTAAACAGTAGGGCTGGTCCCGAATATTTGAATATCAGAATATTCATTCGTTGTGGTGGCATTGGGATAATAATTTTAATATGTGAATCGTCCTGTCCCTACCGGGCGCCGCCCAGCGTTGCCGAGGCTCAACATCTTCACTGAGGCTTTTGAAATAAATTCATTTTTTAACGAAAATTTCACAAAAACACAACACCACAGAGCAACACTATGCACAAGGATCAGACCTGGATGTGAAATGGGCAAGGATGCTGAAGGCATGCTAACACGAGAGGAGGAGACTGATGCTAGGGTCACTGAGTGCTCTGGTTGCTATAGTAACTGTATAATATTTAAAAATCCACGATACAGTGAGACCAGGAAATGTGAACCGCGATAAGGTGACGACTGTATTTTATTATAATTTTTTGCTTATTTACCATGTGTACAAATGTTTTATTAAAATTTCAAATGAGTCATGTAGAATGAATAAATAAATAAATAGTTTTTAAAATTAAATATCGTGATTTTACGCTTAGGTTTGGTTGTTTTCTGATGGAACAGCACATCAAAGATGAACAAATCAAAGACTGTTGGAAAGCTGAAATTTGACAGTTATTGTCTTTTTGTACAGTTCTGGCTCAGATGAATGATGCAATCATGGTGCTTTTTTAATATATACATATAACATTTCAAACCCACTGGTATGTTTGGGGTTTAGAGTGTGAAATTTGCACATTGGAAGCTCAAAAATTGCAAACATGGACAGTTTGGGGTTTTTTTTCCTAAAAAGCTTGTGCATGAAATAAAATTAGAAACTGCTGAAAAAGTTGATAAACTGAGGAGCAGGAGTCATGTGGATCAGCAGAAAACCATTTGTATAGTGAAGAAAAACCTCTTTATGGCTGCACATATTTCCTTGTCAGTGATTAAAAGGAGACTTTTTGGCCAGAACATCAGGATTCACCACATGATGCGAAGGCCAAGCGGCACATCCAAAAATGAACTATTAGGAATGTGTGGAGAAACAAAACAAAGCATCACTTCATTTGTTAAGTATAGTGGTGACTCTGTTATGACTAATGGCATTTAAAGATGATTTGACTGCTGACTGAAACAACAGAGTAAACACAGAGGGATTCAGGATGTGTGTGCTCACATTGGATAAATGCCTCATAGGTTATTGGGCAGCACGTCCTCATTCAGCTGGACAACAATCCTTCACACACAGTTAAAGCAGCCAAAGAGCTTTTCAGGGTGAAAAGATGAAATATCCTTGACTGGCCGAGTCGATCAGATGATCTCAATCTAACTGAGCTGCAGTCTGTTTACTAAAGAGCAGTGAACGCCTCACCAATCTGCTATTATTTTGATTTTGCGACACTGAAGATAATGAAACTTTATAAATGTGTCACTAACTTCATTATTCAGCTAATGTTTTAATTGTATTTAATGCAACCTAAAATTCTGATAATTGGAATTAAGAGTCTTTAAGGCCCTGCAGAAAGACTTAAGATTGTTCAACACAATATCACATACTCTTACATTCATTGCATTTTGATTTGGCATTTGAGTTTCTTCTGAAGCTCCTAGGATTTTTTTCTGCATGTGATAGTTCACTAGAACTGACTAAAATGTTAGCTTGGGAGAAGGATGAGTTACTGTGATGCATGGGTGTAGGTTTCATTTAAGCATTCTGGCGGATAAGCAGGTGTGTCTGAAGGTCCTCCCACAAGAAATGTTGAGCATCAAACCCTTCAGTTCCTTAATTCCTGGGATTTCTATGCACCAAAATGTGCCTTTTCAGCATCAGTTTATAACACAAATGTCTTAATTTTTTCTGTGTGGTTTAGTGGTCGCATGAGCTTATAATTTATATTTTAGAGGAAAGACAGTGTGTGTGTGTGTGTGTGTGTGTGTGTGTGTGTGTGTGTGTGTGTGTGTGTGCATATGCAGGCTTTTTACCAAATAGTAGTTACAGGACAAAACTCCAAAAATGGCAGATTTTGCATGCAATTTTTTTAGGCCACTCAGAGCCTTTAAAAAAAGCCCAAATAGTTATTCTTTCTTACTCCAAAAGTCCCAGAAAGTGGTTCTACAGGGCCGGCTCTTGTAGTTTGTACTTGCAGAAAGGTTCAGAACACCTCCAAACAGAACCTGCTGTGGAAAACAGCCTTATAAGTAACATTAGAGTGGTTTTTCAAAATAAAAGTCCTCTACTTCTTTTACGTTTTTTATTGGGGCAACAAATGCAAGTGTTCTAAACTGGACAAAAATACAAACGCAGTGTGCAAATTGTCTTTTTTTCTGACTTGGTTAAAAATCCAATTTCTATTGTTATTGCTAGAAAGGGGTTTAATTTATCCAATTGTGCACAAAATGTTTTTGACTTGTTCAACTGGTGACAAATTCTTAAACACTGAATTAATCCACTGTCTAGTCAGTTGTGACTTTAAAAGGTCAGTGATCAGATAGTGTGACCAGACACTTCTTTGACCAGTGGCTATGGAAATTAGAATGACATGGTGTTGTTATTATTATAACAGTATCATTTATCATTCAATATGGCATTTACTTGGTTGTTTCATGGCAGCCATTCTGTTGTAGTGATGTGTGTGTTTGAACAACAAATACTTATTCATTTAAGTTAAAAAATAATGGATAGAATTTAATGAAATAATAGTACTGTGTTTATATGTTTGTTCTGTATAAACATTGGTGGCATCCTCTGTTTTAGCCACAAAAAAACTACACCAATGCAATGATGAATCAAATTTAACACATAAAATATTGTATAAATAACTTCTTGCTTAGGAAATATTATTCCTGTTGCTTGGTTTTTGTATTTATTTAATCTAAACTTCAAAAAACAGCGCTAAAATCTGTCATTTTCTCGCTCAACTTACCAAAACCGCACTTCAATATGGCGGCGGGGTGAAAAGACTACAAAAACGGAGTGACGTCAGGAGGGCGACGTGTACGTTGACGTTTTCGGTCCGTTGAAACCGCGGCGGAGTGATGCATCCTATTTTCGCTATCTGTGGTTGAAGAGTGAGTTGAACACCTGGTTTCACCTGACAGACAACTTCTCACTTCACCTGTGGTTAAAGAAAAGAGACTCCAGCAGCTGCTTTCACACCGAGTTTCTGGTTGTTTCGGCGATGTGACCAAATTAAAAACAGGTACGTGAGCTATGAACGTTTAATGTTTCCGTTTAAATGTCACAAACCTCAACCGAAAACACAGATTAGCTAAACAAGTTTTAGCTTGAACTTTTAGCTACATTCCTCACGGTTAAGTAGCAGGCCTCGGTAGCTACACAGAGTTTAAATAGATCTGAAAAAAACTTTAAATGTGTCACAACAACCTCCTGATAGTCTGTTTTAAATGTCATAAACAATAGTTAAGACTGTGTTTGCAGGAGCTAACACGCAGGTTTGTATTGTTTGTGAAGCATTTAGTAGCTTAAATTCAAGATTTGTTGTCTTCTTCAGTTGTAACCTCAATTTATCAAGGTTTTGAACTGTATATGTATAGTATAGTATATGGATGTTTCTGTGTAGTTAGTTAGTAAAACTCAGATTTTCTCTACACCTATTGGATTAATAGTTAATTATAATCATTAGTTCAGTCCAAAGTGTATTCTTTTCTGTTTAATACATGATTTGGCTTTTGTTCACAGTGGTAACATAAGGTAAAGATGCCATATTATTTATATATTATCTCCTTTAACGAGACATATTGCTGATATACTCAAAAAGTTTACAGTTCTCTATCTCTGAATGAGTTGAGGTATTTGTTTTGCCATTTGGAAATCGTATTTTTTACCATTCATTTTGATTTATAGCAATCTTTAATGTACTGTATTTGCTGTACTACAGAACAAAGCTGCAGACACTCAGACATGCTGCATGGACTGTGTCGGCCAAGCCATATAGTGAAACACACCCATGATAAACACTGAACTTTGATTTTTTTCTGTGTGTGTCCATGAAGCAGAACGTGAAGCAGGGTGTTGTTTTTAAATATGGCTCTAACATTTTTTCCTCTTCCTCACAGGGAAATCCACAAATGTGACCTAAAATGACTTCTAGGAGCTGCTAACAGTCACACTCTTGGCAGTGCAACAACTTTCAACTGAAACAACAGAAGAATTTTATTTGAACACTCAAGAATGTCTGGCCCCGGTGGTTTGATCACGGATAAAGCAGAGGAGGCGGCGTTTTCACCTGCTGGTCCTACTGCTGAGCCACAAGTTGGTAAGAGTGTAGAGGAAAGAAGCGAGAAGGAGGAGGAGTTGAAGGAGGAGGAAGAGGAGGAAGCGATCAGCTCTGCTCATCTGGAGCCGAGCACTTTGCCATGGCCGGGAGACAAAAACAACGCGCCTCTGTCGGACCAGGACGATGGAGTCTGGTCGGATAAAGCAGCTTCAGAGCCTGAAGAAAGAGACACGGGGATCAGCAGAGGCAGCCAGGATCTGTCAGAGGAGCAGAGTCAGCCGGAGAGCGACTCAAAGAGCAAAGCCAAATGGAGGGAGAGCATGCCTGAGGGCGAGAGGTGGAGGGATGATGAGATTGAGGTGCAGCGGGACGACAAAGGGGACGGATCGCTGGCAGATGATGAAGCGGAGGACGTGGAGGAGGAGGAGGAAGAAGAAGAAGAAGAGTCAAAGTGGAAAGAGAAAGCCTCTCTGGGTATCACTCCACATGTTATGATTGTGTGTCAGTCTGGCAAAGAGGCTCCTGAGGAGAGCAGGCACTTCATAGAGGAGGAGGAGGAGATGGAGCCACAGATGGAGCCTGACTCTGCTGTGGAGTATTACCCAGAGTGGAACAAACAGGACGACAAGTTCTGTAAGTATCCGACACAAACGGTTGCATCTGGGCCCATATTTATTATTTATTAAGATTATTAGCAATTTATCAACCAAACAATGCACTCCTGCTAGCAGTGAAGTAAAGGAGCAACATTTAAGATTCATCCATTGAAGCTCATTGTTTTACAAACTGACTTGTTCTGCAAGAAACATGTTTGGTTTTATTTTTTAAAGTGTATTGTATTTACACTACCACTGCCTATGATTACAGTGAAATCAACAGGTCAAGTAAATAAGAATATAAATCACTAAAAACACATGTAAATAAGAATTGAATGACTGGAAATTTAGTTCAATATTAATAAAAACAAAAGCAGACTGGGGAAGTTCAGAGGTGCACATGAGAAATCACATAGTAAAGGGACAATTTATTTGTGTAGCGCATTTCATACACAAAGGCTCAACGTGCTTTACATAATGCATTAAAATGTATACAGAGAAAGTAAAACGTCATAACACATTTGAAATAAAATGAAAAGTGCAGAAAAAACTAAAGATTTAAAGATGAAGTATAAAATAAAAACAAGTAGAGACAACCAGAATTTATAGAATATGTGGAAGTGGCACATAAATAGAAAAAAGAAGCAGTGGGATAAAAAAACAATCTGTAGCACTTCATACAATGGAGATGCACCAAAACTGATTTTAATGCAATCCTCTAATGTAAAACTAGTTTTAAAAAGAGGTATGAAATAAACAGAACGAACAGAAAAGGGAAATTAAACTGAAAACTGAATTGTCAGGTAAAATTTCATGATTATGACAACCCTCGTTTGAAGTTGAATTTTCTCTAACTGAAATAAGTTTTCTTAATTTTAATAAAGGTTTATGATCTTTGTTGGTGCAGCTTATCTTGTATAACACAACCAATACAGGTCTGAGGTTACATTTATATACAATGATCACCTTTTAAACTGTGATACTGGTGGGACAAAAAGCAGATTAATGTTTTCCTGAAAATGTTCACTGTTTTTTTTCACACTTTCCACACTTAACACCAATTAAATACAAATCCATTATACATAATGTGAACTGCAGTTCTTCAAAGTGCATTATAAGCTCTGGTTTCCGTCATTTCAATGTGCTGTTAAAATCAACTTGTAGTGTCTTAATTACCTGTAATGCATTGCTATTGGACTGTTAGGGAATAAATATACATACAGTACATTTAATGCTGCATGACTAACACAAAAGTAGCTGCTTAACAATGATTTTTCATGCCCCTTTTAAACAATTACTTCAAATTAGGGCAATATTTGGCAAAATAATAATCAAAAATGGTCTTAATGTACTTTGTCAATGTGATTTAAAATGTTAGAGAGACACATAATCTCACTCTGCTTTGGATTTTATGTCATCTTGTGTATGCAGCCAGAGAGTTAAGATTGTTTAAGTGCATCTGTAGTTTAGAAGTATGAGTGATGAGTGACACATTTTTCATTTGATTATTTAATCACACGTTTGTTTAAATCCTGGCAGGGTAATGTGTTTTTCAGTCGCTAAGAAGACCAGTCACTGCTCATTTTGCCTAAGAGCTCAACGCACTGACCTCCTTTCTTCTTATTCAGATATAATTACATATAATTATGGCTTGAGATGAATCATGGTGTCACTCCAGGTCATCTTTTTCTTACTGTCACCTTCCTTGTCCTAACGTAGTGTTATAGTTGTTAATTTTCCACACTTGGCTCATAAAAAATAACTTTGTTTAAAGGTATTCGATGTGTTTCTCCCTCAGACCTGTGTGACCATCTGTGCAGTGAGAAACTGAGGCTGGTTTTAGCGACGTTAGCTGCAGCACTCCTCTTCCCCCTCCTGGTGTGGGGAGGCTATGCCCTCCTTCCTTTTGATTCCCCGCTGCTGGAGACCGCCCCCCTCAGGGTGGTCTACACACTGCGCTGCTCCTTCTTCGCCATCATCCCTATCCTGCTCGGTGAGACCTCAGCGTGTTCACGTTTATCATGAACTGCAACAAATGCCTGATCGTAAACAAATAAGCAAAAAGTCTACAGCTCATAAAAACTCATTGGGATAATGACTCTTGCGTGTCTGCAGGTGTGGTGGTGCAGGGGATCGCCCGGGTGCGTTTCAGCGTCCTGAGGCCCCTCTATGAGAATAAACTGATGAACAAAGAAGTGGCGGTGCACTGGTACTACGTCAACGAATCGCTGACGCTCTTCCTCTTCTTCTTCCTGCAACTCGCTGTGATGGCGTCCTACATCAGCCAGGACCTGGTCAAACTGGTGCCGCTGCTCACCATCATATTTGTGTTCGGCAGGTAGGTGTCCTCGTGTCCTTGTCAACAGCATGTTTTTCAGTTTTAGGATTTAATGAAGGGAAATGAGGCAACTGAGACTCAAAGCAAGTTAAGCATATCCAGGATATCTTTTTGTTATCTGGCTTTACTAAGCATAATAACCACAACACCAAAGTTTGTGAGCCTGATTATGATCAGATCAGATCAGAATCTTTAATGTCATTATACAAAAAGTACAAAGAAATTAAGTGCAATCCCATTCAGTGCAAAGAAACTATTCTAAACTGAACAAAAACTATGTGCAAAGATAAAATCAAGAGGTTTATAAAAATGGAGATGTATAAAAAATAACTACTAATAAATAGATATAAACACATGAAAATTTACAATTAGCAGCAAAAAAAATTGGTGTGCAGTTCAGTGTTCAGCCGTAGAGCAGCTTGGTCATCACAAGAAGAATAAATTAGAAATAGGGATGTCTTAAGGCAGCTAATTACTGGAATTTTTAACTTACCAGTTGTGGCTTGAGCCTATACACAATCCTTTATTTACATCTGTTGTCGTAGACTAAGTGTGCTTTAAAACTGCAACACCCACCATCAAATGTTCAACTTGGTTGTGGGAATACTCTGTTAGTTCGTCTCAGATTAATTTCATACGTGTTCACCGGCCTGATGTCCCCTAAAGCTCATGAAAGCCTCTGTCACAGTGCCCCATGAGTCCCCCCAAGTCAGTGTGATTCATCCTCGTGGCTTTATGAATGTTCACATAACATTATTTTCATCCATCCCAGAGCTTTCCTGATATTTCTGTCAGGACTAAAATGAGGAACTGACTGACTGACCCACTAGCATCACTAAAAATGTTCCCTAGTAGCCAAAAGTGCAGACTAAAACTGCAAGAAAGTGAAATCCTAAAGTCGGCATGTTGAAACAATCATTGATGAAACACCACAATTCGTTACATTTGAGTTCAAACTTCTGTTAGGCTTTTAAAAAGGCTGTGTTGACTGTAAAAACCTTTTAATGTGATAATCCTAGATCTGTGACAGTGAATTCTAAAAGTTTTTAATTGCTGCTTGATGCCGCAATGAGTTTTATATGTGGTCGGCTTGTGGATTAGATTAGATTAGATTATACTTTATTAATCCCACAATGGGGAAATTTCCTCGTTACAGCAGCAGAGAAAAAGCAGAAAAACACACAACATACCCTATACAGAAAAAAGAAAATAAACAATCTACTATAAAGAAACATTTTAAATACACAATAGGATACAACAATAAGTGAGGTATGAATATGAAAGTAATATTTAACAAGGAAAAGTGAATAAATAATATTGCACATGGTGATAGTTCGATAAATAGTGCAAGCAGATGAGTAGTGCAAAAAAGCTACAACACATTCAGGTTGTGTTGTGTGTTGTACGGTCTGATGGCCGTTGGAATGAACAACCTGCGGTAGCGTTCCTTCTTACACCGTGGGTGTGTCAGTCTGCTGCTGAAGGAGCTGCTCAGAGACCCCACAGTGTCATGAAGGGGATGAGAGGGGTTGTTCATGATGGATGTCAGCTTGGCCAACATCCTCCTCTCACCCACCTCCTCTATGGAGTCCAGTAGACAGTCCAGGACAGAGCTCGCCCTCCTGATCAGTTTGTTGAGTCTCTTCCTGTCCCTGTCAGTTCAGCCACAGCGTAGAAGACAGCACACGCTACCAGAGAGTCATAGTATTAAGAAAAATGTGTGAAGGAAATAAACTGTGCACCTTTAGATTGTGTAAATATTTGTGTAGCTTGTGCAGTGATTACTGTATAATTTTAAAGTGTCCAGAGCAGGTAGCTGTCTTTGCTTTTAACGCGATCGAGTCATTGTAGGTGACAGATACAGCATTGTTTTCTGAGTGCTCGTGCTGCGTGAGTGAAGCGAATGAGTCAAGGCTAAAAAATGTCAGGTTGCATATTTCCTGTCCAGACTGTAAAGAAAAAAACCTGCTGTTTTAATGACCTCTGAACGTCGTACAGTTTGTTCAGTCAGCGTGGCTAAAATGCGCAAACATTACACTTCTAGACGAGTGTTACGGCGGTAAAACCACGTGATCAGGATTGATTAAAACATACCCGACTAAGCGTGTTATCTACATAATGTAGGTGAATGTTTAACTTATTTCACAATACGTTACTTCCTCTTGTAACTTTGATCTGCTGGATTTGTCATATCTGCTGCTGGATAGTTACAGCAGTCATTTACACTCCTCGTCTGCCTCCTTATGAGTTGGATAAATTGGGATTAAAACTTGTCTATTTACCTGTTTGGTTGCATTTCCAGTTTAGTCATCTACAAAGTAACTCTTTTATATACATTTTTATGCATCAAAAGTAAATATCTGGGGTGGGAGCAGCATAAGTACAGGACAGAATTGTTTCATTTCAAACATTTAGCTGATTATCTGCATCATTAGTTTGCTAAAACAAAAGTTCACTGTCGTACTCTGAGGACTTAAGGACACACCAAGGGTAGCACAAAACTTCATTTATATTTTTGGGTGACCAGCTGTGTTAGTTCTTGGAAAAAACAGAATAAGTAATTCAAATATAAATTAATTGTTTACTTTAAGCTCCATATCCATCTGCAAACTGCAGCATTGTGTGTTGGAAACCCCCTCTGAAGGGTCTGTGCTGCTGATTATCCGTAACTTTCTGAACCCCACTTGATGCTGTGATTGTCCAGCTGTGCAGAGATGAGAGAGACCAGGCACTGAACTTTTCTTTTTAACTCTTTGTATTATACTTTCCTCTTTGATTTTTTTTGTTAAACCCAATGCAACAGCATCCCCCTGGACAGACTGTCTAAAAAACTAGCGCCTTTATCCCCGTTTGAAAACGATTTTGCTTCTGCCTTCCCTTCATCTCTTTGTGACAGCAGGCTTTTCACTCCACATCCCTGTGTGATTGTTAGGAGCAACTTCAAACACATTTGATTTCCGACATTAAGACCCCGTAACTGAGCCCTGGTACTTTTCTCTTCTATTTGTTAACTTAATTCCATAGTGAAAGGATGCTACTTTCAGCTGAGAAACATTGGTAAACTGTTACTGCGACCACTGCATTAATCTCCTCAACTTACTGTAACTCTGTACCAGACTTTTAACTGACCCGGTAAATACAAAACAGATTTTAAGGTTTTTATTTGTTTATGAAGCCATGCACGGGTTAGCTCCTTGGTCCATTTCAGAACTTCTTTGCTCTACAACAAGGCCTCTTAGATTTTCAGAACTGCTTTTAACTGTACCATTGCAGCAGTCGCTCATCAAAAATGAGATGTGATTTCATTTAAGTCTTTACTAAAAATTTCAAGTTCAACATGTTCTTCATTCACAAAGAAATCAACTTTCTACACCAGGTTGTGGATGAAGCTTGAATCTTACACTTTGTATAAGGAAATGCAGAAAAACTGTTTAAGTTTGAGATTAAAAGTTTACGTACCCAAAAAGCTCTTATCTGCTTGCAAATTAAAACTGCAGTGATGTGTTCTGATGATCGTCTCTTTTCACAGCTTGTTTACTAATCTTGTATTTACATTTATCCTCCATTAGACACTTTTCAACGGCCATGAAGTCGGGTTTAAGGCCAAAGAGTTTCCATGAGTTCATCCAGTGTTTGGATGTGATAGAAGAGAAAAAAGAGAAATATAGGAAATTAAAACCTGAATACATCAAGGCCTCCTGGATTTTCAGAACTACTTTTAACTGTACCATTGAAATAGTCGCTCCAAATGTCCCTCCCCTTTAAATATTTTCAAGAAAAACATCAAGATGTCCATGTTTTCAATGGCTCTAACCTGCTCTTGATAGTCTTAATATTTCACATTCATTTTTATTTTAGAAATTTATCCAACAAGTTGCTATCCTGGGCTGCACGGTGGCTCGGTTGTTAGCACTGTCGCCTCACAGCTAGAAGATCTCCGGTTCACGTCCCGGTTAGGACGTTTAGGAAAGACCTGGGATCTTTCTGTGTGGACTTTGCATGTTCTTCCTGTGCAGTGTGGGTTCTCGCTGGGTTCTCCGGCTTCCTCCCACAGTCCAAAAACATGCTGAGGTTAACTGATTATTCTAAATTGTCCGTAGGTGTGAATGAGAGTGTGCTTGGTTGTCTGTCTCTATGTGTAGCCCTGTGATAGACTGGGGACCTGTCCAGGCTCCAGCCCCTCCATGACCCTACAGAGGATTTAGCGGTGTACAGATAATGGATGGATGGATGTTGCTCTCCTGTTTTGCCTGTTGTAGTATTCTATCCTGTATTGATGTTTGGCACATTTGGTTGCTTCCTGTCTGATGACATGTCCAGCAATTTGGTCAACTCAGGTTGTTTTAAACATGATATGAGAATATATTTAGATGAATTTGAATATCTTATGTTTTTTTTCCTTCCAACACTATTTAAATTTTAAATCATTGCTTATCTAGCAGCAACAAGGCCTTGGAGCTCTGTCACTGAGCTGTGCAAACAACCTGGCATCAGTTCTGGTTGTGATCACCGTGGGCTCTGAAAATACTCTCAGAAAGAATCAAACGCATGATGAGAGGAAATTAGGACAAGTTTAAAAAAGAAAAAGCATCTATTAAGCTATTAATTCAGCTTTGAGTCATGAAGCACTTGATAGAAAAACTGATGAAAGGCTTGAAGGAGCCGAGCCGACTAATGTTCCTGCTGAAAAGGCAGAGTGGGCTGATGTGTGTGGTGATCAGATGTTCCGTTGTTATTCATCCAGATCCAGGTGCTTATAAAGGTACATCAAACAGAAAAGAGTCTCACTGGCCTCTCGTTGGTCTCTTCACTCATCGCTGTTATTTTCTGTGTTCCAGGCTCATCTACTGGCTCTGCCTCTCTCTGGGCAGCAGCATCAGGGGCTTCGGCTTCGGCTTGTCCTTCTTCCCCATCCTGGTCATGCTGGGCGTCAACCTCTACTACGTTTGCTCGTCGGTCGGACAGGAGGCGGTTTTCGATGTGGCACCGCCCACGACGGCTCCTCCTCCCAGACAGCGCTGGTGGGGTTGAAAAGCAACATCTGAAAGGCGGTGAGGAGCTGAGAGACACAACTACTAAAACACCTTTGATGTTATTTAGCACACTGATGACTCGGTTTGTTCTTTCAATGTCTTTTCAAATTGTAATCCTCAAGATTTCCACCTGTGGTTACCATGGTAATAGCAAATGTTTTTTACTCCAGCTAACACTCCTTGACTTTATGAGAGACGCAACAGAAAAGCAACCAGTGTGTCGGTTTACAGTGCAGCCAGACTTACTCAGGTTTTAATGAAGAAGTCAGTCAGTCAGTGTAAACTGCAATAAAGACCTGATTTAATCCAACCCTTAAAATAATCTACAAATGAAAAAATATGAAAATGTTATTTAAACATTTTTGTCAACTACAGTAACTAATATCTTGAGTTTCATGTGGCTGCTTCACTAGTTACAGCAGGATGTACGTTTTATATTTGGAGTAACTAAATCCAGCATAGAAAGCAATAGAATGTAAACCAGAGGTGTCCAATCCTGGTCCTCGAGGGCCACTATCCTGCATGTTTTAGATGTTTCCCTCTTCTAACACACCTGGTTCAAATGATCAGGATCGTTCTCAGGCTTCTGCAGAGCTTGATGATGAGCTGATCATTTGAATCAGGTGTGTTGGAAGAAGGAAACATGTAAAACATGCAGGATAGTGGCCCTCGAGGACCAGGATTGGACACCCCTGATGATAACAGTGAGGCTGTCACCAGCAGAATATGAAATACTGTCGTGGATGATCTGCTGAATACAGCCTAAATGCTTTTCTGGAAACGGCAGACGACCAATAACAACCAGGAAATTTCTGAATGTAAATACATTGAATGGTGACCATGGAAAACGAGGTCTGATTTAATTATAATCTTAAGGATTATAACTTTTAGTGTCCAATATTTTCTTCATTCACAAAAAAATCAACTCTCTAAACGAGGTTGTGAATGAAGTTTGAATATTACGCTCTGTATAAAGAAACGCAGAAAAACTATTCAAGTTTGAGATTAAAATGTCTAAAAGTTTACGTACCAAAAAAGCTCTTATCTGCTTGCAAATTAAAACTGCAGCGACGTGTACTGAAGATCGTCTCTTTTCACAGCTTGTTTACTAATCTTGTATTTACATTTATCCTCCATTAGACACTTTTGAACGGCCTTTAACTTATTTTTGTTTTGAGATGATGAAGTCAGGTTAAGGCCAAAGAGTTTCCATGAGTTCATCCAGTGTTTGGATGTGATGCAGCAAATAAAGAGAAATATAGGACATTTATAAACACAGAATTAGAATAAACAACTAATATTAAAGGGGAATATTATATTTTATATCTATGTATATGAGGTTGAATTATTAGCATCAATTTGTTTTTATGAATTCTATGATTTTTTTTTATTTTGTAGACTCACTGTGTCTTTGGTAATCTTTAAATTTTCTATTTATAACTGAGACTGTTAAATGCATCTTTGTTTTATTGATCAAAGGCCTTTTTCTTTGTTTATAGCAGTATCAACCGCTTTGCTATTTTTGGATAGTCTCTCTTCTTTCTGTTGAAGGATATTTTTTTCCAGTCTGTGAATGACGAGTATTTAAAGTAAATATGATCAATATTTGGGATCTTGAATGAGCTCAATAAAGCCTCACGATGAAACATAAAGATAACTGTGGGTGAATATGTCACTTTTCACTGATTTGTCCAACAAAAAGGGGTTAGACACAAAAAAAATCAAAGTTAAAGTCAAAAATTATAAGCATCCATCTTTTGAGGTCGTGCATTAGAAGCCAAATTTCAATAATAATAAATTCAAAACCTGTAAATGCAGCCAGTCTTTGACAGCAACCTGCACAGAAAGAAACTACAAAGTCAGTGCATCAGTTTAAGAGAAACATGATCCATTAAGTCCTGTGCTTCTCAAACTTCTTCTATGATCAGAAGGTTTAGGACTCTTTCACTGCAGGTAGACTAATTTAATACGTATCAATCATTAGGGTTTGTTTGAAGTCGCTGCAGCAAATGTAAAATAAGCAAGAAACAGTCCAGGTGTTTGAATTTAGCGTTAAAATAATAAGACATCAGTGTAGTTTCTAATGAATAGGTTTCCACTTTCCTAATCATACTTTCTCCTTAAATAGAAAAGACGTCCGGGACTTTCCAGCATAAACCGGCCCGGTTCATTCAGAGGTTTTCTGTCTGCAGCCTGATTGTGTTTGATAAGGCTCACATGAATTCTGTTAGGTATGCGTCACTTGTTTAGTTTCCCCTGCGTGGGCTTTGTGAATGCATGTATACACCCATCAGTTGATATCAAACTTTTCCGTCTCAGAGACCTGTTACGACCTGCGCGAGAATTCCTGTAACTCTGCCCGAACAAAAGCTTGAAACGTTAATGTTTAGAGCCCAGGCGTCAGTCCTCGTAACAACAACACTCCTACGACACACACGGATGTAACGCAGAACACGTTTTCTTTGTTAAAACACTAAAAGCGCAACGTCAATGAATAAAAGTGGTGGAAGACATCTCTACCTGCAAACCACATGTCTTAGAAAACTAAAACAACATATTATGTAATAGTGTGATGTCACTGAGCACACTTTACAAGTATGTATGTAACTACAATTCTTAAGTACTTAGACTTTTAATTGACTGCATTTCAGAGGAAAATATTGTGCATTTGTACTCATTTTTACTAGTTACTTTTCAAATTAAGGCTTCAAATTTGATGCAGCTACAAATCAAAACCAAACTCATCATTATATAAACTAGATTAATTTAGCTACTAAATGATAAAATGTAACTTGAACATTAATTATTCATTAGTAACAATTAAATAACATTACACAGCTGCAGTTATTTTTGTTATTATCTAACACCCCCACTATTTTGGTGAGAAAATAGCTGCTTAGTAATAATTGTATTTGTCCAACCAACTTTTCAAAACACAAATATATTCAGTTTATATCATAAAGACATTTGTGCTGAAACGGACAAATTATGTTCTTCTTATTTTCTGTTACATATAAAAATCTGTCTGATGTTCATATTAAACATGTCCAAAGTTCTAAATAATGAGGCTAACATATGTAAAAGTAGCGCACGTGACAAAAAATCTTCCTAAACGGTAGATTTCCTGACAGTACGTTTTCTACTTTAGCAGCAAGGTCGCATGTTTATTTTTATTTTGTGTACTCCAGTAGACAAATAACCACCTGTGCAGGGAGAGAGTATAATCATCTAGCTACAGCAGAATAATGTTTTGCTGCCTACGCTACCTTTGTAATTTTCTGACAGCAATTTGTTTTACTTGAGTTGACATTTTACCACATTTTGACAAGTGCACCCATTAAACCCGCGAATTTGCAACACACCACTGCAGCCGAGACAGCGTATGTATTCCCCCAATGCCGGTTCGTGCATATCCAGTACATACCTAGGAACCTTTTGCAAGCACTGGTTTCTCTTAGGACCGCTTGGAGTGGCATTTGTGGCATCAATAAAAAATTTTTTACCATTAATGCCTGTTGCATCACACCTTAATATCTATTATATGTGCTATGGACAATTTAACTATCTCCGCTTAATTTTAACATCAGCTTGAAAGCAAAAACACAATTATTTTTTTATATAATTGTAAAGAAATTCAGGCATCAAGGGGCTATCAAGGGCACTTAAAGAAAAATGTTAAGTACATCTTGTGACTGAAATCCTAAATCCACTGTTAATGAGTGTAATATTCACCTGAGATGTCCTGTAATACCTGCCGCTGCAGATATTTCTGCTATTTTCATATTCCAGATTGGATTCGGCCTCAAACATGTGCTGAGGATTTGAGAAGTCCAACCAAAACTAATAAATTGGGTAAATTGTGTTTACAGTTTGGAACTTTTGTACCCTTCACACTGGCTATAGGATGAGGCGATGCTCACAACCAAAGGCTTCCTTAGAACCTACCAATGAGAAGAAAGAGAGCTTTTCAGCAGTGGTGAACTTTTTACTTGAGTAAAAGTACCAATACACCGATGTAAGTATTAGTGGCCAAATGTAGTTTAAGTAAAATCCTGGTTTGGTTCGTCTGACTGATGTGTAAATATATATGACATCATCAGATTGTTAGTAGTGAAGCATAAGTGTGTCAACAGCAAGTTATTGTTGTAGCTGCTGCAGGTGGAGCTGGTTTGAACTACTTCATGTACAGTTCTATAAACAGGGACAGCAGAGCAGGTTTGTAAGATGACGAATAGGAAAGAAAAGAAGAAAAAACAAATATACCAATCTGTTTTCAGTTTTTGGATCATCCATCCATCATCTACACACCGCTAAATCCTCTGTAGGGTCACGTGGGGGCTGGAGCCAATCCCAGCTGACTCAGGGCAAAGGCAGGGGACACCTTGGACAGATCACCAGCCTAGTGCAGGGCTACACATAGAGACAGACAACCAAACACACCTACGGACAATTTAGAATAACCAATTAATCTCAGCATGTTTTTGGACTGTGGGAGGAGGCTGGAGTACCCGGTGAAAACCCACACATACACAGGGAGAACATGCAAACTCCACACAGAAAGATCCCAGGTGTCCTAAGCGGGGTGCGAACCGGGGATCTTCTAGCTGTGAGGCAACGCTGCTAACCACTGATCCACCGTGCAGATACTTGATCATTTTGAACATTTATTAAAATTAAACCAAGTGAGAAGTTCAGAGGTTGGAGCTGTTAATAACTTGTAGGCCTCTAAAATGTGACCTCGAGTACATTCTGCTTTTTGTAAAAAAGTCAACATGTCAAAAAGGTTGGAAACCTTGTGTGTTGTATTTTAAAGCTTGTTCTATTATCCACTGTGTTAAATATTCATCATAGAAGTAACTACAGCTGTCGGATAAATTTAGTGGAGAGAAAGGACAGGACTTCCCTCTGAAACGTAGTGAAGTGGAAGCATTAAGTAGCACAAAATAGAAATAATCAAGTACAAGCACCTCAAAACTGTCGCTAAGCACAATGTGTGAGGAAACGGGTGCAAAACAGACATTGCCAGATAAAGGAGGGTTATTAGATGGTGGTATCTTACAATAACTATGTAGGGCTTGAAATAAGCTCAATATGTCACTTTTAATATGCACTTTAAGTATTAATTAATAATGTAAATAGTTATTCCACTAATTGTTTTGGTTCTCAGCGTGACAAGTGCTTTTATTTCTAATACTTGATGTTCACATACATGTGTTAGCTAGTTAAAGGCTGAGGGGTTTAAAGAAAATCTATTAAATAGCCCAGCAAAACAAGGTGTTATAATAGTATGTTATGTGAAAAACTGTTTTCCAGTGCTATAATTAATTACTCTGTAATCTCATTTGTTGTTGACACACAGTTTCAACAACAAAAAAAAGCTAGGTCACGAGAGATCAGCTAAATTTATTCGTCTAGTTATCACCGAATGTGTGAAGTGAAACTTCGCTGCACGTGTTTGTAACTGTGACAATGAGCAGAGGATGAAAAGGGGGGAAAGAAAAAAGGAGAACGCACCGCAGCGGCCTGAACAGAATTACATTTACAGAGATTTGAAAGGGATTTCTGGGTATTTTACTCCTCCCTCTGAGTCGTCACACGTCCCCGATGAATCATTTTGAGGGACTTTAGCTTTTCACATAAAAATAACCGACAGATTCAAATCCATTTCACTCAATTTGTCTATTTAATATATAAAATACGGTAAAACATACGCAAAAAGGATAAGGTTTCAAGGGACTTGGATACTTTGGTACAACAAACACTTTTTTGTAAAAGCGGTATAGAATTTCAATAACATATCAGTGCATACTTTGTATATGAAAATATACACAAACTGTATATCATTCTCAAAAAAACAACAAAAAGAAATATTTTCTTTACAACAAAACCCAAAGCAGACCAGCTCAACACAATATATTAGCTATAAATTTCATCTTTAGTATTTCATATGCTACATTATTCTGAGTCGTTTTAAAACTCATTTGTGATGCATGTCCTTATCATTACTGTACGTAACATATGGTTTGTTGTTACCTGTGTCCCATGCATTTACATGTTTCAAATTTCATGAATTACTAATTTCAGTTGTTTCCCGTTTTTTATAAATATATTCTATATCTTAATTAAAATTGCAGCATTTAACTGGTATTTCCTTCATTGCATTTGCTAATACCACAATAACTGATCGTGCAATTTTCAGCAAGTTGTTTCAAAAAAAGGAAACCAGCACTATATGTTTATGATAAGGAAGATAAAATAAGAAAGTGAAAATAAAAACAGTCGGCTATCCTACACAAAATAGCAATAAAATAAAAGCTCCATAATAATATCATTATAATAATAGACAATGGAACTGTCACCAGCACAAATTAATCCAAAAATAGTGAGATTCTAAAAAACATTGTACACGACAAGTAACAGGGGTGCAGGTTTTCATTTCTCATATAGATTGTCATGTGACTACACTGCTAGATTGGACAGAGAACCTTGTTTCTTTTTTTTTTTTGTACATGAACAAACCCGCGTGAGGCAGGATGCTGAAGCCAATCGGTGTGGTGTCACATTTCAGTCAACCATCAGCGCCCACTGACACAAAGCGGAAGTTTCGTAAAAATGGAAATGAACATGTAGAGAGAGAGAGAGTTGATCACTGGGTCTGACTGAATCTTTAAAGGAACAGTTCTGGTGAATAGACTTTCTTTCTGAGAGGTTAATCGGAAGCTTGATGCTGCTCTCGTGTCTGTGCAGTAAATATGAAGCTGTAGCTGGTTAGTGAGTTTGGCATTAAAGCTGTAAACATGCAGAAACGACTAACCCGGCTCTGTCCAAAGCCAACAAAATCTGACTACCAGGACCTCGAAAGCTCCCTAATTAACCCATTGTATCACGTTTGTTTGAACTATTCAAAAGCTGAAGGGTAAAACTTAGTGGTTTTATGGACTATTCATGAACTTTAATGTCAGCAGAATGGGAGGAAGGAAGTACGAAGCAAGTCTAAGAGACTTTTTTTGCTGGCTGCTGGACAAAATCTAAAACCTCAACCAGAGATAATCGAATTTATTTATTAACATGAGCTTTCTGCACCAGGCTCTGTGCATACTCCTATAAAAAGGGGCATCATGTAGCTCTTCTTCCCTACAAAATATACTCATCGTGTGCTGGTTTCTTCCCACTGCCGCCGACTCCTTGCTCATAGGGAAAGTTCTCTGCTCTCTAATTAAAATTCTAAAGGTCTTGATCTTATTACGTTAAGTGCTACGAGATGACATATGTCGTGAATTGGCGCCACATAAATAAATCGTCTGCTTCAGTCAAGAGGAACAGGCTGTTGTAATAGAGAGCTATGATTAATATAGAAAAAATTATTACAGCAAAAAGCGACTTTAATGCGAATAAGATCAGAGAGGATTGCTGGTAGAAAACTGTTAATCTTGTCAGTCAGTATTACATATTGCATAATATATGTATGTTGTATTCACTTTACCACATTGGTGCTCTTAAACGTAATACATTTAAATGTGACACTCAAGAAGTGCAACTAGATCTGATCTGGCTACTAATGAATGATACATCACTTCAATGTTTGGCCAAATCTAAGTGAAATGAACTGAATATTCTCTGTGACAGAAGAGACGGATCAGACCAGCAGTGTGAAGCAGACTTGGCAGCAAATCAGGACGAACTATAAAAATAAATGTCTGCATTTTAAGCATCACTAACTGGATGAATGTAGATTCACACTGCAGCACAACGCATACAGTTTGTCTACTGTAGCGTCTCAGATTTGTTCAGCTGTATTTCTAACACAGAAAAACTATTAATATAGAGTGTTACTACTGGATTTGAATAAGATGACTTGCAAATACCTCTTTCACTTCTTTTAGCTAAGTGGAGCTTTCATCACTGTCACAAGCTGTTTGCAATTTGCAGATTTAAAAAAAATGAGTAGAAATTATGCAAATTTGAAGGAAAAAGTCAAAATATTTTTTAAAAATGTTGCAAAAATTAGACAAAGTGCAATGAAAACGGACTTGAAGCTAGAGACCTAAATGTCCATATTGTTCTCTGCCTTGGCAAAGTTTGGATGGCACCAGACTGGAGATGTGCATAATATTTAGAATTTTTTCCAACTTGCTTCTTCATAATTAAGGTCTAATTGACATTGCATGACTTCAGCCTTAGAGGTGAGTTTCAGAGGTGTCAGTAGGTAGATCCTGTCACCTTTGGCCAGAGCTGAACTCGCCGTTTCACCGTTTCCTGTGAAGTTAACCGATGTGGTGTAAAGCTTCATATTTCCCCCACAAATATAAGAAAGTATCAATCTTCTCATCTAACTCTGGGTAAGAAAGTAAATTCCCATATTGATAACTATTCCTTTAAGGGGCATATTTCTTCCAACATGAGTTCATTGAATCATGTTAAAACTGTTAACCGCGGCTGACTGAAAGGATAAAACGGTACTAAATTGAAATTAGCAGAGTGAAAAGCTACACAATCCAATGAGGGACGGAAAGATGACTTGATCATGGAAAACATCTACAACGCTGCCATTAGACGTGTCAGCCTTCGTGAAAATGCCACACAACTCAGTGTTATTTTTTTCCCCCTCCCCGAGCACTCGCCACAAACCCACAGTGTCGCTGTCAAACACCGGCTCCGTGGGCTGCTTCTAATTGCATCAAACAGCATCAGTTCATTAAGCGAGCTGTCTCACCTACACCGACTTAAAACCAGAGGATTGTTTAAGTAGATAATCAGCAGCAGCTGTCACACCAGTCTGCACTTTGAGCGTCGTTGCAAGGAAAAAAAAGGTCAAGCAATCAAGAGAAACTTTTCTATTTGTAGACTATAAACAACCTGGGTACACACACACTCGTACACAAACTTGAAATGGTTCAGACAAGATACAGTTGAACAACAAACTAAGTCGCCAATTTTCCGACTTCATTTCGAAGTGGGAAAAAAAGGCATAATCCTCGTCTGCTTCAATGTGGAAAAGATCTGACATGATTCTGTCAATCAAAAGTGTATTTCAAGTCTATAACTACGCTATAAGTGAGTGGCAGTGTCCTACTAATGAGTTTATGTCACGATGTACAATTTCACTTTGATCGTGGGTTGTAAAAAATGTGTGGCAAGAGAATATGATGACACCACAACCAAGCAGGCCTCTGTGAGTGAGACAGAAAGTGCACACACCATCAACACTAGAATAAAATAGGTTTACTGAAACGAGTTCGATCCACCAGCACTACCTAGTGTGGCGTTAACCCCTGCACCGTAGCTCGAAACATATCAAATTCACACTCATATATGCAAACAGATCCACTGAGAATCAACACATTGCTTGTTTTTAGGGATACCTAGCAAAGTCTATGCAAATATATTCATATGTACATACACGTCGTTGAAGCTGAAAAGCTATTTTACTTTGTCGCCAACTGAAGCGGTAGAAATATAGAAAATGTCTTTTCCTTTCACTTTTTGAAACACGGCAAAGAGCTAAGGAGAGCTATAGAGAGCTAAAGAGGACATCAAAGCTTTTGTATAAGGAGTGATTTTTATACAAAGTCAGAATTCCTACTTCTGGACGACTAACGGACCTTCAAAACAGATTTTTTTTTTTCCAAAATACCAACAGATAAAGAACCCTTGGACTGAAAGAACCAAATACTTCCCTACTCAAAAAAAAAAAAAAATACAGCCACCAGAGGCTCAAAAAACTCTTACTATGCATTTTTAACTGGATGGCATCTACTCCTGGTAATAAGCTGAGTGACTGGCTGGATTTCTGGTGCAACGATTTTTCCATCCGAGTTTTCCAGAGGAGATGAGGTGAGAGGACGGGAGGAGCACCCAGTCTGTGAAAGCAACGGCCGATACGAAGTCTGAAAAGAAGCGTCAAACAGTTTCTAGTTCTCAGTGTTTCCTTGACAGTGCGAGTGATAATATGTCCCTGCACCGCGTGCAAGAGGCATTTGGCATTTTTAATTCTGAAGAAGGTGATATTGGCACTCTGGCGAAGGTGCTCCACTCCACAGCTTGCAGAGTGCCGCCTGAGGGCTCGGGCCTGCCTGGTTGCATGAGGTCAAGACCAGAGAGATCCACCAACGCAGAACTGTCCTCACCTAGAGAGACCCTTAGTTAGTGCCAGGTAGGAGCCCAGTCCTCAAACTTGTCCAGGTGAACTTATTTTCCAATTGTGCAGTTTTGGAAGTAGAAGAACGGACAGCACATGATCTAAATAGATTCTGAAGAGCGGAAAGTGGCGGCACGAGTTCCATAATGCCGACACGCCACCAGTCACATTTGTGAGAGCTCGATGTAAATACATGAAGGTGAAAATATGGCGGAGAAATGTTTCTGTGGTTTGCAAAAAAAAAAAAAGCCTCATTTTTAACCAGAAGAGAATCACTAGACGGAAGTTCATTCGAGCAAGAAGGCTTTAAAAATCTACTGTCCTTCTATTCGAGGGCTTAAACGGCCCTCACACTCAGAGCGAGATCCCAAAGGATTTTTATGTTTCTTTTTGTGTTTTGTTTTTTTGGCAAAGCCTTGTAAGTCTGGGCAACGCAGCTGAGTAGTATAATTCTGGACAGAGGCAGATGTGTGATGATAGTGTCACATGGCAGTGGGGTCGGGGCAGTGGGGGACTAAGAATGAGTGTGGGTGTTTATGTGTGTTGTCGTGGGTGTTTACGAGTCACCAAAACTTCACTGTGGGTGCAGGGAGGTGCTGACGGTGCCTCTATGTGACCCAGGCGTCCAATCTCATGCGCTTGATGTTTCCTCCTTCTTGCTCTGGTTCGTTCGATGCCCTGAGGAGCTCAGCTGAGGGGCTGAAGTCAGGTGGGGCAGACCGGCTGGCTGCACCGGCTGTACTGCCACTGCCACCGCCACCTCCTCCAACTGCACTTCCTCCACCGCCGCCGCCGCCAGCTGCGTCATCGCGATCGCTGCCTTCGAAGGAGCTGGCGTTGCTGCTCACGCTGTCTGCAGGTGAGCGGCCAGTCGGAGGCTCCAGGCACAGCAGGGAGCCGGGGTACTGGGGCGGAGCGGTCAGGATGGCTCCGCCTGAGGTCGAGGACGGCGTGGTCGAAGGAGGGCAAGGGGTGCTGCGATCCCGGCCGGGGGAGACGGGCTCCGACTTGATGCTCACGCTGGAGTTTGTGTTGACGGTCAGCATGGCGCCTTGAGGTATGTGGGTCACCGGCCTGAGAACGGGGTCACAGAGACAGGAAGAAAACGGAAGGAAGATAAGGGGTAGAACAAAGAGGAAAAGCATAAAAAAAAAATCCGATTACGATTAGCCACTTGACACAACGAAACACTTGGAAGGCCACTCGCGTCAAGACAAAAAACCCACATTACAAAGCACAGCACTGACAGGGAAAAGCGACACTTGATTATTCGATAAGACAATCAACTCTGAGCCTTTTAAAAGCAGAAGTAACACCCCAACTGCTCCCAAAAGATCAACAGAACAGCTGAGGAAGCGTGAAATGATTCGTGTGACAGGGTGGTTTTGCAGTGAGTCAGCTGTGATGTGAAGAAACTACAAATGACAAACAGAAAGAATAAACTCGGGTTAGAGAACATGGCGGAGACCGGAACTACGTCTCTTTCCTGTTTGACTGCAGACAGCACCAGACATGCTTAAGAGGGAGGCAGCCAAAAGCGCACAGACACACAGGAAAAAGGAAGTGTGATACAGTACCGGCCCAACCACTCATCTCTACCCAAGAGCAGGTTGGACGGAGAGCCAACACTGTGGGAAGAAAACAAAATGTTGGAGCCCAAACCAAAGGGAACAGGTGGATTCGAAGGCATGTGTGGAGAAAGGTGTGAAACATTATTGCGGGTCCATTTTTTCTTTTTTAAATAACAACAGCAATAATGTTATTAATGTCTAAGCATCAGAAACACCATTTTTGTTTCCAGCATACATTCACATCCAGACAACCTTTCTTGTTTTCTGATCTACAAACAAACAGTGAGCAGAGCTTTAACACAGGAAGAAATGTGTTAATCAGGGTAGAGAAGCTCTTTTTTTGTGACTGCAGAGTGTAAAGAGTGGCCTTTAAGAACAGAAATACACACAAGAGTGAACACCTTAGCCAGGCTTTTTCTTCACCTCAGTAAAATACAAGAGTGTTTTCGGATAGTGTTTATGCCTTTGCTTTTTGTATCAGTGTTGGCATTTGCAGCATTTTAGGATTCTGAGCTTTTACTCTTGCATGTGTTTGGTCCTTAGAGGCCACCGTATTTGTGTACATTACTGGGCTGCAACATGAATAAGAATAAAAGATAACAAAAGGAACTGCAATTTGATTAGTCAGAGCCAAATATTGTATAAGTACAACAAAAAATATAGAGCATGTTAACCTTGCTGATTTGACTACAAAAAAAACATTAAAGAGGTCTGCTTTATTAACTTTGTGCTGGCTAAATAAAATTTAAAAAATATATAATGTAATGATTTATGGTTTACGAAAGCTGACTTTTGCGTCCAGTAGCAGGCACAGATTCTTATATTTTTTCAGTTTTATTTATTATTTGCATCTAAAGTTAAATTAAAATTTAATAAACCACATCTACAATCCAGAACTTACATAAAAACAAACTGTAAATTTGTAAAAAGTCAGATTAAGCAAATATGTAGCGGCTACATCTACTAACATGCAACCTGCAAATACACATGAAGTTTAAAACGTTCAGCAAAGTCAGTGTCAAATTAAATTACATGTAGTTACAAAATCAATATTGGGTTATTTGTTAGGAGCTAACATAAACGCATGTTCGCCTCAGTGGCAACACATTGTGCATGTAGTTTTGGTTTACAAATGTAACGTGGACTACAAACCCCCCCTACAGACAAGGTCATGACATTCCACACACGCACACACTAGTAGTGGCTGTTCACCTCAGATTGGCAGCCAGACTGGACACCTGGCTAGACAGCTCGCTGCTCTGTTTGTCCACGCCCCACATGCTGTGGACGAGAGGAGAGAACACACTTCAAGGATCTGGTGTTCATGCTACCAAACCCCAACCCGAGCCCTGAGGCGTTCAAGCTCACGCACAGACACAGCACTGGCATTATTATTTTTTCTTTTTAAACAGGGCTGCTAATCTAATACAGATGCTTCTCTGTGTTCTTCTTTATTAAATCTTGATACAGAGGGAAAAAAACATCTGCCCAAGTTTAATAAGAACCTCCTCTAATCGGGTTGCATTTGCTTGACACATTTCATTTCAAAGCCACGTACTGTGCCCACATTAAATTACATTAAAATCAAATTACATTATTTTGTACTTCACTGGCAGAAGATTTATTTCACCCCTTTAAGTTTTAATTCCACCTGAATATCATCATGACTGCCTTTAAAGGACTGAACAAACTTATAGGCGTGTTTCTACCAAATATGGTGACCCATACATTTCTGGACACTATTAAAATATGTTTAATATTTTATTTCCACGCTCATTACAATGAGACATGTCTGTGTAGATTATTAGTCATCCAGGTCATGGTCACCCTGGGAGCCTCAGTACAAAAAGCAGGCTTCTCTTGTATTCTTTTAAATGTTTTGAGTCTAATCAAAGAGGTTTCTTTAGAACTAAAAGAGGTCCAGTTGCATTTTTTACTGAAGCTCCTAGAAATACTAGAAGACATAATGCAGCACAGACTGTAATGTAAGTGTATGAGAAGTTCAAGCTAGTCCCCCCTACACTCCTGGTTTGTGTCTTTTTAAAACATTACAAAGGTGAGTAATATGTGCATGCAATTCTTTAAACTCACTGTAATAACTTATCCTGGACACACTGACTATTACGAGATTCATTCCTAATTCAGAAATGCTTTAAATGAAGGAGGACAAAATCCATTCTTTTGTTTCCAATGCAAGGATATTAATAAGGGCAGGGAATTTTGTACTAAAAGGTCAAAGCTGAATTGAACTTGCACAGAAGAGCCTTTAGCTCTTTGTTAAAATGCTATAAAATTAAAGCTGAAAATTTTTACCATCTAAATGAGACTTAAAGAGTTAAATATTCAACTATGTTTCACTGTCTACGCACTTAAAAAGATGCACTATCCTGTGTGGAAATAGTGTCTGTAAGTATGTAACATGCTTATTTCGGAGCTGGAAGGTAGACGTAACCATGTTCCAATATAAAGAATTCGTATAATTTGCTGTGCTGCCTCTTAATGTTTTGAGGGGAATAGTTGGAATTTTTTCTTTATTTGTTTGGCACCATAGCCGAGGGTAAGTGGCAACAACAGGGATGAACAAAGCTCTATATTCAGTGTTTTACAGCCCTTCAAACGGCCACTGGCAGGAGCATGACTTACAGTACAGAGCACTGGGAGTGGAAAAGCAGTGCCTTTAAACCCAACCGAGCCACCTGATGATCAGAAGTATTTCCACAGCAGCTGAGTGCACTAGGGCTGTAGTCAACTACAGAAAATCTTGGGTCGACTGAAACTGTAGCTACTCTTTAACCCATTGATTGGTCAGAGTCTAGATAAACTAAAATTGCCACAAAGCACTGAGTGCACTCTGCCGACTTGCTTTTTTAGCCAAAATAAATTATGAATGAACATTAAAATGAAACATTTCCAGCATGGTAATTCATTTTAATTTAGTTGTTTTATACTTGCAAAAGTAGAACCATGTCAAATTGTGATTTTAGCACAAGAACTATTAAGATATATTACGCAGAAAAGCTGGTGTCTTAAGTTTTGGATTACCTGCCATGCTGGTTGCTGAGATGTAAATTTACATCAACATTTTCATCTTCTGTTTTACCAAAACCAAACCAGCCACACTGACAATTTCCCTGACATTGTTACTTTGGAGCTGACTCGAAACATTAAATAAGTCAGACAAAGCAGTCTCCATTCGACTAGCTGAGTGCACAAATAAAAAACAACGGATTAATCCTGAGAAACTATTTTTGTACAGCTTTTCTCCTTATGAAAGTCACACCAGTGATAACAGCACTTTGGTCAGATGAAAACATTTTGGTTGACATGGAGACTACAGCCCCAGTGTACGAAAACTTGATCCATATCAGAGTTTTAAGTGAGCCTTGGGGGGGATAAAAATGTTTGGATCTGTGTATTTCATATGCTAATGCTTCTGCTGCTTTTTCTCTGATACAATAAACCACCGCTAAGCTCATCAACGCCACAGCAAACTGAATAGTGCTCAGATTGATGTTATGAAGAGGCTGAGATGGTGAGATGCTGGTGAGAAACCAGTTCACTAAAACAAAGGATGTGAACTGCTTGCATATAGGTCATGGTATGGATATCATGCAAGCCGCCTGGGAAGGTCAGTAGTTCAGCGTTAAGAAGGTTACCAGCAGATGGAGAGCTGTTAAACGAGGCCGTTAACGAGGAAGTACCTCCACCATCGTCCCTCGCGCTGGATGTGAGAGCAGGTTTGAAGAAAAACGCAGCGCCGATTGGAAAACGAAGAAAATACTTACACCAAGTTGCTGAGTGATGCAAGATTAAGTTGCTGCTGTTGCTGTGTTTGCTGTTGTTGCTGCTGCTGTTGCTGCTGCTGCTGTTGTGGTTGCTGGGTAACAGCCTGCTGCTGTTGCCATGTGGACACACTGGTGGGCAACAAGCCGCCAGGTGATGCCAGAGCGTGTAAAGCAGTGATGTCTGCACTGGTCAGCTGGTACTCTGAGGGGAGAAATGACACACAGAGTTAGAACAAATACTTGTATTTTGATATTCATTTACTTGGAAAGGTTTTCAGTTTTGTCAGTTTTTAAATAATGGTTTGACAGAACAATGAATCGATCTATTTCTGTAAGAATCAGCCGTTGCTATGAGGATTTCTTTGCTCTTTGAGTTCTTGGGTCTAGTTCACCTGTGTTGTATGCGGTGGGCATGGCGGAGAAGGGCAGCCCCTGTGCCAGGAGGCTCGGTGTGGCGACGGAGACCACCGGTGTGGTGAGGGTTTGCGCCACCTGGGCTCCAGCTGCCAGCCGCTGGGCATTCTGCCAAAGAGGACCACAACATGTTATTCACAGCAGAAATGAGGAGCCAACTTTCACACGTGAGCCGAAGCCGAGGCTCATTTCAATAATGTACATTTCGACATGCTGGGAATGACGATGTGTTCATGGCTGGATTCTTAATGAAGTACCACGTCAAGTAAATCTCAAAGTCGGGAGTGGATTTACTATCAGGACGTTCTTGATGACACACATCAAAAACAGTTTCCTTGTTTTGAGTGAGCCATATACAGGAGAATTACATTAAAGGCAATCTATTCAACCCTCAGTTAGAATTATGCATTGTGATTGGTTTAAGCTGCGTTTGTTTCAAATAAAGTTTCACTATTTTATGACAAAAATGTGTGATGTAATTCCAGACAACTAGATAAAATTGCACACTGGGTGAGAAACAAGAGGAAACCCTTTTCCACCTTACTGCAAGCAGACTGATTGTGCTTTTGTGTAAAACTAAATTCAACATTGTGTAATTATATTTACCATGCTACGATATATTTGGTTAGATTCCCCATGAAGGGTCTCATTGCTTCTGACATGCTGTGCCACAGATTTTTTATTTTTATTTTAATTGCATTAGGTGATCTATACTTATCTTTTTACATGCAGTTTTAAAGTTTTAAAAGGCAAAAAATAAATAAAAATTCTGTTCACTATGACAAATCTTACAACAAATCCTAGGATAGATAGTTTCACCTGAATCCATATCTAATATAAACTAATTATCAGATCTGATATTAAGCATTTTCATGATTACTAGTATTTTTCCTACAGATTTCCGATAAAATAAATTAATTTTAAAATGTAATACGTACTAATGTTTCACCCAAATGTATATCAGGTCCAAATATTGATTATTGGTGTCACTGATTACTAATTATCAGGATCAGTATTGGCCCTGAAAAACAATATCAGTCAAGCTGGAATATGAACAACTATGTAATACACATGTTTAGTCATTTTTTCTTGATCAATCACTGAATTGTTTGGTTTGTAAAATGTCAGAAAATGATGCTAAATGTCCGTCATATGTCCGACTCTTCCTTCAAATTCCAAACAACAGCACAAAACGTAAAGATATTCAGTCTGATGTCATGAAAGTAAGCAAAACCCTCAAAATATGTACATTTAAGAAGCCGTTTCTGGTCCTTTCCTTTCTTAAAAATCACGTAAACTGTCAATGCAGATGCGTTTTTTGATCTACTGCACACACAGCTCACGCTACATTATATGTACTGCTTTTCAGAATAAACTCTCCGGTTGTAATTTACAACTGTGCTGTCATTCAAGGAGAATGAAACATGTACTGGAAGTGATCTGCAACTATTGTGACGCAGATCTCGCTTGACTTAATTTAATGCGCAGCTCATTTCATGACTCTCCAGTGGATGTCAGTAAAGGCCTTACATTACACTCCTTGAGTGCACTCGGCCACGGTAAAGCAAACTTTTCATGTCTCAATCATTCGCTCTTACAGGAGTCTAACAACTGAGTGTTTGTACATCAAGTCAACCATTTACATGACAAGATATTCAGTGTTTCTCCAACACAGGTGTAACAGAACTCCTGCTAGATCTGTGAAACTGCTGCCGTTTATTATTGTGCACCTGTGAAAAAGCCCAACCCTCCAGAGTCTGCTTTGGCTGAATTATATCACTGATAAAAGCAAAGGGTGGTTCTTTGTGAGAGAAAAAAAACATAAAAGGTCTGCATATAAAAGTCCAAAAATGCAGTAATTCTGGTCTGAATCATTCTTCTGTACCGTAAGGCTGATCATCCACAGAGGAAACATTCAGCCAGAGTTATGACTGTGAAGCTGAATTTACAGAGAGAAGAGAGACAGACCAGAGAGGAGCCAGATTCAATTATCTGCCTTTGTGAAGAAGTGAGGAGGAGCGGCGGGGTGAGAGTGATGAAAATTAATCACTATCCTCTGGAAAATGAGAATCTTGCCTGTCAACTTTGAGTGGAATTGTAAAAGAGGGGAAACGGCAACCGCCACCAGCAGCAGCAGAAAGCAGTGAATGTCATCCTCTCTCTCGGAGTAAATTCAGCTTAAATTAAAATGAGATTTTACAGGATAAAGAGCTCTCTTTATCACCAAGTTAGTTATTAATCTTATTTTGAAACTCCTCATGGGGTAAATAATAATGCTATTTATGCCTTACAAATATATTATGAAAGTATTATTTACGGGGTTGCAACTGATGATTTTTTTTATTCTCAAATAATTAGTTTGTCTGTAAATTCTGAGAAAACTGTGAAATCTATAATAATAATGTAATATAATATATATAACAGTTATTCCTATGAATGTCAGGAAAGGCAGGGAAATTTCATATTTGAGAATCACTTAGTAAAAAACAAGCATATTTTAAAAATGAGTAGGCACACAGTCATAAAATATTAAATGCAAATGCTTTAGGGGTAAATATAAAGGTGCCGCTGAGGGAAACACTTGAGTGTAATGCCTTTAATGTAAAGCCAGTTAGTTTTAAAACATCTCTAATTGACAGTATTTTGGGTGAAGGTGGAAATGAGTTGGTGTGAGTGTCAGTGAACGGGGGAAACATGCTCTGTGGCGCTTCGCACCACAATGTCAAGTGAGAAGACGTCCATGCTTTAAGTGGCATCATATGATGAAGTAAATGGGCCTGGTTCAAATCTGACAGGAATCACTCCAGGACAGTTCTGACAAAGCACTGATGTGGAGGTCTGAATTACTTAGAAATGTCTAGATTTGTCACTGAGAGGTCCATGATCCTAAGACTATAACAAAAATGCTGAAACAACACATCCATGAGCCCTGAACCGCATGCAGTCAGGTGGGAACCACAAACTGAAGACCATCCCAAGAAATGTCAGTGGAGCAAGACCAAAACAATGAGAAACTCTACTGTCCAGTACTGTTTCCATGCTAATAATGTGCGGAAAGTCGATAAGCCATCGACTCATGCGAGTGACTGACGTGGGGGAAATCACCTCGTTTACCAATTCCAGCTCATCCTCTGTCTGCAAAGGGTGGTAGGAGAGAGGGTTACAACTCCGACTCACAATTGCAACCAGAAGGAAAATAGAGTGACAAAAGAAAACAATGATGAACCACTTACTGTAGTTTGGCAGCTACTTCACAGACGGCTTGTTTTGGAACATTTGTAATGAAATAATCCAATGTAGGCTGATTATTATGTGTTTGCGACCTTTACCCCGTCTGCTTACAGTCATTGTGAACCATTGGTAGCTGTTCTGGAGCTTCCTAAGCAGTTTGTAGTTTTTACAATGACAAAAATGGAACATTCGATCTCAACTTATAAGCCAATATGGATATGGATGTTTTGGCCACGTGTAAACACAGCATGATGGTATATCCACCGTTATAACATGACTACCAATTCTGACTGGCTGGAAGGAGTGTTTTTTTTACAACTTCTAGTAATTTAACAATTTAACCAATCACTTGTGACATGCGCTGGTAATAAACTCTATTTAAATATAACAACAGCTAAGCCTTCACTACTGAGATTTGAACAATTGCTATTTGTTTTAAAACACCAACATTAGCTTCTCTGTGGTAAAAAATGTAATAGTAATTTTAACCAGTAGGAAGAAGAACTGAGGATCCAAATAACATTAGCGACGACGAAGCTGGTAGAAAAGCAACAGGGATAGGAGAGAAGACCACAGAGTGAAAAGGAAACTGCATAACATGACGTTAACGCATCGCTACTCTCTGTTCTTGACCGACAGCAATTAGTGATCATTTGTGTAACTGTGTTTGAAAACTTGTGAGGATTTTGAATCTCCTGTGTGACCCCTCATTTTAAGTTAGATGTTGCAGAGCAGCAACAACAGAAAGTTATATTTTTTGCATTTTTTTAAATAGTAAAGCAAGATTAGCTTTTTTATTTTAAACATGAACCATACATTTAAACTTACAACTGGTATTTTACATGTTTTTTTGTATTTGTTTCACAATTGTAATGGATGTCATGGGGGCTAACGTGATGATTCTGTGGGTAAATTCAATTACCATAGTAGTTTTGTTGATTGTAAATACAAAAAAACCCAATCAGGGCAGCTTTTAAATAATAAAAACTACAATTCCATGTCATATAGTATGATGTGAGTGAGAGCTCCAGAACAGCCGCTAAAAGGACTTTGAGGTTAGAATGAAGCTTTAGTCTTGAGTGGAATAATGTTTGTCTGACGTACAGCTGTTGGTGGTTAGCGTACGCTGTCAAACATGGCTACAAGAAAGGTGGGTGCACTTTTAGTTCAAGAAGTTCTGAGGAATTTCATCAACATGTCGGTGGGAGTTGGCTGATTCATCGAGACTTTACGAACTCTGCCAGAGTAAATAATGAGACGTTGGACTTCAAGTGTTTATCACAAATCTCAGCCCCAGGTCTTTACTGAAAACACAAAAATAATGGCAAACAGCCCTCTAACAGACTGTTAATCTTCAGTTTAATTCTTGAGTTTCATTCAAAAAACAATATAAATTTCCAGTGTTTGTGTATAATTTTCCATCTCATCACTGGCCAGTGAAGGAAGACTTTGCTGAGATAAAATGAAAATAATCTCCTGAGGGAATCTTAGAGGGTTCAGGCATGTCTTTACCTTCTAGTCAGCTCTTCAGAGGATCAAAACGTCAACTAAATGGACCCCAACAACCCAAGTTCGGCTCAGTGAAGCTCACCATCTGCATGAGGCTCTTTCCACCCTGTGAGGTGATTACTCGGAGGTCTGGCTTGCGGCTGTTGACCATCTGGGGGCTCGGAGGTGGAGGTGGAGACTTGGCCGGAACTACTTTCCCCAGACTGTTGCCGTTGGAAACAGTGAGGAGGCCTGGGGAGGCTCTGGCACTGGTGTATCCATTAGCTGCGGGAAGACGGAGGTGCGAATGGACAGAAATCAATAAGAAAATCAAACAGGTGAATGCAGACAGTGGGATACGGTCAGTGTGCGCCCTTTAAGTCGTATTAAGGCTCTTTTTCAAACTGTTATTCTGTTCTGAGGCGATAATTCAAAGACTCTGGCAGAAAAAATGTCTTTGTAAAGCAAATATCACATGGAGCAACTGATGCCAGGACAAATTTATCCCCCGCTATTAAAATCTTACACAGTGTCTCTATTGTAATATCAACATGCGACTCTAACAACAAAAATAAATTTTGGAACGAAAAGATTTTTAATAGGCTCGCCATAACAAATAAGAACAATGTTGAGCAGTTACCCAGGAACAAATGAGGAATGAATGAGGAAATAACTGCTAGACAATGCTCTGAACCCAAAAGCCTGTCCATCATGCCAAAATAACACCATTTATCAGAGCCTGAAACTGTAAAAACGTGAAAGAAAATTAAAGAATTGTATTTTTAACTTTTCAAAGGCTCTTGAACTACATTTCGTCTGAAAAGTTGAACAAAACTAAGTTTGCAACTGCAGTATTTCATCAAAATCACTTTATTTGAAATAGATCTCGTACAAGAAAAAGATTCTGTGCAACCGTGTAGCCACTATCGACAGTGACAAATGACAAAATTCCAAAAACTCAGGGACTTTTCAGCTGAACTGGAACTGAAGTGCAGGCTGTGTTTACACCGAGCAGGTAGGAGGCAATTATGAAGCCAAATAAGAGTGGCAAAATACCTATAGTATGCACAGCCACCATTTTTCCACAATATTGTTAAAACCTATGGTGTACATGTTGATTCTGGAATCCAGAATTGAGAAGAGATTGAGAAGATTGGATCAGTTGAACTTTGTTTTTGGAATACTTGAAATCGTTTTTTGTGGAATACTTGATGTGGCCCAGCCTCACCTAGACTCTACCTCCAGCGGCCCCCAAGTAAGTTGAGTTTGAGACCCCTGTTCTGGATCGTTTGATAAACAATCAAAGGACTTTATGTTGGAGTTTATACTGCAGTGAAAAATGAGCCCACAGTAAACAAAAATGTCACAGGAGCAAAAAACTGCCTAGAAACTACTTGGAGTTCAAAGGGTTAAACATTAGTTACCATTTTTGTGAGTCAATTTTACTTCATTACCTTGGGATAAAATACCGGTACCCTTTTGTGTCTTCTCAAGTAAAGCTGAAGTTACCGGGTTGGTTACTGAGCACAGAATAATTACTGCATCATTACCTGTCCATTAGTTATCCTTTATGTGTTCTCGTGTGTTTCTTCGTAACTACTCAAAACTGTGTGTCCCTTCTTGTAAAGTGCTACCCATTGTCCTGTGCCAACATCTAAAATAAACAACTGAGAAAAATGAAGTGACAACTGTTAAACACTGATCTATAAAGCGGACTACATGTTAGAGAGAAAAACCTGGGAATCCCATCTCGGTATTTCTGTTGGTGTTGCTTGTGGTATCCCCTGATCTCTATAAAGTACAATCACAGACGGTGCAGAGGAGGAGAGGAGGAATAAACACTCCAGTACTGTTCAGATAACAGAAGAGTACTTGGCAGGGGAAAAAGAAGAAATAACCAAAAGGATAAAACTCAGGAACTGAACAAATATTAATACTACTCACGGACTGGACTTGGACATCCTCCATTTGAATTATTCAGATCGCCTCCAAGAAGAGCACCTATTGATAAAAGAATAAATGAACAGAAATGGTGCTTCTTAAGAACACAAGCAACATTTTCAGAAATATATCATAACATGTCATACTTTTTCTTATTAGGTATTGAAAATTGTAGCAGCATACAGCAGACATATTTAAATTTCAGTGATAATCAAATTAATAAATGTTGTGGCACAAGGATTTCCTTTCATTGCCCAAAAAAATAAATATTTTACCATACATTTCCTTGTTTCCATGAAATATGTGTAAATATGTACATTTTAAATTTTTATATTCTGGTAAAAGTGACCAGCCAGCATGTAGTTTTCTGTTTTAATCTTATGAGTTTTTATTCTTTTCCTTGTTCTTATGTTTGCTGCTGTTCTAATTATGATTCTTCACTGCACAGTCCCCCATTTGGTAGAATTTCAGGAGTATATCGTTTCACAAATTGTACGTGACAAATAAAACCTTTTAATCTTGGATTGTAATTCTTCACTTCTTCCATCCTTATTATTTAGCTCCTACAGGTATACTCTAATTAAAATGTAACACAAGAGTAAAAACATCCAAGTTGTAAAGAAGGTGCAGAAAATGTCACACTGAGCAAATTGATCCTGAGGAGAGAACATGCTCTACTGCCTGAGGAATTAATCAGCTTATTATGCATAATTATATGAACCTACATACATACAGCATCTCCTGAAGTCTTATTATCTAACAGTGCATGACAGCTGATAATAATAAGGAGTTTAAAGAAAAGAGACGCTTGTTGTAAAGTAGAAACATTCCTGCACTAATGATCGTTCACTGTTTGTTCCTGCTGGTTTTTATTAGTCTGCAGATGACACCAGTCTCAGCAGAAGATCAGTCCCTCACCTGCACTGGCTGGTCGCTGTGGCAACCCAGGAGACACCGTATTTCTCTGAAGAGCCGGTTGCTGTGGCGACAGGAGGTGGGTATCCGTGAGCGACGATGATGTTACGTAGGAGGTAGTTACCAGCGCGTTGCCAGGATTACTGAACTGCAGTGTGCTTTGATTGGACGCCTGGACTGTGACTGGCATGGAGAACGTCTGGGGCGGAGCTGCCGACTGCTGCAAAGTTCAGACAATTTCACTTTTAGTCCTGAGCGTACAACTTGCCGCGCTACTTTGCAACAGTCAAAAATCAAAATATGTACTGTTTTAGGATTTTTTTTTTTATCGTTTACAGTAATAATTTTTTTCTTAATTTGTATTTCAACCCCAATGGCACATCAATAAGTGTCAATACCAAGCAGGCTGTACATTTCACAGCAATAATTAAAATAAAGTACCTGGCTAATATCTGACTGCTTGCAAACAAAATGCAATTTGAAATGGAAGAAATGAAAATTCTCGTTTGTTCCTCTCCTTAGTATGACTCATTTTGATGTCCCTTTTCTGAAAAATCTGAAATATAATTTTCTGATAACATTGTGATACAAAATATGTTGCTGGATAACGTATCTAAGCTTACATAATGGTAAAATATGAAAGTGGCTGGTAGATATCAGACAAAAAAATACTGATTCACGAGTATTTACGAGTGACTGTTGAATTTGAACTTTCATCCGTCAGTGGCTTCTTGATGTGCACAAAGTGAATTTTCTACTCACACATACATTTCCCAGTAATATGCCAATGGAGCCAAAAACCTGTGCTGAACGAAGCACTATGTAGTGGAGAAGAGTTTTATTTTACTTAAATATATTATATATCAACATTTTATATTACTTAAATACATTATACCAATGCAAATACATATTACTGAAAAGCTTTTTTTTCAAAAAAAAACTTGTGACCAAGACACTGAGGATAACATTTAAGAAAAGATAAACTGCTTGGTGCCCTCTAGTGAATGAATGTAAGGACAAACTGTATATGACTTAATTAATCATCCATGTTCGTGTACTTCTAAGTTAAGTAGACTTTAGTTATTTGGTTCACCATTAGTTTTGTTTTTCAATTCAAAAATTACTTGGTGTACAGATATGAAGGTCTGAGTGACGATCCTTGATGCAAAAAAACAAAAAAACATTGGCAGATATAACAGAGCATCATCTGCATATAAAGTAAAGAAATTGACCAGAGAGTGAGAGACTTCCACTTTAAGAATCCAGAATAGAAATCTATGTGGGAATTCGCACATCTGGTGTACACATACAAACACATGTAACTCTTTATAACAGCCAAACCAGGAAACATCCAGCCAATCACATTGCATTAATTCAAGTGTGATGTTGTAAAACTGTGCACATGCATAGTATAACCTGCATGGAAAAAAAACTACTTTTAAACCTTATATTGGGGCAAAGTTGCCCAACTTTTTAAGCATTATTTTTATCAGATTTGACTGGTGTCTCAATACATGCAGCTGTGGCTCTCTCCCAATTAATTTAGAAAGGAGCCTGATGTTGTCAGTCCAAAATAACTTCCTGAGACTGTTACCAAGATGACCCGACTTTGACTTGGAGTCACTTAAAACAGGAGCTTGTTTACACTCCACTGTAGACGCCCAAAGACAGCTGTGGACACCATGGAAGTATAATTGTTGTTATTATATCACTTTCTAGTCTGTTTAGAGGATGCACAATGAATCGGTGTCTATTTACAGACTGTCTGCATGGCCACAAAAAATTGGAGGGTACATGGATGTCTCATGGACAATCACTGATGACGAAATTTACATTACTCTGACCCTAACAACAATAGACAAACAAACAGTGTAGTATGTATGGAAGAATGTTGAAGCTGAAGCAAAACACACTCATGTGACATTTGTTGTGAAATAATTTTAAGGCAGCAATTGGACAGGATTTTCAGCTGGATGGACTTTGAAATGTTACACCATCTCCCCTTAAAATGTACCTTTATGGCCGAATGCAACAGTAGCCAAATAACTCTTAATATAACTGTCATCTCCTATAAGGATCAGCAAATATCTGTGGCTTATTAAGAGGCCACTGTAAAAAAAAGTGTGAAACAACAAGTTAGAGGAACTTCACACTTGCAGCAGTTTCCTGTAGGCTGTTAAGGCAAAACAGAACAACAGACAAATGTTTGACCAACAAGTCAAGACAGAAGTAGAACAAACTGTAACAAGAAAATATGCTATGAAATATAAGAACATTTAACGTGAAGTTTAAATAACTTACTCCGTAGCGTTTGAAGAGAACATCCAGGTCCTCTGTGGTCTTACGAAACTTGTCATCATTAAGGGGACTTTGGTCAATTGAGTCTTCGCCATCCGGCTCTGGACTGTCACAGCCATTGAATCCTTTCTTTCTCAAAGTCTACACAGAAACACGAATGAGAGCGAGTTAGGACCACTCTTAAAGATAAATAGTGTGAAATATGTGAGGGATAAGACAAAGAGAGAAAACCGGGTCCTTTATGGATGCTGCATCACTGTGTGACTCATGAGTTTCTTCGTATTTTATTTATCCGTATTTAAAATGTTCCAGTAAACTTAGCTGGAAGAAAATCAGACATCACCTTCTGATGAAAAGTATTTATAGCACCTTTGATCAGAGTGTCACACTCTGAGACAGCATTTTCATTAATTATAACCACTTTTCTTTTTGAAATTCAGTGACACATCAGCTGCACTTGCGATCAGGTTACGTCTGATCACAGAGAGGTAATATTTCAAGGACTTCCGTGTATGACTGCATTAGTGCAACAGTCACATTTCTAAAAAGTCAAAACTTTGTACTCTTGTTTAGTTTGTTACACCAAAAAACACGAATGCAAACTTCTTGGAAATGTTGCCAACTAATGAATCAAAACAAAGTGAAATGGTGACTACATGTTTGCAGCTTCATATCTCACTGATCCTGTTGTTTTTAGTAAAACATGTAATCCATACCTGTATTATTTAGCCTATAGCATTCAAATTGTCACTGCTGTTGTTCAGCCCTGAGAGTCACTGGTAATAACAAAATTAATTTCTCAGTTGCAATAAAAAGTTTGGATTGTTTGGCATCTCAGCTCTGTTTTAGGGTACGTTCTCTGTAAAATAACATTTGGCAACAGAGGAACAAAAGCTTTCAGATCACATAAAAACCTAGCTGAGTTCTAGCAATCGATTTACCTCGATGATATCTGCGTTGGTCCTGCTCTCATGTGGCTCGTTGTACTCTGTGTATTTGAGCAGGACCTTGTCCATGTCAGTACTGGCATACTGGAACAGCTTGTTCGCGTGGTTGAAGATGATCAGAGCAATCTCGCAGTCACACAATACGCTCAGCTCGTAGGCTTTCTTCATCAAGCCAAACTTTCGCTTTGTAAATGTCACCTGAAAAAAAAAGTGGAAAAGGTTCAGAAAAGGCAACAGGGACAAAAGAAACAAAAAAAAATTACGAGTTTTTATGCCTCAAGTTTCTTTCTCAGGGTTAAAACACTGTTATTGATGTCAGTACAACAGAGGGATCTTGCACGGGCCAAGTGGTCTAGACATACAAATCAAAATGAAAAGGACAATTCAGGAGGAGACGGAGCTGATGACCTGCGAGAAAGATTTCAGCCGCCTAGTGATGTCATATAACTGACAGACACATTAGGTAACAACAGCAGACACAATAGACTAACAGAACACTGTTTTGTGTATTTGTTGTGCTCTTCTGCAATAATAATAATAATAAAGAGCCATCAATGAAACACAGTGGAGTCAGTTTTCAGCATCAACACAAACATCCTTGTTTTTTGTGGTCCTTTATGAGTCATAATTATTATCACAATGAAACAATAACCTTCAAACTCTTTGGTTTTCCAAGCAATACGCAATCCCTTTCAATTGCATCCAATCAGCAGTTTTCTCTGTTAATACAGCTTTTTACGTGATCATAGTTTTCCTGTTTGTTGATTTTTTCAATTCTGATCTTCAAATGACTCACCTCTATTGTATCAAACTTACAGCTGAAGAATTTAAAAAGCTAAAAGTAGAAGAATAAATAGATTTTAACTTTAAAATTAACAGAAACTATTCATGGATTTCTCTCAATTCATTCAAATTTGTCTTGAGTTACTACTGCTTTTGCTATCATGAGTTGTGATCTGTTCCGTGACACTGTGCTTGGACTGTATACAAAGGTTCACCTAAGGTACTTTCCAATAGAGAACTAAGACAAACATAAACATTAACCTGACTAATTGAAACATTAAGGTTAAGATCATACATTATAATATACAAATTTAACTAACTAAATAAAAAATGAAGGTACAATATTAGAAAGAGAGAGACAATAACCCAATGAATCCATTAACAGAATTTAAATTTAGAAACCAACAACAGATGTACACTGTGGCACAACGTAGAAAGTAATTATGAATGTGTATAATAATTTTCAGTGCTGAAGTACTGATGTCAATAAATCAAAGCGGTCAGTTCCTACATCAGTTTATTCACTGGTTTCCAATGGACTCAACTGGTCACTGGTGAGGTGGGAAGTTGATGACCTATATTCAAACTGAACTGAAATTGAATTCTTTGTCGTGTGTAGACAGTGTAACCATCACATTCTGCACATTTTTACTTTGACAAATTGGCTGATAAAAGACTACTTAAACAGTGTTTCAGTGACACTAATTTATGCTGCACATGCATTCTTTTAATGTCTTATCAGTTTGACTTGAATAATTTCTCTGATGATTTATACTGGAATTTGTACCATATTTATTGTATGATAGGTTCCAGGATCTGGTCTGTCTGCAGAGTTTAAAGTCACACCGACCAGTGGGGTTGAAAGGCATGTTTTCTTTTTAAAAAAAACGTATTGCACCATTTATCAGAGTCAGACTCTGTAAAAACAGAGCGAATCGTGAGATTTTCAACTTCCTGATAGTTCTTGCACTGCTCATCTGTGACACAACATTCCATTGGGAAAAAAACCTAAGCTAGACATTGTAATATCTCATTAAGATTATTTTATTCTACATGTCTCATTTTAAAAAATGTTAAAAATAAACAGTTTGCTCTAACCAGGTACAGCAAAAAAGACAAAATTCTACATACCTCAGAGCAACCATGAGCAATAAGTGAATTAGCTGCGTCAGTAACGTGCAAACATTTTGAGTTTTTTTTGGCAGAACTGGGGCTGAACTGAGGGCTGTTTTCACACAGAGCAGATAGGAGACAAGTATGAAAACAAATTGAAAGAATAAGTTGTAAACTATCTAGAGTATGTAAAGCCTCCATTTTTCCAGGTTTTGTACCACCTCTGATCACTTACTGTACATGCTGATTCTAGGTTTTCTTAATTTTTCTCAAATAAATCAAAGAAATTTAACATTCATGATTTATGGCATTTCTGAGTTCTCCGTACTTCTAGACATGGCTATGCTTTTTCCAATAGTGGTGCAGGACTTTATATTGCAGTGAAAAATATGATTAAAAATCTAGCAGGCACAACAAATGCCCAGAAACTATTAGGATGCTCAGTAGGTTAAAATTAACTGTTTAACTGCCAACGTAGCCGAGCTGAGGAAACAGAAATGAGAGCTCTGGTTTGTGATGGTAGATCCAAACAATCGATGCAGCATTTTACAAATCTGGACTGTCTGCAAAGTGACCAAAAGAAAGTCAGTCATGGAAAAACTGACTGTGCTCAAAAGCTGCCAAAAAAAACAAGAAAACACGTGGAGGACTGAGAACACGAGGCAAAATATTCTGTGGTGTGATGAAAACATAATTGAAGCACTTTGTTTGGCAGAACTCAGACTCATCACTTATCCAGCACCATCATTACTGTGAAGTGGGGTGCCAGCCTCCCTCATGCAGCGAAAGCTTGGGAGGAGAAAAAGGAAAGGAGCTGAAAGCGAGTAAATTTCGGGGGGCAGCCTGCTTTAGCGTGCTTGAGACCTTTCACTGCACAAAAGATGGATATTTGAGTGGGGCAATGACACAGGCATTAAGCCCAATCAACAATAGAGCCGTGCAGGGCCAGACCAAAGTCAAGACCTCCCTTACAGAGTAAATGGCTTACAGACAGCTGTGGTTCCATGTAAAACCTACACAAAGCCTCAAACTGGTAATAAAAGATAAGAAAATCGGTATCTATATCATATTGATATGGCACGCTGATGCTTGGTTTCACTTCATTTCACATATTGAGCTTCTTCATGACTATATTTTTCACTAACTGTTTCAGAAAATGGAAAACACTGCCATTAAATTAAATTCAAATGCCTAAAATGTACAAGGTCTTTTACTTAAGATGAGATAAATCTTCACACCATACTGCTGGGAAAATACCAGCTATTGGTTTGAAATAAAAGAAAAATGTCATTATAAAACAGTAACAACTTACACCTAAACAGCTTGATTCCTTAATAAAGTCTCCCTGCATTCTCGACTCTAAACCAGTCTATAAAATGAATACTGGCTGCTTTCAAAACACTTAATCAAAGAAAAAATATAAATTGGGATTTAATTGGTGCATTTACTTTAATTGTATCGCTTATATAAACATAAGCCAGCTGTGCAGATCTTTTTAATTCACCATGAAAACATTATCTCAATTAATAATCCACTGAGCAAACTGTTTGCTTTTGTAAAAATACCAGTTTAATGTAAACTTTTAAGCAAACAGGGATGAGAAGTCGTTGGAGTGCTCTTTACAAGCCAGTTCCACAATACATTCAAGACAGAATCTGCTGAGGAGAATCATGTGAAATGCCCAAAAGCTCTAGAGCAGCTATTGAATGGATGCTGTGGTTTATTGGTCTTCATTAAACACATTATTCATGAGATATTTGAATTTTCTTTTCATGTAATGATAATCTCAGAATTAGGGTAAGAACAAAAAGCAAACAAAAGACAAAGAAAAGACAAGCTGACCCTATCAGATCCAAAAAATTAGGAGAAAATAGGGCTGATTATCAGTCTGATAAAGCTCTAAAGTGGCCGACAGCTCTGCTCCATTCTCCCAGAGATGGAGTGGCCTCTTGTTTAGTGAATTTTCATTGTCTTGGCAAAGTACACTTCAACTGTGATATTGTAATCTGTAGATGTTATACAAGTCTCAGCACTGACGAATAGCATCTCCAGTGCCAAGAGTGACAAAACTGAGACCTTTATTTTGAAATTGCACCTGAACTCTGGACTCTGACGCTCGAGCTGCAGCTGCATGCTTTAAAAATATTAACGTGGAAGGTGGTTGAGCACCGAAACTGTGATTCTCACTTCCAAAAATCTGTTATGTAATCCAGAATTTCAGATGTTCAGATGTACGTGTGATAATTTAGGGAAATATCCACAACAGTTCCCCACAGTTAGGACAGAGCCTTCTGTGAGACAATGAAGTGCAGCAGTGAAAACAAAAACAGGCTTGAAAAGCTGTGATTACATTATGAAAATAACAAGGCTTTGTTTGAAATTTCTTGATACTACCTTGATATTTGAGTTTTAGCAGTAACAGAATATCTTGTCAACACTTTGTCTATATTACCTATTTTTAATTTTCCAAGCTCTGATATTTTTAACATTTGAACACAAACCTTTAATAAAATTGTTCTACATTTTGATTTAAATCCACAGCTGTATTTGTTTGTTTATCATAAAAATCATTATCATTTGGCACTATTCTTGTCAGTAGTATCATGTGAAGCTTTCGAGTCGATCAACCACAATAATTAACCCTCCGACCCTTAAGTAAGTTCTGGGCATTTTTTTGCTCCTGTCACATTCTTACTCACTGTGGGCTCAATTTTCACAGTAATATAAAATCCTGCAGCTCTGTGGAAACAGCAAAACCCTGGCTAGAAAGTACAGAGAACTCAAAAATGTCTTTTATGTAGTGTTATACAGTTATGGTGCCACAAATCATAAAAAAGAAAAGTATGAACATTTTAAAATGATTATTTATTATACAAAAATTGCAAAAACCTAGAATCAGCATGCACAGCATTTTATGAGCCCATAAGTTACTGGTGGGAAAATGGATAATTCTACAAATTATAGGTATTTTACTGCTTACATTTTTAATTTGTTTCCTTACTTGTCTTCTATCTGCCATGCTGCCATCTTCCACATCTGTGAGCAGAGAAGTCCTTGAATTTCTGTCATGAGGCCGTTGGTTGCAGCCGAGTCACTAATAGATTCACAGTTGCTCTCAGACTTTTAAATAATTTGGTGTATTTTTGGCATATTTTCAATTGACATGTAGAATAAAGTAACTGTGATGAAATACCATCAACGGAAACTTGAAAGTCAGACAGTTCTTTCTGTTTTTAGTTTCTGGCTCTGATAAATGGTGTGATTTTGGCAATTTTTAAAACGACAGCACGTCTTTCGATCCTGCCGGTGGGTTTTTGAGTTATGAGAGTTAAAATAAACAGTTTAATAGTGACTCACCTGCTTGTTCCTTTCATCGGTAATCCGTTGGATCTGAATCTTTTTCCTACCCATGATGCTTTGCAGTTGTGAAGACAAATGTTGTAGTCAGTCAAGTGGAGAAGTGCCTCTCGGAAGGTGAGAGAGGAAGTGCAGCCCAGAAACACTCAGACACAGTCATGCATCTGAGGACACACGCACACACACATTTCTCTGTCCAGGTGTGGTGAGACAACGTGGTCAAGTCTTTAACCGACAGGCAGCAGGAGTGAAGACGCCGTAGAGATGTGTGAGGTTGAGAAGTGGAAGAGGTCCTCAGTTCACCGTTCAACAGGGACTAAAGTGACAAAACTTCCCTGCAGCTGCTGTGGTGAGGAGGACGTCACTCCTCTCCTGCAAGACAGAAACACACAAAAATGTTACTGAAAAATCCTACATCTGGAGATACAACTCCTCACACAAACACCACAAGAAGACGACAGGTTAGAGGGTAATAATCTGTTCACAGGCATCTATAAATCAATACATTCATATTCTTGTCTCTGTTGTGCACTCTGTAAAGCCCTGCCTTTGTGTGAAATGTGCTCTGCAAATTTGCTTGCTTTGTGTAAGGAAATGAAAATAATGTAATCCCACTGTTCAGTCAAATTGGCTTGAGAAAAAGGACAATAATGCCATGTGATTATGAGCGCAGGGGGGCACCAGCCAACACACTGCAGCAGAATCATACGTTAAATCCAGCAGCTTCCAGTGTTCGAGGCTGTTCAAGCAGCCATTCCAAATTATGAGAAAGTGATCGATTGTACTAAATGTTGCAGAAAACTCAATTTGGTGGCAAAGATCTGATTCATTTTAACTTGCATCATTAGGCAAACAGCAAACAGGTCAAGGGGAAAGCCATTTTATTAAGCAGATTTTTTATTTGATCTGAGACTTTGAATGAGACACTGTATTATGACCAGGATATCAACAGTGGTCCAGCCAACTACTGTTTGAGCACAGAAACTAAGTCAAAACTCTCTGATTCCAGCTTGTTAAATTTGAACATTTTCTACTTTCTTCATTCTTTTATGAGAGTAAACTGAATGTATTTGGGTTGGACATCATCTTGGGCTCAGGGGAATGACTGATTAGAACATTTTTCACCATTTTATGACATTTTACAAATGAAACAACTAATTGATTAATTTACAAAATAATCAACAGATCAATGGACAATTAAAATCAGCATGTTCTTGCTTCTTTGTAGCAGTGTCCTCATTTGCTCCATACCTGCTACCTAGTGCAGTACTTTAACCTGCTGAATGCCTTCAGTTGCAGAAGTTTCATAACATATAATATCCAATAAACTTCCCACAAATAGTCTGAAAACAAAAATGACTGCACAAAGTATTTTCAAATTAATCAATTGTGAGACAAATGACAACTTCTAAGTACATTTAAAAAAAACAAACAAACCTTATTTTGAGTAACTTCTCATAAACTATTTGTCAACTAGCGTTTTGGAAGCTAAACAATGACTCAATTTAGCAGAGAATCGACGCTAAAACTAATTTATTGCAGCTCTGCACAGAACTAAGCGCCGAAACATGTGAGTCATCAGAATTCACAAGACAACAGTCAGCATGTTTCTCCACACGCATGATGATCAGCCGCTTTAGGGCCATTCAGTGTCGATACTGAAACAATCAATGCAGTTTTACTTTGAAGGAAACCCAGAGCAGCCCTCCGCGAAAAGATGTCAGTGGACAGTACGGGCAGCTTAAAACCTTTAATAGCCGATTTGGTGGCAAAAGTACAAGACAAGGCCACTTCACAAGGCTCTGAAATCTGTTCTGATTTTGGTTCTGACTTACAGGACTGTAAAATTGACATTTTTGACTGAATGCCTCAAAATATGCCTTCTTTTAAACTTGAAAAACAAAAGTTGCTGGCATCTCAGCTGTCACTGTTATGAGCATCCCTGAGAACTTCTTTGTACTACACTGCTGTATATGTGGGCTTAGCTTCTTTGTGTGCACTTTAAGTCACTATCAGATATTCTTTACATTGGTCACACTGTAAAATCGGCATTAGCATTTGTATGAAGGCCTGAAAGCCATGAATAAAATCAATGAAAATAATGAAGACTTGGTGAATAGAAGATCCTTGAAAACTCTAAACTCTTCATAGTCATCCTGAAGAAAAAGTGACAAAATGCGAGACTAAAAGAAAAATGGCTGATCTCTCAACCAAACCTGCAATAACCAGCTTGGTTTCAGGTTATAATTTAGAATTTTACAGATACAAGCAGAAAAGGTTGTACTATACCAATTGTATCGCTGATAAATATTTATAAAAGTAATATACGGAAGCAGTGAGAGCTTTTTTGTCTTTGTGTCATTTTCACTTTGCTTATTTGTGTCAACTGTGACAGTCACATCATGTTGACAAGTCACACATACAGCTGCACTTATCCCACCTTAGGTCAGAGCTTCTCGTACGACTACAACAAGTTTACAATCAGGTTGCAGAATCAGTCACATTTTAATCACAATTTTAACATCAACACTGCATTAAACTCATTCAGGTGTAATGTCTATGCTTTGCTTTTAGAGTGGCTGGTTTGATGCATTAAATAAAGCACTTTCAAGAGCTGAGGGGAACAAATGTTTACCAATTATCGGCTGATATACGACCTCACATGTGAGAATTTGCTTTTGCATTGATGGTCAGATAAAACAAAGAGAAAATTTCAATATTTTATGACATCTTGTTGACAAAACAATAAACCAGAAACATTATTTTCTGATTAACTGGTTGAGAAAGTAATGGTTGGTTGCAGCTCTATTTTCTGTACGGCCAGTAGGTGCTTACATTTGATTATTTTCTGCCTAAAAAGGAGGCATAAAAATAAAGCCTATAACAATGAAAAAAAGTCCAGTGCTCTGTTCTACCTAGATTTGGGTATCTAACAATATATTTTTTTTTTTTTGTGGTACAACCTGTGATTCATTATTTTAACATACAGTTACATACGGTTCAGAAAATATCACCAGTTGTCTTCTGAATTATCAAATCTATTTGTTCATGCAAGCTGAAAGATGGGACTTTTATTGTTGGCTTCATTTTTTAACTTATTTCAACTCACCTCTATTTACAAATGATTTGATGTACTTGTATAATATTGCTGATGCTGAATTAATGGTAAAAAGACAAATTACAGAGGATTATAAAGAATAGTTCCTGAGATATTGTTGTTCAAACATAGCGTATGAAAAACGTGCTGAAAATGAAAAAATATATATCTTGCCAAGTTTTCAAACTATTAAGCTAAAATTTAACATAAAACCCATATATAAATATCTATATTTTTTGCTATAAAAATTCCAAGCAGTTCAAGCAGAAACTGTCCTAAAAATTGATGATTTGAGATGGATTGACCCATATATGTATTGATTCAGCTGTTGTAATTTATCTTTTTGTATGTATCTTTCATGTCAAAAATGAAGGCTACCACAATGAGATGGTGACTACAAATGGACACCAAAGCTAAAACTATCCTCATCTCACTGCTGTAGTGAAAACTGACCACAAAACCATCTTTTACATCATAACTTTAGACCACTTTTATTTCCAACCTACATTTTCTAAACACATCACCTAAAAACCCATTCTCCTTCCTACGCATGGACTCAGCCCTGTGGCAATTGTGTTAAGTTTTCCCTCCAGTCTTAACCCTCCACGTCCGTGCTTTCCTGTGGGATTGTTGTCAGGCCAGACGGAAAGAATGAAAACGCCACTGGAGTGCACATGGGGCCTCCACAAACCACATTTCAACACATGTCCAGCTTGAGAATTAATCAGAAGATGTTAAAACTCCAGCATGAGCTTCAGCTCTAATGGTGGCTCAGGCTGCACGTATGAATTCACACAAGACAGTGATCTTGTAAATGATTAAACTGGTCTTTTAATTTATTTTTTTCAGTCAAGTTTGCATTTGTACTACTGCCACCTGATCTGGAAAGAGCTGGCATTTTTAGCCATCATGACTTCTCTGTTTGCTAGCGAACCAATTTTCTCTAGAGATGCACAGATGTGATGCGCTGGATCACCAATACTAATCTCACTAAGGGGATCAGGTGTCGGCTGTACTGTGTATTTACACTACGGCATACATTCAATCTGAGGCCACAGCAGGCCATGGCTCAGTTTTAGCACCAAAGCATGACTGCACTCGTTTAACCCCGCATCAAAGCGATTCTAGTGGCTTCTACTTAGTGGCGGAAACAGAGTTTAGTTTTCACACTGGTGTTTGATTATTACTCGTTTCATGCATGTGAAAGTTGAGCTGAAGTATCAGAAACAGTACCCCCAGTTTCCACACACTCTCAGTCACCACATTTAGTGTTAAGATGTTGCAATGTTGCCTGGGAAGTGTGGTGGTTCCTGTGAAGTCAGCCTCATAGGTAGTGTGTTGTTGTAACAAGGGCTGCGAGTACAGTTGACTAATTAATTTTAAACATAAAATAATCATTTTAGTCACTTTTAAAGCAAATATGGTAAAAAGATCTGCTGTGAGACTTTATAAGTCAGTTGAATAACATTGTGTTTAGGACTTTTGAGACTGCACTATGTTGTCTGTCTCTTGTGTGAGGACTACAGACGGAAATTAGCATTACAATAAATCTAGTGCAGCCATCTTCATATTCTGCGAGATTATTCAATGTTACTGCACAATGTCCTGTTAAAAAAATTTATACAAAATACAAATATAAAACTAAAAAAAGAGAGATTTTATTAACTACAAATTTAATTCTATATATTGCATGACAAGAATGAGGAATGTACATCAGAATTCCTCAGACCCCAATGTGACACCTTCAAATGCCTTGTTCAGGTTTTTTTATTTATTTATTTTTTTAAACTGACATAATCCATAAATCTTTATATTTGTGAAACTTGATGAATATTTGGCATTTTTCATTTTGGTGAAAAATAACTCACAAAGCCCAAAGTCCACACCAAAGTGAGTTATTCTGTCCCACAGAAAACTTTGCTCCTCTTCGGCCTGAAACACTGTATTTAAAGTTAGGGCTTTTCTTCAGTTACTTATTTAAGTCACCATGTAACACATTAGCATAACGCCTGCCAAGTTTGGTCATTAAACAAAGAATGATTATCTTCTTCGCAGTCCACCATTAGTTCCTCACCAGATTCACTTCTGATAGAGCTATGTGTCTATTCTCAGATCTGGTATTACAGTATGTAACCAGCACTTTCCTAAGCCAGTTGACCAATCAGCGCAGACTACGCTTTTGAAAACAAAGACAGCTAAAACAGAGCATTTCAGAAAGAGGGTGAGAAGAGGTTTATCCTGGTTAAATAAAGGTTAAATAAAGTTTTTAAAAAGAGGTGCTGCAGCAATGTACATTTGTTTGAATGCTGTTTTTTGAACATTATAGCAGTAAACATATTCTACAAACCTGTAAATGTGCATAATATGAGATGAGCGCTTTAACCGACTAACTGTTTCAGCACAATATCATAGCTGCTACTAGCTCATATTAACTACTACAAAATCTTTCCAGGTACCAACTGCTGCTGCTGGTTATACATGTAGCCTCTACATACCAGAATATCTAGCAGGGAATCTCTGCTTAGAGGACCTACTTGGCCAGTTTATTGGATAACATCATCATTATCATCATAGTCATCATGTCAAAGAAGTTTAGATTTACAACGCTAAACGCTATCGGATATTTACACAGCAGTACTTTGCTCACACAGCCAGTAAACAATCTAAAATGGCAGCAATGATCAGAAAACATTACAGCTAAAATCCTGTTTAATGGTGTAGTGGTTGTTCTGGCCATACTGTTGTTTTTTTTAAATCATTTTATTCAATTTCTTTATTCCAGTTAACATACTGTATTGTTTTGTTTGGAAGTGCACCATCCTTGATGCTTTGGCAATGTTGTTAACATGATCTTTATGCCAATAAAACATACTGAATTGAACTGGAATCTATTATTAAGCAACAATATATTAGAGAATGCATTTAGAGACTAGGAATTAATCAAATAACCCTCTGCATTTCCATGGTATGCAACAGATACAGTTATGAATGTATTCTGTGGTTTGAGCTGTGCTTAGCTGGAGCTTTTCATACATTAAATCTGCATTCACAGCACTGCTGAGCATCATCGAATCATTCAATGGCTGCATCTCTGAGGCACCAACTCTAAACAATTACCACAACACGACATGTAGAGATATCCCACTGCTAGAGGGAAAAATGATTTTAAAAATGCTCTTCCCTAGTGACTCGGCTAACTTTGCCACTGTCAGGCAACAATATTATCTTTGATTTGTTGTGAATTGACAAGAATTGGGCTACACCGCAAGGCTTCTGTCTGGCCTCGCTCTCCCCGACTGCCCTCTGCATGGCTGCCCCCTCATTACTGTAATTGACACGTTCATCCCTCCTCTTCCCCCTTAAGGCGCTGATGGCTCAATTAAGGAGCTGGCCGCTGGACTGATTGGATGCCAAGATAACGAGGTCGCTGCCTGGCTAAAACTGAGTCCTGCCCGCAGCCAAACCAACCTCGCACAGTGACATACGGGACGCCAAAGAGGCAGACCGGGCAATCTAAACAATACATCGGAGGACACTAGATTAAAAAAGCACAATGGTGATGAATGAATGACTCTTGGCTAGACCAAGTTTGCCTCATTATCTTGAGAAGGAAAGCATTTGGTGGCTGTGGTTAAAAAAAAAAAAAAATGAGCCATGCATGTGTTATTCGAATCATCCAAGTGATGGTTACGAAACCCTCGACTATTCTTCTGATGAAGGGGAGCACAGTCAAGCTCAGGGTAGGCATCTGTCTGTTTTGGAGTAGTGTAATTAGTGGCAGTGACCTTTAGCGGATTATGCACTAGCCAATGAAATGTGCCACAGCCCCGAGATAAATGGTCAAGGCCTCAAACGTGACTTGCAGTGGAGTTTGCCCGTCCACAGCCCTCAGACAAGGGTTTAGGACTTATAACGGCCTTAATAGCTCAATCTCAACTCGCCAAGAGGTGGATGACGTTCATTTTCACTCACGGAGTCATATAACTTTGCATTAGCGTGACAATAGCTGACAACAGAAAGCTACATGTGGTGGTAAGAGATGAGCGTATTAATTCATACAGCTCTGTTAGCATGTTGTGCTAATAGGCAACATGAAAATATTCAAGTATTTTTGTCGGTTTTGATCTGAAAACAGCAGAAATTGTAGAAAATGGCCATTATAATTTACCAAAGTGGCATCTTCAGATTAGATATTCACTTTATCATCATATATGACCAAGAGAGACATCTGAGGAGCTAAATTCAAGGAGGATTTTGTCATATTTGCTTGGAAAATGCCTTTTGTCAATCATCAATTAAATAAACAAAGAATTTCAGCTCTATATGCTACCTACTTTAATAAAACTGCCAATTCTGCCCAAATATCCAACCAATCGACAAGACTGTTAACATTTCAAACAGATTTACAACAGTACCACATGCAGTAAAAATGCCATTTTAAATAGAGATGTTAAATATATTGCTGAAGGCTGCTAATAAAACATATTATCTCAAAGCACATGCTTGAAATATTTCCACCAACACAGAAGAATGAATCTTGAAATGAAATTGCTCCCACTGTATTTACTGTGTGCTGTGAATCTGTGGTTTTCTATATACTATACATTCCCAGCTTATCTTGACATTAGTTATGAAATGAGCTGACACTGTTTATTGTACACTGGATCTGCCTGATGCTGTAATACGAGTTAAAACATCAAATATCTTTACTTATTTCATTGTTTTGTTTATGTTGCTTGGCTTTAACTGACACAAGAGATGAAACTTTAAATTCTCACAGCCCAAATGAGGCTAACAGTTCAAGACCTGAATGCTGTCTCGAGGAACTGCTGCTGTGGAGAAACTGTTTAATTCTGTTCATCTTGGCAACTCTTAACAGCATTGTCAGCTCAAATCCTGCCACAGAGACAGCAAGGTTCGACATAAATGTTATTTTAAGCATTTTAATAAAATACCTTCCTTGATGACAGGAAAGGTTTTTTGGCCAGCCAATGTGTTGATCCTGCTGTGAGGCCAGTGCAGACACAGGAGTTGGGAGCTTTTGCAATCCAAACAATAGGGTGACATTTTGAAACCTTTAAAAACAACGATTTTGCGCTCAATCCAAGCCACATATTAAACATTACAGTAAACAGGCAGGTGGTAGGGGAGGTTATTTTGTGAAATATTGTGTGCCACTATGCAGCTGATCTCTGGGGCTGCACTACCTACAGATGTTGATATGAATCCATCTGCAGGGTCGCCTCACAGCGGTGGATCACCCTGTCAAACTGGCCTACTTCTAGCCCAGCAGCTTTGGTATCTACCCTGGGAGGGCAGAGAAAAATCACGGCTGCCACTGAACACACACGGACCCCCTGCTAAACCATGATCAGTGCCCTAATTTGACTGGGGTTCACTCTTAAGGTGCAAATGTAAGAATACAGTCAACATCACAGCTTTGCAAATTTAAACATTTGTGTGCCTTTTGTTAACAAGCTAAGCAACATCTCTTCACACAATAAAAGCAGAACCAGTAGAGGAAAATGTGATCATTTCTCCCCAGGCTCTTGTTAATAATGAGCCTTCAAGAGGTGGAAAAAATGGCTTTGAACAATAAGTCTCTTATATGCAGCTACTGTGTTTTCTCCTTAATGCTATTAAACTAATAACCACGTTGGATCTGGTATGTGGGGTCCACATGAGGTTAAAACGATATTTTTATTATAACAAACTGGGAGCTGTATCCTCCAACCATGATGACAGATGGAGTCTGGAGACTGAACAGGCCCGCTGACGGCAGACAGGTACCCCGCTGGATCTAATCTGACATGTTGGGAGGTTGAGACCGCTGTCAGATCGTGTGTCCTGGTTTTACCGAACCAAATGTACCGTTAGGACACCATGACCGGGGTTGATTTACGTAGCAAAGGGCGAGCTAACGTTACTCTATACAGGCCATTTCACAATTTTCTAGTTACGAGTCCCGACCGACAGCCATTACCTTCCTCACTCTCCCCATGTAAGTGGTCGAGCTGGAGTACGCACTACTTTTAAACACATTACGGACATCTTGTCCTCAAATAACGGTTGCCTGTCCGTGTTAACACAAACCAATCCGGTGTTGCTGGTTAGTTTGCGATATTTAAATAATAAAGCAAGCAGGTCTGCACCCGTGCGAGGAAAAAAGACGCAGGAAGGAAATGTATCACTCCACTTACCCTGAAATATTGCCGTTAAACGCCGAAAATAGGCCTGTCACCACCCGTTCCGGAGGCGAGTCGCGTTAATTAGGAACCGTTAATTAATTGCGCTGAAGCGACGTCCTTGTTTACATGAATCCGCGGCATTTTATTCCATTTAATGTTGATGTAACTATACTGTCCACCCAGGCGACACAGCGTACCCAGTGTACGATCGACGTCATTGACATTAGCCTGTGAGTGACCCGCGGAGGATCCAATCAGAAGCCGACGTGCGAACTTCTCGTCCAATCACGGCGCGGTGTCGCCAGAGTGGGCGGGCCAGCGAGAGAGGACATGACGGAGGTGACGGCCATGTTCTGCAATAGTGTTTGTATCCCTCCGCCTCAGTATTTACCTTTTGCATGATTTTGCATGTGGGGAAAATGTCACTGTAGCCCCGCTGTGCCCTGCCTGCTTTCCATAAGAGAGCCCGCTAGGCCATTTGTTTTTTCTCGTCTGTAACCGCCACATCAGGAATGACCAAACCGTTCAGGCGTGTGAAGGTTGTGAAAGAGGGAAATGTTGTGTGTGACAAGAGGTTGAGCGTCTAAAATGTTCTTCTAGACCTTTTTGTCACAGCTTCAGACGCTGTGCCACCATAGTCTGGTGAAATGTCCACGGATTTTTTTCCAGCTATTCGCCTACTGAAAATTTCCATATATAGAGAAACCCTTAAATTAGTCATTATACGTCTAAAAAAATAGTAAAAATAAATTGCAACTGAATCACATGTTCTTTTATAGTGCAGCATACATTTACAGTTTAGCATATTATGATTTTATTGTCATGTATGTCTGCTTTCACTGTGCATAGGTACATGCATGCACATAAAGATTTACACTAGAGGGCCCTGGGGCTTAATGACCTTTACATTTCAACTCCAGTCTCCCAGGTCACCTCTGCCTTATTGCTGAGCTACTTTGCAGCTCTGATTACACTTCTACTATCTGCATGTTACCCTTCACTTTGTGAAAAAAACCAATCTCCAAATAACAACCTACAACACTGGAAATTTAAAGTTTACCAAAAGGCAGCTCTGCTTGTTCTGTTCTGTTTGTTTGTTTTTGTGAATTAGCCATTTCTGCATGTAATGTTCCACCAAAACAATTCCCCCAATCATTATTTTTCATGGGACACCATTGCTGCATTCTGGGCTTAACACTACCTAATACAATTGTGATTGGTTTAAAAAAATACAAACAAGCCTGAGTGTTTTTTTCTCCTTTTGTGGAATGATAATTAGGTGCAGTAAAAATGATCTGGCTAAGCAAGCCCATGTGCAGCCTGACCATTCTGTACAGTGCTTTGTCAGTGATAGAGAACTTAGTCTTACTGTTTGCTTTTATTGTTTATTTTTGCAGGGACAGCACACAATTAAAAGCAATCGCACCAGAGTTAGCTAGCATCTAGTTTGCATCTGTTTTCCATGGGCAGGCACACATATATTTAAAGAAAAAAACAATCATGGAACACAAAAAAACTAAAAGTCCATCAGTGTGAGATAATAAATAGAAGCAGTACACACAATAAAATAAAGCAAATCATTGGTAGTGGCAATTTTGTTTGGCCCAACCTAGAGGCTGTTTTTAAGCACCCCAAAGCTTCCTGAGTCTCTCCTTGTTTGTGGGGATGGGATTCCAGTGTCCACTTGTTTTAACTGAAAAGGCAGATTTAACAAAAGCTGTTTTTCTGAACTGTGGTACCAAAGCAACTCTGCTAAATTTCTTTAAGTAAGATAGACACATAATAAAGTGTGGAAATATAATACATTAAAACTCAGTTTTGGAGGCTGTCTTTCATGGGCAGACTATTCTCTACTTCCAACTGTGTAAAATGGTCTGGCTGTACCCAGTCTTGTACATCCAGACAGTACTGTGATGTACCTCATTATCATGCTGCTACAAGGGAAGAGGTCTAGCTTGTAAGTATTTCTTTAAACCAATCACAGTTGCATTGGGAGGTCCTAAGCCCAGGATGCAGCAACAGTGCCCCTGCACAATAGAGACAGGTGGAACTGATAGAGTGACTAAGATGCAAACAACATTACTATAAATTCCTTCAGTTACTAAGTCCCTGGTTTGACCTTTACCTCATGTTGCTCTTTCCCCCCGCATTTCTGGTGTCTCTTCACTGTAACTATCAAATAAAGATAAAAATGCTCCCAAAAATCTCAGTTTTGACACACGGTCCTTAACATGAGACAGATTTCCTACTATTGTATTTTATAAATGTACTTTAGAGGTGCATATTTCAAAAGAAGATTTCAATTTATCAAATGTAATTACCAAACAATGCAACCATCTCAGGGCCCCTGAACTTCAGTTGCCTGCTTTGCCTAGTTCATAATCCAGCCTTGAACAGTTATTACAGCATTCCTCACACTGAAATGGACTCTTGCATAACTTGTACTATAACCCTGTATGTGTAATCTATAGTAATAATATGACCTGCAGGTAGTTTGCTGCCCAGGTCTTATCTGTAACACTGCATACGTTAAACTGTGTTCCTGCCTGTTCAACTGTCAGCATTTACTGTAAGTCATCCTATAATGTTTGGTCTGTTGGATGCAAATGAGAATCTACATCAAATTCCTTGTATGTGTTATTGTACTAGTCCAATATAGCTGACTCTGATTAATATTCAAAACATAAAGGGATGCAGGCTCCTTCCTCTGTATTACAGCAATTTATTTAATCTGTGATGTCCTGTTATTACAGTTATGCTGCTTTCATGTTAAGATAAAGCTTCCTTTACATGTGTTGTTTTGATCACAATGAGCAAGCAGTTTGTGACATAAAACCAAAAACCATCTGCGTCGTCTTTGTCAGCTGAAAAACAGCTTATTATCATGCCCAGTTTCACTGAAATGGGCTCTGCAGGCAGCAAGCATCTGCAGCTTGTTAGCTTGCTGGCAGCTGTATCCATCCTATTCTTTTCAATGAAAAATCTTGACAGGCTCTTTAAAGCAGTTTTTCACAACATGGCATGCCAGGTGAAGAGAAACCTGCTATTCTTGTCAAGTTGTCTCCCTCAGCTCTTTAAAAGATGACTGCATTTGAAAAATACTGACACACGGTGATACATTGCCTTAGAAGTAACAGAAGTGTTACTGTCCTGAGAACAGGCGGTGTTATTCCTCTACAAGAATACCGATTAGTTTCTGGGTCTCTGGGTGGATGATGGTCTCGTCCTGCTGCCTGCTCTGTATTTAATGTAGCAGCTCCACATTTAACTTAGATGAACTGATATTGTTCATGTTGGTGCGAAAAACATGCAGCTAGAACCAGCTGGTGGTTAGCATAGCATAAAGACTGGAAACAATCAAAAAGCTAATCTGACCCGGACCAAAGGTTAAAAAATATGCACACATCAATCGATAAAAGCTCAATAATCAGCATCTTGTTTGCTGGATTCCTCCGGAAACCGAAACTATGGAGACCGAATCTAAAACAAGAAAGTAAATAAGTGCATTTCCCAACATGCTTCCCTGATTAAGGATTCAGAGCTGACAGGTACATAAACAATGAACAGAGGTAGGTGGGAGGAGGTCAGTAGCCCATTTGCAAATGTTTGCCCTGGGGCCTACAAATATGTTAACCCAGTCGTGGCAGTTGGCAGTCATATATGCTGCCAGTGTGAAACCAGTGGGCGCAGTTCATCCTGTAGCCGAGATCACATTGATGTGTGTGCTGATCTCTAGAGAGTTAAATAAAAAGCTGCCTTTTAAAAAACGTTTCATTTCTAGTAACGTGCTGCCCACATCTTTCCTGTGCATTTCTAGGCAGACTGGTGTCCTAGTTTAAGAACATATGCTGTATCAGACCCAGTGCTGGGGACCACTGGGAATAGAGAGGCTCACAGAGATAAAGCACATGACATCTTGGAAAAATGCCTCATCAGGGACATCTTGGATTAGAAACACAGTATCAAAGGCTGGCTTGATTTGTTGGATTCAAACCCATAAACTACAAATAGGCAGGGAGATGAGTCACCGTCAGATCTCATAAGAACCAGCACAGGCGTGGACTGTCAGTGTGGACGAGGAGGACGGCGAAGCAGAAGATTTATGCAGCAGAGAAAACCAAGAAGTCAGTTCCAGTGGATGGAGGGAAGAAAACCCTGTTAAGGTACGCTGAGAAATGCAGATATGGAGTGCAGGAATCCTGTGATGTAAGTTTTGAAAAGTTCATAGAAGTCATTTGGATGAAGTCCAGTGGTGAGTAGAAACTCAGAGTCTGTAGCATAATAGTGTCCAGAGGCAGACATACAGTATGAAATGAAATGCAGGACAGAGATCAGGCACCACAGGAAGGAAACATTCAGATGTAGAAAGAATTGGCCTTAGGCCGCTACAAAGAAATGAGCGGGCATCTGTTAAATGTCCTCCACTGGCTGAGGAAAGCTTGGTGGTGGCTCTACATTCACATGTAGAGCAGGTTAATTGCTAGGTTGGTCGTTTGATCCTCTTTCTCTCGGGCTCTTTCTAAGCCTAAATCAAATCCTCTATTTACAGCAAATATCCGAGGACACAGAGGTTATGATATCCACGATTGCACACAGTAATTAGCCTCCATCTTCACATGTACAAACCGAACAGAGGGCAACATAACAAGCCAGTCAGTTGTTTGACAAATTAATCTTCATCCATAAGACTGACTAAACCTGATGGGTCATCATGTCCCATCTGCATGCCTGGAAATGTGCTTCACTCTCACTGTGGTAATGACAAAAACAAGCCAGAGTGCTCTTCATGCAGGTTTACCCCACTCTGCTGCCCACACACACTCCACACCGCCTCCTACATGTACTCCACTGCCATCATGTCACTCCTTTATGATCTCGTTTTCTCTTGGGGACTAGAGCTACTTGTCGCTTGTATACTCATGAGGGTATTCTGTGGGACTCGGCATATTTTAGATGGAATTTCTGCAACGATGTGTTCTTGGATTTCTTTCTTACACTGAAAAAAAGAGAACTGTTGGATCAATTTATATAAATTGCTTCATTTGGTAACACACAATGGAATTAAGTTTATCCAAATTAAGTTAATAAGTAATATTAAAGGCAACAGTTTGAGTTAAACGCACTTAAATTATTTTATTCATCTCAAATGAGGAGCTTGCAACTTAATTTTTAAGGAAAGTCACCTTGAAGTTTTCAATTTTTCACAACTTTAGTGTTCACTTCTTCCAAACATAAAATCTAAAACATGATTTCATTGTTAAACTTACTGTTCTTTCTTGTTCTTCACTTTGCAATCCTACTAGAACAGAATGAGTGTTGAGTTGCAGCAGACAAATCTACGGAGACACAGTGTTAACAAGTAGTAAACCTCCTTTTTGCACGTTCACTGAAATAAGAATATCAGTTTAAAGGTACAAGGTGTAACAGAAAGTTGATAGAATCAACAAAAGTAAACTGCCATCACCAAAGCAGGAAGATAATAGAGATTCATTCCAAACAGTACAGCTCAAATACACTTTTTACAGTGTACTAAGAGATGTTATGTGGCAGTTGAATGAAAATAAACAAAACAGGCTCACAGCCATAGCAAAAAAAAAAATGGAACTTGTCTCACATTAAATTCTACTAACATTAGAAGCCTCAAAATTTGATGTAATGTTGACAAAAGACTGTATTTTGTAGCAGCAAATATGGATCCATCCATATAAATATACACCTATAGGAATTCACTGGTGCCTCGTTACCACCGTTGTTTGAAAATTTTGCACTTTTTCCGGCTTTTTTCTGTGTCCTCACTCATTTTCTTGGCCAAGGGAGTTGTATTTCTGGAACCATTTAAATGGTTTCCTCGATAAGATGTTTTCAAGGATAAAATTACAAAAATTACAAGTCTTTAAACATTCGAACTTAAGTTTGGGTCCCAAATACAAAAACTCAGAGCGAGATGGGAGACTGACCCAGCTCTGTGAGACAGCAGGTGGGTAAAGCAGTCCCTTGGGCTAAAAGTTAATTTCAACATATTAGCACACTCACAATGACAACGCTAAAATGCTAACAAGAGGCAGAGAGGGCTGAAGAAATAATCGAAATCACAAAAGTTGCAATATTATTGATAAAAGCCAAAATATACCATTATAAATTAGGCTATGCAGTGATGCAGAGCTGCCACGACTTATTAATCATATTCTCCAGTTGTCCAATAAAATCGCTACTAATGTCACTATATGAATTAATACTATTTGCATATCATTAAGCCCTGTCAGCAGATATGATTTTTTTTATTTAACCATGTTTGGCATGCTAGCATACCAGCATTTACCAGTCAGCACAAGGTACAATTGAAGCTGATAGGAGTGTTATTAGTGTTGCGAATATTTGGCCACACACAAATTAAAACTTTAATCCAGTGATGGTGCTTGAGCAGAAGTCAGAAACTACAACTTACCACATGAATACTGTTGTGAAAAGTGTGACATCATTCTGCTTTCACTACTGCATGAGTATACTGTAGATTGAGTATATATAGTAGATTGTTATTGATACTGCTGCTTGGTATTAGTCCTGCTGTGCTGGAGTCTGGTAAATTCTAACAAAACAACTACTGGATGGACTCCCGTTAAGTTCTTTACAGATGTTTAAATGCCCCTCAGGAGGAACTGTAATAACTTCAGTGGTTTCCTCACACCACTATAAGTTGCCATCAACAACTCATTCATCACATTTTCATTTGTCCAATACTGTAATTATTTATGTACCTGTACTAACCTGTTTCATTTGTATGCTGATGACACACCGATGTACCTTCTTGTTAGATCCTCCGAGCCTGGTCGAGTTCTCTTAATGACTGCCTTCTCTGGTGTCAAAAACTGGATGACAAATACTTTTCTTTAGCTGAACTCAGACTAAACAGAGATGTGGCACATGACAAAACAGATTCTGACACCAGCTGGTTCCCTTTTGGATCATTTCAAGTCTGCTGTAAAGAATCTTGACGTCTGGTTTGACAGATAGTTTTGAACAGAACACCACAAAGCTTGTGCAATCATGTTTTTAGTCATCTTAGAAATATTTCAAAAATACAGTCTATGTTAACTTTTAAAGACACAGCAACCATTTTACATGCTTTCCCCCCCAAGACACTTAGATTACTGCTTTTAATAGCTTTTCACCTGCCTGAACCATAAATCTACTGATTGACTCCATTACTCCTGTTTTAGCCTCTTTACAATGACACTAGTATTTTTGAAAATAGATTTTACTGATATACTGATCAATTGTGAGGGCCTTCATCTTTTAGTACCATATGCATCACTTTGAGATCCTTAAGCAGGAGTCTTGTTTCTGTTTGGACAGAGTTTTTGCAGTCGAGGCTGTGGAACAATCTGCCCGAGGAAATCAGGTTGGATGAGTCGGTAATCTCTTTTAAGTCTCTTCTGAAAACACACATTTATCCGAGAGTCTCTCCTGATTATATTTAAGTTTTAATTTCCATTTAGCTGTTGAAATTTTGTGTTTTTACACCTTGTAAAATCTGCTGATTTTATGACTTGTCTGTTTTATTTTGTTTACTGGAGAAGCCCTTGGCATGATGGATTTTGAAAAGTGCTCCGGATTAAAGCTTATTACTATTGCTGTCATCAGTGTCATGGAACACTGTACACCACATGACCATTTACGTCCACATCTTGAGAAACTGGTTTGAGAAACAATAAAACGTAATATGACCAAAATTATCTCTGACGTCAGGTAAGAGGAGCTTTGTGATGAAAGCCTACAAACCAGTTTTACATGGAACTTTTCAAAGGGAAGCAGGCAGCTTGACACAATGCAGCACATATTTCAAATTTCCTTTTTACTCCCAGTATGTTTTTTTTTTTGCCACCTCTATTCCTGATTATCGCCTGCTCTGAACGACGAGGCCCCAACAAATGACACCATCAGTTAACTCTGAATAATATATGCTCCCTCAGTCTGCCCCTCTTTGTATCATTGCAGGGAGTTTGTGTTTTCATGAATGCATTTTCGCTGATAGATGCACCCATAAAAGTGTGTGCACAAAGAGACAAATCTCATAACTCGGCTGGAAGCGATTTCACTGATAAAGCCGCTCTGTTTGGACTCAGCTGTCAACAAACAAAGTCTTTGAATGGATGAAATAACATGAAGCCAAAAATAAAACAAGGCTGCTGACAAGACAACCAGCAACAAATCATTCTAATTAATAAGTAACGCTTCATCAAAACGGACTATTAGCATAAGTTAATACAGTTATTTTTACACTATGATTATTTCAGTATGTTAACCCTCCAGCAGTTACTGGATGTATTTTTTGCTCCTGTCACAATTTTATTCACTGTGGACTCATTTTTCACTGCAATGTAAAGTCCTGCATCTCTATGGGAACAGCACAACCAGGACTAGAAGTAGAGAGAACTCGAAAATGTCTTCTGTGCAGAAAAAAAGAGTTATAATGGCATAAATCATAAAAGGAAAACAACAAAAGTTCAATGTGGGTGCACAAAGAGAAAAAAACTGAAAAAAGGGATCAGCATGGCCAACATTTTTGGCAACAGGCGTTACCACTAATGGAAAAAGATGGTAACTTTTACACACTATAGAGCTTTTACTACTTACATTTGCATTTACATGTGTTTCCATACTTGTCTCCTATCTGCTACTGTGGAAACAACGCCTGCAGTGTCAGCCCAGTTCAGCCAAAAACTCCCTGAATATTTGTTGTGTGACTGTTGGTCACAATGAGTCACGAAGGGCTTCGCTGTTCGACCGAGGAGCACAGAATTTTTTTTGTTTTTCCACAATCTGGTGAGAGCAAACAATGTATTTTTGGCAAGTTTTAAAGGGATTTTAATGTAATATCATGATTTGTCAGAAAGTGGAAAATCCCTTTCTGTTTTTACAGCTTCCGACTCTGACAAATGGTGTTATTTTGGTGATTTTTTAAAAAGACAATGTGCCTTTCAAACCAACCGATTGGTTTTTGGGTTAAGTGGGTTTGTTTTCACATCACTATACTAGCAGGCCTGTATAAAAAAATGTGTAAATACATATCAAACCAAATGAAAAACTTCATGTCACAGTATGTTTTCATACAAGAACAGACCTGGGACTTGTGTTTTTATCTCTATTATCACAGATTTTCTTTTTCAAGCCATCATAGATAAACTGGTAAAAGAGCAACCAACGATTTGCTGTACAGGAACTGAAAAGCAGATTTTAAAAAAGGTTTATATGGTGTAGGAGATTCTGATAAAGATGAAGATTATGTCACAAGAATAAAAGTTGTGTATAAAAGACAAGCAATAATGATAACTCCAATGACTTAAATCTATGGAAAAGTTATTTGAATTCTAAAATAGGTAGTTAGAAATAGCGACATGTGAAATAAAGGATGGGATGTGTGTTTGATTTCTGTCTGGTTTGTGTGATGTACATTTGAGGTGTACTCTGCATTTTGCTCTATTTATGTTGTCTGTTACCAATTTCCTGATATTTAGGTCTATATTTCTGTGTTTTTGTTTTATGTAAAGCCCATCAAGTTTCCTTGTAATGAAATGTGCTCTATGAGCTGTTTCCAGTCTCTCTGCTCCGTGTCTAGAAATTCTTTGATGTCTTCCTGGAACATCCTATTTACATTCTTCATTATCGATATGGTAAATCTTGTCTGTTGATTTTCTATACTTTCTGCCTGTCTGTTTTGAGGTTTCTTCCATTTTTATTGACTGTTAAAGATTTTTTTTAAAAAGGGGAGTTCTTTCACTTATCTCTGTCCAAGAACAGAGAGTGCACAGAGTGTAAAAAACCCTCGAGGCAAAAATTTGAAATCTGTGATATCCGGCTACATAACTAAAACTGAAAGGACTGCATGCACTATGAAAACATCTTATAATACAGCCATTGTGGAGCGGCACTTTGAGGAATGCCTTTGGCGGCCAAAACCAAGAGTCCCAACAGTAAACCCAGTGTGTGATAAACAACATTAGTTTTCAAAGTAGCCTCTGACGATAACCAGCTTTCATCTCCCTGTCTGGTGAAGAAGAAACATGCTGAAAACAAATATTACTGGAGGGGATGGAAGAATCTGCTGGTTTATTCCATTCTGTTTAAATCTACATACAACTTTTTGATTAATTTAATTGAAAATTACAGGAAGTACAAATGTAGGTCCTGCACCTCCACCTTGTGGCCCTGGTGTTGAATAGGGCCTCTGTTCTTTTAGTTTATAGCGAGCTCATTTGTTGTAATTTTTCAAGTAATTAGCACACAGAAATGTGCATTTAAAGGTTATTACGCCATCATAGAAAAACTGCACGGCTGCAACAACAATTATCTCCATCATTAAAACATCTTATAGTTATTTTTTTAATCACTATTTGACTGTTTAGTGTATAAAATGTCAGAAAACAGTAAAAGAGCCTAAATTTATTCTCAGAAGAACACGTTAACATATCAGCTGTCAATGAATACAAAAGCGTTTATCGAAGAAATCCATAGAAAAAAGCACATTTGGGATTGTGGAACAAGTTTATTTTCTTTTATTTATTGCTGCAAAATGACTCAAACACTCACCTTGATTTTGTTTAATAGCTGGTTGACTGTTCAGTGTATAAAATGTCACATAACAGTGAAAGAGTCCAGCTTTATTCCCCGAAGAACAGGTCAACACGTCAGCTGTCAATAAATGCAAAAACATTCATCATAGAAAACTACAGAAAACAACACTTTTGAGATTCTGGAATAAGTTGTATTTTTGAATTATTGCTTAAAAATGACTCAAATTCTTAAACTGTTGCAGGTTGATTTCTAAGAACAGCACTGTTGGGTCTCTGAGTGCGACTGTAGAATGAATAATGATGTTGTTGCAACCTGTGATGGAGGACAATAAGGGCCCAACAATACCTTTACACCCAGGAGGTCGATCCAGCCATGTGAGTGTTTGACAGAAACACTTAAAAAAGCTGCAGCGCTTCTTTGTAAATGTGTGAAGTTGCCGCTAGAAGAAGCATCGACTCAAGTGTCTACCGGTGAGATGCTGAATCGCTTCCAGCTGTTTCTGACAGACCGAATGCGACCTTTTAACCTGAAGGCAGCACGACTGGAAAAAGGAGCAAAATGTGTTGAAGTGTGGTCACGACCTCAGTGACTCAACACTGAGTCTGAGCTGCCGCTGAACCGAAGGTGGACAACAGCAAAATCAGTACGAGAATAAATCCAAAGAGAGCAATTTATACCATGGTTTGATGATTTTTCTGATGTGTTCCACATTTAAGAAATAAAACTAACGAGGAAATTGTTGGTGTGTCATTTAAAAATCTGATTACTGCTATATGTTCAATGTTTGCTCTTTGTACCATGATCAAAAACATATATATAGATACACCGATCAGTCACAGCATCATGACCACTGACAGGTGAAGTGAATAACATGGATCATATTGGTACTATGTGCTGTTCTGATGGAAAACCTTGAACTTTGGCATCCGTGGTGATGAGACTTAGACACCCAAATAAACATTGTCCCACAACAAACACACTCCCTAAAGCAGATGGAAATCCCAAATGTCACTGGTCTACCCCTGCAGGAAAATGCACCCCACCACATGGAAAAAACATCAAACAATCAGGAACATGTTGAGGAACATGACAATGGCCCAATGTGTTGATTTGACCTCCAAACTTCCTACACCCCATTGTGATCAAGCATCAACAGGATGCAGTGGAACATATTTGACTGACAGAGGCCCCACTACACAAGCCAGAGTACCCAAAGGATCCAGTGCCAACGTCCTGGTTCCAGACCCCAAAGGACACCCTGAGAGGTCCTCTTGTCCATGTCCAATGGTTCAGAGCATTTTTGAGCACATAAAGGGGACCAACACAATATTAGGTAGGTGGTCATGATGTTATGTCTGATTGATGTACATATGCTACTTCAATGAAACGATAAAACAGAATGTACAAAATGTCAGAGACTCTGTTGTTTCAGTCTTGTATAAAAGTGCGTGCTCCTCCTCTACATCCACCGCATTTAAACCAAGCGACAAACGCGCCACACGATGTTCTGTTAATGAAAATACTGTGGAGGAAGCCATTGAAGGGATTGAGCTGTGATTTTGATTATAGTCTGCAGGGAGCATTTTGCCGCTAACGTTTACAAGCAGCTCCTCATGAATGCTGCTGCTGCTGCTGCTGCTGCACGGCTTCAAAGTGAACGAAGGCTTTTTGGCAATCAGGAGCTACTTCTGTGAACTGGTGGGGATGATGATGCCAAGGAAAACAGCTGCAGTTGTCTGTTACTGGTGGTTACGGCACCTGGAAGATTCTGCTGATTGTGACATTTTCACTGGGATTATTTGAACAGTTTCTGTAAAATGTAAATATATTACAGGCATTTTGCATTTATCAGTATTATAAATAATTCCCACAGACTGCAGGTGGCTTCGAAATAGTTTTTCACCAACATCAAGGAACATTTCTGTGAGTGCCGTCAATAAAATGAAAAAGAACTGAAATAATTAGAAAATGTCCCGTGTTTTTTTCCAAATTTTTAAAATCAGTTTGTAGAATCTGGAGGTGTTCTTTCAAATGGCAGTGGTGGAAAAAGTATTCAGATCCTTTTCCTTAAAAGGTAAAAGTATCAATACAGCAACTTACAAATACTCCATTAAAGTAAGATTCCTGCACTTAAGTTAAAGTATAAGTGTTAGGAGCAAAATGTATTTACAGAATTAATCTAATCCCTCTGACATATATATTAATGAGCATTTCATATGTAATCCATTTTTGTTTCCCTTCTTGTTTTAATAATATTTGTTTTTTTTATCTGTTCTGGCTGTTGACATTGATTGGTACTAATAACATGCAGAATCTTCCATATGTAGATAGATGTTCAGATATTACACAGATCCATCTGAATGTTCACATACGGTTATTCCGCATGTAGAAAAACACTGATATTGTACTGATTATTCCATGAGCATAAAATACTATAAACATATAACAATGACTGTATTTGTCAGGATATGTAGGTAATTACTGGTGTGTGTAACTGCAGTGTTTGTCCTGGCGGGGCAGCAGATTATCAGAAATGAAGAATCCACAGTGGCCTGCATGTAATTCACCAAACATCCACATGGGGGCAGCAGCACTAAAGAAAACCTCAGGCTCTAATGATCCGTTTTCAGTCTTCTTCCATGAAGCTCGTTTAGAAGCAACACATCAGGTAAATAATCTGAGCAACAGCGAGGCCACATATTATTTATATTTCTTAGAGTTCAAACCTATTTAACCTTTTAATAGCAGCTTGTCTGGGACCTCCTCACAGCTTGATTTAATCAGCCACGAAACTGATCATTTCTTATCACAGAATCCTCTAAGACTGGAAGATCTAATAATGCAAATAAACAGGGCAAAAATCTGAAGCTATAAAGATGTTTTTGTTATCGGGCTGAATCTGCAGCTGCTTTGTGGAGAAGACCTGCGCAGATTTTTAACCATATTATAGAGAATAGTGCTGGATTTCCCATGTGAGGATCGATGGGTTTTAATTTGTGATGCTTTAGATAATATTTGTAAACAGTTTTCTAGAACTATAATGTTGTGCACAAGATAAAACTCATTCCCAAAGCTGCAGCTGCTTTAAAGCTTTCTAAAAGAAAGAGAGAGAGAGAGAACAATTATTGTAAATGCAGCCAAAATAAATAAATAATAAATATCAGAGCAATGCAACATTTCTAATGTGAACTAAAATCAACTGTTTCAGTCGGACCTGATAATAAAATTAAATAAAAAGCGATTTTAAAGTTGGTACCTGTCAAGTTCAGTTTTAACCTGTTGTAATTTAACAAAGCGTTGTGAAATCAAATCCACAGTAATTTAAAGGAAATCTACTTATTTTAATTTGGAAGCAGCTTTTTTTTTTTAAGAAAAGATAAAAAACCATAGATTGCGTTGGGTAATGAACAAAAGATGTAAAACGCGTTCCCGCCTGATGCTGGAGGAACCTCGCAGGAATTGTTTATTTGCTGCGTTTCTCCGCGTTTTTTTCACTCAGCTGAAGAATATTAACAAGAAGAGTTTACAACAAACACGCTGCTCAACACCTGATTGGAGTTTTACGCATCCAGAAATAATTGGTCCTCAAGCGTCTTTATCTTAGATCAGGACTTTGCACGTAATACAAACAAAAACAGTGCTTCTGTTTTTATCCAAACTATAAATAGCTGCGCAATTGTCCAGTTTAGTTGTGTCAAAATTGCATCTGTGTCTCTGGAAAAATGTCCTCATCACATTTAGTCTATAAAAAAACCTTCGTGATTCTCCTTTTCAGAAGAAAAACTGCACATTTGTGTTCATTCTCTGTCTGTCTGCTTTGTTTCTGCGTAAAGTTAATAAATCCAATGAAGCTCGCTTTAAAATCACCTGAGGGCCTGAAGACAAACGTGTCCTCCTGTTGATTCTACACTTGATAGGTTTGGTGGCAAATTTACAAAAAAACAAAACAAAACACAGAGCAAATGGGATTTTCAAGTTATTAAAGTATTGAAAAAACAAGCACTATAACAATAAGCAGACACTCTTAGAAAAATAAAAAAGCAAAATAATGAAAGAAACATCAGTTTTTGCTTCTTATTTAATTTATTTCATTCTTTAGCTCACATTTTGCAGTGTAGGCCTCCACCTTGTTAACCTACAAATGCACACAAGCTTCACTGCTCCAAATACTCACATGTGTTTTACTATAAAATGCCAAAAAAAAGCAGGATTAAAAATTCAAAGTCCTTCATGCAGACTTCATCTACTGAGACCTTTAAAATCCTTGATTAGAAATTGACACCAGAGCATCTTATGTTAATATAACTCACATTTTTCCTATTGGGGTTATTTAATTAATAACTATGGATCAGTTTATTTATCAATCCAGAGTGGAACTTAATGTTTTCGGCATCTCTGGGGCATCTATGCCAACGTTTTAATCACCTACAGGACAGTAATCCTATCATATATAACAGCAGAGTGAGTGTATTTTGTACAGTCACAATCATGCATGCACACAAACCAGCGTAGCTATTTGAGCAACTAAAAACCCTCCAGCATTTTCACTTTTTAGTAATTAGAACAAGGGCTTTCAAAAAATACTTCTAGACCAGAATACTTCAGTAAAGCCTTGTTACTATCACAGCTTCATGAGCCATGACTGCTACATTGCATGTGTTGGTCTGTTAGCTTGCCATTTGGGTGGAACTGGTTTTACATGGTCAGTGTAATTATTACTGTTACTTTTCGTGGACTAAAAGAAGAATCCTAGAACATGCCTCCTCGTGTGAACGGTAATAATTAGGAGGTGAGCATGTTCAAGATTCACACACATCCAGGCAGAAAAGTGCAGGTTAAGGCTTAAAAAGATAAGTTTTGTCCTTCAGAAGCTGCCAGCTGAAGATGCACAAGAGGCTGACAACTAACTGCTGCTTCCTGTTGAAATAAGTCTTATACTGCAGGAGAGTCCAGTCAATAACTGAAAAAGTCATCACTGTTCCCTGAAAATCAGGAAATCAGAGAGAAACCTCTTGTCACCGGGATGCACAATGGTGTTGAGTTTCTGGAGCTGGAGCTAGATTTTTTTTACCTCAAGAAGTAACAATGAGATGATATAGGTCAATAGCTTTAGTGTCTCTGTCACTGAAACAAGTGGTGCCAGATTTTGCATCCAAGCAAAATCACAAATCCTGGCACCAGTTCTCAAAGTTTATTCTCGGCTCAGCTGGCTGAATTTTCCTGCAGCACAAGAAGAAACTCATGCAAATTCTCTGCATCATATCTGAGAAGTCCTCTGACTGTAGAAGCTGATGGAGAGCTGGTGGTCCTTTACACAGAGCACCAGTTGAATCCATGCAAACTGCTTTCTGCTGCAGAGAAAGAGCAGCTTGTGCTGTCAGATAATTTATAGGATCTTCACCAGCTCATGCACAGGCCTGCAAGTCCAACTGATCTGAGTAAATTCACAAAAACTGTTTTAATCTGGCAAAAAACTCCAAACTCCTTAAAATACTTGCTACATTCCTGAAATAACTCGACGTCGCCCCTCTTTCATTTATTATACACCACCACGTCTCATTAGGGTCCTATTCAAATCAGAGGGTCCCCATTTGAATATTGGCGCGACGTGGGGGCGAAAGGGTGCCAGGTCTGAGTCCGCGCATCCGTGGGCACAAAAACACACACGCTGAATCCTTGTGGTCATCAAAAAGCACTACAGCTCATATTTACAGTACAAACAGGTGAGGCGTTGCGCACGACGGTCGCCTTTTTTACGCGGCTCGTCACCGTGCGTAAACGCCATTTTTTGCCGCCGCGCACGCCGCCTCCTCTGCTCAGTGAAGCGCTATACGGCGTCTGGAGCTGGCAGCAGTAAAACAATGGAGGGATGGTGAGGCTGGTTTACTGCTGTCGGAAGGTCTGAGACAGACTGTGACCCAGCAGCCAAAAGACTGTCTGCTTCTCACGGCCTGCGCAGCGCCGCACAAGAAGGAAGAGGGCAAAAGGCGGTTCGCTTTGCCACCCAGTTTTTCACGACTTTGGAGGAATCGGACAAAGTTGGAAAACACAGGCTGCTTCTGTCAACACAGTTTAGACTGAGGGGCCGCTATCATGCCAATACAACCGATTTTATCAATAAAGTTTGACCTGCGTTACACTTCTTGCTGGATGTTGGCACAAACAAGTTTGGAGCCCTGAGTCTTCAGTTTATCTCATGGTGTTGGCTTTATTGGAGACGATTGCACATCCATGAATTCGTCACAATCCAGACAAAATTAACGAACCCATACTCATATCATCACCAGCTTGTAAGATTATATGGAACTTTAAGCACGATTTACTCAAATACTGACCGTCTTCGTTCCTTTTCCACTGTGCGCAACGTTAAAGGCCAGTATTGTGAGTTTTATCTCACTACAGCAGGCCTACATAGCCTAAACTGTTATTTTCACCCCAAAACCTACAACACACAAATCAAATACGATGCGTTTCTATAAGCTAAACCACTCAGCAATATAAAATGTTTAAAAATGATCCCCATCTCGACCAACTAAAACAGTAAAATGTTGCTTCCATAAACACTCAAAAGGATCTATTTCTATATAAAAGGTAGGCCTGTGTCCAGTGAAGAGAGTAGTCGACTAGTATTTACTAGAAATCTTTTTCTAGTCTTTTTTTTTCCTGTGGAAATGTGGCTACCTTGAATGTTGAACTTGAACTTTTCCAAAACTTTGCAATTCAAGGTGCATTTACTGGAGCCATCAAGGAAACCGTAGTTTACCCCTGCAGGTTCTCTTTTTTAATCTATCCTTGACTAACAGTAAAATGTTGCTGACACATCATATGACACAGTGAGACTCAAAGGGATCTATTTCTATGTAAAAGTAGGCCTGGTCATACTTTTATATTTAAGTACTGTTTATCTGATTGGACTGATACCATTTATAACTGATTTATGTTGCTTCCACTTGAGCAGCCTGGACACATTATAAAAACTATTGAACTTATTCATAGGCCTGTTCTGTATCTGTAGAACCATACCGGGACTGGGTTTGGCTACATCAAGACAGTAGATCTGTTGTGCTGCTGCTACCAACTCTGATTATTTTTGCAGATCTGCTTTAATTCTGCTACTTTTTTCTTGGATGTATGGTGTTGTGTAGTTAGGCTTATGCCTGTTATGTATTCTGTACTGTTATAATGCACAGATCAGATCAAATCAAAGCTCTCCAAGACATGATTCTGATTTTGGGCTATGAAAATAAACCTGATTTGGACTACAAGTCACTGTGAGTCACATTTAAACTGGTGGTTTCTGTGCATCCTGGAGGAAGGATCACTCTGGTTTTATCCTGTTTGATTTTTCTTATGTTACTTGTGGAGATTTTTCTTCTTTCTGTCCCAGTAAAGGATCTAAGTATTGCCTGTAAAGATCTTCAAGACTAATGTGTGATTTTGGGCTTTAACAATAAACCTGACTTCTCTTGGACTATAAGCTGCCGTAAGTCACATTTAAACTGGTCGTTTCCAGGATGTGGCTGCGCTCCAGCTCACCAACTGTCCTGTGTTTGACAAACTCAGTCGCGCTGACTGTACAGGCAAAGAAAGAAACTGCACAATGTTGACTCGAAACACAGTAAAGTGCCGTAAATTAGCCACGTTTCTGTGCGTTAGTTTGCAGGATTTAAGGGCGCATCGGCGCTTACAATGGTCTCCTGGCAACCAGGCGCGCTCTGGAGCGGCAGTGAGCGCGCCTCTGTGCGCTGCAGAGAACTTGTTGGTGGAGTGGATAATAAACCTGAATTATTTCCTCACAGCTCAGTGTCTGGATCTGGTTCCCAAGCGGAAAGAAAAAAGCTAGTCTGAGCATCTTTCAGGGCTTCAGTGAGGAAACTACAAATTAAGAAAATCTGCAACAAGGACACCAGCTTTCACTTATTTCTGATGTAGGATGTCAAAATGTTGCACAACACACAAAAAGGCCCACAACACCACCCTGCTGATAGCTATTAAGTCAGAACTAAGCTGAAATTATTTATTATTGCAAGTTTTCCCACTAAAACACAAAGGCACCAACAGCACGAATTAGCCTCCAGAGTCTGACTGATGACTTTATTAATGGCTGATAAAGGCTCTACTGGAGGATTAGGGTGCAGCCTGTACACTGACGTGGTCTAGACAGAGCAACAGGACTGAGTTAACTTTATTTATGCAAATGTTGAGCACGTCTAGGCAGCGCACAGACATATTGAGACCCTATACAATAAGGTTTCAGAGGATTCTCCTCTCTCCCTGCTTCAAAAGATTTCTGCTGTGATTATCATGATAATTAGCCAAGCCAGAGCACCTCAAGTCTGTCTACAAGTTTCAGCTGTAGACATCTTTGAAATATTTCCACACTGCATGGGTGAGAAGCCATATATATAACTTTCCATATCTAAACCATAGAAATTGTGTTATTCTTGCACTATAGGGCTGCACAGTGGATAAATGACCTTATATTACTACACAGTCAACTTTAAGAGATTCCGAGGCCTTTAAATATGACAGTAAAAACACTATAGGTCTAAATATCCTTAGTTTATTGTGATGTTTATGATGCCGATGTAAAACATAGGCACCATAAACATGATATGAGCACTTTAAAACCATAAAACACACAATCTGGTGTTCCTTGGAGTGTCACAAATACAGTGGTATGATCTCAGTAGCTCTTTACTGGCAGAGGAATTCTGTATATACATGGACTTGTGACTGCTTCCTATTTGTCTTGTAACACTATTGACTTTTTTAAAAAATCTTTTATCCTTCTTTAAATATGTTCAGTGTTTTGCACCAAAACACCAAGTATAGGGAAAACCTACTTGGCTATGAAACTGATTCTGTTAGGATGTATAAGGATACAGTGATAAGAAAGAGCAGCAGGAAGGTAAAATGATGCAGAAACACAGTCAGAGCCTGTATAGGAACCAGAGGGCTGTTTGGCTGATGGATGAGTGATGGTGCCACCATGCACTTCTGCATGCGCCTGTTGGGGGGCGTGAGAGGCGCTGCTATAGGTCCGTATTATAATTACATCGTTCGTCTTGCATAATATCAAAAAAATCTCAGAGGGTGGGAACAGTGTTACCTCACTGATTCACAAGGGGGTGGGCCTTGAACGGCGTATATGATTTTGGACAAATGAGACGTTAAGCCATTTGGAGACAACGGCGGTGGAGATGTAGCCATCCGGGGCGGACAGCTCCAACTCCCCTGTCTGCTGCGGGGAGGACCGGGGCTGTGGACGCGGAGGACAACCGTGCGACGAGGAAAAAAACACGAGAGGACCCGTTAGAATTAAAAAAAAAAAAAATGGACGGAGCCGGCGGGACGTCACGATGCGCCGTCGCCACAAAGCTCATGAACGCGCTCATTTGGCTCCCAGCATGCCGCACGTCCGGAGGGACCGCTGGTCACCAGGAGCTCCTCTGAAAAAAAGCCAGAGTAACCCACCCTGCTGCGCTGCATCCGAGGAGGAGAAAGTAAGAACCGCGTCTTTGTATTTTTAGAAGTGATTTTGTGGAACAGTGAGTTTTAAGGGGGGAAAAGCTGCGGCGCAACACAGAGAGAGGCTTCACAGTGTGGCGAGCTGAGGCGCGTTAAGAGCACAACACACTGTATCATGTGTTTGTGAATTAAGTGAGGGTTTGTAGGCCTGCTGAAGATTTCTTACACTAAAAATCTGTTCTGCATTTTCTTTAAGTGTTTAAACTGAGGATGCGCAGCAGCAGCAGCGGCAGAGATAAAGGCTCGTGTGATGGCAGCAGCGCAGACGTGTAGTTTCACTTGTGGCTGCGAACACTTTTGTTTGGTACAGGTCAAAGGGGAGAAATACATGAAGCAGATCAGCAGGTTCAGATCTGAGTTTTGTGGGTTTTTTTCCCCCTGACTTGTTGGTCGCACGTCTCCAACAGGCCCTTTGATTTGTTTCCAGTCAGCTTAACAGACATTCAAATAATTACACCGTTGTGCGCCAAAGAATGAGAATCTGCACCTTTCTCTTATCCTTCAGGCTGTTCAGCCCATATTCTACTAAAAAATCTGACTCCTGGTAGCTGCCACACTGAAGCTTAATAGGATTCAATCGTTTTAAACATTTCTGTGGCAGCAAAGAGTTACCGACTTAACATTTGAATCCTAATCTCTCCATTGACCTCCGGATCAGCCATATGTTCTGTTCTTACTGCCCCAAGTATTACATAAGTTCATGTTGCACCATTTGCACGAGTTCACAAAGTGGAGACACATTAATACGCACAGTTAAAGAGCCTCGGTGTAGGTTTGGTGAACTCTAGTTGCAGCGATTCTGTCTGTATCAGCGGCCTGTAGTGGTGGTGCTGAAGATGATGATGATGGTGTTGCCCTCGGGCGGTGCAACCTTTTCACAGCACTGTGTTGTGTTTGGCCTGTTTGCTGTCAACAGATTACGCACTGAAAAGGCTAAACAGGAGGGAAAGCATGGAGGAGAGACAGAGAGGGAGAAAAAGAGGCAAAGGTGATTACTGTACATGAACCCAGCAGCGCACGGCTCCAACAAGGCTTCCTGCAGATTATACAGTACGGTGCCAGCACTGCGCTCTGCATGGGGAGCTCTTACATAAGGCCTGCTTAATCTGTGTGAGAGCCAAGCAGACCTCCCTCCTGTGCATGTATGTCGTTTTTCACTTAATTCTGTCACAACGTTTGCAGAGTGTTTAGAGTGAAAGTGCTTTGCGCCATGGAGAAGTTCGTGCGTAATGGGCAGATTTTCGAACCTTCTCCGTGGTAAAACTGACGCACGGGGAAATAGTTTGCAGGAGAGACACATTTCACTCGTGCAAAGGGACATTAAGTGTATTTTGCTTCATGGATGAGGCCTTGAGATGTAGGAAAAGGCGCAGTCAGTCTAGTTTCCACTCCAATACGAAGGCCTGCATCAGCAACTCTGCTCTCAAGACTGAACAGGTGAATCCAGATAGAAACACGCGACCTCACACTTTAAAAATCCCACCCAAAGTGAGTTTGTAAGCTGCTCTTATTCAAAATGAGACCGCCGTGCGTCCGCAGCAGCAGCATCAGCAGCATCTCTGGATCCTCGCTAGCGCAGGAGTGAGTCCGTGAAGCTGCAGGTGCGAAGCTGCGCTCAGTGACACAAACTGGGCCAGTTTGAGGCCCAGTAGGCAGGTTTCCCACACAGGGGAGCTTTCCAGGGATTTTCCAAAGACAGAGAGAGAGAGAGAGGAAGAGATCCCATTCACGTGGATGAAATGTGGACTTCACGTGTTTTGTAGTTATTTCAGCCTTAAAGGCCAGTTTAAGCAGTTTCATTCTAAAAAAACAATTGTTGTTCTTTTCATTTTAGACTCACTTGGAAGCACCAGGAATGGAGTTTAAGGTTTCCTCCAACTTCCAGGTGAGGATGATTGATTTTAACACGATAACTCTGAGCCTGAGTGCACTTCTGGCGCATTAAGAAAATTAGAAAAAATACATCAAATCCTAATACCTTTTGTCTTTTTATTCACCTGCACTCACAAAAAATACAATGAAATTAAAATAAATCATGCAGCAGCTGCAGCATGCTGTGTGGAACTAACTGATGACTCCTGGAATCATCATTAAATACTTGTGGACGCTTAAATTGTGCGCCATTTACCGTTTTTATCATCCTGACAATCTACTAAAACAGAGATTTTCTTAAAGTTACTTTCAATAATAATAAAAAAAAAACTTATGTAATTTTCCCCACAGTGACACGAGGGTCAATTTTACCTGTGGGAGTTTTATTTTATTTGTATTTATAATCTGCTTTATCGCCTGAATCCAGTAAATACATCAGATGAGCAGGTTGAAAGATCTTTTTAAAAACAGCTTTTAATGTGAAGCGTTTAAGCTGAATGCTTTGTGGAAGTCATGAATTAACACCTGGCAGAAAGATCGAAAAAAACGCGAGAATACAACCGAATCAAAATTTTAAAAAACTGTCGCAGTAATATCAATAAATATATTTAGAGGGACAGCTCCACAGAAAAACAACTCTCTGGTTGTTTTTTCAATTAATAGGTGGCAGTTATTTGGTTCCCTGCAGCAGCTGCAGACATGCTGCTCAAATTTCATGCAATAGTTCAATTTTTTTTAAAACACACACACACACACACACACACACACACACACGCACACACACCTGATTGACAGCAAGTTATGCACCATTCAGTTCATTGTGTTTCAACTTTATTACTTGCAAAGATAATTATAAGCACCCCAGTTCAATAGATGCACAACAATGAAGGTGAAAAAAATCACAAATTAAGCACATTGAGAGGCTTGAAGCTTAGAAACCAACATTATACGTGGAGTTGGTGATAAATGCGTTAATAAGTGAGGCATCGCTGCTTGTAGGGGACCTGAGGTGTGAATGGGAACCTTGAAGTCGTGTTGAAACGTGTGTCACGGCCTGAAAGCAGCAAACTGATCTCCACTAATGGATGTTTCTGGCAAAAATCCAAAGTGTAATTCAGCCTTCCAAGAGAGCTTTCAAGAAGCAGAGGCAAAAAAAGAAAAGAAATATAATATAAAGCATGTTTAATGTGAGCAGAACATCGCTGTGTGTGATTTATTTTATTTATTTTAGAAGGTTTTCTGCAAACATCCTGCAGCAGCAGCTGTTTATTCAGAGCTGCTGTGGCCTAATTTCACCACGTTCAAAGAGAGAACCTCTTCTCCACGGTGTGTGTGTGTGTGTGTGTGTGTGTGTGTGTGTGTGTGTGTTAATTAGGCTTCACACCTCGCTGTTAACGCATTAATTGAAAGCCAGCGATGGCGGTGACGTCATTCTCCTTTCTTCATTAAAGGCCAATTAAAAAACAAAAAAACAACAACATCGAGTTTGTGGGAAAAATGACAGAAAAAGATTGTTTTTTAAAAAAAGATATGCAATTTAAATTATCTATTATATATATATATATGTATATATATATATATATATATATATATATATATATATATATATATATATAATAGTCTCCCTGAATTATGCATAAATATAAAAATGCTGAATTATAAAAATGCTAAAACTGCAGAATAGTTCACTAAAAATAATCCACAGGATGTAACACAAATATATTTAAAATAAATATGTAGAGTCAAAACCTATTGCTTCCTATTGTCAATTAACATAATTACCACAAATTGAAGAATGCTAATGCTGTTAATTCAGTGTAAGATATATTTCTAAACACACATTTCTTTTAAAAATCAATATTTGAGCTCATTGTAAAGTCACATGTGTGCTTAGAGGGATGTGAAGTTATCTTTATTGTCTAGATTGCACCTATTTCTGACTGCTTTCAAACAATATGTGATCAGATGATATTTTGAGGCTGTTATTAACATTTAAAAATATTGCTTTTAGATTTGAAAGCCCAGAAAAACAGGAATATGGTAGTTTTTAAGAATTATAAATGCTAACTGTAAGGATTTCTGTGGCTGTACACGTGCAATAGTTTCAGAGAAGAATAAAATATATTGAATACATTAATACACTTTGTATTGTAATCAAGTGTTCACCTGCTGTGAAATGAATGCATATGTTACATTTCCAGTGGATTTCCCTTATGTACTCTACCACAGTATTTCCTTTACAGAAGTATTTGTGGAAATTATTCCCCTCAGTGCTGTTTTACATGCAGCTTCTGACGTCCTCATAAAGCTTTTTATTGTTGTTGTGTTTAGTTCACTGGATAGTCGGCTGCAAAGCTTCAGTTTCTGAATCCCTATAAGAAGCCTCGTTCACATTTCAGCCGCATAAAAAACACTTAATAGCTCGGAAAATGTGTTTTTTCGCAGCAGCATCCCCTGTGAATCTTTAGTCATGCTTGTTTTTCATATCATTTCACTGAGGTGTTTTAACACCATGTGATCAATCATCTGTATTAACACTCCCAGCTTTATGACTATTATTATCTTTATTTCCACCTCTGGAATGTGTACGGAAACAGCAGGCAGAATAAATTAGCTTTGTCTTGGTGAATCAGCCCCTTTATGCGTTTTATCCTCTTTGTCCTTACAGGTGTGTCAGAGGTTGTGTGTGTGTGCGTGTGCATCGCCGGACGGAAGATGCGTTCGCAGGCCCGAGGGGTTGTCTGTTATCTTTGGTTATCTAGCTGTATGAGTGACGTACATTCTTCATAAAGCTAGATAACCGAAAGTAACAAGAATCCCATTACACGCCTGCGCGGGACAAAAGAAAAACAACAGAAGAGAGAAAAGAAGAAAACAGATAAAGAAGCAGCATGGGGGGCTGGAGGTGAACGATGGATGCTGCTAACCAATGACGTGAAGGTACGACGCTGCGTTACATAAGGGCTAATTTTGAAGGGGAGAGGGGGGTGTTGTGTCTCGTGGAGGATGTGAAGTGCACTAAAGGCAAAAAGACAATCAATAATTATAATTGCGGTTTTGATTTCCGTCAAATACAGCAAATCTGCTTGTGTTCGTGCTGCAGTGCAGCCACAGATTGTGCTGCCATGTTTGTTTTTGTGCTGGCTGGCAGGACGATGGTGAGGGAATGTGTTTGTGTGTGAATGCTGAAGTTCAAAATCTAAGCTGCCTCTCTCCTAATATGAACACACCGAAATGAAAAGTGACTCATAAAGCTAAAGAAATTCCACCAATTTGAGAATTCTAGTACCAAAAAAATGCAAAAAAATGTCTCTTTAAATGCTGGAAAACAGACAATTTTCAGCATGGTGCTAAGCTTTAGAGATCTTTCCTCTGCAGCGAGTAAAGCCCATGAAACAGTCGAGATATGTGAAAAAATATATATATCAAGCATTTATTAGCATCTTTTACTAGCTAAAGGACACACTTGAGAATAAGCCTCATTTTATAGTCAGTTCTCAGGGTTAATTCTAACATGCAGATGAATTAATTATCTCCTTCAGCTATTTCAGATAAGAATGAAAAGTGACTGTAGGAGATTTAAACATTTTTGGTCACTGCATTTTCTTTAGTAGCAAATCCCACACAGCTAATTACAGGCATACTGTATTTTCACACTCAGAAGGGGTTTACTTGCATATTAATGGCTTCCACCTTGTTGTATCTTGTAAATCAATGGAAGTTTTCCAGCAAAAATAAAGCAATTCAACTCAAGAAGCAGCAACTTTCAAAATAAGAGCACTCAGGGAGTAAAGGGTTTCAAAAAGAGCTTGGAAAATGTCTCAAAAAGAAAAGACTGATCTGACTTCTTCTCTTTCTTTTTTACACACTCAAGATTTCTTTGTCTGCTTGCTTTCTGTTTTGGCTAGAGAATGACTTCAGCGGTACTAGATAATTGGCCAAATTTAGGTTTTTAGCTTTTCTTTCCTTCGTTTTTTTTCCAGAAGGGAAATCTGTTGTTTCAGTCGAGGCCGGTGCAGCTCGATTCAGACACCTGCTAAATGTTGGCATCTGTAGCTGGCAAAGCTGGGAGGGATTCATGCATCTCCCACTCCTCGTCCTCACTTAACGGCCATTTCATGTATTTTTACGCTGATTTTTTCCGAACATGAATAGAGAAATTAATCTCCAGCTGAGAGATCCAGACTCATCAGTGTTTGGTTTCATCTCTCTCTTTATTTTTTTTTTTGGGGGGGGATGATACATTTCATAAAAGGCTGATAATGTGATTGCAGCTCTTCTGCAGGTCCTGCAGAGGCAGCGGCGGCGGTGAGAGAGGTGAAACAAAACAAAGACCACCTCGAGAGGCAATTAGCGGCACTTTGCCATCATTTGGAGCATCTCCACTGACGCTGATGCTCCTCCACAGTTAATTTTCTGCTAAAGAACTAAATGGTCACAAACAAGGGATCGCAGCAGAAAAAGGCAGCAAGGAAAGACTGTGTGTGTGTGTGTGTGTGTGTGTGTGATCCCATCTCCCACCTTTAGTGTGACTTTGTGGAGCATAAATACTATTTAGCAGCTAGAAATCTTTACAAATTGCACACAAAAGCTCCTCTTAGAGCACTTAAGCTCCATCAAGACTGCATGAACACCACGTCGACACTCATCTGTCGTTAATGTGACAAAGCACAGAGTATTAACTACATCAGTGGATATATGGCTGCGAGGTCCTCACTGAACTGCTGCTAAAATCTCCCTCTGCCTCCCAGTTCATCAATATCTTTATATATTACTGGCAACTGCAGCTTAATTGAGATCAATCTGGCTGTTTTTCAGTGCACAAAGGGGCATCTGTGTCCTAATGAAGCAGGTTAGAATCTATTTTCTGTTGACCATGTGCTTTTTTGTGCACCTCAAAGTCACAAAGTCACACTTTCTCCACTTCCCAACATGCTTCTTCTTTCTTGTTCTTTTTTTTTTTATGCTTTTCTCCTCATTCACTTAATTTCATTCTTTCTGTTTTTTCCCAGCTTGGATTCTCAGATGGTTGGTTCTGATTTGTATGCATTTGCATAATGAATGTCATTTGCATGCTCAGGGGCAGACCATACCATGAGAACGGCTGTGTTGGTTGTTTGTGTGTGTGCGTGTGTGCGTGTGTGTGTGCGTGGGGTGTGTGTGTTCATGCATGGCACATGTGTGTGCGGCGTATATTAAGCACATGTAAATTACACGTTTTTTTCTTTTTTCCTAACAAACACGGGGTTGTGCTGTGCGTACACACACTGTACAAACACTTTGTTCTTCCTCCAGTGAGATGTGTGTGTGTGTGTGTGTGTGTCTTTGTGTGTCCATGTGTGGGAGAATCCCTCCTCCATGTGTGGTGCATGTAGGGCAGCAATCTGACGATCATGCCTCTTCCTCCCTCCCTGCCTCCCCGTCTTGGTAACCGTTCAGTAATGCACCGACTAGAAGAATGAAAATAAGAGACTCCCTCCTCAATCCCATAATCCTCCTCTTCTCCGACCCCTCCCTTGCCAGTTTGTCCTCCTCTCCCACACGGCAAGTCACAGTCCTGCCACCATCTTAGGTGTTAAGACTGGCACAAAATGGCAGCTGAACAGTGGGGGGAACGTGGACAGAAAGCGCTGCACCTTCCCCCCACTCCACGTTGGCCCCCGAATCCTTTCCGCGCCATTGGTTGCCTCAAGACAGTGTTAATTACTGCCAGTGTGTTAATTGTAGAGATCGCCCCAAGAGACGCGCAGGAAGGGATGAGATAGGAGGGAAACCGTGGAGCCAGTGGCTTCTGAACGTCGACAAGCTGGCATTTTTAAGGGCAGCTGCGTCGCCTTTTTTTTCCGCCGTGCCCGCCTTCCCGCCGCGGAACAACGACGGTCGACCATTTTGCGCTCGGAAAACTCCATCGACCGCTTCGCTTCTGCAACATTAATTAGATTATTCCAGTGTTTTTGATTACAAAGTGTTATAATTTGCACCACTGGCGGCATTTCCTGCATGTGGAGCATTCACGCGTTTTTTTTGCACGTGCAGACGGCTTCGTTTGATGATGTGGAACAAAAAAAAAAAAAAAAAAAACACCTACACGCTCCCTCACATCCACAAGGAGCTGTAATTAGCAACACAGTGTTCTTCATAAATCCCCACTTGTTATCACACTTCACAGTTTTCTCACATGTGAGCTAAATTTCCTATTTGGCGTCTCGACAGAAACGTGTTCCTGTTTGGATTATTTAACCCGTCGTTGTTAGCATTCAAAGAGTTCTGAATCACTACCAGGTTTAAGTGGGAGTAACAGTTCAGGAACCAAAAATAAGATGATTTCACATCTCGAAGTAGTGAGATTTGATGAGCAGCGATGCCATCATTTGTTTATTGTGAGCTTCGAGAGGCAGCACTTTGACGCCAGTGGGGTGATTTTGTCTTCACCTCGAGAGAAGCATTAAGTCCTTCTGGTGTGAAAGCATGACAGAAAGGAAATGTGTTGCCGTACAGATCATTTGACACCGATTCCTGAATTGTAGGAATCTGTATCATTGACTTCCATTGATTTCTGAATGGGAGGACGGTTTAACTCTTGAGATACATTCATTTAAATACAGCACCATGACAACAGTGAAGGAAAACCAACTTTTCTGGTCTTATTTGTAGTTTGTGCACATTATTTGCACACAACTATTTGGTCTTGAAGGTCTTAAATGAAACCTTGATCAATCATCTAATTAGGAGTTAAAAGGAGCCAACGTGACACTAGAAATTCACCCAACATTTAAGCAGGAATTCAGACTTTCTGACCTGACAGCTGAGCTCACAACTTTAAACGCTGAACCCACCTATGAGCTGAAAAACTATAGAGGGTGAATGAGTGAGAAAAAAAGTCAGAGGAGGAAGGAGGGTGGGAAGGAGGAGAGGCTGGTGGTGGGGGGCAGACAGACAAGGAGAGGGAGGCTGCGACAGTGAGATCTCAATAGTGAGAGGCCTTCTTTGTGTTCCTGTGTGAGGTTTATTTTGGGGGGCGCAGGGGGCGCTAAGAAAGGAGGGGAAGAGAGGAGGGTGGGGATCCTATCCTGGGCCCTCAGACAAGCGGCACATTGTCCTCCCCAATGTGTGGCGGCACTTGTGGCGTAACGCCATTATTTAGGCCAGTGGAGGGAACGGGGGTCTGGAGACCAGCTTAACCAAAACGCCAATTAGAGCCGGATCGTCCTGATTAATGGACGAGGGAGATTGGTAAACAATGCCGACCATTGTTAACCCCCCAGCTCCCCTTCACACACACACATACAAACCCCCCTACCCCACTGGTTTCTTTCACACAACAGACCCTCCATCCCTGTTGCCTCTGACACACACACACACACAATATGTCTGTTGTGGCAGAGGACATTAACATGCTGCTCTTATTCTTTTTTGTATGTTTCATAGCTTCAGTGTAAAGTTCAAGAGGATCATCTCATGCAAAAATATTCCAAATGCAGAAAACTTCACATGTAGCAGGAACAGATGCCATGATAAAATGCTCCAAAATTAAATTCTTTACATGCATCCCAAAGTGTTTAACTTAAATGTCAAAAAATGGCTGAAAATCTATAATTTGAGTTGCTAAAATTTCACGTTGTTCACCCATTAAGGTTTGGAAACTGAGGCTTCTTTCCTTCAAAAGCAGCGCTGGGCTCATATGTTAATCACACACCACGCGATGCTCGGCTCTGCATTTCAATACGTCCTACTTTATTGTTTTTTTTAAGCATATGCACTGAATAATTAGCCACCACATACTCCAATCAGGGGCATGCCAATGTGGGGTTGCCATGGCGACCCCATCAGTCCCCCCACCACCACCACCACCATCCCCTCCATCCTCCTCCTCCTCCTCCTCCTCCTGCTGCCTTGCTGCAAACAGGACAGAGAAAAATAAAGCGTGGGAAAAAAACACTTTGGGGGCTCAGACAATGATGGAGGGATGACGGAGGGGGGAGGAGGACGTGTGATGTTCGTGATTGGAAGAGCAGCTTGTGTCTAGTCTGATTGTTTTAGAGTTTTCTGAGGGGGGAGTTGTGGGGGGCATATTTCACCTTGTCTGTCTGGTTCGATGGCGTGTTTGTTCCTTCTGTTATGTTCGTATACGGGCAGCGATTGGGAGCTTACAGTAGAGCGATAGGAGGCGACACAGTCAAAATTTGTGATAAATTATGACCACTATGCGCATGAGCCGAAACTCAAAATCGGCCTTCACATCTTCCACATCTTTTGGTGATTGTGATATGTTCACAAATTAGACAAATGCTTTAATATGGACATGTTTTTTTCCCCGTGTAGTACAGCATACATGTCAGGGTTTTACTGGCTCAGAATGGGCCTTTTGGAGGCATAATCAGTGTGTACAGTAAAGACAATGCATCTGTGTGAACGTATTTTGACAGAAATCAATGCATTTTTCTGTTATTTTTTAACATCTCCTAAACAAAAATGTCTATTATACTCGAGTGAAGAAACCCCAATTAACAAACGTGGTACATTTTCTTTTAAATTCCCAATTTTTATCATTTAAACATCAGTGATTTTGTAGAACACACTTGCTTGGTGCCAAAAATTCTTTTATGCAAAAAAAACTTCCAAAAAATACACGTATTAAGATAATTTATTTAATGTGTAATGCAGTACTTTGAGCCTTATTTAAGCATGTGTTTACATGTGTTTTACCCCCTTCCAGGGCTACAGTGTAAATGCAGCAGCATAGTAGAATCCAAGCTACTGAGGGATTGTATGGATTTAACAAACAGATTGTGTCCAAATTTTGATGGAAAAACATTCAGAGTGCAGGTCTTATAAGGAGATTTAATAATAAAACTGCAATCATAAGATTATTGTGTCATTGTTTTTATCTTTGTATGAGTAAAGTCTGGAAGGTTAATATCTACTCTCTTTTCTTTTAAGGTTTCTGATCTAAGGTCGGGAAGCACCTGATCCGAGGACAGTGAGTCAGTGATGTCCTTTTAACGCAGGACTACAACATCATTAACCGCCATCTTTAACCCGGAGGAAGCAGCTCAAACACAGAGACAGATTCTAACACAGGAGTCGGCGCTTGTCTGCTGCTGCAACAGAACATCTTAATCTGAGTGACGACAGAGAGACACATGAAGACACGAGACTTTAAATCCGAGTAAACAAACAGACGCTCGGCCGCTGCGAGGCTGAAACTCGGCGGAGGACGACGCAGCGGATTCGTTGTGTTTTTCCGTGTTGAACACCGTGTTCCTGGGAGCTGCTCTGCACAGCTGTTCAGGAAACATCTGCACTAGATTTCGATGTAGGTCAGAGCTTAGATCGGTCGCTCTCTCTGTCAATCGCACAAAAATCACTGAGATCACTGAGATTTATGTACATTTACTGAAAAGATAAAAAAAAACTGAAAAAATATTAATAGTATTTATAGTTTATCCTCATCTAGATGACAGTTTTATCCTAGAGTAGAAAATTGATGTGCATGTTTTATCATATGAATTTAAGTTTCTTCTTGCATATCTCTATAATTCTATTTGTTTCTAAATGTTTTGACTGTGGAAATTAAATTTGTCTCATGTTAATTTTTGAAAGAAAAAAACAAGTTGTTGACAATCTATGTGACTGGATTACTTGAAACCCCTGATAACTGACATTTTTTAAGTGCAATGCATCAATTTTATATCAATTTCTTCAGGATTTCTGACTGTTTTCAGACCCTGACTAGAGTGTACAGTGCTCTTTCAAAGTCTTATCCTCCTGTGACTGTGTTTTTATGCATGTCTTAAATGAAAGTATAATCTTTGTTGCTCAAAATGGTTTAAAAAATGTTCAGTAATTTGGATTGAATGCAACAGTTGATGATGCAGTTCTTATATTGCTCCTTTAGTGTGTAAATCTCTCCTATCATAAGACTGGAGCAGCCTCAGTGGTCTTTTACAATCTCTAAATTCATGATTCACATTTTTAAATCAAGATGGAAACAATCACTGCAAAAAATAATTAATCTCATCAAAACTGCATCATTTTTATGTTTTATATATGCAAAAGAGGAGGAGTGGGTGGTTGTGTTTGCACGTGTTGTGAAGTCTGCACATTGGTGTCTAAACGTACGGGTTCAGTTTGAGTGAAATGTGTCGAACTGTGATGTCCACTAACGTGCACTATAGGAGCACAGGTGCAATGGGTGTGTTTTTTTAGTTGTTTTGAGTAGAAAGTGGAGGATTTGTGGTGTTTTAGTTGATTTAATCAGTCATTGTTGCACTGTCAGTCACAGAGACTCAAATCTGCATTTGTTCCACATTTCATTTGTGCAAAAAAATCCACTTTTGTGACGATGCTTTGCGAGAACTCGACTGCACTAGTTTTGTTTCGATGTGTGAATTTGTGCAATATTTTGAGCCGGAGAATATTCAGAGGGAAAAATGCGATTGAATTTATAAAATGTGCACTATGAACTGCTGTCTCAGGGGGTGTTTAAAAGCTGGATTTGCACGTGAGCTACTTTGTACTATGCAACTGTTTTCTATTGCAACAAATATAATCAATAAAGGTATTGATGTTTACAGCAAAACAATAACTGTTTATGTGGATTTACTGCATCTGCCGTTATCTTTTATCTTGTCATTCTCTGTGAGTTAAGATCAGACCATCATGATTATTATTAAGCTTAATCTGATTGATCTGCTGATAGTAACTGGGAGTAATATGAAGCTTTTTTGATATTTTTTAATACTAATCCCTGTGTAAGCACATGTAACAGCTGTTTTTAAAACCAATTAATTAATTATACAACATTGCAAATGGTGCATTCTTGTTTACTTGATGTCACCACTGTGTTAGGAAGGTCACAGTATGCATTATTGAGCCTGGCCTGCTCACATTTAGCAACAAAAACAAAAAATATTCACATTAAAAGCAAAGAAATTCACCATGTTTCCCACCTGGCAACACAAGAAGCACAGAAAACAAGTGGTTTTACTATCAGAAGCCTATCAATTGCATTAAATTAATTAAAATTGAAGGTTAATAGACACTTTTAATAATAAACAGCACCAGTACCAGTACAGATATTAATGTGCAATCGATGTGGTAGCAGTAAAAGAAAGTTCATGGTGTCGCTCACCCCTGCGCTGCTTATTTAGAAAATAAAAGGTCATCTGATCATGTCTGTGCTTTCATCGGCAGCCTGATGAACAAATTCTCCTTCAGGATATGTTCATGTAGCTCAAGTGTTGGTAGTGTAATGTCTTCTTAAAGACAACCTGACTTCTCACCTTCCTGCCCTAGATTAGATTCTGTGCGAGTGAGAATGGAAATGTTTTAAATTTATACAGTAACACAAACTGCAGGTGGTCCAAGATATTCTTCGTTCACATGACATAATGTGGAGAATGTCAGATTATGTAATCTTGGTGTATTTAATATTTAATGTACGTTCTATCTATCTAACTTTTGAGATTATTTTGCTGTAAATCACTTACAATGTGAATTAAGGACATAGTTGAATGATGAGGGTGCTTTCTTATGCAAATAATTCGAAGATGAGTCGCTGGTTCGAATCCTGGAAGCCTCAAACCTTTGCTCTCTTCCCATATTTCTGGCTCCATTTCAAAAATAAAGAAACTAATAAACGGCAGAACTATTCAAAATTTTGTGTAACATGTGAGCCGTTTGTTGGAATTCAAACTAGCTTCATTTGCATAACTTCACCGTCCATAAAGTCAGCATAAAGATGTATTTGTGCAGCATTGAAGAGAAAGTAATATAACTGCATAAGTATGCAGCCGATCAGCTTCTAACAGGAAAAACCTTCATAAAAGAATGTTCTGAGATGGAAAAACACTGTCAACGAGTTTATAAAAAGGCTGAACACAACCACTGATCAATGTTTACACGCAATGCACATTTGAATCCGAGTCACATCTGGATGACGTGTTGTGTCTGGGATGGCGATGCACAGCTGCTGCAGAGGACACGCAGGCCAGCGGCTCCAGCTGCTGCACGCAGCATCCGAAAACATCAGGAAAGACGATGCTCCTCGCTCGCCCCGCAAAACACTCTGAGGTTAAAAGCTCAGGAAAAGAAGGTTTCTGAGCTTTGGATTTAACACGACAAGTATGAATTATCCACAGTGTTGGTTAGCAGGAAAACAGTGACGCAAAACTCTCTTCTATCTCAGAGGACAGTAGTGAGGTGGAGATCAGTGGTGATCCGATGTTGCAGAAATGCCGCTTGAGCAAGAATGTTGAGGATTTTGCCCGATCAGGAAGTTTTATATGATCCAATACGTGTAGTTGTCACCAGAATAAGCAGGCAGACACCTTGCTAAATTTAAAAAGAGGATGCTTTCTACTCTAATTTAACATTTTCTACAAGCCTGTGAGCATACTGACTTAAAAAACAAACAGATGCAACATCACAGCTTCGACATGTTTGTCTTTGCTTGTCTGAAACTGATGAATTTGGTTCACGATGACGTCCAGGCTTTGCTCAGATGTTGACGATGATTAAAAACGACACTGATTTAGAATTTTTGGAACCCATTTTGACTTTACTTTTTAAATACAAGAACCCACCATGTGTCTAAACAGTGTCTTAACATTTATTGGCTGAACATCAATAAGTACATTTGTCGGAAATGTGCCTAAAACATGAGGACAAACTGGTGAATTCAATGCTGCTGACAACTGAGCTTTATATGTATAACTGGAATTCATAATCAGTACGATAAAATAAAGTGTTACAACTGATGCAACCACGTGTTTAACTGACTGTCCTTTTTATACACACACCTGTCTTTAGTAAGTTATGATTCTCCACCTTAATTAATGACAACATTTAAATAAAAAAGGTATTAAAGCACTGAAACAGGCGTCATGGGAGGCAAATGTCAGCTCAATTATTGCTCCTGAACACTGCAGAACATGGTCGAGAGAAACTGGAAAAAATCCGACTGTTTCAGAGTAGGCTATATAACTAAAGAATCCATCTCATGGAATATTATATAACGTGGTAGAGAAATGTAAAGCCTGCAACTTAAAGACCAGGGCATGGTTAGTCATCTTACAAACATGCTTGATAATTCAGTTCCTATATACTCTTAAAAGTTCTTTCAATATGCAAATCTAATTTTGTTTTGTTTCTTTAAAAGAGGTGGATCTCTCTGTATGCTGCTGCCTAAATTAATAAATATGAGTGATGTTGTACGAAACTACATGGCAAAAACACTTGACTGTAAAACATTAGTTGTACTTTTTACCGTGAGAAACGGCAGAACCTTAAACATAAGATGCAGGACTAATTACACAGTGCGCTGTCTCCTATAGGACCCTAATTATAGAGACATCAAGATCAAGGGCAATTCTAGTTTGACTTGAGGTCATTTTCAACAAGATAAACATATTTTAACATCTAACATCTCTCTGTTTTTGAGAATTCACACAGCTTAAGGTCTAAACATAAATTGTAACATTTGAGGTGCTAAAATCCTTTAAAAGAGGGCAAAAATCCCATGACTACTGCAAGCCACAGTGCCACAAACATGGGAATTCACAGTGCAGACGCTGCCTTTGAACGCGCCATATGACAGGTAGGCCCTGAGCTGCACATCGGCCTCCAGACGGCAGGAAAGTTACGGGAACCGTCTGATTACGGCGGAATCAATAACAAAACAAAAGCTCCTGTCTGGGAGGAAAATCGTGGGAAGTGCCGCCGAGGACCTGATTAGCATTCTGTATTGCGAGTCCCCCCTACCATAGGCCGTCTCCCGGAGCCCCCCGACCCAGAAGTGAAGAATGGCTGCACGGGAGGGTGAGGGGAGGAGGGGAGGCAGAGATGGAAGAGAGGTTGCGGAGGGCCAGACGGGGGATGTGGAAAGTCAAGGAAGACAGCTTCACAAAGACGGGCATGGTGCTGAAGGGAGAGGAGGGGAGGTGGGAGGCGGGGTGAGGGGCTTCGAGGCTGCCGCCGTGAAATCGGGCAGCGTGAGGCAACTGGGTTCAAGTTCAACGGCAGGACCTCGTCTGAGCGCTCAAGGTGATGAAATGTCTCCAGAGGAATCCTGTCTGTCTGACCGCCTCTGACTAAAGCCACCTACTGAAAATAACCTGAGAGGAAACGTCTCTGAAAACATCAATGTGTGGTTGAAAGTCTGATAACTACCGAATATACTGTATAAAAGAGACATCAGGGGTTGATGGCAACACAAAAGCAAATAAGACAGAACAGCAAATCTTATAAACATCATCAACCTATTGATAAAAGATGTTTTTAAATTGGATTTCTGCTCAACAGTGGTTCTGTGGCGAGCATGAAGATCAATCACCGAACCTTAGAAGTGTTAGAATCAAATGTTTCTTCAAATTTGCATTCATTTTTACTCGTCTAAATACTAAGAAGTAGTGAATTTAATACAGTTTTTCAGTCAAGGATCACTTGATGCAAGGAACACAATGAATACTGTCCACTGACGGATGATCTTTTCTTATTTCCCCTATTTTTATGGCTTACAACCGGGACCTGAGTACTAATTCCCTGCCATCTCATGTGGACAAAATTACATTAAAATTACAATAAAATACTTTTTTAAATGTGCTGCTGCTCTAATCAGAAGTGGTAATTAATAGAATATGATGACAGAATACAACGTTCGAATATTCTGGTATTATATATACTACTTGCAACAGCGGTATCCAAAAACTATAAGAAAGAAATACAAGAAAATAACAAAAAAATAAGTAATAAAATACGTATGTATACAAAAAATAGGCTTTCCAACATCAAAGTAAGTGAAAAAGAAGATAAAAGCAATATTTACACTTTATAAAAGGCTTATATGCTGCACCTTTTTCATTCTTTAGCTGGTATCGGGATTTATATGATTATTATATTGATTTTAGTGCAATGTTAATCTGAAAACTAACTATTATATTGATTTTAACATATATGTAGGAGTAAAAAGTACAATATGACAATGGAACTACTCAAGTAAAATGCAAGTATCTCAAAACTGCAGTAAAAATAATGCTCTGAGTTACTTTCCATCACTGACTATGGAAACATATCGACGTAACAGGAAGAAAATAGTGGAAATTAACAGCTTGCTTGTCAAGATGTTTAACTTTAGCTGGTGCATCCACCTCATTCTTTAGAAATCTGGGCTCTTCAGATGTCCGGTAGCTAAAAGGTTAAAGCTCAAACACACGAGACTGCAACAGTTTCCCGCTCCGTTACGTCTCTCTTTGCAGCCTCTTTTCTCTTCCGCCTCTTTCTTTGGGGTTTTTTTCTTGTATCTGTGCCAAAGTCATCGGCGCTCGCATCCAAAAACAATAAGCAGCCCTAATGAGAAAAACGCCGTCCTGCCTATGAAGCAAAAAAACATGTTTCTCAGTGGAGGCGATTATGTTTAAACAAAAACACGGTTTAATAATGACACACGAGCTGTTAAAAATGGTGTTCACTGCCATTTTATTTTTTTGTTAAAAGTCAAATATAATTGTAGATTGACAGCATAATAATTTGCAATTCAATTAGTTGCTAAAATACACATATTTCTTTTTATTTTATTGGAAACGGCCTAAACCGTCATCACAACTATAGTTTCCGGGGAGATTTCTCCACATTCATGATAAATATTTATCTAAATAAATAAACCAGAGTACCAGATGCTATTCATCAAGATAATACAATAAAAAACACCCACAAGGAATAAATCAAGGTCCTCGGCCTGTTTGAGGTCAGAAATTAAGTGTGACACTGAGAGACGTGACCTCGGGGCAGACGGACAATATTCACTTCCTCCCTGATGAGTGTTTGCATTCGTGTGTGTGTGTGTGTGTGTGTGTGTGTGGGAGGAGGCTGCTCTGTGTGACCCTCGTTGATGGCCTTTTAAATCCACAAGTTGTTTGACCTCTGGCCCTTGTGATTGTTGCTCTGCTTCCTCGCAGGCTTCAGGGATTTCCCATATAGACACCTGTGAAATCCCACCACTTGTTTTTTTTTACGCCGACACACCCTGACGCTTTAATACCGTTATATCTGGCCGAGATGGACATCGAGTGGTGGAAGAAGTGCTCGGATCCTTCAGTTGAAGCACCACAAGGACTGAATGCTCCTTTCCAATTAAAATTCCTGCATTCAGAATCATATTTAAGGTAAAGCTGAGACGTATTATCAGCTTAAGCTGTTAAAAATGATTAAAATCAGCAAGTATCAGTAAGTGAAAGCTTTCAAGAAGGTCCAGCGGGACTGCTAAGAAATCAAAAAAATCTGAAAGAACTCCAACTATTTGTTTGTGCTTGGCCACAAAGCAAAAACTGGTGCTTGAAATACTCATTTGTGCCGTTTCCTGAAAAAACACGACCAAATCTGAGCTTAATATCGTGACGTTTTCTACAATTCACTTTACTGAGCATGTGAAGTTTTAAAAACCAGTTGTGTGACAAAAATTCAGGGACTTCTCAGTTGAACTGTGTTGAACTGCAGGCAGTGTTTATATTAACCAGACATGAGATACAAGATTTTTCTTTATATTTACAGCGTTGTAACTGTGTGATACTGCAATAAAGACATCTTTAAGTTCTCTCTACTTCTACTCATGGTTGTGCTGTTTCCATAAAGGTGCAGGACTTTACATTGCTTGGTGTTCAGGTTGGAAACCACTGGTATAATGACTTATATGATTATTATATGACTTTTAACGCAATATTAATATGAAAACTAACTGGCAACTACTATTTTGATGCCCACATACATGTTGGAGTAAAAAGTACAATACTAAAATGGAAATGCTTAAGTAAAGTGCAAGTACATCAAGATTGCAGTTAAATTTAATGCTTCAAACCATCAAATATGGAAACATGTGGATGCAAGAGGAACAAACTTTCGGAAATCTGCAGTTTATCTTGACTTTTGTTTCAGTTTTCCAGGCATCTGAGATGACTTAGCTGTTTAGCCTGAGAGCATTCCGAGGAAAGACTAAAGAAATACGAGTTCTTGAGAAAAATATGAAATGAAACAAGTCAGCCAGTTCTCTGCTAAACTCCACGGTGGTGGTGGTGGTGGTGTGGGGTCAGAGCTTGATAAAGAGGTTGTTGACCTGCTGGTTTGCGGAGTTTAACCTCTTGGCCTCCTTTTTGATGAGAGCTCAGAGGTCGGGGCTCAGCCAGGAGGGGTCGAGGGGAAAACGGACAGAGAGGAGGGCGAAGTGTGTCGTCCTTCCCCAGCGGACCGTGGAAATCTACCGAAAACACACGTGTGCAGCTCATTTCTAAATGTATGCACACACTGCTGCAAAAACCAAGACACAGCAGCGTAAAAAAAGGATCTCTTGACTTTCCCTTTTCGTCACGTTGCCTCGTATTGTTACAGATCATGCCTGGGAATGCTCAGTCGAAGCTCTCCCCACAAACGAACATTGTCTGAAATTTTCTCTCCTGTCTAAAAGTCATTCAATCGCTGGCTTCCCACAAAAACCGTCTAGTGGGTGCTGTTGAACATTTTTGTCAATTATCCCTCGACTCTCTCACGCGCCATTGACGGAGGGGCGCCGAGCTCGATGGGGAAACAATATCTCATAGATTGCGATAAAAAAACGATCCATCCGGACGAAGACACAGGCACAAAACATGGCTAGAAATCAGCCATGAGTGTGTCATGGCACGCTGGAGGGTCTGACTACTTAATTAGACGTATAAAAAGGCTGGGTCAGACGGAGCAGACAGCCAAAGAAAGGCAGTGTGAGATGAGGCCCTTCAAATTGTCTGCGTCACACTGTGGGTGTGTGCGTGTCTGGACGACGCTGTGAGAAAGTGTGAGTGTCGTTTGCATGTCTGAGTCTTGGCTGTGCAGGTCTGATGTGCAACTGCGTGCAGGAATGCGTCCGTCTGGCACATCTGTGTGTGATCGTGTGTCATGTTTAAGGTGCACTGCAGCTCCTTACAGCGGAACCATCTTCCCCGGCGATCAGCTCAATCTGTGGAAGTGAGGAAAAGGTTGCAACGCACTCGAAACCAGATGTCTACGTGTCGCACATATGCAGCATTTAGGGGCACAAATGATCAAAGAAATGCACAGATGCACGTCGAGCTCTGTGCTAAACAACATGTTGTATCACACAGTGGAGACCAGCAGTACCCACCCTGAGGGTTGAGACGATGAAGAGACGGGAAAATGTATACTTGTGCTGCATCAGATTATATTTTTCTATCAGATATTCCTCTGTTCTGTTTCATTTGCCTGTTTTTTGGAATAAAATTATCAGTAATACTCAATAATTTTGCCTCTGAAGGTCAAAAATGTGTCTCTGTTGAATTGGTCACACAAATTGGTGTGAGAACACCACCAGTTTCACACATTAGTCTGTTTTTCAGTTGTACTGCACATTTATAACATAATCTTTAACCACAGCCACTGTTGGCATAATTTAAGGCCTCTGAAGTCACAAAATGTAAGTGCAGAAAACAAAAAAAATCTAAGAGTGGGGCATCATAAAGACGTGATCTTACCTGATGTAAACAACAGCTGCTAAAAGAACAAGAAACCACAAATTTCAACCAGTTGCATTGTGGGTATTGTAGTAAGGAAAAAGAATGTGTAGAATAATAAGACACTATCTTCAGTTTTGCTGCATTACTGTTGATCCTTAAAACTAACTAAATTTTACATTAAGGGGTGTAATCCTAACAGGTCCCAGGCTTGAAAGGTTGGGACCACTGGTCAATACTGCTGAAAACTATCTACAGTCATTACATGGAAGTATTGAATAAAAAGCATTCAAGGTCTGTTTGAATGCAGACACACTGTCCTGGTTACTAAAAAAATGCTTCAACTACATATTAAAGTCAGATTTGTCACTTTTTGTGAGCACTTGGGTCCAGTTTCCCAATTTAATTTCTAATACATAAAACTCAAAAACCCTCTGAAACCTTTAAGGTCTTGAAAACTCCTACACATCCTCAAAAAGTACAATAACTTTCTGAATCCCAAAACTTGCAGGTAGGATTGATCAGCATGTTATCATTAATATACCCCGATTTATCGTAGCAATAAACTGGAAAACCAGAAAAAATAATCTGACAGTCAGTTCTTGATCCACTTATCTGTGACGCCATTCTGTCAGAAAACTTGACTAAATTTGAGCTTAAAATTGTCATATTTCGTCAAAAATCACTTTATTCTACATGTGTCATTTTTAAAATTACGTTAAAACACTTTTAACATCCAGTTTCTGCATTAAATATATATTCTGCACATCTCAGTTCAACCATAAAGACAGTAGTGGTACAGTTGTAACCAACAACACAAAAATTCAGAAACTTTTCGGCTGAACTGCAGGCAGTGTTTACACACAGCAACCAAGCATATATAAAAAAATCTAAGTAGTAAAATATCCATAGAGTTATTTTTTTGTAAAAATAAGAGTTCTCTCTATTTGTAGACATGATTGTTTTGTTTCTATAGACTTTATATTGCAGTGAAAAATGATCAGATGTGACAGGAGCAACAAAATGCCCAGAAATCTCTTGGGGTTCAGAGGGTAGGAATGGACAAGTTTTTTTGGCTTTTACTTAAATGACAAAGTATTACATGACAAAATAAATGTTGATTGCACAACGTAATTTCCAAAGAATGACGATACTTTTTCCTTATAAACGTCCCTTTCACTGTATACTTCTGTCTGTCACTGGGCAGGAAATCTCCCAGGAAAATGCAGAATTGATTTACGGCACAAAGTGTGTCAGCAATTACACAACCAAAACACAAATAGGCACTTTTGTTGAAGCAATTCGACCAGATTTACTGTTTAAAATTGGATTTCCTGGTTGTTTCTGCTTTTCCTTCTTCAGCTCCCTCCTCCATCCTGACACCAACCTCTGCTATAGTTACTCAATGAAACTCCGGCATCACTCTGCATAAAATGATTCTAAAGCGACTGCTTCAGTTTGCTTCCTCATGCGTCTTTAAGTGGCGTCTTTTCACGTCCTGTGTTGTTGGCAACTGTGAGGTTCTGAGGAAAACACAAAGCAACTCAATCTTTGCAAAAGCAGCACCGACGTACGTGGGAAATGTTGAAACGCTTCCATTTTAAATAAGATTCTGCATGTTGGACTAAAACTAGCAATATTTTCTGACCTGCCTAAATCTCCTAGAGAAGATACCTGCTATCATGACTCCTAAATATTATCATCCTAGATTCACTTTCGTCATCCCTAAACACACCGACATCACAGAGCTTCATCTTCTTTAACCAGTAGCAATGACCAAAAAACAACTAAACAAAAGGTTAGCAAAACCGATACGAGAGCCAGACAGCTGGTTTGTTAGGCCCCTTTTTCATTTCAAACTTTATCAAATTGATAATTCTGCAGTTTAATGCAAAACTGTTGCATTACATTTCTTGACAAATATAGTTTCTTATTTTATTTTTTGTCGGCCTGGTGAATGATGAAGTCAAATAACCTGACTAATATGAATACTTAGCGGGCCAAACCTGACAGCCAAATGAGCGAATACAACATCAGTGCAATGCTGCCAGCGATTCCTTGACTATTGATCTCTGCTCTCTTTCCCCATATTTCCAGCCTAATTTACTGCCCCTATCAAAATCTCACAAAAATGAGAATATGAGCTGTTGGATAGAAACATCTGTAAGAGTTTCCGGTGATCACCATCATCTACTACAAGCTCACATGACATGTTCTGTTCAGATGGATCTCTCACACACTTCAGTTTCATTTTTTAAATTCTATTTTTTCTCCCACTTAGGGACTAAAACAATTCCTCATCTACTCTGATTACAAAAAGTTATCTATACAAGCTCCTGGCATTGATGCTTCATATTAACTGTGTATAATTATAGTAAATAGCAAAGGAGGACGAGAAAAAGAAAGACACAGAAAGTGTCCAGAGTTTGGGGTCACTGCCTGCTAAAGAATTCGAAAACTTTGTTCCGTATACCTGCTGTACTACTAGTCGACTACATCAGTGCTTCAACAGAAAGCATCAGACATCGTCAAAGCAACCACTGAGAATATTTAGGCTATTTATTGTTGTTATTCTGTCAGTATATGCTTCTTCATTACCTCTAACTTTGTCCTGAGAGTTGACATCTTGCCTTATATCTGTACAGGACTCGCTTTAGCTATCGAGGTATTTGCAATTGCAATTTAAGCAATAAAAATCTGAATATTTTCTCTTTTTTTCTCTTTTTTGTATTTAATATTGCTCTCTCTTACCAGGTTACTTGTCTAGTCAATGTAATAGTTGGCTGAACACTCGATTACTAAAATAATCCATAGCTGCAGCCCTACCCGCTGCATGTCATCACATCTCACGTCTGTTTTCTTGTGCAGGTATTAATATTAAACCCTGTTAATGTCCATCCTCCAGTGTTTGAATTTTACTCTGCACTGTGTTCATGTGCATCTGTTCAGCCCAGCGTGGCCTCCAATACATTTAAACTATGTTAAGTGCACAGAGAGCACAAAGAATGTGCCTCAGTAAGTCATTAATGGCCAAAACAAGTCAGAACCACTTATAATAATCACTTATTCTTACTCACTCAGTGTTCCCTGTGAGCAGACACGTCCCAGTCAGTCTGGACGGGAGTCTGAGGGTGAGAACCGAGCGGTGAGCCCTCCATCCCAGCTGCAGCTATTTGTTGTCTGCAACGCATAGAGGAGAGGTCAGGGGTCAAATAAGTTCACAGGAACTGAAGGCTTTCACATGTTAATGCTCCGGAGCGGCACAAGAAGAACACAGCGGTGATTATAACGTTGTCAGGACACTGTTTATTTAAACGCGCCACAATCTTGCGTTTGACGGACACGTCTACTTAACCGGTGGATATGAATGACTTCGGGTCGCGGGCTGCTTAAAATCAGAGATGTCCTTCAAAACGACAAGAAAATATGGACAAGAGCAAACATGAAAGAGGCGGAAGACAAAAGTGTGATGAAGCAGCTGCATTCAAAATGTCTTTTTGGGTCAGGATTTTTGAGTGTTTTTGTAATAAATCATTTTACTGCCTTGGTGGAAGCATCCCAACTCATGTACCACAACATGACTCTTAACTAGAAACATTCATATCCATTAATGAGTTTAAAAGTATCATAAAAAAATGCAGTGAAGGAGGAGTGCCACTGTTTTTCAGACAGGAGATGCCACTGTCCTTCAATAGCTGTCAGCCTGTTTCATTGTTTATTTGTGCATCATGTATCTGTTGTATACACAGTCATGTGAAAAAATTAGGACACACCATTAAATATTCAGTTCTTTATTAAGAAATATTCACATATCAATGTCTAATCTTGTTTTTATTTATCTCTGGAAAAGAAAGTGATTTAATTGCAGGTGAACAATAAAAATCAACCTTGTTTCACTCATTAAACAAAAGATGTCAACAAAAATGTGTATTCTTACTGAGGAAAAGGTTAGGACACCCTACCCTCTGATAGCTAGTGTTACCCCCTCTGGCTGAGATAACTTCAGTGAGACGCTTCTTGTAGCATCTACCAGTCTCGGACATCAGTCTGAGGAAAGTTTGCACCACTCCTATACGCACAATTCTTTCAGCTGTGAGATGTTAGAGGGGTTTCTTGCATGTAAAGCCCGTTTCAAGTCACCCCACAGCATTTCAATGGGATTAAGATCTGGGCTTTGACTCGGCCATTCCAGGACTCTCCATTTCTTAGTTTTTAAATGTATTTTCTTCAGTTTGAATTGTTTAGTTGTCATACTTCTACCTCTCAGTATTGTTAAAATTTATATTAAATATCCATATGTCTAAATACATTTTAAATACACACAGGCTTTCATAGGGTGTCCTAATTTTTTCACATGACTGTAGCTTTTGATTCTGTATGGCTGCTACCCTGGCCAGATCTCCCTTGTAAAAGAGATTCCTAATCTCAGTGGGACTTCCTGGCTAAACGAAGGTAAATAATAAAATAATATCTTCTTGTGCTTTACTTGAGTAGTCAAATTTTCTCCTAATTTATAGTTTTCAGAAAGTAATACTGTACTCCACTCATCTGAACGCACTTGTTACTTAAACATTTTTAAGATAAGACCAAAAAGTTTAACCCAGAAGGAAAGTCTTGTGGCAGACATTGCTCAGAAAAAAACAAAAGAAATAACATAAAACATGCAGTGTCTAAAAGTAGAAAGCAATAAGATATAAGTATAATTCACTACTGAAATAAACAATTAAAGAATGTCAACATTAAAAACCCTTTTAATATATTGTTAAACATTAAATTACTCAACAGTGAATGAAATTGTTAAATTTGGTTCCACTTCAACCTGATTAAACAAATTAACGGATCGCTGCATTAAAGACATCATTGATCATCATTTAATTGTTAAACAGTGGAAATACCGACAACTCATCCTATATTCTGCGATATGAAGCATGACTTTTGATATTTACTTTCAATTCTGTGTGTAATTAAGAGGTTTAACATCAACATATCTTTCTAAAATCCTATAAAATACTGTTACACTTTAAAATAGTTTCACTTGCTCCAACCCAACCTGCTACAGCAGTGAAATGCAGCTTACAAATGAGAAGATCAGTGTGAAAAATATACTAAAGGTATTACTGATCATCATTTAATTCCGCTAAACAGAAAATACAGACTTCTGATTCTATATTCTATGATATGAAGCATGACTTCTGACATTTTCTTTCAGTTTTGCACAAAATATTTCAGGATTTTTTGGCCCTCTGCCACCAGCTCTATGTAAAAATCGTGCAACCTCCAGCTTTTCCTTTGCATTTTTTATGCTGTTATTATTTTTATAATGGTTATTAAGCAAACATGTTTTACTTAATTACACATTTTCTTGTAGTTTGATTTGAAAAGCAACACAATCTAGTTACAGGGGCAACATGGGAGCAGTTTTAACGTGTTTAAAGACTGTGGATCCCTCAAGTTATGCAACGCAACACTAGAATATTGCAAGGTGTCGCTGGGTCTCTGGGGATTTAAGCTGCTGCCCATCAAACATCCCAGGTTTGAGACTCGTGATGAATCTTTCCTGCATGTCATCTCCTGTCTCTAAATGCAAAATTATCCCTGAATACTACAAAAAAATCCACTGATGTATCACCTCAATGTCACACAAATGAAAAATCTAATTTTTTCTTGCAAGAAAACTGAGGATGAGTGTAACACACTTTAAAAATTCAGTGTTCAGTGTGGAGGAAGAGCTGTGAGAACAAACACACAAACATGCATCATCATTACCCTCTCCACATTTTCCCACACTGCTCAATCACATGAGCTGAAACAGAGGCTGAATAATGAGCCGTGATTCCCATGCAGTCACTGTGGAGCTGCAGCCTCAGCTCAGAGCGCCCCCAGCTGGAGCACTGCAGCACCGCAACAGCTGAGCAGCATCAAGATGTTCACACTCGGAAAATACGACCAGAAATCACTGCATGTTCCTTGATGTAATGCTGCTTTTTAGTGATTATTTACTGATTTTTAACATGGATGTGGCTGTAGTTATCATGCCTGACTTTGCAGAGTTAAAAGAAAGGAAAATTTGAGTTTATTTTTACCTTCTCTTCCAAAAATACAGCCAGTGTGGTTTTGGATTGCATAGCAAAGACCTGCAAGCAAGCATTTAATAGTTTGCTTAACGATAACTAAGAAACTCTGCTCTGTCTTGTCACTTATTTTCTGTAGATATTAAAACAGCAGCTTCCAACCTGCAGCTGAAAATCCTGAACGCTCAAGAAATTATCAAAATCTTTTTCTTTAAGTGCCTTGTGGAACTACCCCTGTTTATCTAAAACATATTAATATGACATGACCCAAACACAGCACATCCAAACCATGGTGAGCTCAGAAGGAACTGGGAAGCACTGAATTTTAATAAATGGATATTAACATACAAGCAACTCGTTGGACACTCAAGTTTTTATCAAGAGACAGTCGATGCATCAGCTAATCTCAGAATGAACCAAGTGGTGCGTCCATTTCACTTTGATCACACGCTACTGAATGATCAGAACAGATACACCCACATCAATTGTTTCCCATGCAGCCTCCATATTACACCTTGGCGGGTTCAAATTATAACCTATTTGTTGGAGTGTTTTCACACGGCTGCCTGTCAATCAGTCCTCCCACCCCCAGCGCAAATTGGTGCAGTGTGAAAACAGTCACTCCCTGTGCCCTGTGGCTCTAATTGGCTCGGATTTAAGAAGCCATTATATCAGTGGAGCTGATCTGAAGGCTGCTGACTGCGGGCGGATCACACTTTTCGTCGTGCTGAGAAACCGATACAGCTGCTTCCAGCTGCTGCAGCTTCACCACACGATCACTTTTACTGAAGACTTCCTGCTCGGGTCTCTCCTGACTGTAGAACCAGACTGCAAACTGAAATGGGAATTACAGTGTACACTTAATCACAAGTAAATAACTCTAGAGATTCATTAATGACTGCTGCCTAACTATCAATTATTAATATTGCTTAGAACTGGGTTGGGTTGTACCAGTTTATTCTGATAGAATAAGAACATTAAACGAGACTATAAATATCAGATTTACAGTAAGAAATGATGTGAAAATGCGTTTCATATGTAACATTACAAAGAGAAAAAAGAACAAAAGAAAATGCAGCACAGACTTTCTTCCTTTTCTACTCTACAAGTTATTTTTATGGAGAAACACACAAATAGACAGCTTAGTAAGAAAAGCTGGATATAATGCAAAATTTCTAGATATTTTCATCTTAAATTGTGCATTTAAAGTTGTGTTGCAAGCACTGATTAGTTAAATTAATTCATTTTTAATGATCTGTAGATTGTTTTCTCAATTATTAGATTAGTTGTTCAGTCAATAAAATGTCAGAAGATGGTGGAAAAGTGTCCTTCAGTGTTTCCCAAATATAAAAAATGCCATGTTTTCTCCACAAACCAAATATATTTCTTTCATAAAGGAGGAAACTAACCAGAAAATATTCACATTTAAGAAGCTGGAATCAGAGGATTTAGACTTTTTTTGTTTTAGTCAAACCCATTATTCACATATCAAAGTAGTTGCTTATTACTATTATTATATTAAAAGTTGACAATCATTAATCATTGCCGCTTTGATTTAAACTATCTACACTGATCATTGTCTAATGAGCAGATCCTGAATAAACCTGAACTTCCACAGACTTTCTAGAGAAGTTTATTATTTCATCAGAACAAGAAAAAAATTGCAAAAACCAAATTCATGTTCAAGACAAAAGCAGGATGATTTTTTGGGGGGGGCATTTTGCTGTATTATAAGTGATATTTTGATATAAATGATGTTCAGATTGGATCTTTGAAGAAATAAAGTCTGTAGGAAAATTGTTGTGATAATTTTTAATGGTCAAATTATGCTTAGAACTTAATTTTATAACCTTTTTAAGAAGAAACACTCATTCTAGAGGCTTGAAATCTTTTCCCAGTTAGCGAAAACTATGAACACACACACACACAACTTCTTCTCCTGCATATTGTCTTATTAAGAACAGAAGGACCAAAAGGAGACTTGGAGCCCAAAATCATTTGTCCAAATTGGAATTCACGAGTGAGCGAAGCCACAAAGGTTGTTTGTGTCCCAGCAGCGGTGACGGTGGGGTGAAGGGTTGTGGGTAAAGCTCGCTGCTGAGGTTCCCAGCCAGCTTGGCACGCCTTTTCAACTTCTCCTCGCCCCTCTGGCTTCTCATTGTGCCGAAGAACACAATCTTGTTAAGTCTTGAGCCATCTAATATTCGCCTAATTATTATCGATGAGTGAATCATCTTCCGGAAGCAGAGTTATGGCACAAAATCTGGAAAAATGCTCTTAAACAAAGAATCTGGAGGTCATTATTTTCATATCGTATATCCGTGTAGGTGCATCAGAACAAAAAGAATATCTCATGAGGGATGTAAAAGCTTAATTATTTTTTATCTGGTATTGATTAAGGCAAAACTGTACAGAAACAGAGAAGAATTTTGATTAGCCAGTGGTCATAAATAAATTTCTGAAGCACAAAAAGTCACTGTTTGCTCATTTCACCTTCTCAAATGTGCTGATTTACTGATTCTCGAAGCTTTAAATCATTATAAGATCATTTATACGCTACAGCAGCTGGATAAAATGACGCACAGTAAGAAACAAGACAATACAAAAGTAGAATAAAATACGATAATAAATAATCGTTTAAATAATAAACGATAATATTAAAAAAGAAGATATAATGGACTCCAATAAGGGTAAGTTGTTATTGTAGGTGAACTGATGTAAAGCTAAAAACCAGTGTTGAAGAGATATGAGGAGAATAAATGGTTGATTTAAGAAAAAGTGCAGTTTGAAGACATAATTTTGGATTTCACTTGACTTCTTTTATAAATTTATTAATTAAATGGATTCAGCAATTTATCAGATAAGTAGCAGAGAGAGAAATACACATGGAAATAATCTTCAGCTCCTCTAACAGACCCAACTGACATTTCCTAAGCCTGCATATGAATCTAAAAATTTTAAAAATGACCAGTAAGTTCTTATAGGTAAAAAGAAGAGCTTAACAACAGAGCTCCAGTAATTACTCCCCACTTCTTTTCACTCCCTACAAGTCGTTCTTCTCTCTGCAGTTTTCCCCTAGCAGGCATTTCTGGGCATCAAGCACCCCACACTTGGTGTTTGAGGAGGTGGGTCCTCAATTAGCGAGCCACGCGTCCAGTGGAAGAAAGAGGAACTCACCGAGGAGTCCTTAAAGCCCGGCCTCTGTTCACTCTGCTCCGACCTCCCAACCCCAAGGTCACAGGCCACAATGCGCTCCCATCTGGGGCTGTGTTATCGGCTCTGTGACAAAGGGGATGGACATCGACCTCCTGCATTCAGGCTGAGATGTTTGAGCCTATTTAAGGCCTGAGAACCGCGACGCTGCTGCGGCAGAGAAAACCTGCCTGGACGTCCACCCGGCGACATGAATTCATCCTCTGATCGGCTCTAATAATATGGATCTGCTATAACATAAGGAGGGAGGGCTGTGCTCATATACGGCACAGCAGGGAGCCGCATGGAGCAACTATACACCTGTATGTTTAGCCAGTGAGCTGCACTAATGTGGAGCTGCTCCAGGCTGAATGCCTTGCTCAGGGGCAGCATGGATTCACCTTCATATGAAACCACAAAGCATTTTGCACAAACACCAGCAAAAATACAAATTATTAACAGTGAAAATGTTTGAATCAGAAGCTTTTGCCTGTTTGATGCTGATCCTAGACTTACTATTTACAATCACAGTACTAAACTAAACCTATGCTACACTTGACAGTACTTCATACTCCTATTTCACTACAATTCAGAGGTAATTACTGGACTTTTTCCTACATTCTGACTCACTTTGACTATATTCTGTATTATTAGACTGAATTTGCAAATAAATTACTATTGGCTAGCATTATTGATCCCTGGGGGGAAATTCACAAGCTCCCCAGCAGCAACATCTATCCCAGCTGGAACATTAATATAACTTGTATTAATAGCTATTAAAGGCAATTCTGCACACTGATTACTTTTGTGACATTTGGTAATTAAAGGTATATTTTGGTGCAGATTCTTTTGTATTTTTGAAAGCAACACTTTTACATACATCTGTGCTTTTGCTGCTTTTACTTATAAATAATTCTTCTTCCACTGCTGCACTAGACGGACTTAAATGTGTTGATTAATGATGCAGCAGAGTGTTAATCTGTTGAGTCGCAATCAGAAGTCTTAAATTTTGCCTGTTTGCAACCCAAAACCCAACAAAATATTCATTTTTCAGTCATATAGAACAGATAAAAGATGTGGCTTTTGCTTATTAAATAATCTAATTACTTTAAGATTAAAAAATTTTAAAAACTGTTGATTATTTTTCTGCTAAACATTTAAAATTTGTGATCAGATTGCAGAAGTGACTTGCACTGATTCAGTTTCCAGCTTTTCGTAAATGTGACTTTATAGTTATTAATTGAAGGAATTAAAAAAAAATAGCTGATAAAGAGTGATGACAGGTTTTATATTATATCTATTATAATGCTTATAATGCTCTCTGACGTGTGGACTCTGTGGGCTGCAGGTGTGATTTTTTTTCTCATTCAGTGGTCAAAGGCATTTTTCATGACCAACGAAAACAGCAAATTATGAATTTGACTGAAAAAATAAATTAAAAATGGAGACACTTTCAGGAGGGAAAATGGAAACGGTGGGAATATTTTGATATATGTGCTTTTTAATGCAGCTTTACCTGCAGCCAGCAGTAATAAATAAAAGTCAGAGGGACCCAAACAGCAGATTTATACCTTAAACCATTATTCTGATAAAGTAAATGTCTGCAGTGTCTCACTGAGTAAGGAGTCTTGTGGCAGCTGTGTTTAGTTTCAGCTTTTCTGCTATTAATATGTTAGTGATCAAACACTAACACGGTGTGAAATCAAACACTTCATTGTTCCCTGAAATTCTGCCATCAGTTTAATACAGATCCAACAACTCACAGCACACTGATGCCATCTGGTGGCTGAACAAGTGACACTACATCTGCCATCCAGATAGATAGATGGATAGATGGATAGAAGAAATAAGGTGCCAAAATTGCTGGTATTTTCCAAAAAAAAGGCACAAAAAAATGTTGGTATTTACAATAGAGTGAATACCAACACTGGGGACAGTGGTGGTGCAACAGTTAAGCTTCTGAGCAACTGATCAGAAGGTCAGAGCTCCCCAATGCCGCCATTGTTGGGTCCTTGAGCAAGGCCCTTAACCCTTAGTGCTCCAGGGGCGCCGTACCATGGCTAACCCTGCGCTCTGACCCCAACTGTGCGAAAAACAACATTTCACAATGCCGTAAAAACGTATTTGTGACAAATAAAGGTTTCTTAAAAAAAGGTTTCTAGAGTATTCTAAAACTACAAAAAGGGTACAATGTGAAAATAGAACTATTAATAAGCACAACAATAGAACAGAAACTGTATAGCAAGGCACAAAATCTGCCACATATGCAGAACCACACACTGATCAACCACTGACAGGTGAAGTGATTAACATTGATCATATTGGTACTATGTGCTGTTCTGATGGAAAACCTTGGATTTTTCCATCCATGTTGATGAGACTTGGACACCCAAATAAACACTGTCCCACAACAAGCACACTCCCTCATGCAGATGGAAATCTCAAATGTCACTGGTCTACCCCCACAGGAAAATTCACCCCACCACATGGAAAAAACATCAAACAATCAGGAACATGTTGAGGAACATGACAATGGTCCAACATGTTGATCTGACCTCCAGACTTCCTACACCCCATTGTGATCAAGCATCAACAGGATGCAGTTGAACAAGTTGGATTGACAGAGGCCCCACTGCACAAGCCAGAGTACCCAAAGGATCCACTGCCAACATCCTGGTTCCAGACCCCATAGGACACCCTGAGAGGTCTTCTTGTCCATTCCCAATGGTTCAGAGCCTTTTTGTCCACATAAGGTGGACCAACACAATATTAGTCAGGTGGTCATAATGTTATGCCTGGTCGGTGTACATCTAGCCTGTGTCATGTTGCATTAGCATGATGATGATTTGTTTTTGGAAAATACTGTGTAAATTACTTGGAAACATTCAGGTGGAAAATTAAACAAGTCATGGCTTCTGATGACACAAGTCAGCCAGGCCTCTGATAAATATTACTTATTAAATACTTTAACAGCTTATTTACACACAAAAGTCCAGCTCTCCTGGACAACAGCACCCTATTTAAGACTTTAGCACTTTTAAAGCAGCCAGTGCACTTTCAGGCACACCTGCTCACGTCGCCAAAGTGCATTAACCGCTCGTTCTACTATATATCACTGAGCTTTTCATGGTCGTTTTACATTTACAGACATGAATTTACTTACTTTCTGCGTCTCTCCTCTTTTCCCGGGAGGTTCCTCAATTTTCCAAGTGACTGACGAAACCGTCACTCAACGTTCGCGGGACTTTTAAATGGATGCGGGCGCGCACGTGGATCGGTCAGCTGATCTGAAAGGTGTTTTGGCTGCTTCCGCTTTCTGTGACTGTCACAGTCTGTGTCAAAGGTGACTAAAATATTATTATTCAGCAGCAAGAAATAAATTAGGTCGCTACATGTCTTTTATTACTGCTACAGATACATGGTTGAATCGATCACACTAAAACTACGACATCACCTGAGGTGGTTTCAGCATTTTTCAAAATAAGAGCTTTACTGATTCGGTATTTTTGTGCATACATGCAAAGGCAGAGCTAGTCAGATTTATAAGGGATGCCAGGCTGAAACATTACTCATACTGGGTTCACACAATGTTTTGTTCACTTTTATTTTTTTTTCAGCAAGTACACAAGAACTCATATAAAGTGTAATAAGCTGTTTTTATGTAACCCTCAATGGATTAAAACAACAGGAGCTGCAACATTTGCTAAAGTTGTTCTTTTTTGATTTAATGGTCATATATGCTTTGATAAAGCATATATGATCATTAGAGTTTAAATCACATACGCTAATAACTACACATAAGACACGTGCATTTTTCAGCAGTTTGTACCACTTGTTTCTTGAAGCAGGTTCCATCCCTTCAGTCTTTAGAAGTCTGTACAAGAACTTCAGTTAAACCTGCAGCTGATTATAAATCATACACACTTTAACCAATGAAAACATGTATGGAACCTTATTTCGTGAACAATAACAGATGCATTTTTATTCTATCTGTACACTTTTTAATGACAATAATATGAAATCTTTGAGTTGTGACAAAATCAGTGCAAACATTTTCTTTTGAAAGCAGGACTTTACATGTGTCAGAGGGTTTCTAGTAGACTACGGGCTTTTGCTGCTTTTACTTATAAATAATACTCACACTTCTTCCACTGCTGCACTAAACTGACTTAAATTTGCTAAATAACAATGCGGTAGAGTGTTAATCTGTTGAATTGCAAACAGAAGTCTTAAATTTTGCTTGTTTGCAACCAAAATCCCCCTTCAAAGTATGAATTTTCATTCATATAGAGCAGATAAAAGACGTGGCTTTTGCTTATATCTTATCATTTGAATGGGCGGGGGGTTGCACTGTTAAAATGCATCTGTATGGGAACCAGTACATAATGGTTCTGTATAAAAGTTCTGCCACACAATAGTTGTTACTGGATGTAATTTCTCTTCTATGAGTGCATGTGTACCCCTCCAATGAGCTTCACTATTAGCTGTGTTGGGCAGCCAGACTTGACGTGGTCCTTTTGCCTTGCTCTTGTTCACATGATGCATTTTACTAAAAGAACCAGAAAGCCAAACAATTTACAAAACATTCACATTTGTGTACTGTATGTCCAGCAGAAAAGTGGCTGTACTGACCTTGAAGGAGGCATACATATTACAAGTGGAAAGAAGATTTTAAAAAAAACCTTATAAAGCATTTTTAATACGGACGCTTTAGAAACACAACCAAGAGATTCCCAGGTGAAGCTGCTGCATGAAAAAATAACCAATGCACCAAATAAAGACACACTATAGTAGTTTCTGGTGACACACAGACAGTAGAAAATCACCACAGAGTGCTGAATAACATGTTTTTCCCGCTAACCCACATGAAAAGAAGGCCACACACAGTGCTACGGGTAAAACAGGAGAATGGTTTATTCTTTGCTCTGTTCTACAAAACTTTATTACAACATAAAGCTGACGAACAAAACTGTGTCTGTCGGAAAACAAAGGTTCCTCTCAGAGAAATGCGGACAGCAATCACAGGCGTGAAAACCAATACATGTACAGCACTGACTGACTGTTTCTTTAAGGTTGACTTTGGAGTTGCAGGATTCTTTGACAAGGTAGGAACATGTCACAATAAAGACGAACACTTCTACAGGATACTTTGAGAGTTTCTTGAAGACTTTAGCACCATTTTGTTAAAAGGTTCTTGACAAAAAACCACAATGAGAACTGTTATTAATGTAGATGTAGACTTCACACATTTCTTTCTTTAATCAGCTACGTTTAAGCCAGTTGTCGCATTAACCGTTTAAAACCCAAAACAGTAGACGCTATTAAAAAAGGACTAGAAATAGGAATGTTTGACTCCCTGTTGTGCGCTTAGTCTCTTCTGATTGACTGATGGGAAGCTCTGTTTGTGTCTTTGTGCTTCTGTGGTTTATTTTGTCCTGTGTGAGCATTCATTGGTAAAAGCACTTGATTTTTTACACCTTGTTGTGTTACAGTAACAGAGTGGAAGAAAAACAAGACAAGACAAGCGAGGCTGACTTTTAAAACTTGATGTCCCAGTACTGTGGCGTCTCTTTAGTGGCCTCGAAGTCGTCTTCAGCTGCTGCGAAGTTGCCGTCGGTTGGCGATGTCACCTCGGGGTGCTGCGTTGGACCTCCAGCCTCTGAATGGAGAAAAATAAATCCCTTAGCCTGTGTGATGCATCAGTTTTGTGCATAGGACCTTGGTCATGTTGAATGCTTTTTAAGGACTGAATTTGTGTCTTTAGTTTTAGTTTTATTGTTCTTCTCCTAATCTAATAATAACTTCATGGTCAGCCACAGAGTGCAAGGAGATTTTCATGAAGCTTTTTATTAAATATAGATTTTTATTTCTTACCAGGGAAGCACAGGATCTGAGGCCTCTCCCAAATGCCCCCAGACAGACACCTGATCAGAGGGTTTAGTCTTTGCTGGAAACCGTCTGCACAGTGATAACGCACGACTGCATTGGTCTCATATCTCTGTCGAGTTTTTCCGAAAGTGGAGGCATTTCGGACCTTTGGTGGTGGACCGCAAGAGGCTGTAGGAAGAGTAAATACAAGATAAGACAAGATAAGATAAGATAAGATAAGATAAGATAAGATAAGATAAGATAAGACAAGATAAGATAAGATAAGATAAGATAAGATAAGATAAGATAAACCAGCAAAGGGGATAGTGCAAAAATATAGGAACACTGGTAGAAAAATAAAAATAAACAAGAAATAAACATAATTACTGTTGATATTGTGCAGATTCTCCTGTATGTAGAAATTCAGACATTGTATATATCCCCTAAAATGTGGAAAATAACAATATTGCACAGTATTATTCTATATGTAGAAAATGATTGGTATGGCACAGATTCTTCCATGGGTAGAACACACTGATGTTTCAAAGTACTGATATTGCACAGATTGTTCTATATGTGGAGAAAAAATATTTTAAATGTACCAAGAATTCATAACACACAGACTTAAATGCATTGATGTTGCACCAAAGTGAAATATGACAGATTTATTTCAATGCACGGTCGACTGGGAGCAGTGCTGGTTGTAAAGTCTGAAGTAAGACACTTGAGCTTAAAGAATTACTAGAAATGTCTGATAAAAGATTATTTAAACTCAAAGGAAGCCAAAGGAATACACATCATGCCGCAGTGATTCTAGAAAGGGAGATACTGATTGTGTGTGTGTATAAAATATATTTTCTTGTCTGTTTAATATGTTTTGCATTTCGGACAAGGTGAGAGTCTGTAGCAGTTGCATTGTTTTGATGTTTTACAACTAATCTTCACTTGTTTTCTCTGCCTGCGATTTATGTTATCTAGTGGAATTGTGTTTCTTCTTTTAAGGACTTTTTTGAAAGCATTTTCTTCAATTTGCAGGTTAATTTACAATTTCTCACAAGTCTGGGCCCATATTGTAAATGTAGAAGATTTTAAGTACTTCTTTTCCAGTTTACCCACACTGTATAAATATTTCTTGGTAATATCAGTGTTTCTCTTTGTATGTTGACTCTCAGGTTTTATATAGTATGTAAATAATCATTTTTCTTTTCTCGCAATGGTATGTGGAGTTTGCTCATTGATGGTGGAGTCAGAGTCACTCCCTATTTAAGATGGCTTCCGGTTTTGCACCAAACCAGCTGCCTGATGAAGGCCTTGCACCGAAATGTTGCACTAATACATTTACATTTGCCAGTTATGCAGTGTGCAGGAGTCTGTTTGAACCTGTTTGATATAAGATGATTGAAAGCTCTGAATGTTTTGCTCTCATCGGTGTTACTCACTGGTTCCCTTCTTGCAGGTGTATGCGAGGTGATAGTTGCAGGGAACGTCGCTCCAGCGCCCATCATCGTGCCACACCATTACTACGCAGTCTTCTCCGGAGAGGAAGTAGCTGTCTGGCTGCCCTCTGTACCAGTTCTCATACAGCTGTGAACAACAAGAGAAAATATTATGTTCTGTGTAGATTTATTTGCATGCAAGGAAGTGATACTCATAATACAGTGTATGCCTTTCTTCAGTTTCTTGCTGTTATTGTAGCTGTTTTAATTAAATATCACATGAAAAAGCACAAAAAAGTAACAAAACAATATATTCTAGTTAATCTGGGTGCAGTAGGTTTTCTGAAAATTATCCCAATCCTATAAAAAAACTATCAAAAACATGGGAAAATCTCGTATATGAAGTAAAAGTGCAAGAAAAAATGTCAAATATTTGGTTATGTTATCAAAATTTTCCATGATAAACCTCTGTTTGGACCTCATTCTTTACCAATAAGCAATTTTCTGTGATGCACTGTGCTCTTTTTAATGCATATACAGTATATCTGTGTTCTAATTGTGTTCCTAACAATCCTCACCAATGGGTTGCCATCAGACCACCGGAAATCATCCTCAATGGTTTTATCATTCAGACCGGTCCACTGGTACTCTTTGTAGTTGCCTGGAAGGGAGGGTCATAGAAGTCAGTCCCCAGGAAACAACAAATGAATGAAAAATCGCGCATTTATGCTCAACACACAAGGGTAGACCCACTGTTGATGTAGCTCTGTTCCTCGGGGGTCATGATGGACACCAGATGAGCTCCCATCATGCGACAGTGCTGCTCTGCGACCTCCCAGCTCAGACGCTGGCTGAAGTGTCGATAGCAGAAACCGTGAAACTTGTCCCAGCCTGGTTCACATCGCTCCAAGTCTGAAAACATCGCAGAGGAGGAGGAAGGACGACCAAGTTTTTATGCTGTATGATTATGCCAATTGACTTGTTTGCTGAGAGACGCAGTGCAAAACATAGTCTTCAAAATATCATAATTTCACATCCAAACAGGTTTTTTGTCCTACTTCCTGCAACCTTAAAGCCACCTGCTGTTGTATTTTATGAAGCATCCACCTGCTTGCTATCTTGTTTCACAGACATGACAGACGCACAATAAAACAGCAGAGATCTTACCCGTCTCACATAAATCTCCTCCGTATGTTGGCAAACAAAGACATGTAATCTGGCCTCCTTGGTCAGTACAGGTGCCTCCATTGAGACAGGGATCATCCTCACAGGCATCTAAAACACAACAGAAGGCCGCTTCAGGTTATTCTGCGGCTGAGCCCTCATATGAATAAAATTAGTGCATTAAAAGATTTTTTAATTGATGATTAATTGCAACTGTTTGAACCACATGGTGAAACCTCTGTGAATAAAAGAACATTGAGAACCAACAGGTGGCAGCAGAGGACAAACTTCAGAGAGTCAAATGAGGACAGACTCCTCAGATCCTCTTCTGTCTTCCAGTTCTTTCCTTCTCTCCATCTTCTTCTTCTTCTTATACTCTTCATTAATCGTGAACCTTTCAAATACTAGTTGTGTAGGGTGAAATCCAGACACAGAAAGTAATCACAGTATGGGGTTCTCCATGCTTCAAAAAGGCCTGTTAGTCTATCTAGAGCACAGGTGTCAAACTCCAACAGACCTGATTCAAATGATCAGCTCATCGTCCAGCTCTGCAGAAGCCTGATAATGATCCTGATCATTTAATCAGGTGTGCTGAAAGAGGGAAACATCTAAAACATGCTGGACAGGGGCACTCGAGGACCAGGACTGGGCACCCCTGATCTAGAGCATGTCTGATTTGCAAAGGTATGCCGGCATTGCAGCAAATTTGTTTGCTGAATTTACCATGGCAACTTCTTGCCGCCGACACAGGCGCGGTTCTCTGGGCTACCTGGTTGATCCTGCCAGTAGCATATGCTTGTCTCAAAGATTAAGCCATGCAAGTCTAAGTACACACGGCCGGTACAGTGAAACTGCGAATGGCTCATTAAATCAGTTATGGTTCCCTTTAGGGAACAAGTTGTAATTGGAAATATTCAATAAATGGAAGTTCAATGACAAGAATAATCAACTGGCAATGTTGTAAGCCGCTGCTCTTTGTAAAAATCTTTGGTCATATGTTTTTACCAGAGACTGTATATAAAAGATGGTCACAGCCACTGTACAGCTTAAAGCTGTGACTCAGACATTTGGCCGTCAGCATTTTAGTCCTTTGAAACCAAACGTAACAATCGAAGGTTGGATCTGACTGAGAAATCGAGGACACACTGATACAGTAGTGACTTGTCAATCAGAAGCCCCTTGTTTAAGCATCTCTCTATTTATCATCTATTTTCCTCTAATGTGACCATATTTTACAAAATAAACACTGCAGTGTATTGAAGAAGAGTTAAAACTAGCAACTGAGACCATAAACCCATTAGGAAAATTTTGACTGAGGTACCAAATCAAGTATGACCATTTACCTATAGACTTCTGTACAATCTGACTGAATAGTCGCCCCCTGCTGGTTGTTAGTAAAAATGCAGTTTTAAATCACTTTTAGACCTTTATGGTGATTACACTATGCCAAGCAAGCTGGTAAAGGCTGCAGGAGTTGGGTCGTTTCTGTAAAAAATCATCTGATGTAATCATTTGCTTCATTAAATTCCAAAATAGTAAATAACTAATACCTGTGTCTATTTATTATTATTATTTTAAAAGCCTTTTAAAAGCTTATACATGACCATATTTTACTGTGTGACCTTGGCAGCTGCTGGCCATTTCAGACATTGTAAAGATATCTGACAAATTAGTATGTTCTTATTGTCATTTACCCATAAAATGGGTACTGAAACGTGCAAGATTGAACTATTTGGAAGTTTCACTGGATGATTCACTGTACAGGCAAAACATCTCTTGGCTTCGGGCTATGTGTCACCGTCACATGATAGTTTTGTTGTTTAAAGTCCCGAGGGAAAAACAGCGGTTGGAGTTTCATTTTAATTTTCTAAATTTGTAGAAAAAAAAGAAGGTAAAATGAAGGCATGTGCGCCTGAGCTGAAATTAAACATTTTACAAGTGGATTTGGTTTATTTGCTTCCTTTGACACCCTATAAACAAGAACTATGTGTTGTCTGTCATTATGGCATCATTCACACGCTGCTCGTTGCAGAAAAACCTCTCCGCAGGTCAGCATGTGTTTGTACGAAAGGTAACGACTGTTTTACACGAGTCAAATGAGAATCAGATGCACTCAAAGTAAAGCCATCATTCAGTTTTGCTGAAGAATACACAACTGACATACGGAAAATCGCTAAAAAAGTAAACCATGTGCTATGACCCATGTTGGCCTCATCGCAGTAATCAAAGATTTTTTTCCTCTTGCAGTTTAACAGGAACCCTGTTTCGATTCTGATCCCTGACTGTGAGGATGTTTCCCTTCCTTTTATAAAGTAATACATTACCAGTGGGTGATAATGTGAGGTTAGTAGTTTAAATTTCTGAAAGACTGGTGGTTTTCCCATTGTGTTTCTCTGCCATCTGCTCTATAAGCTGCAGAGTCTGAATCTCAGAAAAAGTCAAAGTCAAACATTTCCACCTCAAATGTGGAAATTAAAAACAGGTATGGTTTCAGCATGCTGCAATTTGTGCAACACTTATTTTTGAAGCAAACTGTTTGTGTGCTTGAGAAATGTTCTCTAAAGTGCAGATTACAAATGCCTATCCTGTGTTTCATCTTAATATATGCAACAGTCTATAATAATAATAATAATATTAACACAGCATTTAAAAGTGTTTGGATTATGTTTTAGCTTGTTAGTAGGTTCAAGTTTCACTGTGCAGCAGACATGGTTAAATCTGACTTGATATACAGCATGCACCTCATGTAAATACAGTGAAATATTTTTTCCTACACCAAATAAAAGTTGGGGTCCCAAGATTAAAAATGTTCATCTGATCATTATATGTTCAGTTATTGTGTGTTATTTTTTCAAAAAATAAAAAAGAAGTTTTTCCTAGCATATCTCTCGTATTTCTTCATACCAAGGTCAAAAGAACAGCAGCTTCTGTTCTTTCTTTTTATGGAACAACAATAGCAATTCTATGGAAGCTCATTCCTACAAATGAAAAGATGTTTACAGTAAAGAATTAAAAAGCAAATTAGGAAACCAAAATGATGAGGCACTAAGTTAAATTGATTAAGAGATTTTTTTAAAAATTGTTTTTGTATTTTGTTTTGCTTTGTTTTATTTTTTGGTTTTTTTTTTTTTGCAGAAATGAAATGGGCTTCCATATGAAAAGGCTAATGCACAGAATGAAAAAAATACAAAAGACCATATTCATCAACTAAAGGTGAGACAAGAAACAAATAAAGATTAGTTGCCTTTATCGGTTTTAGACCTACAAACACAATACAAACTTTGAACAATCATGACTGAATAATCATGAACAACAAACCATGAGTATGAAACATTAATGGACATTTCAAAACATGTTGCTAAATGCTACCAACCATTAGTGCTGAACATATTTTGTGCTTGTACACATAATAATAATCTGTGCTTCTGGTGCTAGACTAACTAAAATAGCAATAAAAGTTAAAAAAAAAAGTAAAGAAAACAGTTAACACTTAAACGTAAAGCATTACTGCAGTTGCATTGGTCAGTGCTGTTACATTCAATGTCATAGCTGTTACATTCCAGAGAAAGATCAAGTCCCTTACTGAGTTACTTCCAGACTTCTGTGAGCTTTGACAGTTAGCAGGAAGAAAACTATTTAGAGAGACTAATTTGTACTTGTTTTTGCTGCAGAGATGAAATATTTGAAAATCAAACCTAATGATCGACATACTGAGATAAGGTTCACCGAGGCTGCAACTCTCAAATCGTTCATTCATTTATTCGAACACACCAGTATATTACAGTACTTCACAGAAGTCAATCTTTGGATGAGGAAGGAAAACGTCATGCACAACAAGACTGGACTGCGGACAAATGTCAAATGGGAGCTGTCCCAATGTGAGTATCTCGGAGGGTAGAGTGGGGAGTCACGAGGAGAGCAGTGAGGAGTGTTTGAAGGTGAAGCGGGAGGAGTCAGACAACAGGTGGGAAGTCATTTGAAAAAGCAGGAGGGGTGTTTTACAGAAAATGGAGCAAAGGCAGGTTGGGCAGAGGACAGACCAGGGATTTTAGTGCGTCATTGCGTCGAGTAGGAAGAGGACGGTTAGGCTGATGAGAGTGGCGTTAACATTACCTGAAGCTTTCCCTGCACCGCCCACAGCTGCCCTCTCGTTGGGCAAGATGAGCAGGGTGGGCGGCTGGGTGAGACTCATCTCAACATCCAGCAGACCATGATCCACCGGTGGGATCTCATGGAGGACTCTGGGTGTGGTGGTGGCTGGGCTCCAGGTGCGTCTGGACCAGTGCGTGGTGGTGGATGTGGTGGTGGTCGTTGTCTTTGCAGCGGTAACGGTGGTTCTCAGGGATGGATCTGGAGCTGCTGTGGAGGAAGTTTCATGGCTGTACTCGAGCTCATTCAGAGATTCTTGAGGTCCAGTTGTGGTGGACAGCAAAGCCCACTGAGATGTCTGAGAGTTTAGAGGTGAGATGGTGAAGGCTTCAACGGCTGGAGGAACATTTGCTTCTTCCTCAAAAGTTGCAGAAATATTGGCTTCTTCCTCAAGGGTTGGGACATTATCTTCTTCCTTAAGGGTTGGGGCAACATTATCTTCTTCCTCAATGGTTGGGTCAACATTATCTTCTTCAAAGGTTGGGACAACATTGTCTTCTTCCTGAAGTGTTGGGGCAATGTGATCTTCTTCCTCAAGGGTTGTGATAATGTTATTTTCTTCCTCAAGGGTTGGGACAACATTATCTTCTTCCTGAAGGGTTGGGGCAACGCGATCTTCTTCCTCAAGGGTTGGGGCAACATTGGCTTCGTCTTCATTGGTTGGGGCAACATTAGTTTCCTTTCCGAGGTTTAGGCTAATGTTATCTTCTTCCTCAAGTGTTGGGGAAATATTAGCTTCTCCTTCAAGAGAAACGGATGGTGCAACAGCTTCCTCTCCAAGCGTTGCAAAAACGTTTGCCTCTTTTTCAAGGACAAGGGTTGGGGAAACTTTGACTTCTTTTTCCAGTGTAAAGGAACCATTGGCTTCCCCTTCAGCAGTTGGGGAAACTTTAATTTCTTCTTCCAGATTTGGGGCAAATTTAATGTCTTCTCGAAGGGTTGTAGTAACTGTACCAGGTTCATGTCCACTGGCCTCTTCATAAACACTGGTCACGGTATCCAAATACACTCTGTAATCTGCTGTGTGATATCCTGTTGTGGCTGAATCGACTGGTGATCGAGAGGTGTTCAAGTTCTCTGGAGACTTAGTGGTAGCTAAACTTACTCCAGAAACTAGCTGGTCTTCAGACGTTGTTGTGTGCAGGTATTTCTCCTCACTATCCATTGTTAGTGTGTCTTCAGCCTCTAAGCTTGTGCTTCCCTCCTGTCTAGAAATGGACTCCCACAGCTGTGATGCTGTGGAAAAGACATCAAAGCCCAGTTTTTCTGAATGTTGAGTTGAAAGTGTTGGATCTGGAGACGCAGTCCGAGGTTCAGCAGTAGCGCTGGTAGCTGAGGCAGACGGAGAAAGGCGAATGGTGAAACTGGAGGTGGAAGAATCTGTTGTGGATATGACGCCGACTGTTTGCGCATCAAGGTCACTCTCTGGAAAAGAGCATACAGCATTTTAGGAGCTATAAATATTCATATTTGAAGAACAACAGGAACAGTTTCATGCGCTGTTGACTAGAGCTAGATGAGTAGACAGATACCACTGTCATAGCTTTAAATATGAAGCTACACCCAGCGTTTATCTTAGCTTAGCATAAATACTAGAAATGGAGGAACTGGCAGCCTGTTAAAAGCCTGTTATGTTTGCAGAACATTGCAGCTCTCAGTCAATAAATAGTCCATTACATAACTCTCTCAACACTTACGTTTAAGTATAGATTACACAAACAACATCTATAAAGTAAATTAATTTCTAGGCGGTAGAGAATGGTATTTAAATCTAATCTAACTCTCCTTTAACCCTCTGAACCCCAAAACAGGTGTGTTGTCTTTTGAAAAAATTGCCAAAATGACAACAATTTGTCATTTTGGCAATGACAAGACTCGGATGAACTGCAGGCTGTGTTTAGACAGAGCAGATAGGAGACAAGTATTGAAACAAATAACTCTAACCCAAACAGAAGTGGCAAAATATCTATATCTTCTATATCAGTGAATAAAAATGTGACAAGAGCAAAACATGCCCATAAAACGGTTTGCTTCTCACAGAGTTTGAAGCATTATAACATGTGAAATCATTAGTGGGCTTAATGTTTGCTCAAAGATGGGACTTTTCATGACGGCTTAATTTTTACTTTTCAGATTTCAACTTACCAATACGCAGATCCTATTTGATCTAATTGTCTAATAACACAGATTCTGAATCAATGATGTTATGAAATGTGACAGTGAAGAGTTCCAGCTATTATCTTTACGAGTTCCTGAGATATTGTCGTTCAAACATGGCCTCAGATTTTGATGTGTGAAAAAATGTTCTTAGTGTTTTGCTTGATATATCGAATCAAAATTCCACAAGTATCTTCGTAAATGTTTATATCTTATGCTATAAAAAATCCTGGCAAATCAGTCTAACAGAAGTTATATTCTTATAAGAGCTTGACATACCTTGAAGCATATCTCCAGATCCATCCATATGGGCCCAAAGTAAGGTTACTGTCTCGATGGTAGATTTGTTAGTCTGGGCTGATTGTGTGACAATAGCTCCTTCTTCTTTTGAGGCCTGAGTCGTGGGCGTCATCTGCACATCATCTTCTGCTGCTGCCTCCTCCAGCTTCACCTGCACCATGGGGTCAGAGGTCGCCTCCCAGAAACTCTCCTCCTGAGTGTGGTTGCTCTCCATCTCACTGTAATTAGCTTGTGATCTGTTAAAATTAAAGACGGCCTCTTGTACCTCTTTGATCTCCTCAGATTGCAGCGTTTCCCCGTCTTTGTTTGTGCCTGGAACTGTCTGGTTCTGCATTTGAGGTTCTGTTGTGGTTCCTTCAAGCTCTAACTGGTGGAAAGGAAAGCTGGAGTTCTGGAGGGAATCTGTCTCGTTGTTAACACGGGACACAGCAGACATATTCTGCATTGAGTCGTAGGAGTCTGTGCTGCTGGTGGTGCTGTCCATCAGTGTTGAGTCGTAGCTCGGTTCTGTAGGAGATATGGTTTCACTAACTGGCTGAAGGACGTCCGGTGTAGATGTGGTGTCGAGGGGAGACTCTGTAGTTTCTGACATGACTGTTGGATGTGTGTCAACAAGGTTTTCTTCAGTTGAAGAAGGAACAGAGAAGAAGGGCAAAGATTCTAGCACACTTTGGGCCTCTCGCTCCACATGCTCTATTTGTTGGTTCATTTGAAGTTCCTGATCTTTTTCCAGCAGAATAACAACATTTTGTCCGATGTCTTCAGCTTCTGTGGACATGTAGTCCATCGGAGAGTCAGTGGAAGCGTTTCTGTGTTCTGTAGGAGGCAGGCAAGCAGTTAAGAATACAATTTAAAGTAACTATGTAACTAAGTTATTGGCTTGTTGATTTCAGTTTGTAGAAATCTGACACAAATAAAGTAACTTTTAGGTCAATTCTTGTCAAAAAAGCCAAATTAGTTGACCATAATTTAATGCTAAAAAGCAATAAAAGCTGAAAACTTTCAAGGAGGGTGAATACTCTTCATAGGCTCGCTATGAAAACAACTATGTTCTTTTTCAATTCAAATATTTCTTCCCTCTATGCATTTGTTAAAACTTTTTTTTAACATTGCCAAAACCTGAAATGCAGTGCCAAATGTCTTGTATGCATGGTGTGTTGTGTTTTTACTTTTTAGAATTTTTGCCTTCTCTTTCCAAATAATCGTTTTATAGTTATTTAGGAGCATTTTTCTTTTATTCATTGATTATTTATATACCTATATAACTCTGACTTGATGCACTGTACTGTTTCGCACTTGAATAGGTTTGCAAAAAAAATTCTTGTTTATGTACTAATAGAGATATTCTATTCTATTTTATTCTATTCTATTCTATTCTATTCTGTTCTATTCTATTCTATTCTGTTCCTTTCCTTTCTTTTCCTTTCCTTTCCTTTCCATTCCATTCCATTCCATTCCATTCCATTCTATTCTATTCTATTCTATTCTATTCTATTCTATTCTATTCTATTCTATTCCATTCTATTCTATTTTTGACAGGTAAATTTAATTCTATTTCATATGAACACACTTTTGTGCAACTAAATTCTCACCTCTGAAACAGTAAACGTCGTGCAGGCTGGACGGCTCTGGGAAACCCGTTTGGTTGCTGAAACGGTAGATGGTTTTCACGCCCGCCTGGACCCCTCCACAGCGCTCTCTAGGGGTTATTATGGGGTAGCGCACACTGCCGTCAGACAGCCACCCGGGACTGCATCGGTCCAGTCCTTCACTCCAGGCCAAGTACAGCTGAGCTGTTGTAGCCAGCTCTGCTCCTGCAGCTCTGCAGTACGACTGAGCTTCACCAAATGATATCTGCAGTGGGATGGAGTCATGGAACACCTCACCTGCAAATACATCATACTGTCATTATCTAACCTTACTGTTTGCATAATATACTGGATACATCTGAGCTGCATCATTAGGTTTATCATGATTATATGTACAGTCGTGACAAAATCAGAGCACTCTTTGAAAGCCTGTGTGTTTTTTAGACATATTTAGACATATGGATATTTATTATCAATTTTAACAATACTGAGAGATAGAAATAGACAACCAAACAATTAAAACTGAAGAAAATACATTTTAAAAACTAAGAAATGGAGAGTCCTGGAATGGCCGAGTCAAAGCCCAGGTCTTAATATCATTGAAATGCTGTGGGGTGAATTGAAACGGGCTGTACATGCAAGAAACCCCTCAAACATCTCACAGCTGAAATAATTGTGCGTATAGGAGTGGGGCAAACTTTCCTCAGACTGATGTCAGAGACTGGTAGATGCTACAAGAAGCGTCTCACTGAAGTTATTTCAGCCAGAGGGGGTAACACTAGCTATTGGGGGGTAGGGTGTCCTAACTTTTTCCTCAGTTTGAATACGCACTTCCTTTTGTTAAATGAGTAAAACAAGGTTGATTTTTGTTCCTTATCTGCAATTAAATCACTTTCTTTTCCAGAGGTAAATAAAAACAAGATTAGACATTGATATGTGAATATTTCTAAATAAAGAACTGAATATTTAATGGTGTGTCCTAATTTTTTTCACGTGACTGTAGTTTTAGTCTTAGAGAAACACTGTAGTGACTTATTATTAGTCAGTCTTCTGTATGCAGTAAGTGACAAACATGAAATTGCAGTACATAGTATGAAGACACTGCAATATGTTGAGGTAAATCAAAAAAAATATTAAGGGTTATTCCATCTCAAGTCATCAGAGGCATTCCGTTTGAGCTTCTCTGAGTTGCTAGAAATGTTTCTATCATAAGCTACGGATATTTAAAATGCCGACTGATATATTCATCTAAAAATCCTAGTTGACCCTAAACCTAATGTTAATTTTTAAAATGCAAAATGTCCTATTTATTATATATATTGCACAACAATGTCACACTTTTATAACAAAATAAATTCAAGAGATGAAAAATGTTGACATAAATAGTGGTAATATTACTGGTTTTTAAAATTCTTATAGTGGTACCAGCACTAAGCTACCAATATCGAATCTGTATTTAGTAACAGTAATGATTTCATACCATCGATTTGTTCTACGTAACAATAAACATCAAATAGATCATCTGGATCCATCGTCCCGTAGTTTCTCACTCCTGGCTGCCCATCCATGTCTCCATAGCAACCCTCACGGGGCACTTGGATTGGATACCTGCATAAAAAAAACAATCAGCATTCTTCACATGACAGCAACCTTTTAAACTATTTGTGCAGTTTGACCGTGAGGCGACAAAGAGGCGGTGTAATACCTGACGGACTGATCTGCCAGCCAGCCTGCGTCACACTGCTCGTATCCGTCGTAATAAGCCGCCAGCAGCTGGTCGGGAGTCGCCATTTGAGCACCGATGGCCTCGCAAGATCTCCGGGCCTGGTGGAAGGTGAAGGCGTATCGGCCCAAGGCATCTCTGTAGTGGAACACAACACCTAAAAACACATATATACAGGTTCACATACCCACAGCAACACCAGGTAAATCAATAAAATGCCTCAATCCAAGTAAGGGAAAGAACAAGTGGAATGAAAGAAAACTAGAGGGTGAATCCATAAACACAATTCTGAAAGTGATAATAATAGTAGTAATAGTAAATAAGTAAAATAAATACACGAATAAGTAAATAAATAAAGGGTAAAAGACAATAAAATACAACAATGAAATAAAGTTAAGACCCAATTAGATGACGAAAATAGATAATAATATAATAATAAATAGAAATAAAACACACAGTAAACCTTTAAATTAATAATGTGCAAAAGCTGGTTGTGCATCCTGCTAATTAAGACTAATAGTTAACAAGCTCAGAATAGATATAGCATAAATACATGAATTCCTGTTTTTACAAAGTTTTTGGTTAAAAAAACACCAGTGGATCAGTGAATGTAGCGTTATTTGTTAACTACATTGACACTAACTTTATATTTAATATTCTGGTTCAATCTTTATTGAAATTTGAGTGAGAAGTGGCTTAGTAACTGATATTAAACAGAGAATTTGAGCTTTAATGACCTTTTGTTCGGGCACTTTTAGTGATTGTAGGCTGAAGAAAAGTTGTTTATCTCACCACATTTTTGCCCCTGACCCTTAACTTAACATCACCTTTAAGTATCCAACAGTTCAAACTCAACAAACTAAGTGAACGGATTTCTTGTATGCACAACATTCTCAAATTTAGACAAAACAACCTTAAGAATCACAATAATCATTAATTATTAATTTAGGACAAAATATCTACAATCAAATACAAGAGGACAGAGTTTGGCATTATGTTTTCAGTTTGTTTAATCCACTTTTTTTGCTGCTTACTGCAAAAAAGAGAATATCCGTAACCTGAAAACATTGTGTAATGTCCTTTATCACCTAAATATCCCCTAAATGTTCTTTAGTCCACACCAGGCTTTATTGAGGATGTCTTTCATTGTTCTACCTTTGACTTTGAGTTGTACGAGGTCGCTGGCGTCCTCCAGGCCCTGCTGCACCTCGCAGCGATAGTGACCTGAGTCGCTGGAGCGCAGATCTCCCAGCCACAGCGACAGGTCGTCAGGAGTCGACGTGTAGTTGAGAAGCGCCGCACGATCTCGGTACAGCTCGTTGACCTTCACCCTCTGACCCCGAGCCACCAAGATCTGCGTCTCCACCCCTCCGGACACCACCGTCCACTTAATCCGAGGGACCACAGCGGGGGAGGAGGAGGTGGAGGCTGTGGAGGACAGAGAGACCAGGCAGGGGATGGAGATGGAGCTGCCCAGTGGGGCAGATATCGGACCTGAGTAGGGGATGTTCACCTGGAGCTGCCGCACCTCATCTACAAAAAAAACCCCAAAAAGGTACAGACTGTGAAGAACAGAGCAGAAATTTGCTGAGAAGAGTGAATCCTGTCCTTAGTTTTAAAAGCACCTTTACAGTCTTTACTAGTATTTCATGGCATATAAGAGTAAGAGATGAGGGGAAAATGAAACGTACCATATGCAGAGGGAGTTTGGGTGGGAAAAGCCAGAGTGAGACTGCAAACTGCACAAAGAAGTGGAAGAATCTGGACATATCTGTGGAGACAAAAAGGCAAACACAGTCAAAAATAACACAAGATATCATTTGAAACCGATGAAGCTTAATAAAGGAAATCTTAAAGTAAATTCAGGGAGGGAAGGACAGATTCTTTTTCAATTTCACACATGTTTAACCTTTGATAGGCAGAGAGATTTCTGACTGTGGAAGTTTTAATCGGTTCAGCTACTCTCATCTTAAAAACGCTCCACTGACCTCACAAAATTGACTCATTGAAATATTAAAGGCCACAATCTGATCACCTTTGTGTTACCATCACTGCAGCATCAAACTACTGTGATTTAATCTGATCTAGCTGGTCACACACTGTTTCTGTCCACTGTAAATTTTATTAAACCAATTTACTGTTATTTTTACAGATTTTCCTTATTTTGTTAAATTAAAGATAATAACTAGTAAAATTACAGAAAAAATGTATTTATTTATTTACATGTTAACCCTCAAAAAAACTGTAAATTATGTCCACATTATAATTTATTCTTTTACAACGTTTGATCATAAAATTTACGCTTTTTACTGTATTCATATCTGCAAAAATTATTGTGACTTTACAGAGATTTGCTGTTATTTGAAAAAATAATAATTAAAAAACATTTTTATTGTCATAATACAGGTGTTTTTTCCTGTGTTTTTAGTTATAAATTAAAAACCTGAATTAAAAAGCATTATTTTCCTGCTGAAAACCCAATAACAATAAAAATGAATCAAATCAAAACTGTACATAATATTCACATCACAATTAGTTCTTTTACAATGTGGGACCATTAAATTACACAGTTTTTTTTTCCTAAATTACACTGTTTTTGCAGTTTTGAATGTTAAGGTATGCCACTTTTTTGACAGATTTTCTTTTTACAGTGCAATGTTATTCTAAAATGGTCCAATTGTGGCAATCTGTCATTTGTATTTTTGCTGTTTGCTACTTTTTCTTCATATAATACAATTAAAAGGTCAAAAGGGCCTTAAAACATAAAGCACACCAAAAACTTTAGGGAGTCAACTGTTAAGAATGTCTTTGTGGAAAATTGCATATCTTATCATATCTTTCTTTCCATCTGACCAAATGCTAACTGTAAATGTCATGAATGTCCGCATAAAACATCCTTATCATCCAATTTTTGTTTGATATGTCTTTTAGTGCAAAAATGGTGTGACAAAGTCTATAGTGCCTATACTTGCAATGTTTTTACTGGAGTAGAATAACTTTTCACATTATAGTGATTAAAATAAATGTTTGCTCTCACGGATAAATTGGGTGTAAATGTTTTATTAGTGTGTTTGACAAGAATAATCCTCAGTGATGAATAAAAAAACAAACAGTAAATTAGTCAAAGTTTGCAGCAAATCTAATTTCATACTTGAAAAGTGAAGAAAAACAACTTAGTATTAATCATTTTGGAGGCTTTAGTATAATGCTAAAGCCTCCAAAATAACCACAAAGTTGGATCAACACCTCGCTAAAACAGAACATTACAACCTGCATGGAGCTGTAATTTACTGCAGAGCTGCTGCTTTTAGACTGCATTAGTTTTCAGCTATGTGTACCTAATAAACTGGCAACACAGTCCAGCCAAAATCACTGCCAGCTTTGCCAAAAGGATTCTTTGGTTTTAGACATAACTTTGGAGCTTAAATCTCTGCGTAAGAAGCCTCACAAGATCACCAAACACAAAAAGAGAAAACGCATCTCAGAGCCCAACCATGCAGCATAAAAGACCAACTTCTCTGGTTTTCAAAGGGAAGCTGAGAGCACAGGCTCCCGACCACAAGCCATTCATCACCTCCGGGAGCTAATGACATGGCGTCTCAGCCCGGCGGCCTCCTGCCAGCTCTCCGTCACCAGCCTGGCCCTGTTATTAACCCAGCAGCCATGGCAAGACGTCCACGTTGACCTCACACAACCTCCGAGGAAGCTGCGAGCATCTAATCGTCATTAAAACACAGCGTTCTGGTTTCCAGTTACTCTTCAGGGCTGATATAGTTTAAAAAATACCTTTATATTTCAGAAATGCGGCAAAATTTTAAGGTGTTTTTCACTTTTACTTTTTTTTTTTTAATCAACATCTTCCCAAGTGCAATTCTATTCAGCATCTACTACTTTCACCGCTACACTTTGTGACCATTCTATGCTGTCAAATGTTCAGGTTTTATATATATGACCTTGAGAACAAACTGAATCTAAACACATTTCTCTGTAAGAATGAATGGATTTTTAAAACAGCCTCATTTCCAGCAGCAATCTTCAAAGTTTCACTGTTTAGCGCACATGTGTACCATCAGGCATTAATCAAACTGCAGTTTCAGAAAGCTTTTATAATTACACATCACAGAGAGACAACAAACATGCCTTCTCCAGAAATACAATACTCATTTCTGTTGTTTTCTGAGGTGTCCTCAAAAGCAGCTTGTTATAATTTTTTCCAGCTGTGAGATGCTCCTTTTGTGAGCTGCACTGTGGGACGGTTTTCTTTTTCTGCCCGGCGTTTTGAGAATAGCTCCGTTATTTTTAAACCCTTCCCGGCGTGAACACACCAGATAACATGAAGTATGGATGTGGGACGGCTGAGAATGAAAATGAGAGAGCAGCTGAATGTGACCAAGGTGCTCCTGATACGCTTCAGAAAAGACGCTTGTGCTTTGCTTTCACCAGACAAAGAAAGTCTCAGATTGTTTGACTGTTGCTGAAGCCACCAAACACAACAAAACTCTTGATGGGCAAATGTTGAAAAGAGCCTCCAAAGAAATCCACAGCAGAACACAGAGGAGGGAGTCTGTGTGTGTCGTTTATATCAGGGCCACTGACAAGTTCGCTCAGTTTTGACTCATGCAGTCTCAGAGACAAACACTTTCCAGCAAACGATAACAGGAGCTAAAGTTAGAGCTGAAAAAACAGAGCAAGACGAGAGCCAGAAGTTCACCAAGTGCTAATAAAGCCAACCTTCTCTGCGTCTGTATATCAAACGTGCCATTCGTAAGGAGTCGGCACAAACACAGCTCACTAACTTGTGTCAAATTAAATGGCCCTTCTTTGATAGCAGCATAATTGTTGTCTGTTTTCTCGCCAGCTGGGCGGACTCCACAGAACTGGTGTCACTATTAGTATTCTTGACAAGAAAACCTTCTCACAAAAAGCAAGCATTGGGCCAAGAGGACAGCTGCACACTGTGCTTTCACTTCATACCGACTTGCTCACAAAAGGCTTCGGGAAAATTAAAGGACGGGGCACTGGCACGCTTGCTCGCTTTTTTCCCTTTTTTCTTTCTGTCTTTTCAGGGATGGAAAAGGAAGTTTTAAACCGCTAAGAATTGCTCCGGAGCAGGCTTGTACAAAAGAAACGGCCACATTAGGACCCCGCACACTGATTCAGATGCTATAACTGCTGTGATGGTGCGCTTAAATATGGGTCTGTGCATTCACACTGATGACAGAGGAGAAAATCCCGGTTGCTGCGTGTCGTTTTCTGCCGTCTTTAGATGGCGCTTCTCGCCGAGGCCTTTGGCCCCTCGCCGTCACTGGGCGCTCTGCAGTTCTGCTTGTTTTAACCAGAGTAACAATGAAGACAAGTCAAGCTGAAATCAATGCCACCCACTGCATTTAGAGGTCCACGTACTGCAGCCCATGCATTATCCACAAGCAGAACTAATCCAGTCTCCTCCTCCTCCTGCTGCTGCACACAGACCGTAAGTACAGTAAGCAGCTGCATTGGTCGGCAGGAAAAACATGAAAAATCAGCTCTGTCAACATGGCAATAAGTAATATTTAAAAAGAAACGTTGAAAAAGGATGCTAAGATGGCTGTCTATGATGCTGCTTCTCCTGGGTGGCCTCTGCAGTACTTCTGCATTAAGGTCAATAAAGGCAAACCAACAAACCAGAAAATGACTCGTGGTCTCAGGTCAACCGGGTCAAACATGCTGGTGTGACTGATAGGCTTTAAGCTATGAAGGGCGCTGAGCTGGAAACAGCTTAAGGAGTATTGAGTCACAGATAAAATACAACAGAGATGTCCTAAAATGCACAGTAATTGAGTTTTTACAAGGTAGAAATCAACTCTAGTTGACATTTTTGTCTCCTAAAGGAGTGTGTCTGTCCTTTCATCTCAGTTGTTTTACATTTTCGACTTCTGGTATATTGACACGACTGCACAAACTATACAACAGGAATTAGGTGAAATATACTGAAACAGATATATTCGTGAAGACAGCCCTTGATTAAATTTACCTTTAGTCTTATTTACAGCTATTTCCTGATGTATCTAAAGTAATATTTGCGACATGTTGACAAATAATTGCTAATTTAGAGTGTTTATTTTGTCCTCTTGCTCATGTATGTCGAATCTCAGCAAGTTGATGTTCATCTTGGACAGATTAAAAGTGTGTAAAGAGGACAGAAGGTCATTGGCTCCCACGAGAATCAGTTCCTCCTCCTGTTCACTTCAAAAACAAATCCTCCAAATCCATATATGCTGATGACACTCGCCTGATAACCAAGCATCAGAAAAAGAAGAAAGTGGGAAAAAGAATCACAAATTGATCTTGTTAATTAAAAAATCAAACAGAAATTAAATATCCAGCTAAGCACAAATGAACTTAAGGTCAGTCTTCACATAACTTAAAGAGCTTGATGGGATGTTTTTCTCACTCCAGAGCAGGAAAAAGTCAGCCTTGTCTGACCCACGACTGACTATTCCCTCAACGCCACACCTCTGACTCCCAGCAACATCGACTGTAACACCTTCACACATCTAAGAAGTTGCACTTACTCAGCACTATGCCCGACATCTCCAGTAAACCAACTGTCTGTCTCCCACTTTTGAAGGAGTCACCCACCAGATGATCCACCACCCAGTCTGTCTGGGAAAGCAACTGATCCCAGACCTGACTCAACAAATCCACGGGCGGACCACAGCCTATTATACACAAGAAGGACATTCGTGAGCCTCCCAATTGGATCATATGACCTCAGGTTCAGGTTGTTTCCAAAGACTCATCACTTTGGCAGTTCAGAGCAAACTTCCAGACTTAACCGAGGTAGCTTGAAAGGTGTTGCTTTTGGCTCAAGGACTTTCCTTTAAACAATTAACAGATATATTGGTTTCTTAATGCACTTTGCAGCTTTACATTACTTGTATGGACTCATCCATTTCCATAAATTTACACCTCAAAGGGAGCATACATTTGGCCATCTATCCACAGAGCAAGTATAAGCTAGAAGAGATTATATTTCGTGAGCTTCTGCTCCAAAGTTTAGGATGGAGAAAGAAAATGACTGACTATTTTCTATCAGGTTAAAGAGGGTAAAGTATATTGATCTTCTTCAACTTGCTATTATACAGTTATATTATCATCACTGATCTGCAGCATTTTCTGCATACGCACTCAGAGACAGGAGTGTCTTTGTGTCGCCCTGCTTCATATCTAATCATCGGGCTGAATTGGCATCGTGGGTTTGATTCATTGTTCATTCTGAATATTGAATGTGGGAAACGACTCAGAGGTCTGGAGTCAGGCTAGATATTTAACTGCTTATACGTCTTAATGTTCATCTTTAACAACAACTAGCCACTGCAGGTTCAGTTACACTATTTACAACATCATACCAGCTGCTACCTTAACATTTCTACCATGTTACCAATTTACTGTGAATATTAGAGGCTGAACGATACTGGACTTTTGCAAATGCCAATATCAAATTTTTAAAGACCACAAGGAAATACATGCACATATATATATGTTAAAGTTATACTAAGAAGAGAAAAGGATGGGGCCATTTTGTATTGAATTTTCAGCAATGTATGTCACAAACTAGTCAGCAGCTTATAATGACACCGCTTGACTCTGCACCACCAACTGCTCTGCTACATGTGCTGGACAGCTAAACATTTCTAAATTACTCAAAGGATCTTTTTTTGCATTATGTTATGAAAAAAGTTTTCCTATTGGAGAACACATACAGCAATACTGACATATCTGTGACAGGCCAATACTGACTCATAATATCGGCCAACTGATACATCGGTGAGGCTCTAACTACCACTAGGGCACATGTTGTTAACTTTTTTTCACCAGGAATTACAACACGCCCAAACCAGTGCCTTCACTTTCTCTTGCCTCACTGGTTTGGATTAGACCAAAGAGCCACCAGACCATCAACGAGAAAGAGAAAAACCTTTAAAAGTCTGCTTTATGCTGCAGTTTGCCCTCTGTCCTTCTACCTGTCCATTACTCAAACCCACCTGAACCCTGAGGTGAACTACAGAAAGTCAAAATAAAACATGCACTTAAGACAAAAAAAAGCAGCCTCCTGTGTCTGCAGGGCACATGAAAGCCTCAAAATAACATTTAAAAATACTTTTGCATTGGTCTGGACCACACAAGAGTAGCTTTTCATGAATGCAATGTGCAGAAAATCTAATTTAAATGGCTGTCATCTTGAATTTTACCTCATAATCCTAGAAATATTCATGCATGTGGAAAATCATCACAGGACTCTTGAATCATTTCGATGAATACTTCAGGAGCTTATCAGCTGCTTTAACACAGAGGTGCTTTCATGTCATGCAGTGCAAGAAAAGAAAAAAAAAGTTATACTCCCACAATGACATTTTATGGGAGGCAATAATAACCGGTGCCCTCTGGAGAGCTGCAACTATTACAACCCAAATTAAGAGTTAAAGAGTGTAATTTTCTACAATGACACCACAATTTAACATGACATTCAGAAGAACTTTGAAAGCAACTGCGCATCATGAACGCAGCAGCAGCAGCAGCAGCAGCTTACCGGGTTCTTCTGAGCAGCATTTCCAGCTGATGCAGGATGGACACACTCCTTGGCTGGATCTAGTATTCTCCGTCAGCTTCCTCTCGGCTCCTTGCTGCAGTGCGTCTGTCCCGTCCCGTCCGGCTCCGGATGCTCTGCACAGGTGAAAAAAGAGAGGTGGAAGCTGCCGACCGACTCGGAGGCTCGGAGGAGAAAAGGAGGGAGTTGGGAGAAAGTGACGCCAGATATGAAATCCCGAACTGCCCACTTTTTCACCCAACAATCGGGCATGGAGATGACGCATGCCTGTCAAAAAGAGGAGGGAGAGGAGGTACTGGGAGGGATGACAGCTGAAGTAACCGATGTAATAGGCTGTGAAGTGCAGGAGATGACCTGTATGTTTAGTTTTTTTTTCCTTTTACTGCAGGGACAAATACACTGAGCGTCATTTGGATGAGTTGAGTCAGCAGCAGTAGTCCTGAGCTGCTGCTGCAGGTTCTGATATTGCAGCAGTCACCTATGCTGGAAGGGAAAAGATAAGAAAGCTGCTTCTTGCACTGCTTTCTGTCTTTTGAAATCATCCTGATGCAAGTTTGCGTGCATCACCACTCGAAAATGAATCATCCTGCAGAGGAAACAGGCCACAGCAGCTGCTCAGGCATTTACAACTTCAATCTGCTGGGTGTGTTTGATACCAACATTTGATTAGAGAGCATTAAAGTACATGCACAGTTTATAAATTCATTAACTGCATTAACTTGTCCACTAAAAAACCCACAAAAGGATATTTACCAGCATGAAGTACATCTTCAAAGTAGCACAAAAATAGAAATATAAATGGTTAATTACGGGTTTGGACTGTTGGTGAATGAACTAACAACCTCAAAATGTGAAGAAAAGTGCTGGTGAAAAGCAATAAAGCTTGTATTTGTGGTTCTGTCTAAGGTCGGGTTAATCTGCATTGAGGCAAAAATAAACAGTGAGCCCAGTATACTAGACCTCCTAATGCATCATTATGTATCCCGGCAGGAAAACATTAAAGTCTCTCTGTTTGCTGATTGCACCCATAACAGCTCACCACTGTCTACGGTTTTTCCATTAAAATAATGCCTTCCTTACCACCTTAAAATGGCTTAGATGTAACTCTACCTAATTGCCTCCTTGAAAATATGCAGACATACACCAATCAGCCACAACATTATGACCACTGGCAGGTGAAGTGAATAACATTGATCATATTGGTACTATGTGGTGTCCTGATGGAAAACCTTGGATTTTTCCATCTGTGTTGATGAGACTTAGACAACCAAATAAACATTGTCCCACAACAAGCACACTCCCTCATGCAAATGGAAATCCCAAATGTCACTGGCCTACCCCTGCAGGAAAATTCACCGCACCACATGGAAAAAACATCAAACAGTCAGGAACATGTTGAGGAACATGACAATGGCCCAACATGTTGATTTGACCTCCAAACTTTCTACACCCTATTCTGATCAAGCATCAACAGGATGCAGTGGAACAAGTTTGATTGACAGAGGCCCCACTGCACAAGCCAGAGTACCCAAAGGATCCAGTGCCAACATCTTGGTTCCAGACGCCATAGGACACCCTGAGAGGTCCTCTTGTCCATGTCCAATGGTTCAGAGCATTTTTGAGCACATAAGGGGGACCAACACAATATTAGGCAGGTGGTCATAATGTTATGCCTGATCAGTGTATGTAGTCCCTACTTCTTTTCCAGCCACTCCTTCCCACTTGCTGCAGCTCAGCACGCCAGCTCACCTTTGACTCTGCTCAGACACTGTAAAACTACTCTATGCTACACAATGGCAAGTTGTAAAATCGGAGTAATTCAGCCATACACGCTCTCGTTTTTTTTCTGTCTAGATGCAACTTCATGCAGTTTGTCTTCATTATTTTGTAGATTCTATCAAGGTTTTCTGAAACTACAATATGTAATTTTGCACTAATTACATGGAAAATGCAGTTGCTTGAGTTTTTTTATTTCCAGAGAAGTTTCCTTGAAAGAAAAGCTCAAGTTAAACGTTTTCTCTTTTCATTTGCTTAAACCGATTCTAGAGAAGAACAACGATACAGAAAATCTTGCTCTGCAAGTTGACAGGATTTGTTCCTTTGGTTTGTTACATATGAAACCCTGAAAGTCCTGGAGTTTTAAGGTGGTAATGCTCAGCCATATCTGAGCATCTTCAAGCATTTAAAAAGCATTATATGTACATATAACAAGTTAAAAAGCTTGATTTTCACCAAAGGTTTAAACACAGATGTATTCAGTAATGCACACTATTGTAACAGTTAGGAGTTTTTGCGAATGTCCAAAGTTGAAGGTGGAATGAAAAGGCAGTAATGATGCATACTACTGGAGAGTCTCCATAGAACAGACACTAATGATGTTGCACTTGTTTGTACAAACACAAAATGATATTTGAAAAATAAAAAAATAAAAACTCGAGAGAGAGAAGTTAAAGTTCAGCATGCTGCTACACCTTTGCACATTTGACAAACTGTTGCAGGAAGTGAGTGCAGTTCCTCAAATGGCCACTTGAGACTGATTTTAAGAGTGACTCAATTCCCATAGACCCCCATGTTAAAACGTCTAACTTTACAGCAGAAATACACATGATTACAGCCTGGTATAAAAACAGCTTTGGTCTCTGTAGCTAATTTCCCCATTACTGACCACTGCACATTGATGAACTGTTATATAACTCACATGTTTGAATTGTATCAAGGCTCAAAGTTATGCATAATTAAGGATGCAGTAGCTTTGAGTGATGGTACAGTGACGGGGACAGTCCATGGCTCCACCTCTTTGCTCATGTTGGGATTACCTGGGAGTTATGAGAGGTCAGGCACTGAAGATAGCGACAGCTGGAGGCGTCACACTGAGCTGCAAAACTGCTGTTCAGGAAACCTGTGGGTGACGTCACTGAGGGTTTTTCCATCTTTACATACAGTCATCGGTTCAGACATTCAGCAATCGGAAAAGCAGGCACTCGGTGGTATGATGTTTAAGATGAATGACACATAACCACATAAACGTCCACAGTTTAATTCCTGGCAAGCTGGACCTACAGTATGTTGCATGTCATACTCCACCCTCTTATATTTCTTGCCTGTACTCCAATGTAACTATGGATAAAATCACAAATGTCACAAACTATGACAATAAACTATTTCACAAGCACTTTGTTTAAAGCATATTGGCATCTTTGTCCTTTAGGTTGTTATAATTTCATGTTGCATATCATTTTCCTATCTTTTAATTCTCATAAACCAGCTGAAACACTGTAAATCTGGAGTCTTTGTCCAGTTTTGGTCCTGCCATTAATAGAGTCAGCTGAACCTGTAGTCTTTATGAGTTACATACATCACTGCATTTCCAGGGATCTTCCTGAATGCCCACTGCACACTTCCCATCTGTTCATACTGTATGTAACAGACACACGCCAGATGAATCCAATCAGAGTCGGTGTGTAGCTGTGCAGACACGCTGAATGAGGCTTTGTAGGTCGTCCTGTGACTCGGCTGCAGCGGTCGGTGCTGCACACCTGAGGAATCTTACACCCACATCACAGCAGGACTGTCTGGGAAGGAAATGTCAAAGCTCCAAGAGCAGACGGAGATCAGAGGCGGGCTTCGAGCTACGACTGACTGTCACAGCGACCTGGTTTGATCCAACTCCAGGCAGCAGTGAGACATCATTATCTGCTGTCATTTGTCTTCAGCAAGTGAAGAAGAAAGTCAGGCCCTCGAGCAGAAACTTCCCCCCTCAAAAGAGTCCATCTCTGGACAGTTTTTTTCACCAATTACAAGTTCATAGATGACTATGACCTCTGACCTTCATCTGTGGAGTCGGGCAAAGAAGAGAGGAATCTTACTGATGAAGATAATGTGACAAGGAAAGCTCTAATTGAAGCTTGTGGTAATGAAAGTGTTCTCAGCTGCTGTTCTAAAGGCCAAGAAAGAACCTTGAACTCTGTAAACTTTTGAAAAAATTTAACACAATATTCCCTTTGTAAATGAATCCATCACCAATAAAATGCAGTCTGGCTCAGTTTAATAGTTACAGAAATAATTTGCTGCTCCAACCAGTAGCTTATGCTGGAAAATCTTAACTAACCTAAAGTATACAGTTAGTTTTGTGTCAGTTGGCTGACTTTGTGTCTCTGCTTTCTGTTTCGTGACATTTTAGCTCTGTCAAGTCCCCTAATATGTCTTTAAACAGTGGCCCAAGAAAAACAGAGTTGAGAAAGTCCATGCAAGTCATATCTGTTTAAATAAAATGGACTTTTCGTAGGTGCAGTGTGTGTTACACAGTGGATGGATTATGACACAACAGACACAGACCCTTGAGTCATGGACCTATCTCTTTGAAGGCATTTCTACATCTATTTGTGTTCATTTGTCATCTCTTTTTAAATGTCTCAAGCCTCTTTATGGTCATTTTGAATCCCCTGTGATTGTAAACCACTTTCTGTGTCTCTTTGTGGCAGTTTTCCGTAATTTTGCACCTCACTCTTTTTGCTTGGATCATTTCTAGTCACTTTGAAATTTTGGTTCATTCACTGGATTGACTTTTCAACCAAAGCTCTTGTACTCTTTCACTACTCCTTCTGTGCATTTTACAGTGAACTTCAACACCGATTAGGCATACCATTATGACCACCTGCTTGATATTGTGTCGGTCCTCCTTATGTGCTCAAAAATGCTCTGAACCATTGGGCATGGACAAGAGGACCTCTCAGGGTGTCCTATGGGGTCTGGAACCAGGACGCTGGCAGTGGATCCTTTGGGTACTCTGGCTTGTGCAGTGGGGCCTCTGTCAATCAAACTTGTTTCACTGCATCCTGTTGATGCTTGATCAGAATGGGGTGTAGGAAGTTTGGAGGTCAAATCAACATGTTGGACGACTGTCCTGCTCCTCAACATGTTCCTGATTGTTTGATGTTTTTTCCATGTGTTGGGGTGTATTGTCCTGTAGGGGTAGGCCAGTGACATTTGGAATTTCCATTTGCATGAGGGAGTGTTTTTGTTGTGGGACAATGTTTATTTGGGTGTCTAAGTCTCATCAACATGGATGTTAAAATCCAAGGTTTTCCATCAGAACACCACATAGTACCAATATGATCAATGTTATTCACTTCACCTGTCAGTGGTCATGATGTTGTAGGTGATCGGTGTATGCACCTCCAACACATTTCAGAGGGAAATATAATGTTACGTTTCACTTTAGGATTTAACACACAGACGTATTACTTTGGAAATTTACATGCTGGTAAAAATTAACTTTCCCCACTGTATATGAAATAGTCCAAATTTGCCCCACCTAGACTTATGTCAAGATATAAATTCTCCAATGCGTCATGATTCACAGTACACTATTGCAGTACTGGCAGGAGTCATAATTGTTGTTTTACGTAGGAAGGGGATGTAATTACTTCTTCCACTTCTGATGTCATGGATGCATCCTTTCCAAAGTACTTATTAATAATAATGTTAGTAACTGAGTTGGATTTGATCCACTCCAAGTGGTGCAAAAAGGGGTTTAGTGCCACTTGAGACTTTCCTAATTATAGAGGGTTTATGAAGAACTGATGAGGTGATGAATGATTTGGTGAAGCTCTTTAATAATGCTTTTGTGCATATTGTTATTTTTAAAAAAGAGTTTAAAGCACTCTCTAAGCAATATGTTGAAAAGTGTGTTATAATTTGTTTTTAGCCTTAAACTGTCTGCTAAAATATAGTATTTTAGCCTCTGTGAGCCAAAGGGTTTCATTTACATTAATAAATTAACCTGAGCATAAAACCCACAAATCACATCTGGATCAGAGAATTAGAGTCCAAAATGAAAAGTGAACAGTGTTTTACGGCATTTTTTGGCTCCTTAGACTAACATATCAAGGTCATATACAGGAATCCACCAGGATGCGGCTAAATTAGACCAAACATAGTTAGACATGCATGCAAGCCGTGCCTCAGACCTGCATACAAGCTAAGGTTACATTTTCCAGCAGCCTTCAAACAACCAGCCTATAATTAGACACTATCATTACATTGTAGCTGAGCTCAGATCAGCGAGTGAGTCAAGAGCAGCACAAAAATTTAGTCTGAAAGTGTCTTCAGATGTTTTGGAAATGTCTGAAAAATTATGTTTTATGTGCAAAATCTGCCCTGCAAATTTGCAACCACTTTATCATTAATGTAAAGAGACACTAGGTGACTGCAAGCACACATTTAAACCGAATTACAGCACTTTTAATGTGATCTGACCTGCTAGATGAACAAACACTCCTGCTGGTGCATTTGGCTCTGACACATGCAGTCTGCACCACCAGGTGGGACCCATTAGTTTACGTGGCTGGGTAGCAAATGTGACTCAGCTAAAATGCAGAGCACAGCCGGCAGTTTATTTTTATGTATTCTTAATTCTGCTTGAGTCACGTCAGTGGTTTCATTTAACTGGGTTACCAGAATTGCTGTCAAATTACCACAAAGTAGAAATTACAAGATGGGTGATCTTAAAGCTCATTCACTCCCCCGACACAAGTGAAGACTCCCATAAATTTGTGCCTTTGTGTGTGTTAATGGAAAAACTTAAGACAAATAAAGCAACACAAAGGTTCCACTCCACCAACATTACACTTCACCTTGCTGCAATCCCAGACTGGAACCGGTACAACACTCATGCAGCGACAGGAAAGACGACCAGCCTTTGAATCATTTTTCCTCCCATAAAGGCAAAAACCTCAAAAACCCTGTTTCCGCTGACTGGCTGTTTTTATTCCCTCTTGGACGCAGAACGCCAAACTAGTTCAGGAGGGACGAATCTGGGAAAAGTGCTGCACTCAACAGCCAAACCAACCGGTTGCCATGCTTTCTGCATGATGTTACGGCGCTGACCAGAAATTAGGGTATGGAGAGCCACTGTGAAATTTCGATGCAATTATACTATCTGTGACACATCTTTTTTGTGTGTGTGTGTGTCGGTGCTTGGCAGTGAGGCTAGTTGCTTCACCAGCTGGAGATCTGGCAATGAGTTAACTCAGCCTTTCAGTAAATCAATACGTGTGGTTAACCATCGAGGAAAGAGAGACTTCATGTGCTTCATGGGACGCCTCCTTTGTATATGAAAGATAAATGTACAGCTGAGGATGAGCTTTTTATTTTGTTGCATTTTCTTGATACAGATATGTGGATATTTAAAGCTACAATGAGATATTTTAAGTAAAGTTTTCTATGGAGAGACAACTCTTTTTAATGTCAAAAATACAGTGTATTCAGGGCCATAGCCAAAACCTTTGAAATATGGAAGTCCAGAAGGGTCTAAATCTTGGAGTAACCAAAGAAAAAAAGTTTTACAAAATGTTCATTTAATTTTCCTGCTTGTTCCAGTGCAAACCACGAATGCTCTATCAGATTGGAATCTGGGGAGTTTTAACGCAGGACAATGTCTTGGGCTCTTGGTCTTTTTCCTTGAACTACTCCTGAGCGGTTTTTGCATTGCTGAAGGGCTCATTATCCTGAGCCAGACCATTTTTGAAGGCGTGGCAAGGCTGAGACCACCATCACACTGGGGTTGCACAGAAACTGATATCTGGTTAACTTTTTTTTCTTGCATAGCAAATCACAATTTTTTGGGTCACTTAATTTTATCACTTGCTTATGCAGACATGTCTGCCATGTAGCTCTATGCTGTGAAGACTCATATATGAGCTCTTCCGTGTAACCCTCAAGTTAAATTTCCTAGTTATGCTTTGTTAAATCATTGATATTCCAATTAAAATTACATTAAGCCTAAGGATTTAACTCACTTTTGGTTTTGTGGGGAGGCCAGGCTTTAATTTGAGGTGGTTTGGAGGTTAAGGTACCATGGTGGGGTGTGTTTAGTCTGCACCATTGTTTAGGTGGGTGGTACGTGGCAAAGTGACGTCTACATAAAGCCCAGGACTCATTTACTCGTTGCTCATGGTCTAAATGCTTTATCACACTCAAAGGATATAATTCTGGTGGAAACATTTCTGATTACATTTATTTTAACATCTGTAGTTTTTGTTTGTGCATAAAAGACTGCAGTTTAAAAAGATTCATTATAAAAAATGTGCAAATAATTACAGAATATAACTACTAGGCTTATAAAAATCAGCAGGAAAACACAGAATAGAATATAGAAAACATGACATTCAGTCCTTCGCTGTGTTCATTGCTCATTAATTCAAACAGCCATGCAATCTTTTTGGACTAATATGGCACTACAGACTACAGGAGAAAACTACTCTAATTAAACCTGTATCAACCTACTGTCCCCTCAGTTGAACACCACTGCAGGTACCAAAGTGTCAGGTTGCTTTGTAAGCTGTAAGTGAGGAAAATATGGGTACAAAACAAATGTGCTGTCCTACTTCAACAGCTGCTACAAAAACGCATTGTATTATTTTATTAGACCGTTTTAAAGGAGGACATTTGATTAGTTTCTGCAGGAAAAAAAACTTGTGTTAAACCGATAATATTTATGCTGGCTTTGGACCGGTAAGGTGTCTCAGTAACTCAGGACAGCGAGCCAACATGCACAACACCAAAGCACTGTAACCTGCAGCTCATGAAATTCAGTTACTGGTGTAAGAATAGTAAGGATGGTTTTTGAGGACTTTTACCTATCATCTTTTTTGCATCATGTGGCTCAAATTCCATCAAATTAAGATCCCTTTTATGTCACTATAGGACCAATTTCTTCTTACAAAATGCTTTCTTACATCTTAAAATTACTTTTTTTTAAACCTTTCTGCTTAATATTTGCTTATACAAGTATAAATGGAAGAAGGAAGTGTTTAAAACTAAATGCTAGACTAATTCGTGGAGTACTAATAAGCTTTATAGGTTATTTATATGAAACCTATACATTAAGGGTATTGTAAGGCCAATTCAGGAGTGAAACTTTGACCTTGTAAAACATCTGACAAAAATTTTACCAATTAGATTTACTGCAAAAGGATATTGAGAATTGAAAAAAATATCCTGTAAGTGAAAGAACTGCTACATTTATAGTGATTTTTCCTGCAGCCTCTAAAAGATCCGTCATTTCCTCCGGTGGGTCATAAATTCCCAAATGAGGTCATTTTCGAAACCTGAAAAACTGTCACATAACCCAGGTGAGACATATCAGTGCCAGTGTATAAAGAGTCAAATGAGGTGAGTGAGGACTTTGTTGAATCTACCCAGTCTCTGTGTAGTCTCCTCCCTGGCCATTTCTTTCCCCACATGGTTTCCCAGACGCGTTGGAAAGACAGGCTCATTTGTCTAAAGGCTTTCAGTTTTGGAGAGCTGCACGTCTGGGATTCTGTAAAATAATACCACTATTTTCAGCCTTGTGACTGATCCAAACAGGCCGCCACCATTACCATTAATAATCCGTCCAGTACCAAGAATAATGCTACTTTTCCAATCATGCAGACTGAACCAGCAGTTACTACTGTTCTCCCAATGCTGGCACCAACACAAGCTTACTCAACATTGTCATCTTAGCCGAAACGCTGCTTAAGCTTCTTGATACTTATGTACTTAAGGTTTCATTCCTGTTCGGGGAATATTTCTCAAATACGAGTATTTGCACGGTGTGGGAACAAAATTAGATTTTCTCTTTCCAAATTATATAAGTTGAAGCTTTTTTAAACAAAGAATGAATTTTGTGGCCACTTAAGGGCAACAAGCTCTAACCAACACCACCACATTATCACCTTATAAGTTGCTGTTAGAAAACAGTTCATTTACACATCCAGGAGAGGAGAACCATTAGTAGGGATGGACTGATTATCATGGCCAGTATTCGGCACTTTTCTGATTATCAGTATCTGTATTTTTATTGACCGATTATTGATAAATTTATTGTCCTAATTCAGGTCTGATGCAGCCTTCTCTCTCTGTCTGTTGTCATTCTGCGATCTCAGAAATATCTTCCAAGCATAGACTGCAAAATCTGGACAAGAAACATAAGCTGTTGCCACAAACCAGGAAATTAGCTCGTCTCACAGGAGCTAATGCTATGCTAACGGCTAGCGGCTAAGTTAGAGGGCAGCCACAGATTATCTTGAAATTGAGTCTAGAAAACAAAAATTAATAATGCTTTAGATCTGGACCTTAGTGAGCAACAAAAGTGATACAACAGTGAAATGTAACTGCAGGAGACAAACTGATCAATCTCAGTCAATCCCACATGAACAGGGGAGAGAGTCTTCATTTAATCTATTTCTATTTTAAATAATCAGTTTTAGTCACCCTTATTAATGAAGAAGTCTAGTTGTGAATGACAGGTTCAATGTTATCACAGCTGTTAAAACATATTTATGTATATCAGGTTCAAACATTGGTTATCTGTCGTTCTTGATTATCAATAATCACCATCGATATCAACCCTAAAGAAAACTAAACCAATATTGGTCGATCCTTCACCATTATCATTCAGTCTGAATCATGTGTTCAACTATGTCCCATTTTTACTTTATATTTTTGCTTTTTTGGTCTCCGCTAGTCCCTGAAGTAAATATCTTTAGCTCTTTAGCTGCAAAATGCTCCATTATTTTCAACATGTAGTCACTTGCTGGAAACAGAGTTGATGAGAGCAGTGGCAGACAAAACACAAGTTTAACACCAACACAATGAGCCGAAAGAGACTAAAATGCTCCATTGATCTGAAGGGAACAGAGTCAGGTTATTCTGTGTTGTTTCATCACTTTATGGTTCCTCTTTTTCACATCACACACAGTCACTTCCTTGTTCATCTAAAAACATTGCTTAGGGCAGGTTTAAACTTATTATTTATTATTATTATTTATTAATTGAAAATGCCAGTGAAACTACCATGTGGAGGAATCAGCATGGACATACTTCACACTCTTCAAACTTTGCACTTTATGATTTAATGAGTTTGTTCTTCCCTCATCTCGCTTAGTCAGCACATTCTGTCGTACATAATGATCTGGCTACACCACACTATCATTTGGCTATTGGTAAAAAAAACATCCTCTGGCTTGTTTGTATTTCTTTAGACCAGTCACAACTGTATAGGGTGGTGCTAAAACCAGGATGGAGCAACGGTGTCCCCTCAAAACAGTGACAGTAGTGGAACATTTGCACGCAGAAATATGAGCAGTGCCATTAAAACTAAACAAAAAACTAGCAGGGTTGCCTTACTGCATGATCCAAACCCTCTGCAAAAACCTTAAAATGTCTGAATAGTAGGTTACTAATCTGGAGGTTGTTGTTTTCTGTAATTACGTGGATTTTGAAAACAATAAAACGTAGATAAAAAGGGGAAAAAAGCTGCCGGAAATGAGCAGCAACTGCCAGATCTATACCTGCATCCTACATACAGAGCGTCAGACTGGTTCTTCCCCGATTGAAATTGAGAATAAAATTCAGTTTGACATTTATTCACAATTACATAAAGAAACAAACTCTGATAACTGTGTAAACACAGAATGATCCAGGAAACCTTTATGTTGCAGGTCTGATTTCACTGCTTCATATTGTTTATAAATCATTTCCTGAATAATATGTATGTTGCAACAGTATTTTAAAGTCCACATTTCTATTTTTATCCTCACACAGTCCTTCTTTGCCCTTCATCTCAACTCCCACCAGAACAAGGTATGTTTAGAGTCCATGTGAGAGCTGGACAGTACAGCAGCACAGCAGGGAGCCCAAATGTCTCTGATTTCTGTTTTTAGTACCAGTAGGACCTTTTGTGCCTCCTGTTCTCCTGGATACCGAGTTTTTCCATGACCTCCTCCTCCAGGGTTTTCAGAGATGGTACATACGTCTTTTCTAGAGTGTCTTCAGGGCTGGTGTCTTTAGGGCCATCTGTGAGATAAAAAGCAAAAATTAAAACAATTTGAAATGCTTGAATCAATGACCAAGTAATGGGCAAAATGTTAACATTTGCACAAACCCAATTAATAATTCTGAGACAATTATTTACTTGTTTATTTACAGTTAAATTATTTTTGGAGTATACTTATAAAAAAACAACTTTGTTTAACAAAGAGATAATCTTGGGGAAATATCTTTAGCTTTTAGTGAAAAGTGCTTGAGTTGATACAAAATGTAAGGGGCAGGATTGACATCACTGGAGGGTTGTTCACTTTGGCAATAGTTTGCACTCCCCATGTGTCTCCTAGTTTGGAAAGAAATATTTTTTCCACTGTAAAACAATCAAACTGCATCACACAGAAACCTATTTTTGTATCCAAGTCTGCACAGGCAGGAAAAATATACAACAGCTGCTATTAATGTGCTGACTGTTAGCTACACTTGGAATAAGCCGGTTACTGAAAAGAATCCCCCTCCAATCAAAACACACACACTTTCTCTTACCTTTCCACTGCTGTGGCACGATGCCATCTCGTCGCTCTACAACAGGTTTTGGGATGATTCGACCCGTCCTCATCGACACACGAACCCTCTCACCCTCCTCAGTGAACTTCCACTCTACACCAGTGGGTTTCCTGAGAGGCAGATTCAAGATCAGTACTTTTTAATTGGTCTGTTAGTAAGATCTGGTTCATTTATCAAAGAATTCTGACGTACTCTTTAGCATTAGATTGTTGGAATAGTATTTACCCAAGTGGTGATGTGGAGGATAAAACAGGTTGTAACTGTAGCACACAAGCATGCCCAAAATACTATGAAAAGTAAAAGTTAGCTGTCTCATTAAAGACAGAATTTGACCTTATGTATTTAGATATTTTTTATATTTGTGGCTGTTTTTCCACAAGGCTCTCCCAGAGTTACAACTTCAACTTCTGCACAAGCTACAGCACTTACAACTGATTGTGCTTGAGCTTACTGTACCTGTCTGAGGGGTCAATGAGGGCAATATCCTGGAGCAGAATCGGAGCCTCACTGGCGATGTAGGTCCCACGGTAACCTGCAGATTTTCCAATGTACCTGTGATGCTAAGAGAGAAAGCAATAGCTCACAGTTTTCCAACTTAAAAGGTACAACAACCAAGGTGACCTGATAGCAATGTAATTACGAGTCTCCATCTCAATTACTATTACTGCATGTCAGTCCCCTGCTCTCTTTTCCATATTTATTGTCTGTCTTTACTGCTACTCTTCAAAAAATGATGCTAAAAGTGCGGTAACAGTAATGAAACAGATGATGGCCATAAGGCTTTCTTTGGTGCTCTTTGTTGGCAGTTGGACCCTGAACCACCCTGATCCCGGACATCTGGCTCCATCTGGTGGAGCTAAAGAGTAAATACATGATAGTTTATACTGCCACGAAAAAATAACCATGAAAATCTCACTGCTGAGTTGAAATTAGAAGATTGGCAATGTCATCTATCTGAAGAGATTTTAGGTGTATTCTGAAGCATCGGCACTCTTTGTAGAGAGGACACATAACGTTTCACCTTCTCAACAGCAGCACCATTATGTTACAATCAAACAATGTACCGATTCTTTTAAATAACATGAGTAAAAACACATGTATAGGAGACATATAGTACTAAATATTCAATAAGGAAAATCTAACACATCTGTTCAGTTGTCTCTAAGAAATAAATTACTTTCTTACCGTGTTCAGTCCCTCCAGGATAACCCAGTTTCTGTGTCTGAAGACTTGGATCACTTTCCCCTGCTTTCCTTTGTCCTTCCCTGCAAGAACCTCGACCTGAGAAACAGTTAAACACAGACAGTTAACTCTAAATGTCTTTAACCAGGTTTGGTAAAAATTCCAAGGTTGCAGTCACTGAATTATTTTGTAGTGGCCTTCATGCACCGTACACAGCAAATGTATATTACCTTTCATGATGCTAGTATAGTTGTGGAAAGACTAAAATCAGTGTGGCTTCAATCTTACAAGCATCTGCTGTATCATCTAGTAGAGTTAAATAAGCATTTTAAAATTCACTATTATCTAAATTAATCACTGTTAGCTTGAACATTTACTCCCAGTGCTGATGTATTTTAAGAAAAAGTACATTTTTCAAGATTTAACAAAACTGTATTTCAAGGATGCAGCTGGTCTAAGTGGTAGAAAGCTCACAATCCCTCTGAACATCTGCATTCATTTATTTATTACTTGCACATCTTTAGATATTTGGTGCAGTATTTTAGCCATTTGTTTTCACATTTCTGGATACACTACTTCCTCCAGTTGCACATTATGTTCCAGTTGTATGTTTTTGTTACATCTGTATTGCTTTTCGAATGTGTATAGATGTAATTATGTTTAATCAGTATATTTCCTTTCCGTTTTTAGTAAAGTTGGAGACTATCAGGAACAAACATTTTATGCTGCAAGTAAAGGTCTTGAGGTCTTGAGTCTCAACTAAAGCCACTTTCAGACATGGAAATCTTTCCAACAACCTGATCTGAATCTGAATGTGTCAGTGTCATGTCTATTGCAGTCACTGGTCACTTTTTCGCAAAAGTCATGACGCCAATTTATACTAGGTCAGACGTCGCATCACTTTTGACATAGTACAAATTTGAACTTTATGCCGTTACACTGACAGATAGATACACAATACTATTCTGACTTGTGTAAAGCGATTTTAGGAAGGTTTTTTTCCACATTCCACACAGTTTGCTACCGAAATCATAAAACACCTTTCTCCTTCACTTTGTTCAACGATTTCACATCTTTTACAAACTGAAATGTCCAGAAAAAAACCCTACTGTGATGAAAACAGACTGTAACAGGTCAGATTGATAAGGCTCACTAAAATAAAATTTAATTTGGGTTTTAAAAAAGTTGCAGTTCAGTTGGCTGCTTTCAGCTGTTTGTAGGAGTCTTTAATCAGATTTTTTTTAAACACTTGCAGCATCAGACAGCTTTAGGATCCATATAAGCATCTACAAATCAAATCAAGAGAGTTGCTGGCATTTATGCACATGGAAAAACAGCACTGGCAAGTTAAATTATTTACATACTTACAATTACAAATTATCCCTGACACGCAGACAGGATCATCAGGATCTAACAATAAGTTACACGGTGTACTTTTCTTGGCTTCAGACAGTTGAAATGTCACAGAGTCACAGTTTAGTAGCTGCAATTAAATCATTTGTGACAAAGCAGTGTTAGGTTTAGGGTTTTGTGTTTTAGTGCATCAATATGCATGGTGTCATTTGATGTACAGTCCAGTGTACATAACAAATCTCATGTGTGTAGCGTGGCTTTCTCCATCACTGTCTCGGGTATATTTGAATGAAGCCGTGACAAACACCAATGTCAAAGTAACCCATGTCCGATTAACAGAATGCAGTCACTTAAACAGACTGATGAAGCCAGCAATGTTACACATCCCATGCCTAAAAACGGCTTAACAGAACTGTTAAAGAAAAAAAGGCCATCTCAAAATTACACTATGTTGTCTTGTCTTCTAAATGAATGTATACTCTACAAATACAAATTTGACTTGATTTAACTTCCTAAGGCGATATACTATCAAATAAAGAAAAGCAAAAGTCAGAACATTACTGCTGTGAGACTTAGCGGTAAACTTACAAGCAAAACCTTTTAACTTGTCTAACATCTTTACACCTTGATTATGTAATAATAAGGCCTATGTGGGGTCTATAAACTGTGTTATTTAAATGGCCACCATTCAGACAGCTGAACCACTTGCAGTTTGCTTTTGAACACTCTAGATTTGACCTGAATTGTTTACGTCCTGAGTGTCTCACCATGTCCCCTTTGAGCACAGACCAGTCCTCTGCTTCTATCGGCTCCACAAACACCTTTCTCCTCTTTTTCCCCGGAGGGTTCAGCCTCTTGGCAGCCGCCGTCCAGGGTCTGTTAGTTCCGTAACGGTAGTCTTTGGGCACAATGACCCTGGCTGCCATGGACAGGAGAGCGGTCAGCCTCATTGTGCTGCAGGGGAACAAATGGACAAAAGCTAGTGAGTTTCTGGTACAGCAGAAACACAAGCTAAGCTAACGCTAGCTTACAGAGACCGTTAGCTTAGCGCTGTTAAACATTTTTTTCCAAACAGCACACAAACCGCACACAAAACTGCTATTTATGTTTTTTAAAAAACTTATAATAATGTTAGTACAAATGAAAACGGAGTCGGAGACATGCAGAAAAGGGCTTACCCTCTGTTGATGTCAATGTCACATGTAGCAGCGGGGCTCACACTAACAGTAACACTACAGACTGTGTACAATCTATTACTTAGTTACTCCCGCAGGCAGCGCCACCTGCCGGACAGGAGGACCAGAACTGGTTCCACGCATGCGCAGTGGTCAAATCTAGTCTAGTTTGTAGATGTGACATTGATTTGTGAGCAGAATGCAGACTACTGAGGGCGAGATGTCCTTCACTCTACTGCGGCTGTGTATTTCTCTGTATTCAGACGGCCGACTATTGATGGGAACTCTACATAGCACTGATCCTAGATGCAACATTTTGAAAAATTTAAATAAACAGCACATACAAGATAAGATCACTAAAGCCAGTGTGTATTTTATATAGTAGTGTAGAGTTTGTATTATTTACATTACAGCATATTTAGCAAATACAAGGAAAGCTTGTCAAAGTAATTCTTCATTGTACATACTGACTCCTTCATAAACTATCAATTTTCCCCATTTAGTTGCCCAGTTTAGTGTAATCTTTGATGAAAAGACTATTCCCACATGTTTTGATTGTTCTTAATGGCTATTATCAGAGTTTAGAATCTAAAACCCAAGCATTCCATTTAAGGCAGTAGTTGAATTTTTTATGGTAAAATTACTTACATGTTTAGTTCAATGTATTGTATTTCATGTATGGGCTTTGGTTGACAATTTTCTAATAAAATGCAACAATGTGCATTGTTCAACACTATAAGCAAAAAATATATACAGATTTGAAAACAATATTTTAAACATAAACCAGAGATGGAATTTATTGCAAATGTTATATTTATTATTAGAGATAATAATGCAATATATAAAAACATTGCATCTTTTTTATATAACACATTTTTCTGCCATTATATTTGTTTTAACTGTTCTTCTTGTCATTATATTATATATTATATTTTACCTTGTGCTTGTACCATTCATTTTTTAATTTTCACAGTTTAATTTCCTCAGTATAAAATTTAATAACCTTTTACTTAGGAAGAAGAAAATGGAAAACTGCTATTTTAATGTTAATTTGTAGTTACAATGTGATGCCTCGGCTACATTTATAATGTTTTTGGCTAACCTTAAGTTAAACTGCAGCATCTCTGTAATTACTGAACTCATTTGTAACGACCAAAACAGTTCATCTGTGAAATCTGGTTCAGTGCTGAAGCAGGCCCTCGGTTCATTTTGACACCACCCATGAAGGCAGATACGGAGCATTATTACAAGCCTTACTGTAACGCTACTGTGATATTTATAGAAGTCATACACCGCAAGACAAGAGGCTATACTTTCTGGAAACGTGCAGTCGAACATGCAAGCACAAAGAAGCAGACGTTAATCTTTTAAACCACAATTACCAGCCACACAACAGTGGAAAATCCATATTAGAATAAAAATACTACAAGTTTCAACTCAGTGCCTCAAGGACATTAGAAAAGGGGAAGTGAGGAGGGATTCAAAACACTGTGTTTACCCCAAAACAATTACAGTTAAAAACTCAACCGAACCCCATTACCAATTCAAAGCTGTCAGGACACGTTACATAACGGCAGAACTAGTTCAGCTATCACAGCCTCTGGGGCCAAGCTGTGCCGCAAGGCTCTCATAGGAGCAAATTATTTGTGACAACTGCACACAGACACACAAGAAGGTTCCATTGTTGGCTCATAGGTTTGAATAAGACAGAAAATTAGACGTGAAACAATTTATCAGGTTTGCTTGGTTTGAGAAGTTACAGTTGCCGTTTCCATGCCTGAAACCGGATTTGTGAGCCAGAGAATCAAGATGACAGTTAAAAATGTAATATATGATCCTGTTGGTTAAACCCAAAACAATGACAAAAATCTGATTGTTTTATGTGCTTTCAGGAATGACAATGTGGATAATCTAAAGGAAATGAGCAGGTTTGTTGGATGGAAGCATGACACACACGTTTTTTTTTTTGTAATCAACATGTTTATTAAATGGACTGGCAACTACAATAGTAAACTAAGCAGCAGATTAAGATGAATGGCAGCTTCCGAAAGTAACAGAGAAAGCTAAACCAAAAATTACACTGTAATGCCAAATTAAACCCTTGGAACTAACTGCAGATCTGAAGTGGCGCTTGGAGCTTTGACCATTTTATATTCTGAAATCAGCGGTGCGGTGAAGGGAAGGTGGCCGTCTTAGACACAACATTCAGAATTATTTTTAAGAGCAGAGCTTTCCCTTAAGTTTGAATTTGATGAAGTGTACGCTAACGTTGCAAAATACCTGAAAGAACACCGAAGCAATGACAATGACATTCAAGTAACATGGTGAAAAGGCTTCAACACTTGGATCGAGTTTTTGCACCAAAATTATACGTAGTGGAAAATGACAACACCATAGTTTTTTGAACATGTCCGAATAGATGGTTGAACAAAACACGTCTTTAAAACATCACAACTTTGTTTCACATTCAAAATAATAAGACCACTGAAGTAAAACAGACTCATATTCCAGTTAAGAGGGTGGGAAACCAAAAAGTCAGAAGCAAGAGTTCTACAGATCCGTCTGTTCCTTTTCTTCGATTTCTTTCAAAAAAAAAAAATAAAAAATCACTCTTTGTGCAGATCACATTGGCACGAACAACTTTGTTACATTTCAGAGCTGAAAAAGAGGCAAATACTGAATGCAATCAACTGTACTTGACCGTTACAGCTCCAGTATCAAGCAATTTGCAGCACAAATGTGAGATAAAAATGAAATTTTATTAACATCATAACTCAAAAGAGTTTGCCGGATAATTTCCTCAGAAAAAGGTGGCCACAAACAACTTTTCCCCTGCAGCGATTATAACTGCTCCACTTTAAATGTTTCAAGATCGAGCTCACACACAACATTCAGGAATGTCTTTCAACAATGCACATCATCAGCTAAACAAGCTACACAGGGGTTTACTGTAAGAAGTAACAGCTTAAATCCTAAAATAGTTATTCTCAAATGGGGTCAACATATTCAATATGTTCAAAAGCTAAGTAGTCCACATGTGGGATCCTGTGAAACTGATCACATAATTTGGTCACCTGCAATGAAGCTTATACACACCAAAACCTGCGTTGCATAAAAATGTCAGAGCGAACGAGACGATGTTTAATGGGGCAGGAAAAAAAACTCTGAAAGTGTAACTCATCATGTATCCAATGGCTGAATAAATGATTTAAATGAGGCTGAGAAGCTAAGTGATATAAATGGACGTAAAACATTGTTTTATGAACTAAAGCTGAGCGTGTGGGTGAAAATCTGTTCTTTATCCTGTACAATATCTACGTTTTAAAATCATCAAATGGGAGTATTTGTCAAATAAATTTATTTTTTGTGATTTAAATTTTCTTTTTATGATATATTCAGTGTTTATTCCCTCTAAACTGAAAAAAAAAGTTTTGACACCTAGCATTCAGTCTTTGTAATTATGTAATTGCACTTAGAAATAAAAAATATATACACACCAAAATCCCATTTATAAACGAGCCTTAAAGTGCTCAGTTCAACTTTTTGAAATCAGATTAGCAAACTTTTTGTCTCTGGGATATATGATATTCCAGAAATGGCAAATGAGGATTTGTTTGTCTCTCAATACAAACACTTAGGTTTCTTTTAAAATTCTCCTATTAATTAAACAGCTGAAATCTGGCATCCTGCAGGAAGTCATGTTGATGCTTGAATTCCAGAGAGAAGCGTCAAAGGTTCTTGGTTTTCTTCTGTGAGTTGATGTTAAGCACTGTCTGTCACAGGCTGCAGGGAGAACAGGGAAGAACAATTACAGGAATTATACTAGCCAATTTCTTTATCATTTAGCATCTCTGACATTCTACATACAACATACACATACAATAACATTAACATTAACAGCCAGCCAAACGTTTTGAAATCATGGCTTTTTTAGACCAGCTGGTAATCTTTTTTTTTTTTTATCACTTCCATGCAGCCACTGAAACTAAAACATACTTCTGACAACATCCATGTCTATGGAACACCATTTTTACTACTGGTTTATTGCCCAGTTGGCATCCGTGCAACATACTTGCCCTATTTAAAATGTATCAATGCTATAAGATTACTTAATCCATATTTATTTTTAATTATGCATTTATGTGTCCCTTGATAGCTAAAGTGGTTAAATTCAAAGTAGCGTGTTTAAAATCAAATTAAACCTTTTTGTCTTGGTCGTCATTAAAAATTGGTAAATAAAAAAGATCAATAATCATCGATACTGACGAAAAAGAAACATTTTATCATAAAAAACTAAAGACTGCACCAAATAGCATTCTACAATAGAGGGGAAAAACTTTAACCAATCACAAAGTCTTGGGCAATGCTAAGCCCAGGATGCAGCAATGGTGCCCTGGCAAAATAGAGCTGGTAGGAACTTATCTGGAAAGAGAAACCTTTTTCACGAAATGGTGGACAAACACACAAAAACGTCCTGTTAGACAGCAAATACTGGAGGCATATTCTTCTAGCGGAAGAACCCTGCAAGTCTGCCTCATTGCACAACCCAAATCTTTGTCAAAACTTGCCATTTTCAACATGCATGTATCTGCTCGGAGGCTGTTTGAAAACACTAATACGCAAATAGCTCCAGGGAAGAAAAATGCCGCCTGAAAGTCGTAGCCACAATCAACATTTCGTGAGTCAGACTTCATGTTCACTGTGTTAATATTATTATACAAGCAACTTTCTAAGCGTTCACTAGTCCCACTTTATCATATAAAGTTTCTAGCGGCCAAAGAGTGAAAATAATCAAAATAATCTCTTGATTATTTCCCTACTGAATGCTTTCAAAAGCCAGACAAGACAGTGTGTGGGTATGTCAATAAGAGACAAGCAGCACAGATGTGGGATTTACGTTGTGCTTTGATAGAAGGATGAGGATTCTCTGTAAGTGTCTCGGGGGACTTTCCCAGCAGGACTAGTTTAAAAGTGTTTCATGTTTTCAGAAAGTACCATTCTAAAAGCAGAATTTTCTAACCATGTTCACCTTAAGTGTTTCTATTGTCAGTGCTCAAACAAGCACATGAATGCAATTAAAGCAAACTAAGGATTCACTGTGAAAATAAAGTTTCTGCAATTTGGTTGTTCAGTGAACAGTAGCTGATGGCTGCATGGAAGAAAATGATAACATATAATGTAGTCCATGCAATGTGGAGTTATTTCACAATTATAATCTTTCAGGCCCAAAATGTATCCTGATAATGGGATGTTTCCTGGATAACCAACATGAATAATGTGCATCTCACCTTATCTGCTGTTAGCTGGGCCCCTGCTGGAGCTTTTTCCTGGGCCTCTGGTTTCGACTCGCTCAGTGAGGAAGGAGCAGTCGCCTTGGGTCCAGCCACATCGTTGAGCTTAGCCTCTGCATTAGACTTGTTGCTTTCTACTTTAGAGTCACCTTCCGACTCTGCATCCTTAGGCCGCTTGGGAGATTCCTATCAAAAGTGAAGTGACAGAGAGACAGGCAGCTTGACAATGAATGCACTACGAGGCTTTCTACCTGGACAAGCTGATTGGGTGAAGCTTACCTCTGTGGACTCCTCTGCTTTTCGTTTAGTTCCCCCCCTCTCATTCTTCTCGTCAATGACCAGAGCCCCTTCATCCTCGTCACTGCTGCCCTCAGCATCTGCTTTCTCTGAACTGCCTGTATCACCTGCTCCTTCTGACGCGTTGTCCTTCTTTGATGACTAAAAAAACAGATTTACATTTTAGTGAAAGACAATGTCGATCCCTCTAAAATTGTCAATTTGCGAAATAGCATAAAAGCATCGTCAGAGCTGTACATTATGCATTTTCACCCCCTTGAGTGTGCACAAGACCAAAGAAACAGGGATTCACTCATAAAATTAGTTTGACTGTGCTACTAGATGTCATAAATGCCTCTAAGTGCTGCACTGGCTTCAGGTTTTGAGGTGATTTGAGTCAGTTTCTTCACACACCTTCAATTAAAGCATCTCACTATTTCTTTCCTATATTTGTATCTTTGTGCTAACAAATTGGGGTCATCTCCCGGTTACAGCAGACTCCTGCTCACCCTGTGTATAATTCTGTCACAGGTTTCTTACAGCTGAAAGAGAGTTTTCGATCTCTACTGTTGCCAAGAACTTGCTAATGGAAAAATTGTTGTGTTTCTCTATGATATTGTAAAGTTTTGATCTTACTCTGTAAAGAGCCTGGAGGCGAGTTATGATTTTACACTATGTAAATAAAATGGAATACAATTAAAACTCTTTTCAAACAAGGAGACATTAAAAATATATTTGAGCAGCTTTATTTATTTTGACCTGTGACAGTTCACGCTAATAGGACAATGAACTGAGAAATACTCACACTTACATCTAACCTCTGTCCTAAAAATCGACCTACCTCGTAGGCTTCATGCGTCACAGTGGGGTTGTTCTCGATCTCCCAGAGTCCCTCGGCAAAGCCTTTCCTCTTGTTTGCTTTTCCAAACTTCTCCTTGCATTCATCATATGGGAACAAATCCTTGGGCCCCAGGAATGCCCTACAGTGGGCAAACACTACTCAGTGATTTTCCTAAATGCCTTTTGGTAAGTTTTCACTTTTGTGAGATGTTACAGTGCTTCAAGTTTCCTGCCATCCTTTAGGCGTTATGTGGAATAAAGACACATCATAAATGCAAAATACTCACGTCTCGTGTGTCCCAAAAAAGAACACTTGATACTTGTTAGAGGGTGACTTCACAGCTCCTTCAGGCAACTCGTCAATCTGTGAATGGAGAACACAGCTTATTTTGAAAAAAACTCATTGAAATCCTTTACACAGTAAAGTGACAAAGTAAAATAGCCAAAAACAGACTAACACTGCAAGATGCTGCACGAGTTACTTTTGTGAATGACAATGAATTTAAAGACAGATATTATTTTTCCTAAAAGGTTCATTTCATTGTCAACTATTTTTTATAATAATCATTAACAGTTTGTACATAAAACAAGTAAGAATAGGGAGGTATGGACTCAAGGTAATATTGCAAATTTGTTTGTTATATCAGAACAATTGGGGAAAAACATGTAGTTTAAATAATAAAAGAAGAGCAGAAAATCCTTGTATTTAAGCAAGTTTAAAGATTTGATTGATAAATGACTCAGAAAATTAGATGATTATAAAAACATTTTTTCCATTTACAGTTTCAACACTAGGGCTTTAACGCAAAATTAGGTTTATAGGACTGGAACATCATGTAACACAATGGAGCACTCTTCATTGCTAATTGAGAGGTTTTTGAAATGTATTGCTCTGCTCGATGAAGTGCTACAGCTACTGTAAACTCCCCCTCTAATTTAATCTCCTAATGAGCCCAATGGGAGCAGAGGTTGCCGTTTCACATCCTTGCGGCTCACTGTTTGGCCTCACGGCTCTGCCAATATTTGTGTGTTTTAAATAAACAGAGACCACAGTGCAGGAAAGCCCTGCTATGATGGGTGAGCATGGCGTCCGTTTTTGCCTCTGCCAGACGGGCCTTTTGGCATTCCCAGATAGGACCACTGTGTCAGGATAGGTGGGGCTGGGCCTGCAGCCTGTTGACATGAGGCACGGCTGATAAGACTGACCACAAATAAAAAAGGAGGGAAGAGGAACAGATCAATAGCGACACTAACTTGTCTATTTTGGGTCAAAGTGCAGATTCATTGTTTTTATATTTTTTTATTGAGATGCAGATAAAGTGAATGGGAGTTTGAGTGGCGGCTACATCAAAGGAGAAACATTGCAATCCTGTGTTTCCTCTGCAACTGTGCAGGCCAGATGTGCACATTTTTGAGGGCAGTGCAAACTTGTATTGGCTATTTTTACTGCCCTTTTCTTGTATTTTATAAGTAGTTGTATAATAGTAGGTATAAAATGGATTTAGAGGAAAGCATGGGGTGACTTTAAAGTTAATTCACACGTTCTGCTGAATTATTTGGAAACACTGACGACAAAGTGAGGCTACTGTGTGTTTATGGAGCGGGTAGACATTACGTTATAGTCTTATATCACTGCTTTCATTAGCTTAACGCAGAAAACACAGTCACCTCTTCGCAACAAGTGTGGGGCAGGCAGGCGTGTTTACAAAGTCCTAAAGCATATGGCTACACAAGCAGCCATTAGTCTGCAATGCAACAGCTTAAAAAACAAAAAAGGACAAAAACTTATTAAGCTAATTGTGGCACAAGTTCTTATTTTAGCGTGGTTTCTTGTCTGTGAGCTCTGACAGGTCGACTTTAGCGGTCCGCCGAGCAGCCGCTAACTGTGACATGACCGTTAATTTCTTTTAGCCATCTTTTTTTTTAACGGTTACGAAAAGCGTAAAGTTGACATTAGCCCAACAAGGCCCCTAGAGAGTCACGAAAGCGACACGTTTAAAGAAAAAGGCAGTTCGCGACGATATTTACATTTATTTGAGCCCAAACAGCGCAGTGAAGCGTCTTCCTTACATGATGAATCACCTGAAAGAAATTTGCAACCGTCTACAGTTGGCTAGCTGTGTGTGTGTGTGTGTGTGTCGGTGTGAGTGTGGATGCTGGGCAACGCTAGCTAACAGCTAAGCTAACCCATGCTAGCTAACTAGTGTTAGGCCTCGCAGGTAAACAAGTGACAGGAGCGAGGCAGCCGAAAGGAAAACCGAAAAGCTAAAGCTGGAAAGCAGATATTAAACGGCGAGCTCTTACCCTGGCAGGCCAGTGTGGATACCCCTTCATCTTGGCGAACACCAGATCCCCAGGTTTGTATTCCTTTTGCCTGTTGGACCTCGGCATGTTTCCCGGTAGAAATGGCTCCTTGCGTGTGTTTAATTAAAACACAGTGGTGGGGTTTGAACGTGGTTCTGTGTCGGTTACCACCTGCAGCAAACAAGCCAAGCGTCCGTTTGTCATCCAAATCGACCAGGCGCGGAAAAACTGGAGCGAAGACGCGGCAGAGGCGACTTTTTTTTTTTGATTCAGTAGCAGCGCGCTTCAACCACGACAGGGAATAAATATGCGGTTCAGCTTTGATCAGCGCTGCAGTTTCTGCGGCTAAACGCGGCAGATCGACTGTTTGGTATCGAGGCTGTCCCACAATCCACTGGCTCGTCCCTCTGACTATTTGGGTTTGAAATTGAAACCCGCTTTCCTCTTTGCAGACGCGCCCCCAGCACCTGGAGCTGCACGGTGAGCGCCCCTGCCGACCGAAACGTCACATTTCTCACATGTAAAAAGCACATTGAAGACACATAGTCTGATTGATTTTACATACATTTTTTATCTATAGTTAATACAAATTTAAAAAACAATTTTAAAAAATCTATTGCTCCATTTATTTATATATATCTATATTTGTTGTACTTTTTAAAATCTAACCTTTATCACTTAGTTTTTTATTTCGTTTGTTTTATCTATCGTTTATCTCTTCTCTTTTTTATTATTGTCTTATTTCCTGGTATGAATTTTGACTTATTTTCTAGTCTATTTTATTTATGTTTTATCATTTTTATTTATTATTATTTTTTCCTTTTACTTTTATTAATTTTCACTTCCTTTTTAGTCTATTTTGTCTATATTTTATAACTTCACTTTTTATATATTTTTAAAAATATTTTGGTTTATGAATTATGACTTACTTTCTAGTCTATCCTATCCTTTGTCACTAATTACAATCACACTGTTTATTTTAAAACACTTTTATGAATTTTCACTTCCTTTATAGTCTTTTGTATTTGTATTTTGTCACTTTACTTTTTGTTACTGTCTTTTTATGAATTTTCACTTACTTTTTAGTCTATTTTTTATCTTTCATCAATTTCAGCTATTGTTATTGTCTCATTTCCTTGTATAAATTTTGATTTACTTTCTAGTCTATTTTATCTTTCATTTATCATTTCATTTGTTATTTTTGTCTTATATTACTTTTATGAATTTTCACTTCCTTTTTGGTCTATTTTATTTGTATTTTATCACTTCACTGATTATTACTGCCTTTTATGAATTTCATGAATTTTCATGAATCCACTTCATTTTTTTATTATTACCTTATTTTGTATTTATTAATGTTGATTTATCTTTTCATTTGTTTTTACCTTTCGTCACTTCACTTTTTATTATTGTCTTTTTCGCTTTTATGAATTTTCACTTACTTTATTAGTTTTTTTTTACTACTTCACTTTCCCATAAGGGATTTGATTCTAGTTGCCTAAAAAACATCAGTAAAGGTAATTTACATGGCCAGATTAACCTGTATGGAGGCCTGAGGCGAAAAGAACCTGTTGGCCCCAACAAACAGGTTCTTTATCCAGAGCAAATCTAGGATCAAACTGCTTTGGACACTCACCTTGATCATTTGCTCATGCAGGAAAGACTGCCATGTAGAAGTATGAGAACCCATATAGACTATAATAAGCTCTCGAAATCAACAACAACAACAAAGGAAAGATCGTCTTCAACACTGGGACTCCAGGACAGATAAAGGACTCACCTTAATGTCCTTAAATCTATAGTCATTTCCCCATAAACAAACCATAACCTCAAAGCTTCTGCAATCTAGGCTGCAACGAGAAAGTGATGTACAGAGCAGGTCATCTGACAAAGATGAGACAGCTAACAAAGAAATGTTGTAGAGCTCTGTAATCTTGAGCTTAAAGCCACAAATTAGTTGTATAAAGAGTAAATACAATAATATTATGTGACAGTGAGTTACTTCCACATGCAGACTGCTCCATTAACCGGCCATGTTGGTTTGACTGTGCATATTAATGGTGACCAAACAGTGTAAATCCCATTTTATTAATTCCAGATTGGTTGGAAATATTTGGAAAACTAGACATTAAACCCATAAGTGACTGTTAACTGGTTGTTGATTGATCTGGTCTATCCCAAATGTGTGCAAACCAGTCAAGTTCTTCCACACCAAACATCAGCACAAAACCATTTCTTTATGGACCTCATGGGGGCATTGTCGCACTGACACAAGAAAGGATCCTCTTCAATCTGTTCCTACAAAGAGGTAAACACATGTAGTTGTATACTTAAACAAGAAGTTTTAATTGGACAGGCTTGCTATTAGTATCTGAATCCACTGTGGTGTTGCAGGGCATAAATGAACTGTGGGGCCTTATTCAGTACAAATGCAGCTGTCACTTCATGACCCAGTTGGCAATCTAACCTTTGCTAAGTATACATGCTTTTTGCTATAGTAGCAAGATTCTTGTGCCATATAAGGATAGACAGTGAAGGCAACTAGGAGAAATTAACCTGTTTTGGACATTTTTGCTCTTCATGCAAGCTAATTAAGGTAGTGAGCCGAGTTGTGTGGTCGCTGTTTAATTTCTCAAGAGTTGTTTTTCTGCAGAAATTGATATTACACTTTGCATCTTAGCTTTAATTCTTGATACTTTTGGGTGGAGCACCAACATGGCTGTAGCCAGAATTTCTAAAAATACTGAGGCCAGGAGTTCCCCTAACACTCCCTTCAACACAACATACACACACTCACACACGCACGCACGCACGCGCGCGCACACACACACACGCACACACACACAAATTGGCAAGAAACCAAAGGAAAGAAATCAATAGGTAACTTTACTGTTTCTGTGAATCACTGAGTTATCCTTTCTTTGAATTTCATTTTCTGATATGACAGTCTATATGCTGATTCAAAGCCTTTTTCACACCAGCAGGAATAAATAGTAGACAAGTAGACAAATGCTCAAGTCCTTATGCTGTTCAGATTCTGCTGATCTATAAGTAGTCAAGTTGGAACACATTAAGATGGAAAATACTCAAATGACTTAACTTGTAAATATACACACAATGTGTAAAGTGTTAATTGTAGAATTATCATTAGAATTCCCTTTAATTTGCTAAAAAAAAAAAAAAACATGCTACAAATTTCCCCACCAAAAATGCACCACTTAGATCTTAAATAACAGTTACAGTCAGTCCTGATCATCAAAATCATAATATGCAAAATTCTGGGCAGTAAAGCCTTTTTTGTCCCTAATAATGTTTTATTGCTGCTTTTTAAATGTTTTATTGTTGTTGTTTTTTGTAAAGCACCTTCTAACTCCAGTTATAAATGATTTATGATAGTTCACAGTTATCATTATTGCACATTAGATTTTACTGTAAACTAATGTTTATTTACTCTCGGTCCACTAGGGGCGGTGTTTTCCTGGAGTTGTTCACCAACTGGTATTGAAGAGAAGAAGAAGAAATAGCTGCGCAGAAAGCTGCGCAGTCGTCGTTTCTTCAATCACGAATGATGGAGGCGAATGTTTTGATGGAGTCTTGGGACTAATGAGCTCAGCTTACTGGCGTAGCAATACACTCAAGCGCTTCATTGTGGTTTAAAACAACACAGCAGCTGAATCAGCCGATGCAGTTTAATGTGCAATAACAGTTTAGAGACGGACTTTACTCGTCTAAGGAGGACCCGCTCAGTTCGCTAACACCGTTTGCTGCGGTGGCCTAGCTAACACCAGCTAGCTCTGTGAAGTTGGACTGTCTTTTCAATTAATCAGCGAACTGGGAGGTCTACTTTTAACTTTCCGTATTATTTTCATATTACAGCTTCGCCTGGAATTATTTTGTTTTCACTGTGACTGTGGTGATCAAAGATTATCGTACGTATCCCCAGTCAGCTCGTCGGATAGCCAGTGTGAGTGCGGCTTCTTGAGATCTCATCAAGGAGAAGTGGGCATCCATGTCCACGAGTTTCTGCAGGTTATTAATCTTTAATAACATCAGCAAACATGTCTTTAGTCGCCTATGGAAGCAGTGATGATAGTGACTCGGAGGAAACCTCCGCCTCTGCCGCAGCGGAAAACAAACAAGGCGCAGGAAGACTCTTCTCTCTCCTGCCAGCTCCCAGAAAAACTGCATCGGCTGGAGGGAACGATGGACCAAGTAGGGAGACAAAACCAAACTACTCTGCAGGAGACAACACATCAGCGGATGACCTAGACCCTCATCCAGCTAAAGGAAGCTTATTGTCTAGCCTTCCTAAACCGAGGAAACGAACAGAACCAGTCAGAATCACTGTACCACAGATCCAGAGACAGGATGTGAGTACAGAGTCACTTCAGCCTCATACATAGTGTAACTACTGTGATACTAAATTACATATTCGTAATCTCTGAATTTTTGGTCCATAGTCAGACTCGGATGATGATGAACCAGCAAAGAAGAGACAACCTCAGGTAAAAAAATATCTTACTGTGTTGTGATTTCATTTAACACTCATTTAACATCAACACTCTGATACCCAAAGTGTTGTTCTAATCTCAGTTTATTCGATATTGTGAATAAACCTGTCTTTTCTAAGAATTGCTCCCCTTGGAGACTAACAAATGGCAGAATAAAATGTTGCCTCCTCTCTCTATGTCACATAATTCAGCTGTCATTAATAACAACCTCCTAATCACATTATGGGATTGTTTGTGATGCATAATTGTGACAAGTGAGTTTACCTCACTTCCATAGTGTTTCACATGTAAACACTGCCATGTTTGGTATGTAAGCCAGCTGAAATGTAGCTCTTCCACCTTCCCCTTTGAAGCTTCTCAATGTTTCCAGTCTTTTAAAAGGCTAAAATACATAGAAAGAAGGAACCAATGACAGAAAATATATCATTTCATTCAATTTGCATAGATGGCTGCCTTTCCTTGATTTCAGAATTTTCCCTTTCAACCCATATCTCCTTTCTTTATCAGGGTGCAGGTTCAGGTCTGTCCTCCCTACTGCCACAACCCAAGAACCTGACCGTGAAGGAGACAGACAGAGCTCTGATTCCTCATGCACTTACCAAACGACAAGAACCTAAAGGACCCAAACCTGGAACTCCTGCTCAGGGTCTGATTGGTTCCAGTGCGTCTCCCTCTGCAATCAAAGCTGCAGCAAAGTCAGCAGCCCTGCAGCTGGCTAGGCAAATAGCCACAGATGACCAGGACAACGAGGAGGACATAACCCCTCAGAACTACTTTTCCCTGGCAGAGAGCTCCCAACCTCTCCCCGCTGTCGTCCCCGACTTAGACCCTGAACCAGGAGCCCCCACAGAGCCTCTTCCTTTTACAGCTGCTGATGAGCCCGGACAGTCAGACGCCCCACTCGACTTTGGGGGGAGCCATGAGGCAGCTGGTGCATGGGGAGGTCAATATCAGCAGTATCAACAACCCATACCAGGCCCAGAGGCTTTCCCTCCGGTAATAATGACTTTATATTTCATATGCATGTCAGCCTCATGACTTTGGATTCAGATTAAACTGAATGCATTCAAATTTACTGGAGTCAGTATATTAAATTAAGTACTGAGTATAATTTAATGTATGCAGTTCAGTGTCATCCTGTCCCCCAGCATATTAATCAGTAACCTGAAGTGTGAGTTTCAAACCAGAGTTTTCACTCCATATGTCAAAAATTAGGCCATCTCTACATAAAATGAATGTAAGCCAACATTAATAAATTTAAATGGTGACTGATATCCTCCATGTTTTTTCTGTGAACAGGGATACTATAACGAGCCATATTACCAAGATCCTAACCCTGGATCAGCAGAGGCCGAGGAGCCTGGTAACTCTGCCATGTTTGATGATGAAGCGGTAAGATAATTAATTTTGCTTTTTTGTTGATATACACTTACTAAATAGGTTAAGTCTTGCCTATTTGGTCATCATTCTTTTGTTTGTCTGTTTCAAAAAATACACGTTTGTTCTTTAACTGTCTTCCTGTCCTGTAGTTCATGCGGCTGCAGGGAAAAAGAAACAGGGGCAAAGAGGAGGTGAAGTTTCTAGAGATCAAAGGGGACGATCAGCTGAGTGGTAACCAGCAGTGGATGACCAAGAACATGACGGAGGAAAAACAGAACCGCCAGTCCTTTAGCAAGGTGACCTGAACAGCTTTCTGTCACTGCCTTAGCTGCATGTTTTTACATAAAAGGCCCTAAGCAGATAGGGCTGAGTATGAGAGTGTTTGCAGCTTGGTTTTCTGAGTTTAGGAGGGATTTAAGTGTTATATTATAGAATAGGAAGATCATATTTTTTTCTGTACTATGGATTTACACTCAGTTCAGACTGGGAACACCTAAAGCCCACCCGCCATGAAGTTTTAGATGCATTAAAATACGAAAATATTTTATGACCAGTTATGATTTAGAACATTCAAGAGGGAAGAGAAGACTCTTGATGTGTCTACTAATTTTAAAAAAGCAGATGGGCTTGATACTTGGCGGGGTGGTAAAGGATTTCTTTCACACGACTCAGAAAGCATGTAAAACCAGAATATGCAATAATGTGTAAAGGAATGAGTCTTTCACTACTGTTTCAGAGGGAATGGTTTTTTACTGTCCACTATAAGCAGGAAAACATTGTAATGTCGTTCAACTGGACTTCTACATTTCTCTACCTTTGTGCAGAAAAAAGGAGAGCAACCTACAGGACAACAGCGACGCAAGCATCAAATAACATATCTCATTCATCAGGTGAGTGCTGCTGAAGCTCAGATTACACTTTCAGCATTTGTATGATGTAAGTGTCTTCATGCTGTGATGAGCACACAGATGTTTATTCAGACCTTTAAAGATTCACAACTAATAATTCATATTGGGTTTTTGGTTTATGTTGCACATATTGTACCACCAAAATATAATCCAAAACCAAAGCATGTTCTGCTGTTGGCTGCATGAGTGAACACAAGAGTCTAGTTAGCCTGGTTCATCTTACCATTAACTTTGAGTTTCGAACTTTGCGAGATTTGTAAAGCTGAGAGACATTCAGAAGTGGAGGACACTTTAAGAGCAGTTTTCAACCAATAAACAAGGACTGTGTGGGCTACTTTTTTAAATATTGGGCTTCAGCGCAAACTAAACTTGGTCAGTGTTTACATTTGTTTGTTTCTCTCCTGCTTTCTGTGCTCACTTGGATTGAATTTAATACAGTTGAATTCCCATTTACACATTTTTCTGTTTCTGTTGTCATACAATGAAACTAGTATGAAATAGTGACTGAAACACAGCCCATTAAGACGGCATGTGAGGCTTTCGTTAATTTGCTGATAAGGAGCACAGTGTTAGACCTGTGAGGTGCATTCATCTTTTTTCAGATGTTTTTCTGTGTGATGCAGAGCAGAGTGGGAATCAGATCTTGCAAAAGTTGGCGCTTTCAGTGTGACATGTCTGCACACATCCAGCTCCAGGTTGTTGGCCGCCATACCAGTTTGCACAGAGCCAACCTCAAGCTTTGTGTCGACCACTGTGTGCCAGTGATTTAAACAAAAAGCTCCAAGGAAACTTCCCCACAACTTAACGATGAGTCTGGACAAGCCACAAAAAAAAAATTCAGTAAACTTAGCCTGTACTTTCCTTTCTAGATTTCAGTGTAATTGACTAATCAGTGAATCATTCGGAGTGTTTTCTTGGCTCACACAGCAGAGTTTATTTGTACACACCACTGATGGCATTCAGAGTTTGGATTAGCGTACTGAGTGGGGATTTAGCTGCATTGTTCATCCACTTGACTGCATGTTCACACTTATGGCTTCTCTATAAATAGAGATTTTCCCCTGAAATCTCTGCTAGTCTGACCCCCATAGTTAGACTCGCATACCATCTACTGATCCCATGTGGCGAGCAGATTGGATCTTTAAAAAAAAAAAGAAGCTGGTTCAAGTTACCAAGAATTTTGCTCTGTTTGTTCATTTACAGGCAAAGGAACGTGAGTTGGAGCTGAAGAACAGTTGGGCAGACAACAAGCTAACCCGCCGGCAGACCCAGGCCAAATATGGTTTCTAGATGTCACAACTGTGGACTCTGGTGGCATTACAGAAACAACACGTCAGAAGTTAAGAGTAGAGCTTTCCAGATTTACCTACGCAAAGGGAAAAATTGTGTTTCGGAACAAAAAGCATCCAAATCTAAGAGCAGGTTTTTCTTCCTCCCGTTCATCCTGTATTTGTGTTGAATTGTTAACATTCAGTAGGTTCTTTTGCTCTGTTGTTTGATAAGGTGTTACTCTGAAATCTTAAATCCAGTCCCAGCCCCAACACTCTCCTTTCACGGTAATTTACAGCAAATAGAGGCACCGTCCCTCCATTACAATGTAACAGTATTTTTAAGGTTAATCAGTGGCAGAAAAGATGTAACATGACCCTGAAGTGGCCATTATAAATGCTTTTTCTTTGAATGTGTATGTTTCCTTTTCATGGTGTACTTTGAGGTGTGGTTTAGTTTTGTGGTTAAAACATGAATCTATAAAAAAGGTTTTGGTTCTCTGGGAATCATTCAGTTAAAGTGTGAGAAATGAGCCGAAGCATAAGGAAGCTGTGACATATTTATACGTTGAATTAACAGCTTTGTCATGAATAATGTTAGAACAAGTAAGATGCAGTAGCTCAATAGAGATGTAAAGGTTTTCATATCTATGCTTTAATTTTCACTTCTTCCAGCTGAAAACTGAACTGCCAGAGAACCAAACTTTCATTGCTGGTTCTTTAGCTACGTTCAAGATCAGAAATTCATCAGATTTTTAACATTAAATAGATAATTTACCTTAGTTTTACCTCCTGAATCCAGCCAGTGATGCTCCTGATCTAAATAAGTAAATAATTACCTGGTAGACACAGAGGAATCTCATTTCAAGTTGATATTTTATTCTCCGAGAGTGCTAGAGTCTTACTGTGTTTTCTTTCTGACACCCCACATTGTTTTCTGTATATCTGAACTGTCCTTTGCAAGTGAGACTGATTGTTTTGAATACACAAAGAGTTGTTAGGGGAAAAATGAAATGAAGTGTGTCCAGAGGTCCATCAAGACGCTGCCATTCCTCTAGCTCTGGAGAATATTGCAGATTTTTCTTTCACACGAGAAGAAGCACATCTTGAGTCTTTCCCATCCTGCAAACACACCTTTTATATGGGGATTGAGGCATTTATTTTACCTCCACCATGTGTTTTCTCTCCGTTAGGTAGACGAAACTCCATCAGTACTCCGTTAGCTCTCAAAATGTAGCAATGTGAACTCATGAGCCAGTTTAATTTCTAAATGCAAAATATTTCATACACGCTGGATTTTGCAAAGACCTCCAAATGTGAACAACCTGATCTGCCTCAAAGATTAGTCTGTTCGGCAGAAACCACATCCACATTTTACAGTTAACCTGCAGAGCTTCTGAGAGGGTGTATAGACATACTTGGTACTGGCAGAACAAACTTTGAGAGAAGAATACAGAGCTTAAACTCATTAAAATCTCCAGCAGGTTTCACATTAACACAGTTTTTTTATTGGCTCTCACATTCCGAATTCGGCCACTGAGATTATTTAATGGTGTCGCTGGGAGCGCCCTTTTTTGTTTACCTTTTGTTTTGTGTGTTGTGCAGTTAAAGCTGATGAATAAATTTTTGCCTCTCCTCACTCCAAACCTTTGAATGCCTATTTACGGTCATTAATACCAACTAGTTTCACTCCAATGCAGGTCTTTCATACAGTAAAACAAATTGCGTTATTGTACTGTAAGTTAAATGGAAGTTGACCACAGTTCCCTCCAACACAACACTGTTTCTTACCTATCACCATAAAACAGTAGATAACTTTGATTTTCCACAATATTGAACAAAAAATGTGTTCTTGCATATAACAGTATTGTTTTAATGGTGCGTTCACAACCATCAGAAGGATACGCTGATTAGGGCGACGTTACAGGGACTGATGTGCTGCAACGTTTGTTCTGCATACTGGTTTTTAATACTCGCACAGACAACCTGAAACCTCTGTGGTTCTAAAAACACATTCATTTAAAGTCCTTTACTTTGTTTTTGGGTCTTCACTCGGTGGTGCTGCTGGTGATTCCTGTGCTGTCTGTGTAGTTTCTACAGTTTCCTCAGCAGCAGAGTCTTTAGCAGCTTCAGCCTCCACTGTTGCTTCAGCCTTCAAAACAGCATCGTCCTCCTCATCAGCAGCTTCTGAAATATCTGCAGCTGCCTGCTGCTTCCTTTGTTCTTTCAACATTTTCTGATGACTTGCAGACAAGTCTTCATACGGCACCAGAGATATGGGAACACGAACTGTGTCCAGTCCATTAACCTGGAAGAAAAGGGTGCAAGAAATAAGCAGCCCGCCTTTTTGGTGGCATCTCTTAGCCAGACCCATTCCATAGAACATAATGGTCCGATGGTCTTTTCTCTGAACGTCTCTTGAACTTTACATTTTCTCTTACTGTCAGTAGGGCATTGAGATGCACATGCCACAGAGAACCATAAATAAATTCAGGTCTTTTATCTATTTCTTCTTCCATGCTACCTGCTCTTGAGTAGTCATGTGGTGTGGTGTAGTGCTTCCCAGATTCATCACATTTTGCCCTCCTCAAATGGAAAAAGGGAAAAAAAGAGTTTAACTCTCATTTTGAATGGATTTGGTCCAAATTAACATACTTGGCCTAACTTCTCAGCTATTTTTGTACAAGACCCCTGGGCTTGCATTGTGTTAAAGATGATCTTCTTAAATGTAAAAATGTAGGGAAAAAGAGAAAACATTCACAAAACATAAAATAAAAATAAATTCTTACCGTAATTTCACACCAGTATTCACCGACATCCTTCACTGACTCAAATGGAAGATTCAGCGCATGAGGCGGTATGACAACTCCCACCTAAAGAAAGGTTTTATTATAAACAACAAAACATTTACAAAAGTACAATTATACTCAATTAGAAATAAAAAAAAGAAAATGAAACAATGACAATAAAAACACAAGAGGCAAAACCAGCCGTACCTTCTTGACAAACTGTCTGCAGACGACGTCTTTATTGAGCTGAAATTCATCAGAGGGCATTTGATGAATCTTCAGCTTGGTGCGTTTCAGGAACTCCAACGTCTGCAAAAAACAGCAGGAGAACTTTGATAAAAACTTTGACTTTCTGTTGCTTGTTTCACCACTTAACAATTGTGACTCAAGCACAGGGTCTAAGCTGTGAGGAGAATCCTAAAGAAATTAATTATCTTAAGCAGGTAAATACTCACCATTTGTCCAGTGCGGGTTTGGATTCTGTCCTCTGGTCTGCCCTCACGCAAAAGCTGCACATTAGAAAAAAAGGTGACAATGATGAACACGATGCTCTCTGACATGTGGGAAATAAATGACAAAATTTAAAAGCAGTACACACCCGAAACTCCTCAGCAAACATCGCTTTGTTCTCTGGTGACGGATACACCGCCAGGCCTTCAGCCAGCAACTTATTTCGGCCGACAGACTTCTTCACGAACACGGTGTCTCCTCGCCCGCCGAGCTCTGTCATGGTAAATATTTTAATACATTTTCCTTCCTGGGATGATTCTAAAATCATGGAGCGCCCTGGAGATACTTACTGGGAACAGTCTGAGTGAGGATGAGCTCCATCCTCTCCTTTGGGGCGTTTTTGGTGTCTTCAACCAGCTTGTAGATTCTGTGTCTTCGAGGGTGAAGCCTTGGTGGCCTGCCGACTTTGGACAAGGGCACCTGCCACCATCGCTCCACCACAACTGTGTTCTGTGGAAACATCAAGTGACCAGAGATGAATTTGTAAACTTTTAAGTGTGCTGTCAAACAGACACAAATACAGTAGCTATAAACAACAAACACAACATTCTGACCACTGACAGGTGAAGTGAATAACATTGATCATATTGGTACTATGTGGTGTTCTGCTGGAAAACCTTGGATTTTTCCATCCGTGTTGATGAGACTTAGACACCCAAATAAACATTGTCCCACAACAAGCATACTCTCTCATGCAAATGGAAATCCCAAATGTCACTGGCCTACCCCCACATGTACCCCACCACATGGAAAAAACATCAAACAATCAGGAACATGTTGAGGAACATGACAATGGCCCAACATGTTGATTTGACCTTCAAACTTCCTACACCCCATTCTGATCAAGCAACCAGGATGCAATGGAACAAGTTTGATTGACAGAGGCTCCACTGCACAAGCCAGAGTACCCAAAGGATCCAGTGCCAATGTCCTGGTTCCAGACCCCATAGGACAACCTGAGAGGTCCTCTTGTCCATGCCTGATGGTTCAGAACATTTTTGAGCACATAACATAACCAACACAATATTAGGCAGGTGGTCATAATGTTATGCCTGATCGGTGTAGCAGTATAGTTTGTTTAAATTGTGTTGATTTAATAGCACTGTCTTTGTTGTTCTGGCTCTCTGTCCAAAGAAAACATGCACTGAGATTGCTACGAGGTTTTAAGGACTCAATACTTCATAATTATATTCTTAAATACACTGACCACTATAACAGGGGTGCAAAACAAGTACATTTTTCATTAGGGCTGCACAATACGCAACATCAATGTAATCAGTTTGGCTACAGAAAGGATGATGTTGACCAAAGACAGTAACTTTACGCAATTGTTTGATATTGTTCCAACATTCTGCATCTATATTTTAATTATTATTTTTAAAGTATGTGGAAATACTTCCAACATGAAGGTGCAGAAGAAAAGTGCAATATTAGGTTAGTAAATGGATAACAAGGATTTATTGTTACATTTTGCTGAAATCTTTAAAAAAAGAAAGGTAAATTCACCTTTAGGTTAACTTTATGCCTGTTTTGGAGGCTACAGTTTCCAGTGCTGACAGTATTATAGAACACAGCTGAACAACATCATGGCCTTGCAAACCCACAATAACACAAAACTGAAGTTACTTTTGCTTCAAAAGTAAACGAAAACTTTCAGTACTTGTTTTCCTTTTTGTAAAAATGTGTCTGACATTAGAGGCACACCATTGCTGACGAAAACTCACTCTTGTAGTCGTGAAACTTTATTCTATTTGTAAAAATGCAATAAAAAAAACAAAAAAACAACAAAAAAAGTTGAGATCTAAAACCACTGGACATGGACATTTCAAAATTTAAGCAAGATTATCCCTGAGAGCCTAAAGAGTCTTTAAAACACAGTTTCTGATTATCCTATCAGTGAAAATGCAAAATAAAAAGAGGTTTCACTGCTTTTGCCACATGTAGATCACAGTAGATCTAAAATGACTGTTCTTAGACAGATCAGATTTGAACTATTCTGTCCCTGTGAGGCTAAAGAGTCCTTAAAACACAGTCTCTGGTTTGTGGACCCTTTGTACTAGTTGTGAAAATGCAAACAGAGATATTTCACTGCTTTTTCACATCTTTTCCCTCCTGCAGCAGTTTAATCTGGGTATTAAGTGACAACATTGACTTTGTGTACTTTAACGACATTTATTAAAGAGGACTGACCCAAAAGCTTCACACTGTGACACTCAGCCTCATGCTTTAGTTGACTTTGTTGCAGAGACACTGACCTGAGCAGCACTCAGGGAGAAGCTCCTGACAGCCGGCTGGCCGAGCAGATCCTGAAGGACACGGCGGCCGGAGCTCCACATGTTCCTCCAGAAAAGCTTCAACACTTTAACTCACAACAAATAAACACTCCAGAGGACAAAGACGACGTTTTTTTCAGCACTAACAATATTAATTTATCCTCTAAGCTCTGGTAAAGTCATGGTAATAATTAACGCAGAGACTGCAGCGTGAATGCTTGCTAAATGCTAACTTACTGTGGTCGCTTGGCGTGTGACGTAGGAGGACCCACCGGCTGCATAGTAGGTCAGAAAGAAGCCTGAACTAAAAGCTTGAAAATCTCTAAATCTGTATGTAAACTTCGTCACCAGAAATCTTTTATAGTTCTAAAGTGGGGATCAGTCAAAATGTTCAGACTTTTTGTATATGCATACATCGATATGAATAAAAATAGAAACCTTTATTAAATCAAGTAATATCAAGAGCCTGTCTCTATTGCATATTTTATATTTAAAAAGTGGATTTTTAAAAATTCTGTTAGATAAACTGAAACTTCTAACAGAGTAAACAACTGTACAAACCAATATCCAATTTCACAACTAATATTTAACCAAAGATTTTATCAGTGGGTAGAGTTTAGTTGTCCATTAATTTAAAATATCTATTTTTCATAAAGCAGGCATTACACTAATTTTAATCTTAACTATTTAAAGCACTTTTAAAAATCCAAGTTACCAAGTGTTTCATAAAGCAGTAAGTTAAACTGACATGTCATAAAATCAGCAGAATTTAAAAGATAAAAACACAACTTGGCATATAAAAACCAACACAGTGTAAGAAAAGATGAAAATAATATTGAAATAATTAAAAGTCGGTTGAAAGGAAATTAAAACTCAAGTTAAATCAAGAAAGGCTGCTGATAAAAGTGTGTTTTAAGAGGTGACCTCAAAATAAACATAAACACAAATATAGCTTGACATAACTAAAGGAGTATATTGTCATATATTTACAATGTAAGAACAATTCATTCATAAAGATTATTTAGAAAATGTCATATATAATCACTGAGCCTCCAAGCTTTTAGCATTAGTTCCTCTAGTCTTTTATTTTATGAATCCTTATTTGTTAGGGCTAAACACACTCTACATTTATTTGTACTCGCACCTATTTTCATAGGTTCAGTTTTGAGAGCAACATTCTTGATTCTTTGAACCTGAGAGTGTATTTTTTTTATTCAAGATTAAAACCGTTCCTGTAGTAAACTCAGCAACATCTATTTTGCAGGCGATCACTATCAATATACACGTAACAGAGATAAAAATCAAAGCCAGTATTTTGTATTCAAGCCATCACTTTAACTCAAATTAAGTTCATATCATAATAGAAAGTGAATAAAGTAAGTTTCCATTTTTCACACAATTAAATCATACAAAAAACATGTCAAACTTTTATTATCAAGCAACACTGCATCTTCTTACGTGGTACAATCAAAGACATTCATTCCACTGCAGGAAAACATCTGAGCTTTTGGCTTTTTTAACCTGTGAAGAATAACTAAGGTTGAATGCAGGTGATGCTGTAACATAAAGAAGACATATGTAATTGTTGGAAAAATGTTCAACAAGTCTGAAGTGATGTAAGCTACCAAGTATCATGCATTTACAGGAGGATTGCAGGAAAAATCTACTAACAGATTTAAGATTTGCTGTTCAAATACTGCAGTTTTATACTTTAGGTATAACTTTAATAACTAGCGTAAATAATAAAAAGTCATCTTCAAAAGGAGCAGAATCTGCGTAGTAATCTTCAGACAGTTTCACTCCAGCTTAAAGATAAATTCTTTAAACATTACAAAAACATGAAGCATCACACATCACCAGTGGTGTCGTTAGAATCACTTGTGGCCCCATAGAAACTACTGCGGGCGAAGTAGCGTCTTGCACCTATTGTCTTACAGCAGATCATCAGACCGAAGCAGCAGCCGCAGATGAACGTGAGGGTTGTAGCGACCCACAGGATTGTAGTGACAATGAAGGCAAACTGGTAGGTTATCTGGTGGCAGTAGCGAGCTGTTCCAGGTGAGTAGTCTGGAGGATACACAGAGTAAACCCAGCTTGTACCTAAAGGGAGAACACAGATAACAACAACGTTAAAGACCTAAACACAGATGTGTTCAGTCAGTTTTTCACTATGACTAATGGGGGTCAAACATTAACTCTATTTTTCTATCAATATTAGATCAGCCTTAGTGATCTGATTTCTGTCTATGCTGTTTTCGCAAGCATGTGATTTGTAAGTTTGATTAACAGTGATAAATCAACCCATCTGCTGTTATCTGATTCACATCATGTTACATTGTGATTGGTTGCATGGGATTAAGAGATATCACTTTTTCCTAAAAGAGCCCCACCTACTTCGAACTAATAAGACAAGCACAAAGAAAATAAAGGAAAATTTTTGTTTTTTTTGTTTGTTTTTGTCTTTGCCATACACCTGAATTTCTCTTCGGGGATGAATAAAGTATGTTCTATTCTATTCTTCTTTTGTATTCTATTACTTTCACTGCACAATGAAAGTTGATTATTTATTTTACAAAATTTAAAGTGCCCACAATTGTTACCAACACTGGAAAAAATGGTGACTCTACATACTATAGATAATTTACTATTTACATTAGTAAATTAATTTGTTTCTATGTTTGTCTCCTATCTACGTTGTCTACACAGCCTGCAGCTCAGCTGAGTTCAGCTGAAAAATCCCTGAATTTTTCACGACTGTTGGTCACAGCCGAGTCATTCATATCTGAGGTATACAGAATATATTGTTTTTAACTGGATCCAGTTCATTTTTTATTTTTATTTTTTTTTTAAATGAGACATATAGAGTAAAGTATGAAAGATAATAATTTTAAGCTTAGATTTGATCAATTTTCCAGTGGTACTGCCTGTTACTTACGTTACAGGTTAAAAAGTTAAAAATGTGATAATTAAAATTTCATGTTTTGATAAATGGTTTAGTTTCATTTATTTTTTCTTTAAAATAAGATGACTTTTAAACCTGCCAGCATGTTTTAGGGTTTAGAGGCTTATTCTGAAACCAAGTTTTCCAACCAAGCTTTATACTAAGTTGTATAATTGTTATATACTGTATAATGATTAGCCTAAAACAAACTACAATCAAGATGAAATTATGGGCCAAAGCACAAACAGTGAAACACCAGATGATATTAGAAGCAACCCTAATTCCACTGGTGGAGGAACTGTTCTAATCCTAAGTGAAAACAGTAATAGTTTAATTTGAAATTATTCCATTGTAAGATGATAACTTAAGCAAAAGTATTTTTAGCAAAGTAAAAAGCCTTCTAAAACATACTTGATCATTACTCTATAAGCAACATTTTGTGAGTATTTCAGCAAATATACTTTCCATCACTGCTTCATTTTGTGTTTTGAGTGTAGTGGCATTTATTTTTCACCCACCTGCTATGAACCAGACAAAAGTGAAGAGGTGCAGCAAAGTCATGCAGGCCGAGGTCAGGATGCAGGCGGCCCCGTCCTGGTAGGCTCCTCTGCTGTAGGTCACAGACAGGGACAGGACGCTGGTTGCTCCCAGCACTATAAGGTAAATGGGGATGTTGGGCTGCACGTTACAGCGGCCCATATGAGTGGCGCCTATGATGCAGCAGAACAAACATATGAGACATAATCAAAAACATACTGTATTTCACAAAACATTAGAAAAGTGATGTTGTGGTTCTGGTAGAAGAGTAAAACCCACCCAGTCCAATGGCTGCTATCATTACCATCCACCAAATAACATTCACCACAACTGCAAAAAACAAAGAGGCACAGTTTGAACGATTGGTTTGACACCGAAACAGATTAAAAAACACAAAAGCAAGACAAGAATGTGATGGAGAGTCTGACCAACTGTTGAAATCATCACAGCAGTTTGAGGCTTCGACTCCATCTGCAGAGGCGAGTTAATATCTACAGTAAGAGTCAAAGTTATACACAGACATCAACATGAGGATGAGTGGCAGCAAAAGTGCTCTACTGTACCTGTCCAGCTGTGATCAGAGACACTTATAAAGCCTTTTTTCTTCTTCCAGTGTCACTAGACGACGTAGAACTGTGCACGAGCTGATGTTAAAATGGCAACTTCGTTAACATCCTCTGCTGTTTTAGCAGGATGTTATGACACACGGTTACAAACATTTCAGCAACTGTTTTGCAACACTGGGTTTAGCTAAGAGGAAATAATGATAGAGTCGGTTAGTGTTATCTGATATTAGAAATTTACATGCATGTAAGTATGCTTTAAGCCACGAACCAGTTGCATACTGTTTTAATTCTCTTGTAGCCTACAATTTGCAATTTGCTGAAATGTAGAATTTTGCAATTCATCAGACGTGGTCAATGCATCTTAACGGGAGCAACAGGACAACTTAATCTATGTAATCTAGCACATGACAGAGTAAGTGATGCACTTGTGGTTACATACAGAAAAAAAAAACAGTATCATCAGCTCTCATCAGTGATGAAGCAAATAAACTGTGCACTCTACTCACACATTCTGTCCACAAATATTAAGACAGATTATTTGACAGAGTGTTGGCTTTCTACTGTGGTAATATACTATATAAATATAGACCCAGTTTGAAGTCTGTAGCAGCAGTATGAGCATGTTGACAACTTAACAAGTGCTAAAGGTCTTCAGTAGCGGAAAACCAAATCCAGAAAAGAAGCATTATTGGTTAAAGCTTCAAGGAGAAATCCCAGTTGGTGGTTGAATACAAGTGAGTTTAAACAGATATGATAGTTCTAGGGGATCAGACTGAGTTCCACTGGGGAATTTGAGGCCATCTTTGATTGCAGACCTTTGAACCTCAAGCAGTTTGTGGGTATGTCACAATTTTATTCACTGTAGGCTCATTTTGTTCCCAAAGGTGCAAAATAAAGTCTTGCATCTCTGGGGAAACAGCACAACTATGGCTAGAAATAAAGAGAACAAAGAACTGTCCTCTGTGTAACAGGACATTGTTGTAATGCCATATATCCTCTTAAAAATGAATAAATAACTTATATATAATATATAAATAAATATATAAATAACTTAATATTTTCCAAATGCTCACGGGTCTTAAGGGGTTCTACATGGTGTAGATATTTAACTCTGTACATTTTCACAACTCTTACAAACTAGGTGTTTCGTACAATACTCTGCACTTCAGCTCAATAAAGATATTTCACCATGTTGAATGTATCTTCCAACAATTTGCTGACAACTTGCTTCTCTGTCTACCCTTTTGGAGCCATGCTGTAATTATTTTATTGAAATGAGGTAGCCTATATTTTATTTTCCTCTCAATCTGTCTTGTCACCTCCTTTGTACACAGCCTGCAGTTCAGCTGAAAACTCTCTGAATTTTTATCATGTGACTGTTGGTGACAGATGAGTCACTCATTGTCTGATGCAAACTGTTCTGGCATTTTTTTAAATATAAAATGGGACTAAGGGATTTTGCCTAAAATTTCACAATTTTAGGCTAAAATGTAAACAATTTTTCCAGCGGAATGGGGCATCATAGATAAGTTCATGAGCTGTCAGAAAGTTCAAAATCCAACAACTCTTCTGTTTTTGAAGTTTGACAAATAGTGTTGTTTTGCTTTTTTTCCCCCTCGCTGGCACGTTTTTGGGTTTAGACAGGTAATGGGGGAGCCCAGCAATAACGCTGAAGAACATACTTAAGAATTTGATAAGCGATTCTCCTAATCATGATTTGACCTGCTCTTACAAGAGGATTCCAAAGACTCCTGTAACGATGTGGGACTCATGATGGGACAAGAAACATCAAATTTGATGTAGCAGAATCAGAGACACTGACTTTAATAACAGTCCTTCCTCTACAAACATTACCCACAATGCAACTCCACCAATGACATTTGGCTTTGTCTATTCAGGAGGAAGTGGCTGCTCATGTAGCCTTGGTTCAATCACAGATGAGGGCCAGGATTCTAAGTTCAAGACTTCAAATCACACTGGCTCAAGTGACATGATTTATTAGATTTCTCACAGCTTCCTCTGGAGCCACACATACATTATATACAGCTACCTTCATCATTGTAAAGAAATACTCCCCAAGACCTGTAGACAAAATCTGATGTGTAAAATGATTGGACTTTCCCTGCCTATAGAGTGCATTTTTAATGGTGTTGAGAAAAATATAACAATAAAATGTAAAAGTAACAAGAAACCGTGCAAAGACAGTAAAGCTGAGGTGAAATCAGTTTTCAGAAAGATGACTGTGGCTTCTGTTATGCAAACTAGGCTCAAACAACAGCGTAACAGCTGCAGTGGGTTTGTGATGCAAAGGGTGACAGCATGTTAGTGCCAACACGACTTGATGCTATGCCTCTCTGCAGCAGCACTGCCACCCTGTGACAACGAAACACAACTGCTTACATCAAGTCCTGGAGTAAAAGCGAGTCCTGACAAAGAAAGAAAAAAAACCTTACAATGACATCTACAAACCTCAATATCAGCTCAGGTGTTGGTGTTTTCCTAGGTGGAACAGTACATTGTTATTATTCCTTTGAGATGTTGCAGCTTTATCACAGTGACCAGATGACCTGACGGTTGATTTATATTCACATGTGTCAAAACAGAAATCATAACACACTTGAGAAGTTTCCACAGCAGTTTATTACTGCATAAAACCTCACATGCTGCCATTTCTGATTTATTTTTATGTGACATTTATTTTGTTCACAGTATGTTTTGTGAAGGTACATTCCAGGTACAATGTGTATCATGTTCTTTTAAATGAGGTTAAATCTGGGCGACAACCCCAATCAAGCTCAGACATTAGCAGTAAAACGTTTGATCATCTTCTTTTTCAGGGCTGAAGTTGCATATTTAAAACCTGCCTTGCTAGGGATTTGATTAAAGGCCTCTCTTCTCTTTCTGACCCGTGTTAGTTGAAAGTCAATGATCATTTGAATCATTGGAGCAGCAGGGAAGTCCATGCAGATGATTCCAAAGCGCAGGTTCTGGCCTGTCTTGGACTTCAGGTAGTTGTACAGTTGTGGATGGATGCACTGTGCGACGGCTCTGGGATGTGCAAACACACCAGCTCCACTGCTGAAGGTGAGAAAAATCTGCGCTTTGTTTCCTGTAGGTGCAGCCTCCAGATGATTATAGACGCTCTGCCATTTACTCTCCACATGCATGAGTGTAGGTACCTACAAGAAGCAGCAGACGGTTTATGACTCAAATGTATTTTTCACCAAAACAGAAAATATTGAAAGCATCACAAGGTGACCTACAGATTACATTTAAGGACGACAAGGAGATTTTTACCTGTAGTTTTCTGAACAATTGTAATTTTACAGTTTCCTTGTTTTGTTAATTTACAAATAACTAGTAAAATCACAGATGTTGGCTGTGAAAAAAGCAGGCCTACAATGTAAATAATGTCCACATCAAAAATCAGTACCTACTTATTAAAATAATAGTTTGTTCTTCTACAAAGTGTGATTGTACAATTACACTATTTTGCTGTGTTTAAATCAGCTGAAAAAAATCATTATTTTATAAATATTTCTTTTTATCTTCACTGCTTTTACACTGTTATATATTAGACTATTCCACTGTTTTTCTCATTTTTCCTGGCATCATGTTGCCAGATTTTCAGATTTTCTTATCCTCAGTTACATCAGCTGCATACTAACCAGTCTGAAACTTACAAGGGCCGTATGTTTGTTTTCTGGTGTGTGTTTATGGTTGACAAGATGAAAAAGGATGAAAAATGTGGTTCTATACCAATTTCAAACTGGATGAATACATTTTGATTGTTGAATAACAGAAACCTGATAAAAAAGTAGGGAAAAAACGGAAAATAAAGAACAAAAGAATAATGGCTTTTCTTACCTTCCAGTCGTCAGCTATGTCCATTGAACCATAGCGCATCCCCAGGTCTGGCCCAGCAAATTCTTGCAGGATGATGAGTTTTCCTCGGGCCTCACCCATGGTTGGCACAAGTCGACTGTGCCACAGCAGGTCCCAGTGAGCATAGCGATGGATGTAGTCTACCACAGCACCATAGATGTCCCCTGTTTCACTGAACTCCTCCCTCAAACGCATCAGCACCGTCTCACTTGGGTACTCTTGAAGGAAATCAACCACACCCTCCAGGACATGCCCAAAGTGCGCCCGCTGGTAGGACACCCCATGGTGGATGGTGAGGTTGCCCCTGACGTGACGCACTCGGATGTCTAGGAAGCGAACACCAGCACGGAGCTGAGAGGCCAGGCTCCAGGTCTGGCACTCGGCATACACACCTCCAAACACGGCCATGGTGTTGTGGGTCCCAGGCATGGTGACCTCAGACAGCAGGTGGTCATCAGGGATGCTGGACATCCAGGACGGGTTGAGGAACTCTGGGTTTGGTGTGTCATCATAATCAGGTCTCTGAACTGCACCATGAGTCAAACCTATGACTCTAAAAACCAGACAGATTTATGATACAGTTTATCTGTCAGTCTTCAAACATACCAGGTTTTCATAAGCCTGTTAAGAATAAAACTGTTGTCCATGGTGATAGAAATACGTTCATTTCTCTAGGTTCATCCAAATAAAGGAGAAATATCTGTGAAAAATTACTTGTACGAGAGTAAAAATACAAACTACTACAGCTAATAATATGAAATACAATGTAAGTATAGACTCCAGAGGTGATTTGTACAGTGGCTCTTAGTGTTCAGAACACTGTGGTGTAAGAAAACACATGCAAATAGAAACTAGGAAAACATTTTCACCAACTTGACCACACACTTAGAACTGCACTTAGAAAAAAATGCAAAGTGAGACAACACAACCACAAAATACTAAAATGTGCTGTAAGTACAAAGAACTTTCGTTTTTGGATATGTTTTGCACAGCTGCATTGTCTTGCGCTGATTTTCTTGTATAAATTTCCAGAAATCTGCATTTATTGCTTTTGTAATACATTTTACAAACAGTTGTGAAAACTTATGGTGTTCAACTTTTTAACATTGTGTATCTCTGATTCATTGTACTTATTGATCTGAACTGTACCAGAAATAAAAGCTGTACTTAATTGAATTAAAACCTGAAAAAGAAATTTCCACTGATGCACTGGCATTCAGTGTGCTAGATTATGTGTTGTCAATATGTGGCATGTTTTCAATACACTCACCCCAGCAGGACCATCACCTCCACTAAAAATTTGTGCATTTTCACTTGTCTGATCCCCACCTCTGATTTTCTAGCCCTGAAAAGAGAGAATGATTTAGAGACAAGAGGGACAAATATAGAGCCAACATTTAGTTTGATTTAATGAAAGCAGCTACCTAATGAGATGGAAAAGACAAGAGATCTGTTAAGTCAGTTAACTAAATATTCATCCTGACTTGTTGATATATGTGGTCACTAAAATAAGGAAAAATCAGATTCTTTTCCTTTTGACACATTCAACTAAAATGATGAAACTGGCAATGCTAATACAAATAAAACTTTTATTCCCTTTTTCAGTATCTTCTACTGCTGTCATGGCACTGAGGCCTGCATTCCTGATTACAGATGCAGAGTTAAAGCTGTTGTCTGAAATATACATTTAACACCAAAATTGTGTAAACAATCTTTTTAAAATCAATATTTATTTAATGTTGGTTAATAAATACAAAAAAACAAACAGGAAACAGAAGCTAAATGAAGTCTAAGCACAAGTACAATTCGCCTGCACGCTGCTAAAAAGAAAAAAGCACATTCCCATCATGAAGTTATGTCAATTAATATGAAAACCAAAGCAACAGTGAAAACAATTTGATTTTGGAATGGCCTGAGGTTGACCTCAGCTCACCCCTATGGGCCAATTCAATGGCCGGCTTAAACCCTTCTAATCCCAAAACTGAACCAAACCGAGCACTGCTGCTGTGTCAAACCTGCTGATGTGCCGCTCTGTTCGCTCCACTTCATACCTGAAACCAGAGGGTGTTCGTCCTCAGTCCTGTCCGGGTGCCTGGGGACGACTGACAGAAAGAGAGGAGTGGAAATGACACTGGCCAGCGTGTCGACCTGGGATGTTATTGTGGGAAATACTATAGAGCAGCAGCTGGGCTCTACACTGCAGAGCAAGGGAGGGAGGGCAGGAGTGTGTGTGCATGAGGGTGGGGGTGAGCGTGGTATTTGTCTGATCCCTCATTAACTGAAACATAAAAAATCAGTTGTGTTAAGTAAGTGGGTTAAAAAATCCTGTATGAAATGTTTCTTTAGGTCCATGTGGATGGTAACCTAGTTAATAGCTAATTTCAAAACAAAATTCAGACAGTGATCAGAAGGTAAAAGACAAGTAACAGAAGCAGAATGACTATCATCAGCCATTATTTCCTGGCACACATCAGCTACAGATGAGCGTTTTCTCATAGCATTTCTTATCTTTTAGAAAAAGTCAAATATTCAGAGCCTATAAAAGGTATTTACACTCTTTGGAAGTTTGTCCCTTGTATTGCTTTTCAACATTGAATCACTAATTTGGCTTTTTTGGACAATAATTTAACAAAAAAGACTCTTTCATGTCAAAGTGAAAACAGATTTCTAATAAGTAATATCAATTAACTAAAAATATAAAATAAGAGACTGCATAAGTATTCACCTTTTTTAAAGGTAACTCACCTAATCTGACACAGCAGTAGCCAAGTCGTGCTAGAAGTCACACAATTGTGAAAAGTGAAATGGAGATCATCTGAGTGCAGTGAATGTATCTCAAATGAGTAGTATAAAAACACCAGTGTTTGGAAGGTCACTGGTCAATCAGTACTCCTGGCTATAATTAGAAGTGTCGGACACAAGAAAATGTCCAGGTTACTGAATATCCTTCGAATCAATCAACTTAAACCATCATTAAAAAATCGAAAGACTATGAATAAAGCAGGCAGTCCAACAAAAACTGAGTGACCATGCATGAAAGAGACTAGTAAGGGAGGCCACCTAAGACACCTATGAGTTACAGGCTTCAGTGGCTGAGACCTGAGAAACTGTTACATACAACTGTTGCCACCAGTCAAAGCTTTATGGGAGAGTGGCAAAGACAAAGCCACAGCTGAAAATGCTCATATTAAATCTCTACTAGAGCTCACCAGAAGGCATGCTGGAGACTCTGAAGGTCTAAGAAGATAATTAAACTTAGCTTTCTGGCCATTAGACTAGACGATATGCTTGGCAGACATCAAACACTGCACATCATCACAAACACACCATTCCCACTTTGAAGCATGGTGGTGGCAGCATCATGATGTGGGAAGGCTTCTCAGCAGTGGGTCCTGTATTTGTTGTAAAGGAAGAAGGTGAAATGAATGCAGCAAAACATAGGAAATTCTTGGATGGCAACCTGATGCAGTCTGGAAGTGAGTTGGGAGAAGATTTGCTTTCTCAGAAGGAACAATGGCCCGAAGCATAAAGCCAAAGCTAAGAACTGTTCACAGCTGGTAAAGGATGTCACACAATTGCTTGAATATTCACAGACCAAAAAAGAGGAAAGAACAATTAACATGAAACTTGGACATGCAGAAACATAAATTATATCAATGAAATAAACACAACAATCTATCTATCTAGTAGTGTGTATAGATGCTTTTTTATGTTAGCAACCTCACCAAGACATTTATCATGTCATTCAGCGAGTACATCCTAAGTCTGTTGCTGGACAGACACAGAAAAATAAACTGATAAAGATGTGAAACTGGATCACAGTGATTAGCTTACACTTCAGCTGGCTGCTGCTCAAACATATGCACTTCCGAGTTGGTCATCATACTCCAGTTTCTTGCCTTTCCCAGGGTAAAAACAACGACAAAAATAACAGAAACCTTGAAAAATATGTCTGGACAACTCCTCACAGTGCACCAAAGGTTTGACAGTCCATAATGATACAATTTGGGTTTTATATGAGCACACTGAGAGATGATATATAACCAACCCTACTCGTTTAAGTAGCAGCTGCCATGTTTTAAATTACTCTATTCAATTATTGGTAGAACTGACATCATTGACAGGTCATCCACCATTGACCAAAGACAAAATTTAAATTTTTACACAAACATCCCACAGAATATTTCTCAGTACAGCTTCAGCCCCTTAGAGGATGCAGGGTGAGGCAGCGTCAAGTCCTGAGCTGGGAGCTTTCAGGAAGAGTGTGTGTGCGCACTTGGAAAAATCTGCAGATGTTTTCCCGCTTTGTCCCCTATCACTACACGGGAAGTCAACATTACACAACAGCCTTGTCCTTGTCCTGTTGAATAATATTTGGTCAGCTGTTAATACAGATTGTATACCCAGAGTGTGTAAAATAGAAATTCCTGCAGTGTTCATTAAACATTCAGGCCAGGTGAAACTCAGGTAATGTTACTGCTTATCTTGAGCTTTACTAATGAACTTTACTATATCCACAAAGACAACAAACTAATGGAAGAATTTCCTTCTCCAACATACACTGCATGGTGTAAGTGAAGGCATCAAGAGTACAATACGTTGAATTAAAGCATTTAAGTTAATGTTTGAATATACTTAATGTTGCAAAAATACATGTTTAATAGGTCTGGAACTTTAATGCGTTAATTTTGAATTAATTACAGAAAAAATAACTTGTTAAAAAAATAACGCATTTAATCACACCTTTTTCAGTTCCTTTATTTCTGGCACCCCAGTAACACTGATGCACACACTCCAGCCTGGTAGGTGCCAGTAATGCACCTAAAGTTCATTTGCCAGCTGCAAAGAAGATGCACAGGATGCACATAATTCAAACAGGATAGTTTGCCTCATAAACTGGCTTAAAGAGAAACAAATATCCTTAGAGGTATCATGAGGCCGATGGATTTGTTGTTAAAAAGCACTAAACTGTTATGGCCGATATTTCAGCTGTTTTTGTTTTGTTTACCATTTTTGATGGGAGAAATGGCACTTTTTATTTATCCGTTGGTTCATTTACACTGCTAAAGATGCTTTCTTTACCATTTTTTCAAGTGCTTAAGTTTACAAAATGTTTTAAAATGCTGAATATAATAGCTATAATTGTACTTTGAGTTTGAACTAATCAGTGAATGTAGTAGACAGATGGAAAATGCACAATGCACAGATATATATAGATAGAAAAACTATCATTTTTGTTATTTAAGTTCACGTATATGTCTATTCATTGATTCAGTCCTCAACCAAAATTTATTAGAATTGAAAAACTTTGCATACTGTGTCGAATATTTGTATATTGATTAAAAAATGTGATTAATTGAGATGAATTAATTACAAAGCCTTTAATTAATTAGATTAATTTTTTTAATTGCGTCCCACCACTATTTTTTTACATAAAGTAACTTTGTAGGCAGATCATTTACAAAAGCCAAAAGCAAATAAGAAAATGACCACAGAAGAACAAGATGCAAAACTAAAAGGAACATTACAATAAAAGTTGCTAGAGAGGGTCCAAACGGTTTAGTTGTGATATTGACAGGAACTTGTAGTGTCTCAAATGACTGAGGTGTATTTATTGGAGACTGGCTCTTACTAATAACACACCTAAGAAGGGCCATTTGCAGCTATTACAGTTTTAGTTTAATAGGTTGCAAAGAAAAGTGGTAGAAGAAGAATTCAGATTTGAAAACTTTAACCCAAAAAAGAATTCATGTGGATGTAGCATTTTACTGGTGTATTTTATTCTGTCTATTAGGCATTGCAGGGGCACGTACACAAAGGTTGTACTGATGAAGTCTCTGTGCAAATGTTCGTTTTTTATTCTTAAGATAATAATTCTGTGCTCACAGAGGGTGCTCACATTGAATATCAGACACTCATAAGTTCTAGAAAGACATCACAGCATCAGCATCAACAACCAAAGCTTCATAGTAACATATTGGAAAGATTTCCTACTTTGGGCTTTCCATATACTTAAAGAAAGAGAGGATGAAGATCTTTTCCCTCAGCTCATCTGTGAGGTTTTAAGCACTTACAGATGTTATGTGTAATTTACCTTACCTCGTTTTCAACAGTCATGGCCAACAGATGTGTTAACAAGGCCAGTGGGAGACATGAATTAAGATTGCGGGAGACATTCAGAGGAAGTTCCAGGAGAGTCCTGCAGTTTGATGGAAAATATAACAAATGTTAGTGCTGTCAGCTGTTGACTAATAAATCAATCAATCAGCAAATCATACAATATGCAGTACGTCACAAAAGTCATGCTTTTACTTGGCTGTGCTCTTAAACTGCACTCTTGACTATCGTTTCAGCACTTTTTTAATGTCTAATGTTGCACATTTCAGACATTTTGTGCCAATAAAAACACTGGCTTAATTAAGTGTTGATTATTAGTGTTACCACAAAATTACAGAGTCATAAAAATAATCTTGCTCAAATTAAGGAACCTTTAATTATAATAATAATAGTCTTCTGTTAAGAGCAGAGGTCTGAACTGAAAAGGTGGCAAGGATTTTGTCTTTGTTTAACACAGCACACAGACCTACACAAAAGACACACTCTCTCCAGAAAAACCTGTTCTTGATTCTTCAGAGATTCACACTATCAAAGATGATGGCATTGACTGTGAACTGTGATTTTTTTGTATACCTTTAACACTTCCTTCTTACCCACTTGTACAGACAGGCATTTGAACAACACTGTATTTCTTTTCCAGTGCTCTGTTATTGTTCTTTTACGTATAGCACTGTCTTTACTTATGTTTTACTGCCTTCCTTCAACGTTTTATTGCTGTTTTCGAGTGCTTTATATATTTTAATGTTCTGCAAAGCACCTTGTAACTCCAGTTTTGAACGGTGCTATGGAGAGAAAGTTTATTACTATCATTACTTATCATGAATTTTGTGTCATTATTCACTTCATTATCCACTTTCTTCTTGGACTATTGCTACTATTAACAGCCAACATTCTGACTGTCACAGCAAGAGAATTACAGATGTTACTAATAACATTACGGATGACTCTGATATATTCAGGAGTCCCAACAAGATATGATGGTATAGTGGTGAACTAGTGAAAACAAACTCTGGACCCTGACACTGAAGTAGCCATCATGAATTTTAATATTTACATGTGTGCTTTTCCTGCTATGAGATGCTAAAATTACTTTTGTGGAAAAGCCTTCTGATGTCCTCTGGATTCTGAATGAACGATCTGTTGGTAGCTTGCTCCATACAGAAATGTTGTTTTCCAAAAGATCTAAAGAGAAATTTGCTGCTGAAGTTTTCCAAAGGCAGACAAAGTCATATCCTTGGTATAAGGACAGAAAAAGCTAAATAACTATGTCTTTTATGATTTCATTGAACTGACACTTTATTTGCTAATGTTCTGTAGCTGTATCTTAAAGAATACTTCTTTAAATGATGGAACATTCCTGATTGACTGAAATTACAAATCTTGATAAAAAATAAAATTCTTTCCAGGACTATCACCGATACTGAACACAGATTAAAAAATGTAGTATTGTTGCTGTAGTATCTGGTCACCCAAACTGGTTAGGAAGGTGTGCAAACCTAAGATTAAAGAGAAGATGCCCACTTCTCTCTTGCAGCCTGTGGTTGGAGCCTCAGCCGGAGTGCATTTGAAAGAACTCCCCTCATCCAATCAGAAGGGAGCATGCATGAGTCACTTCCTCGTGTTGTCTCCCTTATTTGGGAGGAAGGGGCAGTCCTTATTTGACTAGGGTGGAAAATGGTGGAAAGGAGAGTCAGACGGCTACAGTAGACAGAGGGATACCAACAGTTTTATCTCTGGTGAGTAAACATCTGTTTCATCTGTGCTTTGTAATATCTGATCTACAGGATGATTAGACTTTGTATGGAAGCCTGGTCAGCTGGGGTGATTCAGTGAAAGGAGCATGAGTAGCTGATTCATGTTTGAGTAGCTAGGAATCAGGAAATGAAAAAAACGAGCATGAAAACAAATAGCAACACATCCTGAGTTTAGGTTACAGAAGGCAGATAAAATAGCCTGCAGAGGTTATTTTAGCTGCTAAACTGCTATGATACACTACAGGCCATGACTTGTAACCATTTGTTTGTTTCCAGTCTTTCTTGTGTTACTACAAATCAAGACACACCTACTGTTGTCCCAGAGTTATTTTTCCAGAAGGACAACATTGAGAAAGATGATTAATGCTACAACTATGAGAAAGATGCACCAAAGAGGGATTTAAGTCTGTGGTCTCACATATTAGAAGCTGACTGCTGCATATGTAATCTTTAATACTGCACTTAAGTGCTTTATTATAATTAATATATAATTAAATTGTTTCATAAAATACAATATTACAGACAACAGTAAATTAAGATTCAAGTATTTTTTCCAGTTTCTTTAAGCATAATCACAACAACTCACAGTTTGTTCTGTTTTATATTAATCCTTAATTTCAAGCTTCCGCTTTAGCTGCAACAATTAATTGATAAATCATCAGTTGATTGACAAAAAACTTGAAAGGCAACTTTTGGATGATTGATTGAACCAATTTTTAAGCTAAAATATCAACATTTAGTGGTACCATTAAAACAGCTGAGCTGCATTTGCTGATCTTTGTGTTTTGTCATATTAAATGAAATATTTTCAGACTACTGGTCATACTAACATACAATTTTACAAAGTCAACATGAACTTTTTTTTTTTTTAAGTTTAACTTTCTAGGGATCAAATTAATTGAATAACACTTAAAGTACAAATATTGCTACTACCACCCCTAGTTTTTGAAGGTCTGTGAGTCTACACAAATGTGCCTTCATTCTTGCCTGTTGCTAGCAACATTACAGTAAGACGACACCTGTTGGTGTCCCCTTACACAATGTGGAGCAGCAGCAGCTGGTAACATGTGGTGTGTATGCTCAGCAGTTAGGCTTTAGTTTCATTTTTAGGGTAACACTAGTGAGGCAACATCTTAGACTCTCTGTGACAAACTTCTGAGTTAAAGCTCTTGTTTACTATATCCAGAAATGTTGTGGTCAAATGCTGAAGGTACTGAGCTGAATATGAATTCAGTTTTACTGCATGTTAAGGTGCTTTCTTTATCTCTCCAGCCTACAGACTCACTTTGTGTGGACCTTTACATCGCAGAAAAAAAGTAGCAGTGATGGCTGATGCAGGACAGATCAAGAAAACTGCAGCCAAAGTGTTGTGCTGCGTGGAGAAAGTGTCCTCTTTTGCTTCTTCCATCGACCCCATCTTTGGCATTGTCTCCTCCTTGGTTGGGGTGGCACGCAAGGGCCTGATGGACGAGGAGGGCCACGCTCTGGACAAAGACTTCCAGGCGATTCACACCAAACTGGAGAGCATCTCCCAAAAGAACCAACACTGCCTCAGGAAGATCCGCATTGATGAGGTGAATGAAACTTACGGCAAGTACGAGGAGTACATCAAGCACCAGTACAACGCCTTCAACAGCATGGTGGCGCAGATGAAGAAAGACCCAGACAACACCCAGCGCCACATGGAGACCTTTGAGAAGATTTATGAGAGAGACAAGTCTGACTTGAGCCTAGATGTGTACTACCGTGGTGTGATGGGGACAAGCACGGTGTTTGGGAGACCTCTGCTGAAGGTGTACCTGGACCACTGTGAAGGCGACCGTGAAATCATGGAGCGGCGCTGTTCGCACATCACCCACCTCTTCCACATGGGCCTCATCGCCCTCATGGCCTACACAGCTGTTACTGAGGATGACGAAGATGAAGTGCGTGACAAGTGGGCTGGGAGGGTGGAGGACATCCAGAAGAAGATGCAGGAGGTGCTCAGTCAGTGCAAAGACAAATAGTCCTGAACTTGGACCCGCAGAGAGAGAACGTCCTCTGGGTTCGCTGGAAACAACACAGAGAACTATCTGTTAATCTCAAAAGACAAATTATGTTATAATATAAAAATATGTATAAAACCAAAGCCATGTTTTGATTTGTGCACTTCAGCTGCGTCTTATGTTCGTATGGCAGCATTTTAGTTATTGTTTGGACAATGTATGTTATTTTCAAAGTGACCACTATAAATTTCAGCTACTTTGTGTCACACGTCAATAAATGCTGAAGTTTTGTACAATCTCTGCAGTAAAACATATAAATTATCACTTTGTCAAGTTGTATATTTTTGAAATTAATTTCATTTTCCACTAAAACCAATGATTTATAAAAAAAGTCATCCACTCTGCAAATATCTGCTCTTCAAAGATATAAATTGGCTCTTAATATATCTATTGAATACAGTTAAACCTTAATAAAATTGAAAGTTCCTTCATATTAATAAACAATGAGCTCAAGTTCATAAAATATGATTGACTATGGTGTATGATGATACTTTATAAGCATATTCAGATGATTCTGTTATGCAAATAGTTTAACCAGGGGGAAAAACCTAAATCAGAAAAGGTTAGGCAGACTAATACCTCTAACTTTCAAATGTCACAAAGGCGGGTAAGCAGTTCTGTTGCAGGGAGTTTGAGGGTAAACAGACCAAATGCTGGACTACCAGCTAGAGGTCATAACAAGACAATGAATTACTGAACTGAGAGAATAATCCCCCCCCCCAAAAGGCGGGCAATTTCATCTAGAACCACTTGAAAACAGATGTTGATGCCTAAGCCAAACATTGTTCAAAGCCAGATAATGTATAGTGCCAATGAAGACATTAAGTAAGGTATTAGTGCTGAATTCACCAGCTTATGGAACAGCTAAAAATATACTGAACAAAAATATAAATGCAGAACGTAATGTTTTATTAAATTCTATGCATCCTTTAGGGGAATAAGTATTTGTTGTTCAAACACACAGCATCTCTAGAATAGAATGGATGTTATTATACAAGAATGCGGCTTATTGGAAACGATAATGGGTTGAGATTTTGCCCATAGAAACAGAAATCAAAAAACAGTCAAGAAGTTGATGCTGCCTGTGGAATGTTGTCCCACTCTTTCTGAAAGGTTTGGCTGCATTCTGGGGCACAGGATCATGCTGTTGAACTTGTCCATCCGGAGCATCATGTGGTGGCTTGTCTGTTGTACCATGATGTCTAAAATGATTTGATAGACCACAAATGGTGGAGTTGTGGACATTCTAGTGTCTGACTGTGGCTTTAACTGACGTGCCAGCATTCCAAATGCAAACAGCCCGTTCTTGTTTTTTTCTTGTTATCTGTCTCAACATGTCATTTGAATAAAGCTGCATTTTAAGGTAGCCTTTTCTATTCACTGGTCAAAGGAATGTCTGTGTATTGGTCACACTTTCTGATCATTGTCCTTTGCAGCCACACCTGAGTAAGGTGTGGATTAACTCAATGATTGAGAATTTGTCACAGCTGAAACTTTTTGTGCACAACTGGCTGAATTATCCCTTTTCTAACCATATATAAAAAAAGATTTTTTTTTTACCCTTTTCTCTAAGCCACAAAAAAAGACCATCTGCATGCTGTGTTTATACTTTTGTTCAGTGTAACTGTCAGATTAAGAATGTAAATAATCATTCATTTAAGCACTAAAGCTGATACAGAATGCAGTATATAAGTGTGAAATGCAATGCTTTGAACAGTGAGGCATGCTTATTTGTTTTGTGGCAAACAATTACACTTAAAGACTGATAAACTCTAGGATTTGTCCATTAATGATAAATAAAGCTACAGTCAGAAGCTAGTTAGCTTAGCTTAGCTAGTGAAACTACATACTACGAAATGTTTACCAGCACATTTAAAACTTAACAGGTAACATATTATATATTTTTAGTTTAATTTGCACAAAAACAAAAGGTGAAGATGACAAACAGAAAGTTTTGTGCGTATTTCTTGGCTTCAAGTGGTGCCAGTTTCCCCAGGTCTCCTTGGTTGCCTGGCAACTGCGTTAAGCTAACTAGCTCTTAGCTGTAGCTATATGCTTAACTCTCTTTAAAATGTGAGCTACTTCCTTGAGAGTAAATAAAAATCACCAAAAACCTGTAAATTATTTACTACTATGCATGTAAATGTCCCTATAGTTGTTATTATAGATAGGGTTTTCAAAATGTTCCCAAAAGATTCTCATTTCTAGCAATGTTGAGGAACAAAATATTGTTGCTAATTTAGTGTTAAAACATGTTAAATTCAAAATTATCATCAAAACGGTTGCTAATTTTGTGTTTAAAGTGCTAATTATATATTCAGCAAGTAGTTCCTGCTACATAAAAAAGCTGCTTCAACCTGTGAGTCGATGGGACAATACTCCATCCTGCCGCACCGAGTCCTCTTCACCACCAGAGTCCTCTGTTGTCCAACCGGAGCTGCTGCAATGAAACGTGATTCCTCTGTTTGTCTTTGCAGCCCTGCCCCGAGTTAAAGGCCTACAACTACTTTAACCCAAATATCTGCTCTGGAAGCTAACCCGGAGCGGCAGCCTGGCGTCGGATCGTCATTTCAACCCGCTGCAGACTGACGAAGGGCCGAGAGAAGCTGCATTTGGTCGGTTTGAGTCGCGGCCGCGTCGCTTTCGGTAAGTTTCAGCTGCCCAAAGAGCGGAAAAGCGCTGATGAGGAGTGTAGCATCCAAGCTACTGCTGCTGATTCAGGTCAGAAAAGTTGACCATGTTTGTTGTGGACCAGAAAATATTTTAATACGGAACAGATCTGGCATCACAGTGTGTTGTGTAAAATACAGTATGTAAAAGAGTTTGTGTAGTTACTGTTTTAAGACAGCGGAGTCTGGTTTCCGGGGCGTGACCTTCCTTTGAACTCAACAAGTTGATTTCTGAACTGTCTTGTCTGTATTTATCATCGTGTGCTGTTTCAATCCCTTTTAACTTGATTTGTATACAACACATGAGTGGATAAAACCCGAAGCTTGTAATATATAGCGGAAAATAGCAGCAAAACGCTTTATTATGAGGCGTTCACAAGGCGTGGTAAATGTTGTTATAAGCTTCATTACCAGGTGTGACTATAACACTTCGCAGCACTGAATATTATATCATTTGCTTTGAGTGCTTTACATGAGAAGACATAAATATGATGCATTGTATGTGCAGCGCATTAAACCCTATGTAGATCATTGGTTGCTTGCTGATTTCTAACAGTTGCATTACAGATAAGTGATGTTTTTTAACAGGGTATTTGATTATTAAAACCCACACTGAGCACCCGAATGCTGCATAAAAAATCAAAATATATTATGGCTTTACTGATATTTTGTTAGTGGGTAAACCTTTTGTTTTAACATTTTTAAGCTTTAATTGGATGGCAGTATGCACAAGTGGACTAACTCATGTTTGCTTTTCACCTTTATACCAGTCTGCAAGTATCTGGCTTCATCATTCATCCTATCACGCCATGCTAAACTACAAGCATTCTTAACCTAACAGATTTAATGGTAACACAAATATCCATTTTACACCATTTTTACAAAACAGCAAAATGTGGGTTAGCCCACTTGTGTATACTGCCATCCAATTACAATTGCATGCAATTAATTTTCTTAATAGTTGTGTTTCCCTCACCGATGCTCTTTGTTTCAGGCATGCCTCTCCACAGCATCTGGCCCCAGTGTAGGATGTTTTCTCCAGTCTGAGAAAAAGACAACGCCATGGGCAACGAGGACAGTCTTGAAGATGTGTTTGTTGCCGTCATTCGTCCAAAGAGTCAAGTCAGCCTGAGCTCAAAGGAGTACAGAGCCAAGGCCTATGAGGTGAGCAGAGAATCAGTACAAACACACAAAGGATACAGTTATTAAAAGTAATGGAAACTAATACTGAAAATATACATGATGCTCTTAAGGTGCAAAAACTGCATCAACAATCAACAGACTTTACTGACTCTTGACTATCCACTCAGGTCAATTACCAGCTGAGATTCACTGAATTGCAGTAGTCAAAATCAACATGCATCGAATCAGATCAAGCAACCACCTTAAACCACTGTCTTTTTCCATGTGTCCTGTAAAGATCCTGTTGAAAGAAGTGCCTTTGGAGGGGAAGGAAAAGAAAAGAAAGAAAATCCTTCTGGCGACAAAGATCAAAACAGGAGGAGACAAATCCAAATCCATATTGGATTATGTTGACGAAACAATTAGACCGATCTCCAATAACCAAGGCTTCATAGGTGAGGCTTTTTTGCATAAGTCGTACATGACTGTGGGTTGTGAGCAGTGTGACCAAAGACTCATATGATCAGACTGCTATATTTGAATCATCATGAGAGGCTGCTCACCTAAAGACAGTTCTGGTTTGCAGGAAAGCGCGTGGTGCATATGAAGAAATTTACTCTTGAAGGTGACAATGAAGGGAAAGAAGCTTCACTTTTTGTTGTGCCAGTCAGTGTTAAAGGTGAGAAAAATGGCTCCACAGATTTTGCAAAATACAGTTTAAGTTGTACATACAGTGGAGTAACGAGTCCTTCTAAACAGACAACAGCAAGCCCGTACACAGTCCTGGGTGCCCCAACTTTTACTGCTTCCAGGACATCATGAGAGTCTGCAGTGAGACCAGCACTCACTTCTGCTCCATCACCTCCAAGATGCTCCTGGCCTTAGACAAGTGAGGAGTTACCTGAAATCAACACAGTCTTCTCTTTCCCATCACTGGCATGAGACTTGGGGTAAAATGGCCTTCATCTTTGCCTCTTTCACCTTCACAGATGGTTAGCGGAGCAGCACACTGTGCCTCACGCCATCCCCGCGCTGTTCAGGCCGGCACCTGTGGAGCGGGTGAAGACCAACGTCAGCAACCCGGCCTACAGCAGCGAGGGCAAAGTGAGTGACGAGGGGCTGCACATGGGATACACCGCTCTGGAGATCAAGAGCAAGATGATGTCTCTGGAGAAGGCCGACATGTGCATCCTGAATCCACTCTACGGCTCTGATCTGCAGTACACCAACCGGGTGAGAGACCTCATCTTAACACAGTCTATATATGAAGAAGTATTCATATAAAAACGTAATCCGGTGGATTTCATTGTACCAAAGAGACTTGAAAGATTACAAGATGGATGAATGTACTTATTATATATATATTATGTAACATTTTAGTAACTACATCAATTTCAGATTTTCTTTGCACTGAAAGTAAAATCCCTTTCCTTCTTCTTTGTTTGCAGGTAGACAAAGTTATCATCAACCCGTACTTTGGCCTTGGAGCACCAGACTACTCCAAGATCCAGATCCCCAAGAGGGAGAAATGGCAACATGGACCCAACTGTGTTGCAGAAGACAAGTGAGGGCTTATTCCTACATGAACCACCCTCTCATAACTGTTATCTACTGTCAGCTTCTTTTATTCTTTGTGCTTAATTTCTTCCTGGGTGCTCATGCTCACCTAGTCTTTTCAGTCTTTTGATTTACACCCTATAAAATTGCTGTGAAACTGCTCAACACAGACTTCTCTCTCCATAGAGAGCGCCAGTGGGTGGATGACTTCCCTCTCCATCGCAGCGCCTGTGAGGGAGACACCGAGCTTCTCTCCAAGCTTCTGGACAGTGGTTTCTCAGTGAAGCAGCTGGACAGCGATCACTGGGCTCCCATCCACTATGCCTGCTGGTGAGTGTGATGCTTTTATCACAGTCTGAGAAACTCTGGCATATTTAGAAGTTGTTGTTTTCTTAGACTTCGGTTTTTCTTCTTTGCGATGGTTTAGTTTGACATTTATGCGGTTTCATCCAGGCACGGTAAAGTCGAGGCGACCAAGCTTTTGCTTGAGAAAGGTAACTGCAATCCAAACCTGCTGAACGGCCAGCTCAGCTCCCCACTGCACTTTGCAGCCAGAGGAGGACACGTGGAGATCGTGCAACTCCTGCTGCAGCACCCAGAGATCGACCGGGTAGGAAATACTTCGTTTTTATCCTGTCTTTTTGTTCTTTCTTTTTTTTCTGCAGCTACATTGTGACGATTAAGCTAAAAGTATAATTTTATAAAAACCATAAAATGTCGCTGCAGCTACACACACGAATCCATTGGGAATATTGTATTTCTTTTTTTGGTTTGTAATAGTATTAAACCATAAAAATGGAATATGCTGTAATATGCCAGCTTATAGCATTATATATATTGCAGAAATATAGAAAAACTAGCAATCATTTTATTGTTGTTCTGTTTAGATTTGTTGGGTTTTTTTTGTTTAAATTTGCTTAAGTGTGTGCTGTTATTCATTAAAGTACATAGAGGTGGGGATTATTTTATGTTTGTTAAACTGAACTGCATGACATCTGTAAGTTCTAAAGTAATATTATTAGGGATACATGATATTGGATTTTTGCTGATATCTGATGAACATATTTTTCCACCTAATTGCAGAGAACACTCCGTCTCTCTACAGGGAAATTACTTTATTATCATGCCTACTCATATTGTGAAGGCCCACTGGCAGGTGCAGACACAAAATTTATTGCTTTTCAAATGAATCTCCTCAGTGGGCAATATTAGAAAACTGCATACACTTTGATGTAAAACATTACATATTTATTTTCATCTAACATTTTCAAACAAAACTGCAAACCTTTAGCCTGACAGGCGTTAGCATTCGTTATGGGCTGATGACAGTATTTTAATTTGAAACCTTTTTCGACTGATACAGATGGTGATGCAGGACAGACTGTGCACTGTCACCGTGCATCCCTAAATATTATTGTCAATCTGGCTTATCTAGTGCTGGTTTTATATTGATTATTTAGACAGCACAACTGCATATCATGATTCACATAATTGAAGCCATAATGCAGTAAAAGTGGTAGATAATGATCAGTAAACTCTCTTTTAACAACAGCACATAGAAGACCAGCAGAAGAGAACGCCGCTACAAGTGTGTGAGGAGAACAAACAGAACGAGTGGGAGGAGACGGTGAAACTTCTGCAGCAAGCCAACAGCAAACCAGTGAGTCACATAGTTACTGTGTTTGTTGTTATTGACTGTAATAGAAACCAAATTGTGGTTGAAATGATCTGACTTGGCGAACAGGCCAACGTCACAGCAACACATATCATCATGAGCCACACCAGGGGAGGGTAATCAGCTCCCACTGAACATAGCTATTTAAGTGTGCCATGCTTTTTATATGCTGACAGCCTTTTAAAGAAGCTGTTTACTACCAAGATGAAGCTTGATTCTATATTTCAACACACTTAAACCCTTAAGTATACAAACATGTCTGTACATGCATTTTTTTTGCTGATTCAGGAGAAGATTAAGTTGTTGTGTCCCAGCTATGTATTTCTGTATTTCTAAATAAGATAATTATGTAAAATAATGTAATACTATAACAGCCTGTGATTACATCTATCAAGTAACACTGGTGTTGAAACATAATAGATCTTTCTGTTACAGTTGAGGCTGCTGGCCACTAGATGGTGCTGTTTACTCAAGCGCAGTCCAAGGTTAATAGTAAGGGACTAAGTTTCATTTCTTTGTTCAGTGTATGAGATGTATTTATGTTTGTGTATTCCACAGTATGAGAAGGTGCGTATCTACCGCATGGACGGCTCATATCGCTCTGTGGAGCTAAAACATGGCAACAACACGACTGTGCAGCAGATCATGGAGGGCATGCGTCTTTCTCAGGACACCCAGCAGTATTTTACCATCTGGATCTGCTCAGAGAACCTCCGTAAGTCACTACCCTAAACTCTCAAATACATCCTACGAAACACCTGTTGTTATTTGTCAGTGTTGTTTTCGATTCAGTGATTTTATTGCAGGAAGATTAAGTAGCAGAGATGTATCCTTCAACCCCTAAACGTCTAAATGCCATGTGGAAAATTTGCTTTTATTCAGAATGTTATTGATGCAAGATTTGTGTATGCTGTATGTGTCAGACCTGCAGCTGAAGCCGTACCACAAACCCCTGCAGCACCTGCGGATCTGGACAGAGATCGTGACGGACCTGACGGTTCTGGATCCTCAAAGGGAGACGCCTCAGCTCTTCCTCCGCAGGGATGTTCGACTGCCTCTGGAAATTGAGAAAAAGGTAGCTCACATTTTCAAGAAGCTTTCTGTTTACAACCTAAATGTTGAAAAAGTCAAGAGACTGACAGTTTCACAAGAAATATCGGACGCTGCGTCTGACTTTTTGACGATGCGTCCTCACTCTGCTACTTACTGTTTTGTCCAAGGTGGAGGATCCACTCGCCATCCTGATCCTGTTCGATGAGGCCCGTCACTGCCTCCTGAAGGGCTTCTTTCCTGCCCCAGACACCAAGCTGATCACACTGGCCAGCCTCCTCCTGCAAATCATCTATGGCAGCTATGAGAGCAAGAAGCACAAGCAAGGGTTCCTCAAGTAAAAGACAGCTTTCATTTGATATTCATGTTTAAACATTACATACACAAAAACTGATTCTATACACCCTGCTGTGTTAGCCATACTTGAAACTGAGGAAGTATGGGAAAAAATTGATAATACGGTGTTGGTTAAATGCTGTTGCTCTGTAGAAATGTTTGAATCCTGCTTTAGTTGAAAAAAATGTTTGTGTTTTTATTTCAACAGTGAGGAAAACCTAAAATCAATAGTGCCGATCTCTAAGGTGAAAAGTAAAGCGTACCACTGGACCAACAGGATTCTTCACGAATACAAAGTACACATGTTTTTTTTAAAAAGTTTTTCAATCATTTACATACAATCCCATTGCTCTCTGATGTGACTAAAGGCCTGTCTGTCCTCCTTTTCTCCCCAACAACAGGCCCTGAGCACCAGTGAAGGGGTGAGTAAAGAGATGCACCACCTGCAGCGACTCTTCCTGCAGAATTGCTGGGACATCCCGACCTACGGAGCAGCTTTCTTCACCGGCCAGGTCTACACCAAGGCCAGCGCAAGTAACCACAAAGTCATCCGTGTCTACGTCGGGGTCAACACGAAGGGGCTGCACCTCATGAACATGGAGACCAAGGTTGCTATATTTGTTTTTCATGTTTTAAATTTCTGCTGGATGCCAAGTGTTTCTCATTTCATCTGTACATATAAAGCTACTACTCTTGTATTAGTTGAACAGGTGGTTTCTCCTTTCTGGATGATTAGTACGATTATTTATTAAATGCTTATCTTGCAGGTCCTTCTCATCAGTTTAGAGTATGGCACATTCATGTGGCAGCTTGGACATGCCGACCAGTACTTTCAAATTCACAGCGGTGACAACAAAATGAACTTCATTGTGCACACAAAACAGGTAACTGCTCCAGGATGTGTTTCAGGATTTATATATATATGCAGTAAAATGATCAAATCCAGTCACAAATAATCCTTTTACAAAGCTTTTCTCAGGGATGTCAGCTAAAGTTGGAAACGCCAACATGTCAAAATGAATACAGGCACATTCATAATCTCTTGTGTTTATTATTTCTTTACAGGCTGGCCTTATTGTGAAGCTTCTAATGAAACTGAGTGGACAAATGACTCCAAATGACAAAGGCACAACAGACAAATATGCATATGGCTAAAAACTGTTGAAGAAACCACAGCTGCCAAAGATCCCAGACTCTTCGGACTGACCGTTACCCGACCGCAATAACTCTGGACGGAGAGTTGGCCTCTCCACAAACGCCTCATTTTGTTTAACAGTCTTCATGATATCTTCCACGATTTCACATTCGCATTTTGATTCTCACATTTTGGCTGCATGTAAATATCTTTATTATTTAATGTTTGTTTTAATAAACCAGTTGTTGTATGAAGGAAGGTTGTTGGTAATTATGTTTCAAGCATGTACTCTTTTAGAAACAATATGACAATTTTTATTTTATTTTAGAGTGATTAATTCAATGTAGTATTTAGCTGAGGGTAAAATTATAACATGACCTGTTGACGCAAATGGTGCAATACTGAGGGATAATGTGGATAAATGCTATGTCTCTACAGAAATTGTTTTATAAACTACTTCAAAACTATTTTTAGTTGATACAGAGGATGCAACCATGTAGGGCTGAACAATATGCAAAAAACTCCAATATTGCTATTATTGTGACAACTTTAGTAGGAATGCTATTTTTTAAAAAATATTTTACTCGGATGAAAAAAAACCATAGAAATGATGATGTGATTTTTGCTGTAGACCATATCAAACATGCACGTTTCGTCACATTTGGAGAAGAGGATTTACAGCCAGGGGCATCTCTGTAGCACCACAGTGTTTTATTTAAAATGCCATGTTACACATTTTAATCACTCAAAAAACTGCCAGACCTGAAATTTGGATGTTGCACACATCAGTGTTGCCATTTTGATGTTATTTAGATGAACTGTTCAGCTCTACAATTCCATTGCAAACTGGCTAATACTAGAAACAGAATAAATTTTCAATTATTTTGTCACGACCTAGCTCACAGGAAGGACAAAAATGTTTAAGTACACACATAGCCAGCGAAACATAAATTTATTAAAGAAAGTTACTTGTCATAAACCACCAGAGAACCAACCCAAACCGAACCCCAGACCAAATCTGGAGCTGCTCAAAAGAGAGCCAGAAGGAGGAGTCTGGCACCAGTATATATATAGGTGAGCAGACAAAGCCCCACCTCAGGTGCCAGGTATCCTCTTAATTAAACAATCAGCCCAATCACCAAGTGGGAAACCGGCACTGCTGTGGCCGTCACACCCCCCTCCTTAAGACTGAGGTTCCATCTCAGACCCTGGAACAAAAAACAAACATTAACAACAGTCCTCAATTTTTCAACTCAGAATTTAGTCAACGCACAGATTTACTATACAAACCCAGTATCAGGTGAACTTTTCCCATCAGTTCTAAATACCTCTCTTACCCCTCTTGGTTTTCATGACTCAGCAACCTTGGATCCGGAGGAAGCACTTTTAAGGGTATGATAAACCAAGAGGCATAAATGCATAAGAGTGACAGTTGAGTCCACTAAGGACATCTCAAATCAAAGGAGCTCGGGACAAGGCATCTGCCATCACGTTGTCTGTGCCTTTAATGTGTCGAATGTCCAAATGATAAGGTTGCAAAAACAAAGCCCAACGCATCAATCTTTGATTTGGATTTTGTAAGGAACGCAAAAATGTCAGGGGGTTATGGTCGGTATAAACTACCAAACCAGACCCTGAACCCACGTAGACATCAAAATGCTGGAGAGCCCAGATGAGAGCAAGGGCCTCCTTTTCGATCACAGAGTAATTTCTCTGATACCCTTTAAACTTCTTAGAGAAGTAGCTCACTGGTCTTGCGACACCATCTTCACCTGTTTGCAACAAAACCGCGCCTGCTCCCACATCACTTGCATCAACTTGCAATTGAAATGGCAAATTCAGCTGTGGAGCAGCAAGCACTGGAGCTGAAGACAAAAGGCTCTTCACTTCATCAAAGGCCTGCTGACAAGATGGAGACCAAACATATTTGACATCAGCTTTCAACAGCTCAGTCAGTGGAGTTACAACAGAAGCAAAATTTGGACAGAACCCCCTGTAGTAGCCAGACATTCCCAAAAACCTCAACAACTCCTTTTTGGTGGAAGGAATTGGAAATTCCTGTATGGCCAGCACTTTAGCATTAATGGGACGTACCTCTCCCTGTCCCACTACCTTGCCTAGGTACGTTACTGTAGCTTTGGCAAACTCACATTTAGCCAGATTAATGGTCAAACGAGCCCAAACTAACCGGTCAAACAGAGCCCTGATTCTCTTCAGGTGGTCCTCCCAGGTGTCACTATAGATGACTACGTCATCTAAATAAACAGCACAGCCCTCCAGTCCACCTACAACTTGGTTCATCAGTCTCTGAAATGTAGCTGGGGCATTCCTTAAGCCAAAAGGCATGACTGTGTACGAATACAAACCTGACGGTGTGACAAAAGCACAGATCTCTCTCGCTCTCTTAGAAAGAGGGACCTGCCAATAACCTTTCAGCAAATCAAATTTGCTGACGTATTTGGCTGCTCCCACCGAATCTACACAGTCCTCCATCCTTGGGAGGGGAAAAGAGTCAGGTTTTGTGACTGCATTTACCTTCCGGAAATCAGTGCAGGGTCTGTAAGTCGAATCTGGCTTTCCCACCAGAAGACACGGGGATGCCCAGCTTGATGAAGAGGGTTCAGCAATGCCATTCTCCAACATGTAAGCTACCTCTGACTCCAAGATTTTACGTTTCTCTGGAGAAACTCTGTAGAACCGCTGAGTAATGGGCTTAACATCCCCCACATCAACATCATGCTCTAACAGATGAGTACGGCCAGGAATATCAGAGAACAAAATGGAATAACTCTGAATCACTTCGACCAACTGTTTACATTCAATTTCCTCCAGATGTTTCAGTAGCATAGGTAGCCGGGCTAAAGTTTCTGAGTTTTTAAGGCGGGGTGGCAAAACCCCGTGAGACAACTTGTCCTCCTCCTCCTGCAGAACAGTGAGAGAATTGTTAGCCAACAGAACAGGGCACAATTTGTCAGCCTCACCTGAAGAACGTGCATGATAAGGCTTGAGCAGGTTCACATGACAAATTTTAGTAGATTTTCTTTTATTAGGCATCTCAATAAGGTAGTTCTGTTCTGAAACCTGACGGATTACTTTACATGGACCAAAGAATTTTGCCTCAAAAGGAGACTCAACCAGTGGCACTAAAACCAAAACCTGATCACCCACACTAAACTGTCGCTTCTCAGCTCTGCGGTCAAAGAGCCGTTTCATTTTCTTCTGAGAGAGTTGTAGGTGTTTCTTAGCCATCTCTCCAGCCTCAAAAAGTCTATGTCTGAAACCATTGACATAAGTTATTAAGTTCTGTGGTGGATCAGACGGCATCCACTGATCACGCACCACAGACAAGGGACCACGGACAGTGTGAGCAAACACAAGTTCATTGGGACTAAACCCTGTACTTTCTTGGACAACCTCTCTGGCAGCCAACAAGAGCCATGGCAAACCCTCCTCCCAGTCAGCTTTCAGTTCTGTACAATAAGCACGTAGCAATGATTTTAAATGCTGATGAAAGCGCTCCAGAGCACCTTGACTCTGTGGATGGTATGCGGATGACTTGTTGTGCTGTATACAAAGTTGCTTTAATACCTGTTCAAACAATCTTGAGGTAAAGTTTGATCCTTGATCAGTTTGAACTGTTTTTGGGATGCCAAACACAGAAATAAACTTAGTGAGAGCCTTCAGTACTGATTTTGCAGTAATGTTACGGAGAGGATAAGCATCAGGATATCTAGTTGTCTGACACATTACAGTTAACAAATATGAGCAGCCTGACTTGGACCGGGGAAGAGGACCCACACAGTCCAAAATTAGATGTTGAAATGGCTGACTCATGGCAGGTATGGGCGTCAAAGGAGCAGGTTTTATGACCTGATTAGGCTTGCTGGTTACCTGACAAGTGTGACAGGTCTTAATGAAGGCTGAGACATCACGTTTTAAACGTGGCCAGAAAAATCTCTGAAGTACCCGATTGTAGGTTTTTCTTACCCCCATATGTCCTGCAACATTGTCATGTGCTGTCTGGATTACAGGCATCCTAAATTTTGAGGGCAGAACAATTTGCATGATTGGATCACCACCAAAGTTGTCTCCATGAGGAGCCCACAACCTGAGCAAAAGGCCATCTTGGAGGAAATAACCCTGTCTCACATTTCCAACCTGAGATGAGGGCAAAACCAGGTCATACAAGGACCTCAGAGACTGGTCTTCTCTCTGTTCCTTCACCAACTCTACACGAGAAACGGAAAGCTCCGTTGGCACTGCTAACATTACCTTTTTAAATGCTACAGACTTCTCAGTACCAGTCATTTTATCTTTCAAAGCAGCAGCCATGGCATGGGTGACAACACAAACTGTCGACACTGTGGGCTCTGGTTCAGTCATTTCAGATGAGTCTGGTGGTAAATAGTCTGGTGTTGGTGGTGATTGTGCTTTAACTAACATGTCTGGCAGTGGCCTGCTGTCTGGTTGTACACCTGCCCATACGCGGGCACCTACCAGATCGTTGCCTAAAATAATGTCAACTCCTTCCACTGGCAGTTCTGGACGCACACCGACCTCCACCGCACCCTGTATTAAGTCGCAGGACAAAAACAGTTTATGGACCGGCACAAAAAGAGTTTGCAATCCCATTCCCCTAACTGGAACACAACTACCTGTGTCAGTCTCTGGAGAGAAAGGCAGAACACCCCCCCTTACAAAAGAATGCAAAGCTCCTGAATCCCTCAGTATTCTTACCGACACCTTTTTGTCACTGCCAATCAATGTCACAAAACCATCGGACATGAATGGAGCGTAACCTGCATCCACCTCAGATGTAGCCATTTGTTTAACATGCATCTGAAATGGGGCCTGAACGTCTGTTGCGTGTCCTAATGACAACCGAGACATGGGTGCAGCCAAACCAGCAGACTTCAACTGTAATATTTTTTTGTCTTTCAGAAGAGGACAATCTTTTTTCCAGTGACCCTTCCGATGGCAGTAATGACACATATTTGGATCAACTATCACCCTCGCCTGTTGCTCTGATTTTTGGGACCCAGCAGCTACCTTCTGTAACTTACACTTATACTGGTCACCAAAAATGCGCTTGCGAGTCAAAACATACTCATCTGCCAGTACTGCAGCTTCATTCGGACTTTTTACTTTGTGTTCATTAATGTAAGTCGCAACAGTCTCAGGTACCGACTGTTTGAACTGTTCCAAAACAACTAAATCACATAACTGGTCAAAAGTCTTGACCCCAGCAGAAGAACACCAGCGATTGAAATAAAGAACCAACTCTCGAGCAAATTCTACATGTGTCTGTTTATCAGTCTTTCGCCAGCCTCTAAAACGCTGACGATAAGCCTCGGGAACTAGTTCATATGCCTTCAAGATAGTTGACTTAACTGTACCATAATCCTTACAGTCATCAGATGACAAAGCAGAGTAAGCTTCCTGTGCTTTCCCTGTAAGGACACACTGCAACATTAGTGTTCGATCCTCACTAGGCCAGCCTCTGGAGTCAGCAACTCGTTCAAACAAACAAAAAAAAGTGTCTACATCTTGTTCATTAAACTGAGGCATTAACCTCAAGTTACTGGCAATGTCAAAAGTGGAAGTAATGCTCTCTTCATTTAAAGAGCGAGCAGATAACTTACCATCTTTAATTAGAGCCAGTTTTTGTAGTTCCACATCCAGTTTTAGTTGCTCCTGTTTATATTTTATTCTTTCCAACTCTTTTTCATGTTCCAATTTCAAAAGGAGCAACTCTTTTTGCTGCTCAAACGTTAGGCCAGCTTTTTTAGTACCTATAGCCTGGTCCTCAGTATCCAACAATACACCAGATTCACACAAATTAGCTCTGATTATACCTTTTAGGGTTTCCTTTGTCCTCCTTTGATCAACTTCTACAGAAAAATGTTGTGCAATGATTATGAGCTGTTCTTTAGAGCATTGGTCTAACAGCTCATCAGAAGGAGAAGCAATGAAATCTTTGGCTAAATTAGCCATTATACCAGCAAATTCAAAAACCCAACCAACATATGGAGATTAATGTAAGTAAACTAATTAATCTGGTGTCCCGCCTTTCCAGCACAAACCACCCCTGAAGCAGAAAACTCCTCCTATTTAACCACACCAAGTTCCATCTAACCGGGTGAAACAGACTCCAACAAATCCTCACTTTCCTCAAACAAAGACACAAACGAGAGGCGGTCAAAAACACATATTAGAATACGAAGGTATTCTAATATGTTATTTACACACAGATTAACCGTTGCCCGTTGACAGTCCCTTCTAACTGCCTGACAGAATCTAGCTAATCTCCCCACTAGTCTTCAGGTGTCTACTTGTGCGGGTATTTAAGCACACAGAGTTACCGCATGCTCGGTGAAGCAACCGGTTAACGGCGACTCCCCCTGCAGCATCGGACGTGCACCCGAGACAAGTTGCTCTTTCCACGTTCAACACCGCACTACCCGATCCCCAGCGAAATCCAAAAGTGGAAAAACGCTCTTTGCCTACAGAGACATGTCAGCAGCAACTTCCCCACTATGTGTGTGTTTTGACATAAACAGAATAGTACGTGCACTCATTCACAAACTGACAGCAACTTACTACGCCGCATGTGACGTCACTACTCCCTAATCGATTCATAAAAACGCAGGGTTTCCCCACACGAGGCTAAACAAAGCAAATGGCAAATGCAGCACCAGTACCTTACCCAGATGAACAGAATCGCGTTGGACGAGCCCCCATTTGTCACGACCTAGCTCACAGGAAGGACAAAAATGTTTAAGTACACACATAGCCAGCGAAACATAAATTTATTAAAGAAAGTTACTTGTCATAAACCACCAGAGAACCAACCCAAACCGAACCCCAGACCAAATCTGGAGCTGCTCAAAAGAGAGCCAGAAGGAGGAGTCTGGCACCAGTATATATATAGGTGAGCAGACAAAGCCCCACCTCAGGTGCCAGGTATCCTCTTAATTAAACAATCAGCCCAATCACCAAGTGGGAAACCGGCACTGCTGTGGCCGTCACAATTTAAATAAATAGTAAAAAATTAAATGGTAATAAAGATACTATGGAAATACCAGTGACCTTGCACTAGTGACCTTGCAATAGTGCCATATAAAAGATGTACATATACTTTGTGTACATTGTGTAAAACAGAACAGAACTCAGTGTGAGTTTTTAAAGGTTTTTACAGAAATAAAGTCAATAGCCTAAATAATGTAGCAAACTTGATATACTAAGTTCATTCTGCCCATAGAATACTTTTTAAATATTATTTTCAAAATTTAAAACTTAAATTTTATGCTTTTGTTGAAAGTAAAAAGTTGATGTAGTACTTAAATGTATCACTGTGCAAAAATATATCTCAGGTGCATCATTATTGGTTAGCTTAACTGAAAACGAGCTAATATACATCAACTTTTAACGTCTTGGTGCTCGGGAATATTTCATTACCTCCTTGGGACAGTGGAAATAACTTGTAACCAGACGGGTTAATGAGTTAAAATTAAAAACAATACATAGGAATTCAAGTAAAACACTTTAAAATTCCTTAGCAGAAGTTGTTAAATCCATAGACATATATATGTAGACGCTGCTTTGACTGTGGAGGGACGTGCCTAAAGCGCCGCCATCTTGGTACAGGACTAGCAGAGGCAGGAGTGGATGTGCATCTATGGAGGTAATAGGAGCCCATAGTCTTAAAGAAGTTGTTTAAAATTTGTACCCTTATCTTCAATCTTCAACTTGTGAGTTTTAAACGTGCTGTACATGACATTCAGAATCCCTACAGCTACAGCAGCAGCATCTCAGACTGAAACAAACTGGAACATCAGCCACATAAACTGTTGGACTCTTTTAAAGCATAGACAGTGTATATAACAAGGAGTAGAACTTACAACAGTATAAACAGTTATATCATGGAGATGAGTAACAATAGCAACATCTGCCCTCTTTCGCAGCTGTTCTTTGAAGATGTGGAGAAGGAGACCCTTTAGCAAGTTGACCCAGAAACGTCACTTTTAAAACACTGCAGCATAAAAGGCACATTTATTGTTTAGTTTGTTGAAGGCTGGTTTCGAAGAATTCTTAAAACTGATACGTGAATCATTTTTAAATTCTGCTTTTTGTTGTATTACATCTAAAGTTACATCTATTATTATGATTATTATTGAATTCCCTAGATTTTATTACATTTTTTAAATTAATGATGTTTGAGTGAATGCAACCAATTAAAAAACTCAATCAACAAAAACCCTCAAAATTACTTTCTCTCAGCTGTTTTCTTGAAGCAAGTAACAGCAAAAAGAGTCAGTGATGTTGTAATGTGATGACATATGTCACCTTGTTGTCTAATCTAAGTAAGGAAATGACCTCTAAGCTTATGTCTCATTCATTCAAGTGAGGAATGTAGATGAGTATGCACTGAACATGTACCATGAAATCCTTTTTACTCATTTACTTCCTTCTTGCTCTTTTCCTGATTCATTGCATTCTCTGTTAACAGGTTTTTTGTAAAGGGAGGCACTCCCAGCATCATCGTGTTGGTTAATGGCTCGTCGTTTTCATCAGCAGATTTTATCAGGAAAGAAAATCCTTCAGTTGTAAAAACACGTTTCGATTCTTGGAATTTCAACACACTAATTCTTGTTTCCATCCCAAAGGACTGACTTAGGTTTTTAAGTAAAAATAATAAGGCAAAAAAAAAATCCTTATGTGACACCAAACATCAGTGTACATGAAGATAAAACGTGTGATTTCTTTGTTTTTTTTCTGTAAAAATTTCAGAGTGAAAACCATGAAAAGAAATTTTATTTGTGTTTAAATCAAACAATTCATAATCAGTCAAAAACATGATATTAGGAACATAAATGAAATAGATGGAAAACAACAAAACTGGTAACAGGTGTGGACAAATTATGTAAGCACTTGTAAAAATAAATGGAAAAAGACAGCAAAGCTTTGTTACCATCAGACTTATTCTTGACATTTACATGAATTGAGTCCTAAACATACCAACACATCCCTGATGCTGGATCAGCGTCCACGTTAAAACCAATTTAATCTCAAATAGAATCTAATTGTCCTTTAAGGAAATCAGTTGGGCCTCACAAGAAAACTGGTTCATATTTAGCAGATGACAAATGTGTTTCGGTGTTTGACAGTAAGGAACAGAGATTACAGGACATTACAGTTGTTGTGTTAGGTGTCAGATGCTGTTGACAGCAAGAGAATACCAGCTTTTCTAGCCTGGTAGGTCAGCGTCCTGTGATGCTGATCTACTGTGCAATAACCACGTCAGCCAGGCCAGAGGTCCCTGAAACTATGTTTGCTGTCAGTGTGTCTCATTAACTCTAGGATTACTAGGATTCGTTTGCCTTGTCAAAGCAAACGTTTAGCTTCTGACTTTGCTGCATTACATCAGGATGTCACAGAGACAAGAAACGCTGAGCTTCTCTTGATTGAACGGACTGATTCCAGAGAGCTTTATCGCACTTAGCGTTTTCTTTTTTTGTACAAATAAAGTTTATAAGTGGTCCAGACATGTTGTAAACAGGGAGTTTGTTCAGAGTAGAAACATCATGCTGAAATCCTGATGCCTTATCTGAAGTCAAATATATACGTGAACAAATTCAGTACAATATTTTATTCAGAATGTTATCAATGCTTTTAGGATTTTATTGTTATTGATAACTAAACAATAAATCTGAATTTAGAGCTCAAAGTGAAATTCTAATGTACATAAACTGGAATTTACTTCATCTTTATGATTAGTAAGAAAGAATTCTTCATATTCTTGACATGACTACAGTCTTGAGTTTCACTAATTAATATGGAAATCAATTAAACAAACCAAAATATTCAAAAGTCTCACATCGAAGCCACGATGACTTGTGGTTGATTCATATACCCAACTGGTTGTGGGCTTACAGGCATCATCATCACTGGAGCAGGCTGCATGTTGACAAAGGTCTGAGATGTTGCATTGATGACAGTGGGGGTTTTCTTACGTTCTTTTAACTCTCGATGCATCTGACACCAGGAGCAACACCCGCAGAAACAGGAGACCACAATGTCCTTACAGAGAGAACCCTGCAAAAAACCAAAGTCAAGTGCTGTTTCACTCTTCATTCAGCATGTCATGAAATTCAGTGTATGTCAGCGTCTCAGGCGTCATACCTTGATGCCATATCTGTTCCTCATGGCAGCTCTCAAAGATAATCCCGCAGGAGGAGCGCACAGAGGAATCCCACCGGCTGCCATGATAGCAGGGCTGAATATGTCACACAGGGGGAGGCAGGAGTTCTCTCCGAATCTCCCTGAGACGGTGCAGGCAAGGCAAGGGCAGCACCAGAAACCATAGCAGCCTGAGAGACGACAACAGAGCGGTACAAACTCTCTGCTAAGTTCAGAAACGAGAACACATACATTTGCAAAATACAGTTGTCTCAGAGTTTGATTCTTACAAGTGCTCGCATCCTCGAAGCAGTCACAGAGACCAGAGTTCCAGTCTGTCAGGGGTTTTTCTGCCATTGGACGTTGGACTTCAGCAACAGACTAAACAGTTTCCCTGTGAATTTAGAGGGTAGCAGGAAAACGGAAGAAAAATGATACAGAAAGCTCTTAGATCGTAGCAAGAACTGGGGAACCTTATTCAGTAAAGTGTATCCTCATCTCTACAAAAGATAATCTGATAAGATTTTGGAGCACTTTGTTGCAAACATGTTAATATGAAACTTCCTTTGAACTCAAACCCTCCTTCTTCAGAATAATAGCACCAATTAAGTTAAATTAACATATATTCAGTGTAGTGCTCTGATAAATGCCACTCTTCTGTTCATATGTAATATACAGATATTACTTTTCTCCAGTGACCCCAGCAGTGTGTTTTTACTTGGGGCAAAGGGATTTCCGCTAAGCAATCACCTGTGGCTGTCATGGCATGATTGTTAAGCTTCGATGAACACTTCATGATTAGGAGTGTACCCGCAACCAATGCTGCAAAACCTGAAACTACAAGAATGGAGAAATGAAATCAAAAGTGCACACTGAGAATGATGTGTACATAGACGTTTAGTTTTTACTGGAAAGAAAAGTGAAAATAAATTGATCCTCCATTTACTCCTCACCCAACTGGATTCTACAGCTGTACTCCATCAGGAATCACAGAAGTCACAAAATTATAACACTGCCAGTGCAAAGTTACGTTCTCCACTGATACACAAGAGCTAAAATAAAATGCGCTGCTATCTGACCCTAAATATACAGCTGAAAACCTGAGAGCAGAGATTGAGAACCAACAGAACAACACCGACAGACTCTGCACACACACTAACCATCAAGTCAGGCCTCTATAAGAAATCATGTTGGAGTGAAAAAGCAACACAGTGGAGACTGAACTACACTGTCGAGCAGACTGAAATTCAATCACTTGCATTAAACATATTTCAAAAATTTTAATTCATACACCGCCAGTTCTCCCTTCTGACCAGCACTGACAAACTGCCCCTTTAGTGATGAGTTTTGGCAGGACAGTATTAGACTCTGAGTAACCCACTAGTGCTATAATTACTATGTTCCATTTTGTTGTTTTTTTTTTCTATACAGACAGGAATGAGAGTTCCTTATTTCCTGACAGTACTGTTCAACTGCATCGTCATGCCAATAAAACCTGAATAGAAATTGAAATGATTACCTCTAAGTGAATTGTAAACAACCAGCACAGATACAAGACTTCTGAATTAAAGTAGTTATTATAGAGCTTAAGATAATAAACTGTTGAAAAACTGGCAAAAAAGGTTTTCAACAGAAACCTAGTGTCCTTATAAACATTAAAAACGCTCAACTCTTTCTCTGAGGATTTGTCATTTTGATACAGTGAAATACATTTAACTATGTTTTTTTTATTTCAGGTAACTGTAGATGCTCAGACTCCTTTAATCCCCATTATATCTCCGTCTCCTAGAGAGATATAATCCAACTTTATATCATAATATGAATTACCTTCACTTTTAAATGACAAGCCAAATGGTTACACTTAGAAATACCCAGGATGCCTCTGTTGAGGTTATGTTTTAGTAAAATCTGTTGATTGTCTGCATTTCAGAGGAAGTGAAAATGAATTTGTACAAACTCTCTAATTTTACTTAAGAAGTGAAATTTTTTAAGATGTCACCAAAAGTTCAGTTAACTGCTAACACAGAGGTCGTATCTGCAAACTTACCTGCTCTGGCGGACACCTTCTCTGCCTTGCTGACACTGAATGAATGAAAGGATATACCCTGGATCAGGAGTGGCATCTTGTCAGTGAACACAAGCAATGCTGCAAAACCTGAAACAAAAGGCCCAGAGAGGTCAAATCGAAAGGGCAAGCTGAGGATAGCAGGGCTGTTGTCTTTAAATATTTACATCCATGTGAGTTTTAACAAACGAGCAAATACATGATTGATACGTCTTAAAAAGGACAGTTTATTAAAAGTAAAACACTTTATCTTCTCGTGCGCGTTTGACCGCAGGAAAGATTATTATCATGTCATTATCTGATTTTAGAAATCTCAGCGTTGTACTCTGATCTAGATGTGACTGTTGAGGTGAAGATGGTGAGAGGTACAGAATCCAGTTATTCAGGTCAGTTTTGATTCAGTGTCCAAGTCTAATGAACTTAATCTTCCCTAAAGCCACTTAATAATGGAAATGTACAGTTGCTGGCTTTGGCTCCCTCCAGTGATAGGATGAATTAGGACACTGTATCAGAGACGCATTCATTCAGAGACAGTTTACTTCATGTAGTGATGCTACACAGGGGGAGGCAGCGGTTCTCATTAAACTCTCCTGCAACCTTGCAGGCAAGACAAGGGCAGCACCAGAAACCATAGCAGCCTGAGGAAAAAACAGCAGGTTTATATGACAAGGCACAATCAAGTAAAAGATTAAATGTGTCCCATAACGTTTTCAATAAATACTATTGAAAGTTGGCTGATTCTTACATGAATTTATGTCTTCACAACAACCAAAGAGGTCAGTGTTCCAGTTTGTCAAAGGTAGTGCCATTGGTCATTGGATGTTAGTACTGGTTGAGATCAAACAACCTGTTAACATACAGAAATCAGTGCATATCAAGCAAAACCTAAATGGCAGAATTGCACTTTTTTTTTGCAACACATTCATTGTTTAGTCGTCCTGTTAGATTCAGGAGTCTTAATTTTCATCCTAAACCTGATGTGATTGAGCATTTAATACTGTCATTTTCAGTGTAAACAGGATTAGTTTGAGATAAAGTTAGTTGTATATAGTTAGTTCTATAGTTGTAACTTTGTGATGTTCAAACTACCTGGTGCTGGTCATATGAATGACATTTAAATGGAGAAAAATCAGAACAATAATGTGCAGCAGGAAGTCTTTGCAGATGTTTTTGTGCTCTGAGTTTGACCTGATAATTTTATATATACAGTAATATACAATGATATATATATATATATGATACACACACACACACACACACACACACATATATATATATATACAGGCCTGAGTGTGCATGAGTGGCAGCTCATGCCTCATCTCTTAAAGTAATGATGGCCACTCGTTTTTCTTTAGTTAGCTGATTGGTTCTTGCCATAATATGAATTTTAACAGTTGTCCAATAGGGCTGTCGGTTGTCTATTAACCTGACTTCTGCACAACACAACTGATGCTCCCAACCCCATTGATAAAGCAAGAAATTCCACAAATTAACCCTGGTAAGGCTCACCTGTGAAGTGAAAACCATTTCAGGTGACTAGCTCTTGAAGCTCATGGAGAGAATGCCAAGAGTGTGCAAAGCAGCAATCAGAGCAAAGGCGGCCATTTTGAAGAAACTAGACTATAAAACATGTTTTCAGTTGTTTCACCATTTTTGTTAAGTACATAACTCCACATGTGTTCATTCACAGTTTTGATGCCTTCAGTGAGAATCTAGAATGTAAATAGTCATGAAAATAAAGACAACGCATTGAATGAGAAGGTGTGTCCAAACTTTTGGCCTGTACTGTATCTATATATATATAAAATAAAATAAATGTAAGGTCGCTACTTGAGTGCTATCGAAATGGTGTGTGTCTTGATAAAAAGTTTGATCTGTCATAGACAATCAAAATAAATAATTATTATCTTTTAACAGTCAGCTCTGCAGGGTGTGTGCTACTTTCTGTCGAAGCTCCCAAGTCATGTTACTGATTGACCTTTTACAGCCATCGACAAAGATGAGACGGGTTTCTTTGCATAATTTATCTATTTGATACAGCCTGATACATCTCATCGTGTTTTTTTATTTTTCAATACTGATGCCAAAAGTGTCTTTGTTTCCAGTGAGGAGCTTCAAAGTTGCTTCCCAGCAGTAAGCTCTGTTTTATGAGAGGTGAATTTGAATGCTACAAACAACTTTGTAGCAAGATCTTGTAATTTAACTTTTACAGTACTCCCTTTAAGCTATTTTTTTCAATAAAAATATTCAATTTTGAACAAATAAAAGTCTTACCTGATAAAGCTGGAAGCCTTGCTTTCACCTCAGACACCTCGGACAGAACATGCCTTCAGTGAGGAGTGGCAGCTCATGTTTTATTCAGAAACTTGGGGAATGCAATGCTGCAGAACCTGAACTCTTGTATGAGAGGTCATTAAAACAACAGCACTCTTTATGGTGTGACTGTTTGTTTATAAATATGCAGGTGTGGCAAACCTGTCCAACAAAAGTTTTTCATTTAAAGAGCCACAAACAGGATTCCCATTAGATGCAACGACTGTGCAGAATCTTCTTAGCTATTAGAGTTCTAGTTTGGGCTGCACAGTGGCTCAGTGGTTAGCAGCGTCGCCTCACAGCTAGGATCCCTGCTCACATCCCAGTTAGGACACCTGGGGTCTTTTTGTGTGGAGTTTGCATGTTCTCCCTGTGCAGCGTGGGTTCTCACCGGGTACTCCAGCTTCCTCCCACAGTCCAAAAACATGCTGAGGTTAAGTGGTGATTCCAAATTGTCCGTAGGTGTGACTGTGAGTGTGCTTGGTTGTTTGTCTCTATATGTAGCCCTGTGATAGGCTGGCCACCTGTCCAGGGTGTCCCCTGCCTTCGCCTGAGTCAACTGGGATAGGCTCCAGCCCCCCACGACCTTACAGAGGATTAAGTGGTGTGTAGATAATGGATGGATGAGTTCTAGTTTTTGTGTTGCCTAGTAGGACTTTCCATTGCAGCTACTCAAAGCGTGAGTGTCAAAGACAGATCATTGCTTGTGTTTTAGAGCAGCAAAAAGATTATGCAAAGACAGAAGCTGAGCCAAGTATTGAGAGTAGTTTCTCAGTTTCTCCACTGACATAGTTTTACTAAACTAAATATGACTATGAGAAAAATGAACGAGGTGCAACACTTAGTATGGGTAATAGTATTATTCTTTTGTGTGGCCTGACTTACAAACACCAATCTGGGGCAAAATAGAATTTCTCTACTCTATATACACCTAAACCCATGACTTTGCAATATCTCTTGCTGAGTTCACCCCAAAACTCGGAATCAAGGATACAAACACACGTATATTGAAAAAACACAGAGCTAGCTGGAGTTGGAATAAAACAATCTGACTATATATTTAGGCGTACACTATACTTCAGATGTTTTTGCCATAGGCCCTACTGACTCACTGACCTGTATCAGTGCTACAGAAAGAACTCTCCTGACAGGCTTAGCACATAATATTGACTGAAATACACTTCAAGAATTGTTGATGCATTAAGAGCATAGAATTTTACAGACGACCACAACAAAGAAGATGGCAAGTGGCACTAAGTCCAAGGTCAAAGGTCAAGTTCAAGGCCAAGAGGTGCAGTGTGGTAGCCCTACCCTTAGATAAACCAAAGTTCATCAGTGCAAGCTTATATAGTAGATTATAAGGGATTTTGCACTAATTAGCCCTGCAACCTTGACCTTTTGACCCCAAAATTAATGAGTGACCAGAGTAGGTAAAGATCAACATCTGTGCTGAGTTTGATTACCCTATCTCTATTTGTTCTCGAGTTATAGAGCGGACATAGCCACCCACCCACATACATACAGACAGACAGATGGCTGTGACCGCCCTACCCACGGCCGACTCTGTTGGCGTGGGTAACAACATTTCACTGTTGTAGTCTCAGCTCTGTTTCTCTGTGACCTTCAATCAACACACAGACTCAAACAGTCCAAGGCAAATTTGCTGGGTGTATTGCTGGCGACCAGAGGAAGTGCAGTGTCGAGTTTGAAGCCGTTTGGACGAACGTCTCATATTTTCACTAAACTTTTTTGGCCTTTGCCAGCTTGTTTGGGTACAGCATGTGAGTCGCCAAAAATCGCCAAAAATCTGACAGTTAATTCAAAATGGTGGATTTCCTCTTGCATTATGGGTATGGGTTCTTGATGCTATTTTGTGTGTCTTGTCATGATACATATGTGAACCAAATTTCTTAGCTCTAGGTGAAATGTACTTCAGGGGCCCAATTTTGGAAATTTTCAAGGTGGTGCTATTGAATCATTTTGCTATTGACATGTATAATTCCCCCAAAATATTACATTTTTTACCAGTCCTGATGTGCGTGCCAAGTTATATGTGTTTTTGAATATTTTTAGGGCCTCAAAATTGCGATCATTGTGGTGGGAAAATAATAATCTTTACAATAAAAAAGGTCACACAATTTATGATAGTTAGCACGCTATCATCATGTGTGTGTATGTATGTAATATAATTAATATTTTTTATTTTCTTTTTATTATTAATATTATTAGGGAAGTTTAAATTGTTTATTTCTAAAGTTTTTGAGGTTTTGTGGTTGATGATATTTCTAATAGATTGTAAGCCTACATAGTTGTTTATTTCATTTTAAATACTTTATATTGAGGTTTGCCATTTGCAAATTTAGTTTTGTGAATATGATGTTTTCCGCATGAGATATAGAGATTAACAAAATGTTCAATTTTATTATCTTTATGACTGAAATGAATCATAATGTCTTTCTTTTCCAGAGTTATGTTTAGGTTGGTTTTGTGTGAAATGAGAAGTTCCACCTTAGTCCAGACTTGCTTTGCTAATATGCATTCATAAAAAACATGCATTAATGTTTCATCTGTTGCCCTGCAGAATGTGAAGTTCTTATCTATATCTGTAAATTAGGAGATGACAATTTAAAAAAAAATCGATGTTTTACCGGCCATGTTCGTCCTGCTGCGGTGACATCATATAGCAAGACATGAGTTCAGGTACAGACAACCAATCACAGCGGCCGTTCTTTGACTGACACGCAGCCGACAGCCAATCAGAAGCCAGTGTTGGTCAGGCGGGGGCAGGACCAGAGTTAGCAGGTAGAGATGTTGGGGAAATATTACCAACGCTCCCCCGACAGGAACTTCACAGTTACTGGAGGCTGAACAGCTGCAATTACTGTACTTTTTACATCTGAGAGGCTGTTTTGGGGGGGTCTAAAATGCACTTTTATCAAATAGGCAGTAAACTGCTGGGGGACACGGTGGGGAGGATGAACGACAACCTGACCTCAGTGGTGCTGGCAGCGTCTGTCATCACACTAACGCTGGCTTATATCTCCAAACTGCTGCTAAAACAGACACCTGACAGGGACCAGGTAGGTTTGATCAGGATTAAATGTTCAGTGTCTCTTAAAATTCATCATTACTCATGTTGTCTTCATGTTTCTTTTCTCAGAAATATCCTCCTAACATCCCCTCCAGCATCCCCTTCCTTGGACATGCCATTGCATTTGGAAAGAGCCCCATTGAGTTTCTTGAAAATGCCTATGATAAAGTAAGTACTAGAAACTCAATCTGCAGCCAGCTCAACATCAGACTCATATAATTGTCTGTTTTTAAAGCAGAAATAGCAAAAATTTTACAATGTCCTCACACTCAGATTTGAATATTTGTTATTTTGTGATTAAAATGTGAGTATTTACCTACTTTTAGTCAGTTTGTTTAGGTTTTGTTGGGAAGTACAGTCCTCATATCATTTGCAATGTATTGTGCAGCCTTGTATGCACCTACACATGTTTAAGTTTGAATATAAGAAAGTGTGTGAATCACTTTAAGTTGGTTTGTGAAAGTTTTGCAGAGTAGTTGTTACAAATCATTAATTTACTATGCGTTGTGCAGCCTTGTGTGCACTCCAGATTTGCAAAGTCTGAATGCATTACCTTAAGATTAAATAGGATAAGCCTTCATTAATCCCATAGTGCAGAAATGTGTAATACCACAGCAGCAAAGGGGAGAGTGCAAAAATGTAGGGACATCAGTAGAAAGATGAAAAACTAACAAGAAATGTACACAAGTACTGCTGATATTGTACGGATTCTTCCACATATAGGAATACACATGTCAAATGCTGCAAAAGATTTTAAGATCCTGTTACTTAAATATGAATATTTGCAGATTTTATCAGTCTGATATGAAATTAAACTGAACATCTTTGGGTTTTTAACTCTATAAAATGCCGACTTGACTGTGTAGATGTAACAAAATGGATTAATCATGAAAATAGTCCTCTAATAGTTTGCACTCATGCACGGGATATAGCTTACTAAGATAGTTTGTGCTCATGCACTGTGAATGACACACCTCCTGACATTTCCACCAATGTTCAGGATTATGTAAAGATGTTGATCCCTAATCTTTTTCGATTGTGATCCACCGAAACACTTTATTTCAAGGTACGAAAAGAAAAAAAGCTACTAATTCACTCTCTCTGACTCTCTGCACTGTCTTCACTCCTGCTGCTCCTCCACAGTACGGCCCTGTGTTCAGCTTCACCATGGTGGGCAAAACATTCACCTACCTGCTGGGCAGCGAAGCAGCCACACTGATGTTCAACAGCAAGAATGAAGACCTGAACGCAGAAGACGTCTACTCCAGACTGACCACCCCAGTGTTTGGGAAAGGAGTAGCCTACGATGTGCCCAACCCTGTGAGTCTCACATTTGTCAGTGAATTTAAACAGGGTGCATTAGAAGGAAAGTGTCTACAGAAATCAGCTGCAATACATATTTAATTTAAATTTTAATCTGCTTCAGATCTTTCTGGAACAAAAGAAGATGTTGAAGACTGGACTGAACATCGCCCATTTTAAGCAACATGTAAAGATCATCGAGGCAGAGACCATCGAGTATTTTCAGAGATGGGGAGACAGCGGAGAGAGAAGTAAGATATTTTACTAATCACTTGATTAAAACGTGAATATTAGAAAATCAATGAGTACGCTTCAGTCAGTGTTTTTAAAGTTTTGTAGAGTAGCTGTTGCAGTGTCTTAATTTACAGTGTGTTGTGCAGGTTTGCAAAATCTGAATGCATTTACCGTAAGATAATAAGCCCACAGCAGAAAAATTTGGAGTATTACAGCAGCAAAGGGGATAGTGCAAGAATGTAGGGACATGAGTAGAAAAAATACAAATAAATAAGAAATATACAGAAGTAATGATGATATTGTACAGATTCTTCCATATATAGGAATTCAGATTTTGGACAGATTCCGCTGAATGTGGGAAAAACTATATTCCACAGGTCTATTCTATATGTAAAAAATCATTAATATTGCACATATTCTTCCATTAGTAGGAAATACTGATTTTGCACAGATTCTTATATATGTAGAAAAAAATTATGATGTACAAAATCTTCTCAAGGTGTACAAAATATTGATAATAGGTTTAAATGGATTGATAAAACATATTTTAAAGTAATAATGACTCAAGTTTTCAACATTTATAACAAATAGGATTTTTGAGAATGCATAGTCCGTCTGTTTTGACCTACCGAAATGTACTTTTTCCTCTGTCAGACCTGTTTGAGGCTCTGTCCGAGCTGATCATCCTGACAGCCAGCAGCTGCCTCCACGGGAAGGAGATCCGCAGCATGCTGGATGAGCGAGTGGCTCAGCTTTACGCCGACCTGGACGGAGGATTCAGCCACGCTGCTTGGCTGCTGCCCGGCTGGCTGCCCCTGCCCAGCTTCAGGTACGTCTGCTACACCAGTATCTCACATCTTGACATAGTCAGAGCTACATCTGCCATAATATGAAGATGGGACTGAATTGAATTTGGCAAGACACCTATCAGCCCGAGAAAGTCTGACTCAGCTGCTCCATAGGATGATGTAAAAGAGGCTCAGCACTGGGTAAAAACATTTCTCTCTGTTTTGTCCTTAGGAAGAGGGACAAAGCTCACATGGAGATCAAGAACATTTTCTTCAAGGTGATCCAAAAACGCAGGAGATCTGGAGAGAAAGTGGACGACATCCTGCAGACGCTTATTGATGCCACCTACAAGTAAGAAGCTTCGGAAAAATATCCATAAATATGTGCCAACACACTGTCCAGAAACACAAAAACATGCACCGCTGCACCATGTTTTACGCTGAAACTTTAATTCGACCTCAAAGAAACTTTTATTTTCAGAGAAAATCACATAACAGAATCCGTCTTTTAAAAAACCGTCTACTTGTCGTCTTTCTTCAGAGACGGACGCCCGCTGAATGATGATGAGATTGCAGGGATGCTCATTGGTCTCCTCCTGGCCGGTCAGCACACGTCCTCCACCACCAGCGCCTGGATGGGGTTCTTCCTGGCCAGAGACAAAGCTCTGCAGGAAAACTGCTTTGCTGAACAGAGAGCTGTGTGTGGAGAAGAGTTGCCTCCCCTCGACTTTGATCAGGTAGGAAACACTACTTTTATGGCACGATTGATGTACTGTTATGATTTTTAATAGGTCAGGATAATCAAATTAGTAAAATAGCATTAAAATGTTTAATATACTGTTACAAGAGAGGTCTATGCTGCTTTTTATGCAGTTTTTTTTGCATTACACCTGACAGAAAATCGAGATACTCCCCCTCCTGGATACAGGAATTTATTGTAAAAGTAGTCTTGTGAAGGTGTGACAATCAACCCCTCATGTCATTTCTCAGTTTGTACATTCTCGACCCCTCTCCTTGCTTCTTAGTCCCTCCCACCAGAGATATTAGAGGAGGAGTTGAGGCAACGTGCATTTAATAAAATGAGACTTCTCCATGAACAGAATACATGCATTTGCGCCTTTTGTAAATGGGTGTTAAAAGAAAAAAAAACTCCAGCAAAAGATATAGCGAGGACACACATGTGCATCTTTGTTTTTAACTCCTCCAAAAAGCTTCCTAACTCCTCGAGATGCATTTTAAGAATTTAGAAAAACTTCAAGACGGTTTGCTAAGAATCATTTCTGGGTCTCAGGCAGAAGGACGGAGTATGGCGGTGATGAGGAGGTTCAAATTAGAGAAATGAGATGAGTCTTAAGTGAAGTAAAGATTAAGGGATGTGCAAGAAGTCACATTTTGCTAGTAAAACCCCTGAATTCAGGCCAGGTGAAAGTTAAAATTTTGACATCTTTTTGATATTTACCTTGTACGTAAATATCGATGCAGGCAAAAACATTAGATATTTAGTCCTTACAGAGACTGACAGTATTTTCTACACTTTTGGGCTATTTAAATGTGATTACAAAGACTTAATTATTTCCTAACACTGTCCTGTTGTCATCGTCAGCTGAAGGATCTCAGTTTGCTGGAGCGCTGTTTAAAGGAAACCCTGCGGCTCCGTCCTCCCATCATGACCATGATGAGGATGGCTCGCTCTCCTCAGGTAACAACACCCGGCTGAGTGGACACATTATTCAGTACATTAACTCCTGTGTATAAGAAACTACAGAATGTATTCAGTCGCGCTAACATCTGTGTGTTTTCTGGTTTGCTTCCTCAGACTGCTGCAGGATACACCATCCCCGTGGGCCACCAGGTCTGCGTCTCCCCGACTGTCAACCACCGTCTGCACGACACCTGGGTGGACAGGATGGAGTTCAACCCCGACCGCTACCTCAACGATAACCCTGCTGCAGGAGAGAAGTTTGCCTATGTGCCGTTTGGAGCCGGTAAGAAGAAATATTTTACCATTACTGTTGACGTTAACTTTGTCTCTCAAACCCCATCTGAAAACCAACCAGTCATAAATCAACCTACATTGAACCAAATCAACTCTTTTCCAGGCCGTCATCGCTGCATCGGGGAAAACTTTGCCTACGTCCAGATCAAAACCATCTGGTCCACTTTGCTGCGCTTGTACGACTTTGACCTTGTGGACGGATATTTCCCCACGATCAACTACACCACGATGATCCACACCCCTCACAACCCCGTCATCAGATACAAGAGGAGGAAGCAGTGAGAGACGGAAGGCAGACAGTGGAGAGAAGCGAAGACACCAGGAAACATCCTGAATGTCTGAAGTAAACCTTCATGGGACTTGTATTGAGGAACATTTAGATGAGTGCACTTTACTCTGATTGTCAAACCTGTGCTTTTATGTTTCCTTTATTTACCTTAGAGTCCAGCTCTCACTCTGAATGTCAGTGTGATACATCATTTTTAGATGTTTGTGTTTCCAGAGTGAAAAAACATGATGTGTGACTCTGACTTGAAAACTGATGCTCATATTCACAGTGTATATTTTTAGCAGAATGAACCAGAGAAATAACTGAGTGCCTTTGACTGAATTAAGTGTCTGCGTTCATCCCAGGAGGACATTCCTATTTTCCAGATTTACACAGAGGAAACAGTGTTAACTTTGTTATTTTAATTCTGCAGATAAAAGTCCTTTCTTGACTTTGGAAACAGCAGTTGCACAACCATCTCACCACCAGGTCTTTCTGACATCTCAAGCTTTCGATTCAGTCACATGGCTTTCCTCTTTGGCCAGCTGTAATGAAATTGTAAATATTGATTTTTTTTTCTTACTTATGAGCATTGTTTTGCTTTAAAGTTGAGCTGAAAGTCCTCGAAGTTTTCAAACAATTCCATGTCAACTGGAAGATCATGTGATTCAGTCAAAAGCTCCACAACGCTTACCAAATGGACCTTGTGGTGAAACTTTTACCTGGAGCCCTGTGATTGTGTCCAGCAAAGGGGATTTGAACCAATGGCAGCAAACAATCAAAATTAAAATGCATTAAAAACAATGAATACATAAAACCACTAACATGAGCCTCTATTGTTCCACCGACAAACAAACCAAGTCCGCTGGAAGATGGGATCTCTGCTGTTTCCTTGTTTATTTCGTCAGCTGATGCTCCGACGTTTCGTTTTGGCTGAATAGACCTTTACTCAGTGGAAGAACTTTACTCAGTGCTTGTAATTTACTTGAACATTTCTGTTTTATACTGCAGCCTTTTCCCCCACTACATTTATCTGACAGTTGTAGTCATGTCTGGCATTATGATTTGGACACTTACATTTGTGGGATTTTGCATTTGAAAAACTATTAAACCTAACTGGTTAAAGATTAAATTTGTGGTTTCCAGCGGAAGCCAGCAATGTTCCATGTCTAAAAAGGGCAACATACACCGATCAGCCACAACATTATGACCACCTGCCTAGTATTGTGTTGGTCCCCTTTATGTGCTCAAAAATGATCTGAACCTTTGGGCATGGACAAGAGGACCTCTCAGGGTGTCCTATGGGGTCTGGAACCAGGATGTTGCTAGTGGATCCTTTGGGTGCTCTGGCTTATATAGTGTGGCCTCTGTCAACCACACTTGTTCCATTGCATCCTGTTGATGCGGGGTGTAGGAAGTTTGGAGGTCAAATCAACATGTTGGACCATTGTCATGTTCCTCAACATGTTCCTGATTGTCTGATGTTTTTGCCACGGGGTGGGGTACATTTTCCTGTGTGGGTAGGCCAGTGACATTTGGGATTTCCATTGTCATGAGGGAGTGTGCTTGTTGTGGGACAATGTTTATTTGGGTGTCTAAGTTTCATCAACATGGATGTTAAAATCCAAGGTTTTCCAGCAGAACAGCTCATAGTACCAATATGATCAATGTTATTCACTTCACCTGTCAGTGGTTATAATGTTGTGGCTGATTGGTGTATTTCCATTCAAATAACAAAATGACATGGATGAATAAAATGATTTTTTTTTTTCTCTAGTTCTCATTTCCTATTAATCCACTATTAAACAACCCCTCAGATAAACCTGGTGACCCTTTGATGGGGCGCAACCCCTGAGGATGGAAACCACTGAACTAAACTACCCAACTGTATTTTCGTAGGTTATACTGGCTGCACCTCCAGTAGCTGTAAAAGTAAAATATGGAATCGTCAGTATTAACAATCTCAGAGAGATTACAGTACATGTCACTACTGATACTTTTATATCCATCAGTTACTCAGGTTGAATGTTGGTGAAGGTAAGCAGGGTGTCACCTGAGGTCCCAACAGTCTACTATTAATACTAACAGCTGAGTTGATGAGAAACTGAACACACATAATTAAGTCGACTGCTTTATGGGTTCATTGTGGGGTGCACAGCTGTTAATCTCTGAATAACGAGCTTTTGAAAGGGAATCTTTATACTTGGATCCCATCTACAAACACTCTTTTGTGAGAAAAGCAAGTTTTTGTGCCTTAAAAGTGTTATTCATGGAGCTCGAGTCAAAGCGATACTACTGAAGGACACAACGTATGGCTTCATGATTCCAAAAACAGTCCTATCATCAACATTTTATTATTTTGTCATTTGGCGTTATTTCATTTAAACCCCCTGTTTATGTAAATGGTGATGCATAAAAATGCCTTCTTTCAACAAACAAAACAAAGAAGTCACTCTACATCCAATGAAAAATACAAGCGTCTTTCAAATAATGTAGTCCTCTTTATTTCAGTTTTTGACAAAATACCCAGAAAATTCAAAGCTCCTACGCTTTACAAAAATACGTTCTCTACAAATGTCCTCTGTCGTCTGTCCAGCCTAAACAAAACACAGTGTAGTGTAGGATATCCAGTAGCAGCCTCCTTAACAGTAAACCCAAACATTCTCTACAGAACGCTCCACCCATACAACACAAACATATAAATTAATCACAAAGTCTTAAATTAGCATTAGACAAATATACACGATTGTAGATCATCCACAACAAAGAGGCAGATTAAATTACAAACATAGCTGTTTTTCAAGTGCTGGCGACAAAAAGCCTGATACAACATGTCGTACACTAATAAAAAAATGTGTTTTGGTCCACATGGAAAGATACAGTCCACACCAGTATGATAGAAAACAGCAGAGCACTCAGCACAAGAAAAGGCAACTGAGTTTCTTCAAGCCAAAGTTTAATTTGTCAGCATCTATCTTCTCAAGCCAAAGTGCAATTGAGCATATGAAGAAGCACCTGCAGGGGAAATAAAACATTAGTTTGGGGAATTTGACACAACATTGTAGAGTTAAAGATACAGCAACACAGCAAGTCCAAACACTGGGATATTGATTAGCCTTCTACATATGCTGCTATTGAACTATGACAATCTGTGTGTGTGAATGAGATGGTGCGTTCAAATGCAGATGTGTTTACTATGCCGCTGCTCTTTTATTCACAGCTTCACAGAAACAGTTCCAGCGGACTGTTTTGTGATTGCTGTTGACATGTACATCTACAAAACATTACTAAATAATACTCAGGTCTTTTTTAAGGCAGACAATTTAACTTGTTACAGCAGGGAGAGCACAAAACAGAGTTTCAGAAAGTGGCCAATTTGGAAATTCTGGAATATTTTGCCTCAATAGCATGCCATTATTCACACTAATAGTAAAAAAATATCCAAAAATACACATTTAGGTGATTACTTTAAAACACTTTGTCTCATTTGTCTGTAGATTTAAATAATAATACATATCTTTCAGGGCTGCTTTCTCAAATTATGTTTTTTCTTCTACTAATTTTTTGCTACTGAACTTTCCGGTTTTATTTCTAAACCTCTAATATGTGAACAAAATGAAACAAAAATGAAACAGTGCTCTGGTTTAACCATTTCAATGTTAACAGTATTGTGAGCTCCATGTCAGTTTAGTCTGACTCTACGACTAAAATGATGTTAAATAAACATACAGATAATTTATTTTTGTCATTTGCACATAGAAACAGCTGTTTAGGAACCCAGTTATGCATGTATATATATACTGTACATCGTCTTTCTCCAGAAGAAGTCGAGCTGGGACAGTTAGCTGTGACCTGCTCACTGCTGTGCATGTAAAAGGACTGAATCGTATGTGCTACCTGATGTCACGCTGCCCAGCCTCCTCTGCAGGGCCTCCAGCCTGGAGATGTAGTCGGTGAGCGCCCGGTCGGGGTCGTAGCTCTGCAGGTGGGAACAGGTGAGAGGTCCGTGGTCTCCGGCCATGTGAAACCTGCACAACAAACACACAAGAGAAACACTTCTAAATGACAACATTGAAGACAACCGAAGAAACTGATCAACACAACTCTATAAAGCAGACTGATTTTATATTGTTCTGTTTTCATGTCAATACATTAAAGCTAACATAAACAATGAATTATGGGGATGCACAACAACTAGTTATGTTTAGGATGTTATAAATATGTTTTGTTAACATGTCAATGAGTTTGCATGTTAGAAATATATATATGCATATAATATAAAGCTCATAACATATTACTTTTTGCCAGCTCAGCTCTAATTTGCTTATCTGTACACCTAATACAGTAGCGACTGTCAAACTTTGACATATATATTTATAAATAACATTTAAAATAAAAATAATGCGATAAAAAAATGTGTATATCAGTGCTACGAGCTGATGAAATGACATCAATTAATTGATGACATTTAGCAGTGAAACTACATTTAACATTTTCTGGCTTCTCAAAAAAGAGGACTTGCCTATTTTTTTCAGTTTCATATGATTATTACCCCGACACATCTGATTATTTTTGGTATTTTCATTTTTCCCAGATAGATAAAAGGACAGACGAGAGATAAGAAAAAATGGTTCCCAGGAGACGTTTCACTGACTAAACTCGCCAAACAAAAAAGGATACTGTTTATTAATAATATATCATAATAAAAAATTGTCAGTAGCACCCATATTGGAGGTTGTACCTGTGATGTGTGGAGGAGGCGGCCGATCTCGGGGATTCACGTCCACTTCTTCCTCTGCTGCTGGAGACTCCTCCTCCTCCTCCTCCTGCACTTCCTCTTTCTCTGTACATCTCCACATTACCTGGATGAAGATATGGCGAGTCCCTCACCTCCGAACCTGAAAGACATGAAGAAAATGAGAATGAGAATCACTTTCAACTGGAAACATGAAAAAGCCACAAGATGATGAGACGAGATGTACTTTGGTTACCTAACGTCTGTCCTGTTCCGTTCTTGTTGACACTGCAGGAGGTTGTGGAGCTCATCCCTGTCGCCTTGTGCCATCGCTTCACAAGGAAACGCATTCTGGATGAAAACAAACAATCTGTTTTATAATCTCTGTTGTTTTCCTTTAAAAAAAAATCAGTAAAGCTAGACTTCCAGCTGCCTACCTGGAGAGGGCGATAGAGACTCGGACGGCAGAGCGGAAGCGCATCAGACCGCGGCGGCGCTGGCTGAAGGACTCCAGGCTGGAGAGTGACGGCCGGCCGCCCATCCTGGACAACAGCGTCAGTGTTGCTTCTTCACACTCCTGGAAACCGCCCAGCAGTAACAGCAGATACTTCTTCTGGTAGATCAGCGCTTTGCGGAAGCTTTCTGACCTCAGGTACTTCCCATACATCCTCTGGAAGTGGGGACAGAAAGGAAGGGAAAAGAGAAAATTAGCTTTTCAACTTTAAACTCAAGCATTTATGTTATGTTTTACTAGCTCTCAGTGGTGATTTAATACAGGTGAGTGGCTCAAAGAAACTCCTCAGATACAAATTCACATGTTGTTTTTTGCTGACCTTCAGTGCAGCATTGTCAGCCTCAGGCCCGGTTATCTCTCGCAGGGTGTCAGACCTGATCTCTCCCCTGAGTCGGTTCACTTGAGACTGAGCCAGATGTAAAGCTTTCTCCAGACGGAGTTTCTCTCGAGCCCAGGCCTCCCGCTCCTGGGAGAACATCATACCTGCCGTGTCCGTCTTTGACACTCTCCTGCTGGACTGCAGGACGAAATCACAAAATCAGCATGAACATTTATTTCACATTGAACGTAAATGCCTAAAAATGCACTAATTCCTTTCTTTTTGGCACTAAAGTCCATTAGATGTAATTTATAATGTACGTTTGCTTGAAGAAGACAAATATTATGTCTCTTGTCAACAAATTTCTTAGATTACTGAAGATTATTCGCACTGATTATACCAGAAACACAACAGTATTACAGCCTCCTGATCCAAGAATACCGTTTTTAATCCATACATGATTTTTATTGATGTACTCACGCTGTCGCCAGATCCCAGTCCTGCCTGCCGATACCGTCGCAGTTCTTCCTCCAAGCGAAGCGTGTGGTTCCTCAGATCGTTCTTCTCTTCGGTCAGACGGCTGACAAAACCTGTAAGCTCAGCGTTCTGCCTCAGCAGCCGCTCTGTGAGGGTGTTGGAGGAGCTGGAGGAGCCTCCTGCCAGCAGGGACGCACTCTGAAGGAAAACACATTGATGAGCAGTCACAACCACGTGTAAAAGCTCAACAGATGTCGTTTACAAAACACCGGTGTGGACAGCTGATTCTGGCTCAGTGAGGTTTGTTATTTTCACTGAAATTTGTGTCTCACGTATGTTTTGTCAAGAATTTGATTTGGCATATTTTTCTTTCCCTTACCGTTGAATGAAAATAAACAGAACAAAAACAGATATATGAGATGCAGTAGTGATACTATCAACACCAGAGAACATTTGCTGACCTCGGGAACAGAGGGTAAACCTGGGGATTGCTGCAGCATGGTGATGACCTCATCAACATTGGACTGGACCCAGGACAACTCTTCACTGTCGACCTCTGCAGTCAGCCTGCACAGAACAAATGGACAAAATCATAATCAGTACATTCCAATAAGAAAAGCCTGAATATCAAGAAAGATACACTTTAAGTGCAAGAAGTTTCTGTGTGTTTTTTTTTTTGGGCCTATCACATTTTTACACACTGTGGGCTCATTTTTCACAGCAATATATATATTAATACAAGTCCTGCATCTATATGAAAACAGCACAACCATGCTAGAAGTAGGGAAAATGTAAAAATGTCTTTTTGTGCAGTGAAACACAGCTGCAATGCCATAAATTATTACAAAAGAAAAAAGAAGTTCTTTGAATATTCATTTCACATAAAGTTACAAAAACCTAGAACTGTCATGCACAACCTTTTCCCAAGCACCAACGCATGTTACCAATAGTGGGGAAAAACAGTGACTCAACATAGCATAGATATTTTACTTATATAATGTATAATGTACGTCCATGGGAAATATTAGGCTCCCTCGCAACACTGTGCACCAGCTGCTTGTCAACATTGTCTTTTGTGTGTTGCTGAGTAGGTTGTGGTCTGTAGGGTTTTAGAGCTGTTCCTCTTTTAAAAGATGCTGATGCGCTAAGAGTAAACTTGAACACTACAGCTGTGGCTCATGCAACCAAAACAACAAGCTGAACCATAAATAACTTTGGAGAAAGCATGAAAACATCAATTAAAAATGTAAAAATAATGACGACAGCTGCTGTGATTACCTGCCAGTGGTCTTGCTGGACATGCTGCGGATCTTTGAGGAAATTAGGTGAAGTTTGCCCACAATCTTGTCGACTGTACGCCAGGGCCCGTGGTGTAGCCCGCCGGAGAGGCCTGCTAGAGAGACTTCCACATGAGGGGAAGTGGTGGAGCTCCCTGGTTGGACATTTCCACTCTTCTGCTGGAAAACCCAGTCTTTGGTGCGATCAGTGGACTCACTCTGCCAGACGGCCTGCTGTTAAGAAAACAACGCTAGCTTTATTGCTCCTGATACCACAAGACTACACAAAAAAGAAATATTAAAGAGCGACTGAAGGCCACTTAAAAAGTAATTATTGTGTCATTCTGGGTCACTCACACTCTGTGCAGCCTGCAGAGGTCCACTTGCTCCCCTCTCTCCTAACTGGTTCAACCTCCCCTCCAGTCTCTCCTTCTCTTCCTCCAGACTCCTCCTCCTGTCCAACTCGCTCTCCAGCTGCTCCTGGACCTCCGACATTTGTGCCTCCAGTCCCTGCAGCTGGGCCCGACCCTCCAGCAGCGCCTCCTGGTCCCGCCTAGACCTCTGACTTGCCAAAGTCAGCTCCTCTTCTTTTCGTACCACCTCAAGCCTCTGGACCTCCACCTGACTGAGGAGATCCACCACCTGGAGAGGGGAAAATCAGGTCCAATTAAGACCAAATGACATTTAGACATACAGTGCTGTGAAAAAGTATTTGCATCCCATACCAATTTTTTTTGCATATTTCTCAAATTTTTCTCACAAAACACAAAATGCAGTTTTTAAATTATGATTTATTAAAGATTTATTTAAAAACTACATCAACCCTGCCCCCCTAAATAATAATAACAACAACAACAACAACAACAATAAATGATTTTAAAAATCAAAAAATTGTAATTTAGTGCAGCATTTTTTCACTGTTGTAGTTAAAAGAACCTTTCTGTTAAAAGATCCTGCAGACTGTGAGTCATTATTCAGGAGCAGTGAATTAAAATTAGCATTTTGTGTGCTGCTTTGGATTAAATTCAGTCGAGATCCACAAACAACCCACCTGTGCATGTTTGTCATCCAGCTCCCTCTGCAGTCTTTCCAGCAGACTTCCTTCCTCAAGGCTCCTCCCGTCGTCCTGAACTCGCTCCTCATTGGACGGGCCGCTGTCGGAGGAGACGCCGCTCCGCAGCTCCCTCTCCCTCCCCAGGGCGGTGCTCATCTCCTGGGCCTTGGCTCGCTCTGTTTCCAGCTGGACCTGGAGCTCCTGCAGGCGTCTGTGGAGGCCGAGACGCTCCTGTTCAGCCTGCTGGGAGAGCTGAGAGGAGGCCTGCCGCTCCTGCTCCAGAGTCAGGTTCAGATGGGCTACGTGGTTCTTCTGCTCCTCCAGAACCATGTGCAGGTCCTGGTGGGAAAATGGAAACACAACTTGTTCTTAAAATGTCAAGTGCATTGCAAGGAAAAGCTACAACAGATTAGCATTTCCAGTGCAAATGAACTGGTAATTTCTCCTTTTAAAATTTGAAAACAAACCAAGATATGATATATGTCTTACCTCCAGTTCCTCTCGTTTGCTCTCCTCAGTTCTCCCAGTTCGACACTTCTCCTTCTCCATGGTCCACTGCAGATCTCTGCTTCTTTTCCTTTCCTCTGTCAGGTGGTCATTTAGTGCGTCCACCTCTGCAGCTTTTTGAGATACCTCCGCCCTGTTGACATGTGGAGAACATTTTAATGAGCTGAATTTTAATCATACCCTCATTTTAGTACTGTTGAATGAGATTTCTTCAAACTGAACATTGTCCTAAAGCAAACATTTTGCATCTCTCACTCAAGTATTTTAAAACATCAACCAAAATATATATTATTATTTTTAGTAACTGGGTTCCACCATCTTTGGATTTGTTGGCACTTCCATGTAAAATTTTGTAGGATCGAAACTTAATTTTTAAATTAGTCAGATAAATCTAGATAATGGCGTTTTAACCTTAAGATTTAAACTTGTTAGGTAAATTTATAATGTTATTGTTTTATAGGGAGGCATTCTGTTTAAAATGTGCTACTTAAAATAACGGTAACTTGACCTGACCACTGTTCCTGCCTTTATATTCTACTGGGATGTCAGCAAGAGCAACGTTCTCCTCCTCAGTGTCCAACCTTTTGTCTTAATGTTGCTTCCAATGCGAGATTCGACATCTTCTAAAAGTGCCTTATGAACAGGTTAAGATTTGTTTTAGCCATTTGTCAAAACATGATGAGTAAAAAAAAAAGAGACTGACATTGGCATATATTTTGTAGTATTCACATGTAAATAGCAAATAAATATAGATTGTTATGTTAAAAAGCCACAGATATATCCAATAACATGTAAACAGTACATTAAAATTTCTTTACATGACACCGTGTTGTGTAAATAGTGCTAAAAGTGAAACAGTATGCGTAACATGTAACCTGGACTTTCAGCGGTTAACCCACCTTCCATCAAACACCTATTACACAGTTCTTTTCAGTTTTACAGTTATTTTTTATACTTCTATTAACTTTTATAGCACAGCACAGCAAATGTTATCTCAGCTTCATTTACTACAAGATAAACTTTGTAATAAATGAAAAAACTGCAATGAGGCCATAAGTGAACAACATCAAAGAAAGAAGAACTGAGAGAACAGGATGAACTCTTCTCATAAATACTATTTTAACCCCCACTGTTTCACTTTTTTATATTATATCAACTGCAGCTCAACAACCTCTTATGAAGACTAAAAATATAATGTTTGGTTAATGTGAAATGAATTACTCGCTTCTAAGTTATCTGGAAAGGATAATATCTTGTGCCAGCTTCATAAGAGTTTTAAGTGATAAACTTCTGGTTGCTCAAACTTATGCAGTTGTGTTGCACGAATGCCGTGTCTAACCTGAGAGTGTCCAGCTCTTTGAGGTGCTTGTGTTGGGCCTTGAGCGTCGTCTCCAGCTCTAATTTAGTCTGGGACAGTTCACTCTTCAGCTCCTCTACCAGCAATCTGTCGACCTCCAATGACCCGCCAGCTCCTCCTCCCTCCCTCTGCTCCTTCATGATACATTCACCAGCCAATGAGAGGCCAGGCTGGACACCTGAATGACAAAAAATGAGAAAAACACCAATATCATGTTCTGTTCAAAGCATCTGAATCAATATATGAGTAATAAAGTGCGGTTTTAAAGAGTTTTTTTTTGAGCTGGTTTACCTTGATGGAGTTGTTCTAGTTGACCACGGAGCTGATGAATCTCAGAGATGAGACTTGACCTTTCTGCAAAGTGAAGTGAACCCATGGCGTCTCTGTGCTGGATATCCTGTATCAGGATCAAGAGACAACATCTGTTGGTTACTGAATGGTTCAAATAATAACCAGAAAACTGGAAAACACCAAGAAATGTACCAGAAAAACATGTGTCTGGCTGTTTCTGTCCAGTAGTTTCTAATTTTTTGGCTAAAAACTAGCCTTTGTGTCTTAAAAATAAATATTTACCTACTTCACTTTACAGCTAAGAAAGAATTAAACTGACTGGTTTGACCAAATATATTTCTTAATACATGCTTTGACATCTTTATAGAAATAAAACAATATTAAATAAATGAAGAGTGCATTTTCACACTTTCAAATCTCTTTTTCTTCTAGTTATAGACATTTGAAATGCCTTCATGTGCACTGTTGCGAACACTATAGAGTAATCGTAGTTAGGGAGACTTAGTTGCTGTTACTGACCTGTTCAGCCAGTCTTCGCTCCAGCTGATTGAGATGAATTATGGCATCGCTGGTGTCCAGCAGGTCCAGCTGGCTGTAGAGGGCGTGTTTCAGTACACTCCGCTCCCTCACAAACACTTGCCGCACTGCATCCAGGAGCTCCCCACGCCAGTCAACACCGCCTGACGTCTGCACCAAGCCAGAGACACACATAAAGATATTAGCACAAAGACAAGAGAGGAGCTTCTTTCTGCTATTTCTGTTTTTTGGAGATATTCTACTCGGAGTTAAGAGTGTAAAGATGGAGGGTATTGTAAGCTGAACAGATTGTAAAGCTGTGTGGTAGATTTGTAAAACTTTGTGAATTTTTGTTAATGCCTTGAAATCATTAGTTTTTGTCTGACTGAGGTCTGACAAACTCTTGTCGTGGTTTGTGATGAGGTTTCCTTTACCTGTGTCTCCCTGTGTGTCTGCATCTGGGTGATGAGGCTTTTTAGAGACTCCACAGTCGCCAGCAGGGCATCTCTTTCCTTCATCCAGGCCTGGATGTTGAATTGGCCGCTGGGCTCGCCTTCAGAGATAGGAAGCTCTGACAGAGAGAGAACCTGCATGCCTTCCTGGTGCACCTCGCGGAGCAACGTCTAGTTAGACAAACACCACACAGAAACATACACATTCACTCTTTTTCTGAATGATGAAGACAGAAGAAACACTTCACTGATGCATATGTCTACAATGGCAATAGTTACATTTCCACCAAGGGGAATCTTGACAAAAAAAAACTCCTAAAGTTTTCTCATGAATAGGTGAAAGCTGTACCTTGATTCGGTCAGGCAGAGCATCGTCGGTTTCTCTCCTGGCACCTTCTGGAGTCGTTCTGAACTCCTGCTGTAAGCTCGGGAGGTCATATCCAGTCCTCTGGCTGTAGTCTGAGCTGCTGTCTGCATGATGACAAAAACTCTCATGAAGCAAAACAGTGAAACCGCCACAGAGAAAACATAGGTGCTGAACAAGGTAGACTGAAGGACATGAAGGAAAACACTGGGACGGCTGCTTATAGCAAATTATTCCTGCAAATTGTTTATTCAAGCAAAACCCCAAAGCACAAGAGGAAGGTGTGGATAGAGCAGTAGTTTAAGAATCTGGACAGACTCAGGCTATAAGTGTCCTTGTTTTGTTTTCAATCTTTCTACTAAGCTAAAGCCCTCCTTTACTTTAAATGGGTAGATACAAGACAGGTAACAATCATCTCATTAAACTGAATTTCCTAAAAAAAAACATTGTTAAAACAGAAATTCAAGTAGTTGGACATAGTTGAAGCAGTTTAAACATAAGTTAAATGTAAGCTGAGGAGCTGTGAATATGCTGTATCTTACCACTGGTGTAGCCATCTTTGAACTGTGACGTAGGGCGGTCATGTCTTGGTGCAGGAGCCTGGAGAGGATGAAATGAGATTATAATCATGCTCTCTGTGTGTTATGGATGAAAAACTAAATAATCATATAATGAAAGCAATCTTTGTTTAAGTTTTTTTGCAACTAAAACTTTCAAAACGTCAAAAGAAGACTTTCAAACTAATTCATACACAAGGAAGGTATGAAGCATTTACAGCAGACAATACTAATAGAGTTCAACATGCTCCTTGTTTCCTGGGCTCACCTCAGTTGATCGCAGTTTGTCAATGACGGCCTTCAGGGCTTTACATTCGTCCTCCAGCGCCTGTGTGTCCCTGCGAAGGTTCTCACTCTCTGAAATGTGCCGAGCCTCCATGTCAAGGATTTCTGCTGCGTGCAGCTCCTGCATTTGTACAATCTTCTCCTCAAACTCGCCAATCACTTCCTCCACCTCCTCTTTGGTGGCGGACCTGCTGTCTGGACTGAGATCAGACATTTGCAGAGGTTCGGTCTGTGTGAACGAGTCTGTAACGGCCATGCGTTGCTGCTCCGAGCTGCTGTTCAGCCGAGAGCTCTGAGATTTGGTGGAGGACTGGCTGGAAGCTGCAGAGTTTTTCCTGGAGACGGATGGTTTATCTTTGGCACTGCTGACCTTACCAGGCGGCTGCTTGCTTCCTTTCCTTTTGGGCTGTGCAGTGGAGGAGGAAGAAGTAGAGGAAGGAGGCTGGGGAGAAGGAGATGGAGAAGGAGAAGGAGGACTGGAGTCTGCCGTCTTCATCAGGGCTGTTCTTGCCTCCTGCAGCTCCTCTTTAAGCTTAGAAATGGAGAGTTCTCGACTGTGCAGTTCCTCATGGAGTTTCTCATTGTGCTGCTTGTAGCTGCTGAGTTCTTCTTTGGTGCTGTCCACGTTCTTCCTCATCTCTTCGAGCTCCTCTTTGAGTTTAGAAATGGAGACTTCACTGACCCGGATGTCCTCTTGAAGCTTCTCATTACGCTCCTGGTAGCTGCTGAGTTCTTCTTTGGTGGAAGCAGCTTCATTTTTGACCTCCTCGAGCTCCTGGATGAGCCCCGTCATGTCGGCTCTGTCTTCTTCAGCTTTTACCTGTATGATAATTAGGTGGTGAAATACTATACAAACAGCCAAGTATCATGAAAGAATATTGTCACAAACACACATGAGTTGAAATACATCCGACTTACTTGGAATAATTCTCCTTTAAGGTGAGCAATGGTCATTTCCCGCTCCTAAAAACAATTCCATATATCAAACTTACTTAGATACAAACTTAATAAGTGCATGAAGTGTTTTCTTTAGCATAGTTCAAACAAGATTGTTGGGAGATATGTTAATCAATGACAAAGATCAATATCAAAGTCATGTCTGTATGTTAAGTATGAAGCTACTGCCAACTGCGAGTTAGTTTAGCTTTGGAGAAAGACTGAACAGTGGAAAACGGCTCCTACCAACTACCAGTGCCCCAAAAGCTTACTAATTAATGCTCGTTTGATTAATCGATACAAAAAAGACGAAAAATATTGCTTTGATTGTGGCTTAGGCATTGTGTGTTAACTTCTGAGCTTTAGAGGTGCTGTAAAGTGGATTTTGTTACCTTAGAACAGAGTTGGGCTAGTTGTTTCCCTTTGAAGCTAATCAACTACTGACTACAGCTACATATAAATGAATATTAAATAATGATATCTCCCAAAATATTAACTTATTCTTCTAAATATCAGTTTCATGATCTTAAATCACCCTGAATCAAAATGATCAATCAAGGAAAATTCAGAGTCTCTACCTGCAGCAGCTCCTGCAGCTTCTCCAGACTCTCCTTGCAGCTGTTCAGCTCTTCTTTGGTGGCAGCTGCCTCTCTTTGAGCCTCCATGAGTTCCCGTTCCAGCTCAGACGCTTTTGTCTCTTCACTGCCGCTAGCTGACACCTAAAAGGGGCAAGGTTCAAATGTTGAATTTGACTTGCCTGTAAGCTCGCTTGCTTCAGAGGAAATGACTGTTTAATAGTTTGTGAAATATAAACCAAATGATCAAACTTTCTTCTTCCTACCTTTTGAAGCTGGTCCTGGAGTCTCTCTATTGTTGCTGTTTTTTCCTGGAGAGAAAATAATGGGTTTGTTAGTCTCAGCAAACACCAGAAATACTCTCATAAGTGGTTGGAATTTACTCTCACATACCTGGAGGTCCTCCTGAAGTCTGCTGCAGCTCTCCTTGGAGCTGTCCAGCTGCTCTTTGGTGGTCGAGGCCTCGTTTCTGACTTCCTGCAGCTCCTGGAGAAGCTCCGCTGCAGTAGGCTGGTCATCAGAGGAGGTCTGATAAGAAGGAGATAAAGATTCAAACTAATCAACAACAATTCACAGTCTGGGGCTTTATCACAGTGTAAACGTTTTGTTATTTTTGTAGGTTAACGATTAATCTGAGTGCAAGGGAAATATACAGTACAGAATCCATTCAGTTGATTTGGTATTGGTAACAGCACACAAAAATCTAATGTTGTAATTAACATTATTTTTTTTAATTGTACCTCAAGATATCAACCCAGTGCACCACCACAGCCACAGGATTCATGTTTACTGTCAGTGTATTGTTTCCAATATTGTCTTCCAGTGCACTCGGTATGTTTTTATTATTTCTGTCCACAGGTAGATCACCAGAGATCAGTAGTCTTTTCTGTGACAATATTTTTTATCTTCAAGAGCATCACAGTGTTGCCTGAGCTTATTACATGTGAAATCAAATTCTTTTTTGGTACACACAAGCTCAAATCAGTTGTTTTTTGGATGGATAAAATATTCTAATCTCCTCCGTAATCTCAGGAATTTAATCACTTACTCTAAGCTATCTTTAAAAGTCTGATCAATAACTGGGCTTCAAACTGGTATGGCTGTATGTCAGTGGTTGGTGACGGTAATATTTTACAAAATAATGAGATTTAATTTAAATATTCAACTTGATTTAAATAATTCTATTCGAAAACACAACAATATATGACAGCCAAATGCAAGCTGAAACAAGCATTTCCTTGTAACAAATATTTTCCATGTTCATCCCAGTGAGATAAAAAAAATGTTCTGTAGTTTGGAGTTTCTTTCTGTATATTTCTAGAAATAATAAACTAAAACACATTGGGCTGCATTTTCTGAGCATGTATTATATCATGTTCCTTTATACAAATGAATAAATCTAATCTAATTTAACCTCTGAACCCAAGAACATGTTACTGGGTTTGAGAGGCATTTTATCTTTTACAGAAATCCCCCAAACCACATCATTTATTAGTGTCAGAGGCTGTAAAAATAGAGAGTTGTTGGCTTTTCCTTGAACTAATTGTCTGCGCCGTCGTAAAATTAATCAAATCACTTTATTCTACACGTTTCATTGCCAAAAACAGATCCTTTGCAGGACCAGATTCTGTAAAAAGCAAAAAACCAAGAAGCCATTAATGACTCTGCTTTGACCAACAGTCGCTTGACAAAATTTCAAACATTTTGTTTAATGAGCTGGGCTGAACTGCAGGCTGTGTTTACAAAAGCAGGAGGGAGACAAGTATGGAAACAAATGAAATATTTAAGTGATCAGACATCTATGGTATGCAGAACCACCATTTGTTTTTCCAGTATTGACAAAACCTGTGGGTGAAGTTGACTCCAGGGTTTTAAAATTTTTGTAAAATATATAATAATGGAAATTAAACTTTAATGTTTTTTTCCCTTTTTCAAATTCATGGTATTATAACTGCATCATTGTTCTCTCTTCTTCTAGCCACGGTTGTCCTGTTTCCATAGAGGTGCAGGACTTTACACTGCAGGGAAAAATGAGTCAACTGTGAATAAAAAAACGTGACAGGAGTGGAAAATGCCTAGTCTGGGGTTTAGATCCTTAAATTTTATGGTGTTTGGGGGATATTTATTAGTTAATGTGATGTTTTTTTTTCATGCATGTTTGTTAACATCAGCTTGCCCAGGGACTACAGGTGGAAATTAGCACTAGTACTATAACCTGGTACAATGCATCTCTCCTTCCTGAGGTTAATGTATATTGTACACTGTCCCCGTTCAAATAAATAATAATAACGAAATAGGTACACAATTTGTGTAACACGCTCATTTTCTTTCTAACAGAGTTTGATAAGGAGATCAATACCACTCTCATGTCTGTAAACATGAAGTTACAGTCAGGAGACAGTTGGCTTATCTCAACATAAAGAACAGAAGCAGGGGAAAGTCTAGTCTGGTTCTGTCCAAAGGTAACAAACTCTATCTATCGACTGCTCTAAACTAACAGCTGTATGTACAGGACTAAATCTTGGTTGGTACCCAAAATGTGGGAATATTCTTTTAACATATAACTCTCACCTCCAGGGACATCGATGTCTTCTTGTGTGTCTTGGACTTCATCTGACCGAGCAGATCCATGAGCACAGCCAGTCTCTTCTCGTACTCCACCACCTCCTCCTCAGAGCTGGAGAGCAGCTGCTTCTGGAGCTCCTGGTCCTTCTGAATCCCACTCAGGCCGACCTCTAGCTCCCGAAGCTTCTGTGTCAGACAAACCACCTTCCCCGTGGGGACGTGTTTCGTTTGACCCATTGCTCCGAAATCCATTTTGGGAATGCCAAAGTCCCCGAAGTTGTAAACAAGTGGCTCAGCATGTCTCTGCAGGTCCTGATCCTGTTTTGATTCCACTGACTGCTGCTGCTGGAAGGCCTCCAGCGTCGCCTGGCTGACCAGCGCTGCAGCCACCTTTTCCCTCAAATTGTCCTCCAGATTAGAGACCTTCTGCTGGAGACTATCTGCACAGCTTTGAGTTTGCTCCAAAAGCAGGCGACAGCGGCTGATCTCAGAGTCTTTTTCACCAACCGACACCTCGAGCTCCTGAATTCGCAGACCTAACTCTTCGACTCTGGATGTTGCACTCTGCTCCAAGGCTTGAACCTGGGCCTGCATTACTACAAGTCCTGCAGTTTTCTCTCTGAGAACTTCTTCGAGCTCTCCCTCAGAGCTCTCCAGTTTTCCCGTTTCTGCTAAGGCTTCTGCACTCTCTTTCAAGCGCAGATACGTCTCCAACAGCTTACTGTGCTCTGTTTTCAGTGTCTCCAGCTCCTTAGAAGCCAAGTCCATCCTCTGATTCATTTCATCGTATTCCTCTTTACTTGGCCCCCAGGGGTCGCCCTCTGGCTCCTCCTTGGAGTCCTCGTCTTCCTCTGGAGGCTGTTTTTGCTCGATATTGGCCAGTTCCTGTTGAAGTTTGTCAATGACTGCATTCAGTTGGTCGAGCTCTTCTTCGTTGTTCCTCTTCAAGCGTTCTTGTTCGCTCCGCAAGCACTCAACTTGGGACTCCAAGTCTTTAATCAGCTCATCCCTCTCATCCATTTCCTATAAAGTAAGATGTAGACATTATTACACCATAAAAATACTGGATTTGACGAGTCCATAGATCTCCCAAATTTTTGGATTAAACATCTGAGTCCCTGTTGTGCTTAGAAAAATTCCTTAGACCCAAGACAAAACAGTTTGTATTGCCATTTTCATCTAAAATTTCAGAACATGATCAGATTTTAAGCGTTTCGCAGAGACTCAGAGGTTTAATAAGCCACCTCACATGAGCAAATGATCACCTCACGACAAAAAAATGGTGCTGTGGATGTACTTACCGAGACAAAGCAAGCAAATACAACCCAACAAAAAAAAAATGCACAAAAAATGGGAGCTAAATGGAGCTAGCAAAATAAAAAGCGAACAGGGAACCAGAGACCACACACAATGATGCACTTCCACGGAGCTTTGCGTATTCGAAATAGGCTGTGGTGCTATTTCGTATACGCAAGTAGCATTACCTTGTTGTCAGAGGTTGTTTCCATGTGTTGAAGCTTAGTGATCTGTTCATTAAGAACTGTAATTTCCCTGTCCTTCTCCTCCATCACCTTCAAAAGTCAGAGATTATAATGCGATGGCTATTAATAAACACGCGTTAATCCACTCAGAGTCAGTCTTGTGGCGGATGACTGAAAATTCACTCATTGAGAAAAGAAGAAAAGTGTCGGCAGCAGCAGTGAGTCTTGCTAAAAATGTGCAAAATAATATTGGCAGCATGGAGCAAAAATCGAATTAAAAAAAGAGATTGTGAGCAGAAATATGACAGTGTTATATATCTATTCATGAAAACATTTGTCCTGTTTTAAAGTCTTGAGAGTCACTTCTAGTCAGGTTTTAACCCTGTTTATGTTAAACTTATCTGATGATGTCACACTTAAATTTCTCAAGAATAAGCAGAAGTTTATCTTAATTAACAGTTTACAAGCAGAAACATGACACATTAAATAAATCAAGCAGTAAAACACAAGTGCAAAGACATTTTTTGTAATAAAAATTGCGGCTAGAGTCTGTCAGAAAAAATGAAAAAGGGTGTCTATTTACCTGGAGTATGCTCTCCCGTGTTTCTAGGTATTGCTGCTGGCTGCTGATTTCTTTCCTCTGGATCTCCAGCTGCATGTGAAGCTGCTGCACCTCCTCGCTCTTGTTCTCCAGCTCCTCTCTGAACTGCTCCAGCTGCTCCTCCAGGTTACAGATCTGAGGCAACAAACAAAAATGTCTTTAGAGGAGAGACAACATGAGACTGTGCAGAAGTTTACTTATTCCTGGGAGTGAGTAAAAAAAATCACACCTTGATATAATAAAATACTACAGCACTCATGTTTTTTCCCTGCAGGGCTGTTATGTTTTTGTTAATGCTCCAGGCTGTTGCATGGTGGAGGAATCGATGTGTAATTTATTAAATATATTGACAAAAACCTCTTTCCATGAGCCATATTTTTTTCGCTAAGTTATTTTTTCCTGTGCATATGAACCTCTTCACATTTGAAACCCACTAGCAGGTTTGAAAGGCATGCTGTCGTTAAAATAATGCCAAAATTTCCCCTTTTATCACAAGGATCCTTGAACTCATCATCTGTGACAGGCTGTTCTGCTTTATCCCACATGCCTCGTTGAAAAAAAATGCCCAAAATAAACTAATCGCAATAACTAAATTCTCTATAAAACAAAAAAATTCTGCACCCCTCGACGCAACTGAAAAACCATGAGTGAATCAGCTGTGACCAACAGTTCAGTGACAAAAAATCTGGGACTTTTCAGCTGAACTGGTTTGAACTGAAGGCTGCGTTTTCCTCAGAGCAGAGAAGAGACAATAATGGAAACAAGTTAAAATGTGCAAGTAGTAAAAAACTGCATTATGTATAGTCACCATTTTTTCTAATAATGGAGATTTATGGCATTTTAACATTTTTATACTGCACAAAACATACTTTTCCTTCTACCCATGGCTGTGCTGTTTCCATAGAGGTGCAGGATTGCAGTGAAAAATGAGCCCACAGGAGCAAATAAACGCCCAGAAACTGCTTGGGGCTTAGAGGGTTAAAGGAGGTGTCTTAACTAAACATTAGATGTTAAGATAAAAGTGTTGAATATGTCCATTTAAAGGAAACTGTTCCCAATCAAACCACTAATAACATATTTTAATATAACATAACAATGTTGGCTGCTTTGCAAAACCTCAAGGCACAAACTAAACATCCCTCTACCTCTTTCTCTTTCCGCTCCAGAGCTTCTCTCTCCGTTTGTAGCTGAGCCTCCAGTGTGGAGTGTCTTGCCTCGGTGATGGATGCATGCTGCTTTTTCTGCTCAACCTGCGACACACGAAAGAAACTATTTAGCTCAGCAGTTATTTACAACGTGCACAGAAGAAACACCCGAAGAAACACCCTCTCCAGATCAAACAGATTTCCATGCACTGAATCCACAAATGCATGCTGTGAAAACTGTAATGCAACTTGAACTCAGATTGTCACCTGAGCAGCAGAACAACACACGGGAGCCTCTAATTCACTGCTTTTGTTCACTCGCCACAGCCCTCCAAAAAACACTGGGGGGCAATCTCGATAGTTGCTAGCTATAGCTCAGTGTCATCACCAAGAGGAGAGTGCTGGGGCGGCTGAAGTAGACCCACCCACACATTGTTCTCCCTCTCATTGAATCCCAACCCTCCTCCCATTCCTCTCCTCGCTGTCACCTCATCTACATGCTCTCACACACACACCCACTGCCATGCTCCACAGCTATTGTTCAGGCTGCTTTTTCTCTGCTTCGGTCTCTATCATCCCATCTCCCCTCTTTACCCCTCTCCTCCCCCTCTTCCTCACCTTCTCCAGGGACTCAGCGCTGGCCAGCAGGGCCTGCTCCAGCTCGCGGATGCGGCTCTCCAGCTTGTCAATCTCTTCGTCGCGCTCTCCCAACTCACGACGCAGCTGCTCAGAGCTGAGCAGCAGCTCACTGCACCAATCCGCCTTCTCCTTCAGCTGGGAGGTCAGCTGGTCCACCTGGTAGTGAGCAGCGAGGGAGAGAGAGAGAGAGAGAGAGAGATAGAGAGAGAGAGATAGAGAGAGAGATGGGGGGATCGTTTAATGAGATACGCTCTCAGACATCACTTGCTACAGCAGCATAGCCGGTACATGTACAGCTAGCTGGGAGGTCAGCTGATCCACCTGAGAAAGGAGGGGAGCCGGGAGGGAGACGAGGTGCAGGGACAGAGGGGGAGAGAAAGATTTCACTCAGGAGGGACACACAACACAAAGCATGAACCAGGAGGATGGCTGGCAGATAGCTGATCCACCTGTGAGATGGGAGAACACCAGCAGATCAATGGGGAGAAGGAAGAGAAGTCAACAGGAGGGAGGCTTGTTTAGGATGAACCGGGGAAGATTTTCATATTTATTATTTAAAGAAAGCCAAATGTAGATGGTAAACAGTCCCCCTGCCTGGTTATATATGAACAGAGGGATGAATTACTCACCACAGAAACTGAGATTCTGAATAAACTGAAGTGAAGCTGCAGTGAGGCAGATGAAGAACATCTTTTAATAGCACCCCTTCATTAAATATTACTATAACTAGAGCAGAGGATGGACTCTTCGTGAGAGCACATGAGCTCAGAATAATCTAGTCACGTTCTTTACTAGAAGGTCCCATGTGGCTCATTTGTGGATGGAACATTTGTATTTTAGCCCAATATCTTCATTAAGTAAAAACAAGAGAGCTGCTAGTTTTTTTTCTGCACAGACTCAGATGAAAGAATATTTAACACTACTTTGTGAATTCTGGCAAGCAAGCTAAATTATATCTTCCTGTCACTTGAATGTTGTACTTTTTACTTGGCATATTGAAATAAGGGAGTGTTGTTCATTGCAAAATAAAAAAATAAATAAAGCCTTAATTTAACCATCTGAAACCCAAAGCCTGCCAGTGAGTTCGGAAGCCATGTTATTATTTTTTTAATCACCAAAATTACACAATTTGTCAGTGCAAAACATTTGAAAAACAGTGCGAATCAAAATCCTACAATTTAGCATGTTTAAATTTTAATCTTAGTAGGAAAATGAACTAAATCTAAGCTTAAAGTTGTAATATTTGCACTAACAATATTCTGCAAAAAAAAAAAACTGAGAAGTCATGACTGACTCAGCTGTGATCAACAGTCACAAGATAAAAATTCAGGGACTTTTCAGCAGAACTACGGCTGTATTTGGACACATAAGTAGTGAAATATCTATACTATGTACAGCTTCCAATTTTTCCCCCGAGGAGGTAACCTCTGAGGGAACTTTGAAAAAATTTTGAAGATGTTGATTCCAGATTTTTTGAAATTTTTGTCAAATAAATAATGTTTACTTTTTCTTTTTAATCATTTATGGTGCTAGAATTTTGTTTAACTGCAGAAAAGACATTTATGAGTTCTCAACTTTTAGCCATGGTTGTTCTCAATTTACCTAACAGTGACCTATAACAAACTCAACAGTCCTCCCCATTTTTGTACTTGTTGAATTTTATGCTGGCATGTTCGACTGAAAGACGAGGGTGGAGCACAGGGAGGTTTCTGACACAACACCAAACTGGAGAATGGATAAAGAGGGGAATAAGAGAGATGGACAGGCCATTAATCGCTACAGGGGAGGGCAGGCGCACTAAAATGCACTAGTTTCTCTCTGGGGGAGACTTAGTTCTACATGTAGCTAGAAGCAATACCTTAAAGGTTACTCCATCCACCTGCAATAGCCGTGGGAGAGAGAAGGGTGGAGAGTTCAAGGACAACAGGGAAGCAGAGGAAGAAAAAGCACTTAGTGATAAGAATGCTACAGGAGTCTGTGGAAATTACAGAAATGGTTGAGGTTATCTTTGGGGTGTTTAACTGTGAGTTCAGTGTGGCTGTGGTATTGAGGTATATGTAATAAAAGCACAAACCTAACAGCAAACTATAGCACAAATCAAGCTGCAATCACCAATTTATCACATTTAGGAGAACCATCTACCACAGAAGCAGCAGCAAAGCAAGCATACGTCGGTTAATAATACAGAAGGTTGATGACAGAAAACACCACTGAGCATCAGACTCACTGTCCCCTGAATGAATAACTGACTTGTCTTCTCAAATTATTTTCGACCAAGCAAGTGAAATGCACTGAGGGCTCAAAACCCAGAACGGATTCTTTTCTGAAGGCTGACTGTGTTCTTTCGCATTATTTAAATATTTAACTGCGTAATGTCTTTACTAGGAGCAAGTTGAACTCACAAATAACAGGATGTAATGCTTTACCGGCGAATTAGTCTGAGGCGTGCGATATTCAGACTGATTGGTTTGAGGACATTATTAACGCTTCAAATGTGCTGCAAATTATCTGCTGATAAAAATTAAACTTCTCCTTGCCCGGAGTAAAACGGATCACTGGATGAAGGTTGACAATAAATGACAAAATTCGTGAGGGACCAACCAGCAGCCAAGGACACCACAGGCAAAGCAAGCATGTAATGATGAATCCAAAAGGAGTTAAAATGTATGAAAGTGAAGCACAAAAATTACCATTATTCTACTATTTTGTGCTGACAAGGAGGACATCAAAAACTGCAGGGTAAATCTTCTATCTATTACTATCAAGCGCATGTCATTGTGAAATTAAATCAGCAACTCAGGACAGGTCCAAATGCTATAAGTTCTACAAAACTGACTTTCAGTTCAAAAATCAGCCCTATATAACACACTGATCAGCCACAACATCATGACCACCTGTCTAATATTGTGTTGGTCCCCCTTATGTGTTCAAAAATGCTCTGAACCGTTGGACAAGAGGACCTCTCAGGGTGTCCCATGGGGTCTGGAACCAGGATGTTGGCACTAGATCCTTTGGGTACTCTGGCTTGTGCAGTGGGGCCTCTGTCAATCAAACTTGTTCCACTAATATTTCACTAATATGAAATATTCTAATGTTCTAATTACAAACTAATATAATTTAGCCCAAACCTTTAACAAACTAAATGGTGCAGAGCAAATAAGTCACCAGATCAATGTTTATTTCAGGAGTCAATTTTGTATCATGTGATCAACTCATGATGTCAAAACTAGGGGTCAGTTACAGGATCTAACATGTATCATTAACCTCTTGGATTTACTTGTTTATTTGACTTGTAACGCTTTAAATTTTTTTTTTCATTCTTTCTGTGAAATGTAGAAAGCTACTTCACAATAAAACTGATTTTGAATCTGTATTTGTATTTGAGTAGTAACCCCAGAACAACCTTACTATCATTTCACTGAGGCTTTACAGAACCATCTATCTGATAATCTTGGAAATGAAACCTAGTATTACACAACTTACAGAGGAGTAACTAAAGAACTCCTTTCACTTCCATAACACTCCCACTATTTGGTGTCATTTTCGGGTCAGCACATGTAATTCTACCAGCTCCTATTGTTCTGCTGTGCGACTCTGAGCCCAGACTTGTAGCTACAACAGTGTTATGTTCAGAAAATAAGCATCTCCCTTACAGCCTGCTCCTCTGGCAGAGAACTGAGCTTTCTTCCGTTACCTCTAGGTTTCTTTTCTCAGAGCCGCTCTGGAGCTTCTGTGGACTCTTCAGCTGCTGCTCCAGTTTCTGAATCTCCTGCTGGAAGAAATCCCTCTCGTGTTCTCGATCCACCGCTTGTTCCTGGACACCAAAGACAAATTGATAATGAAGACACGGAACAATACCAAAGCAATTCTACAACAAACCACTGAACTGAATTTTGATTACATCGGTGCAGGTTTACAGTCAGTTTTGTTTGCAAAGACCTGTTCAGTAAATGATTACCGTAGTGATTCAAGAGTCTGCAATGAAGTGTCTTTGTGTTGATTCCTCCCTCCTTCCCAGTTTATTATCTAGTCAATATTCACTACTCAAGTCTAACCAGAAGGAAAAAGGAAGCTGAGGGCCTAAGATGCTGAGTTTAATGGCAGGAGTTGAAAGTTGAAGCGCAAGTGGCATGTATTCTATATATTTTGTACATTTTAAGTCTTTGACTTTTAATGGGGTCAACGGTGAAATATTGTGCTGATCTTTTTGTTTGCTTCCATAAAAAATACTTCATATTGATGTAATTAAATGGCACGAGTGATACATCGAGGTTCCAGCAGCTTTTCTCCCAAATGTTTATGACTACTGGACTACTGGACTCCTCAGTAAACCTAGTTTCTTCCAGTAAAAACCTCAGATTTATGACCTAAAAATGAAACCACCAGAGGATGTTTACGGGATCTTGTTAACCTAGTAGTGGAGTTTTTCTAAAGGTGAGCATGCTAACTAAACAGAAAAAACATGCTACACTGTTGGTTGTCGAAACAGAAATCAGGTTTTTCATTTCACAATATCCTGCAGAAAGAATGTGTTTTGTCAGTGGACCAGTATTGGTCAGATAAGTTAATCAGAATAAAACAAACCTGCATTCAGTCAACACTTAGACAATTAAATGCCAACTCCTGGCCAAGTGGCCCAGTTATGGTGATGGGAACACAACTCATTAGACCAAGAGCCAGATATAAGGAGGGCAAATAAACAGATGCTCTGTAAAAACATCATTAGTTTTTCTTTCAGACTGTCTAGCTGGAGCTCCAACCTCTTATTAGCATTTTCAGCAGCTTTAACATTTACACTTGCTTCATGTGATTCACCTGAAATTCACACAGTCTTAATATGCCAACGATAAAATGAATGCCACATTCAGGTGTCATAAAAATATGCATTACTTTTGCAAAAATGAAAATCAACCCCTTTCTTCTCTTTGGAATAAAAATGTGCTGGTAAATGACTAGAGGTGTCACCTACATCCAGTCACTCATTATCATACTGTAACTATAACTTATATATTTGGTTTGTATCCGAGTGTTGTGACTATTAATCAGGGACATTAGCAGCATGTTTTAAAGAAAAAGAAAATCTCATAAAGGAATGAAATTAAGAGCTAGTAGAGTTATTTTCTATTTTGATTCATATTTCGGTCTTCAAAATGTCCAGACATGATCAAATATGGTCATCACAAGAGTCTAAGGTGACATCTTCAGACTGATCGTTTTGTCAGACTAAAAGTTTAAAACCAAAATATATTTAACTTATTATTACAGAAGAAGAAAATATTCACGTTCAGGAGGTTGGAAGCAGATAATTTGGGGTATTTTTACCACTGAAAATCGTAAACAGAACTGTTGCAGACTGACCACAGTATTTAAAATTCAAATTCAGTGGAGCTGCCTCAGACAGTGCAGCTACACGACATCAGAGGTCTTTTTCTTACATCGAGGAACTTCCTGTTCTTCTCCAGCTGTTTCTCCAGGGCTTGGATCTGCTGCTGGAGGTCTCCACTCTCCGTGGTGTGAACCTGCTCCAGCTCGATCACCCTGTTGACCTGCTCCTCCAGCTCCGCCTCCAGCAGCTTCACCTGCTTCAGGAGGTCAGTGTTCTCCTTCTCTGCCTGCCGCTGGACCTCCACCTTCTCTTTCATCAGCTTCTCCGTCTCCTCTAGAAGGTCTACAGGACACGACCAAGGAAGTAGGGGAGGTTAGGTGTCAACGCTTGCCGACTTAAGGTGGATAACTTTACTTAATTTGTGGTTCTGACTTGATTTTGCCAATAAACAGGATGCCGAGATGGAAGTGAAGAGTCTGAAGTTTCTTAGCCTTGTAATTAGATTTAATGCAATGTTTGCTTTTTACTGTAACGATCATCAATCTTTTGCAATTTTGTGGATTTAACATAATAACACATCACTTTTACAACTTTCCATCAAAACTAAAGTAAATTAACAACATCAGACTCTTCCAACATCTCATTCAACTTCCCAACATCCACCCAACATGATTCCCCATCGTGTCACCTCTTTGCCCTTCTGCTGCCACCACTGAACAACCCACACCAGTTCACCCAGGATCAAACCCCGCAGGATTAGTGCAAAAGTAACAGGGTGAGAAAGTGCAAAAGACAGATCAAACACATGGACAGTCCAGACGTTGCAATATCCATGCCCAATAAGCATTTAACAGGCAGGGGAGAGGAGTTCCCAAACAGTCAATCATCTTACTCAAAGAAATGCTGTAAAAACAGCATCAACAGATATCTTTAAAAAAGCATATAACAGTTAAAAATATACATAAGTAAGAGCATAGATGATTGGCAATAAGGAAAGAGTGGCTACATATAAATGTCTGAAGATTACTTAAATTCCATCATGCTAAAATGAGTGCTAACATTGACTCCAAGATGTTAAAAATGACAAACCAGGACAAAATCAATCAAAATGAAAAGCTGAAGCAAAGGTTAGTGATCGGACTGAGTGAGTTTGTGAGCCCATAGCAAGCAAGCTCCAAGCTTTGTTGGTGAGTTGCTGGATTAGGGTTAGAGAAAATACACTGTCGACTGAGCTACACAGTTAAAGGAACATATAGAGATGACTGAGCCATGCTCAAAGTGGACACACCTGCTTCAGGTGCTGCAACCATTGCAGCTTCAACTAGGCCTACAGGAGAATGAGAAAGCACAGGAATTTAACATGCTCTTGTTTTTTTTTGTCATGAACAGGAAAATTCTCAGATAAAGAATGAAAATAGGCTGAGATAGGACGGCAGTGCTTTTCTGTCGGTTTCACAGTAGTAGGTTAAAGCTGTAGAAAGGATGCTGTGAAAAGAAAGATTCCTGAGAGAGCCCCTGTTTATATTCCTACATACAGCACACTCACCTTTTTATGAGAGAAAGAACTCATGGGATACCTTTCTGATAATACAGTGCAAAATTAGCTGATGCAGTTATAAAGCTTCATGTTTCTGGAGCACCTCTTCAAATACCTGCAAATGTATCACTTAAAACAGCTGTTTACCCTCTGAATGTTATCTTTAAGAAAACACCATTTATCAGAGGCAGAATTATCAAATGTTCAGCTTTCTCACCGTCCTTGAACTACTCATCTGTGACATATAGATTCCTAAGAAAATGTAACCAAATCTAAGGTCATTAAATTTGTTTTATTCCATATGTCTCATTGAAAAAATTGCCAACAATAAATTAAAGTGTTCTGCCGAAAACAAAAATCCTGCATTTCTCGACACAACCAAGAAGGTACTATTACACTCTTTTGTTACCACAAGTTACATGACAAAAATTCAGGGATTCAACTGCAGGCTGTGTTTTCAGAGACCAGATAGGGAACAATTATGGAAACAAACTAAAATTGCAATTAATTATTTTTATGATTTCTGATCTTGTAATCTTACAATACTGCACAAAAGCAATTTCAGAATTATCTCTACTTCTGGTAACAGTTGTGGTGTGTCCTTAGAGGAGCAGGACTTTATATTGTAGTGAAAAATGAGCCCACAGTGAGTAAAAATGTGACATAAACTGCTCGGAGTTCAGAGGGTTAAGAAAAGGCCTGTAGGGCATTCTCAGTTTTGTTACACTGAAAAAGTATTCTACAAATTAACAGTTTATGGACATTCTGACTCTTTATTTCTGTCACTGACAGTGATGCCAAACTATGGCTCATAAAAAATTCTGCATTTTCACTGAACCACAGCAACACAGGAACTACTGTGAAGTCTGTGAGCTGAAGCTCCTTTGTAAAACAGCACATGTGCAAATCTTAGTACTGCATGCTGTCAACACACTGTACACAGAGCAGTGGAACTGAAACTGCCTCTGGGTTAATGTTTCACACTTACTCAGGTCATCCTGTGTTCAAGAACAATAACCGCCTCAATGTCGGCAAGAAACTTTTGACCTTGACTTCATACAGTCATACAAAACAAACTGAAAAGTGAAACAGATAGAAAACTGCTGGACTGATACAAAAGAGGTCTTTGTAGTTTCATTTCATCACCTTCACCGATTTTTGCAAGTCAATTAAGTCACTCCACTTAAAATTCAAGCCTTGTTGAGTAAATTAATTTCTTAATGTTTTCCTTTCAGTTGTAAGCGTAATCACCACCTCTGGGTGTCAAATTTTAAAATCCATGTTTTCCGTCTTCATTAAGGGAATACTGGAATACGTACGAAGCTCACGGGGCCCGGCGTGCTCCCTCATGGCGTCCTGTTGCCGTGACAGCAGCTCGCGCTCTTCCTGCATCTGAAGCCTTTCCTGCTCCAACTCGTGCAGCCGACTACTTGTGACCTGCAAGGAAAAAAGACAATCTATAGTTGTCTAATTTGCAGCAAATCCTATGAAAATATCTCATAAACACATTCACTCCTACTAAAGATGTAATTTCCGATAGTTCCTAAAACGGCTCAGTGCTGTTTCTGCTGTAGTGTTGAGGGCTTCCATCAGCAGAACATCAGTCTGTGGTGGATGACCTTAGAATGAACTACAGTGACATTGTTCATGGTAATGAAGGAGCATGTCACTCATTTAAGCCTTTTTTTAATGGTTTTTGGACAACAATTGAATGCTGTGTACAGAGAAATAAGCCTACAAACTTCAGTCTTTTACCAGGATTTGTTGACAATAAGAAAATAAATGCAGCTTATCAACCGTCTTATCTTTTGGGAGCTATTACCTGCATAAATATTACATGAATGTGACACTGGAGCAGATCCATACTACTTGGCCTCAACTGTATTGATTTTTAAGTCATGTGCACAGCTGAATTGCTACTGTGTTAAATGCAAAAATCTACTTTTGATGTTGGCAAGTCATTTGCAACCTCACAGAAAAAGTTAATATTTTCCTTCCTCTCTGCAGCTAGAAGGTCTCACCTGCAGCTCTTGCTCGAGGCTCAGCTGGAGCTCTTCCTTCTGACGCAACTGTTCCTCCAACGCAGCCCGTTCACCCGTGTAGCCATCAATCAGACCTGAGTGGGAAAAAGGGGCAAGTTAGACAGTGCACTGAAATAACAGCTCACATTTGGATTTCCTTTTCTGAAAGTTTTTGCACCTCTGTTGTGCTCCCATTCTTGGAATACCTCCAAAGAAGAATTTAGATGAATTTCCTGGTTGTCTCATTCCAGTCACACAAGCACACATAAGGCAGCCATCCAGATGAGTGAGCTCTCGACAGCAGGATACTAAATCGAAGGTTACCAACAACACATTGCATGTGCACGCTGATGCACATAGAAAAATGCAGAGTTGAACACAAGTGAGAATGTCTGACCCATTTTGCTTGACATGAAGTACGAGACTGAGCTGTAAACACAATGAGATGCTCCATCATTACTCTCCTGCTCTGTCACAGGTCAGTAAGCATTACTTACTAGGATGGCACTATATTCATACATACAGGAAAGGAGGTATGCACACACGAAGACTGGTGAGAAAATGTTCATTCATTTACTCTAATTGCTACTTTTCGTATAGTGAGTAATTTCTGACTTGATGCCACAGGCTCACTGAGCTCTGTGTTATCTAAAACTGACACAGGAGCAGAAGGTAAATGTCACCTGTGTTGTTGGAAGATCATTTTATTTCAGGCATCTCAACAGGAACTAATGATCTGTGCAAAGTTTGCCTAAGGAGGGATCTCTCCGTGTCAATCAGCTGTCAGATGCACATGATTACTGGCTTAAAAACCAACTGCACAGAGGCTTCTTGAGAATCTCATTTACTTGCAACACAATCACTGCAACACATCTTCATGATATTGCAGCCATCTGGGTTAGCTTTTTTCTTCCTGATCCTAACACAACAAAGACAACCTGTTTGTGTTTTCACAGACAAACAATACGTTCCATTAGTCAATGAAGAGGATATTTTTAAAGGTTGAGCCAGTCCCCTGGGTTAATTCAAAACCAGTTTGAAAAAGGCCACACCCTGAGCTTTTAGCTACGTGGTTCATCCACACAATAGGAGGAGAATTATCTCTCTTTCAGCTCATTGGTATTTGCACAAGTAGACGTCTGAGAGACACAGGCTTGACATTTCAAATACAATTAATGAAGAACCATAACATCAGACCAGATAGCTGTGCTCTTGTGCATGAAACAGCAAGTTTACAGTCAGGTGCAGCTTTTATTTTCTATTATAGCTGCAGTCATTAAATTGGAAATTACTTGGCAGGTTTTTTGGTAGAGGACTATCTTTAGTAACTATGTCTTATGTGTGTGGAATGTGAGGATTAGCTGCTTTTGTTTGGCTTCTGCGATCTCTAATGTTTTTCCTGTTAACCTGCCAGTTGGTATGAAAGGCATGTTATTGGCAGAATTACATAATTAATTAGAGCTGAAGAACCACAAAAACAGACAAAATACTTGGATTTCAACTTTTAACTACTCATTTGTGATGAGTTTCATCTGAAAACTTAAAATGGTCTAAGCTAAAGCTGTGATATTTTGTCAAAATCACTTTATTCTATAAGTCTCATTTAAAAATGTGCCAAAAATAAACCATTTGTCCCAATCAGATCCTGTAAAAAACAAAAAATTCTTCCATTCTTGCTACACCTGGGAAGCCATTACTAACTCAGCTGTGGCCAACAGTCCTTTGACAAAAAAATCAGGGATGTTTCAGTTAAACTAGAGAGGAGCTAGGAGACAAGAAACGAATTACAGATGTTAGTAGTAAAATGTCAATAGTGTGTAGATACATCTACAGGTAATACCTGTGCACAAATGTTTTATACACTCATTTTATTTTTTAATTTTTGCAAAATAAATAATCAGAGAAATTCTACTTTTTATTTTGTCTTTCTTTTTCTGTCTTTTTGGCACTATAAGTTGATTATACTACACAAATGACATTTTAAGTTGTCTGTAGTTTTAGCTGTGGTTGAGCTGTTTCCACAGAGGTGCAGGGCTTTATATTGCACTGGAAAATGATCCCACAGTGAGTTAGAAATGTGGCAGGAGTAAAAAATGCCCTGAAACTGCTTTAGGGTTCAGATGGTTAACAGGTTTTTGGGCAACTTTTGCCATAACCAAATTGAAAGCCTAAGGATTAAAAGTGGAAAATGCTGCACAGCCCCTAGAAGGAAATTTATGATTTGTAATATTGACTATTAGACACTCTGCAGCCACTTTATTAGGTACACCTGTGAAATCTAACATAATCCAACACAACATTTCTGCTACAAGTTCTACTTTTACGAGCCTTTAACATTTTCAGTTTGTGTTGATGTTGTCAAAACAAAGATGATTTTACTATTTGTTTATCCCTGAGGTAAACATTAGTGGTGGAGGTGGTGCACTGGACTGCATTATGTTTAAACATGTTCCTAATATTTTGTCCCCCTCATGTATGTTTGATAACTATAAAAGCATAAACCTACTTTACGACAGCAAATATTTGCTACTCTGTAGGATCACTGAAAACAAATATTATAACAGGATCCTGTCAAGTAAAACAAAATGTAAGATTAGAAACAGCTAATCACTCACCACTGTTCAACGTGTCCACAAAGCCAATAAGAAAGGAATGATTCTTGTACTGTACTAATACCAAACTGTGTGAGGAATCTAAAAGACGGAGTGTGTGTGAGAGTGGCTGCAACAGTTGATCCTCATGGACCAGCTGTCTCTGACATGGATGCAACTGCAAGTCCGTCGCTCACCAACGAGAGCCACCACAGCACTTAAACCGACCTGAAGTGGCTAAATTTCCTCCTGACGTCCTACTGAGGTCAACAACTTGAAGATTTCAATTTGTGCTCGCACAGTCGCCTTCACCTCCATCATAATTCAGTCAGAATTCACGCAGATACAATCAAATGCTCAAACTGAAACCAGAGACAGACTTGCAAACAACAATGCCCATTTGTCGCGTTCTCACCACAGATGGCCTCACGCTCCTTTACTCTTCCTTTCTAACAGCTGATCCCATCACTCCCTGTAACGACCCCCTCCCCCCCAAACACATGCATTTTCACTTCATTCCACTTCGCACAGCTTCCCCCCACTTTTTGTAATTAATCTGACATATAGATGCACATAATCAGAACATCAATTAGAGCCCATAGAGAAATTCTTAGTGCCACAATTCCTCCTAAACGGAAGCTGCTGTGAAGGAACACGAGGTTACAAGCAGTGAACGCTTCCTTCGCCCACATAAAAATTGATCAACATTTAAATCAAACTAAGATCAGCTCATTTCATTCTCCTCCCATCTCGTAACAGTAAACACCAAACAGTGCACAGGGTGTTTTTCCCCGCACTGAAACTAAATCTCACCCTCAGCGCGGTGAAGCTCCAGAGCCAGCTGCTCCCGAGTCCGAGCCTCCTCCGACAGCCGCTCCTGCAGCTCCTCCTGCTTCTGCAGCAGCACGTTCATCTCCTGGTTGTGTCGGAAAGACTCCCGCATCAGCTCGGTCTGGGTCATCCGGGCATGTTCGAGCTGAGAGGGCAAGAAGAGAAAAAACGGTGTCACACAAGAAGGAGGGTTTGAAGGGAATGCGTCTATGCATGAAACGATCTTGGAGGTGTCAGTGTTAAAAATGAACCGTTGGCCCTAAGGGATTTCACACATGAATTATCAGTTTGCCCGTCAACTCAATCTGTGAAAACAGTTGTGTAATGTCTTTGATGGTGATGTCATTGAGGTTATCTCTGCTTGGGCATGAGACTTCAAATTTTCATCAGAAAGTCAGAAAAAAGTTTTGGTGATGTGGGATTTGAAAGAATTTTGCATTCTGGTAGCAAGACATTCTTAACAAAGAATACTGCCAATATGGAAAGTGTAGGACTTGATGCTTTTGGAGAGCCATACTGGACCCATACTTGTCACCTAAAGTCAAGATCTCCTGTCTTTTGCTGCATAAATGTTGACCATTCCTTTTTATTACACTTGCATGTGACAAGTTTCTCAGCTTTATGGAGGCGACACTCTAAATGACTGGATTCCAACTGGGCGAATGCAGCGTCTATCCTGTGAAAGGTTGAAGTTATGACACTTACTGTCAGGTGAAAGGCAAGGCAGCTTTATTTGTGCATCACATTTCATACACTGGGCGATTCAAAGTGCTTTACAACATAATAAAAACCCAGTTAAGAGGAATGCAGCTCCACTCCTTTTCAAAATTTATGAGTGAAGGAAAAGGAATTTACCAAACATTTTATGGGAAGTTTGTAAATTGAACTTGATACATGACAAATCCTCCACTGACTGCACTTTTAGCCAAATTATATCATAACAACAATATCAATGCTTATATCACATCTGTGTTTTATTTTTTAAGTTGTATTTTTGGGCTTTTGAAGGCTTTATTTACTAAGTACAATGAAGACAAAGACAGAAAACTTTGAGACGGACATGCAGCAAATAATTCAGCCTGCCGGGAATCAAACCTGCTCAGGGTGCACATGTCCATTTGGTACCTATATTAACAACTCAGCTGTCGGATCACCCAGTAATATGCTTGTTTTCTGCACACACAACAGTTCTTTCAACATCAATTTGATCATTTAAATGTAATTTTGCATGCACTTATATTGCATATTGTGATACAAACTGAAATCATACAAATTGTATTTTCATTTATATCTTTGTATTTTATTTTTCACATTCAATGTTTTTTTCACTGTGAAGCTTTTTTTTTTTTTAAAATTGTTTTTCTAAATCCCTTTTTTATTATTCTATTTTTATTGATTAGATTTTTTAAATGCTGTTTTTTTTATGTGCGTTTTGTATACATGTAAATTGCTACTAGAATGCTGCCATTTCCCTACAGGTATCAGTAAAGTACTATATTCATCCATCTATCTACAAATTATCTGCATCAACCAGCAAATTGATTGGAAAACAGAGTTTGTCTGTTTTATAAATTAGGTAAGTTTTAGTTAAATACACATTTGATTAAATGGATGAATCAAATAAAGCAAGTTTTTCTATAACTGACTTTGAAAATACAGCTGTTACAAACTATTTAACGGCAGTGTTAATGATCTCCATGTGCAATGAAAGGGCAAAAGAGTAATTATAATTAAAGTCCATAGCAAACTGCAGTTATGTGCAGATGTAAGCGAAATGCAGTCAGATTGCAATATCATGTTTGTGTTATGGCCTCCCGGTCAGGTGACAGAGGGCATCGTTTCCTTGTGGAACTGCTATGAAATCATCGTAATGTCATAAACGCTCACATTCGCTTCAGTTACTTTCCATAGATTACCATATCTCCCTGAGCAAAGGTCCCACTGTAACATTAAGGGAACTGGGAAGTGGCAACATAAACCTGCCACAGACATTTCATATGATCTTTCACCTACTGATTCAAACGAGCTGCTGCTGTTCTGAGCAGCCTGCGCGGAATTACATTTAGCTTACATCACATCTGCATGTGTAGACCTGAACTACAGAAGCAGAGCTGTCAAATGAACCTATTAAAGATTTATCAGCAGCACATGTTCCTATAACGAAGCGAGAGACTGTTTAAAATTGCACAAACCCACAATGTATGTATAATTTAAACAATCTGTGGGTTACCAGGCGTAAACTTACTGTATAAGGCGGAGTGGGCAGAGAGATTTTGGAGATGACCTTAAGAAGGTGACCATCAGTCCTGTGGTTGATATGTGAGATCTGCGTCTGCACCACCACTGCATTTTTCTCATTTAAAGTGCTGCAAATTGGGAAAGGTCGGGGAAGGGGTACGCGAGATTCCACCTCGTACACATCCTGGTCTTCCCCCTCCACCCACGCGCTGCTCTGCATGGTCGAGTTCCAGTAAGAGCGGTAGGAATCCATGGTGGATGATGGACGGACCTCGTTCTTTTACTCCTTATCTGAAGTCATCAACAGGGATTTCCATTTGCTGTGATCTGTCAGGTTGAGCTTCAAATGAGAATAAAGTCCAGTGGGGAATGAAGCAGCGAGCGACGTTGTGGATAGCTCCAAGCAACAGTTTCTATGTGCTTGCCACGCACACAAGAAGAGTAAACAGGATTTGGAGAGGGTGACATTCATGTCATCTCAATCACATGCTGCCCGGTTGAGGTAGAACTAGTTCCAGGTAAATATTGAGACAGAAAAATCATCCAGCTGGTGAGAATTTTTGTAGTCCTGCTATGAAGTGTCATCGTCAACAGCAGGTTGACGACATATCAGGGGCCAGCAGCCTAAAGGGCATTCCTGAACATGACCGCAGGTGGTGTGTAAACAAAAAGGTGAGCATTTCTTCTCTCTGTGTCCTCTTAGAAGATCTCCAAGCTTCCCTCTGTGTTCTGGCTGACCTTCTTTCCTCAGAGTGAAACCATATCATGCCGCCGAGTAAAGCTCACTCCCCCACGTCTGCTCCTGCTTGCTCTTCTCTCTCTCTCCCTCCTCTCTCTCTCTCTCTCTCTGGAGATTCATTAACAATACTACGCTGCTGTAGCAACCCCAACCTGCAGGGAAGCCTCCCAGGGGCCCCTTTTAATTGTTTGGTCCGAGTGGCAGTCAGCCGAGGGTGAACTGACAGCTCTTCGATCTGGAGTCACTCACTCTTTCCTTCTTACTTCCTTCTCGGACTGCTGTCATTCCCTCTCCACGCATGCTCCCGAGCTCATACCATAATATTACTCGCTGTAGATGGACATTTGTGCTGTCAGGCGAGCTCCTGTCACTCTGTTAGCCTCACTACCCACGTGCTCTCAGAAAAAGATTAAATCCCAGACTTTCCAAGCAGCTTTCCACATCCAGACGAGGGTATATGTTCCACTTCCTACACAGCAGGATACTGTTCAGCAAAAAGGGGGAGGGAGGAGGGAGTGGCTTCGATCCTTAGAGCTGGTGCGCCAGGTAGATTTGCGAAAAGATCACACACACACAGACAACACACACCCTTTCCACACAAAGTTGTCTAACCAGATTTTCCCCCCACGTAGCCGCAAAAAGAAGCAATTAGGGCGTTGCGACGTGCTGCCTCTTGGTCCCACCTACAGTGCAGTTTCTGTTTGGCATGTCAACCGTCACACATAAGCATTTTCCACATCTTGGTCACTGAGGCGTCTCACCGGCAGATAATAAAGGGAGTGATCAATGAGTGAGCAAACACCTTCCTCAGGCAAATAATTTACAGCAGGAGATCAACAAAGGCACTTAACATTCCTGATCAGGCTTGTTACATCAATCACCGGTTGCTTCACAAGCGAGACATGATGATCCAGCAGCAGCTACAGACAGGACTAATGTACACCAGATCAATAGCAGGGAAATCATTGAAGAAACCATTAGAGGCTTTGCTGATTACATGTTTATTATGCTATTAATTGTCCGCACTTGGACAAGATGTAAACTTACTTGACTCTTTGCTATTGTGTCAAAATAAGACATTTCCTTCATTACTGTATACATTTTTTTGTTGATATAATATCAGAAAATGGTAAACACAGCCCATGTTGATTAATTAAAATAAGTTTGTTTGTTTGAAGATGCAGAATTTACTATGACAGAAGCAAAATTTTACATTTAAGAAGCAGGAATCAGTTAATTTTCTTTATATATATGATTATTAAGTTATCAAAATGTTGCTGGCTTATGGGTAAATCACTCCATCTCTTTTCTTTAGTCTGTTTGTACAGCTCATTAGAATTTCTTAACTTTATTGAACTGTCAATATTTAACATAGTGGCCAAAACTGTCAATTACAATTCCCCAGAGCCCATGCTGAGTTGTTAAAATAACTTGTGTTCTCTGAGAAACTGTCAAAAATTCAAAGATATGTCATTTATAAACATAGAAGCAAAATTTTACAGTTTACAAGGTGAAACTTTGTAATTTCATGGCATGATTACATAAAAAATATTACATATATGACTGTTTAGGTATCAAAATTGCTGCTTTTTAAAAAAATCAGTAAATAATTTTATCACTATTCTTTAGTTTGTTTGTACAGATGACTTGACTTTGTTAAACTGTAATATAAAAACAAGCATAGTAATTATTAATTGTAGCTAGTATATTATAGATGACACCCCAGTGTGGGTGTACTGTTACTAAAACTGTGTCAGTGTGGCCTTTTAAATCCATAAAGATGACAACAAACAACATCCGACTGATTCAGTAGACAACATTCAAGCGTGCTCTGTGGTGTAGACGGATGCTGAAACAACACTGATGCTCGGGCTTGAAATTTCTTCATAGCTATTTTTAGATCACAAAGATGAAGCCCATTTCAGCGTGAATAACGCATGAATTTCAGCCAGCGGGAAGATGTGTTGTGCAGTCAGTTACAGTAACGCTTTCAGTGGCCTAGTTCCACTGGCCCCGTCTCTGTGGCCTGACACTGGACACAGCAGGCGCTGCATGGACGGCCTGAAGGGGGGGCGGAGCTGCTCGGTGCAACTGGACCACGATAGGCTGCTCGGCCAGACAAAAGCTCTGTGTAAATAGTACCGCTCGTATCTATAGGCAACCACTGGGAATGAGGCAGCTCTTTTGTGTGTGAATTCTAGACAGGCCAACTTTGTTGCCGGCCACATTCTGCCATCTCATCCCCTTTATGGCTCCATGAACAGGCCTAGAAACCCACAGAGGGGGTTAACAGTGTTGAGCGCCGGCAGTTAAATGTTGTGACAAAGCGTAAATGTGTCACTGGAGCTTTCTGTGTACTGGCAACTTTTAGGCACAAACACGCAAAACCGTTCACAGAGGAGTCTTCTGACACCTCAGCCTGCAAAGACCCGAATTCACTGGACCATAAACTAAGGTTGGGTGTCAAAACAAGTCCTTAGTATTAAAAAGTGACAAATATTAAAACTTGACAGCAGATGCTTGGTCAGATTAATAGGCTGGTTACGAATTCTGTGGTAATATCATAATCTATATAAATCAGGAAACTTTTCTAAAGTGGGATGATTTTAATAAGCAAATTAACAGTTTTAGGAATACTGACATTTGCTTTTTGGTTGCAACACTGATACAGCTTGCTGCCTTAAAGCCTGTTTTACAAATTGGTTAACTAATGATATAAAATGAGTGAGCTTTAGAGGTGCTTGTAGAAAGGATTTTGTTACCTTTGTGAGTAGTTTCAACCTTGCATGCTGAACTAACAGTCACTTGGCTTCACCTTCATATTTACCATACAATTATAATATCTGAGAGTGGCATTAATATTCTTAAGGAACTCTCAACAAGAACATAATTACCAAAACATTTAGATATTATTTTGAAACTCAAGCTTTAAGCAGTTTGGCTTATTTATATGCTAAAAATGTTTTTAAAACATGTACCTTAAAGTAGCGCATGCTTAGCCTACTAATCACACTAAACATATTATTTATAATTTATTCAGAATTTAAATCTTTTATTAATTTTATTGCTTATTTATATTAGCATTTTAACTTTTATTATTCTGTTTGTTGGCAACGTGTCTGCAAAAATATTGTTGAATACTTGAGAAAAATAATTAGAGGTTAAATATAAAAAGTTTCTTTAATAAAGTGCCATATGCATTAAACAGTACATCATTTATAACATGATGTTGGGGATGGGGGGACGTTTGCTTTATTGCATTTTTATTCCTTTCATCTGTAAAGCTCTTTGTGCTATGTTTAGTTTGTATGAAAAGCGCTACATAAATTAAGCCTGATAAAGTCTGATCAAGTCTGAAACAAAATGATCCAAAAAACATAGGCAAGTTAGCCAGTCAGTGGTGTAAAGTGTGGACAAAAAACAACATTACCAACAATGTTTGGTCTGTACCTGGTTCGTGGTGTCAGAGATTGCCATCAACATCTTCTCCAGAGCCGTCTGGAGTCGGCTGCTGATGCCCATTAAATATTCCTCATTCTCAAGCTGAGGTCCTGCTCCGAGCATCAGGCTGTCCATCATCTGCTGGGACACCTCCAGACCCTCGTCAGCCTCCAGCTCCCCAGACCACAGACTCACATCGGCTGCACTGGTCTCACTGCCCTGGAAACTTTCTGCAGAGTAATCTAGAATGACAAGAACAACAGAGGGCAGACATGTATTATATATATGTATTTTAGTGTCTGCATATTTTTGTTGTTTGCTTCTAAAATATCTGTTACAGCTTTCTTGTGGTGCTCAGATGGATAAACCAGGACATGCATGATGCAAAATGCTGCTTGAATACTGAACATTTAGGCTCACATGCAGAGGGACGGTGAAGTAAGGCTTAGCAAGGTCGTTAAAAATGCTAGACTTGTGTGATTTATATTCCTGGCAGAACAGGACTTCAAGCAGTGCTAAATATATGGCCATAATAAGGGCGAGGGTGCACACGTCATCTGGTTTAAATGGGAACACTGCAATCACACAAATGCCTTTAGGATAGTTAGATGGTTATGTAATTCACATTCAGCTGTTTGACTCACTTTCTTATTTTCATAGTAATATGACAGCAGACGGAGGCAAGGTGGGTCAGAACTTTTCATTACAGTTATTTCACACAATGTAGAAATAATGACACAGCAGAACAGAGCTTCTGAAGGATATAAGCAGGCAAAATGATTCATGTAAGGGACTTGAAAGGGGTTTGTAATCACAACAAACATAACAAATGTAATTGCTACCCAGCTCCATGGTTAAATAAAAGTAGTGTTGTGCAATCCAGTGCAGAAACATGGCACACTGTGGAAGATATGTTTCAAGAATTATGGTTCAAGGACCATAACATACCCACAGTGCTGTAGTTTCTACATGGGGCATTACTGTGTTATGACATGAAAGTGACACTGGCTACAACCACACCTCTGCATTTGATGTTTTGTGTGGAATACTGCTGCTGAACTCCATTTCATATGTATTTACATAAAAAACTCACGATTAGATAAAGGTGCTGTGACCGTTGGACATAGAAATTATCATGCAGGCCTTAATTCAACAAAACTAGAAGAATTTGATAAGACCAGTCATGATTCACATCACATCTACAAGTGACTACAGTTTATGAACTTAAATATAAAAGCGATCTGTGGGGGGGGGGGAAAAGCCTTTTAAGAGAGTTTTTTTGAGTGCTACGTTAAATGACTGGAGCATCTGTAACATACTGAGAGTGATCCACTTTATATCTTTGGTTATTATAAACTGATTATCTTGCTAACATGAAGCTTTGTTGTCTTTCGATTCCACAGAGTCACAATCTTAACTCATAATCGTTCAGGCTGAAAGCAAATCGGTTATTTTTCTGAGACCTGCATCACTGGACAAACTGTCCACACTCTTATTTGCATAATACCAAGTTGAATGTGCGCGTGACACACTGTACATGTGTGCACAACTAATGGTGCGTTTTTCCACTACAGAAACTGAGCAACAATCTCCAGGCTACATGCACAACAGAGAGGAGAATAGTCTACTTATTCATGCCCTCGCATTATGTAGCCATGGTGCACTATTGCTACGCTACACTGGACTATTAGCAACAGAAAAGGATTGCTTAAATTGGATTCACAACTGATGTGTAGTGAGTGACAACAACTCCAAAAGCTGAATTTAAAGAGAACTTCAAAACATTAATACATGTGATTAAAATCTGATTTTTGCATGCTTCCAAACGTTTTTCTTATCCAGATTTAATATAATCAAACCGATTCCAAGCTCCAGGCTATAAAATGTGATAAAATTGGATTTGGAAACCAGTCTGATGAACAAGCAGGTGCAGCTGCTGTCATGAACAACTGCACAACACAGCAATACTCTTAGTCCTAAACTGAGGTGCTGTATAGCAAGAAATTAGTTGGACTTTTCATAGTTGGACTCTTTAACCTGTCATCCATATTGTACTGATGTCATTTGCATTCAGTATAAGGTCTGTTGGGCTCTGTATTACCTTTCTGCCTGGTTGCTCTCTGTGAGGTGGGGTGAGGTGGCTGCGCTCCACCGGAAGTGTCGCGCAAACTCTGCATGTGGAGGCCCATAGTTTCCTCTGCTGCTGCCGTGGTCTTCAGGACGTCAACCAGCACCTGACTGAGCTTCTTGTTGGCTTTATGCAGCAAGTTTCTGAAATGAAGAGAGGATGCATGTAAGTACCAACAACATTTAAGTATCTGAAGTACAATTCAAACACAAATATCAGCTGATGAAAGGCTTCAACACATTACCGTGAGAGAAAGAGAAATCACTACTAGTTTATTTCTTCTGTATTTAGAGCACTAAAACAACTATAAACAGTTTCTCATAGAGGAAAAACTCAACACATGCTAAAAAGTTTGTCTTTCATTGATCTGATTATTAAGAGACAGCATGCATGCAGTGTTTACCTTTCAGTATCTGTATCAGCTGACTCTCCACCATCCTGCGGTGACAATTTACTTCCACCAGCTTGCTTTGCTCTCAACCCGCCTTGATCTTCCTCTTCCTCAAATTCTCCTTCATCGTCGTCTCTCTTCTTTAAGGCCTGGACAGGCAGCAGAGAGAACACAGACAGGAGCCCCGTCATCGCCTAGTTTCGGCTGAATAAACAAACTCTTGGAAACTCTCTACAGCAGTGTGGCCGAATGTGTGGCCATTAGGAAAAGTAAATTCAAATAAGGCACGGCGAGGCACACGCAGACACACTGCCCTGTTGTGAGCATGCAAACAAACACAAAGACACACTTTAGGTCCCTTGTAGCTGTGAGAAACAGTACTATCTTTGTGCTGCTATGGCAACAGGTGCACCTGAGGCACAGAGACTGGCTGGAGTGATACCGCCACCTTCTGGAAGAACAACAGTAATACAGCTAATGCAGTCATGCATTTTCTTTTAACATAGCGGTTCTCCAACTTGTCATCCGCCAATCCCAAAATAACTACAGATTTGCAACCCCCACTATACCCGGAGGTGGCTTAAGCATAAAAACTCTGCACATGGGCATGCACACATATTAGGAGGCTAATCCAGACATAAGCATGATGACAAACAAAAAGAACACAGCAGCCTAACAACTGTAATATTAAAGAGTAATTCAATACAGGTTAGAAGCAGAGGACATCAGTCAAAGTAATACCCATGTATAAACTGTAGAGCCGACATATAATATGTAGAAGCTCTACACACTCAGGTTTATTATCTTTTGAATTATTTTGGGGGGAAATATGCTATTTTCTAGTATGCTAGTTTCTAAATGTGATTTCAATAATGGAAATCATCCTGCGAACCTCACTTTGGGAACCACTGCTCTACAAGATGGTAAATTGTCCACAGATTGCTCATGAGACAGGCATTTGTTTCACTCAAAAAACAAAACAGCTTTCAGCATATATTTAAATGATATGATGACACTTTATAATCTTCCTCAGTAACACCATTTAAGTGCTACACAGTGTGACACCAGAAAAATAGGGACATTTTTGTAGTTTAAATAAGGTTTTGACACACAAAGTCAGAGAGGTATTAATTCAGCTCTGGAACAGTTCACGAGTATGTGAATTGTTGCAGTGTTGCAATAAATTGTATTATACTTAGAAGTGTTTGCACTATTTTATCCAACACAATTTTTATACATTAATATTACAAACACAGCTTTTACACATTTTAAAAGATTTAAATTAGTTCATGTAACTTTGGCTGGAATAAGTGTCTTATTTATTTTTTTCTAGAGCACAGTATACACATCTGTCTGTATTTAAATGTGTACTGAGACATGTGTATAAGTAGGTGTATTTACTGTATATTTATTTAGATTATTTTGTATGAGGTGTCCTGATTATTGAGTGATTCCAACTGTAAAAACTAACCAAACCCCTTTGCTTTTACACGTGTCCTATTTCAGATTAAAATTCATATGACTCTGTTTAAACCCCTTCCTAAGGAGTGTATAGACATGTTGAACAAGTCTCTATAATATTAGATTTTAAAAAAAACTTTGAATTATTATTATGTACACCTTCTAAAAATTTTTGGCCAAGAAACCATCTGAGTTCTGTCAAATAAACTCCTTATGCTGAAAATCCTCCTGGCTTCTCCTTCATCAATCTTTAGCAGTTTGTTTTCTATAACATACTTCCTGCTGTCATTTCTCCTCTCTACAGAAATCAATATAATTTGTGAGAATTCAGGAGTGAATTAAGCTATTCATATAAACATTTCATCTGAATGTTGTGAAGGAAAGTACAGAAGCATTTTTGTCATCATTAAATCTAATCTAAACCAATTATCGAGGCTTAAGAACTTCTTTTTTTTTCTAAATTATACCCACCAAGCGTGTGTTGGAGCAACTCATCTCACAAAGAACACTGAACCTGACAGCCACTGCTATCACACAGTTAAAGCCTAATCATGCAATAAATGGTTAGTGAAAAGCAAGCGGGCTCTGGGATTAGCTCTGCAAGGCAGCAGGAGGGCTTTGAAAAAAGCAATCCTAAATCAGCAGGAGGAAACCAGGACGAGCAGAGTGAGCAGATGACGAAACTATGTATGATGTAGAATCTAAAAATCATTTTATTTGATATGAACAAATATTTTTCTAGTCAAATCAATGAACTGTTGCGACACTAAAACTAATTTTCCATTTAAAGTGGTTGTAGCTTTGTGATTATTCAAAAAAATTGTTCCAAACATGCTAATACGTCCATTTACTGATAAACGCTATGTTTACAAGAAAATAAAAGAGTAACACTGGGATTCAGGCACTTTTCTGAACTATAATTATTGGAAGTGTATGCATGTTTGTATGTTGTATTACATGTTTCCGGGGCTACTTTGCAGATTAAAGGTGCAGGTAAGGTCAGGTCTCAGATTATTGTTGAGTCTTTTGATTAAATAACAATATAGTATGGTGAGGCACTTTCACAAATGGGCATCAATGATAGATACCAAAAAAAGAGAGAAAGCAACAGATAATCGCACAGATAATAGAAAATATATTGTACTATTACTCCACACTAGCTGTAGTCCATGACATATTGCTGATAAAGTCTGTCCAGCTTCAGCTACATTACTGATTGTAGCTCTACATGTAAACAAATACTTATAATAACCTTGATTTAAGTACAAATTGAAATAAACTCAGCAAGTAAACCCAGTGAAAAACTATTACTCTGATATACAGAATATATGATATATAGATTCAATCCGATTGATGCAACACCTGCATTGCGACACTGTGCGTCTGAAACTTAATGACACAGCAGCAATGAACTCTGTCAGACGGAATTAATGAATATGTGGTTGAAAGTCTGGAAGGAAGCAGCACATTTGGTGTGACACTTCGGTGAGAGACACTGACCTGCTCAGGTGCTGATTCGGTTTTCTGCAGCTCCTCCTTTAACTTTCTGATCTCAGCGTTCCTCTCCTCCAGCTCCCGTTCCAGTCTCTCCCTCTCCACTTCCTCCAGCCAGGCGCCTGAGGTGGGGGAAGCTCTGGGAGTGTGCTCCTCTGCCTCCCTGTCCTCTCCCAACTCCTCTTCATCTGACTGGGTCTGCATGGAGGTGCTCGTCTGGCAGGCGTGTTTGTTGATTCGAGCCAGCTCAGTCTGCTGGGCAAACTCCACAGACATCTGAACTATGGCCTGTCGAGAAACACGGATCCAAACATACTTTCTTTAGATCTATGAGCACTGATAAAAAGTGCGTTTGGACATCCTTTTCTATTTGTTTGTCCTCATTAATTCCATTGATGCAGTATTTTTTCCAAAAGATTATCAGTGCATTGTGTCTTGAGCTGCAACTATGACTATTTACACTTGCTATTCTGCTGATTACTCAACTGTAAAGGTGACACATCTTTACGAGTCTTGTTTGTTGTGAGGATTTTCACTTTTCTAAGTTTCTCACAAGAAGGCTAAAAGAAACAGCAAATACTCACTGCTTAGTAAAAACGCTTAAATTGTTGATCAATTATTCACTGGCTACTCATTTCAGCTAAACTGCATTGTGTTTTTCACATCGGTCCAACAACTCTTGCTGACTGGACACAACATTTGTATGAAAAGTCAAAATACATGGCTACATACCTTTGCAACTTCCTCCTCCACTCTCCCCCCAAGGCTCTCCGTGGAGCCTCCAGTACCGTTGATGCCACCGAGCTCCTTCTCTCTCTCTCCTCTGTCTCCCTGACACTCCTCTCTTTTCCCCTCCTGTTCCTTTTCCTCTCTCAGTCTCCTCAGCTCACTGCTGTGCTGCTCCTTGAGAGCGGCTACTTCTTGGACGTACTTGTGGTAGAGAGCTTTCCTCAGCGTCTGCAGCTGTGCTGTCAGACCAGGAGACCTGCCGGACCAACGGAACTCCTCACCTCCTGTTGACAACTCCTCCTCACTCAGGTCCTGAGAAGAAGGAAGAAAGTAGAAAAGTTACAGGATTATTGTGTCAGATAACAGCTGTTGTGCAAAATTCTATCTGAAAAATGTGGGCCAGAAATTTCCTCAAGACTGTTCCTGAAATAAACTGGTCCTGTAAACCCCGCCCACTCCTTGACCACAGATAAATACAGCAATTTGTTCTCTCTGCCTCCCAGGGACGATAAAGCGATAAAGAGGTGTCTTGGAGTAAATTACAGCGACATTTGAAGCAACACAGTAAAACTCTGTCCTGTGAAGAATTCCTGTCTGTTTCACAGTCTTTCAATTTCCCCGGTACCACTTGCCACAAACTAAACCTTTCAAATCAAAACATACGTCTCAAAATGCCAGACTTTTTCACAGTTTCTTTTTCTCTGTCAATCTTCCACTCTTATATCTTCTTCTCTGATCTCTGCGTGAGGATCCAAGAGCCTCAGAACATGAACGGTTTTGAGGTTGGTGGGAGTGAGAATGACAATCTAAGACAGGATGTAAGTCAGAAAGACGAGTGTGAGAGAATACTTAAATGGAGCGCAGTTCATTCACGCAAGACAGAATCCTCCTTTCATGCAGCCACCAAGACTAGAGGACGTCCGCTTGGCTAAAAAACGGTGTTATGTAACGTCCAATCCTTTTAATCGTTAGATATAAGTCCACTCATGACGCTGCTTCTGGAGCTGGGCTGGGGATTTAGGGCACGCTTTAGCCTAAAGGCTGCAACTGCTCCTTCCCATCCGCCTTTACTGTCATAGCATCTTAATGCACGTTTCTGCTCATACTAAGATGTGATGCATGTGACACAGAAGACTAAGAAGAGAGCAAAATGAAGCAGCCAAACCTTTACTTCCTCTGTGTGCTCCTCCTCCATCCACTCAGAGCTGGACTCTGGAACACTGGACCGGCTGAAAGATCAAACGTAACGTCAGTATTAATAGTCTGCAGCCTAGTTTTAAAGTTTAAGGATTTAATGAGGATTTAATTTAAAGTTTCAAAGTTTTAGAATGGCATGGTTTAGCATATATCAGAATGCAAATTGTGTTAATGAGGATAATGAAGCAGTTTAATGGGACTTCAATTTCTTATATTATTAACGTACTAAATTATCATTATCAACAATTTCTACAGCAATATATTGAGGAACATCCTGCCAGCTTTTAGGTAAACTAGTTGGGCTTGCATGCCTTTTGGTTGCAAGTATACAAGACTAAATAATTCTCTATGATATTCGTTTGAGCAGAAATTTCCCTGAATAATGTGGTGATTATTTAGTGATGAGGATAAAAGATCGAACATATAATAAGTCAGTTAAAATTATGCAACAACTGCAATAGTGCTACAGAAAACACAAGACAAAAATGATAGAGCTAATGCTGCAACTAATGATTGTTTTCATCGTTTAATAATCTGCAGGTTATTTTCTCAATTAAAGGTGGTGTTTGAGATTCTGAAGATAGATTGATATTCAGCTAGATAGCATTTTTATACAGTTAGCATGTGCCAGATTTACCGTCCCTTCGCTCCCATCTTTACTTCCACTCTTTCCCCTTCAAAAGTGCACAGGACAGCCAGCAGACTGTGAGTAGATAACCACTGAATTTGACAGAAAGTGTACTGGATTTTAATCACATGCCCCCTCTTTAAATGAATATTAATTAGTTTGTAAATAAAGAACAATTTATTATCATAAGTTCCTAGAAAACAAGGTACTATCCTCAAATTCCAACACTAAAAAAAACCCAAAGATATTCAGTTTATTGTCAAGTACGAAAAAGAAAAGCAGCAAACCAAATAATCAAATCAAAGAATGATTGGTATTTTGACTGAAAATGAACTAGAAATTAAAACTGAAATGAACATGGAAAAATTCTGTCGACTGACTGCAGAATGATAAGTTTCAGCTTTAGATATAGCAGGGCAAAACACAGTATTTATCTAATAACAGTAATAAGACTCATATTTATATGAGTAACTCAACAGGGTATAAAATATGTGACTGTATTCCACATCTCTGCAAATAATTTTCTTGAACTTTCAGGAATATAAAATAAGGTTTATGGGCTTTCTAGTTACAAAATCAAACAGTAGAGGGCAGCAGCGTCTCAGTCTTAAAGACAGAGCAGGATTCTCTTCTTTAACCTTGAGAAAAAGCTCACTCATTATTAAAAAGTTTACTACTTGTTGTATAAACAGCCAGTATGTCATCAACGTAGCAACAGCTAAAGATTTACTTGATTCTGCTCTTTTATTTTTTGTCCTCAGATGGGATGTATGTGGTAATACATAAGTTCATGTACATTGTGTGAGTGTTTTTGCCATTTTAGTTTGTGAGACTTAAGTTTATTGCAATTATTTTAAAAAAAATCATTCTTCAAGTCTAGTAGATCAGGTGTATTGTGTTTCTACACAACACTTCAGTGCCTCATTTCCTCCAGGAAGCCATCTGTAAAGGCTGAACAGCTACTTTTACAGGTTAGTGGGCTAACAAAAGGCATGAATAGCACATAGTGAAACAGCCTTGTGAATATTTCATTATTTCGGGCTTTGTTGTCAACTGAACTGGGTCAGGTAGCTTCCACGTGCTACACAGGACGTGCAAAACGGCTTTTATTACAAGTTATCTTTAGAACAATCAATCATGTAGCTTGGTCTGCTCAGACTACTTTCCCAGCACAGTGTTAATCAATCAACTACAAGCATTAAAATGAGTTCCTCTGATTACAAGTAAACTGTATTTGTGAGAGAATTAATCAAGCTGAACAACTGGAGGTGCCGCAAATGCAGCGTCAGTGCTCCTTAAAAGCTAAAAAACCTAAGATGAGATGATAAGTTTTTGTTCAGTTATTATTTTAGACAATATTTGATATACTGGAGCAGGTTATAAGGTGTATTCTCTTTTGTTTTGTCTCATCAGAGAGATGACAGCTGACATGAATTTTAAAATGGCACGCTAGGAGTCTAGTCTGGCAATTTGGGTCACTGCTATAACAAATTCAGAAGTGTCTACATCTGTAAGAACTGCTATTTATGTTTGTTGTGTTTCATTTTTTTTGCTTCTTTTACAGGAAAAGCTGGGGACAGACAGGAAAGACACACATCTCAAATGATGTTTCATGTTTCTGGTGCATTACCTGTGGTAGGTCTGAGTGCCTGTAACCTCCTGCAGTCGCTGCTGCATCATGAACAGCTCAGTGGCGTATCTTTCCTCCGACTCTGTGGCCTGCTGCTGGTAGTGGGCTCGGAGATGCTCCATCTCTTGTTTGTGACTCTCCTCCAGCCGGAGCTGCTTCTCCTGAGCGTCGGCCTTCAGCCTCTGCAAGTCTATTGAAGGGGAGCTTGATGCAGCCGCCTGCCCCTCCAGATCTGACCGATATAAAGGTGACATGTGAAATTTAATATGCTGAACCAGGCAGCATTTGAGATTAAAATCAATTAGATGAAACTTTAATGTTTGTTCTGGGAAAATAGACTCTTATAGTGCCAAAAGACTACTTTGAGTATGAAATAAATGAGCAGGGAGTAGTCAAATAAACAAATATAAATGCACACATTGCATAACACATTTTTACAGATTAACAACTTAAATATTTGTCATTAATAGGTTTTGACTTTACGGTGTATGCAAGTCCAAGGTCTGCAAAATATTTACAGTTTTCCAGTTTGACTTCTCTGCTCGTAGGTGACCACAAAACAACACATCAGCTCAAAGTTTGTGGAACATACAGACAGGTGGTGAATGACAGGGGAAAAAAACAACATAATGTGTGCTTTGTGAGGTGTTGGGCCATCACATGATGCCAGAACAGCTTCAGTGCTCCAGGGCATTGATTCTCTGAGACTCTGAAACACCATTCTTCCAAAAGATATTGGTGTTTTAATGATGATGGTGCTGGAGAGCGCTGTCTAACCAGTCCCAAATCAACCATAGGTGGTCAGTTGGGTTGAGATCTGGTGACTGCCATAGTATAAGGATGAGGACACTGTCATTCCAGAAGAGATCAGTCACATAAAGGTGATCATTCAGAACAACTTTGTATTCATTTTGAAGCTGTAGGAGTCAAGTATTTAGGTTTTTCCCATTGGGTTATTTCATCTTAAATCATCAGAGACCTTCTGATCGACCATCTCTGATTTGTTTGAAATATTTTATCATTAAGTCCGGGTATTTAAAATGGTAATTTTTCACCTGTCTGTATGTGATGTGCGAATTACTGATCGATTTAATAGCAGCCTAAACCAGGGGAAAAATAAACTTTAACCCTTCAGCTGTAGACGATAAAGAACAGACAGAACAACAGAGAATCTTATCAAACACCTCCATATGTTAACCCAGTGATCTGACATAAGGTTAACTCCAGATTTACCTTTGCTTGGTGAAGGGCTTAAGGTGGCAACCTGAACACGAAGGTCAGAAATCTCTTTCTCACTGCTGCTCTTCAGCTCATCGTATGCCATCTGCAGTTCAGTTATCTACCAGACAAACAGATCCGTTAGTGTTCCTCTGTTACTAATAACAATAATAATAAAATTGCATTGGTTTTATATAGTGCTTTTCTAGACACTCAAAGATGCTTTACATTGCATTATTCATTCACTCCATACTCGATGGTGGTAAGCTACGTATATAGCTACAGCTGCCCTGGGGTAGACTGATGGACGTACCATTGTTATCATCTCTGTTCCTCAAACTGTGTCCAAATATTACACTAATAACATTATGTCATAAACAATATGTTCAGTATTAATTGTAGATTAAATGTGTTAACATCCTGTTATTTAAAATATCCTCATACTCATAATTTTTATACTAACAAGAAACAAAGTACAATACATGCTAAACAAATTGCTATTCTTTCATTCAAATGCCAACTGAGCTTCATAAACAGATAGAGAAATGTTTTTTCCAAGGATTTACCAATATTATTTTGTTTCCTTTGGTATATACATAGTTCGAATCCAAAACTTTTTCCAGCTCCTTCACTTACTTTCAATTAAATTCACTTTATTTATATAGTGTCAATTCACAGCATATGTTATCTCATAGCACTTAGCATAGCAACATATAGCCCTTACAAATTTTGAACAGGGAAACCAACAATCCAATGTGCAATTCATTGTGGAAAACAGTGTCTAGATAATCAAGGACTGTTTTTGTTTGTATTTTGTTATTGTCTTTTAAAGATACTTTATTCTGTCACATTTCCAGTGTGAATATGTCCATTCACACTCCAAACCTATTTGGAATTAGCTTGTATTGTGAAATTGGCGCACAGCTCATGTCTACAGATTTGCAGGTTTTACCTTGCTCCCATCAGCTCTCAGCAGAGCCTGCAGCTGTGAAAGTCGATGATGTTCCTGCTCAATCTTCTCCCTCAGCTGCTGCAGAGCTCTGTATAGCTCTACAATAAGAGAAAGCAAATTAGATAAACAGTTAAAGCTTGAGGTAATGTTGGCCCATGGTGCTCTATTCAGTCAGAGCGTGTGTTGTAATTTCTGTGGCATTTGTTATATTCTGTACTGTAACTCTTTAAAAAGTGTACCTCTGGCCTCCAGGACAACGGAGGTGGATTCACTAGTTGCTGGTCTTTCCTCTGCATCAACACTCTCCAAAAACTTGTCACCAAACATCTTTTGAAAAGACTGAAAACAGAACAGATGGAGACCAGGTTTCATTCTATGGTAATGTTAAGAAAATTAATTCAGAAAATTACTGTATGTTTTGTCAATAATTACCAGAAGGATCTCACTGCATTCTTCCGACACGACTTGGATCATGTTGTGATATTTGAAGATTTTACGTTCATCTAAGCAAAAACAGGCACAAAATGGATACAGTTAACAAGAGAATCAAGAGAATTTATTTCCTGTTCTGTCACTGCTTTGCCACAAACACAGTTGCACACAACATCGTTCAGCTACACATCTCCTCACCCTGGTCACTGTGGTCTTTCAGGTCCTGCAGCTTCACCTCCAGGGACTGTGTGCGAGCATCTGTCTCCTCCTGCAGGAGCTCAAGCTGGGCAGCATGGATCTGAGACAGGCTGATGCGCTGGGCCTCCATGTGCAGCCTGCACTCACCCTTAACACGGAAAGAAGATATCTCATCAGCATGTAATTACGCACAGGGAAACATGTCTTTCCATATATATGAAAAGCGTTTTGGAAGATTTGAGAACCTTTAATGTTTTCCACATTTTATTTAGTTTCAGACTCTTAAAATAAAATTAAATTCATTTTTTCTCATTAATCTACACAATACTCCACAACGACAAAGCAAAAGCATTTATTTGGAGTGTTTTGGAAATGTATTAAGACTGAAATGTCTCACTTACAGCATTCAAACCCTTTGTTATGACACTCTAAATTGAGCTCAATCAAGATGCTTTTACAACTTCACTGCAGTCCACCTGTGTCTGTACATGTCTACATACAGGAAAGGTTTGTGTCAAGGCACAGATATGGGAAAGGTTACAAGAAAATGTCTGCAGCAGTTGAAAGCACCCAAGAGGATGGTAGCCACTATGATACTCAAATGAAAGACATTTGAAAAAGTCTTCTGAGATCTGTCCACCAAGCCCATAACGGAGTAACTGAACGTCACAGAAGGTCGACCAATGAAACCTTTGTAGAGTAAAATGGCTGGACTGAAACCATACCTCACTGAACATTACATTACAGTCCACTGAGAGTTTGCAAAATGGCAAATGAATGAGCACGAGAAACAATATCCACTGGTCTATTTGGTCAAAACTCCCAACAGCATATGAAGGAGACCAGACACTGAGCATCGCTTAATTAGTATCAAACCTATAGTCATGCATGGCAGTGGCAGCATCATGAGCTGTGAGGATGTTTTCCTGCAACAGAGACTGAAAGTCAGTGCTCATAATCTGAGGTTGACGGGACATTTTATATTTTCATAAAACAACAATCCAAAGCATTCTGCTAAGAAAACATGTGGGAAAACTCTGTGATAGCCCTGAAGTGGCCCAGTCACAGTCTGGGCCTTAACCCAACAAAGCATCTCTGGAGAGACCTGACAATGGCTGTACTCCGACACTCCCCATCCAAGTCGGCTGAATGATATTACCAAGAGGAATGAGAGAAACTTCTAGAAGAAAGATGTGCCAAACTTGTAAATCAATCCCAAGACTTGCCAAAGGCACTTCATTCAAGTACTGAGTAAAGGGTGTGAATACTTATGTAAATTAGATATTTCAGTTTTGTACACAGATTTATGAGGAAAAATAAGTTGTCTCAAGCTTATGATGAGTCTTAGCAAAATGTGGAAAACTTTCTGCATGCACAGTATACATTATTGTGATTTTCTACTGGAGAGTTTGTTTCAACATTACTAGAAGAGTCGCAAAAAGTATCCCGTATCACTTATAATGAATCACAAATTAAATTAAGCAGCATGGTACAGACATTTGCTAATCAGAGGAGAAAATGATTAAATAAGATGATTCCGACAATCCAGTTTCTACGGAAGATCCATGGCACAAGCCATCTGTGTTCAGGACGAGAGGTCCACTATTAGCGCTTCTGTGACAGTGAACAAAAGGCACACGGTGCGGCTTCTTTTTGTAATTATGCATCATGCATTAGCACAAATTTGTTAGGGTTGCACAATCATGAAATTCTGTTACCTTTGATGTTAGACGTTTTAAAGTGCACTCTACGTTTTAATTAGGCGCTTTGTTATGATACAATCATCCCATTCACGCTACATCTGACAGAGCAGCGGAGAGGCTCCTTTCAAACCTGTAACTACTCAGATGTTGCTGCTTAAAGCATTCAGATGAGAGACGGTCAGCGCTCAACAAGCAGACGGTGGCTGTGCTATGATGTGCCACTGCCACGGCAAAAAACAGCGTTACTTCTGTGACAAAAATCATACTAATTTACAAAAAATATCACCTCTACTACAGAAGGAATTATCAAAACCTACATAGCTCAGGCTAAATTGATGGGTAAGAGCAACTCCCACTTGCAGATATATTTTTAGGATGAATGTACGAGAAATTTAAGACAATTAAATTTTTTCTTAGAAACAAAATTCTGCAAAAGGCCACATCTAAGCCAACAAAAATAAATCCTTCACCTCATATATTTCATGCAAAATCAATGTTTTGTTCTTAATGCTGACAAACTAAGAAGCTTAAGGAGCTTAGTAAGATTTTTGGAAGCATATTTTGGCAAAGCAACTCATGGACTTGAAATTTCTCACACTGCAGCTGCCTCAGAGCGCTGTCAAGGATCCTCCCCGGCTACACCTTGATATCAAGGACTATTTTGCTTTGGAAGGATTTTTTTTTTTTTTTTTTAGCAATTCCCTCTTTATATCTGTCACAGTAAAGCGCTGCTCTGGTAACACCTATTTTCTAATTGTTTTGAGTCCTCTGACACAACTGCTGATGCTGCTACATTTTGGATGTTCTTTGTCTGCAGATTTTCAACTGCAGCACCTGAAGCTCTGCAGTGAAAAACCTCCTTTTTGCTCTCAGGTGAAAATTTCTGAGTGAAACCTGCCTAATAACAGAGCAGAAGAAGCAGCCTTGGGTATGTTGACCGTGGAAATGCTCAAACCTTATTACATACTCTTGAACAGGTGGAATTCAGGAGCTGAAATGAGCATTTTTTAGCAAGTTTGAGAATTGAATATGTCCAAATTTGGGCTAACCCTTTAAAAGGTTGAGGAAAACAATGTGGAAATGTCCTTCCACAAGGTTCACTGTATCAGAGCTGTACGAGCACCTGTTTATTGACCTTTACACTGCACTGTATGATGTATCAAAGCTACTGAAAAACAAAGGGCAGGATGTGAGCTTAAGTGACATTTACATGCTCAGTAGTCTCTCCCTCTTCTCCTGCTTTCTGATAGACGACATGGCCACCTGTCCCATGTCTGCTCACCTGAATAAGCAAAACAGAAGAGAATATATTGTATTTTTTTAACTCCATCTCAAACATTTTCCTAGTACAACTGCAGACAATTAAGACACTGATGGACATAAGATGCACCAATATGGATCACTTCCTGAGAGGGAGCAGAATCAAACTCTAGTAGCTGCAGATATTAAGTTGTGCTGAAAATTACTGATCAAAATTTGCCATGAAGTGATACTGATAATTTCCTGTTTATCTTTATTTCAGCTGTGTCACACAAAAGGATTACTTAAAAGTGTTGCTTATTAGGCTCTTGTAGCTCGTAGCTTAGTAAAAAGTTGGTATTCATGTGTGATACTATACACAGAACCTCATTAACAATGTTCTGTATGTAGAAACGTAAACATATTAGATGGAGTATCAAATAAATATTCATTAAAATGCAACTTTGCAACTTCACCAGCTAGCCAAGGCAAATAAACTTGCATTGTCTGTGCTTTTCGATTCCGTAGCACGCACAGTTTTCCAACCCAGGAGGTGACAAAAAACGATATGAAGCACAGATGTGAAATGGCAGACAGACACTGCACACACTCTTTTGCCTTGTGCATTTGTGACACAGTTGAAGTGACACAGACACAGAAGTGACTGGGTTAAAATGGCTTCTCACCTCAAACCCTTCACTCCCTGCAGGATGGAGAGAAACTAGAATGTACACATTTCTACATGACAGCAACGATTCAAAGCTATCAGAAGAGTAGTCGATTGTGTTTTTTCTATTCCCAGCTATTTTAAAAGCAACAATATATTCAGTTTGAGCATGAGCAAAGGAAAGCAGATAATGAATATTGTATAGTGGCTCCTTAGAAATAGAAATGAGCAGAATATCGATGGAGTCTTGACACTTCAGCGTTACATGCAGACTGTACTGTGTGTCTTTTGCAATATCCTTCCCACAGTAACAGCCCTGCACTGAATGGTCTGCACGAACTTAAAAATGCATGGCTATCTCGTGACACAAACAGTCCGACTCTGCTGCTCAGCGCTACCTTTCAGAGCAAGACTGCAGACACTCGGCCAATTTGCAATCATGACTGTTACTCACTAGAGAGAAAACATGTCAGTGCTGAACTGCTTCAGTCACATTCTCTCTAAATGTTACAGCTTGATCTTGCAATGAACGCACACAACCTCATGTTTTTGATAAAGCTAATTACAATATGAAACATCCCGGCAGTAATTGTGAATGTGATGCATGCAATCTCAATTATGCTTTCTTCTGACATGCACAGTTTCTGAAAAGCCCTTTAATCACTCAATCAAACATGTAATTTAATCAGAAGGCAAAGAAAAAGCAGCAGGGTTGTTTCAGTGAAGTGCGGTGCAGCAGATACATGTGAATTCCTACCTCTTTGTTGATGTAGCCTCTGCCTCCGTCTCCCTGGTACCCGTCAGTGGAGTCCTCCTTACCGGCCCTCGCTTGTGAACATGACATAACCTGGCTCTCCATCTGAGGCTGCATCTCCTCCTCTGCAGCACTTCTAGCTCTCTCTTCTTCCACCAGTGCCTCCTCTACCTCCTCCCCTTGTCTTTCTTCCCTGCTGTCAGAAAGTGCGGTGCCCACTTTGCGCTCCTGCTTCGACCTCTGCCGTCTCTTGCGCCTGCTTGACCCTGAGGCTGTAGGCTTGAGCGGGGAGGATCGTCCTTCAACAGGTCCCTCCCCCGAGGACAGCACTGCCGCTGGAGATGGAGTCTGTGAAAGCCTGTGGAGCTCCAGAGTCTGCCGGATGCTGTCTCTCTCGTCTTCAGCCGCCCGCAAGAAGGACTGAAGAGCCTTTATCTCCTCTCGCAAAGATTGAATCTGAAGGTGATGATCCTCCACAGAACAAACTGGCTCAACAGTCTTCTCTTCTTGCTGGAGCTTAGCTTTTCTCTGGGCAACCTTCCCTCTCATCTGCTCCTGCATAATCTCTTGCTTCTTTTCCAGTTCCTTCCCCAGGCTTTCATTCTGGGAGATGACCTCCGTGTTTTCTTGTCTGACTTTCATCAGCTCCTCTTCCAGCTGTCCCACTTTGCTCTCTGTAAACATCAGTTGCTCTGTAACTTCAGAAAGCCTCCCAGCCAGGCTTTCCTTCTCACTCAAAGTAACATTTAGCTTCTCCATGAGCTCAGTAGAATCTTTTTCTACCAAAGCTTTACTGTTTGTACTTGTGTCCTCCATTTCAATATCCTTGCTGCTCTCCTCCAGGTCTCGGATCTGTGACTGCAGACTGGCAATTTTCGCCTCAAACTCAAGCGTCTCCTTCAGCGTCCTCTCTTCTAACTGCGTCTTTGCCTCAATGAGACATGTGTACTCTTCTTTCAGCTCCTGATAATTCACCTCAAAATTCTTTTCAGCAAAAGAGAAAGTAGTCCTTTGCTTTTCAACTTCCTCACTAAGCTCAGCCACTTGTTGCTGTATTTCATTTCTTTCTGCTGTGAGTGTTTCAATTTTTATACTTCTTGAGTCCAACTCTTCTTTCAAAGTCTTATTAGACTCAGCTAGTGTCTCCTTTGCCAGTTCGTGCTCCATCACTTTGCTCTCCCAAAATTGTTCTCTCTCTTTTGTTTGGATTTCAAGTAACTCTATCGTTTTCAGTAATGTCTGATTTTCGTTCTCCATTCTAACACGTTGGTCTCCGCCCTTTCTAAGTTCCTCAAGCTCTATTTGGAGCTCTTGGAGCTGCTGGACGAGCTCATCTGCTTTCGAGCTGTGCAAAGCCAGCTGCAGATCTTCTTTAAGCCCAAGAATTTGGTGCAAAAGTTCATCTCGCTCAGTGGCAAAACTTGCCTTCTCTTTTTTCAACAAATGAAGTTCTTCTTCATAACTGATGCGCAGCTCGTCCAACACTTTCTCATGTTTGATGGCAGCTTCATTAAGAAGGTTTTCTGCATTCATGAAGCTCTCTCTTTGCAGTTCCTCCCGAAGAAGCGTAAGCTCTTCCTCATGGCTGAACAGAAGCTGCGTCCTCAGTCGTTCCAGCTCTGCTTCCTGTGACTCTGCCATGCGGTCCAGCACAGCATCTTTCTCCCTCTCCAGCATCTCCAACTTGATCTTGTAATTGGTTATTTCAGATTCGTGTTTTGCTTCTACTTCTTGCGCAGCTTCCTGAGCAGCAGACAGCTCACCCTTCAGATTGTCAATGGTCTCCTGGAGGCGTTGCAGTTCACCTTGTTTGCTTTCCTGAGAGATAAGACTGTGGGAGACCTGCTCCACTTTTTCTTTAGCTGAATGGAGATCTTGAAGAAGATCTTCAACCTTGGCCTGCAGGTTGATCTTCTCTTGGGCTACTTGGCTAAGTTCATGTCTGGCTCTATCGTGCATTGCTTGAGACTGCTCTAATGTCTCTTCAAGTTCTCTAATCTTAGCATTGAGAGTTTTCACTTCAACAGCGCTACCAGTGGAACTTTGAGAGAGTTGCATTTTTAGGAGTTCAAGCTCAGCGTGATGCTGCTCATTCATTTGCTGCACTCTCGCTGCATGCTGCAAATTAAGCTCCTGCTTCATCTGGACTATCTGCTGGCCATACATCTCATCCAGCTCTGCCCTGAGAAGTTCAAGCTTCCTCAGAGTCTCTTCTTGCATTTTTTGGATGGTGTCGCTCTCAGACAGGCTGCCCTGGTGACAACGTTTCTGCAGATCTTCAACTGTGCCCATGAGTTGCATGATTTCATTGGATGACATTCGCTCTTTCTGTCTAGATGTTGCAAGTTCACCCTTACAGCTTTCTAATTCAATTTGGTCTTTCTCTAATTGTAATTTACATCTCTCGACTTCAGCTTTACAACTTTCTAAGTCAGCTTTAGTGCTTTCCAACTCATCCAGGCATCTTTCGAGTTCGGACTCCTTGGTAGACATTCGCTGCTGGAGGTCACACAGGCGTTTTTCAGAGGTTTCAAGCTCATCCTCGAGCTGCATAAGAGAACAGTCACGTTCTGAAATGACTCTCCCTTGCTCTGCTATAATGAGGGTTTTCTCATCTGACTGGTGTATACTATTCTCATCTGTAGTCCTTCCAACATGAGCAAGCTCCTCTCTGAGCAGAGTCAATGACCGCTCGTGTTCTGTGATTATTGCCATTTGCTCGGAAATTATCTGATTTTTCTCTTTCAGTGTTTGTGCAAAAGACTCCTCTGTGGTTCTTAAGTCTGCCAACGATTGCTCATGACTCAAGATAACTTTCTCTTGTTCAGCAATCAGCAGGTCCTTTTCGTTTATCCTTTGTGTACAGGATTCTTCTGATCTTCCCCCTGACTACAATGACGACAATTAAGTATTAGAAATGCATGCTCAACATTGATAGTTTCCCATACAACCACTTTATTATAGCAGAACAAATGTCTAAAATACTATATAACTGTGAAAATTCATAGTAAACTCACCATCTCCATTTCACTGAGCTTCTGTTGGAGTTGGCTCATGCTCTCCAGCTGTTCACTGCTCCTCTCCTGGTGCCTTCTGACCTCAACATTCATCTCCTCCAGCTGCTGTTGGTACTGAACGAGCTGCTGTCTGGCCTGCAGAAGATCGGCTGCAGTGCTGCTGTGGCTGGTATTCCTCAGCGTCTCGCCTGCCTGCAGCTGTGATCGTCAGCCAGACCAGACAGCAGTCAGAATATGGAAAAAAAATAACACAGAAAAACACCTCCTGCTCATTACAGGTAAGAGTTCACATCCACAGACAGATTTATTGCTAATTGGAAAACCTGAATAACAAGTGGTAGTAAAAAATAATAACTGTATAACAGTATTAGATAAATAGAACAAGTTTAGGCAATGAAAAAGCGATCCCACCTGCTGGAACTGAATTTGTAGTTTTTGGCTTTGCTCTGTCAGCGCCAGGAATTCTTTCATGATCTCATCCTTCTCTTCACGAGCCTGCTGAAGGTTAGATGTGAGCTGGGTGATGATGCCATCTCGCTGCTTTAGAGCTGCTTCGAAGTCCTGCAGCTATAAACGGAAAATGGAATTAAGTACAATTACCCAAGATAGATCTGAGACACTGGAGGAGGAGGAGCTGTTTTCAGAAGACAACATTTAAAAGCAAAAGGCATACATAAAACCCTTAACTGCAGCATCGTACGGAAGGATCTAAATTGTAAACGATAACTAGCTGGAAGAAGAAATTCCTAACCTTGTTACTTTGATTATTCTAACAAACTATTTAACAATTTGAACCCAAAAGTCTGCTAGCAGGTTGGAAATCACACCATTTATGACAATAGGAGGCTGTAAAAATGGAAAGAACTCCTGGATTTTGAACTTTCTGATAGTCACTGCTCACTAGTCCGTTGCTCACCAAGCTTAAAATTGTGATATTTCATCAAATCACATTATTCTACATGTCTTGTATTTAAAATTGTTTTTAAAAAAACACTTGCAGTAAACCGATTCAGTAAAAAAAGAAAAAAATCTGCACTCCTCAGTGCAGCTGTGAAGCCCTGAGTGACTTAGCTTTTGGGTTTAACTGCAGGCTGGTTTACACAGAGCAGATAGCAGACAAGTATGAAAACAAAGTTTAAAAAGGAAATATTAATATACCTATAGCATGTAAAGACAGATTTTTTTTTTCAATATTTCTAACAAAAGTGGGCATTTTTCAGTTCACCTTTTCTCTTTTTGTAAAATAAATTATCAAAGAAATTTAATAGTTTTTTTCTTTTCTGCAATTTATGGCATTATAACTTTGTTATACTGCACACAAAGCATTTCTGAGTTCTCTCGACTTAAAGCCATGGTTGTACTGTTTCCATAGAGGTGCAGGACTTGATGTTGCAGTGAAAAATGAGCCCACAGTGAGTCAAAATGTCCACATATAAGGGTTTAACAGTGATGTCAAACAACATGAAAGATGTGTTCATGTGCAAATATGTTTGACCCCCAGGAGTTAAAGCCATTAAATTGCAGAGAAAAATCCCATGAATTATAGAAAAAACAGATAACGCTAACAGGGACCAAATTTATCCTCAAACATAACGATGAGTAACCCCAAAAATAATTCTATTAAGTCTAATTTTATAGCTTATTGGGAATTGTATTAAAAAAAAACTGAACAATCTCAATCCCGCGTATTGTGTCAATATACTGGCATAAGCACAGCCCTCATAATAACAGAAGAGCACGACATGCAAACAGTTCTAAGGAAGGTTAGGACCTATAATCTGGTGATAAGACATTTACCTGCTGCACACCTTCTGTACCAAAGGCAGACCTGATTTCCTCCAGCTCTCGACTCAGCTCCTCCACAGCCTGAGTCTTAGCCGCCAGAGCATCCTCCATATTCTGCATCGTACCTCCCTTCGTCACCTGTTGCAGGGACTCCACCTCCTCCTGAGCAAGAAAACACGGATAAGCGCTCACATGGCATTTAAAACAGACAGAAGATGATGTTTTGGGAATGAGCTCAGCACTTAGTCACTACCAAAGAGCAACAGTTTAGTTAGAAGAGCCACGAGCCACATGAAAGAGAGTGCAGTAAACACGTTAATGTTATCAACTGGTTGCGTTTTTAAATGGATACTCATTTTGAAAACGTCAAGATAAAATGCTATAGACGACACTAGCTTTCCAGGTAAGTCTTTGAGATGCAAAGAGGAAACGCCTATCTCAATTAGAGTACAAGTTTAAAGAGCCTATAACCTGAATACATTCCAGTTTATACCCCGAAAATCACGTGAACTGTCAGAACAAACCCAGCAAAGTTGTAGATTTTAGGTTCTTCTCAGACAAACAGTTTTGTCCTTTTTGTTTGCCTTGTTTTGCAAAGTAATCAAGAACAAGTTTAGTTGCATTATTCAGTAACTGTAATACATGTCAAACTTTCATCTAACATTTTCAACCTTCCCCTTAACTATCACTATAATTCAGAGAACTTCCTGACCTAACTCAGCGCCAAAAGCTGTTAATTCATTAAATCCAGAAGGTGCAGAATCACAGTTTGACATTTCTGTTATTACACTTGTTTCTTCTTTGAAAGATTTGTTTTCATCTCTGCAGACATAAAAGATATCCTCATTAGGAGTTAGCAGTGTTTGCTGAAAGTTTTTCTAATTAAGAAATGACTAGCAGGTTTTGTGAGGAATGAGACTAAATTGAAAGAGATTTGAAACTTCACAGACAGCATAATTCTTCAGAGAATCAGCACCATTCAAGCACAAGTTTCATTTCACACAAAGCAAAACGTTATTAGACGACTTTGACAAAATGAATTTTAGCACTGAAACTTATCTGGAAGCCTTTATTGTCAAGTATTATCTTTGGTCTTTGATTCATACGGATCCTTCTATGTGATTTTTGCTGTGCTTCGAATACATCTTTGGTTTTGCTCGCTATCTATCTCAGCTGTATCGATCAGTACCTCCCTGGTTTGTGTCTCCTCTGTTCAAATATCACCTCAGTTCATCTAAAAAGAACAGCTCTTTGTGTAGCACCTCATGTTCTCTCTCCTCCAAGCAGTCACTGTCCTCTCATAATCCATCATCCGTCACTTTGTTCTGTTCCAGCCTCCAGAGATAATTTACACTTCTGAAATGTCACAAAATCCCTGTTTCATCCTAAACCCCTGAGCCATTTGTGCTTTTAAAGTATTCATTTATAAGATCCTTAATTTTCCCCACAGCACAGTTTTCAAATGCTTAACATATATGCAGATACACAGTCGAGTAAGTACAGCATAAAAAAGGCGTGGTTAGTGGGTTACAGGAAAATTTTGCAGAACATGTAAAGCAAACAGAGACTCTAAGTCCAGCAGCCAGTGGGTTTGTTAGCACAGCCAAAGCAGAGCCAAAAGAGCTGCTTGATCGGATTACTGTACCCAGATAAAATCCTTCGAAGACATCATTAGGTTCACTGTCATCTCATCATGGCACCCATTTACCTGTTAATTCACAATGTGCTCAGTCAAACACTAAAACTGGGAACTGCCCATATAATTTGAGACATCAGCTTTAGGCAGATTTATACTCTTCAAATGTATTCTAAAATGTAAGATTCAGTAGGATAGTTTTCATTTTCTTAATTTAGACTTATATTTAAAACTCACAGACAACAAAGGTTTTCAATTTATTAACATGTAGTGTCGAGTAACATTAGACAATAAAGTGCAGAAAATCAGAAAGGAAAGTAAACAGATTTTCAAATGATGCTGATTTTTGTGTTTTGCTTTTATTTCACTCTTTGTCTGAGAAAGTGTTCAGCAGCCAGCAAGGACAAAATTTAAGAACAGGTTAGGTAGACAGCTAGATACCTTATTGATCTTTTGTGGGGAATGATTTTGTTATAGCAGCTACAATCACAGTGAAGAATCCACATCTAACGCTGAACATAAAACATTTCTGGCACAACACCTATTCACAGAAGTACAGAAATGTGTTGAAGACCGAGAGGGGGGTAATAAAAAATATTTGTAAAGTGCAAAATATACAGTATAGAAAATATGCAGTGTGCAAACATGTAGAAAATGTACACTGCAAAAATATATCCAGTGTGGCAAAAAGGGCTTGCATATCTAAAATCTCAATATAACATGAAACAGAAGAATATCTATATTCATATGGAACATGGAATTTATCTACAAAAGACTCTTTCACTACATGATAATGTGACCACCTTTCATGTGGTCTGACTCAGCGAAACACACTCACCAAGCCAAGACAACCCACCTTTCTTTCACTCCTCTGTGTGGTCTAATTTTCAATTTAAACCAACAGAATATGCAGTCAATCTAGCTAATATTCTCTGTGCCAATGAAAACTTTGGCAAAGAGTAGAATTGTGCATGAGTGTGTCAATTAGCCACACATACAATCTCTCTTAATCCGTTAAGAAAATCCACAAACACATTATTCTGGGCTACATGATTTTCCAAAATATAAGGTAAGCCACAGATTTTAGCATAATCCCCTATCAGAGACAGATGCTACAAATTGCAAACAGTTGCGTTACCATAAACCTATAAAAAAGGAAGTTATGTCGCAAAAGTGATAGTTTATATTTTAGGGAAATATTATCTCACCTCTGAGGAATAATCTTCAGCAGTAGTGGACACCTCACTCTCTGGCTGCAACCAAAAAACATAAAATTCAATCAATATCACATGTAGAAAACTAACTGGATGCAAGTCATGTAAAAGAAGTGATTTCAGTCACAACAGGCAAGACAAATTAAGAAAATGATGTATAAGAGACACTAAAATTCAATGAAACACAAACAAGACATTTTGTGAATGTTTTAATAATTTAATTGGTGCAGCTGCAGTAAATGTTTTGTGGCCTTTAACTGTGAAAGGAAAAGATGTCTTAACATGACAAAGATTTATCATTAGTCATTGTATTTCCTGAAGTCTAACAAACTTTGAGTAAAAAATGCATATACTAAAATGTTCAGTCATAAGAATTTGAGAAAATGCATGCCTTATGTCCTATTTCAGAGTGAGTCTAGCCTGCTTCTGCCATGGAGCTCTTTCCTCACTGCCACAGGGTAATGGCAGCTATTACTAAAGTCTATTTCTGGGTTAAATCATGGGCCATAACTTGAAACTGCATGGGGCCCAGAGTAGAAGATAAAATTACGAGTTAGCTTTGAGTGACTGCAGAACTTGAAAATCACCTCAGACTGCTAACAGCTTCAGGCACAACAAAGAATGCTGGCCAAGTAACATGTGACATGATAAGGGATCTGCTTTTATTGCTTCATAGTCTCTTCTTCAATCAGCCCAGGGCGTTATTAAACTAATTTTTATCAGGCTTTCTATTTTTTAGCAGTTTCTGATTAAAACAGCAGACATTATACGTACGAGATTAGATCAGTTGTGCCTAATTAAAGAGGCAATATTACGCAAAATCCAGTTTTTCACTGTCTTAAATGCAATTATGCGTTCCCAATGTGTCCACAGACCCACAACATTTGAGAAAAGACCACCTACTTGTTTCTTTATTTTCTACTTAAATCAGAGAAAGACATTCAGGTTTGCAGCCTGTTGTGATGACACAGATTATGGGTATAGCAGAGTGCACAATCTGTGCAACAAAAATTCAACAGAAACTAGAAATACACTTTCTGGGGCCAGGAGAAGTTTTAATTAACTTGTCTGCTGCAAAAAGTATCCACCACGGCTCAATCCTGGGGCCTGTGCTGTTCACTCTATATATAGATGACACCGTCTCCTCTGTATGTGATGCACATTATGATCAGATAAAGAGGAGACAGTGTCATCTACATATAGATGATACAGGGGTCTCCTCTGTATCTGATCATTATGTACATCTTTATGTTGACAATGCAGTTTTGTACATGTTACAATCAAAAGGCATAAACTAGTTGTTAAGGCAGAGAAAAGTAAATTCATGATCTTCCCCATAGCACAAAAACATTGCTTGTCATCTCTAATATAATTTGCACAAATATTAAACGAGTTACAGAGTACAAAAATATCTGCGAATCTGAATCAAAGACGAGCTGACTTTTTCTTACAGAAATAAATCATGTTTCCTGCTGCATTGTAGGAAATCGCTTATTGTGGCAACTTTTCCATCAGCACTGGTCTATGGTGACATTTTATACATGCATGTATCACTGGTGATTCTTAAGCCCTTCTATGCTATTTATCATTGGGCATTATTATAGATTTGCTACTAGTGATAAAAAACATTCACCCCTGTGAGCTGTATGCTAAAGTGTGACAGGCACTTTATTTATTTATAAGGCAGTTACTGGCTTCCCCCCACTTACTTTACACTGCTGTCTTTAAAGTGGGCTCTTACCAAATACGTATAATAAAGGACTGGATTACACTGCAGGTGCCTGCTGTTTTTACTTTGTTTGAAAAATCCAGTTTACTCACTCTGCATCTACATCCTGCAAAAACATGCAGAACAATCTAAAGCTTAATGCAAATTAAGTTTCGAACTACATATTATTTCACTTCTAGCTGCCCTTGTTGTAGTTGATTAATTTGCTTTAAAATCTTCAATGATCTAATTAATTGTTGTTATTTAAAGTCAACTGTAGAGTCTGTGCCAATTCTGTCAGAATTCAGAAAATGTGTCGCTAAACCACCTCAGATTTTATTCAGAGTTGAGTTATTTGTTATTTGGGACCCAAACCTAAGGTCTGTGAGAAGAATTTGTCTGAATTTTGAGTATTTCATATGTTTTGAGACCTGACAGCTTTTGTATTTCCAGCGACAGCGCTATCTGAATTTAAACACACTGAACCTAATGTCATCCAAGCTTGTCACTTTTATTTTCCTACTTGGCTACATTGTAAATGTGGCTTCAATAGTGTTCAGTGTATTCTGTGTGTAACTAAAGTTTAATAAATGAACCAAAAGGGGCATGCTATGCAATCTTTAATGGTAATTCTGTTCCGACTAAAATGAAAAGTTTGGCTGTTCTCTTATTCATGCAATCTCTGCAGCTAGTGGCTATAACGTGTGACAGTGAAAATACACATACAGTAATTATAAAACCATTATACAACAATGAGTGGACTGTGTTTATGTAGCTTACCAGGAACCAACAGAGCTACAATTTCGGCAGATCCTGCAATTTCACACCATCTGAACTTATATCATATTAAGATTTTAGCTACACCAAGTTCATATTTCAAAGCAGTGAAACAGTTGCTGAAGTATAAGAGGCTCCATATATGCTCAGCTTGTTTTCTGGTTGTATGTGGAGGTTGGGTTCATTGGACATTGTTAATCTGCAGTTATTTTACCCTGAAGTTACTTGCAAAAATTTGAGGTAAACCTAATTGATGAGTAATTTGGAAGGATTCTTATTTAACAAGTGGATTCAATAGTACATGTGACCTCCATGTACCACCATCATTAATGGAAGTGAACATTCTACTGCAACCGACTGAAAAGAGAGCTTGAAGCAAAGTTTTCCTGCTTACGTCTAAGAGGCATCAATGAGTCCACACAATTGTATCTAATCTCTTTCAGATGCTTGTGAAGTTCTTGAGAATGGAAAACATAGATGATGTTGTGTTTCCACAGCAACACCTCCAGCTCACAGAGAGCAACATCCCCACAGGCCAAGGCCCCATGACCACTTAGTCCGGGATGAGCGCAGAAATTGTTGTCAGAGAAATAGAAACCGTTTCTTTTTAAGTGGATAAATAATTTACTGGCACTAAATAATTCACATGGTCTACCTTGAACAGTTCAGTCTCTTGAAAATTCACATGTTTCATGTGTTCCTGCTGCATAACAACCCTCATGCAGGCAGCAGTACATTACAGTACGACCCACGGTCTTTTGTAACAGGGAGGATGTAGGTCGCACCCAAGGTAAAGAACTTGTGCAAGAAATATTGAGGCATTCAGTCAACCTTAAGGTCTGCAGACAAGTGTAGCAAGGCCACGGGATTTGGTCGCACAGACCGACATGTCTCAATCTGTTTAAAGGCAATTGTCTGTTTCCATGGCAACCGGGTAGTTTTGTGGGCACGTACCGCACCAAATGCACAGTGGGTTCAGGAAAAGAGTGGCTGCACAGGGCAGTTTAAAAAGACAGAGAGGGCTTGAATGATAAAAACAAGGTATAAGGGCCCTCAAGTCTGCATATTTTAAAAATTATTCTCGATCATCTGATTTTCTGCCAAACAGTGTGCAAGGCTGAATATTTATTTATCAGAACTGAATGCACAAGGTTTAACTTTTCCATTTATCTAAAAATCTAGCAATTCAGTGCAGGTTAGAAGGTCATGTATGTTTACAAAACACCAACTCTAATTTCAAACATTCTCAGAAAGTAAAAATTCTACTTTCTTTAATAACACAAACCAATGTTTGCAAGTGCCACAGGAATATTTGTGAATATGAAATGAATGCATAGAATGTATAGCTGCTGAATTTTATCATGCCTGTTTTGTTAAGTTGGAAAGAGCATGCTTGATGAAGCTATCAGTGAGTGTTGTATTAGGCAAAGGAAGAACTAAGCAAGCAAAAGTTTGGCCAAATCCCCAGCACCAGCAAAAAGCTTTTAGAAGTTTTGGAAAATTCAGATTCCACTACAAATAGTACAGCAGAATGCTTCATGTGCAAAACAGAAAAGGCCATCAAGTCACACTGCACCCATATTTAGCAGTGATACATGTACTTAAAAAAAGACAAGCTGTTATCTTCCATTCAAGTTTTCCAGTTCTCACTCATGTACACTGTAATAGGATTAAATCTGCAGCAGAGCCAGAACAACAAATTGGGCAGGTTATGTATCGCCTGGCTTGATTTACATCAGCAGGCATATAACAAGAAATGTCAGCAAAGAGACAGAAAAGGTTTACAAAGTCTGTCACTTATGCACTTTGTCCACAAGAGACGCCTTACAAGTTAATTATTCAACTATAAAATGGCTCACTCAGTGCTTACCTCCATCACAGTTCTTTAATTTAAGGGATACTTGGTTGTTCTTGTTACATGTTCACGTAAAAAATGAATTGCTTCTTCCAAGCTAAATGCCTCAAGATGGCACCACTAATGGTACTCAGATGCATGCTCATAAAAGGTGCATTAAAGATACGATAAGTCCAGGTTTTAGTCTTTATTAAGGTCATTACATGTTTTTTAACATGTTTTGGTCAAATTTTGAGAATCTATAAAGCAAAACAAATAAAACTACAACTCTTTTCATTCATTAAACACTGATTTTTAAAATTCCGAAAGACAAAATACTTTTTAAATGTATTCTTTACTGCTTAGATACCTACATTACTGCTCTGTGTTCCCAGTAGGAGTGGTTGTCATGACAGCTACAGTGGGTTCATTAGGCTCCAGGAAACAACAGGCACAATCATCTTCATACTATAAATCCTCTATGAATATGCCGTCTAGCTCTGTTAACAATAAAAAAATTAATCCTTTAAACTGGCCTGTAGCATCAGCTGTGGGTGCAGGACGAGAAGAAAGACCGGACATTAAAAAAAAAATCAGATGCAGCATCACAAAGAGAACAAAAATTTTATGTAAAAAAAAATCCAAATAACCTCATAGTTGAATAGCTGCAATCAGAGAGAAGTTCAGCAAGAAGTAGAATAGATTTAGTGCAATTTTGTGTTTCCTCAATCACTGAAACCACCATCTGTCATCAGAGCACACATGTAGATGGAATCACTAACCGTGAAAAATGAAAGGATCTAGTTTTTTGTTCCATGAAGCTCAAACAGCCAAAGCACTTGCTGTCTCAAAGCATTCAGAGCTGTAGCGTCCTTTATAAATCAGAACAGAGTAATCTCTGAGGGAATTAATTAATTCATATATTACAGGGCGCAATCAAAAGAATTAGCAGAAACAAACCTGCAAGTGAAGTCAAATTTTAATTATTCATTTCATGAAATAAAATGACAATGTCTTTGACGCACTGAAGCAAATACATCAAAACCAATGTGATGTTTAATATGAGTTTTTGAGATTGCACTCGTTTGTTTTCTCTGCAGCTGAATGAATTTGTAACCTCCAATATAATTTTGCTTAATTCCTCATAAAATCCAGTCCAATGTTCAAACCAGGATTGTGGCTGATTAGTTTTTTCTTTAAAAAAGGATGCTTTGTGTTTTTTCATTCACACTTCTCTTTGCACTTAATAGAAAATGTCACGAGGTCAAGGAAAGATATAAAAGAAAACAGGACAAAGGAACCAAACTGTGGTGCTGAGAGAATCTAATGGCACTTACACTGGGCTACACAATTATGCAAAAGTTTAAATATTTTTGTAAAGGATCAACTTGTCTATCCTGTGCTAAAGGAGGTAAGAAAGGATGTACTGAATCACCTTCCCTTGGCTTCAAAGAACATGATCTGCACTTATCACGGTTAGATATTTCTGGGTCTTTTCACACAGTTGGGAACCTTGCTACACAAAAAAAAGACTACCGTACTCAGCTACAACCAGGACCTAATCTGTGACTTGAGACTTGACTCTTCTAGTCAGAATCCCGTCCTGAATAAAAATCTGTTGCAGCAGATTCAACAGATGTTCACAGCCATTAGTGCCCTGACAGTGTTTCAGAAAGCAGCTGCTACTGTTGGTAAATTTGTCCACATAATCTGCTTTGAAACTGTCCGAATACATAACACAAACTCCTCTGATCCAACTTAAGAACTGGTCAAACCTGCACCTCCTCATTACTATTATGGATATTCAAATAAATCAGGGTTCCTTTTCAAAATTACAGTTATTGATTTCCAAATACCGCTTTTACCCTGACAAGAATTTTAGTGCAATTTTGGTTTCAAATCTTTATTATGCATATTTGCACCACCTAAATAACCCTGCCACTTTGCACACACACACAGTTAATACTGCTAATTATGGATGTTTATGTTTACATTTATATTGCTTTTATTTTTAATTTTCTTTTACCTTATATTCAGTGCTTCCTTTTTAGTTTTTTGTCTAATTACAGTACATAGAGAGCAAAGACACACTGGACTCATATTCCTTATTTGTGTGTACAAACTTGGTCAATAAGGTCGATTCTGATTCTGATTATTCATTAAAAACAAATGTGACTTTTCCACAATAACTGTAACTGCACTGATAAGGCTGCTACAAGTAAGTGTGTGTTGCTGTGTAGGATCACGCATTAAACAAGTGTGAGAGTCTACCTCTATGTTGTAGGTCTGGTCGTGCCTCACAGTCTCTCCACTCCTTAGCGTTCTGGTGAAGGTAAACTCCGTTTCGGGAGGGTCTTTATTCCCGTCTTGCGATCCATCTCGTCCCCCTCCTGGGACCTCCTCTCCTCCCACAGACTGATCCGGCTTGACCTCCACCCTTCCCTGCGAATCTCCCTCCGAGTCCTCAGCTGGCTTCTTTTTCTTCTTCTTCTTTTGCTTCTTCTGGGAATCCGCGTGGGCTTTCCTCTGTCGGTACTCAGCCAGCTGGGGATAAAACAAGGGAAACAGGTGAATGACATTTCACTTTTCACTTTTACAGCCATCATTTAGTTATTTCAGTCTACAAACATACAGATCAGACCCATATTTTCAGTCATTAGGCCAAAACCGCCTGCCTCAGCTCAACTCATAGTTACATAAGTATCTCTAACACAAAGTAAAATATATATATGAACCTACTCTGAGTCGACACAGTTTGGCGAAACTCATGCGAAACATTGTTTGGCCCAAATAGGCGTCCTGCTTCAAGTGAAACGTCCCTCCCTGTGTCCATATGACTGGACACATGCCTCTTGCTGTGACAGGTGCTAATCCCAACTAAAGGGATTGCATTTTGTAACTATGTCAGTGATCGTTTTGAAACAGCCTCTAACATGTTTTGCCATCTTCACAATTTGCAAAAATATTGTTCTTTGCTTTCTTGAGAATTGATTAATAATGGATTGGAACAGTTCTCTGTGAGTACAAGAAACGAGCTCAACTTTGATCAGTTGAATAAGACGGAGTGTTTGTGTGCTTATTTAGGTTTGATGTCTGGGATTGGAAATTCGTAGAAGTCTTTTTTTAATCTCCTCATTGTGTCATGCTGATGCCTGTCACAGTTACTTTCTTGTGTCTCTGAAGAGAAGGAAATACTTTAGATTGCAAACTTATAAAGGCGTCATCACAATTTCTCAGACACTCTCAAAGACAACACACACACAAGACAAAAAATTTTCCCCCCTCTCTATCACACCTACAAACAGGAGCATTTTCCATTTAATCACCAGCAGGGAAATAATGAAACCGCTTACACAGCCTGCACAGCAAGTATTACTATTATCCATTATGTACAAACAACCGGCGACAGCAAACAAGTGGCAGAGTCAGCTGAGCAGGCAGACAGCTGGAGGTACAGGTGCCACAGAAGCACCAGGTGCTGCATGGACTAGCACAGATACTGGACGGACACAAGACAGGCTGTTGTCAAGGATACCGCATTAATGCCTTCTCACCTGTCAGGGAAATGCCCCTGTACCCTTTCACAGACATCATACCTACACCCACGCACTTTAACAAGCAGGTTCAGCACTACTGTTTTGTGCTATTTCAGGTGCCAGTTGGTTAATGTGAGCTATGATGGGATCAGGTGGTTTATTACACTGTCTGCATGAGTTTGTAATATGGATTAAAATGCTACGTTGTGTCATTTCAAACCAAGTTATTGCTAAACACTGTGATACACATTTATTAAAAAGCCAATTGAAAATTCTCTGATGAAGCTTTGGAACAAAAAAGTCAGTGGGCCTTAAGTATTTTTCTGTCTGATTGCTGGACAGCTGACAGAGTGAACGAATGCCTTCATCAGGCCTGTAAAATATCTATTTGTAATGACTTTAATGACTCAAAGACAACGCATTCTACTGACTCTGGTGATTCTGTAGTTGACTGCTGACACTAAGCTAAGAACAGGCCAGGTTTTTTGTGACTTCATAAAGGTTTCAGTCAGTGCTACGGTAATAAAACCTGAAAATATATTTAAAACATAACAGTAGTTTAATCAGTCTTGTTAATTTGGCTTAATTTACTCAAGAGTAAAATACATTCTTGATTATCAAATGGTCGGAAAAAACAGAAAAATATAGATTTCTGTCAAAAAGGATGACACTGACTCATTGATTTGTGTACTAGTGCACAGACTGCATAGTTCATAGCCGCCCCTGAGAAAGAAAAAACCTTGAAGATCATTAGTATATATTTCATGCACATACATCTGGCAAACAACACTCTTGTAGCAGCAGCTTAAAGCCAGCGTTAAAGTAAGCACTTTGCTGCACAAAAGGTTAGAGGCTGACATGACAGAGCTTAGAGTGGGTGTTGTGGTCCTGTTCCCCACCTACAACACACGGCTGATAGACTCAAAGGGCTCTTGATCTGAGCCTCCACACCTCCACACACCCTCGTCCAAATATACCCGCCTATCTGCACTTCCAGATGAGTTTAACGTATCAAATAACAGAGCAAACAGAATGAAATATGAATGAATGCCAGTTTTATAGAACGAGAGCTTTAATGCTGACTCAATCAGGGTAACACATGAGCAGCAGTGTATCATATGCGGCGAACCTGCCAGCAGAAATCGCCCAGACTTTTGGAAAAGTCTAGCGAATCCCTGGCCTTTCTTTGAGCTGCTTATCATAGCCGGCTGCCCTATTTGGCTGGGCAGAGCAGAGCCTTGGCTGAGCATATGGAGAAGAGAAGCCCGCGTATCTGTATCACCATCCGGGGAAGCAGAAACTACGTAGGTGTATCACCATCTGCTGTCTGAAAACATTTACACAGCCATATTTTTTACACGGGTGCTTGTTAACATATCTGTGTCTGACAGCAGCTGACTGGTAGCATCAAAAACAACAACATCCAAATACACTGTTTGATATTTTTTCAGCTGGTGGAAGCCACTAATTTGTATTTCAGCAGAATAAATTGGACTGTGGGGACACATTCAGCTCCCTAAAAGGTTTCCCACGTCATTGCATTTTGCACCTTGACTTCTTCAACTAAAAGTCCTACCTGTGCATTCTAATCACAGCAGTGCAAAATCAGTACATGCAATCAGGTAATTATCAGAAAATCAAATATCTACAATAGCCTTTTTTGGTTAGCAAAAAGTAATTTAATTCAACTTTCAAACAAAAAACCCAAAATATTTGACAGTTTCAGTTTCTCAAATGTGAGGGTTTGACAGTTTTCTTTGTCAAATAAGTCACTAAAGTAAAAGTCTTCGAGCTCTAGATGTTGTGCATTAGATAGTAAACAGTGTAAAATACTTGTTATAATTTCCCTCAGACTATGGTTGTGTCTTTATATGCTTTGTCAGACCAACAGTCCAATCCAAAAGACATTCAGTTTGCCAACATGTATGACCAAAAAAAAAATCAAATCATCATATCTGAAAAGCTAAAAAGCAACAAATATTTTGGATTTTGTCTCTTAACAAAACTTGTGAAACAACTAATCAATCAGTTGACTAATCACTGTACTTAGGGGATATACACCAATTAGCCACAACATTATGACCACTGACAGGTGAAGTGAGTATCATTGATCATATTGGTACTATGTGGTGTTCTGCTGGAACACATGTTGAGGAACATGACAATGGACCAACATGCTGATTTGACCTCCAAACTTCTACACTCCATTCTGATCAAGCATCAACAGGATGCAGTGGAACAAGTTTGATTGACAGAGGCCCCACTGCACAAGCCAGAGTACCCAAAGGATCCACTGTCAACATCCTGGTGCCAGACCCCATAGGACACCCTGAGAGGTCCTCTTGTCCATGTCCAATGGTTCAGATCATTTTTGACGTGAGGGGTTCCAACACAATATTAGGCATGTAGTCATGATGTTATGCCTGATCGGTGTATGACTGCCTTTTAAAAATGCTTAACTGGCCAATCACAGTTCATCATCAGTAACTCTTTGTAAATTGTTGTAGAAAAGTCAGTTATTTGTCACATGCTACTACTGTTAGTGCTTCAGGAACAAAATACTGAATGCACAAATCTGTTTAAGATGCTTTAGATACCAACTGAAAATGTAGTTCCATGCATGTGATGCTTATGCTACTGCTTACTGTCGTGTTTACAAGCATTATTTAATGTGTCAGTATTTAATAAGTGATTGATTGCACTCATGCAAAAAAGATCCCTAACAATCTGTTGAAATAACTTTAACAAGCTGCTTAGTCCAATAGTGAGCTGATTTATACTTTTGGCTATGATCACAGTACACCTAAAGGGTCTGAATAAGACTATTTTGCTACTGGAAATTCAATTTTGCAGCGTATGTACAAATTACAGACATTTGAACATACTTTGAACATAGGTCTTTGTCGTTTGTGTAAAGGAAAAGAAGGTTCACTAACAGCCGTCCACTGGAAGCCAGAGGGGAAGCACAATGCCTCCCATGTCATGTGCCAATGAGAGTGTCAGAAACATTGTGTTAGTCGACACCCAGTGACTTGAGGGCCTAAATCCTCTGCTTCACTAAAACATTTCAGTTCGCAATGAACACAAAGCAGCTGAAGCCACCTCCGCCTCAAATGCTTCATCACCGGTACAGCAGGTGGAGCTGCAGTTTATCCATGACGTGTTCAAGAGGCTCTGAACACAGAGGCGGTGTAATGTCCTTACCACAAATAACACATAAGACACAGGATGAAAGCTGGCATGTGATGGAGAAAGCGACTCTTGTACTCTTTTATGCTGTTCAGAGTGGCAAACAGACTCATTTCAGTGGTTTGTCCTGTGACAGCAAAGACTAAAAGCTTACGCATTATGTCAGCGAACAGTGTGTTAGATATGGTGGGCAGAAAGAATGAAGGCACTGTGTATCTTCCACTGAGGCAATGTCAACTCACACAACTTAAGCACAGCTCCTCCAACTCACTTTAAAGCGATTGGTGTTTTCTTTGTGGAAAAAATTATCACTTCTAAAACACATTGCAGTATTTAAGTTATTAAATTTGGTTCAGTTTAATTTGCAGGCTGACAAAATACCCTTCTTTCTTTATCTTCATTTCAGATTTAGCCAACGGCAGAAGTCAAGCATCCGAGAATGATTGAGTTACTTTTCCAGCATGTGTCTCTTAATGACTGCTGCCACCGTCTCCTTCCCCACTGCAGACAGCAACACAGAAATGTCTTTAAAGAAGGCTGAAACTCCAATGACTCAACCAAAAAGACCAACGCAGTGCACTAGACCTGCTTTACTGGCAGAGGAACAAAAAAAAACACAATTGTTCAAATGTTTCTATCCCTGTTCTTGTTGAATTATCACATTTTTTTCTTTCTGTGGACAACAGCAGGCAAATAACAAGTGCAGTACTTTCAAATACATGCTGGATCTTAGCCAGCTGAAGTGCATGGCATGTAGGTACAACATCCTGGGCGTTACCTCACCCTTGTCGACTCCCAGATTTAATATGCCAGCCCTTCTAAAGTCTCAAGTACACACCAGAACCTTGCAACTTAAGGCATTTATTCTGTAGTTTGTTTAAATTGCAGTATATTTTTTCTGCATAACAAATTACATTTCAACTGGGAACGAAGTGTGACTTTTAAGCTTTTTATTTGGTACAAAAAAATGCAAAGAGCCTTTCAAAGTGAATACATCCTGAGACTTCCTGCCTGAAAGCCTCATCTCTCATACTGGAAGAGAAACCCACAGGGACTCATGCAGGGTATGATATCAATACATTAGTTATCAGTTGTGCCATGCAGCTGCAGCTTCATATTACCTCTACACTTCCCCTGCTTCTAGAATATTCCAGCAAGATGCTGACTCCAACAGTATTGCATGAAGCGAAAACCAGTTTGCTACATCAAGAGAAATTCTCTCAGTCATCACAAAAGCATCCAGAACAGCACACAGAAAATTAGAATTATCCTTGATCCAGGTTGCAGCTAATTAAGACTGGGCAGCTGCTCGACTATCACATTCAATTAATCACCCGGCAATCCCTTCTAAAGCGGTACGGCATGACAGAACAAGAGTTTTAAAGTATTCAGAAAACTGTTTTAGATTGTGTTACAGATGATAAATACTGTAGCCTAAATGTGAAACTTTCCAGAGTCAATTAAGCCAATTAATTGGCTGCATATACTATGATGGTCACAATCCTCTCATCACACAGAGTGATGCAGGACACCTCCATGATTAGTCACCTGAAGGATTATTCAGGCCTAAGTTAAGTAGATCAACTTGTATCTTTGCTGTCCTCAAAACCTGCAACGCTGACTGACAGTGACACCGACCTGCTAGACTAACTGAACCATGGGAAAACGTACTTGTATTCAATGGATGAACAATGAAAATGATCTGGTTATACACAATGGTCTCTCCAATATGGGCTAAATATATATCCCAATCCCTGCATATTCTACTTTTGTAAATATGTGGTATGTAAGATGTGAGACAATAATATTATTACATTTTCATTTGCAAAAAATCATAATAGGTGTCTTCTTAGCATAATGATCAGCTGCCAAATTTGAGGCATTACAACTCAATGACACTGCACTGTTCAGCCGAAACCTCATTTTGCAGAAAGATGCTGAGCTTTGCTTGCATGGCAAAGCATTCAACCCATTCAAATAACGCTAGTGAAGTTACTCCTAATTAGCGACCAGCAGACATATCAGAAAGGCAGGAAAACAAATAAGCCTGCTCTCCTTCATGAGTGACGTTTGCCTCCCCTGGGCCAAATCAAACAACACTGCAGTGCCCTCCCCTTGAGCCAATCAGTATAAATTTGAAGCTGCTGGAACCGCAAACGGGCTGACACTCGTTACTCCCTGATGTTTCATTAAAAACTGGTGGCTGCGCAACACACCGAAAGAAACAGACTGATAATCAGACACACCAGGATAGAACAGACAGAAAGAATAAATACACAACAACAACATTAAAAGCTAAGTTCATTCAGCGGAGACACACCCATCTATAAGTAACAAAGGGGGCCGCAAAACATCTCAACCTTGATTGGGTGTTTTATGAACCAGATAAAATTTTGTTCCTGAATGTTTTAGACAAGAAAATTAGACATTTTACACGATTTCCTCCCTATGATTGGCACTACAAGGTGACATTACAGATGCTTTCTTGATGCATCTGTAGAATGTGGGATAGGACAGAATAAACCTGAAAAATAGGAGATATTAATAGAAATAAAGTACTGAAGAGAGTGCTAAAGGCACAGACTCCCTGTAAAAGGTGCCATGTCAGAATTTCTTCGTGACCTATCACAAAATTTTACACCATCCTCAGCTCATCAGTGCATTTTTGGATGCTTTTCAAGGAGAGAGTCTCATGTAACTTGAGAACTGAGCCACAGTCTTGAAGGAGTAAATCTATAATGCCAGTAATGCACTTGTCAGTATGATCCATTTTGCACAGGCAAACGTGAAAGCAACAATACATCTGCAGCAAATGGGTAGAAACAATACCCTGGCAACACCAGCCCACATGTTTTACTTTGCTTATCATCTGGTATGACTCAACATGCACTTGCCTGGTATAAACATCATTTCAAACAGCATATACAAAAGATGTTTGACAGTTTACCAATAACCCAGACATTAACAGGAACTCTTTGATCATGTGATTGAAAAACTGCACCACTGTCACTGGTCTTTGGATTCTTTAACTGGAAAATAATAGCAGCTGCTCTAAAAAACTCAAATTTCTTTCGAAATATGACAAAAATCAACTGCTGTAAACATTTTAGGCATGCAGTAGGCCATGCAGCTTCATTTTATAAGTAGTACTTTATTCAGAGAGGTGGTGGATCATGTCAACATGTAAACACTCCCCACAGATTGTTGACTGTGTCTGACATTTATTAGCTCGGATACTCTTAGCTTGCAAGATCCCATCTCAGTTTGTGACCCACCGGCACGAATAAGTCCTGGATATCTCTCCTAAACATTATCAAAGAGTTATTCAGTGCAGTATCTTGTGAAGTTTCTCCACTGCATGTGAGGACATGGTGACATGGTGCTGTGTGAAAAAAAACACAGTAGTCAAACCAGTCTGCAGCACAGAGGCGCCTTTTATAAACCAAAATGCCAAAGTCACAACCAGGGAGATGGTCTTTCATATGGTCTCTCCCACAGCGCTAACCTCGAAGCCAGAAAACCAGTTCGAGCATGAAATCTGGAGCGACCAGACGGACCTACTAAACTACATACTAGATGTTTCTGTGTCGCATCAGGATGTAAAGTGTTTAAAGTGCAGCCCCTTTATAAGACTCGCTGAGATAATTCATTTGGATTCTCTTATTATAATTTCTGTAAATGCATGATTTACAAAGAATCACAGCTGAATAAAAATGCAATTTTAAAGAACCCCTTTGGAGAAAATCATGTTTTTTATATCAGCATTTCCATGTGGTGTTTTTATGAATCCTGGAAGACAAATCACCAGCAAAATAAGCAGATACTTTCCACCTTGAAACTGCAGTGTACCAATGACCATTTCAAAAACATGAATTTAGACTTATGAGGGTTCTTACGTAACAGAACGAAGGAACCAACCCTGTCAACTTGCAGGGTGTCATCTATGGCTGAAGGACAACCTGGCATTGTCTAGTACTGAGTAGGTTTACAGTGTTTGAGTTGCAGTGAGTGATAAGGACTTGGGTAAACAGAGAGACAGGGATTTCATAGAGCTGCACATTGTAGATGAAGCAACTGTCGTAGATTTACATCAAAGCAATTTTAAGGCAGGAAGGGACTATTTTCAGAGGAAAAAAACAACAAAATATTGAACGTTGAATACAAGAGATGTGCTTTTGGTGTTTAATCAGTGACCACATATGTAGTTTAAGAGCTGTTAATTATGTGACTTTTTGTTGAGATATGATTATCAGAGCTAACTCTATTATCACAGTGTCCATTTTCAAAAATTAAATTCCCCTTTCTGTTGTCCGGATATGCTTGATCAAATTAGCCACATTATTATCATACTGTACATCACACGTGGTGGTTGGCATGTCTCACTAGCACATCAGCTTCAACTTATGTCGTTTAGACGTCCTTGCAGCATTTTATTGACAGAAGTCAGATGATGGGGTGGAAGAATACATTACAGAGTTGCTGTAGGATCATGCAGGACATCACCATCCCACTGACATTTATGGCAATGTCACACAATTCATAGACCTACATAACAAGTCACGCAGGTTTACAAGTCAAAATAATGTTTTTGCATGATTTGCTAAACGGGTGGTGGCTGTCCTGACCTAATTTTTCCAATGCTGATGGTTGATAGCACAAGTTTGGCGTGTGGGGCAACGTTTGCTCCAGCTGGTGGGGACACGTCCTGTAAATCCTGTTACACCAGCTTGTCCGTGTCACTTCTCAGGTGGCGTTTATAAGCCCTTGGCAGTGATGTGACGGTTTGTGAATGGTTAAGTAAGCACAGCAAGCCCACTTCGACACCACAGATTCAGAAAAGCAAAAGGAAACACTGGAGTAATGTCAAGCATGCAGCATGACAAAGGCGTCCGGGGCTAGCAGCGGCTAAGCTAACCCCCCGGCGAGTCCCCGGCTGTCAGAGCGGGGCGCATGGACTGACAGCTGATACTGAGGGGAGAGGGAACCGAAAAAACAGCTGACAGACCCGGCCGAGAGGAAAAACAAGTTGGCGACAACATAAAGCGACAACTTTACAGCAATGAGAGCAGTGTCAGTGAGTTAAGCTAGCAGCCAAACTGAGAATTCATACCTTTGCTTTGCCGGCCTCCAGCTTCTTTTGCCTCTCCTCGTCCTCCATGGCCGCGGTCCCTGTGGCTGAAACAAGAGGGAAGCTGCTTCATACGAAATGTCCGAGAGAAAAATCTAAAACGCTAACGGCTACAAAAAAAATCTCTTGTCCGGCTTCCAGCTCGGCTGCCAGAGACTTGCACTCGCGTTAGCTGTCTCCTTGTTGGTAGTCCGCCGCCATGTTTTCCACGTAAACATGAGACACAACTGTGATGACGTCGCGTAGGTGTCTTCGCGGCCACGCCCCCCCGCATTCCACGAGTGCTGCCTTCACGTGCTGTCAGAAATGTCACCACTCAATACTCTGCACGATTAATTGCTAAAAATTAGTTGAGATCTTTAAATTAAATATCAAATCTAGAAACATTTGAAGATTTGTAAAGGTACTTTATTTTGAATAATAATTATTTATTTATTTAAAGTTTATTTGGATATGTGATGTCTCCTACATCATTGAACATCCGCAAACATTGTCTGTGCAATGCATGCTTCAAGTTTCTACATTACTATGTTGCCCATAAAAGCAGGATTTCCTCCCAAAGTAGTTGCAAATGTCAAAATTCTGCTAGCAGATTTGCCAGATTATAGAAAATTTTCAGAAATTTCCAACTTTCTGCAAACGACTTCCAGTGACAGACTCTGATCATACATTATTCAGAATACATCAAATGTGCTTTCATTGTTATTCTGCTAACTGTTGCCATATTTTGTTAGATATTTTAAAGATTAAAGCGGATGAATTATAAATGTACATAGAGCAGTAATGTGGAAGCATCCATACACACAAATAATGTCACTGCTGCAGATATCCCGCTGTGAGACTGAAAAATCTTTATAATAAAACATTTGACATGGCAGAAAAGTAACTTGGCTTTAGTAAACAGCATCAGTAACACGGATCAGAATACATATTTAATTGGTGACGTACTTTAAGTAAAAACATTAAAACCACGGCATACAAGTAGGTCCTTGTTGGGTTCTGGGAACAATATGGGCTGACCGCGGCCCTGCAGATTTTACCCTGACAACACCAACACCATGTTTTTTCACAGTGAAATGAATATAAAATGTGAGACACTGTGCTTCAGACAAGACAAGGTCATCACACATTCATTCTGTGCTTAGTCCGTGATTCACAGGATCAGGATTTACAGAGCTATAATCACACATAAAGTTATTTTCACTGAGTTTGAAAGAGATGTAGGTGCTGTTTAGGGGATAAATTTCACTCATAAAATCCCTTTAGACGACACCACAACTAACTAACTAATAATAATGAGAGCAAATCTGCTGTCTCCTACCTGTTGCCATATTTAGTTAGTTACATTAAAGATTAGATAAGCTGCATTCTGTATGTGTGTATAGTAGTTATGGGGAATTATCCATTCACACAATAATATCACTGCTGCACATCTGCTCACCTGCTGTGAGACTGTGAAATGGAAAAATCTCACTAATAAAACATTTAACATAACAGAAAAATAACTTAACTTGACACATCACACTTGAGCAGTGAAAAAAAAATATTATCTTAACGGCTTTAACATGTGATCAGGAAAATGCATGAATTTTATCAACAAAACATACTTCAAGTATCAGAAGTAAAATTTTTCTTTGTTTAAAAGAGGTGGAGCTAAATTTTAACCCCTATATCTCCTGCTGAGATTACAACAGTAGCTCAGCAAATATTTTGAATGCAATATCTTAACTGGTAAAGTAACTTTTAACTGACAACTATTTTTCTCTTCAGTGGAGGTAGAAAGTGGCATCAAGTGGGCGTGCGTGTATCTCCATTTGCACAAAGAATATTTAAGTGTAGTACTTGAGTAAATGTACTTAGCTGTCCATTAGTGTGGCCTGATGATCAGGCATCTGCTGACAATTAAACCACATGACTCTTATTTTGAATTTACTTTGGCCTTTCCTCTTCCTCGATTCACATTCAAAAATATAAATTCACAGAGGCATTATAGGCCATGGAAGAATTCTTCTGTGTAGTCCGGTAAAGGTATTTTGTAGTTATTACATTTGTTATAATAATCATAACTAACATCAACACTTCTAACAACAATGACATAAATCTGACTGTGTTATATGCAGTCTGAAGGCTGCTTAAAACGTCTGCTCAGTTTCTATGGTAACAGGAGGAGAGGTTACCAGAGCTGTCCCAGTTAAGAGTTTTTCTTTTTTAACACAAACTATATTTCATGCCAGAGCTGTTTCCTGCTAATAAAGGCTGCAGCCATCACCTCATATTTTGCAGCATGACATTTGATTGGGCTATTCTGAGCAACAATGCCGCAACAAACTCCTTCAAAAAGGAAACATTTGAGCTGTCTCTGCTGCAGGTAACACAAGAGGTTGGCATCGCTTTCTAGGACAGATGGTGGTGATAAAGGAAAGGATGGACAATATTTTACTTACAGACTCCATGTAGAACTGATCTTTTGTCGATAAATAGTTTGCATTTAATTAAAACACCGCATTCTTTGTAAACTGAAGGTTTTGCTTTTATGTTTTCTGACATTTCCTACAGTGTCTGACTGAATTATCTTTGTGCTTTACATGTATTCCTCTTTTTAGATTAGTGGACTATTAGAGGAAGCAATTCAAAGGTGTGGGATTAGATTTTTTGACATTCCAAGCTGTAAAAAAAGGTTTTTACAAATGTAGACCTTGTTTTTCCGTGTTGTTACCATATTGGTGTTACTCATGTGCCTAATAAACCTGATTCTTGTGTTATTATTGACTCCAAATTCCTTTAGTGCAGACCCAACCTGCAGATGTAAGACATTGTTTACACCCAAAGAAGATACTGTGTTTGATATTTCGTATGTTGCTAGCTTATTGAATCGGGCTGCTACATTTTCAGTAATTTTCCACATCGCTATGTATAAAAATCCTTTGGGGAGACATTTAATCTCTAGTCTGAAAAATGCAGGGCTTGTGTAATATAATTATTTAGAATTTAAACTCTGTAGGTTGTAAAAACCCTCAAAGTCACAGAAACAACACATTTTATACCCCCAGTTTTACCCACAGACATAATGTTGAAGCAGCTTTTATATCAAAGTACTCTCATAGGCCGCAGTTAATATGATTTGTATGAAATATGACTTTCATAAAGGACACAACAAAATGTGAAAGAATTGCTGATTTGCAACATACCTGCAGCAGCAGCAGCAGGAGAAGATGGCCTGTGTCTTCGGCTGACAGGAGCCGAGCAGCTGATAGTCTGGCAGATTTTGAATTCCACCCATCTCCTTTTGGACATTTCGGGGTCTCACCTGTGAGCAGAACAGTTTGTGCAACAGCGTCGATGGGAACCACTGAGCATTTGAAAGTTCCGACAGTTTCTGAATTATTGATTCACTCGGGGAGTACTGTGTCTGCAGTTACCAAAGCAACTTTATGAAGCGGACCACGACAACAAAACGGATCAGAGCAGGATTCCATGTCATGTTAAAAAAACACAACAGCATACACATCCCTACATCAGCTGACTTCACTCAGCAGTTTTAAGAGGGTCAGAGGGAGCGAGGAAAGTAACAGATGTTCTAGGTATAATTGGCAAAACATTTAGCTTTTTTAATAAGAGCATGACTCAGCTAGAGGAGAGATACTCAGTACTAGTGCAGTTTAAAAGGAATACTGCAAATCTAACCTTCACTGAGGTAAATGTAGTGGGCAACACTTCTGCCCACTATACATTTGAATCAAACTCAAAAATAGTTTAAAAACATACAGGTCTGACATATTGTGGGCGACAAAGTTTTACAGGGACTGATGTGTTTTTCCATCTCAGTGAAAATTAAATGTTGAAATTACTTAGCGAAAGACTGCAAGACTTGTAAAATTTCTTCTTTTTTCTAATAACAAAGAAGAAACCGCACTCCGACTAGTCGAGGCAGATGGCCACCTTTCCTGAGCCTGGCTCTGTCGAAAGTTTTTTTTTGCCCACCCTATATTAGTGGTGGGTTTTTTGGTATCTTCCCACCGTTGCTGACTGCTTGATCACAGGATATCCAATGACAACTCTGGATTGTTGGGTTCTCTGTTTATAATTCATAAGGTCCGTACCTTACTATGTTAGGCACTGCAAGATGACGTGTTGTGAATTCCGTAAATAAAATTGAACTAATTGATATTTGGTGTAATTTTTCAAAATAAAATTACACTGCCTGTGTATTACACTGTATGTGTGCTTTTATTATTTTAACTCTGCAGGTTGCTACGACCTCTGAATTCACAAAACAACATAATTTCTAACATTGCTTTTACCCACATATTCAGTATTCAAACATCTTAAACAATGGACTCCGACTCCTAACATATCCATATATCTAAATCAACATCTAAAACAGTTGAAATAGTGAAATATTGTGCTAAAGAATATTGCAGAGATGGGTTTTATTGTGGCATCTCAGTAAAAATAAAATGAAACTAAAACTACTTGGCTAAAGTCTGGAAAACAAAGAAAACAAACAAATGTCAAAGGCTTGTAGAAATTAACAAAAACTTATTTGAAAATCTTCAAAATAAAATGACACTGCTTGTGTGTTATATGTATGTTTCTATATTTTAAACTCTGTTGGTTGTTGAAACTTTGAAATTAATGAAACAACAGAATTAATATCCACAATATTACCAACAGATTTAATGTCCAAACATCTTCAAACTAAAATATTCTCATTCTTATCCTCTCTAGATGTGAATCAACATCTCAGTTTTTTAAAAATATAAATTAGGGCATAGATACAGGCCTGAAATGTTGTGTACTATTGAATATAGCAGGGGCTGTTATATGGCGGCTGTGGCTCAGGTGGTAGAGCAGGTTGTCCACTGATTGCAAGGCTGCCAGTTTGATCCCCGGCCCCTCCACATGCCGAAGTGTCCTTGGGCAAGACACTGAACCCCAAATTGCTCCCAATGGCAGGCTAACGCCTTGCATGGCAGCTCAGTCGCCGTTGCTGTGTGAATATGTGTGAATGCAGGACACATTGTAAAACGTTTTGGATACCACTAAGGTAGAAAGGTGCTGTTTAAGTGCAGACCATTTACCATTTACTGTTATACTGGGCCATCTCAGTGACAATGAAATGCTGGAATTACTTGTACAACTTCTTTTCTTTTGTTGTCCTTCAGAGGACAAGGAAGAGCATACAATTTTGCATTTTGTTTTTTGTTTTGTTTTGTGTATATGTTACAAAAGATATATATGGTATTTTCCTAAAGCTGCATCTTGCTATCCCCTGAAGTATGGCCCAAATGTGATCCTTGGCACGGAAGTAAGTGGATATATTACATTGCATTAGGTTGTGACTAATAAACCAAATGGATGGCCATGAAAGCAGCAACATGTGTGAGCTGTCTTCTGTAGAGGCAGAAAATTAGGAGGATCACATTCAGCTACAGCCTCCTTTGCTGTGTCTCACATAGTTCTTTCCTCATCATTTGTCTGACATTACAAATGATTGGAACGGGCAGCACTGCCGACCATAAGGGTCTCTCATTATGCAAATGCAGGAGAAAGTGGTTTGAACGAGTTGGAGAGAAATGGATCTGGGTGTGTAAATGGAAAATGTAACTGTGATCGACTGATGACCGAGACAAAACATAATTGTGTGCAGGACATCAAGGAAGAAGCTGCTGTGACTAAAACACCAGTCCCTTCAATCTTAGAGTGAAAGCTCATTTGCATAATGAAGATATCACTGTGCGGTGTTGAAATATTCATAAGTGGTGGGACTCATCAGTTAAAAGAGGCGACGGGTCAGTAGATTTGTCAGCGGCAGATTGTGAGCCATAACACATGGTCAATACTGACTGTATCTCATGGGGATTCAGGAACATTAGCTGTAGCTGACACTGAATTAACTATTAATGCAGTGCGATACTCTACAGTGTAGTGTTGTTGTTATCCAAGTGAAGCTTCCCACTATCATAAAACATTTTTGGAAAATCTCATTACACTCTGAGGGCTTTGCAAGTGACTGGATGCTTATTTATTGTTTGCATTATGTGCAAAACAGAAGTGCACCTATTCAGGATCATCACAGTGAAGTCACAGGGGTCATATTTTTTATGCTATTTCTGAAATAATAGGGGTTTCAAGAACCACTGTGCACACACGATACAAAAAATATCTACTTTGATTTGACTATCGAATAAGTTTGTTTTCATTGCAGTGATCTCAGCCAGAATTTTTTTAGTTCCAAAAAAAGTTCTGAGAAAGTTCTGCAAGGTTCTACTAATGTTTTCAGCTGTAAGCTTTATTTAAGTTCCCATTATGTTCTTCTTAAAGGGAGGGTAAGACGTTCTGAAAATGTGGAACGTTGGGGGAAAGTTTTGTAGATTCTATGATGTACTACCTCAACAAGAGAGCATCCTTATTTTGCTGTCACTGTGGGAACATTTTACAGAAGAACATTTTGTAATGTGTGGCAAAATATTTTACCTTCATTATATCACATAAATCCCACAAAAAGAAAGAGAATGTTCAATGATTGTTCATATAAACATAACAGGAGTGTTGATGAAAATCATCAGGCGCCTTGATCACATCTGGAAAACACTGAGAAGTTTGCTGTCATGGAACATAATCTGTGTTCCTGACAGCCTTCTCTAAATGTTGATGTTAAAACATTATATTTATGTTGTTGGAGCGTTATTGGAAGTGAAAATATTCCTAAAAGGTTTTTGGATTATTTGATTAAAACATTTTCTTTAAAAAAAAGATTATTAGAACTTGTTGGTAATGTTGTGGGAGTGCTTCCTGGCCAGCTGGGATATCCTAGCACTGTGCTGAAGGCCTGGAACAGAGATATAATGTTCAGAAAACATAAAGGTAAGGCTGTTTGAATTTTTAAAATTTAAAGAATAAAATGACATATTAGAAAATATTCACATACACGAAACTAATTACCGAAAGAATGTCAAATGAATCAGCTTTTTTGGCTAAGTATGTGTACACATAGAGGGAAACTGACATCCCTTTTAGTTTAGTTTATTGTTATTTTGTTTAATCTCTCAAATTGGTTATCTTACACATAAAACAACAGCAAAAGGTTAAAGAAAGGAAAACAATTGTTTAACTACTATATACAGTGATAACAAAGTGTAAAAGAGCATTATTTAAGTAAACCAAAGGTTTTTGCAAATTGTTTAAATTATGATAATACATTGATAAATATAATTGTTAACAATAGTTACAGATTTATTTAAACTTTACATACATGAGGGAGTCTGATGATAGTGCAGTTAAGCTGAGAACAACATTGCTGGAATGAAAATATAAACAGTTACCAGCATTTATTTCCCTTTTTTGAAATTTTATGATTACTTTACAATCTTGTGAGCACCCTAAAATCTAAATGAAGGCTCTTTGCTTCTATCTAGTGGTTGAAAGTGAACCCAGAAACAACGTTTAACTCCACACCGCTTGGTGGCGCTGACTTGCAATCTTGTTCAATTTGGGGTTTTCTCAATCGCTAAATCTCGCGAGAGTTTATGATCTTCACACTTCCGCTTTTGGATGGTACTATTGAAAGTGCTCACCTCGCCGGCATGTGAGAACTCAAAAGTAGATTTATGGTACGTTCTTTTTATATTTTTACAAGCTGACTATAATAGTATATATATTTACAAATTAATACTGTATAATATTTTAAATCTGTAACGGATATGACTCTGTGGTTACCTGGACTTTTCACTCGGTTTTTGCGGGGCGAATAGAAGTTGCTGAATGAATGGACATTTAGCAGAATTTTAACAGTGATGTTGGTCGTTCTGTATGTAGTAAACAAGTCGTAATACACATGTTAACTAGCTAAACAAGTATTACTTGCTTGTGTCAGTTTTAACACTACCCGCTGGCAAAGTTTCATTGACAGTTGATGCAAAGTTAGAGCTAATAGTTGGACTAAATTATATGTATTGCACTGAGGTGCACCACTAAAAATCTTGGGGTGACATACAACTGAATTTCAGGAATTCTATTATGATGTTGTAGTTTAGAGGATACTTAAAAACTGTGTCCATATGATAGTTAATAAATGCATACTGATGTGCTCTGGTTTCTTATTTACAGTGAAAGTTACTACCCAGCTGATGTGCATAGACTAATACAGTTAATATTTGGGTGACCACTGCTCAAAACAGCCCTTGTTATTAGTTTTTAACTAATTCCTGATTTTGATATTGCACTTGGCCATACTGTGGATTTTTATAACATTGATTTTATTTTATTTATATTGTTCAACCCTACTCATGTGTTTTGTGACTCTGACTAGATGTCTCTATTAATATTCAGCTAATTATGTCATGTTTTTTCTCTTATAGATGCATTGGAATTACAATAATATAACAGTGTAGATGTTCTCATTGAAAATGGCAGCAGTTCCTGGAGTGATGGCCCTCCTCTGCCTTCATCGATCAGTAATTCTGCAGCGTAGCTTCAGGCTCATTCCAGTACAGTTTGCATCAACCTGCCTTCCCAGGAGGCTTTGTAGAACTACTACAGGAGATAATGAACCAAAACCACCAGTAGTCTCAGAGAATGAATCTCTGCTTGACAATCTAAATCATATGGGAGTTGATCTGATAATGGCACGCCAGCGGCAGCCTGGGATCCTTCGTAAAGCCTTCACTAATGAGCATGGCCTTGCTCAGTTTCTGCAAGGAAAAGGTGCCAGCAGCACAGTCATTGCCAGTATCATATCCCGTTATCCCCGTGCCATCACTCGCTCAATTAATCACTTGGAACAACGTTGGAAGCTGTGGAGAAACATTTTCAACACAGATGTAGAAATCGTGACCATCCTGGCTCGCTCTCCTGAGTCTTTCTTCCGCTCCAGTGACAATGAGAATCTGGAGAAGAACATAGATTTTCTGATCTCACTAGGACTGAACAGCAAAGACCTTCATCGCCTGCTGACCACAGCACCGCGGACGTTCTCCAACAGCTTAGAGCTCAACAAGCAGATGGTGGAGTTTCTAGAAGACATGTGCTCAGAGCTTGGTGGAAAAAATCCAGAGCAGTTTGCAAAAGCTATCATATCCAGAAACCTCTATATTCTCATAAGAAGCACTAAGAGAGTCAAGGCAAACATAAAAACCCTGAGATCTGCTCTTAAATTGAATGATTCAGAACTGCTGGCTCTTCTTCAAGGCCACGGGGCTGAAATTCTGGACCTTTCTAATGATTATCTGAAGAAGAATTTTAACAGCCTTCAGCAGAGAATTACTTCACATGGCTGTCGGAAAGCTGACATGAAAAAACTGATTATCAGTTATCCAATGGTTCTCTACATTGGGCCAGAAACACTGAGCTCTAAGCTAGATTGCCTCCTAGAAGGAGGAATAACAATAAAACAGATACTGGAGAAGCCCAGGGTGTTGGACTACAGCACACGGAACATTACAGAGCGACTGGAGGAGCTGAAGAGAGTGGGATATAACTTCAAGAAGAATGGCATCAACATCCTGGACTCTAGCCGAAAGCGCTTTGATGCAAAGATAGAAAAACTTGTTACCTCACCAGATGACTGAATGTAGCTGCCTGTATTATAATGTTAGATGATACTGGATGCTGTTTGAGCCTGATGTTGACTTTACAATATTCATGTTCAATGCCGTAAGATCTTATCCATTCTTGAAATTACAAAAGTATGATTTTTGACATCTTTGACATTTCTTTTGTAGTATTTCAATATAACTGAAGAAGAACTTTAAGCAGAAAATTACTTCACACAGCTAAAATGATCGTCAGTGTTCATCTTGGATAAATCTTCAGGTCATGTTCTTGATGATTCTGTTGGTCATCACATTTTCCTAAAGCCTAAGATGAAGTTTTCAAATTGCCTTTTTTGTCCAAGTAAGGATCCAAATAGTCCCCAGATATTCAATGAACCCACACATAAGACTGTAAAAGATAATTCTGCTGCTTTTTTGTTGATTGGCTAATTGATTAATGAACTTTTTGTTTCAGCTGAAATATAAAGTACTTATTGACAAGAATATTATTTTTTTAAATACCGCACAGATCCAAAAGTCACCACTGTCATTAATATTCACATGTATTACTGTGAAAAAAAAACATGTTGGAAAACTGTACTTGGATTTCATGTGAAGATGCAATCTTGAAATAAATGTAGCATCCAAAAAATGCACATCTTTCCACATGCTTCATCCATACGTACTCAAATAAATGTGAAATTGCTGATATGATTTGTTTTCTAAGCAATTCAAAAGATGTATTTTTGTGTCATATGCATAATTAAATTGTTGAGGTAAGTAAGTCCCTGAATTTTGGACCTATTAAAGTTTTACTTAAAGATTTTGAAAGGCACTGAGGTGTTGCGGAACCAATGTTTGCCAGCATGTTTACCACGAGCCTCTCTAGCCTGCTGCACACACTCTTCCTCACGATGCTGGGTTGTTGCTGTGCATGTTAAGACTGTGAGACAGTAGTGTCTTCTTAGTTAACTGTATATTTTTTAGTTTTTTGATCCTGACTTTCGACAAGGCTTAAAATCGCTATAAACTGTCGTTGAAATTGTTAGCTGGCCAACGGCTAAAGTCGCTTTTAAGTTAGCTGTTAGCTTGTTAGCAGCATTAAGGATTTACATCTAATTTCCCTGTTCGTGCAAAACATGTTACTGTAACTGTTTACTTCGACAACCTCGGAAATATTAACAGGTAAGTAACTCAGCTAGTATGAATTGTTGAGGTTTACCAAACATACGAGTTACATGGAAGTTAAATGGAGTAAAGTTAAGTCGCCTGCAATATGGAGGTCAGTTACATCTGTGATAACAACAAAAGACGCATGATGCAATCAGATTTATAAGAAATTGCAAGCTCAGGATGGGTTTAGGGGCTTTTGTCAAAAATTGCAGCACTTGTCCAGAAGTGTCATTAGTATCTATGCATTGGTGACTTAGCCCAGCCCCAAAATCTTTACATTTAAACCTGACAATTGCACCACTTTCAAGTAAATTGAATGGAAAATGTGAGACCCTGTGCTTTCGGCAAAGTAAAATCGTCCCACTTGCTTTCTATACTGAGCACATGATCCACATTAATATCATGCTACGTGCTTATCTATGATGATTTACAGAACTATAATCATATGTAAAGATATTTGTTGTGATAGGAATATTTGAAAACCGTAGAGCCAGACCAGATTTGCTTGTTGTAGCTACCAGCTGCAGTGAGACTGGTCTATCTTATAGGTTATTAATACTTACGTTAGTTTAATGCAACAGTGATCTTGTTGGCTGACCCTTTAAACGATTAAGGAGAAGAGATGCAGGTGCTGGTTAGAGAAAAAAAGTTTACGCATAAACTCCAATAACATAATAAATAAAAAATAAATAACTAATATTAACCAACTGAAAAACACAGAAATTTTGCCCAAATTAAGCTTAATGCTAACTGTAGCAACAGGAGATAACTCTTCCTCCACCTCCTGCCTTACCTGCACCTTGTTGCTCCATCCTTTTCATATTGAGAAAGCTTTTTATGTCCAAAGCCTTACATTTGTGCCCCACTGGCTACCACCAGATGACAATAACGACTGGTGCTCTCTCTTGCACATGCTCATACGAATGATGTGAATGTCAGGTAGTGTGAAGTTAATCTGCTGCTCAACTGATGCACAGAAGACCCAAAACATAGACTGCTTTTTGATCTTGTTTTCATGGGCTTTAATGCAGATCATGGGCTGTATATAAAACATTCTGAGCTTTAGTCTTGAACACCCGGTCTTGACACCGCGCTACTTGTCCCTATTGCAGTTTCAACAATAGCTCAGTATGAGGACACGATTACTGGCCGTGTATGCTGCCGTTTGATTCAAAACTGATGTCTTGAAATCTTTCAGAACACAATTTGAGAAACGTCCAAAGCTGTGATGGAAACAGCAGAAGAAACCACTGAAAAAAGGACAAATGTGCCAGTAAAGGGTGAAGCTGCCATTAAACCAGAGTAAGTACCAAGCCATTTGTGGCAGACGATAATTCGTTTTAGTCTTCCTTTTGTTCTCATGCTCCATTAAAAGATGCATCTTTTGTTGTTAACTAATAATATATATATATATATATATATATATATATATAGAGAGAGAGAGAGAGAGAGAGAGAGAGAGCATGAAGAGCAGATCTCACCAGGCTAGGATCCACTGAGAAATCATTCTGTGTAGGCCTACTTGTCTTCACATCAGACAGGTGAGCTGTCACACTGCTGCCAGCTGTTTAGGACTATTTCCTTTATTTATTAAATACCTGCAGCATCAGACAGCAGCAGGATCACCATGAACATCTCCAAATTAATCATGGAGCAACAGTATTAATTGCATTAACCAGTTAAACTTATAAATTATCCCTGACATGGAGAGAGGATAGATCAGGATCTACTGTACCTTTCTTCTCCTCAGACGGGTGAGCTGTCACATAGTCACAGTTTATCAGCTGCAGTTAAATATTTTTTCTGCCGTCTTCAGGTGGAGCCCTGAGCATTCAGTTTCACTGTTTAAGAAATCAAAAATGTCATAAGTTGCAATTAGTTTATATTTAGTGTGTTACTGCATTATTATGCATTATACATCACTTGGTATATTGTGTAATGTTGCATAAATGACAATCATGGTTCGTATCACAGCTTTCTCCAGTGCCAAGGGGGGTATGTTTGCTTAAAGTTATGTTGAACATTAACGGAAAAGTGACCTATTTCTGAATGACAGAATGCCGATGCTTTAAAGGATTGATGATCCCAGCAATGATACATATCCCATATCCTAAAAGGACTTTTGAGGTGTATTGGGTGACTGGCAAACAGCAAACTGATGTATTGTTTCTAGGTCTGGGCTATTAAAGCCCTTTTCACACATGGAATGCATGACATTGCTGGCTTTATCAACTACCCCTTTCCGACATGCACTCCTTTCTGTTAATCTCACGGTAGCTGAACGTGTTGGTGTCATGTCTGAATAAGCACCCTCGTCACTTTTCCGTAAAAGCTGAGAAGGCGATTGGGGCTCCTAATATGAGATAGCAATGCAGTCTTTTTTTTCCAATACAGTAGTATGGACTTAATCTTGGAAGTGCTGCACCACCCCCACATTGCACACTGCCTGCTGCTTTGTCTGACGAAGCCAAGAGAACTACACTGTCAGCAGAAAGTCTATTGAAGGAGCTTGACTCATTGCATTGAATATGGGTTTAACCTTGTTTCAGTGTCACAGGGACTAGCTAGTCTTTGTCAGGAGTCACTCTGGCAACAATACCATAAAAGGAGTAATTTGTGGGGCACAAATAATGTAATGACAAGTGATGTCGTATGTCTTAATTATCACCATGTTGGCATCACATTGGTACAGCGGAAAAATAGTATTGCCTCTGCTAAAGTAGGATGCTGTTTCTGAAATTAGTAGTTGAACAAAAAACTGTATCAAATGAAATTAAAGTCATTGCAGGGCACTGATGTTGCGCCACTTCACGCAGTGAGCAGAAGACATATTGTTTCGCTACAATGTCCATGCTATGTATTGATTTTCTATTAGATCCAATGTGGTATACATTTTTGTGCTGTTTTTCCAGAGGCTTAATGCTCATTTTTATAGTTTTCCGTGACTCTCCTTTAATTTATTCACATTTTTGCCAGCATTTACCAGCTCCATCATTTCCTTTAAGTGTTGCATTGTGGAACATTAGTGTCCGTCAAATATACTTTTGTCTGTTTTTTTAATATAAATATAGTTCATGCTTAGAAACACATCTACTGTTTCCAAGTATTGTGTTGAACATCACACAAAACAACAGAAGTATTTAATATTTTCCTCCTTTTCTTGTTTTTGCAGATTCCTCACCACCAAAGAAAAATTTCATGAGTTTGTAGACTCAGAGTGGCAGGGCACAAAAGGAGGCAAAAATGACGCAGCTGATGAGGAGGAACCTGAACCCAAAAAGCTCAAAGTGGACTCTGACGATAGGAACGGTGCAGGGAAACAAGACGGCAAACGTCTTCGGGGGCAGAATAAGTCGAGGCCACACACTAAGCCGACCACCTATGATGAAAAACGACTGTGTCTCTCAGTTCTTCATGTAAGAATCTCACTCTGGCCACCCACAAATGCCTCACACAGTAGTTTTTGATCGCTGTCAACTGATAATTATTGTTGTGACTTGTCTGTCCATTTAGAGCAACAAGGAATGCCCCTATGGAGACAAATGCCACTTTCTCCACAGCGTTGCAGACTATATGGCCTCGAAGCCCGCCGACATTGGGGAAAACTGCTACCTCTATGAAACATATGGAAAGTGCACGTACGGTCTCTCCTGCCGCTTTGCCAAGGCGCACACCACACCCGACTTCAAAACCATGGACAAGGCGGATCTAGTTAAAGCTTACGAAGGCAGGACTGTGGTGAAGAACAGCTTGAGTAAAGACCTCCAGAATCGTCTGAGGAAGCGCTCGGTGCCCTTCAAAAAGTCGGAGGAGTACCTGAAAACACTGGCAAACAACAAAGACAAAAGAGAACAGCAAGGGAATGGTAAGAGGAGTGATTGATTTTACTTTTGTCAAGAATTCTGTCTCTGTAAGGAAGAACTAGTGACCTTGCTGTTGTTAGAATTCTGACAGGGTTTCTCATCCGGCGTCTCAAGCATGAATCTATCAGTTTTATTTCAAAGTTCAGATAACTCCACTGATTTAGCATTGCACTCCTATATTAATGTCAAATCCATGACAGGCAGTTTAAAAATGAAATCATCTTGTCTGTTCCACATTTTTTTTTCCTCATTAAAACTTGGTGCCCCCATTACCCACAATGCAACTCGACTGCCTGCAGTTTGATTAGCAGTTTTAGTATTTTATGCTAGTAGCAGCTGTGAAGCCTTGAGCCAAAAATGTTGAGTCAGTTTATGAAATTTCACCAACTCCCTCTGGAGCTACGAAGGTTTTCACGTCTTTTTTAAATTATTTACATATGCAGTAGACATTTTTTGATTTGTATAGTCTCTGGAATTGTCCTTTAAAGTGTCAGTCGTCTGTTTCTCTGTCATTGACCTAATCATTTATTTAATCAGCTTTCCTAATGTTAGGATGTCAAATGCACTCGATGACTGTTGCTGCACATTTAAACATGCTTTATTTACAGTTTCCAACTATTTATTTTCATCAGAAACAAACGTAATATATCAGAGCATTATTGTACTTGAAATTTAATATAGTCTTTTATCTCATCCAGGTAATGCTTGTGCAGCTGAAGTATCTGCAGATCCAACTGGAGAGAAGCAACATGCATCTACTGGAGCAGAGGTATGGCCTCTTAGTGGCTAGACTGTCACTGGACTATAGAGGGCATGTGTAGTGTGTTATATTGTAAGTGTTTTGACGTGTTTTTCTTTGCAACTAGCTGCAGGCCAGCCCAGATAAACAGCCTCCAGTGAAGACAGTTGGCCCACTGACTGACGCAGATGTCATCAAGTTGCGCTCGTGTGAAAAGAAGCAGGTAAATTCCACCCAAACTTTCTACTTAGCTTGCAAAAATAATATCATATATCTTTATCCAGGATAAATAAATGTGAAGTTAGTAGAAGTAATTCATTACTGATAGATGTTTTAGTAAATATTTACATAATTTAAATAAATAATAATGTGGCTTGTTGTCTCTGTTTACCAGGTGGACTTCGCAGACAAGCTCTACCTTGCTCCTCTAACAACTGTAAGTAATACTGGACTGAAAATGAGTACTGAGCGTATCATATAGCGAGTGGAATTATGTACTAACCTGCAAAAATGTGGTTTGGACCTCACTAAATGTTTGTTTTAATTTCCTCAGTGTGGAAATCTGCCTTTCCGTCGTGTGTGCAAGCGCTTTGGTGCAGACATCACCTGTGGAGAGATGGCCATGTGCACAAACCTGCTGCAGGGTCAGCAGTCAGAGTGGGCTCTGCTGAAGAGGCACGAAAGTGAAGATATTTTTGGCGTCCAGGTGATGACATCTTAGATGATTAAAACCCTCCAGAAGCCTTCTTAAGCAACATTGTAAACACATCCTATAGATTGTGGCAGTGTCATTCTTTTCTGTGAAGTTTTTGTGTGTAAGTGACGATGGCGTCGTTCTGAAGTCTGAATTGTGACTCCAGGTTGAGGGTTGTTTCCCTGACACCATGACGAGGTGTGCAGAACTCATCAACAACAACACTGATGTTGATTTTGTGGACATCAACTCTGGATGCCCCATCGATCTCGTTTACAAGAAGGTAAACTTATTTAAACAGTTTTCAGATTAATGGATAGTTTTGCTGTAATTTCCATTCTTTTGTAAGTTCCCTCCTCACAGTGTTAATGGTTACAACTGTACACATGAGCTGTAGCTGGAGAGATTTTCAAACCAGTGTCGCCACAACTTTTTGGCTTCTTTATTTCTGTTTCTGAATAACTCTAAATGTAACTGTGATTACGAGGCCAACAGCTGTTATGTAAAGTTGCATTAAATGCTAATTACCAGCTGATATAACCTTTACAATTTTTTAAATCCTTTTGCATAATAACACAAAAATTGCAATCAATTAGCAGTGTGGTTTGTAGTTACATTAGCAAACACCTTAAAACTTAAAATCGGCTCCGACTTGCTTTTGTTTTTAACTTGAAATTGAAGCTTTCAAAAATCTGGGGTGATGTCAAAGACAATAAAGCAGTGCTGGTCAATAAGAGAGGTCATTTAAGGTGAACTGAAGCGGTACAATGAGTGAGAGCTTTACAGTCTGCTGCACTTTGTATTTTATGAAACAGCATGAAAAGCTCAGACACCAGCATTTAGCAGGAGGTTTTAAACGACGATATATCTTTGACAGATGGTCTTTATTGACTTTCATTCATCAGGGTGGAGGCTGCGGCTTGATGACACGTACCAGAAAATTTGAACAGATAGTCAAAGGAATGGATTATGTAAGTATGCCTGAGTTTTCTCAGTAAAGATAAATTTATAATATTGACTGATAAAAGAGAGTTTTGTTGCTATTAAAAGGAAATGAAATAACCAAATTGCAAATATAGCTGTACCATGAAAACAACCATGTTTCCTGAGTGAAACCATCAGATTTTCTCCCTGAAGGTCCTCGACGTCCCTTTAACGGTGAAGATCCGCACTGGTGTCCAGGAGAAGTCCAACATAGCACACAAACTCATCCCTGAAATGAAGAACTGGGGTGTCTCCATGGTCACAGTAAGTCTTTTATTGGTAGAAACACAAATAACGAGGAGATGATTTAACACAATCATGACAAAAGACTTTAAAAAAACATGAAAACTAGGAAAGTCACACTTAATTTACAGATTCAGAGTTACAGAAACGCTTACAAACCCAGTGACTCATCTTATAACAATCTGAATCTGAGAGTGAAGTTTTAAAATGAGCAGCTTTGTGACACTTTAAACCTGAGATGATGTGGTCCCGTTTTACAGTTTTTTGACTCTATTAAACACATTTTTTTTACAAGACATTGTTTTAAGTTCTCTGTGTTTGTGTCACTTTCATATCTTATTATTATTTTCTTCCAGCTGCACGGCAGATCCAGGGAGCAGCGCTACACAAAGTTAGCTGACTGGGACTATATAACCACATGTGCTAAGCTGGCCAGCCCTGTCCCACTGTTTGGTATGTTGCATCTAAAGCAGAATAATAAGGTCGTAAATTACAAGAAAAAGAACTCCGATGTATTTAATTTAGCAACCTTTAGATTGTGAAAAACATGCACAGGTTGTAAATAATTTATTGTTCTTGATGTGATGAACTGAAGTTGCTTGTTTTTATTGTTCCAGGTAATGGAGACATTCTTTCCTATGAAGACGCCATGAAAGCGAGAGAGACCGGAGTTTCTGGTATCATGATTGCAAGGTTGGTGTTACATAACATGATTACACAGAGTATAGCCAAAGTAATGCGGAAAAAAAACATACATCCAAATAAATATTTAAGCATTAATACAGTCCTCGGCCAGGTTTAGCCTCTTTCTTTTTGAGTGAAAGAGAAAACTAGTTTTCACTTGGCAAGAAGCTCCATTTTGCTTTCATGTTTGCTGGTGCAGTTTGTCATATATGTTGTCTTCACGTTTGATTCAATTCACTTACACACAAATTTAATGACTGAAGTTCTATGAAACTGACACTCACTTTGAATAGTTTTGAAACTCTTGCATGAAAATTGTCAGTCGCTTTAGGGAAAACATGAGATTTAGGTGGTCTTATGTGGTGTTTATGTTTGTCTACACCCAATTTTCTTGCTATTGTGTGTCATTCTGAGGGCCTTTCTTGTGTGTCTTTCGCCCTTGTCCCTTGGTGGACGTTAAATCCACATAGAACCCTGACCAGAGGAATCACTTTATACTCTGCAGTCAATTTTTCTTTGCTTTGAACTTGAAAATAGAATAAAATATCAAATTAGAATCAGACATGTGACTATACTTTGTTGTTCAGGGGTGCCCTCATTAAGCCCTGGATCTTCACTGAGATAAAGGAGAACAGACACTGGGACATCTCGTCCAGTGAGCGGCTGGACGTCCTGAAGGATTTCACCAACTTTGGCCTGGAGCACTGGGGCTCCGACACTCGAGGTGTGGAGAAGACCCGAACCTTCATGCTGGAGTGGCTCTCCTTCATGTGCAGGTGGGCAACAACATGTATATTTATTTATTGCTACGAACAAGCAATATTCTTAACTTGCCATTCGATGTAGAAACATATTATTATAAATTTTAATATAGTGTAGGCCCAGTGTTAGTTGGAGTGTTTTGGGGAATTCCATCCATTTTTGAGCCTGTGAGGACTTGTAATAGCTTTGAGCATGTATTTGACAGATGATGATTGGCTTGAAATGGCCTGAACATAACTGAAAATGTCTTCAGCCATCAATACAATGTCCTGGATTCCTTCTCCACTCAGTGAATTGGGCTAAAAACAGTGATATCTTTATAAAACAAAGTGACGAACGCATCAGGCAGAATATAGCTTCCACACTGAACACTTACTACTAGGCTGGAGAGAAATTAAACGTTGCCTTCCTTTCCCCCTTCATCTCTCCCTCAGGTATATTCCAGTGGGCCTGTTGGAGCGAGTGCCTCAGAAGATCAACGAGAGACCTCCATATTACATGGGCAGGAACTATTTGGAGTCACTGATGGCCAGTCAAAACGTTGGGGACTGGGTCAGGATCAGGTGAGCAGAAAACCATCTTGCCTCACAAGAATCCCCCTTCAAAATAAAGCTCCATTAAATTAAGAGATAGATTTACGTGTGTTCTGGTTGTAACGTTTAACTTATTATTTTTCCTTCTCCAGTGAAATGCTGCTCGGACCCGTGCCGAAGAATTTCAACTTTTTGCCCAAACATAAAGCCAACGCCTACAAGTGATTTTCCGTTTGTGTGACTATGAAAAACATTCAGGTTTTTGTTTGTTTTATTATTGGCTCTCAAGAGTTTAATCAATTACAGAAGATTTTTTTGTGTGCTTTAATGGCTAAAGGTTATTCGATAGTCTGTCTGTTGAACATGTGGTGCAGCAGAAGAATACATGGATGTTTGTGTACTTGAAATGTATGCAATAAATCTTTTGCCACCCTAAGGTATTCCTGCATCTTTCGTATTTCGCTACTGTTGGGTGTGAGTTATGATTTATAAAAAGATTTTCTGGGGTAACTTTATAACTGACAAAGATTTGCTGAGGATCTACCTGTGCTGTTTACACATATTTTTCACATGTTCTTTTGAAAATTAAAGATGAAAGGCAGATTTTTGTGGTCATATACATCCCTGGAAACAAATGAAATGCTGATGAGACAGCATGTACGCGTGTAAAATGTGATGCAATACAACAGCAAAGGGATCAGTGCTGTCTGTATAAATCTTGTGATATATTTTTACATTCAGAGAGGTGCCGATTCTAACTTTGGGATGTTGGGCTGTATTTTAGAATTACATTTTCCCTTTCAAATATAACACTATTAACCCAGCATAAATTCATTTAGTTAAAAGGAGTGTCCATGGATTTTTGTGAGAGTGTAAATATTTTTTGGCATAACAAAGACAGCCAATAGAAAAGTTAACACACAATCACAATTAACACATAAGACCAGGAAAAAATACAAAGTAATTAAATTTTATATATCAAGATATCATAATATGTTTTTGTCTTTTGCAACATGTGACCATAAAAATTCACAGTTTTACTCCATTTAAATCAGCTAAAAATACAATTATTTTACAGATATTTGTTATTTTAACATTTCAAATATTATAGTATTCCATTACTTCTTGTGGCACCCCTGCTGCCATTTTTTGTTTACTTTTTAAAATTTCTTTCTTTATTTTATTTTTATTTATTTTTCAAAAATTGTCTTGTATTATTTACAGATTTTCAGTGTATATTTTGGATTAAAATATAAATAAATAAATATCTGCATTAAAAGGAGAACATTTCAAAACTACATTTTTGATTTTATGCCGACACATATTTTAAACAAAATTAAGAAGAAACTGCTTAAAAGTTTCCAAAAAACCTCCAAAGGTGTGTGAATCTATTGGCTACATAATAATAATCACACACTACAACAATACATTCTCGGCTACTATTTCTATGTTTTTAAAGCATGTCCCTGATTAAAGCATAAATAGGAGGGTTTCCTCCACAGAGCCAACAGCGTCCACCAGGTGTGATCAATTAACAGAGCCTTGAGTACTTGTAGGGGCAGGAGGAGAAGTTAAGTGGCTGCGTGAGCGCTTTCTGTCGGATGGCTGGGCTCCGGGTCGAGCTGCTGCTGCTGCTGGTGGTGGTACTGACTGTTCAGGGATGGGAGCCCATCAGCGAAACCCAGCTTCTCCGTATGTACGAGGGCGGACAGTGGAGTGATGCAGTGAGCGTTACAGAGCCAGGTAAAGTTGCAGTCTAGCTGTGTTCCTCCACATGTCTGCATCCACAAACACCTGCTGGTGAATAAACCTGAGACTATGTTTACTGAAGGTTGATTTAAAGGCTCAATCTAACTCTGGAGAAGAGATTATCCCACTTTATTTTAACCCTCCTTTTCTGGTCTAACTTTAACCTTCCCAGTTGTCTTTTAAGAACTTTTTTAAACTCAGTGACTCTTTCCTTAGACTTGACTTCTGTCCATCTGCAGTTATCAGTGGCATCACTAAAAACTATCAACCCTGTCCCCCAGATGACGATGATTACGACAATTATGAAGATGAAGTTCCGGAGAAATCTACCGTGGAAACTGAAGGTGACGCCTTTGACCCCTTTGCTGACTACAGATTCGAGGTGGACACAGTAGAATCTGGTCCAAGAATCTGGGACGACGGTAAAGAAAGTGAACATGGGTTGGAATATGTACACGCCCCTCTCAGTAGCTGGACTGGCAGCATCCATCCGAATTCTCCAGATATGGATCTTGTTTGCAGTGACGCTGGCTTCCACATCACGCTGCAAACAAACCAGCTGAGTGAGGTTAAAGTTTTGGGTACGTGCTTGGACTTCTAGAAGCTTTACTTTTGCAGGATGAATACTGTCAACTTTATAGGATGTGTTTTTCTCTCTCCAGGCTCGAAGAAACATGTGTCTCTCACCGATGCTGAAAAGTCTTGTGGTTTTGGCGTGAACCCCCTTAAGAACACCATTACTGTATCCTTCAGTGGGTGCAATGTGAGAGAACATGTAGGTTTCTGAAAATGGGTTTTAATTTCTTTATCCTAAAAAGTACAGAACATGTCATTGTATGAATGTTGCTCACCTGGAATCATCTTCATGCCCCATACAAAAGCTCCCTTTGATTATTACAGAATGATGGCTACAGTCTGCAGTTGTTGCACGTTGACGAGGTTGATCGGCTACGAATTTCTAATATAACTTGTAAGAAAAATGCAAATCTGGAACCTGTCCTGTACCCTCGTGGTGGCAGACCCACGTGCCCTACCCAAACCACTACGCAATCAGAACCATCAACACCACCAAAGGCACAAAGTGAGAGTAAACCGCATCTAGCCAGTGAGCTTAGGATGTTTGATTTGCATATCTAAGGGGGTGGATTCATTGATTTTTTCTTTTTGAATTTGGGTTAGTAGGAAGTTTAAAATGTCATTGTTATATTTCAGATTGTGCCGTCGCCATGAGAGAGCGCTTGACATGTGGTTATTATGGAATATCTCTCTCCGAGTGTGAAAGAATGGGATGTTGTTTTTGCTCAGGTTCATCTGCCTGCTACTATCCACTGGATGGTAAAGCTTAAGATGCTGTTTTAATTATCCATATTAACTTATTCTCTAATGGAAACCTTTGTAACGGGTACTTTCCTTCTTCCCCTCACTTTTAGAGTGCACTGCAGACCAACACTTTGTTTTTGCCATTCGCCACGACTCTGCATCCATCCCTGTGGATCCCACCAAACTGGTTATTCCTGGGAATGCTGGCTGCAAACCAGTTATTCTTAATAACAAGGTGGCCATCTTCAAGTTCAAAGTTACAGAATGTGGAACTCGTGTTTATGTAAGTGTCTCCCTTTTCTTGTAATCCACCTTCCAATTTATTTCTAACATGTTTTGAATTTAGTACATTAGATTTCAGTGGCACTTGGCCTGTTGTGGGTTATTGGGGTTAATGTTTTCAGCAACTTGGTCATCACCTTGTTCATTATTATTTATTCTCTAACACAGTGGTTCTCAACTGGTGGGTCGGGACCCAAAAGTGGGTCGCAGAAGCATGCCCCCCCCCAAAAAAAATTAGTGGTGTAAAGTCTTTTGTTTTAAAGGATGTGTTTCTTATGACACATTTTGCTTTCAGTAGCATGACATTTAGTGGTGGTGACACCAGTAGTTGCCCACTATTAACCTCTACATTTGGTTCTGATAGCTTGTTTGAGAAATGTATGCTAACACTTGTCAAAAATAAACCAAAATGTGCCAAAATATGCCCCAAAACTTGGCAAAAGCGTCCGAAAATACCAAAATGAGCAAAAAATAAGCCAAAATTTTCCCAAGTTGTATCAAAATGTGTTGAGACTGCACCCAAATAAACCTTAATTTGTTAACAGGAACAGCAAACTTCAACAATTTGGGTCATGACTGTCATTAATAGAGACATAGTGGGTCCTGAGGCTGGACCAGTTGAGAACCACTGCTCTAACACATCCTCAGAGTTCAATTAGACAACAAAAATTTAATGCTGCAGCCCTTTAAAATTGTGAATTTTCAAATGCATGCATGGGTTTGTATGAAATCACAGCCATTGGCTCAGAACCCCTCACTCTGACTTGACATGGCATCTGGTTGGTCGATCAATCTAGATTTTAGACACTTAACCAGATAATAAGGTGCTTTTCACAACGTTTTACTACTTGTAACTGCTCTGTCTCTAATCCAAAAGATGTATTGTTCATTGGTTTTGAGATTTAGGAATGCTGGCAGTCTTGGAAATTGTGCCTCAGGGTTGTTCCACTGTCACATTGTCAAGTGCATTAAGTCTTTTTACCCAACCATGCAGCCTTTCTGCAAGTTTGCATTTCTGTAGACTTTCAAAAGAGACTTGCTCTAAGTTCATGGTGAAATAAATTGCAGAAATATGGTTGCCCTGCCAAAAAATGTACAAAAACCAAGCAAGGATAGTGATTTGAAGAATTCTGCTTCTGGCTGCTTGCTGTTATGGTCATTTATTGTGTGGTCATGGGGTTGTCAGATATTCCTGGCTTTTGGTAGTTTGCTAAAATTCATAGACACTGTAATGTCATAAACAGAGTGATTAGCCAAATATTTGATCCATTTGAAAATTCACTTTAAAAAAAAATAAAAAAGGGCAATGTGTTTCGTTCCTTTTTCTCCCATTTCAAATTCAAGTCCTGACAGACTCAAACTATAGCAGTAGCAGGTCTGAGGGTTTAGTATTTAAGTCTTAAGGTGGAGATAAGAGAGAACTTTTCCTGATCCCAAATAAACCTTTTGAATTGCATTGGGCCTGTGGAAAGTTGACTTTTCTTGACAGCAAGTTGGTGAGGCGAAGATCTACCTGGCTGAAGTGCAGACTATTGTTCAAGCACTGAACCTCAAGTATGGCTTAATTACAAGAAGTAATCCACTCAGGTTAGTGACACATGCAGCACATTTACTATTTAAAAAATGATTTGCTCTGTCATGCTTTAATACATCATCTCTAACCCATGTCTCTCATAGGTTCTTGGTTGAATGTCGCTACAGCAGACTAGGCGCTGCTCAACAGTCGCTGGCCAGCGTTGGCTACATGGTCAAAACTCCAGCTTCCAATCTGCCTTCAGCTGTCATCTCCAGCGGCTTATATGGTGTTGAGTTAAGAATTGCCACAGGTCAAGTGTTCTTGCACTATTTTCCAACAAACCACAGCATGCACAATCTTGATTAATTTGTGACATTAAACACAAGATTTTCCAATGACAATTTGCTTGTTTTAATACCAACAGATCAGACATACAAAAGTTTCTATCCAACTTACCATCAGCCCTTGAGACTGCTCCTCGGCAAACCTGTTTATCTGGAGTTGCGGCTAAAGTCTCCCAAACCAGATGCAGTAATTCTCGTCAACTACTGCCTCGCTTACCCTCGCTCTGCAAAGAACGCTCTGGTGCTTATTTACGAAGGGTGAGCATGGCTGTCTGAATCCACTGCATGGTTATTCAGCTCCAGCTTCCCTCTAACTGTATGTTTGTTTCTGTAGGTGTGCAAACCCTCATGATCCAAACGTGTCCATCCTTCAAATCAGCGACTCTCCCAAAAATCGTCACCAGAGACGCTTTACTGTGAAGGCCTTCCAGTTTATGGAACAAACGACTAACAAGTACCTCAATGAGGACGTGAGTCAAAATAGAGATTTGGGCCTGATGTCAAAACTATTTTACAGAATAACATAGATGATGTATTGAAGCTTGGTTAGCACTGTTGTCATGGTGAATTGCAAGTGAATAGTTATTATAAAGATGCAAAACAAGGCAATCTCCTACAGCCCAACTGGATTTCCAGTAGGATATTTGACTTTGAAGAGTAATCCTCACATGGTGAATGTGTCGTTTCCCTCTAGATCTGTTTCATGTGCTCTACAGAAGTTTGTAGGCCAGCAGAGAAGACCTGTGAAGAGCGATGCTTTGATGGAAAGGTGAGGCTCTAAACCCTGCATATACAGCGCTACAGCCACAACATTATGACCACTGACGGGTGAAGTGAATAACATTGATCATATTGGTACTATGTGCTGTTCTGATGGAAAACCTTGGATTTTAACATCCGTGTTGATGAGACTTAGACACCCAAATAAACATTGTCCCACAACAAACACACTCCCTCATGCAAATGGAAATCCCAAGTGTCACTGGCCTACCCCTGCAGGAAAATGCACCCCATCACATGGAAAAAACAAACATTTTCAGGAACATGACAATGGCCCAACATGTTGCTTTGACCTCCAAACTTCCTGGACCCCATTGTGATCAACAGGATGCAGTGGAACACATTTAATTGACAGAGGCCCCACTGCACAAGCCAGAGTACCCAAAGGATCCACTGCTAATGTCCTGGTTCCAGACTCCATAGGACACCCTGAGAGGTCCTCTTGTCCATGTCCAATGGTTCAGAGCATTTTTGATCACATAAGAGGGACCAACACAATATTAGACAGGTGTTCAAAATGTTGTGCCTGATCGAACTATGTTACCACTTCTTTAAATGTCTAATCTAATTATTTTTGCTTCTAGGCACCGTAAGGATTTGCGGCTGAAGATCTATTAAATATGACTGAACTAGAAAAAATAAATGGCAACTTTTTAATAATACAAGATAAATGTGTTTCTTTTGTTGTTTTTTTTAGTTTTTTTAATGTAGCTGCAAGGTTAATTATTGATGTAAAATCTTTGGATATGCATGTAGATCTGAAAAACATAATGGAGTTTAAATTGGATATTTATTGAATCCACGTTCTCAAACATTAGTAATTTTAACTCGGAACTCTGTTCTGTGTATAAAGTAAAATCTTCCGTGTCTAAAGTTTGTAGTGCAGATGGAAGACTGTACAGTTTGGCCCTTTAAAGACATTCATTGTATTCATTATCCAATAACAGAATGATTATATACATATTGTTGACCTCACAGTGGCACTACACTTGGAAACCAAGACTTTTCTATTTTTTGTAACTTGACTAATGTGTCATGTTTGTCTTGTTGGAGAAACAGAACTTCATATCATCATAAATGTCCATGGCTCATAATCCAAATGGTAAATTTACTGCTCTTAAAAGTAAATGAGCTGAAGGACATGGGAACAAAACCTGCACCGTTAGTGAAGATATTGTAGATAATTGGATAATAAAGTGTACGGTGTGTCTTTTACACATTTTTTTTTTTTTTCATTTGCCAGGCAGTGGTAGAAATCAGTTAAGTGCATCTACTCAAGTATTGTACATAAGACCTTTGAGTATTTCTATTTCATACTGCTATTTTTAAGATGCTTATACACAATGAATTGTATAACAAGCTTAAAGGAAACTGCTCCAAACCTTTTTGGATTCTGACTGCTTACAAAAAGCTGTGTGTAATTGTAATTTCAGATTTTTGAGTTTCAGCAAATTATTTTGTTTTGGTTTCAATAAAGGCTCCAATGATCTAATATCTCACCATATATCAAAGATGAAAGAAGACACCTTTAAAAATTGAAACGGATTGATGTATTAGCACGTTTATTTTCGTTGACCACTTAGATTTATCTGGTGTCTCTGTATATATTTCTTGTACATGATCATATAATACAAAACATGATTTTTTTTGTTTAAACTGATGGAAAACCACATGATTCAAGATGCAAACAATGAAAAAAATGTTTGTATATGTATATTTGCACTTCACTGCACATACTATATGAGCATGTGACAACTAAAAACTCTTGAATCTTGAATATTCTAATAAAAAACATAGGCTTTTGGATCGTCTTGCCTGGCGTAATGGACACTCCAACACACCCATAGTGGCCCACTCACCTCGACCTTGAAAATCTTTGGTCTGTGGTACTTTAGTGATACAAAATGTATTTTGTTGTTCTTTGTACGCTCAGTTCTGTCTTTGTTTATGTTAGTCTTTGTCTACTTCTGTTTTCCTTAAAAAGCTGAATAAAAATATTGTTCAAAAAAAAAAAACAAAAAACAAAACATAGGCTTATTTCTTATTTGTACTGTCAAATTATTACATCAAAATACTGATAAATAAAATAAAACCCTTATTTAAATGTCCTCTCATCTGTAAAATGATTCCAGTGTTATTTAAGAGCTAAAAAGGGCACTTTACCCCACTTTACCTCCGGGGATTTACTAGAGATGTCAGCTCTCCCTGTCTCTGGACCTTATAAACAAACATGACGAAGCAGCTGCTCATGACCCACAATCCTTTGCGCCATAAATACAAACGGTCACCGGTGTTCATCTGGAGCTAACTTAATTAACCGGACTCTTATTTAAGAATATAAAATAAACAGATAGTACTTGTCTGTAGGGGGCAGCATTGCGTTTAACAATAAAGAGCCTGACGGGAATTTATTAGTAGAAGAAGCAGAAGTACCAAGCGGTGTGCTGAGCTGTTTGCGCTGAATTAAGGGTTACGGTTTCAAGTTTGGTCGACAAATTTTATTAGCAAACACAGGAAGTGTCTGTCAGGTGGGGAGAGTCACATGTGGACATCAGCTGGACGGGCATAGAAACGAAGTAAGTCTGTACAACCGAACAGGTAATTTAATTGTCCTTTTAGTGTTTTTAGAAACTAGCAAAGTATGTGACAGGAGAAGCTAGCTACCCATCAGTGTCATGTTATGTCACCGAGCTAGCCAGTCAGCTAACATCACGGCTAATACAATCTGATCCGTTACTCAGCTACACATTAAACAGGCCTGCTAAATATAACTAGCCAAATTAGTGTCGGTTTAATTACCAGCCCTGCGTTGCACCTGAAGGTTTGTTTGTTTGTTTGAGCTACGTGTCATCACAGAGGGTTGGGCTGCTGCAGTTAAACTTCTTCTTATGACACATTGCACAAAACCTGCTTATAGTAAGACAATAATGCTCTTCTGATAGAAACATAAAAGATGTTGATTCTTTCCTTTGTTAAATAATCTGTCACTGAATGTCCTGTTATTTTCTCAGTAAATTGATTAATTGTTTGCTTTATAAAATGTCAGGGGATTGTGAAAATGATCAGTCTTTCCAAAGCCCAAAATGACATCCTGAGTTTTTTTTGTGCACAACCAAAATATATTCAGCTTGCAGTCATAGAGGATGAAAGAAACCAGATAGTATTCAGATTTAAGAAACTGAAATGAAAGATTTGTGACTTTTTAAGTGTAAAAAATTTATGCAAACCAAAGAATCAATTATCAGAATAGTTGGCAATTATGTAATAGTTGACGCACATGCCCCAATTATATATTTATGTGTAAATAAACACATTTTTCTAATGGTATGAAAATTTCCTGAGGTTATACAGATTTCAGAGCTCATTTTCCATGTTGGATCTGCATTTTAAGTTCTCATATCTCAAGTCACACAGTAAAATAATTTATTTAAAAATTCTCTGAATAAGTCAGGGGCAGCAAAACATCTACGTTCTACCACCGTAAGTGGTTTTCTGTTTGAACATGTGGATTTTTTTTAGTGATTTGACAAATGTTATATTCCCTAGTGGATGAAGGTGAACCTTATTCTATATGTGACATTTTTATGATGTAACTTCCTAGTGTGAGGCTTTTTTGTCTAGACATTTACTCTCCATATTATTCAGAAAACCCACAGGAAAAGTGAGAATCAGTTGCAGCGTTAGTTCTGCAAATTTAAACTTCTTGATGTGAAACATGCTTGTCTGTCACTCACACCTCTTGTGTGCATGACAGAGGAGCTACAAATGCGGCAACAGTCAGCAGGTTTGCAGGAGGGCGTGGTCTTTGTAGTCCTATAAGATGGCACAAAGGGTTTGAGATAGATTGACACCATTCTGCTTGTCAAACCCTCAGCTCCTGTCCTTCGCAAAAATGGCTCATCTCACAGAGCTTTTCAAGTATGTGGACGATAATCAGGATCTGTACGTGAAGGTAAGCTCATTCTGAGAGAAGTTTTGTAATTCAGTATAACTTTAGTCCTTGCAAGACCTTTTACTGTTACAGTGGAGTAAGCATATATATTTCCTCTTCATCAAATTTGTATGTCTTGAATACTGAGCAGCAGTGTAACTCATTCACTGGTCTGTTCTAAATGTTCTAAATGTCAAACCAGGTGACCTCATGAAATCAGTTTCAGTCACATGTCAACTGTAGCTGCAGTTTTTTGGAACCCCTATGTGCTAAGAAATCCTTCCTCTGGCTCTAGTTTTTACAGTTTACAGCATAAATGAAACGCATGTTGCGTTATATTAGACAGCATTTAGCAGTTATCTGAAATTTTCTCATTTCGCAGCGCCTTGCAGAGTGGGTGGGCGTCCAGAGTGTGTCTGCTTGGCCTGAGAAGCGTGGAGAGATCAAGAAGATGATGGAGATGGCAGCCAAGGACATCAAGAGACTGGGGGGAACAGTGGAACTGGTGGACATCGGCACACAGACGGTGAGCATGGTTGTGTTGCACTGTTAATGGTTGCATTTGTTTGGTGAAAAGACAAAAAGTTAGTATTTGCTTTTTTATCTATTCTTCCCATAGAATAGGCAGCTTTTTGTAAACCTTACCCTCCACTCAGACTAAGTTTTACTCATGTAGCTTCCCTCTGGAGAGGAGATCCCTCTGCCTCCTATTGTTCTGGGGCATTTGGGGTCAGACCCAGGCAAGAAGACGGTGTGTATTTACGGCCATCTTGATGTCCAGCCAGCCAGCAGAGACGATGGCTGGGATACAGAGCCTTTCACTCTGGTGGAAAAAGACGGTAAGAGCAGAACATTTTTACGAGTTTGTTTTCGTAATGTTCACTGGAGCTGTTTTAATATGATCTGGAAAGTTGGGCAGCTCAAAACGAAACAAGTTCAGTGGAAGTTATTGAAGTGGATTGGAATGTTGTTTTGTAAGACAAGATGCGATGCGATTAAAATCAAGGTTTGTATTTCCAGTCTGAGTTGTAGCAAATACACCACTTTTTTTGACATAGCAAACTTATAGTATCAGATCTCACTGAAAAAAACCCCCACATGTCCAGACAAGACCTGACAGTAATTGTGCACAAAACTAAGAAAACAGAATCATTAGTTTAACAGAACACTGAGGAGGTTACAGAGTAGTATAAAACTGGCAACTTAGAGTCGTTTACATCTCACTGTAACACTAACAGCTGATCAAGTTGCTTCTTTGGTAATCAGAGAAGTAGTTTCCATCATTACTGAAATGAAGCTCTGTACTTAAATGCACTTTCAGCTTTTATCACCTTTGTGCTAGTGATTATATCACGATTAGCTACAGATTTCCAAAGTCCAGCTCATTTACCTCATGTTTGAGGGTCGAGCTGTTTTCTTGTCTTATCTGCAAACCGCACAGTTCAAGTTGACCCAGTACAGTTGTTTTAAGAACCATCAGGAATGCACTCAGTTTTTCAAAAGGCAGAAAGGCTCAAGTGAGGCATTTTAAATAGTGGAAGTACTGCATGATGTTATTACATAATCGTTTTGCATGACTAAGCTATCACAGAGTTCTTGAATTGGTGCTTGTGAATTGTTGAAATCCACAAAATAATGCAAATACGGCACCAGAATCATTTTAATTGTATTTGTCAAGTGCTAAACAGCCCAGGATAACTCTGTGTATGAACTTTTATAAACCTTGTAACCATGTATAATATATTAAGACAAGTTAACCCAGTCAGCTTTCTTTTCACATGCCAGATAAAGCACATTAGATTGACACTAATTTATTTTTTTCACATTATTAAGCCACATATTCACTGTTTATTTCCAGTAACATCAGCATTTACAGACTTTCAAATACCAGTCAGCGTTTTACTTCCTTCTTTTTTGCTGGATTTTTTGAGCTGCTAATGCCAGCACTCAGATATCTTTCTGGTTAGAATCAGCTGACAGAAAGTACTACATTCACTTCCTCCTGTATCATTTCTGCTTACTCAGCTTTGTTTATGACTCACATGGATCTGCCTCTGACTTTTTATAAAGTACAAAGGTCTGTGATCTTTACACATAGTATTAGCTGTTCCCAATGGAAAATATGCTTTTTAGCAAGTGTATAGCCATTTTGCTGGTACCATGTAGCTGTAATGAACTTGAATTAAACCAACTATTCACTGGAGTTGGCTTATTTATCTATACACAAAAACTTGTGTCATCAGATTAACTTGAAAGATATTAATATTTAAGCTGAAATGCTGCTTTCTCTTTGTAGGCAAGCTCTATGGAAGAGGATCTACTGATGACAAGGGACCAGTGTTGGCCTGGTTTAACTGCATTGAGGCCTATCAGAAGATCGGGCAGGTACACTTACTGCCTTGATGTTGCCTTGTTTTTAATGATAAATGAGATTTAAAACCCTGTGCCTGTTTACACAAAAACTAAAAACAACTAAATCTGGGATTTAACTTTGAGCCCAAAGGCATTTCTTCCAGTGTTCAGCTACTTATCGTTGCCGCCCATCCACACACTCCCAAACAAGGCTTTCTCTGTTCTATCTAAAGAAAATGGCTTAATTTGTGTGAAATCAGCAGAAAGTGATGTCCGACCTGAGCTGGATGTTAAGCCAGCTGATGTGATGATGCAATCTAACCTACCTTTTTAACAGTTTTTGGGTTCATATTGTTTCTTTTCTGTCTATACCTAACCTGACGCTGATTTTATATAATGTATTCATTTGGGTGTGGTTGAAAACGATCAGAATTCCCGACAGTTTAGTTTGAATAGGAACGTGGAGTTTCACAGAGGTGTGGCGGTCTATTTCAGAGTAGAGGAATGTTATTGTTAAGAATTTATTGATGGTGACAAGAGGTTAAATCCGTTTGTCGCGCGCATTCACAGATAAATTTTATTTTATTTTGAAAGCTGGCTGTTGAAAAGCTTGTTTTAACAAACCAATGAGGTTTTGGGATTTTTGAATTTATATAACCAGTTGATAGAGATTCTGGTTATTTTGAGAGGCATGCAAAGACCGTGGCTGTACTTGTTCATACTGAAACAAAAATAATGATGGTACAGAGTATTGTATTAAACCTCTCATTGGGTGTTCTTGTTGGAGCTGGCAATTGTCAGATACAGTGTCTTCATTAGGATAAAAGTTATATGGATCAGTCAAACCAAAAAACAAAAAACAAATATTAAGTTTGGGCTATTTAGGATCCAAGCACCAGCGGTGTGTAGTACCCTATTGTTATTCTAAGGAGGAAAGTGATTTTTTTTCCCGTCTTAAATCGCAATTTTGAGCACCTAAACATACTCGAATATGCATATAACTTGGCACGCACACCAGACCTGGTGGAAAACTTCACTTTTTTTATTACTTTAACGCAGAGCTATGAAATTCGGTACACATATGTATCGCGACAAGACACGCAAAAAAGCTCCAATGTACTAATACCCAAAATACAACAAGAAGTGCCATTTTGAATTTACTGTCACATGTTTAGCCTATTTTTCCAGGAATTTCACATTTTTAAGAGCGAACTCGTCCTCGGGGATAACTCCCACAGATCTCAAATTTGACCACATGTACTACAGGCGGTTCTGACAAAAAGTTATTAAGATGTTCTGCAAAAGTATGAGTGATCGTGGCGCCCCGCAGTGTTTTGGTGTTTTGCCATGAAAAAAAAAACAGGTAGTGCTGTGTAACTGGCCTGTACGAGCTCTAAATGGCCAGAAACTTCACAGGTGTCATCAGAGTCCAGGCCTCACAACAGCCATTTGACCATATTAGTCCAGGACTGATGATAGCCATATGGCGATATCCAGTCTGAGTCGCCGACCAGCGAGAAGCGAGGACCTGTCCAACACTGTTTGCAGCTTTAATTATAATTTGGCATTAAAGCCAAATAAACTCGAACTGCCCCACAGCGTCTTTTGTTCACAAGCTTGCAATTAATTTTTCAAAATGCAACAACCACGAGCACTGCTGCAATAACTCTGTCCGCTTTTACATAAAATCAGAGGATTTTCACTATTTAATAGTGAAAATTTACCACCACTCTCTTTACCTACATAATATCAAATGTCAAGCTCTTTTTAGTCTGGACTTGCCATTATTGAAAGTCATTGTAAGAAACATTAAAAAACATGATGGTATCAATGATTGTATTTGTAATTTTAGGCAGAAATGGCCTTAAAGGATATGAATCTTTTGGATACAGGACAAAATATTCATAATTTATTAATGACACAGAATTGAGGATAAACTGATACTAAACAACAACTGGCAACATGGTATAATTTGATATAAAACTGCTAATCACAGAAGCTTGTTTTCCCAATATGATTAAGTATCATTCTGAAAAAGAGGTTATCTCTGTGTTAAAGTACACCATTGATTCGATCATTGCTTGTTGAACACTTTAGAGCTGTCAGCAGCACTTGTCCTGGTCAAAGGTCTCAGGATGAAGTTGGCACTCGTGTTGCATGTCTTATCCAGCCACCATGTAATGATTAAACTGAAGCATGTTGTGAATCACCTTTGCTTTTTCCTGAAACACTAATATCCTATCGCAGTGTCGTAGGATATTAATTAAGGAGCGACAGCCAACCCACCCAAGAAGTGATTTGCCAAATGTTCCAAATTATATATACAAAGATTTAACTTATTTATAGCTTTAAAATATCCCTGATTTTCAGGTTAAATCAGTGACCACTGCCCTCCCCAACTTGGTGCTGATACATAATTTTAAAGAGTCTCTCTTCATGTTCTAGGAGCTTCCCATCAACATCAAATTCTGCTTCGAGGGGATGGAGGAATCTGGATCTGAAGGCCTGGATGAACTGGTGTTCGCTCGAAAAGACACTTTTTTGAAAGACGTTGACTATGTCTGCATCTCTGACAACTATTGGCTGGGCAAGACCAAACCCTGCATCACCTATGGCCTGAGAGGAATCTGCTATTTCTTCATTGAGGTGGAGTTTTATTGCTAAGTTTTTAGCATGAGTTAAATTGTGGCAAAACAAATGACGTCTTACTGTAAAGCATTGTTTCGTAACGACTCAAATGTACTCTTTAACATGTTTTGATGCTGCATGTTAAAGTTATATTTTCCTTTTAAACTTAAAGGTTAACTGCTGTGAGAAGGACCTGCACTCAGGGGTGTTTGGTGGCTCTGTTCATGAAGCCATGACTGACCTCATTGCACTTATGGGTAAGTGAAGCTGATGACTGAGCTGAGTGCAGGGTTAGAAGCAGACTTTTGTCACAAATTTGTCTGTCTTTGAACTTTCTGGGGTTTTAATCTCATGTTTGCCACTTCCTCCACAGGCTCTCTGGTTGACAGGAGGGGGAAAATTCAGGTTCCTGGGATGTACGATGACGTGGCCCCACTGACAGATGAGGAGAAAAAGCTGTATGAGAAGATTGATTTTGACTTGGACGAGTACTGCAAAGATGTGGGAGTTGGGACGCTGCTGCATGACACCAAGGCAAGGAAATGATTCATGTTTCTTATGTTACTCATTGGTTTAAATGTGCTCTATTATTCTGGATCTTTAGGTAAAGCATGTAGATTTTTTTCCACTGTAGGAGCAAATCCTAATGCACCGCTGGAGGTACCCATCTCTCTCTCTTCATGGTATTGAGGGAGCTTTCGCTGAAGCAGGAGCCAAGACTGTTATTCCCCGCAAGGTCATCGGCAAGTTCTCCATCCGCCTCGTCCCTGACATGGACCCCAAAGTTGTGGAGAAGCAGGTACACATGGATCGCATTGTTTTGTTGTATTCAAGTGGCCACAGTGTTGTAAAGTTATGGGATGGGTTGTGGAAAGTAAAACCTGATGACTTTACCAACCACCTTCTTCCATTAGTTGCAGTGTGTCACACAGATGACTTAATCAATCATGTTTTATTTCTTTTTCGAAAAAAAATCTGTGGTAAAGCAGATTTATATAGATCGCTAAATTTGTCCAGTGTTCATGATAACAAAGCTATTAAGGCTGGGAAAAACCTTCCAAAGTTAATCTATTTGATCTGTTTTTAACAATAACTCAATGAATGTGGAGGGTCTACTTCATCCTCCAGTACTGTAAACCTGCCACTCCTACTACAACTAGTAATACTTAAAGCAATGCTTAAAACAGAGCAGATGTTTTTATAACTTTGTCAAAAATGAGTTGTGCTTACTACGTTCGTAAACAAGAAATTGTAATCTACAAACAGATAGAAAGCACATTATAAAATGAAAAAAACTGTAAAAAGTGATGTAGGATGTGTGCAAGCAGCTTTAATAATAAAATACAAAAGCAAAATCTCGTATTACATTTGCATTAAAAAGATGAAATCAGACAAATCAGTCATACAAACAGACCCTGATGCTGAGAATTCGGTTCCTCCAAGTTTTTAAACTCCAAAGCTGCCAGAATTCTCATTGCTCACTGATAGTAAGTTAAAAATCTTCTTGGTGGTTTGATTTAACTAATAATTTTCTTTTTTGTTGTCAAGGTTCTCGACCATCTGCAGAAGAAGTTTGCTGAACTGGGCAGCCCCAACAAGCTGAAAGTGTACATGGGCCACGGAGCCAAAGCCTGGGTCTCTGACTTCAACCACCCACACTACATGGCTGGTCGAAAGGCCATGAAGACAGGTACAAAGGCCAAATGATAAAATACTAATGATTAAAGGGTCAGTTTGGTTTTTTGTTACAATGGAGATGAATAGAATTTGAACTGGGACACTCGAGCCATCAAAGACTAGCACTCGGTAGTCCAAGATCAATCAGTCAGATATTACTTGACAATACAGTTATTTCTACTTAAGGTACAAAACAGTTAAAACTGCTTAGTTTTTTGAAATTTTGGTGAAGTTGCAATGTCATTTTTTTAAGTTCAAAATGCCAAAAATGTGGATCTTCTTAATGAATCTGTTGCTTATTCATTGTCCATCATTCTGCATGCTAAAAGATGCAAATAGAATATTTTGATCTGTACTCTTCTTGACTGTCTCCCGGTCTTCTCCTCCTCCTTGCTGTGCTGTAGTCTTTGGCGTTGAGCCTGACCTGACTCGTGAGGGTGGAAGCATCCCTGTCACTCTGACCTTCCAGGAGGCCACAGGACGTAACGTCATGCTGCTCCCTGTCGGATCCTCTGATGATGGAGCTCACTCCCAGAACGAAAAGATCAACAGGTTTGTCACAGAAGAGTTTGATTTCTTTTTAGATGTTCATAGCAATAATCACTTGGGACTTTAGAAGCAACATGGAGGTCAATTTTTGAATGATTATTTATTTTCATGTTAAAGTTAAGTTCTTGTTAATATAATGTCTTGTTTAGGCTTTTAATCACAAAATTTGATAATTGTTTTATTACTTCATTTTCAGAACCAACTATATTCAAGGTATCAAGATGCTGGGAGCGTATTTCCATGAGGTTTCCCAGCTGGAGTGAACTGGTGATGTCTAATCATGAAGCTGTTAAATATGTCCATTCTCACTATCAGAGCCATAATTGTGCTACAATTTACCTCCCAAAGTTATCAGTTTTATACACACTTCTAATAATAAAGTCTTTTCCTTTGTTACCTCGTGTTGTCCTGTTTATTTAATGTCTTAATGTGATTCACAAATGATGTAATGCACGGCAACAGTTACCTACTTATAGTAACTTACAATGTCTTTCAAAAAAGAATGTTTGATTAATTAGGTGTCACATGTGTTGCTGACGAAAAGTAAGATCTGTGAATACACCAGTGCCCCCAGCCTCTTGCGGAACCACGCTTACAACGTGCAACACTCAGCAATACAGATTACCAATAAGCCAGTTTAGAATGGAAACAACTTTATTTAAAACAGAACAGCGTGCACAAGTTCAATAATTCTATGCTCACCAAAAAGGCTGAAAAATGCCCTGAAAAGCCATCCAGGTCATGCTCAGCCGTGTTATGAACATGAACTATTATTTGCATCCAGGTCATGCTCATAACAGGACTGGATAGTCAGAGACTTGCTGCACATTGTACAAAAACTATAAATGTATGTTGTAACAAGTGCATATAATATTTATTCATGATTTTGATGCTTGCTATTGTAGATTTTTAGATACTGACATATCGAGAGAAAAATTCTCTTCTTAATGTCTTTATATTGTAGTGTTAAAAAAATATTAAAATAAAACAGGATTCCTTTATTGCTATTGCAGGTGTACAACGAAATAAGCAGGAATCCTGTCAGCGCCTCACAGAATCAAACATTTTAAAAGTAAAATAAGAAATGTACAACATATATTAAAATATCTATATGTATTACATGCAAGTGTATCCATAAAAACACTGAGAAAGCTTATTATTTTAAAGATAGTTTATTTGGTATATTAGGAATCATAAACAGTAATGTGACTGGTGTTGCAGCTCTAGACATTGCTGAACATGTACGAATATAGTGGTGCGATATGTTTTAAGTTTTGGGTCTCTTCTAAATTTACATCATCAAGGAAATTATTTTTCTAATGGAATGTAATCTATAAACTACAATAGATGAAACTTTGGTAATTATACTGTAATGGGAAAAGTGCATTTTAAGACTTTTAACTGCTCCTGTCCCTTTAAAGAAGAAGGAGACGGAGTCTGTACGGAAGCCGAGAGGGAGGGCATGTTCGCCTCTTAGACGGCTGTTTAGGTATCGAAAATCTTTCATAAAACAAATTGAGCAAACTGGAGTGTTTCGCAATTATTATAGCGCCCTTTGTTTTCAGTTCTGCACACTAATAATAAATGTGTTTCACTACTTGAAATAAGCACTGAGTTAGATGTTCTGAGATTGCGGGATACAGGAAGGAACTTGGCAACCCAAGCTGTCATTTTTCCGGCGCGGGAAAATCGTAAACAACAGAGGAGAAGGAAAAAGGAAGGACATGAATGATATTTGAATATTACTTTATTCGTGTGCCTTACCTGCAGAGATGTTCGTAGACGCTAAAGCAGCCAATTGTTGCTAACAACCTACAAGTTTGCGCTGCTAATGTTTAAAAAATGAGAGAGAAGACGTCGCGTTGATAACCTAAACGAGTTGTTGCTGCAAATTCAACGACGTGCGGTGTTATAAAGTCAAATTGTTACCGGTACATGTAAATATTTTATCAACCCTGTGGTCACCATGGATCGCTACAACGAGGTAAAACTCCTGTTAAAAGGCTGGGAGCAGGGGTTCGTCAAGCAGCACCAGAGGAAACCTACCAAGGTGATTTAAATGTTTGCACGTAGCTAGCTAGCAGCAAATGAACAACATGCAGCTTTGAATAACAATAGCAGGCTACTTTCTTTGCATAGTGTTGCTGTCAGTTTGCTTTCATAAAAGTTGAAATCTTTCATTTCCAGGAAGACATTGACCAGGCTCCAGAGGAGACCAGGAGTGAGTACTGACCATACATACAACACATAGACAGATGTCTTTAGCTGCTGCATAAGTCATCACTTTAATGACAGAAGTAACTGTGTGTCTTTTTTGCAGAGTTGTATAAAGAGTACCGCAGTTTGAAACAAGCCAAAGAGAACAGCAGCAGCAGTGATGCAGTCAGTAGTACTGAGGCTACAGCTGAACACAACAAAGCCCAGAAGGTACTAAACAAAGTCTGTGCATGGATATTAAACCTATGCTGGATTTCGACAACCTCTGTGTTATTGTCAGATTTAGTTGCTATCTTATATATCTGAGTGACAGCAGAGTTGCCAGATTCTCCACATGAGTCCCCCTCATTCTCTTTTCTCCTTTGTCACTGATTCCACCTCTTCTTCTTTTGGGTTTAATGGCAGTTTAAAAGTGGATTTCTGCTAACTATTGGGCTGTAGTGAAACAGAAGATTGGAACTCAAAAAGAAAGAACGAAACCAAAAATAGTAATTAAATGTTCTCTATTAACCCTGCTTCTTTAAGAAATATCATAAGCTGGACATATATTCAGCATAGTGCTACTCCAAAGAAACTCTTTAATATGAGGTTAAGTTTTGTTTGTTTATGTACTTCTCATAGTCACCCTCATCCTTCATTCAAACCTCATGAGGTTGTTTTTGCTGTGGTCCTAGTTGTTCTGCAAGATGGCCTTTTCCAGGGTGTGATTTACTATGTCCCTGCAGGTTAAATTGATATGTTATAAGTTGTGCTCTTCTAATACTCAGTGGTGCCTCTTCCACTTCAACCTACATGTCTGATCCTGAGGTTTTTCTGATTGTTCTACTGCATTTTCTTTCGGCTTGGACTTGTTCCCCATCATCCATATTTCTTAAATTAGTCCAACCACTTATTTTTTACCATTGTCTCAATTCAGGAGTCCGACTGTTGGGGTGCCCATCTGAATCGCAGTGCGATGCCTGTGGCTTCCCCCAGACTGACTTCCGAGGAAAGAGATAGTCTCAAGGCTTCTTCTCAATATTATGGCCTAAAGCTTAAAAACAACTTGGCTTCTCTGAGTAAGGTGAGGATCACTTTGAAAAAACACAACCTGACCACATTCATTGTGGAAAGCCTCCTTCTTGTGCTTGATTGCTGCTGATTACTGTTACAATTCTAATTTAGTTTTAGATCTGTTGTTATGATTTTCTTTCCCTGTTGAAGGAGAGACCTGTGTCATTGAAGAAATCGTGTCTTCCTGGTCGTGTGCCTCTGAACTCCTTGAAAGATGGACAGACAAACAGCTCCAGTTCTGCTGCTGCCACTGCCAAGATCACAACTGCTGACCCTGAGTCCAGCCCCTTCTCTCCAAGGTAATTGAAAAATGAAGACACTTGCATGTTAACTGAATATATAACAATTAATTTTGCAAAGTATTCCAGTTGTAATATATCAGTTACACACAGACAAAGACCTTTTCGGTATTTTAATTTTTTCGGCAGCCATTTTTTAATCTATACCTATGATTAACTCTCTGTGTTTTGATTTGCTTTATGAAATAAAGGACACTACACTGGTGAAATCACTGACAAAATGAGCAGTTTCAAACTTTAAGTACTTAATATTGTAGCGTCTTTTTTATTTTTGTAAAGACCACCTTTACAAAAGTAAGGTGGTATTTGTGCCTGACATATGTGTATTTTGTGACGTTTATCAACGTTACCAATACTTTTGCTGCTGTCATCTTAAGTTTCCAAGTCAGACAGCTGGTTAAAAACTTTGAATAGAATGACTAAGTGATGAATTGTTTGAGTCCTCTTTGTTATTGTGTTCTTGCTTTTAGAAGAATAAAGCCATGCCTGGGATCCCTGGCTTCAAATACACTTCCTCCAGTGGAGCCCGAGGAGCCATTTGAACCATTTGAGCCTGTCAGGCAGTCTAGTGATAATCCTGCAGACGCTGCCGGTAAGTGTAATAGCACTGATGGTACTAGTAGCAACATTAATTCACATCTCAGTGCCTCCATTTTAGCTCCTTCTTCAGCCAAATCATCTGCCCTGTTGTTGTCTTCGTCTCCTTCTCGTATTGTAGAATTTTCAAAAGAAGATGCCACAATCACAGGAAAGTTACATGAAAGTATAGGAGCTTCAGGAGAAAATGCTGAAACATTAGGAATTCGGGATGTTGTTACTGCAGGTATTGGAGCTTCATTTGGCTTTAAAGGAAGCCCGCAGATTGCTAGAGGTGTCAGGGGAGGAGTCGTAGGTAAAGGCTTCGGAGGAAGACCCTCTCCTGCCAGCAGGCTGAGCTTTGTGGACAAGCAGTGGCTTGAGAGATGTCAGGTGTTTGGAGAGATGGTAGCCGAGGAGAGGCCTGGGGCAGGCAACCAGGAGCTCAATGTGGAGAAAGCAGTAGAGAAAGAAAAAGAACAAGAAATAGAAGAGAAAATACAAAAAGGTGAAGGAGCAGCAAAAGAGGAATTAGTTGTAAAGGGACAAAGAAAAGGGTCACTTGACTTGGAAAGAGATGATGATCTTGAGAGCATCACAGGGGATAAAATAGTCGATAAGACTGCACCAAAATCTGCTCAACAACATGCTGGAAAAGGCAAAGGAGGAAGAGGGGAAGAGAAAAGAAAGGGAGGTGAGGAGATGGAAAGAAGACAGGCATCACCCGAAGATGACAATGAGAATGGTCAAAAATCCAATGGCTCAAAGAAGAGAGGGAGGAAGAGACAGCGAGAGGGGGATGACATGGATGGAGATACCGCAGAAGAAGGAGGAGGAAAGAAAAAGAGGCGAAGGAATAATAAAAAGAAAGAGGAGAGCTCTGATGTAAACCCCAGTTCAGGTCAGGGAGGAGCAGGGAAGAAAATGAGAACCAAGAAAAAAGAAGAAGAGGATGGTGAAGAGTGTGAAGAGAAGAAGGAAAGCAAGGTACAAAAAAAGGTGAGTAGGATGAAGCAATATTCATGTTATTTTTGTGCAAATGTATCAAGTGAAATTGATCTGATATATTATTTCTGTCAAGGTGCCCCAGGAGAACTTGTTGGGAGAAATAGATGAGGAATTTGGACTTAGCAGAACGTATCGGACACAGTCTGTCAGAGCCAGGTGAGAATGAATGAGTATTGTAACTGCAAAATGGCGCTGAAGGATCTCTGCTTGTAGTCTGGGTAATTTTTTCTGACTTTGACAGAGCGGCAAAAAGTGCAGAAGGAAACTTTGTGAAGATAAATCTGAAGACGAAGTCTCACGTCAAAGGATACGCACTGAGAGGGGTCGGTCTACGCAAACAGGTAGGTTTGTATTGATGTAAGTGTTTGTTGAATTTTTCCATGCAGGATGCTTCCTACATGCTAATGTGTTAATCCCCCGAAAAAAAATATGGTAGAACTGGATCCTCCTGCTTGATCGATTAGTGAGTGGCTTAATTTGTCTTCTTTTGCTTCCTAAATTCCTTTCAAAATCTCCCATATCATCATGTTAACTTCAAAATAAAACTATATATATAAAAGTTACTATCAAAATAATCACAGAGTGAGGTTTCATTTTTTTGTTTTCTGTATTTATTTATTTTATCTTTCTTTCAGAAATGTCAGATCAAGTCATCGTAATTTAAATAGCATATTTAAAAACAACAAAAGGTGACCTGAAGTTCTTTCCATTTAGGATAAAGGATTAATAACACAAATTGACATGACTAAGAGCGGTAAACATTATGAATAGTCATTTCATAGCACTTTAATATTAAAGTTAAGACCTTACAGTAGTGTAGAGAGAAATCTATTCATTTCAGTTGTGTAAGCACTTGGAGTTAGTTGAGAAGACAAACTGCCTTTTAACAGGGTGTAACCTCCAGCAGAACCAGGTTCAGGGAGGGCAGCTGTCTGCCTCAGTGGGTTAGTGAGGAAAAATATTGTCTTACATGCGTTCTGTTTAACGTGATTCTATCATACAACCAAATGTATCCAGAGTAGTAAACATTGTCTGTGTTTTGTGCTTATTTGGTGTCTTAAATCTTTTGTGTGTTGTAGTTGTACATGCAGAAGTTCCAGCTGAAAGGAGAGCGTTTTGGTGGAGGTGGTGGGTATTTTGGCAGAGGAGGAAGGAGAGGCAACTTCAGAGGGGGATTCAATCGACAGGGAGACACCTGCTACAAGTGTGGAGAGACCGGACACTGGGCTATCGACTGCAAGGGACGAGGTGACGCAGCAACACACATAGAAACTTATTCCTTAAGAGAAAAACAGTTGTGCTTTCACTGCACTGAAATTTAGCTGGGTACCCTGCCTTTAAATAAACTATATTTCCTGTGTATCCTCTAGAAGGTAGGTGGACCTCGATAGTTGATCAAAGCAAACACCTAATTTTCCCAACTATGCCTTGATACTTTTTGCATACTATTATCATTACAACAATAACAGCATGAGGTAATTTTTAAATTAAAATAAAAATTCACTGTTAACTATGTGACTCCTTATGTCTGATCTGTCTAATTGTATGAATGATCAGTATTAGTTTTTTCTGTTTTCAACTGCCATGTGGTCACAAACAATTTACCATCAGATGTGTTGAGTTGTTTCTCTCTTATCTTTGTTTTTTTAGCTCCTCCACCTCCTGTTCCTGATGACAAACCTGCTGAAGAGGAGCCATTTGAACTGCCTACCTTGGAGGATGTTGCCAGGGCAACGGGAACGCTGCGACCTCAGCCACTGGGTACATTTTTTTTATGAGGATGCTGCTTTCCACCTCAACTACTCAGTATGTCAGGGACAGTATTGCATTGTTTTCACACTTGTAGTAGTGAAATCAAAAGTGCAAAATCTGAAAAACATTTAGCAGAGCTTAAATGAAGCCACACAATATTCATACAAGCAGTGGTGTGCAGTTGTATCAACAGTTTGCACAAAACAAGTATTTGGTACCTTAGTTAATACATTTCATTTAATCTTAAAATTAAAGTTAAATGCCAATTTGTTCATCAACACGTTAGCACAATTGCTTACTTTGTCTTTTCAAGTTGCAGTTAACAAACACACTGAAAGTTTAGAGATGAAGCATGAGGACTCATTTTAATTTTTATAATAGTAAATTATCCGTATCATCATTCATAAAATATTATTAAATTTTCATCACTTCAGTTTCATGTAAACAAAAGATTTTCTTTCCTTAGTTGCAGTTTTACAGTTTTGCTGCAGTAAGCAAACCAAATCACAGTTTCAGACTGAACCTGCTGCAAACTCATCATAATGTGTTTCAGTGGCGTCTTCCAGTATTGGAGAGGAGCAACAGGAAAAGGAGGCGGACAGTAGCCGTAGTGACGAGGTGCTGCTGAATGTGATCCGTCCTGACTATGAACGTCCTGCTCCTCCACCACCCATGGAACCGCTGTATCATCCCACAGAAGATGGGAAAGTTCAGGGTAAATGCTTTTAAGACTGTGCTCTTTGCATCGATCAGCTGCAACATCATGACCACTGACAGGTGAAGTGAATAACATTGATCATATTGGTACTATGTGGTGTTCTGCTGGAAAACCTTGGATTTTAACATCCATGTTGATGAGACTTAGACACCCAAATAAACATTGTCCCACAACAAGCACACTCCCTCATGCAAGTGGAAATCCCAAATGTCACTGGCCTACCCCTGCAGGAAAATACAACCCATCACATGGAAAAAACATCAAACAATCAGGAACATGTTGAGGAACATGACAATGGACCAACATGTTGATTTGACCTCCAAACTTCCTACACCCCATTCTGATCAAGCATCAACAGGATGCAGTGGAACAAGTTTAATTGACAGAGGCCCCACTGCACAAGCCAGAGTACCCAAAGGATCCAGTGCCAACATCCTGGTTCCAGACCCCTCAGGACGCCCTGAGAGGTCCTCTTGTCCATGCCCAGTGGTTCAGAGCATTTTTGAACACATAAGGGGACCAACACAATATTAAGCAGACGGTCATAATGTTATGCCTGATCGGTGTAAATTGGAAACCCTGTGTGATTAGGTACAAGTAGCAATAAAAGTGATATTTTTGTTTTTGTTTGTTCAGAAACGCCTGATGAAGTGTATGCGGTTCTAAAAGAACTTGGCTATCAGTCATTTAGACCAGGACAGGAGGAAGCCATCATGAGGATCCTCTCAGGTAAAAACAAAACACATATGTGCTCATATACCTGCACACATCTGAATGTCTAGTATCTCTGTAAACATGTTTGTCTCTTTGTCTTTTGTATCTTTAGGCCTCTCTACTCTTGTAGTGTTGTCAACTGGGATGGGTAAATCATTGTGTTATCAACTCCCAGCTTATCTGTATGCTCAGCGATCAAAATGCATCACTTTGGTCATTTCACCTCTCGTCTCTCTGATGGATGATCAGGTAAACACTCTGAACCTGGTGACAGTAGATGAGCACAGAGCAAATATGCACTCTCATGCCTCTGACAGATTGTTTTATGAATGTCCCGTGTGTGTGTAGCTGTCTGGCATACCAGCCAAGCTGAAGGCTGCCTGTATCCACTCCAATATGACGATGAAACAGAGAGAAGCGGCGATAGAAAAGGTAACACACACAGGAGGATGACATTCGGGTATCAGACTTGACGTGACTCACACAGAATTACAGCTTCTTTGCTAATGTCATTATAAAAACTGTGTTTCTGCTATCAGGCACAGTCATACATGTTCCAGTGAGTCACATACAATGACATGTACAGACTGTAAATGAGAAAATAAGGGCCACTGGTATCAGATCAATATTCAGTACTGAATATAAGTTTAGGTTTTTACAATCAGCTTTGAATGAGATAAAGTTGGATCAGTTCATCCCTTCAATGAAATGTTAAGTCCAGAATAAAAACCTATTTTTCATACTCATTTCCTTATAAATTTAATGTGATGGACATAGTTCAGTGTCTCAGTCTGGTACCTCAACAGCTATTCTGTATTCATTTCTATGTAAACTGTGCTGAAGTATTGTGGTGACACGGTAATATTCATAAGTATTTTCAGCCCAGGCTTATATTTCTCCTTCCTCTGTTTGTTCAGGTGAAGTCAGGCCAGGTGTGTGTGCTGCTCCTCTCTCCAGAAGCTCTGGTCGGTGGAGGAGGTTCAGGTTCAGGGTGTCTGCCGTCAGCTCAGGATCTCCCTCCTGTGGCCTTTGCTTGTGTAGACGAAGCTCACTGTGTGTCAGAGTGGTCGCACAACTTCAGACCCTGCTACCTGAGGCTCTGTAAGGTGAGTTACTGGTGGTGAATATGTAAATTCCTGGATAATAGAGTTGCCCAATCTTTCTTTGACTTATCCATCTGTACATTAGAAGAAAAGGCACTGAATTGTATTGTGATATATTGAACATCATCAAACTACAAGTGCTGTTAATGCAGTTGTTGTTTAAATGTTACATGATAAAGCAAATCAACAACCAATATGAATGTACAGATACTTTAGGAAGACATATTAACAATGTAAATGTATTGAGTGTAACAACAACTGCAGTAAAGGACTCCAGTGCTCATAAATGTCGTAACAAATCATATGTGGCTTTACATGGTTAGATACCAGCAGTCCCCAAGATGAGATTTAAAAGTGTGTAAGAATACTAGACAGTAAGAAAGAATTCCTTTGCTTCCACAGTTTTTCAGAACAGTGTTATTTCTATTGATTACACCTTAAAATAAGGTGTCACAGTTTTCTTTATAGTAGCGACTTGCACACACACACACACACAAAAAAGCCCTAACTCTCAATGGTGAACAAGAACTTTAAATATGCCTGTTTCAATTACATTTCCATGAATGGAAACGCATTTACACTGACTTTCAAAAGCGTGTCTCAGACTATAGATGTGCCGGCATTAGAAGCTGCTCTGCTGTTACTGATTCAGGGAAAAGTTTGTTGTATGTTGTCAAGGGACATAGACAGCTGTTATCAATTTGCCTGCAAACTAGCGTCCATAAAGTGCATATACAGTGTCCATCTCTGCTGGTACTGAGGGACACTTCACATACGCATTAAAAGTATTTCATGTGGTGTTTTCTTCTAGGTGCTACGGGAGCGTCTAGGAGTGAAGTGCTTGCTCGGACTCACGGCTACAGCCACAATGTCCACTGCTCTGGACATCGCTCAACATTTGGACATCAGCGATCAAGACGGCATAGCGGTCAGATCTGCAGCTGTACCTCCGAACCTGAATCTGTCCGTGTCGATGGATGGAGAAAAGGATCAGGTCTGTGTGTTTTTATGTTCATGACCAACACAGAAGTCTCATTCCCATATTTATAGGAGTTCAATGCAGATGTGTAGTTTCCTTGTCCCCTTCCCAGAAGTCTTTTCCTTACTTTCATAAGTTAGTTGGCTGTGTGTCTTTCTAGTAATATTTGCAATTCTCTCATGTTCTCTCCGTGTTTCCTCTGTCTTTATATTTCAAGGCTTTAGTCTCGTTGCTAAAAGGTGATCGTTTTGGTTGTTTGGACTCCATCATCGTCTACTGCACCAGAAGAGAGGAAACCGTTCGTGTGGCAGCCCTGCTCAGAACCTGCCTGCAGGGAGTTCTGGTGAAAGAAAACAACCAAATCAGCAGCCAGACACAAAACAACCCTGTAGGACAGAGAAAGAAAGAGCTTGGTAAGTTTAATTCAGGAAATGCTACTTTAAATTGGGAGAGAAATAAACAGGGAAAAGGAATGAGTGGAATGTAAATATAACCTTCCCCGTGGTTTGGAAATATGTGTTACATCCCGACATTTATTTAATTTTATCAGCTTCTGTCTCTATGACTTGGTTTTGTCACGTCTATATTCAGCACGAAAGAAGATCCGTAAACCGCTGAAGTGGCAGGCGGAGTCTTACCACGCCGGCCTGTCGGGGTCGGAGCGCCGACGTGTTCAGAACAACTTCATGTGTGGGGAGCTCAGAATCGTGGTGGCCACTGTGGCGTTTGGAATGGGCCTGGATAAATCAGATGTTCGTGGTATCATCCACTACAATATGCCAAAGGTGGGTGGTGGTCTGATTTATCTTTAACAGTGTCTCTTAATACTGGACTTGAAAGCACAATGAAGTATTTAGACTCTTACTGAACATCTGGCTCCATTTAAGCCCTCATGAAATATGCAGAAAGGAGACTGAAAAACCTTGCTACCTTTAATATGTTAATTATACCCAAAATGTGTTTAATAAATAATTTTCATATGATCTTAAACCTGAACTCGAAGTAAGATTCATGTTTTCTTGGTCACCCCTTTGCACTTTCTCCTGCTTACAAACTGTGCCAGGTGTCTCTTTTTCAGTGTCTAGCTATGAAATTATCTAACAAAGACTTCTCCATATGATATTCTTTTCTTTTCAGAGCTTTGAGAGCTACGTTCAGGAAATCGGGAGGGCAGGGAGAGATGGAGAACCGGCTCATTGTCACCTCTTCCTGGACCCTGAGGTGAGTCTTAAATGAACAGTTAAAATCTCACTGCACTGTTTAGTCTATTGGTATAAATTAAATACAATTAGATTGAATAAACATTACGTTGCTACAACTCATGTTTTTTGGCCGCATGTCTGCTTTATTCGGTGTCCTTGATAGTATTCATAGTAGTAATCTTCTGTTTTTGTCGTGTAAAAGCCTAAGTATGTCACATCACGTAACATATTTAAGCACCTGTGTTTATTATCTGCAGTCTGTCTTCATTTTGTTTGTGGCTTTGCTGGCGTATTTCTCTGTGCTGTCATTTATTTAATTTGTTTCAAGTATAAATTAATTCCCTATGTTTGTGTGTCAACAAGGCCAGAAACTCCCAGTGACGCTGCCTCTCTCTCAATGCGTTACATTATTTGCACAGATTTTTAAATAAGATTAATATTATCCTTTGCACATTTCGAGTTTTTTTGATTACATTACATACGTTTAGGATGTAATCTTGCATATTGTCAGGCAAATGATTTACACATTCCTGCACCATGTAAATGTTTCTATTACCTTCTGTTACTTTTATAATTCATTGGATTTGCTGTTCTTGCTGTTTCCTATTTTTCTTGGAACACTTGATGTCCATTTACTTTTGCTTTTTTAAAATGTCGTCATCCTTCTTTAGAGATTTCTAACTTGTCACTGTCAAACACCACGCCAAATTCCTTGCATGTGAAAATTCACCACAAGTCTGATTGTGTTTTGATTCTGGTACATATGTGCAGGGTGGGGACCTCCATGAGCTCCGTCGCCATATCTACGCAGACACAGTGGACTACTACACAGTAAAGAGGCTGGTCCAGAAAGTTTTCCCAGCATGCAAATGTAAACAGATCCACCAGAAACAACAGGAACTCTTCAAGGTAACTCCTCCTCTGTGTGTGTGGGTGTGTGCAGTCTACATGCTGCTCCAAGTAGTGGTCTGGAGTCCATACTACTCAAATTAAAGTAAAAACAACTGTGTTTGTAGGATGTTGAAGACTCAGAGCTGTTAGAGATGATGGATATGTGTGATCATGAGAGCAGCCTGAATCCTCCTACTCAGCAAGACCTGCTACATACAGATCAACCACAAGCCACTGCTGCTGCTGCTGCACAGGTAATTAAAAGGGAAAATCTTTTTTATTCTTTTCATAAAAGACAGCTAAATTTAGGTAGCACTGAAGCACTTAAGCGCTTCTCTGTTTGAATATATACACACACATACATTAAGTTATCTATTTAAAGGACCACTATTTTAGACCAAATGAGTGTGTGACATAATCCTGTTTTCACTGCAAGGAGATGCCAGATCTTGAGTCAGCTGAGCCACCGGTCCAAGAGGACAGATATGAAGGAAAGAAAAAGGAGGAAGAGAGGAAAGAAGAGCAGCCAGTTAAAGACGAGGCAGCTGATGGGCAGGAAGACCGGGTAGTGGAGAGCAGTGATTGGCCCAGAGAGCGAGTGTGTCACACACACGAGAGAGCGATTCCCATCCAAGAGACTGTAGAGACTCTGGACATCACAGAGGAAGGTATGCGGAAACATATGACAATGGTGGACATGGTGGCAGGCACACAGATTGATTTGTACATGGAAAGATCATTAGCATAAATCAGAAGATATTTTTAAAAATCTATTCTAACTTGATGTACTGAGGCAGAATTTATGCCTGACCTTATCAAAAATATTAATCCTGTCAGGTTGTGTGATGTGAGAACTTATCATGTGTAAATTCAAAAAAAGGACAATTTAGTGGCTATGGTACACAATGTACTGCATCCTGTGAAAACGTAGGGAGTAAAGTGTAAAAATCAACAGTAGTTTAAATTGTATAAGTTACAGAAGTACAGAAATGTTGGATGTTCTTTTTTTCTCTGAGGCATGTTTGGAAAATAACTGAAACAGGAAATGCACTAAAAACCAGCAAAGAAGTAGAACAAAGGCAGTTAGAAACAATTAAACTGTAAAAGAAGGACAAGTTGTAAATTGATATTAGGTTAACAAAGCAATTATTAGTTATAACTGTTTTGTTTTTGTTTTTTTCAGGTGTGGAAACGCTGCTCTGCTATCTGGAGCTGCACCCACAGCGCTTTGTTGAGCTTCTCCATCCGACCCTGTCTGTGTGTAAAATCAGCTGCTATGATGGACCAAGACAGCTCCAGAAGATCACTAAAATGTGCGAAATGTTTGTCTGCTTTAGAGATATTCTGGTAGAGCGTCCTTCAAAAGTTGCATGAACACAAGATATCAAGATATAATCATTGGACAACTGAAATGAGGTAAAAAAGATCAAATGTGATTAAATTGTTATTTTATTTACCATTTTTCTTCCCCACAGTTGCCCTCCGATAGCTGTGGTGTTGGCCAGAAAGCGGATGGCAGGCGAGCGGGTGGAGACGTGTGATCAGCTGGAGTTTGATGTTGTCGAGGTGTCAGACACTATGGGATGGCAGCTTCCTCTAGTGAAGAGAGGACTCAGACAATTGCAGTGGATCACCGGCAGAGGTTTGTTTATGAGTGTCTTTCTAATCTACTTCATTTTAAAAATCCAATAATAATACACTTGACATAAAGCTTTCCATTTTTTCATTCGTATTATTGGTTGTCCTTAAATATTTTCATCCCCCGGTTGTAGAGTTAGCGCCACAGCCCTCACACAATAACACTAAAAGCACACACAGCTAGAGTGTGACTGTGGGAAATACACTATTTTGTAGGTTTAAGTACAAACAAGAAAGAGGAAAGACAGTTCATAGTGTATAATAACGGTCATAAATATTTTTTTCAGGGCGTAGCGGCGTCCTTGTTGAGTTCTCCTCCCCTTCTTTCTACTTCCGTTCCTATGGCGACCTGAGTGATGAGGAGATGGACCGAGTTTGTCAGTTCCTTCATAATCGAGTGCAGGACCAAGAGAGGGCACAGCTGTACCAGCTGACAGCTTGTTTCAAGGCCTTCAAGAGGTACAATCAGTTTTCAGCTTGTTTTCAGTCTGACTAATGTCAAGTGTCTGACAAAGTTAATCTCCAGTGCAGCTTAGAGCAATTTCAGTTTAGATTTCTGAAAGATAAATTGTGGGATCTGACTCAGATGGGATTTTCACAGATGTGTTAGTTTCTTGCCTTTGTTACTCCTAGATGGTTGCTGTTGAAATGAAATGTTCATATAAATTGTTTGTAAATTTCATCAGTGATATGATGTTCTGTGTTGGGCAACTTCAGCTTTGGAAATTGTGATGGTTGTTTTTCACCGTTTACAGTTTATTGATAAAACAATTCGTCAAACTGAAATAATCAGTAAGGATCAGTCAATAAGGAAAATAACTGTTAACAGCTGTGCAAATTATTCATGAATATCATTCCTATGAAACCTTCAGGACTCTATTCTAATGTCAAACCACCCATACTGTTGAGATTATGCTTAGTTAGTTAGTTAGCCTGGGTGGATGCAGTGTGAGAGTGAGTGGTTGTTGGTGGTCTGAGGGGCCGATGGTGCAGACTGGCAGCCTCGCCTCCGTCAGTCTACCACAGGGCAGCTGTGGCTACATACGTAGCTTACCACCATCGAGTTTGGAGAGAATGAATAATGCAATGTAAAGCGTCTTTGAGTGCCTAGAAAAGCGGTATATAAAACCAATGCATTATTATTATTAGTTTCAACCTTCTGTGTTCCTCATTTGTGCAATTTATCCTTCTACCATCTGTGAGCTTGTCGACATTAACGCTGTTTATGTGTGTTGTGTTCCAGTGTTGCCTTCCGAAGTGTTTCTTCCTGTGTAGATGATTTGGATGAGAGTCGCAGTTTGCAGCTGAAAAACCTTCTGTCCGAGTACTTTGACAAGAGGCGAGAAAGAGACCACACACTCAGACCAGTGGACCTCGAGGAGCTCGACAAATACAAGGTGAAACACATACATTTAAGGGTTGAATTTACATCTGTGAATATTGTGGCTTACATTTGATCACGTGTGTGTGTGTTTGCAGTTGTTGGACTGGGAGAGTCAGATCAGAGCCGACATCAGAAGTTTCCTCAGCAACCGAAGTGATGAGAAGTTTTCTGGAAGAGCTGTAGCAAGAATCTTACACGGCATAGGTGAGGACACACACACACACACACACATCGATGTTGCTACAGAAAAACAAGCACAGGTATCCCAACAGAGCTGAAATATATTTTAATCTAGTGCATTGACCAAGTAGTTTTTACTTTCTTCCTACGTTTTCTTACTGAATTAATTGTGCTTTACACTGAATGTGAAGGTGTTTGCAGGTTTAACTTCATCTTAATAGATTTTAGTTGCAGAATTTACTCTTTCAAAAAGCATATGGACCATGTACTGTAGCTGTAAAACTCATGATGGACAGCAGATATCAGTGATACCAAATAGAAGACTGAATCTTCAGACCTCTAGAGGTCAGCAGAGAGCCAGTTTAGAAAGATTTAGTTTCACTGAAGTGTGACTCCAAGGTTATAGCCTCTAGGTCAGGGGTGTCAGATCCTGGTCCTCGAGGGTCTCTATCCTGCATGTTTTAGATGTTTCTCTCTTCCGACACACCTGATTCAAATGATCAGGATCGTTCTCAGGCTTCTGCAGAGCTTGATGATGAACTGATCGTTTGAATCAGGTGTGTTGGAAGAAGGAAACATCTAAAACATGCAGGATAGTGGCCCTCGATGACCAGGATTGGACACCCCTGCTCTAGGTTTACAAACATAATCTACACAACATTAAAACATTACTTTAATTGCTACAGATTATCTATCAAAGATTATCAAAATCTTTGTCTATTGAACACTGATTTCCCAAGAACTTGATCTCATTCACACACAGACTGACTCAATCTGTCCTTCTCAGTCTATTTTCAACTACTCATCTCAACTGACCAGCAAACCTAAAAGCTACTCCTGCATTGTCATTATTTCAGAAGTCTTGACCTGTTTCCTGTTTTCAGTTGATATGTTTTTACTGCTTATTGTCTTAGTTGTCAGAAAGTGCTGATTGTCTCTGGTCAGAAACAGTTGTGTGGTTTTCATGGTGGCAGCACTGAGGCAAAGTCAGCAGTTCAACAAGGGTTTGATTTTATATGCGAACCATCTTCAGTGCAGAAAAGAATCTGCTAATTGTTTTAGCTTTCAGCATTCAGCTTTTAACAGTTATTTTTGATGTTATTGTTTCTTCTGTTCTTCTTTTGCTGTCACAGTGAAGAGCAACTAACAACTGAAGAGTTGTAGTTATTTAAGCAAACATCTCCCATCCTTTGCATCCACAATTATAGATCTTGAGTTCAAGTTCTCTTTTCTGACTCTCAATAATGCAACTTGTTTAGTTTAGATAGCATCGATTTACAACTTAGGTCATCTCAGGGCACGTCTCAAAAAGAAGTCAACACCTTTACACTATTGTATTATAGAGAGAAACCCAACAAATCCATCAGCCAAAGCTAACAAACAGAATGTATTTCATAGTGAAACTTAACTGGCAAATTGACTTAACTTAACTGACTTTACATTTTGTATTTATGCTCTGACACCAGGCTCGTGTTCAGAGGTCTGACCCAGACAAAGAGACAAAATGCAAACTTATACCATTATCCATCCTAGACACAGCATCTATCTTTCAAATAACAGTAGCTTTGCTTTTCCCATGAAGAAAACACAGACTCCTCAGCCGAGGAGTCTCAGGGCCTTGATGCCTAGCGCTGGTCACAACATCACATACCATAGCAAGACAGAGGAAACAACTCAGAGTCAGGTCTATTGGGTTCTCTGATTAACAGTACCAAATGAAATTTTTCTACAACAAAAACTCCTCTGTGTTTCAGGCAGTCCTTGTTATCCTGCTCAAACCTATGGCAAAGACAGACGCTACTGGAGGAAGTACATCCAGTTTGACTTCAACCAGCTCATCAGACTGGCCACTCAGGAGATCATTCGCTTCAAGTGATTAATGCAGCATCTGTGCATTCACTCACCAGAGGATTAATACAGAAATCAACCTGTTTTGAATGAATTTAGCCAGAAACACCAATATTTTCATATGGACATTCCACCATGTTGAACTGTTTAACTTTTGATGTTTCCTTAATATTATTTTTTGTATATTGGTCTAATAGATTTACTTTGTTTGCAGTAATTATTAAAATCTTTCTATTTTTCTAGTTTGGTCTTGTAATTGATGTTTATTTGAACAGATCTCATCAGAAACTTGGAAGCGGAAAGGAAGGAGCTTTTTTTTATATAAACCATTCTCAGAAGCCACGTGAGTTTGTTTAGTATAATGACTGAAACCCCACAGAAAAGTCCTGACCTACATATGAACTGGTATGAGGAAGTAAAGAGAGAAAAATAAAGACAGAGTAGGATCTTTCCTCCTACAATCCTCCTACTTTGGCATGCAAAGAAATTTTAAACAACTGATAAGAGAGCAATTATTGACTTGGGTTGACAGGAATTTATTGTGACCCTTATTGACAATGAGCTACTTCCTGAAGTAATGTGTGGAATGTTTACAGTTTCCCCTCCCATATCATTTCATTCAACTTCACGTGGCACGTGAACCTTACGAATAGAAAATAAGGTTTATGGTTGTTTTTATTTAGGTCAGCAGCAGCAGTGGAATGAGTCAGCAGATATACAGTAAGATTCTGATCTGCTTAGCTTAGTAAAAAGACTGAAAGCAGGTCTGAAAAGTTGGCTGGTTCACAAACTTGCCTACCTGCTGCCCACAGTTTTAACACTTTAATAAACTAACTGTCTCTCAGATTCCTATTTACTATATTGACATGAGAGAAGTATTGATCTTCTTATGTAACACTTAGCAAGTAAAACGGTGAAAAGGTGTACTGTCCAGAGGTTCCAACTGGTGAAATTCAAGGTTTTTTTTGTTTTGTTTTGTTTTTATAATCTTGTTGACATGTCCATTTGGTGATTTTTTCTCTCTATTTTTTTCTCTATTGACATGCTAGACGCCACGACAGAGCATTTCCACCTTAAAACTACAGTTTACCGAGTCAGAGTTTCAAAAACATGGATTCAGACTTTTGTAATTTCATACAAAACAAGACTAAGGAACCAGTCGGTCCAGTCCAATCCAACTGTATTCTGATTTCAACATGTATGGCTGATACACTGATCAGGAATAACATTTTGACCACCTGCCTAATATTGTGTTGGTCCCCCTTATGTGCTCAAAAATGCTCCAAACCACTGAGCATGGACAAGAGGACCTCTCAGGAACCAGGATGTTGGCAGTGGATCCTTTGGGTACTCTGGCTTGTGCAGTGGGGCCTCTGTCAGTCAAACTTGTTCCACTGCATCCCTTTGATGCTTGATTAGAAGGGGGTGTAGGAAGTTTGGAGGTCAAATCAACATGTTGGGCCATTGTCATGTTCCTCAACATGTTCCTGATTGTTGGATGTTGTTTCCATGTGGTGGGGTACATTTGCATGAGGGAGTGTGCAAATGTGTAACTTTGATACACAGAGATGAGTTTTTAGGCTTAAACTGATGACAGGAGAAAGATAAATGTCGTGTGTGCAACATTTCTTGGCTGAAAGCTAAAAATGTGCTCTTTTGAAAGAGGTACAAGAAGCACAGAAGTTGAAAATCAGCAGTGTTGCTGCTCAGGCAGAGAGGTAACCTGAGCTCCTCGACTCGTCACTGGGTTTTAACGGTGGACTCTGTCCTCTACATATCAGCTTCAGCTCTGACAACATGTCATAAACTGTGAAGAAATGCATTCAATGAGGGCATACTGCGTATTTCAGAAAGTCCTTGACTGACTGAAATGCAGTTGTCAGCTATGACAGACAGCTGTAGGGATGCCTCCTGGCTGAGGGACGTTGTCAAACCTTAACTCTGCTCAGCTGTCATGGATGTCTTTCCACTACCTATTAATCTATCCCTCTGTAAATGTCATGGTTTAAACGAGGAGGGTGTAACAATACAGAGTGAGGTTTTACTTCAATGTTAAGCAGCTACACCCAAAACTAGAGGACTAAGTTTACTGGACATGATTTGCACGTGCTGATACTTACATCTCTGAGGGTGGAGCTGCAATAAAACAACTGGGTCAACAAGACATTCTTTTCTGAGAATGGTTAAATAAAGTCTGACCACAAAGATCAGTGCGCAGTCAACAGCAGAATACACTAGACTGGTAATGAAACGTGAAAATGGGCTGGGCAAAGTAAAGTATAACTGAACTCAAATACACCTTTTGTCTATAATCATTAATAGATCAGCACACACACAGTGAGCTGAAGGAGACTAGGGACTATAAAATGTCACACAATGAGTAACTACTTTGCAGTTAAGGGATTATATCATCATCTTACTTAGGCAGTAAAAGTATGTTATTGTGACACCCCGCAGCATTTAAGCATTCTTAGAATTCAAGCTAAAGGCAAATAATTCTAATGCCTTAACCTGTTCCTTACCCTGTGGCCCTTTAATTCTACCGATTATCCCTCATTCATTACCCCTTACTAGAGGTTGTATATGTCTATCAGTTGTGAGCAGTTCCACCACAGTTTCTATCTCTGATTGTTTCATTTAAAAAGTTTTCATAGGTCTTAAGAGGGGAAATTGTCCTTTTTCCTGAAATGAATAGGGGGAAAACTGAAAAATGTAATTTGTGTTGCAGAAATATATATTATTTTTACTCCCCTGCTTGCAGGATCCTGCAGGACTCCCAGGTTAAAAGAGGTGTGATTTATGTAAAGCCTCAGGTTATCAGAGACAGAAAGAAGGACAGGTTTTCTGTGCTGGGAACACCCATCATCTCAGATGTTTATGGAGACTCCAGGCTGCTGATAACACCCTCCCTGTTTGTAGATGTATGTAGTGACCATGTATTACCTTGGCAACTCCTCTGAATGTCAATAGCTAAACATTCACATGACAGGAGTGCTGTTGGTAGTGATGTATTACAAAGTAGTGCATTACTGTAATCACATTACCTTTGTCTGTGATGCAGTAAAGTAAAATATTGCTGTTTCAAGGTTCAGTATATACTACAGTTACAAATCAGTTACTACTTTTATTTTGAGACAGTGTAGCCTATTGCCAATGTCACCTTGATAATTTTAGACATGCAACTGTGCCTTGTTCTCAAGCTGAAGTTTAGCATTTTTTGACCTTATAATGCTATTTTATTAAAGATCATAACACTGTATTTCCTCCCTACTAGGATAGAGGTTTTTGCTGATATGTGGACATGTGCAAGCTTTATCAGTATGTTGTTACATTTCCTAGAGTTTCAGAAAGTAGAAAAGGAGGTAGATCCTTCAGTTGTCAGGCTCCTCTGCTGTGGAATCAGCTCCCAAATTGGGTTCAGGAGGCAGACACCTTCTTTGCCTTTAAGATTGTACTTAAAACTTTTCTTTTTCATAAATGTCATAGTTAAGGCTGCCTCAGGTAACTCCAAACCATCCCTTAGTTATGCTGCTATAGACCCAGGCTGCTGGGGAGAGCACCTCTCCTCTACTTTAATCTTTCTCTTTCAATAGATTCTTTAAAATAATAATTTCATATATCTCTCTATATATATTTATATGCCACCTTTGCAAGCACTAACTTTATGTCTTTTCTCTCCTGTAGTTTCTGTTTTATCTCCTCAGCAGGAAACTCAGGCTCTGGAGCCATGTGCTTCTGATCTCTCTGTACTTTACCCTCACCCCAACCAGTCAAGGCAGATGTCTGCCCTCCCTGAACCTGGTTCTGCTGAAGGTTTGTTCCTGTTAAAGAGAGTTTTTTCTTCCTACTTTTGCCAAAGAGTTTGCTGAAGGGAATCTCTGAATTTGTTGCATTTTTTTCTATAATATGATAATGTAGGTTTTACTGTGTGAAGTATCTTGACATGAGTTATGATGTAAAATGGTGCAATATAAATGAAACTGAACTGAATTGCAGTTTTATGAAAATACATCTGAGGGCATGTTGTGGGATAATGCAAAAATAATGGAACAAGTAGTTAAACATATTACTCTCCAAAGGGAATTTATACGTAAAATATGACATTACTTTTTTTTTAAAAGCAAGGAGTATGTGTAATACATTACTTTATTGAGTAACAACTCCAACACTGTACACTACATATACTAAGTAAAGTACTTGTGTCAGACTGTATACAACGCTATGTCACCATTAAACCCAACCAGATAAATTAGATCAAAATAGAACGTAATATACAAAAATACACACAACAGCTGACAGTGTAAGAAATAGTTTAATCATAATAAATTTAAATTTGCACAATTATACTGCAAAGAAATTTACATAACATTAATATGTCTGTTTATGATGCAGGTCTGTCTTGAAAAATGATTTATGAAAAATGACTTTTTCATCAAAACTTGCTCTATACATATCTGTTTGCTCATTGCATTTGTTTTTAGTGTGCACCTGCTTGTAGATACTTCTTGGTAATAATATACAGTATTTCTGAGTACAGACCGTATCATTTTAACAGTTATGTTTCTGTTGAAAAGAGACATCAAGCTGAAAGTTCAGTGAAGTCAGAAAGAGAACTGAGACTTAAGCACACAGTCAGTTACAAACATCTGACTATGAGACGTGTACAATGATGATCACAGGCTGTTTTCTATTTTCCCTGCTGTTACTCATCTGACCACTTAGCTGCTTACAGGAGCAGTCTCCTGGACTTCCACTACTCATTATCTCCACTTAATAACAGTCTTACAGCCAAACACTCACTGATAATTTCAGCTTCCAAGTGTCAGCTGTATACACACGTGTCTCAGCAGTGACACTATACACTTTCAGACCTTTGTATTCTATCCAGGTGCTTTTACTGACTCCTCTCCCCCAGCTGTTTCTTTTTATTTCACTCAGTTATAGTCTAATCCTCTCTCTGCTGTGCTCTTCTCATCACCTGTCTCTTCATTTTCTGTCTATTAACGCTAGTGTAACAGATGAATTATGCCGCATAATGTATGAGATGCTCAAAGGTCCCGTTTTAGAGGTAATTAAATTCAAGTGTTTTATTGGCACAGTAAGTTACAGGACTCTGTGGGCTCATAAATCCTCTTAAAACAGCAGATAGACTTTCAGAATTATGGATGCCAGTTTGAAAGGCTGACTTCAGGGAAAGCCAGATTTCCTCTGTCAGCATGTTATATGTGTACTTTGTCTTTACAGCATATGATTAAAGGACTGGTATCTACACAACCTAATTATTGACATGAAATGGGTCATTTTGTCTCAGAGACACTTTGTCATGCTTGATGTCACTCATACGCACTCAATGCAAGCACATACGTAGAGATAAACCTCCTGTGTGTGTGTGCGGTGAGTTGTCAGCGGACTCTGTCCCTAATGAAAACGTTCATATAACCTGCAAGTCAAAGAAGATTAGATGAGGAAGATAAAGCCCAATTTCAACTGCAGATGTGACCTCTCTAAACCACTGCAAGACACAATCTGTGATCTAAAAGGAGATGGAAAGGATGAACCCAACACGAAAGGTCAAAATGCAGAATAGCAACTTAATTTCTGCCAATTTGGTTGATAGGTCTGAAGCTTTGTTATGAACAGTTTGTAATTGTAGCACTTACAACTCTGATAACTCTGATAACTGTTTTTTATTTCACATCAGAGAAGCATAAGCATGCTCATTTAAAGACTTATCTCTATTACAAATCAGATTTTATTTGCACAACTTGCAAAATTCACGTTCATATTCATCCAAGACACAACAAAGATGAGAGAAAGGCCCAAACCAGTTAGAAAATAACCATTAAGACTACATACTGAGTTTCAAGGCATTTTTTAATTGTTTGAACATCATTAAAATACTTTACATTTGCTTTTATCACAATATGTGTTAAAGTGGGTCAGTATATTTTTATTTGGCAAATTTGTCATTCTTGTTCATGCTCGACTCGATAACAGATACTTTTCATAAAAAGCAGAAAAAGATCAACTCTGTCCAAAGTTGTACAGTACAAGTGCGACTAGCAAACGTAACAAATAACCTAATATTTGCTGTTATTTTTTTCTTTTGACATTTATCAGTGCGGTTAAAAAAATACTGAGAGAGGAGGAAAACCTTATCTAATAAACGAACCTGAACACTTTTATCACCTCTGCTGGGTCACTGTGAACTTTAACAATGCGGCGTCTCTTTTAAAATCACTATTACCGTTACTGTTAAGTAACTTATATGGCTCTGTAAAAAAAGTGAGCGCAGCCATGTGTCATCTGTTACGAAATGTATCGGAGAAAAAATGGTCAAAAGACAAATGTCAGCAGTGACAAAAATAAAAACGCTGTAGAAAATTTAATAGATAATCTCAGCTACATCTGGTACAGTTCATGTCAACAGCCTTCTTGGATCCTGAATCTAACAGAAACACGGTTTTGTTAGTGCTGTTAGTGGTTGTTTCATTGTAGCGGGCTACAATAAAACAATAAGATGTTTCCAGTGTTTTTGCTCACCACAGAAAGACAAACTGCACACTGGTTAAACACAGTTGAGTCACCACATCTGTAGAAATTTAAGGCACTTGCATAGTTCAGCAAATTTTAATCACTTTCCAAGAAAAAGGTCCACATCTGAGAGGTTCATGAGGGGGAACCAGCGGCATCAGCTGACATCAGCTTTTCACTATATCCTTCTGATCTCATTTACGCCCATAAACAGTGTCCAAAGGTTTTTACAGTTGTGCTCCCAGAGGATGAACCCAGTGAACAGGCCAGTGTTTTGACAGTCTGTATATTAAATGATGATTTTCTCTTCATAAAGTGACAGCAGCAGCAGAATGGACCACCCGGTCAGAAGGCCAACGTTCTGTAGCAGGAGCATCATCCAGGGCTTCTCGTTGTTGATGTGGATCATGGTGGGCAGCTGGAAGGACAAAAGAGGATCAATGGTGGTTCAACATGCACGTTTTCATCAGTTTACACCGATCAGCCGCAACATTCTGACCACTGACAGATGAAGTGAATAACATTGATCATATTGGTACTATGTGCTGTTCTGATTGAAAACCTTGGATTTTGACATCCATGTTGATGAGACTTAAGACACCCAAATAAACACTGTCCCACAACAAACACACTCCCTCATACAAATGGAAATCCCAAATGTCACTGCCCTACCCGGACAGGAAAATGCACCCCACCACATGGAAAAACATCAAACAATCAACAACATGTTGAGGAACATGACAATGGCCCAACATGTTGATCTGACCTCCAAACTTCCTACACCCCATTGTGATCAAGCATCAACAGGATTCAGTGGAACAAGTTTGATGGACAGACGCCCCACCGCACAAGCCAGAGCACCCAAAGAATCCACTGCCAACATCCTGGTTCCAGACCCCAAAGGACACCCTGAGAGGTCCTCTTATCCATGCCCAATGGTTCAGAGCATTTTGGACCACATAAGATGGACCAATACAATATTAAGGAGGTGTTCATAATGTTATGCCTGATCTGTGTGTACTATTTGGAGGTGATGTTTATTTTTTGTGAAACACTCACCATGTCAGCCAGTCCCACATACAGGAAGAGTCCTGCAGTGATGGCAGCTATCCACTGTTGGGTTGCGATGTCGGTGGCCACAGACAGAGCGATGTACAAACCGATGAACGAGGTCATGGCGCTGCCCACGTTTAAAAGCAAAGCCTTACGAACCGACACACCACAGTGGAGCAAAATGGCAAAATCGCCTGGGGAGAAACAAGAGCAACAGAGTGACATTAGGAAGCCTTCAGGGAAACGTGATTAAATCAGACATTGCTTATTTGTGATCTTTACCGAGTTCATGTGGAAGCTCGTGGCAGAGCACAGCAAGTGACGTGGCAAGACCAGACTTCCACGACAGGGAGAAAGCTGCACCTATCGCTAATCCGTCTGCAAAGTTGTGGATCCCGTCGCCAATAGTGATCATATAGGGCAGCAGACGTTGCTCTGTAGACACAGACAGAGGCAAAGTTGTAGTTTGTGCCCTGATGATTCACTGCAATTATCCCAGTGTGATGATCATACGGTTGTTTTTATGCTGGAGGTAACTTCACTCACCTCTGTTGTGTTTTTTCGTGTCAGGAAGTGATTTTTCATTGTCTTCAAGGCCAACCTGAAACATATAAGTCAACAAAACATTTAGTAATGAGACATGGTGTTGGCTTTAAGTATGCTTTCTACACTTTTGCAAAAACATTCAATTTTCAGTCACTTCCATAATCCTATTATAATTTTTACTATACTAAGGTGTTGAATATGCGTTCTGAGCAGCAGTTTTCTGTTTATTCTGTTTTCTTACCAGGTCTGCTTTTGATACCGACTGTACTTTGCCTTTTTTCTTCATTCCCTGTTGATACATCTCTAAAACTCTTCCATGGTCACAGTGGTGAGGCTCTGCATCTTCCTATAAGGAAAAAGATGCAGAACAGTTTAATTTCACATGAAGGTTTAGACAAACATCTTAAAAGAAACAAGACCAGTGAGTTTAGCAGCAATGAGAGATGCACAACTCATTTCTGAATGAGAGTCTTTGGTCAATGCTGCTCAGTTTGGAAAATGTGCATTACATGTCTATTTCACATGATTTTTAACCACCTTTACCTTGAAGGATTTAGCTGTAGAAATTTAGGAGACTGTATCCATTAATTAAAAGCTTTAATAATTTAAAATATTTAAAAACAACTTTTTCAAGTTAATGAAAAGTCAAGAATGGTGTTGAAGCCTTGCACATGTTTTTTTTCTTACCCCATGGTGATGCTGATGATGATGGTGCTTTTTATCTTTGTATGTAATCAGAGAGAAGACTGTTTCCATCAGGTAAAAGAAGTAGATCCCAGCAATCAGCACCAACATCTTGCTTACGTAATCTGGAAGTCCTTCGTCATCATGTGAATGGTCATGGCTTTCGTTCGGTCCGTGAACATGTAGACCCAGAAACTAGGCCACAAGAGGAAGTAAAAACGAGTCAGTCGTCTATATCATTAGACAGCAGTTTCACCAAACCAGAGTACAATTATGAGTGAATACTAACTGAGAAAGTTCATTTAGGAATTAAAGCCCTCACCATGGGCAGCAGGTGCAGTAAGGCGTCCCCAGTCAGCGAACCTACAGCCATGCTGATGCAGAACTGGATAGACACCTGGAAAACTTTCGAACATGACGTACACAGAAGCACCACAATACCAAACATGGCTGTCAGTGTTATCAACACGTTGGCGAGGGTTGCATAGAGGTATCCTGCATGAGGAGGAGAGGGAAAAGGGGGTCAGTTATAAATATCCAGGTGTCCTGGAAACTATCCTTGAACTTAATCTGCCTTCAAGTTGTAAACACAAAATTAAAGGTTAAAACCAGCAACACCTGCAACATGTATTTTCTGCTCATGTTCAGTAGGAAGTGGAGGCTCTATAATAACTTTTGTGGTTCCAGTCCACACTTACTCTCGGTCTTGGTAAGCCCATCTGGTCTCACTGGTTCTGTGTTTCCTGCACAGGCTCCACTCAGGATCTGCTGCACCAGAGCAGGACTGAGCCGAGCCACGTCGGACGGACCCAGACTAGAGGCAGAGCTGTTTTCTGGCAGGCCGTAGATCAGGACGAGATCTTCAGCCGAGAAACAGTGCTGGGAGGTGAGAAAACGTAACATTAAAGCAGCAGCTGAGGTACTGTAGTAAACATGCGTCAGAACCGCTGTAGACTTTGGATTTGTCACTTTCTTTGTGCTGTGCAGGAGATGAAAGTGAAGTAGTTAAAATATAAAGTGCAGCATCATGTCATCAAGCTTAAATGTATTTTCTTCCTGGTACATACATGCTCCCAGGTGGTGTTTGTTTCATGCTCCTCATGGTGTCCATGTCTGCCCCTCTTCCTCAGTCTTTGACCACTGTAGTCATTATAAACGCCATCATCCTCTGCGTGGTCATGTGCATGAACATGTCCATTGTCATTTCCGTGATCATGGCTATGGTCCGTGTCAGGTCCGACGCTCAGGCTCTTCATTAAACCTGCCAAATCTACACAAATACACATATAATCCAGGGTTTGAATAGAAATAATTTGAGAATATAAATAACTTTTCTACATGTTACTAGAAAGAAAGTAACCAAGCTGCTGATGAACACAAAAGTAATCCCTACACATTCAAGCATTTATGCATTATGATGAAAACTCCATAGCTACGATTTATATTCATATTTACTACTGACATTATTCCTTTCTATATATTTCATGTATTAACTGTGTGATGTTTCATGTGGAGCTTTGACTCTCATCCACTGTTAGTTTGTGCCAGGAGGCCAGCTTGGCCTTGTTGCCTCGGGATGCAGGGAAGTTTAATGTTGTCTCTCTCCCAGACATAAGTCAGAAAATCCAGTTTCAGGGAGGAAAAAACTAAGATTTTCCCACATAGATGATTCTGCAAATTATTTAATGCCTAGATTATTGAACAAAACTGTAATGAAACAGTTCACAAAACCAAGGAAGACATGCCACCACACTTTATTTTGGGCTAGAAGAGGTATGAGAGACGAAAATTACGTATAAGTATAAAGTCATCCAGGGAGTAATGTTCCTTGTGTACATGTGATAAAGTTGCAATAAATGCTAAAATGTTTTTGGGATTTCATTTTGTTGCCAAAATTTAGACAACTGTATAAATAAAAGAAACACTGCGAGTGCTGTGCAATTTTAGTTTTGAAGTGGTTCGAAGAGCCTGGTCTGCAGTTCTACTTATAACAGATTTTTCGTGCAGAACATTTACCCTCCACAGTGAAGTTGTCTGACCCCAGCTGGTGCATGATGTAGTCGAGGAAGAAGCTCTCCTCAGGCAGTGACTCAGCAGTGAAGCATCGACCCCGCAGGGCGTAATACAAGACGCGGCCCAGAACAGCACCCACTTCCTGTTCCTGCGCTGGCAATGTTGCGTTGTCCCACGCCATGATGTCGCCAGCTGTGACACAGCTCTGGTTACCATGGTGATAAGGAAGAGAAAGAACTGATATTGACAAAGGTAATCCTTAAAACCTTTATTGAATTTAAACTTAACCCTGTGACCATTAACCATGTGCGTTGTTGTTATGGATTCCACATAGCTTTGCTGGTATTCTACTAAGTTTGCTGAAGTAAATTAGTTATTTTAGGCACATCATTGTCCACATTTGATCAAATTTTCAATGTTAAAACCAATAATAGACACTTGAAATATCAGACAAAATGGTGAGAAGCAGCTGCAACACAATATCATTGTTAAATAAGATTTTTTTAAAGCAGAAATATGGTAAAAATAAAAATGTGATATATACTTGCAAGATCAAAAACAGACTTTGCCTTAAGCAAGAAAATGGAAAACAGTATAACTTCGTTGAACGCTTACAGATTGACATCCAACATCCAAATATGATAAGACATGTTCGGAGATAAATGCTGCTATTGATGGTTACAGCAGTAAAGTTCACCTCACAAATAAAAATAGTCATGTAACAACATAATAAACTACATAAGACAGAATTAAAGATCACCAACTGGAATCCTGGTAATGAAAGAAGTTGATGGCCAAGGACAAAACGTTGTTGCACCATCTAATTCATGAGTTCTTGTCATCTTTTAAAGCCAAACACCTGTTTTTTGGCCACTCATCACAGATTTAAGTGTGTTTTAGGGAACTGGTGAAGCAAAACTCTCTTCTGACCAACAGATTTGACCACAGCTGACCAAATACTTATTTCTTTGGCTTTAATGTAACTACAAATTAAGGTTTACTCTCATGCTTACCTCACTGTCTGAGGACTCATAGTGCTTGCGAAGCTTAAGAAGCACAGTCTCTACTCCGTGATTGTCCATGCGAGTGTGTCCATGGTGCGGCTCGGCCTTGTGTTCATGGGGATGTCCATGGTCGTGAACTGTGACCTTGTGTAAGAAGTGTTGGGTCTCCTCTCCCCACCTCCCCTGGCTTATGGCGGTGCAGACCAGGACAGGAGCCGTCAGGTACAGAACGGAGCCGGCGGCAAGAGGAGTGAACTGAGATACAGTGATGGTGATGTTTTCGCCGACTCTTCCCGTCTCTTTGTCCTCGTGGATGGAGTGACTCTCGATGAGCTGGTCGATGGCATTAACTAGGTCACACTATGCACCAGCAGAGAGAAACAAAGAAATGGTGAATCTGTACAATAATATAATTAATTGTCAGTCATTTCAAGTCATTTACATCGAACAACACATGTAGTAACAATGAAATGAATCATACTTTATTCATTTTTTTGTTGTGTATTTCAGTTTTTAGTGATGCTGTGGAGGAAAAATGTTATTCAGCGATATATTAAAATAACTTCAGTGAATCCAAAGTTGTTTTTGTCTTTTTTAATTCAGGGCCCTGAAGGTTCAAAGTCTCTATAAGAGAATACAAAGTCACAGAAGAAACAAGCCTGATACATATACAGTTCTGGCTGTATATGTATCAAAAAATGGTGGCATTTCCTGACAGCTACATCCTGCTGCAAAATGAGAGAAGATACAAATGTGTGGGGAGTTGCTACCTCTGAGAACAGAACGGTCAAGAAGAGTAAATGCAGCCAGATTATTGCATCTTGGCAGTAACATCAAGTACCACAAATTGGCAGTTAAATTACTTGTTGTGCTTTAGCAAGAACTTCAAGGTTGTTCTGGCCTTTTCTGAAGGTCTCAGCACTTCCCATGGCACGACCACAGACATAGCTAGCAGCAGTAAGTTTCCATTATGCATTATAAGATATTAATGGAGTTCAGAATTCTCCATAACAATGCACAGTTCTTATTTATTGCAATTATATTTAGACAGAATTAACAACAACATATAATCTAACCTTTAATTTAACTAATATCAGCTCTTTCTTGTTGTTGCCAATTTTTTTTTCAGATAAGTAGCACGAGAAGTTAAACAAATGGAACAAAGGAACATAAAATACAGACATCCATCTATCCTGACCTACAAACTCTGAAAAAAAGATATTATTTAACATTTATAAAATGGAGAAGGATGGGGTTTTAGTAAAGTTTGTTTCATCAGAAAGACAAAAACATATTTTTTAAATTATCACTTTTATATTTGGCCTTTAAAATAATCTTATTTATAATTTTTGGCTTTTAGACACCCAAACTTGACATACTGGCCTCCACCCCAAACACAGTAAATATTAATGATTATTATTTTTTTGTAAATAAAAAAACAATTAGTCTTTTTATTGTAACTACTTCCAATTAAAAAATAAAGTTAATTCACAGTAATTGACCTTTTTGTGGCAAGAAAAATATGTGGTTTTAAAACATTTAGAGCACAACAAATTAAATTTTATTAAAAATTTATATTTATAATAAATTAATTTCATTATATTATGTTGGAATAATGGAAGGCTGGTATTTTAGAATAAAAGCACATAAAACCAAATTAATATACACATCTATATACCAGTAGGGGGTTGCTGTTTTTTCTTTTGTAATTTGGGTGAACTTACCCTTTAAACTGTCAAAACAAGATTATAATGCTGCAGTCGTAATATTAACTAGGTCACAAAGCCAAACTATATGACGTCTTTGCATCTGACGTGACTTTACAGACGTTATAATGTAGGTTAATGAGTTTTATTATTTTATTGAGCCTCGAAAAAGGGTTTTGTCATTACTATATAATGATAATGACTATATATTACTAACACATTTTAAATCCATTTTTTAATTAAGCTGCATTAAGTGTAATCCAAACAATCAAATATACAGGTCACCTGATGTTTTTATCTCTTAATTTTTGTCCATATTCAGCTGTTTGACAGTAAGTATTCATCAATCATGCGCTGTGCATTCATGCAGTTTAAGGCTGACATGTTGGATGTTCAAGAATTTTGCTCTCACTCACTGATAAAGCAGTTTGTCCAAGTTTCCTGGAAACACTTTAAATAACAGAAAGTTTAATAAAAAATAATCACAGACTAATTCTACCACATTAACTATATCATACACTGGACTTGTCATAGAGTATTGGTTTTAGCCACTAAACGTCTCCAGACGATAAACAAAAGGCTGGTTTTGTGTTGGATTTTCAGCCTTGCCGACCTTGACCTGTTTTTCCTATATTTTACGACTTAAAAAAAAACCTATTTAATGACTTCTAAATCTTCGAGATATCATTGTATTCAACATTTGCCCTGATAGAGTTACTAAAAGCTTGACTTTATAATTAAATAGTTGCATTGGAGCAGTATAGACATAGAAAGCCAGCATCCAGAGACTTTAGACAAGCAGAAGATCTAAATATGGGACAAAAACTAAAAAAAAAAATATATATATGTTAATTTAATTTTTTTTTTTTTTTTTTTTTACATCTGCAACAATTATTCAATTAATGGATTAATTGTCTAACTATGTTCAAAACTGAACAATCAGGGTGAGTAATTTTTAATAATAATGTTCTCTGATTCCAGCTTCATAAACTTTTAATTTTTTTCGTCTTTCTTTCGTCCTCTAGGACAGTAAACTGAACATCTTTGGGTTCTGGACAAAACAAGACATTTGTCATCTTGGGCTTTAAGAAACACCCGTGGACATTTTTCATAATTTCCTGACATTTAATAGAGAAGACAACTAATGTTGGAAATAAAATTCAGATTAATCAACAATGAAAATAATGGTTAGTTGCAATTGCATTATATTATATATTAATCAAAGAAAAAATAGAGCCTCTTTCTTTCACTAAAAGGAATTCACCTGCATTTTCTACAAACTCCTACATTTAAAAAAGCTTATTTGATGCCTTTCTAAGCTGTGAGGTGACATTTCGCCAAACATTAAGCTGATTAAGTGATTAAAAAGCTTGACTTCATAATTAAATAATTGCAACAGAGCAGCGTATACGTAGAAACCAGCACCCAGTGAGCTTAGAAAATTAGAAAATTTAAATAGGGAACTAAAACCACTAGTAAGGAAAGATATTTTCCTAGTTTTTACCTTTTCTATTTTTTTTCTTAACTTCTATTACATTACCATTACCGTATCATATGTTGCCACAACCTGCAATTTTCTTGCTTTTGCAGAGACCAAACTAAAACTCTCTGTGTTCTGTGGCTGCATCTGTATTCTCTGGTATTTTGTGATCTAAGAAACTCAATTCAAGAAGACACACAAAAAGATACCTATACTTAAAACTGACTAGTCACATTAGACCATTAGATTAGATTGTATTCTGTATTACAAGATATTTTAGAAGCAGTGATTTTAGGGGGAAAAACACTTGTTTGGATGCAGAAACTCTAAAAAAAAAAAATTCCACTACCTTTCTAATAAACAAAATACATGAATAGCTTGTTTAAAAGATGCAATTTGCAGTTTTGTCTGAACTTTAGCCTGCTAAAATCATCAATGTGAAGAAGGTTTTAGACTCTTCATTCATGTACAGGCACAATTTAAGTAGTTGTATAATTATTTTCGTTTAAAAGAGACTGAAATATTCCCTTTGATTAACAGTTTATCAAGTTTTGCAGACAGAGCTGGTTGGTATCTTTTGTCCCTCGCCCGCCGCCGTACAGGTGCACTCAAACACCTGGAGCCCGCTGCGGACTGACCGTAATAAAACTCACTTTTCCACACGACACCTCGCCGCACTGCACACGGTTCTCCAGCGTATTAAAGAGCGTCCGGAGGGAGTCCCCGGTCAGATGCTGCTGTCCCGGAGACACGACGCTCATCACCGCCTCGTACGCCTCCTCCACGGCGGGAGACCCCGAAAGAGAACCGAGCGAACCGCAAAGTAGAACCAGAAGAGATAGCGCGGAGGGAAACATATTTAACCTGTCTTTAGCTTATATAGAGAGAGAAGACAGGGATTCAAATGTTGAATAAGCAGCTCACAGCCAGGCAGGTGGAGTCCTGAGGTGTTTCTGGAGACACTTTGAGGTGTTCAGGCTCAGCTCCCATATTATAACTCACCGGACCTGCAGTCTGGATGCTGATTGGCTGAGACGTGGCTCGCGCTGTCCTATAGGTTTACCTACGTGTGATCTCCACAGTTCACCTGTACAGCACCCCCACCCAGTACCCATCCATTTCCACCCATCCATTCCATCCCCATCTATCCATCCCCATCCCCACCCAGCACCAAAACAAACTGAAACACACACACACACACACACACACACACACACACACACACACACACACACACACACACACACACACACACACACACACACACACACAAAACAAAAAAAACAACAACAGTGAAAATCTGGTAGCAAAGGATGCCAGAAAAATACATTACAAAACCTTGGAAATATTGTAATGGAAAAACAAGAAAACAGATCTCCACCATCTATAAAATACAGTCAAACATTAGAATTCACACAACTGAAAATATTTAAATTACTATATGATAGGAATTCCCCAAGGAAAAGACACTGTAAAAAGGAGACGAGTATATGAACCACAGGGATGTCTAAGGAATTACAAAATGCATGTAAAAAGAAAAATACATAACAAAAGAAACTGAAGATAAATACAAAAAGTATTTAAAAAGTATTAAAATAAACAGGTATCATTAGAAAATGTAAACAGGATTATTATAAGAAGTTATTAAATCATAACAAGAACAACACAAAGGGTATGTGGAACATATTAAACAACATAATTAGAAATAAGTCAAGAATGATTAATTATCCACAACATTTTAAAGAAGGTGATAAAACTATAAATAACATTGAAGAGGTAGTTAACAAATTCAATAAATTCTTCATAGATGTTGGATCTAAACTTGCTCAGAAGATTACAGACACAGAGAAACATAACTACAGTGCACTCAATAGAAACCCCGTGGCCATGTTTCTCAAACCTGTTGATGAAAAGGAAAGAGTGGACAAGGTTGGGGGGGTGCAAAAATAAGACACACACAGATTGTGATGACATAGACAGGAAGACAGTAAAAAGTCTAACTGATGTAATTTTCTGTAATTTTCTATCTTTTTCTGAAAGTAGCAAAAGTAATTCCTCTGTACAAGGCAGGAAACAAACACCAGTATACTAATTACAGACCTGTCTCTGTTTTGACAAACTCCAGACTAAAGACAGATTCACTGAAACGAATTATATACTCATGGATCATCAGCAGGTTTTAAAAATAACTGTTCAACATCATATGCTTTCTTGGATCTAATCGAAGAAATAACTAACACAATAGACCAAAAGAAACAGGGCCAGACATAAGACATAGGGCTATTCATTGATCCGAGTAAAGCATTTGACACAGTTATTCACACAATAATAATTAATAAGCTGGAGCAGTATGGTATTAGAGGAGCAGCATTACAGTGGGTGAACAGATATTTTAAAAACACAGAAAACAATCTTTTGCGTTTCTCTTCATTTCTGTAGAATTGTTTTTGTTATTTTTTAATCATTAGTGTATTACATGTTCGAAATAAATCAAATTAAATCAAATCAATCAAAATGTAAATTAATACCTTTCTTAATATGTATATGATATTTCTTTAAAGTATGAGAAAAAATCTGTAAAATAATTGTTTTTGTTGTTTTGTTGATTTTAACACAGTAAAATTAGTGTGATTTCACAGTCGACCATTGTTGATAATAATAATAATAATGATAATAATAATAATAATAATAATAATAATAACAAATTTTGTTTAAAAGTGCCTTTCAGGACATCCAAGGTCACTGTACAAAAACTAAATAAGAAAATACAAGATAAAATATAGGTAGGATTTTAAAAAAGGATTCCAACAACCTACAGTGAAGAGGATGAGGGACAGTGTGACGCAGTTACTGAGAGTAGGCGAGTGGCAGAGTTACGGAGGTAGCAGTGGCAGTGAGTTCCAGAGCTGAAGAAGAACAAATTGACAACATGTGAAATAATACTTTTCCCCATTATTTTATTAGACTTTATCTGTAGTTTAACAACCCTGGTGATCAGTAAAATAACATAAAGTGTGGTCTGTTTTTTATAGTTAATGTGTGCATTAATACTTTTCTCAATTTTTACTAGGTATTATCTGTAATTTAAAAAAACAGACTGAATCTGTGAAATAACAGGCAATTCTTTAAATAAATAAATTTAAAACAAACGCGGCAGCTGGACATCGAAGAGGCCTCTTCAGCTCTAACTGACTGATGGGTAAGTTCCAGATGCTATCATACACTAAACTCCACGGTTAAAGGCCACTAATGAGAGTCACGTGCCTGGAGTTGTGCAGCTGCCAGGTCAGGGAGACCTCAAGGTGGTAAAACAGTCTGACCTCAGGATGGCAATGTAAGTGTCTGATAAGTGGAGGCTGTTTCAGTTTAACACCAATGACTTTCTTCACTTCTCTCTCAAACTACCTGTCTTCTCTGTCCAGAATAAACACTGCTGTCCTCAAAGCAGTGTTTACAGAGCATTATTTCTGCACCCCTGTCCCAGAGACTTCCAGCTCAGTATGATATTTTAGACAGTATGATTCCATCTTTGTAGCATCATGTCCTGTCCAGAAACCAAACATTTTTTTTAGTTTTGGTGTAAAAGAACTTGACGGGCCTACAGAAAGATCCGGCCTCCAACACATCCAACACTTTTAGAATAAACTGGAATGACCGGTCTAATCACTTATGGCTGAATTGGAGCAAGTCTCTGCAGTCAGGTTCCTAAATCTCTTGGGAGGACTTCAGAGAACAGTTCTTTTCTGTGGCTCAGGTGGTAGAGCGGGTTGTCCCCTGATCCCAAGGTTGGCAGTTCGATCCCCAGTCCCTCCGCATGCCGAAGTGTCCTTGGGCAAGACATTGAACTCCAAGTTGCTCCCAATTGGTGTCGCCATTGGTGTGTGTGAATGGGTGAATGAGAAACACTGTAAAGCGCTTTGAGTACCACTGAGGAAAAGAGGTGCTATATAAGAAAGAACAAATATTAACTAATTAATAAAATAAGAACACAGAAGCAAACGTGCTCATATCCAGTATGATTCAGCATCATATCAAAGGCAAGTAGGTTTTGGTGTAGCTTTAAAGTTAGGCCTTCCATGACATTTGACAGAAAATAAAACAATAAAATTAAGATAATAAAAGAGAAAAGAAGAAAAGGTTATCTACTTCTCAAACATAATTCCCATGTTGTTATGTTGTGCTCATGTGAGATTCAAAGATTTCATTCACATAAGAGCAATTAACCAATTAAAAGAGCTCAGTTAGTTTAGGGATCACATTGCTTAAATCTACCATGCATTACCACAAGGGCAATAGGTAACAAGTGTGTTACCAATGTAGCTTGGTCCTAATCCATTTAGAGCCCTATATACAGGAGGAGGACCTTGAAGTCTATTCTGTATGTGACAGGAAGCCAGTGCAGAACAGCTAAAACTGGACTAATGTGCTCCCTCCTCTTGGTCCTGGTTAATAGCCGAGCTGCAGAGTTTTGAGATGGGTAATTCTAATATGGAAACTTTACCAGTGTTTAGCCTTTTAGGTATTGCTAAGCCTAGAGTGTTACCATGCTGATGAGTGGCTTCACTGGCATGCTTGGTGAGATTAATTTATCATTTTTAGAGATACCAAATGAAATCAGCTCAGAGAGTTCCTGAACAAATGCTGAGGAGCATCTTTGTGGTTGACACAGTGCACAGTGCTGTTTAACCGGGTCTCAACTATAAACATACAAATCCTTTTTAGTGATCAGATCATAAATGAAGAAAGATTTGTCAGCCAGTGATCTCATGTTAGAAAGAACTGATCTCAGGCTTAGGGATTCTGCAGCAGGAGAGGAGACTGGTTGTGGAACCTGACAATTTTAAGGTTACTGAGACAGATGGTGATGAAAACAAGCTAGGCTGGACATATAAAGAAGCATTGTCAGTGAAAAAGAGTTGTGTGACAGACAGTATGACTTCTACAGAACTCTAATGTTTACATCATGAGGTCAGAATGGGATTACATGAAGAGATAGAAGCGATGGAAACAGCCTGAATCGACACCCTGATAAACCAAACTCAAGTATTACTGCGCTTAGTTTGATAAACAACTGATAAATAAAAACTACTTGTGCCATTATTTTGAAAAAAATCTTAAAGTGCCTTGAAAAGTAGTACATAGCATTGTCCATTTTCCATATGCTGCATAAAAAGAGTGACAATGCACGTGTGTACACAGTCTTGTCATTAATCTTTCCAGTTCTAACAGAAAAGAAATACTGGCGTAACATTCAAATGTCCACGTATTGATGAGCTTTTTCCTGCTGAATATGAAGATAATATAGTACTTTTAAAATTAATTTTATGGGTAAATTAATTCCATTTTGCATAGCCACATACACAAAACAAATGTTAAGACTACTTAGGTGAAATTTAGGCCTCACAGACAATAAAAATGCTGCCCAACATTTGAAATGCGATATAATGCATTATATGACTTTAAGGCTGTAACACTGTATTGTGTATTGTTTTATCTCTAGATGGGAGCACGTCAGCACAGTGAGTTATATTTTAAACCATGATAGCCTGAAGGCACTTCTAGTTCCCAGTCACGGTTTATTTCCTCATAAGAAGATGTTGTCATGTGAGGCCAAGTTTAACACTAAAAGACAATAAAAGCTTTACTTAATTTGTGCTGCTGGTTTGCTGGCAACGTTTGACTTTGTCTGACTTTGCAATAAACATTATCATCCATGCAGAACTTGACAGTCTGTCCCAGGATGATGGGAAACCACAAAAACCACTGACTCACTGACTCATTGACGTGAGAAAGTACACCAAGTACAAGAGAGTTAACAAGCGTACTGTAAAAGTGCAGTTTGATGAAAACATCCTCACAGTGAATGATGGATGTGGTTTTTACACAGTACAACACGTTAACAGTGTTGTGCGTTTTCTTCATGTTGTTTTCTTTTATAAAAAACTAAAAATCAATCTTTACTGGTTTCAATTTCTAAATGTGTCACCATCAACGAGTGCTGCTGTTTTGTTGGTTCTACTTTCAAAACTTACAGCAAAAAAATGGACCGAATATATTTTTTCAGAATCAGAATCAGAATCAATACCTTTATTGTCGCTTTATTGTATACTGCGAAATTAGGGGCGCTGTACAAAAAAGATTCTACAAATAATAAAAATTTAGCCTTTATTAATTACCTCTGCATTTGGCCCATCCCACACACATTAGGTAGGAGTAGAGGGCTGCCACAGTGCAGTGCCCCAGAAGCAGTCAGGGGTTGGGGGCCTTGCAGGGGTTCGATCCACCAAATCTCATTCCGCCACAACTGTCCCAGTAGTAATAGACTTGGAAAGAAAGACAGAAAGAAATTTTACAAAATATACATACATATGGACAAAAATTCTAAATATCAGGAGATGCATTTGTTCTTTTTTTAGTAATGTGGTATTGCACATGTTATGATATGATGGATATTGCACAATGCTGCAGCTGTAGCTTCATCTGCTGGAAGCAAGTCGGTTGATCTTCATCATAATGTTGTTTGTAGTGTACCATTCTGCATCAGCATGTCTACCACGCATGACATAAACATGGCCTCAACAATATGGTGTTGCTAATACTTTGTTATTTGCAGTCAATTAGGATATTTATTTTGGAACATTTTTAATTTTTTTTGTTTTAATAAGTGAATGAGGGACAGAAAAAGTATTATTTTAATTGTTGTTAGTGTTGTTGTTGTTGTTGTTATTAGAATAATAATAATTATTATTATGATTATTTTTATTATTATTATCAGTAGTAGTATTAGTAATATTCAAGATAAAAGATCAGTTTTGCATCAACTAACCCACTATATATTTGCATTTTTTCCACATCTAGTTCCTTACATTCATAATGAGTTTCTAGAATAGCAAGCAGCAAACATTACCTATATCTGATTGTGAATATTGTACTTTCACAATGAGGCCTCTGATAAAGAGATTTAACATCCCTGTGTGTGTGCGTTGTCAAGTGGAGTCAAGGTTTGAGATCCCAGAGCATTTTATAGAGATAAACACAATACATTTCAATCCATAATCAACATGAATAAATATAAATCTTGCAGCAATATTTCCATTTGTGTATGAACATTAAGAGAGTTCAAGTTTTGCCCGTAATGGGGTAGGCACAACACAGTTCAGCAGGCCCCACTTTTGAGTGTCCAGGGGGAAAAAAGTCCAAGTGTTGAGAGGTGTGTTGAATGAGTGTGTGTGTGGCCCATGAATGAGTTGTGTCAAGTGGAGTCAAGGTTTGAGATCCCAGAGCAGCCATTTACAGAGGCTGAGTAAATAAAAATGATTGTGCTAAGGCTTAATGATGATTTGAAATTATTCTTATATTAGGTAATGATTTGAAACAGTTTATAATTATTGGGAAGATTAAAAATGATTCTTTGTAAGCAGAGTTCTGCAGGTTGAAAAGAGGAACTTAGCTGTGTGGCAGTTTAGAAACAGGACATGGAGTAAAATGTCTGTGCTCAAGTGTGTGTCCTTAAGTTTTCACTAACTTTTAATGATCAAGTGATTGGAGAGTTGTCTCAGTTGATTCAGATGGTGTGATGATTCTAGATATATAATATCAATGAGATTTGAACTAATTCTAATATTTAAGGATGTTTTTCTGAGCAGCTGACAGAAGAAGAGGAAATCCAGTCCTCTTACTGTGTAGCAACCAGAAAGGGAAACCAGACTGGACCAGATTTCTTAAGATGAGACAATGTCTCAAGTTTTAGAAAGTATGAATCATGCTACGGAGCTAACTGAGACAATGAGCTAAAGTTAAGAAAGTGTGTTTGGGAGGAGGAAAAATGTGCATGTGTCTCTGAAGAATATAGGGGGGTATTGGAATGAGAGACAGACGCAAATTAAACGGAGCTGAGTTAGAGTTGGAGTTGCAGTGGAGTTGGAGTTGGAGTTGGCAGTCTTCTGCCATGTCCCCGGAGTTGTCCGAAGATGGATCGATCTGACTTTAGTCCAGGACAAGTGGAGTTTTACTCTGCTAAGAAAAAGAACAGTCTAGATCAGTCTGCAATTTTGTTGAAGATGGAACAGAGCAATATATCCTTTCCTCTGCGAGAGATAGCAGAAAAAAGCAGCCTGTTCAGGCTGTTCAGCCTGTGCTAGGAGAGTCCTTGACTTTCCTCAGCTCATTTTGCCGTCGTGTTGGATTTTTGAAACTTTTCCACAACGAACCCAAGGACATTAAAAGGATTTTTGCAAGACTAAATTGGGATCTGAACTGTTCACTCCCCCTGAGTTATGGAGAATTTTTACGGGATTACTGGGACTCTGTACAGGGTTTGGTGTTTCTGTTGAGAGATTCTGCCAGAATCACGTTAGGACCGGGCGTGCCATTTAAATCCAAGCTGTCTGCTCTGGCCATTCTAAAACATACAATTAGGAGATTTAATTAGGAAAGCTCAGTTTAGCAATATTAACCAAATTGAAATTAAAAAACCTGATCAAATTTTTAAATGTATTTTGTGTGTTAGGTCAAGAGCTGCTGCTGCCCCTGCTATCATTAATCAATAAACTTTTATTGTGCATTTAAAGAGAAGCATTATGGATTTTTAATTTGTTTACCTGAGTTCAGAGACTCCTCATGGATGTAAAAAGTTAGGTTCTGAAAGGTTGTTCTAGTTAATGAGTAAAATAGATTTTTAAACAGATCCCTGGGGTTTTCTTATCATAACCTCTAAAATCTAACCTACCAATTCACCAAGTGCCGTCGTCAACAGAGGAGGAAGCTGTCATTAACAGATGTGACTGACAGGAAAGCTGGACTATTTAGGCTACTTGGTTTAGTTTTCTGTCTACCAAGTAAGCTTGGTAGGCGTCTGGATGAAGACAGTGAGAGCCAGGCGAGTCCCCTCACCACCAGCTTAAGCTGTTCTGCTGAGCTTATTAGGTAATACCTATGAGCAGTTTAGAACCTAACCCTAGAAATGGAGAGCTGGTCCAGTTACCCTGTTTAAGGGGTATAATTGGGAGACAATAGTGTGTGTGTGTGTGTGTGTGTGTGTGCGCATGTTGTTCTAACAACCACCAGAGGGTGCAGCTGCTCTGTGTAATACCACAGCACATGATCTGTGTTGCCCCAAAATAATAATAATAATGACAAAAATATTCATGTGCAATTTTAAACAACATGTATATCTGAATATTTTAAGGTAAAATATATAAATCTGAAGTTTCTGAGATTTAAAAAATTTTCTCACATATTGTAATTTGCATAAAAAGTAATCATTTGTTTAAAAATTCTCTCTTTATTCAGGTTGACAAGAGAAGTTACTCTGCTTTATGTTAGATAAAATAATTTAGTCACTTGTTATTATTCTGTACTGCAAGTACTACTACCACCACTGCTACTACTCCTAATACTACAACTAATACTACTGCTACTACTACTGCTACTAATACAATTACTAATATTGCTACTGCTACTACTACTTCTACTCTACTACTACTACTACTACTGCTACTACTACTACTACTATTACTATTATTACTATTATTACTAATAATAATAATAATAGTAGTATTACTACTACTACAACAACTACTACTACCACTACTGCTACTGCTACTTCTACTATAACTACTACTACCACCACTGCTACTGCTACTTCTACTATAACTACTACTACCACCACTGCTGTTGCTACTACTACTGCTACTATCACTTCTAGTACTACTACTACTACTACTACAACTACTGCTGCTGCTACTGCTACTACTGCTACTACCAATACCACCACTACTAACACCACCACTACTACTACTACTAATAATAATAATCATAATCATAATAATATTAATAAATTGTGATATTAAATTTCACTTTATTAACAGCTAATTCAGTTAGTCAGATATCGTAATATGATATCATTTGATCATATTTGTCTACATTTTAGCCATATTGTTACACTATAGCCACTGCCTGATGTTCAGTGTGATAACGTATCGCAGAAATAAAGTTACTTAGGTGTTTGATCAAAGTGACAAGCAACAGTAGGGGATTGTGTTTGTATTGTGTTGTATTCCAACAATGCTGTTGGAACTACGAACGCTGCAGATTGCTCTACAGCTGCAGTCTGGAATGAAATAATTCATGAAGAAAAGAAAACAGCAAAAAATGTCTCCCTCCAATTTTTTTTTTTAGTCTAACAAATTTATCATTGTTGTTACTGAATATGTTACTGTTTCAGGGGCAGAGAGGTTCATGCTGAGATTTTGGTGCTGTTGCTTCTGAAACTGAAATCATGTCAACAGTCACTCGCTGTCGGCCTCAAAAATCACTGAAGGGAAGGATATTGAGTTGATTGGCTGCACATCACTTCACACACATGACCAGACAGCAACACACACACACAAGCCCGCTTATGGCATGGGACTCTGGACATCTGCCCCTACACACACACACACACACACACACACACACACACACACACACACACACACACACACACTGCTAATCTTTGAGACAAAACACACACTGTCCAGTGACCTGCTTTCACACCCCCCACCATCATGTCACTCTCTGTTATGCTGTCTGTCACACAAACCTGTAGATGTTCTCAGCACACACATTCATCAAGTCCAACACTGTATCACCACATAACACATACACACGCACGCACACACACACACACACACACACACACACACAGACACAAGTACATCTACAGTAAGTGCTGTACACACACTCTGCAAACAACCACACTCAAACACATTATAAATACATTTCATCATATTATTGTGTCATTACCTGATTTATTATCATGTGGAAGTTTAGATTTGCAAATTATCTTGTGGATATAATAATAATAATAATAAAAAAAACTAGTGCACCATGGTGGTCCTCTTTTGTCTGATCAATAATGATGTAATTATAAATAAAATTGGCTCATTCTATAACTGTTTTCTGAACAATTTGATTACGAAATCTCCTCTAAAATGATGAAATAGCATGAAGTTAATGGGAAAGATGTGAACTGCAGAGATAGCTGCATTTTCTGGACTGAAGTTGTTGGACTGCATTTCTAGGACCTTTGTTTTTTTTGCGACAGCACCACCTGCTGAATAAAACGACTAGTAGCACATGTTGAACCACATTTCTGGCCAAGATGGACGACAAATACAGCATGAGCACTGAACCTGAATCAAGTTTTATTTATTCTCATGTCTTCAGCTGGACAACAAAGTTATTAATAGCTCTCCAAAGAGGCCCTGTTCACTATAATTTCTCGTTCAGGTGGAGAGGGACTGGGGCTGTTGTTGTTTTTCCACTGTTTATTATGTTGTTATTTTACCTGATAATTACCTTATTATGATAATTGCACAATTTGTCCAACAAGCACCTCTTAGCAACTAAGTTAAATTACTGGACAAAAATAGTATTTGAGTGGAATAAACCTTTAAACCATAACTTATAGTGTTCTTTAAAGATAAAAACAACTGATCCCCACCAGGGAAATTCATACACTGAAGCATTAAAAAAAAAAAAAACATAAGCAGGATGGGAAAAAGTAATGGGTGATAGACAAAAATGAGGCAAAGTATACAAAAAACAGAATGATAACATTAAAGATAATGAACACTATACACATTGTGTACATGTTTTACATATGCAGATATGACATGATGGATAATTACACCCATAAATCAAGTCAATGTTATTTATAACGCACATTTAAAATGACAGGAGTGAAACCAAAGGGCTGTACGACTATGAATACCAACGTATAAATAGCATAATTGCAATGGTGTGTAAAATTGCACTAATAAGCTAAAAAGAGTAGAAAAATGTAGTTGTACATAGGAATTAAAATTGGATAGATGGACGTTATGAGCAGAAATGTAATAAATAATGTTACACAGGATAGTTTCACAGTGTAAGTATAGTATATCTAACAATATACTAAACAAAGGGTATACTGTATGTAAGGATATGTACACTTATGTAAGTACATAAGGTAAGATTAGTACTTGGACAAAAAGTATTATTTTGATAGAATAAACCTTTAAAACTTTAAGTTCAGCAATCACCCGCTTCAGTAAGTGACGCAGTTGCAAAAATTAAGGGTCCTAGAAATGGGGTCCTACAACTGCAGTCCTGAGAATGCAATAAAAAGTCACTCTCAGGCTGTGGATTAAACCCCTAAAAACTCATTTCTGTGAATCGAAGTTTGACATTTAGAAGCTGTTTCCATGAAAATAAAATCCTGTCCTGCCTTAAAACAATCATAAACTCTAAGTTTAAAGACTCCCCTGCTGTGAAATTTAGGTTTTTCAGCTTGTTATCATGCCCATATGGTTTGTTTTTGTATGCTGGAAGGCATATCAGGAGTACAATAAGCAGTCAAAAACCACGATTGAACATTTCCAAATTAAAACTGCAGTGTACCAATGACAGTCTCAAAAACACGATTTGAGATTTTCGGGCTTTCATATGTCACAAACCTAAGGAACCAATCCTGTCTGAGCTACATTTAAACCATTTTAATGCAGGAAAGGATTATTGTCATGGAAACAACTTTTAAATATGAAACTTTGATTTACAGAGATGAGTTTTTAGGGGTTTATTCCACAACCAGAGAGAAACTTTAACACTGTGGTTTGAAGCCAATATGAAGCTGAAGAGCGTCTTGGATAAAGAATTTCTTCTCCCGGTATACATTACTTCGAGCCATCTTTCTTTCTCCCCCTTTCTTCCCCTCTGCCTCCCCCACTGTCTCATACACACTCACTGCCTGGCCTCAGCCCTACTTTCTTTCTGAGGCTGATGTTTCCATTACAGAAATAAAAGCATGACGGCTAATCCAGTTATATGTTCCCTGGACGACACACACACCCACACATGCACACACACTTGATTACACTCATACACACACACACACACACGTACAAACCTGCTGAACACAAGACAGCTTGTACTGACATGCACGCATGTTACAAGTGGGTGCACATACAAAATGTAACTGCAGACACAAAAGCGATTCGAACACACACACATGCGCGCACGCACACACTCATAAACAATAAACACACACATGTGCACACACACACACACACACACAGGGGGCATGTGATTGAAGCAAGACCTCCTGTTGTGAAAAAGTCAAACAGAGCTTTCTGGAGCTCTAGAAAAATCACAAACACTGGTAATCCACACACACACACACGCACACACACACACAATGGTAATCTCCCAAGACAATTTCCCACAGAGCTGTACATTCTTCCCATGGCGTAAAAATGTAGGAGAAACGAGGTAAAAGAAAGGAAGAAAAGGAAGAGTCTTTCCATTCTGACGCTGGGATCCTTCATCTCCCTCATCACTCAGAGTTTATTTAGTTATTCAGATGTAAGATTTTGAGGTGGGAGGTGGAACAGAAGTCATGCACTCAATCCCGTCCCGACACACCGAGCAGCAGAGCTTTTCTTTTTATTGCAGCAGAATCTAAAGACTCCTCCACCGATTTACATACAGCTGGAGGACTACACTTGCTTTGTGTTTTTGGATGTCAGTATTTTTATATGCTCAAATGCTCTCAGACAAATTAATAAGACATTTGGGATCGCTCTTCTCGTCTCTGTATCTTTTTTTTCCCAAACTCTCCCTCTCAGTTTTTCTACATTTCAGTGGCTCAAAATGGTTGTGAATACTACTACAGTGGATATTCAACAGCTTCTTGGTATAACACAATGAATCAAAAATGCTCACGTTGATGGAGGCCTCAAGGACAAGGTCAGTTTTACACAATGCGAGGCCTGTTTCTTTCCTATTTGGGAGGCGACAGGATCTTTAAAAGAAGGAATTTGTGGACTGATAACCTTCACTTTGTGTTAAGTGCTGCTTGTTTTCCTGTTTGATTTGTCCTCTTTGCTACATCTCTTCCTGAGCAGCAGTACAACCCCTTTTTGTTGAACTTGGTGGTCAAAATCAGTGCAGATAGGCTACATCCTGAAATCTAATCCCCAGTATGTGTTAAGCTCCCAAAATGCTTGATCCTACACTTCTCATAATGCATCTCTCCCTGTCAGTAGTCTTTTTTTGTTTTGGGAGGTTAATAACTGGGTGAAGCATCTAAGCAGCAGCCATGGCAGGAGCTGGTCAGATTCTCTGCAAAAGATGCAAAGAAAGGGGACTTCCTTTCTTATTTAGCCCACAGTTAATTACAGCAGCAACACTCAATGCATCGTCAGCAGCAACAACATCCGCCATTGCATGATTATGTAGCCGAGTGTAAGTGAGGTCAGGTTCTCTAGACTGACTTTTCCTACATCTTCATGAATTGTTCTTCACAGCTTTCCTCGATCCCATGACGTTTTCCATGGAAAAGACAAAGGATGTCATTTTTTAGACTGTTCAGCTACAACCTTAGACACAGGAGCAGCCAGCAGGTTCTTGTCTAAAGACCTCAGGCTGGCAGGAACCATGGCAGTGATGCTAAAGGTGCCATGATGTGTAAAAAGTTAAAAGTTTAGCAGCCAAATACTGTATTGGCCTGTTAATTTGCACTTTTTAAAAGAATATTTTTTGAAAACACGCTTGAATAAATGTGAACCTATCTCATATTACTAGCTTTCAAAATAAGATAATATGCAATAGTTATGCCACAAAATGACAACAGGGTGCCAGAATGTAAAGTCAATTATCTATCTAACTATCTGTCTTGTTTAAAAATGTGTAAAGCTTAACTACTAGAAAAGGAATGTTTATCTGATCAAATTAACTTGAACAACAGGAATAATTATCTTCAGGGAAATTTTTATGGTGGTACGGGAAGTGAGATTGTTGTACTAACAATATCTTTTATTGTGAAAGCCCCAAAGTCTCTTTACTTTAAAAAAAATCATGAGCTCAGGAGCTGACTGCAACCCTGGTTTTTCAAACTATACCTCCACCTCTTTCAAAACTGATGCATCTGAGTATTATCTTTTTCCTCAGATTCCTCCAGAGCCAAAGAAAACATTAAAGCTGCAGTAGGCAAAAATAAGGAACACTGCACCAACCCACTGCACCACCATATCAGTGTGAACTTTGTTGGTATTTATACTATCTCAACTGGTCAGGGAAAAACTCTTTGATTTGCTGAAGTCTCCAATCACAGGTTAGATTCTCTAAAGCCTAAAAACAGAGCTCAGAGTAGATGCAGAAGTCTAGTTTTCTCTTGGACAACTTTAATTATAACATGCTGAAAGGCTATTGTGGAATTTTTGACCAATGAGGAAAACTAAAAACTGCCTATTCCCCACTTTAAGAGTTTTCACATGCAGTGGACTCATGACTGATAAATTGATGCTGACATGGAAAATCAGTAAACAGTTAATTTAACTTATAAAAACTGAATGATAAAATCGCAAAAAAGAGAAGCACTTGTTGTTCATATGGTAATCTTGGTGACAACGGTAACCTATGTCTTATCCAGCTGTCATCATACTTAGTTCACTGCTGTTTTTCCACTCTTTTAAGGTTCATCTTTTACCCGATGCAATGCGAGGCTTTCAGATTTTCTTAGTAAAGGTCAAATGTTAGTTTTCTTCTCATCTACAGTATAATAATGTTTCAGGGTTTCTAACACAAAGTTGACTAAAACCACAAACACTGAGCATGTACAGATAAGGAAATCCTCTCGTGTATTGGGCGTGTAATCCATATTTTTGATCTCATTTGTTAGTTTCCTCCACTAGTCAGGTCTACTTCTATTTGGTCCCACCATTTTGTTGCTTTAGTTGAACAAGACCTCTGACTAGTCACTCTTTTTCAGAAACTAGTGGCACTTCACTAGTTTCACTCCACTCCACTTACTGGTTAACTACTGAGGCTCAATATGTTTACAAGTTAATTAGTAGGGGCCAAAATTTCCACTAGTTACATTAGTTGGGGTCTTTTGAGCCTTACTAAAATAGTGTAACTAGTTAACTATATAGCAGAAAACAACTTTAAAGAAGTTAGACAATGCCAACTTTTCCTCGTGTAATAAGTGCGCTTACCCTTTATTAGTTTTATGTTTTGGTTAACTGATGTTTTTAGACTTTACACTGATGTTTTTGTTCACTTCATTCGCATTAAAGTCCATAGACGGAGGTGTGATGAAGGGAGCGGCAGTATAAATAGTGAAGGAGGAAGTGAAGAAGACATGACGTAGGACAGTGGAGGGATGAGAGAGTCACTGAGGTGTTTCTGCCTGAAGGAACAATGAAGATGAAAGAAGGGCGGGATGAGACAAAGTAGAAACAGGGAGATACAGACAGGCAGACAGACAGACAGACACAGAGCAGGTATGTCCTACATGCATGGACACTCAGGTCACTCCAGATAATTATACAACCAATGAGGGTTTTTCACTCTCTGTCTCCCCCCATACATTTATTAATTCACTGTATTAACCCTTTACAAGCCTGGATAAGTTTGTTCTTTTCACATTCGGACCCCACAAGCCAGTAAAATACATGCACACACACACAGGCATAACCCATTCTGCTCCGTACTGCATGTGAAGTTTAATTGGTATTTCGGCGCTCTTTAGCGTTCATTGATTGAGTTAATTATGTCCTTAATGAGGACACTATTTATTCCTACATCTAATTAAAGGGTAGTTACACCACTTAATTGTCAGTGTCCTGGAAATGACCGAGCAAGTTGGAAACTGCCGTCCTGTGGGATCTGAAGTGTATGAGTGAGTGTCCTTAGTTTCTCAGAGTACAGGATCTCACTGTCGCACATACTGTTGGCTGCATGCTTGCATGTGTATCTACGTGCAAGCAGACAAAAGACAATGATTTGACTTCATGTGCATGTACAGAAAATGCAACTAAATTCTAAAAGTAGCACAGACTACAATGGAAATGCTTGCTGCCCATGTGTTTCTCAAATTGAAGAAGATGTTTTGTCTATTGCTGTTTAAATAAACTGGAGGTCAGTTACATTTGGGATTTCCATTTGCATGAGGGAGTGTGCTTGTTGTGGAACAGTGTTTATTTGGGTGTCTAAGTCTCATCAACACAGATGTCAAAATCCAAGGTTTTCCAGCAGAACAGCACATAGTACCAATACGATCAATGGTATTTACTTCACCTGTCAGTAGTCACAATGTTGTGGTTGATCGGTGTATCTACAACCTTGCTAATAAAATCTAAATGTCACTATACATTCTGTCATTGTAACATTTGAATAACACATAAATTACACAAGACTGAAGGTATGTAAATAATTAATATGAATTAATTAGTTATTTTTGTTACTAAACATTACCAACATCTTTCACTCATCATTCAAGGTCACATTTTGCAAGATCATAAGCTGAATCCATTTTCATGTTTTCACTGTCATTTCCATCCTGCTGAACAACTTTCCATTTGACCTCCCAGTTAAAGACATTATAAGCAGGGCTGCCTGATATTGCACACACAATAGTCAAACTACAGGAAGTTTAATGTCAAAAAGGTAAATTACTCCATGACATCATGCTACACCTTTATTTGCTGCTTGACACAAAAAGAAAACCCACACTGTTATTTTGCAAAAGTGTTCTACAAGAGAACAAAGGATGTTTTCTTTACAAGACACAGAGTTTGTTGACATGCAGGCTCCATATATGCACAGAAAAATGAAACACAGTGATCAGTGTCTGTTGGTGAACCTGATTTTAAGGATGTTGCAGCTATATGGAGTTTCTGTAGCATCTTTGCTCCCAGAGCTCACTCCCAGACACCTGCACTGTCAAAATAAACGGTGCAGAGCTCAACCCTGCTGGCAGATAAAGGGCTCAGCTACGGAAAGCCAAAAGTGCCACAATCTGTCTCTGTTTGCACATGATTTAAACTGGCTCATTACTCTCTGAAAAAAATATGTAGAAAGTGGCGTAACTAAGGAGCTCTCAGTGTCATCTTAACACATCCCACAGGAGCGCAACATTATAGCTGCATTATTGCAGCATAAAAAGCTCCATTTTGAGTTTAACTGTGTGCAAACAGAAGCGAATTGTGGCACTTTTGGCTTTCCATACAGGGCACATCTACAGCAGGGTCTTAAGTCTAACTGGTGTTAAAACTGAGGCCAATACTGACAAAAGCAGCTGCTCAAGATGCTCCATCAGAAGGATTCCAGAGGTTTCACAGTTCTACTTTCATCAGTCAATCAATCAAACTCAATCATTTTTTTAGTTTGTGCTTGTTGTTAATTCCTAAATTGTTTTTTTGAAAAACAAAAAACAAAAAACAAAGATTCCATGCTATATGTTTGTTGAATGACTACATAAGCCTGATCTGAACCTCTGTCTGTTCATTTTTTTGCCATCTTACAGGGGCAGGACCTGAAAGAAGTTGCATGGGACACATGAGGAGATGCTGACAGACTTTATAGAGCTGTGGGGAATAAATAGGTTTGAGGCCACCATTATAACTTTCATTACTAGAAGTAATTTGGCTAATTTAATAACTCTTAATGTAACAGTATTGATATATAGCAGCTTTGGACATGTGATTTTGTGCTGTTATGGAGATATATGTGTAATTTCGTCGTGTTTCCAACACTTCACAGGATGTTACATTGGCCTACGTTCATGACTTACCCTAATCCTAACCATAACTGCTACTAGCCTAACCCTACCCTAACATCAAACCCAGTCTTCAAACAAAAATGTAATGATGTGGTTTTGTTTTATCCTCCTAAAAAGGCTGATTCCCACAATGCAATGCAATGTGCAAGCAGGTTTAAGTCCCCACAACATGAGTATTACAACCACACACACACACACACATGAATACACACACACCTACACTGGTCAAATGTTAATGATTTCTTAAATCTTTTGGTGCTGAAATTCCTCAACCTTGCAGATGGACAGAATACTGATTGAGAGAGAGAGAGAAAGAAAAAGAAAGAATTGTAATGAGAGATATAAAGTGTGTGTGTGTGAGAGAGAAAGAGAAAGAGAGAGCAAGAGAGCGAGAGAAGGAATTAAAAAAAATCAGTACTTAAAAATAATAACCATGTCATGGCCTGATTGGTTTGGTTTTCCCATATTTAACTCAGTGGACTGGGAAATGAGAGAAAGACAGAGAGAAATGGTGGCAGACTGAGGGGTGGGGGTGGGTGGGGGGGGGGTTCAAGGAGAGCAAAGAAGGAATGAAACAACAGATGGTGAACGGACGGAGAAAAGGACGGGAGAGTAGAAATGGGGAGGAAGAGCAAAAGAAGATAATGAAAAATATAGTGATGTAAGCAGAGGTGGGGGGTTAGATGCAATAACGGTAGGAATGTTTAAGTTACAAGTCAGTTTGATTCCACCATTCGTGTAAGGCAGAGCTCACATTTTTCCTGTTCATGAAAAAAAAAGTGATGATGAAACTACAAAATGCCTGGAATGAACAACATGGGCCATGTCATTATTTCACAACAAGTGGGTCATGAGTTCAATCAAATGTTGACTTTTAAATGTCATTTTAAATATTTATACATGATAATGGCATTTTAAGCTAGTCCTGTCCTTTAATAACCTAATGACTCATTTAGTTTGAGGAGTAAAGCAGGCATTATGAAACAATATCGGCTAAACATTATGATAATGACAAACCATTGTTGGACTAAATTAAGGAATAAATTAAAGTGTAGCTGAATCATTTCCACTCATTCTGAACTACGTGAATATTTTTGAAACCCACATATTTGAATATTTATGCATCCTACTGTGCCATTAAAATGCCCTTTTATTGCTTTTTAGTACTAAATAATGGCTGCTTTCATGAAAATTTACAAAAAAAACATTCTTTCATGTTAAAGGGAACAGATTTCTACAAAGTAATGCCAGCTATCAAAAATACAAAATGTTAAATAAGTGATTGTATAAGTATTCACCACTCTTCAAGCAACTATTTAGTTTATGGCATTAATTTTCCCCTCTACCTTTACAAACCTTCCAGGGTCTGCTGAAGACCCACACCACATCGTGATGCTGCCACCTCTGTGCCTCACATCATGATGCTGCCACCACCATACTTCGCAGTAGTAATGTTGTGTTTGTGATAATGTGCAGTATTTGGTATCCACTAAGCATGGTGTCTCATCTGATGATCAAAAAGCTCAATCTTGGTCTAATCAGACCAAAGAACTTTCTTCCAGTTGATTTCAGAGTCTCCCACATGCCTTCTAGTGAACTCTTGTCGAGATATAATATGAGCTGTATTCAACAGTGGCTTTATCTCTGACAGTCTTTCATGAAGTGTTGACTGGAGAGGAACAGGCAGCAGTTGTTTGCATCGTCTCTCTCATCACAGCTGCTGAGGCTTGTAACTCCTTCTGAGGAGTCATAGGTGTCTTGGTGGCCTTCCTCACTAGTCTCTTTCATTTCCTGGTCCCTCACTTTGTAAGGACTGACTGCTCTATGCAGATTTACACATGTGTCATAGTCCTTCCATGTTTTTTAATGATGGATTTAACTGTATTGCAAGGTATGGTCACTGACTTTTTATATCTATCCTCTGACTTGTGCTTTTCAATAACTTTTTCATGGTGTAGATAGGAGTGTTCCTTTGTCCTCATGATATAGTTGTAACCAGAAGTACTGATTCACCAGTGATTGGACCTTCCAGATTCAGGTGGGGTGGACTGGATACCAATGAGCAGCAAGTTCTGATGCTGAAAATGAAAGCAAACACAAAAATGCCACAAAACTGCAGTTCCTCAAACAGCCACTTGAGGCTAGCTTCAAAAGTGAGTCAATCCCAGTAGACCCCATGTTAAAATGCCCAACTATACAGCAGAAACAAACATGTTTACAGCCTGGTACAATAAATAGGTTTGGTCTCTATAGCTAGATTTGTCATTCATGACAACCATACAGGGGTGAATTTTTACATAAGTTTCCTGTTAAAATTGTATTAAGGCTTATAGTTATGCATAATTAGGGTGTGGAGAATTTGAGTTACAGCTCGGAGGCATGGGCCTTCTCAGCTTTATTTAAGGTCCACCTCTTTGCTTGCTTTGGGATTAGCCAGAAAGTATGCAAAATGAGTTCATCTTTACATACTGTCTGTATATTGAGTGTGTGTGTGTGCGTGTGTATATAATATATATATATACACACACATATATACACATATATAAATATATGGCATACTGTAGGAGGGCTGACTCTGGCCAATCCATAACGTTGTGTATCTGCTTTAGATGAGAGAGAAAAGCTCAGTTTTTAGTTTATTTCCAGCTCTCCTCCTGCTGCCTCAGACATCATCCTTATTTTACTGTTTACTGATCACTCTCACACGGATCGCAGTGCCGAATGCAAACTTTTGCCGCTTCACATGAAAAACTTTCCACTGGCAAATTAATGGGGTGTTGTGAGGAAGTTATAGGAATGTGGAGCAGAAACAGGCACAGTGAGCTGGTAGATGAAGAGCTACTTTTGATTAACACACCTCATAATAACGGTAAACAACTTTGTCTTGCAAATGCAGTGCGGTGGAAAAACACTCGACTGCTTGCAACTTTTCACGGCCTGGCTCGGCTCAACTAGCCCCAGCCATGATTGAAAAGTTTATACATGAACCAATGTGTAAATAAAACCGCTTTTCATTCACTCATCAGGCTTGATCTTCTGGGAATCCTGGATCATGGCAGTTCCTCTTGATATACTTCAATCTGGACCAAAGTAGTGGACTCGCTGGCTGACCGACAGTAGCGTCCCAGTAGGGCCGTGTGTCCCTAGCATGGCTAAAAATATTGGCCAACGACAAGGATGTTGCCAAGGACTAAAAGGACTGATTTGCCCACATTTTATTTCTTTAGAAACAACCAGAAGAAAAAAAAAAACAGCTGTTATCACATAATAAAATCAACCGCATTTGCATAAGTAGAACATTCTATTTACTTGTGCAAAACATGTCTGTACACCGAGGTGTGAGCGCACAAAGAAAACCTCACAGCAGATACAAATGAAGGCTGCGGTTTGCCTCATTACACCGGCCTTTAGCTTGGCCTCAGACAAGAAGTAATGAGCGGCAGGACAGCCACTCATTAGCCTAAATAGCTGCAATGGCAAAGGAAAGTCATGTTGCTCTCCGAAGGTGACGTTTAAACCCCGGTGAGAAACTGCTGAGCTTCCTCCTGGGAAAATATGCTACAAGATTATACTTCGAACTTCTCTGAATTAAACATGACACAGGCTGCATTTCCAAATAAAATGATTTCCTTTAAGCGATTAGATGCAACTTGCAGGCTTTTATTGTGATAAACTTTGTTGCAAGTTTTAATGTAATCTTATCTATTATTCACAATGAAATGATCTCTTTTTCCTTTAACGCAGAAGCCGGTTCAAAAAGCTGCATATAGAAAACACGCGGAGGGGAAAAACTGTAACACGAACTTCGATTTCATGCTTCTGGTGCATGTATATGAGAGCGAGTGTGACTCTGAACTCTGATTTCACGCCTCTGAAGCTAACAATGAGCCACGGCGAGAGAGAGAGGACGACAAAAGAGACTTAATATGAATTCAGGATTATAAAACTCATAACACCCGAAGGAGAGTTTGATTCCTGATTGAATGTTTATTGACATAAAAACCTGTGTCGGTGCTGACAGCGGTGGGAAGGCGGAGTGAAGATTTCATAATCAAAAAAACAGCTCTCCTGGCAGTTTCCATTGTACACCAGAAACACAACAGAAAAGACAGGGCAGGGAGATGTTTGTTTTAAATAGATTTAAACTTTGACGTGTTGAAGTTTTTGTGAAATGAGCACCTGACTTATCTTTTTGAAACACACCTGCATGTGTTTTGATTCCTTATCAATATTACCAAACCCACTGGAGCTAAATATGTGGGTCTAATAGATCAAGTTCATCCAAAATGGAACCTCTTGTTTGGTTGGTTTTGGGATTAAGATAAGATAAGATATACCTTAATGTGCCCTTAGGAAGATAACAGCGAAAAAAATGCTGCACTCCGACATAAAATTATTTCATATAAATGATTATTATTACTTCCAGACACAACTTGCAGGCTATTATTGTGATAAACTTTCTTATGGGTTATAATATAATCTTATCTATTATTCACAATGAAATTATCTCTTTTTCCTTTAACACAGAAACTGAGTATTTTTGCCCTCCTGGCAGTTTCCACTGTTAACAGAAAAACACGGCCAGGAGATATTTGTTTTCAATAGATCTGACGTGTTGAAGTTTTGCAAATGTGAGCAGCTGGCTTGTCCTGAATTTGATGTCGACACTTGTTGTAGTTCGTTTTGGATCCAGATTTCATTATTTTGAATTCTTTTCAGCAGGTTTTAATTCCTTGTTAACACCACCAAAACATGAGAAACAGATTATGTGGGTCTTATTAATAAAGTTTAACCACAATCGAAGCTCTTCTTTGGTGGGTTTTGTGGTTATATGGTCAGATATACACCGATCACCCACCACATTATGACCACTGACACGTGAAGTGGTCATTGATCATATTGGTACTATGTGCTGTTCTGATGGAAAACCTTGGATTCTGACATCAGTGTTGATGAAACTTAGACACTCAATTAAACATTGTCCCAGAACAAACACACTCCCTCATGCAAATGGAAATCCCAAATGTCACTGGCCTACCCCCACAGGAAAATGCACCCCACCACATGGAAAAACATCAAACAATCAGGAGCATGTTGAGGAACATGACAATGGTCCAACATGTTAATTTGACCTCCAAACTTCCTACACCCCATTGTGATCAAGCATCAACAGGATGCAGTGGAACAAGTTTGGCTGACAGAGGCCCCACTGCACAAGCCAGAGCACCCAAATGATCCAGTGCTAACATCCTGGTTCCAGACCCCATAGGACACCCTGTGACACAGAGTGAGATATTGTTTGATTTAACGTGTAATCTGTTTGATAGTTTGTAGCCTGTTCGATTAGTGATTTGTCTGCCTGTTAGTCGAGTATTTTGTTGGCCTGTTTATCATGAACTCTGCTTGTTAGTTGAGCATTTAGTCGGTCTGTTTACCGTGTATTTTTGTACACATATAGTTTGTTTTTTTAGAGTCTCAGTTTGTTAGATTTTCTGTCAGTTGATTATAACAGTCAGTGTATTGATTTTCAGTTGCACTTTCCTAGCTCGGTAGTGCCCAGTCCTGGTTAATGGTTTCCTGACTTGTTGTAAGATCTATTTTTGTATTAAAAACTATGTGATTCTTTAAGTCTTGTGTCGTGTGTTGTTGCCTCGCACTTGAGCCTCTGAACTGTTCGTAACAGATATAATCATTTATACATTAAAATACATTTTAAAAAAGCAGGGTTCAAATTGAATCAGTAAGAACCACTAAAGCTCCATGAATCTGATACAACCAGTACCAGCAAAGCACTGCTTGGATGCTGTTTTTCTGCAGTTTGCTCTGATTTGTAGTTTCTGCTTAAACAATACATTATCCTCTTTGTTCCTTATTCTGTCTGTGTCATAAAGCCTCAAGTACATTCATTTCTACTGAAGATAAACAGTAAATCTGATGATGTTGTACAGTTTTATTGTAAAAAACAGCAGTTCTCTCCTGAACAGCTAATGCTACTCAAACAGGTACTATTTTCAGCTGCACATTAATACACATTTGGTGCTCTGGTGAGTGTTTCTTACAGCAGGATGATGCATGTAGGACCGACTCAAAATAAACTACGGCGGTCGTATTCGTGGTAATGAAGGAAAATGTCTCCCAGTGCAACGCTGAGGCTCACTGATGTGTTTTTAATAGTTTTTGGACAGAAATGGAGATCTATGACACAGGGGGATAAGATACTATATCAGACTTTGGATTGTACTTCTAGGAGGAAAGAAAATGCTGTTAGTTTTGCTCTGATAAAAAAAAGTAAAATATCCCCCGACTTATTCTTTGTCAAGTCCTCCTCAGGTTACAAGGCTTTAGGTGCCATTTAAGTCTCATTTTACACAGACGCATTCCCTATTGTTAAACCTTTCCTCCTTTACATTATACTCTTCAGCTCTTGGCTATTTGAAATTTCCACCTGAAAAACATCCCTAAATTCAATCAGTCATAGCTGGAAAACTGTGAGGCTGAAATGAACACCCTTGGGCTCTATGGATGAGAGACACTTAAGAGAATTTCGGAAATACAAGAAGTCTTCTTGTACACATCGCAAAGGCCAGAAAGAGACAGAAGAAAGCTCCAGTCCACTTCAAATCAAAACTGTACATTAGAGAATACATACAAGTCTTATGACACTGAGTCAGTAAACACTGATGCAAACAGGAATGAATCACAACAACCCATTTCACTTATTATTTTGGATATATTTTCTTGTGCATTTTCAAGCAAGCAACATTGAGAAAGGCCAATTGAAATGTCAAAATTCCAAAAACCCTCCCCTGCTTTGAGAGTTTTTACACTTGTTTGAGGTGGTTATTGACTTTGCAAACACTTAATGTGCATAATGGGAAACAGAAACACCTTTTTCGAATAAGTTCTGACTTAACTCACATGACTGATCAGCTGTTTTTGGCTTCTTCCATCGTCTTCGCCTTTGGAAACATGTCCAATACCAGCTAACATGACAGAATAATTACAACCAAAAACTTTTCTAAAGAACTTTTTTTCCCTGTTTTTTCTAATGTAGATTGCCAAATTTTTGTTTTGTTTCTTTTTTGAATGTTTTAGCAGTTGCCATATGACTGCTTTAGTTTCTGGCTTCTTCTGCTCTGTTTATGTGTAACTAAGCTGTATAACACCACCTTCTGAAGATAGTAAACAGCCTAGTTTACTCACTCTACTCCAGTTAATGGAAACAATTGTAATTCCTAATTTCATTTATAAATTTTCTGTGACATTTTTTAAAAATTGCTTCAAATTCACAAATGGAAACATGGGAATGGTTGTACCTGACAGTCTCTTCACTGAATGTGCCATGCTCAGCTCATGCTCATGCTCATGCTCATGCTCAATACCAAGTACGCCTGGATGGAGAAAGTTATGCAAATTATGTATTTTTCTATCAATTCTGACAAAAAGTCTGATAAACTTGATGCATATACAGAGTTTGTGGCATCACAGTGTATATATAAAGCATAATGCTTGGCTTTTCCCATTAAATGTTTGCTGTCAGTCACTGTTCTCTTTGTTTTTCTTCCTCTGGAGGAAGTTTACACTGATTCATTTCTTCCCAGCTGAAATGTGCTGACTGCTTTCTCCCTTTGATGGACAGAGATATTACACTTACTTGAGTTTAAGGGCAAATCTTGTAGCATTAACAGTTTCCCAGCTCGCAGCTCATGACTCCATGGTTCGGGCTTTAGGGTTTTGAACTGGATGCACGACTCGCTGTTATTCCTTTTATGTTGCAACCACCGCGAACAATGTCCCCACACACTCATTAGCTCTCCTCTCTTTCTTTCATGCTATTTATGTGTTCCTCCACCCGTTTCTTGCTATTTCGGCATCATCTTTGCCTCGCTAACCTCTCGTCTTCTGTGATAAATTCCCCCTTAAAGCCCTTGTTATCTTCCTCATTCCTGCATGGCTGTTTTTTTAATCACTTATCAAATCAAATCAGGTTTATTCATACAGAACTTTTAAACCAACCTGAAATGTGCAGCACATGTTAACAGTCAGGCAGCAACAAGAAAACATAACTGCAAAAAACAATCAATTTGTAAAAGAAAATAAAATAGTGTAAAATATAAAAACAAGGCAAAACAAACATACAAACATAAACAAAACAACAAAAAAAGAATAGAAAAAAATATTATTACCATTAAGAACTGCTAAAAGCCATTGAAAAAAGTATGTCTTAAGGTTTTTGCCTCATATACATGGTAGTATATAAGGCTACCAAATTGCTGCATTAAAATTGGGATACAGACATAAATCCCAGCTTTGCAGATGGTCAGTATAGCAAACGTCACAAAGATAAAGGTGCTGTTAATAAGATAAGATAAGATGAGATGAGATAGGAAAAGAAAGAATAAGATTAGATGGAATGAGATATAATGAGATGAGATGAGATCGAACGAATAGGATAAGAGGAGATGAGATAGGAAAAGAAAGAATAAGATGAAATGAGATAAGATAGGATGAGATGAGATAGGATAAGGTAAGACATAATAAGATAAGCCTAAAAATAAAGGTATAATAAAGGTCTCATACAGACAATGTACACGTCTGACATGATGGCTTTACATGTGCAGGTGTTGAATGGAGGATAATGTACCCACATTTATGATACTGCAGTCAAATAATGTTACTGAGTGAATAGAGCAGTGTTAACATGATGTTATTACACATGAAGAGCTGCAAGAGACCAGTGTAATAATGATGTTTGATCTGGAAAAGGCAGAGGTGTAAAAAAAGATTTCCAAGACACTTGAAGTTCCATGGGAGACGGCTGACAGCATCATATGCAAATGAAACAGCAAATGTTCCTGGACATGGAAGAAATCAGATGTTTGAAGCAGCATTAAGATAAAAAAATGTGTTACTCGCAGAAGGACCTGATGAAGTCAGGAACAAACATTTCAGTCCACACTACAAGGAGAACAATAAACAAGCAAAGACTTCATGCCCAGAAACGTCGCCTCACACCATGCTTGGTGAAAAAACACATCAAACCGGACTTTAGTGTGACTCTCTCTGTGGGCCTTTTTGGATTTATGTGTAGCTCAACCTCATGCTCTCAAAAATTACTGAAAAAAGCTATATTGAACTTTCTTTGACTGCATTCTAAAGCTTTAGTTTTTACTAAATCTAAGCCACAGAACTCAAATGTCTTTCAGGTTAAGAGAAATAAAGAAATTAAACATCAAAAATAATAAAACTATTCATTCTTTCTCTGTGTTACAAAAACTCTTCCCTGTATTGGCCAATGTTTTAGAATCAGATCCAAACATGGACTCTGAACACAAACAAATGGGTTGTTTACTTTTAACCAAAAAAAAAAAACCCTCTTTCTCACAAACAGAGAGTCGTTTTCTTCACGTTGACAGGTGAGTGTTAAACAGCAACAATCTGTGGTGAAAATAGTGACAATCTGGAGAAAAACCCGCTGTAGTTCCAAATGATCGTTTTAAAATCAGCCTTGGCAGGTCTTTTTGTGTTTCCTTTGGTAATTCTGTCATCTCTGTAAGTTCTTTTTTAACTTGTTTGATGAAGCCGGTGAAGTTGAAAAGAACAATAAATCAGGCTGCTTTGCTTTGGTAAAAAATGTTCTTGACCAAACTTTTAACAGCAAGAAAGATGCAGAGGTGGCACATCTTCTATCTTTTTCCTTGTTTCCCTGCATGTGTTATCCCTTTTTTATTTTTTATGTGCACAGAGTTAATTCCCTGCCTTTTATCTTGCCGTGACAACGCTGGAAACTGTGCTTTTTGTTTCGGTTTTTCAGACCTGACAGTTCTTTCAGTCACAATGAGGAGCTCTGTGGCGTTTTGCCTGGCTGTCAGCTTCGCCACTTTTGGATTTGGTAAGAAAGAAGAAAAAAAAAACAGAACTGAAGATGGAACTCTTTCATTAATGCTCACTCTTTTTTTGTCTTATTTTTTTTCCTGAAAAGTGCAGCCAAGTGGGACAAAGTCAGAGAGATTATCAGCCTGAGGGAACATTTTAGCAGATCGGTGCTGTTTGCATGTGCTGCCATCGCGTCATGTGCTTCTGCTTCGCGCCATAAATATTCATTCGTAACGTTTCCTGCGAGGTGTCAGGACATGCGGTTTGCTTTGTGCACAGCTGAGTCGCAGCTTTTTTTGCTTTGGTTTATTGACGGGAGTCCAAAATATTAATGAAATACAACATGTTACTTTTTTGTGAGGGACAGAACAATAAAACCCGGGACTTATTTCCACTGTTAACATGCCCTCTTCAGTGTACAAACAGATTCCCCTTCAGGACTGATTCCTTTTAATGTTTCCATCAGATCCATTAAAACTAAAATATACATAAACTGTGAAAAAAACCCTGTAATATTCTGGCAGCTGGAGGCCAAAAATATTGTAATTTAATGACTAAACTTAAAAAACTGTACTTTTTCATAATTAAAATACATTTACGAGCTTTAATTTGCACATTTTGATTTTGCATTTGCATTTTTTCCTTTAGAATGTTTAATGAAAGATATTTATATTTGCAAAACAATGGCATTTGAATATTTTTACAAGTTAGTCAGATATTTTGTCCTGCTATGCCTCAATTTAAAATGGCAAGATAACTAAACATTTCCTAGAAGCACCATATATATATAAATTTACAAGATATAACAAATAAATCTATGTAAAGTGAGATATATCCTGTATATACAGAACCAATGCTCCTTTATCTGTTGATTATAACTAATTGTATATAATTTTAGAAATATATTTACATTATTAAACTTGAATTTAAGTTTCATCTATTTAAATATCAGGGAATATTTGTGAAATTATGCTAATTTTGCAAATGTAATTGAACAGTCTTGTTAAAAAAAATCAGTTTTCTTTTTTTAAATGTAAAGTTTTTCAAAGTTACAGGCTTTTAATGTCATTTTGCATTAGTCTGTATAGTGTATAAAACTGTGTATTAGATATACATTGATGAAAACACATTAATTCAACATTTGTGCATTTCTGTAAAATATTTCTCATTATTAAAATGACATATCTTGTTGTTACAACCCAGCGTCTAGGGCCAACGAGGTGTAACAAAGAAAACAGATGTTATTAATAGGGTAAAGCAATTTATTGCTCAGTGACAAAAATAACACAACAGAATAAGTAATACAAGGAAAACAGCTTGTCATGTAGACGCAGGTCGCCAGCAGTGGTCGTGAGTTCGAGTCTGACTCACGACCCTTTGCTACATGTCTGTCTCTCCTCTCTCTACCCCCTTTCACCCTGTCTCTCCCTTATCATTGAAACTGAAAAACTTCCCCCCCAAAATATATTTTAAAAAATAAATAAATAAAACCAAACGAAGGCTAACAGAGTTATGAAAAACTTACTGAGGCACAAATAACTCAGAAAACAACTAAACTCCTTAGCCAAACTTAACATGATAGCAACACCACACCAAACAAAAGTAACAAACGAGTGTCGAGTGCACACAACTAAATAAACATACTATGCTATTATTACATACTATTTAGCAGCTGTTTAGTCTTTGCCCCCAAAAATAGCTCAACATTTGCAGTAATAAACTTATTTGCTGTCTTACAGAGAAAACAGACAAAGCTCAGACCACAGTCGGTGTACTTACACCTCTGAAACTCACTAATGAACACATTCTACTGTAAATGTGTTTAGTCAGTAGGAAAAAAAAAACGAAGTATATAAACAGTCTGCTGTGGTTTTGTGGAATTAAAAAGCTACTGTGTCTGTGATGTTAAGCTGAACTAACCTGCTTCCCATTTTCTTATCTGACTCTCACCAAGAAAGCAAACAGAAATGTCCAACCAGTCCTTTAAACAAATGAAGCTTTGAATCCTCCTCACTTAAAGCTTGATAGAAGACCTGACTGATTAGACCTCATCAGACTAGATAAAGGACTTGAACCTCTGTGTGTCCAGGCGTCTCTCTGCAGTGTTATTCCTGCCCTGATGGATCCTCCACCAACTGTGAGGCCACACAGGAGTGTAACCAGGGAGAAGACGGCTGCCTCAAACTCACCAGCGGAGGTAAGAATTATTCAAAAGGAGCTTATAAGTAGCAGGGATTAAGCTAACATATTATATAGATTCTGTGTGTGATGTTAAACAATAACTATAAATTATTTCATTGGGGGAAATCAGCATTTTTCATTTACATGTGACGGCTCATTCATTGTTCCTAATGATTATAATAATCAGTAATAGTGATAACTGCACTTTACTGTCATCTTACCTTCTTAATTCCCTCTTATTTGCTTTTCCCCCACTGTGGACTCATTTTCACTTCAATATAAAGTCCTGCACCTCTGTGGAAGCTGACCAACCCCGACTAGAAGTAGATAGAAATCAAACATCTCTTCTGTGCAGAATTACACAGTTATAATGCCGCAGATTATATATATAAGGAGAAAAAAGGTTATTTTGCAACATTTTCCAAATGCTAACAGGTTTTACAGATACCGGGAAGTATGGTGACTCTTAATACTTTAGATATTTTGCTACTTACGTTTTTAAGTTGTTTCTATTTGTGTCTCATATCTGTGTAAGCACTGCCTGCAGTTCAGCCCAGTTAAGCTAAAGTGTTGCTGGATTTTTGCCACAAACGTCTTGGTTGTAGTTGAGTCATTCATGGCTTTTTGGTGGCACTGAGGAGAGCCCTTTTTTGTATTTACAGAATTGAAATGTTTCGTTTTGGGCATTTAAAAAAAATAAAAGAGACATCTTGAATAAAGTGAATTTTAAAGAAATATATAGTTTTAAGATTAGACTTGATTATTTTTCCCAACTGAACTGTACTTCGCGCATGATAAGTTCAAGACTGTCAGAAAACTGAGAAATCTGCCTTTTTCATTTTTTACATTTTTTAGCTCTGATCAGTAACGACAATTTTTAAATGATTAATACTTTTAAAACTTCAGCAGATTTTGGGGTTCAGAGGGTTAAAGATGCTGCAGTTGGTAATATTAATTCTTTCCACCATAGATGATAGGTAAAGCAGATGATTAAACACATAACAAAATTCAAATATTACATTGTTTTGTTAGGTTTCAACAATTTGGGAACATTTCTATTAAATAATTAATCTGTTGGAGTTCAATGTTGTAAAAGTTTGACAAAACGAGGTTCTATAAGTGTTCTGTTGATGAAACTTTCTGCACCGTCTCCAAGCCCTTGTAAGTTTGCTCATTTGTCATGAAGAAGGTTAAGCTGTCATGACCTGCGCAATTCTTTATTGGTTTAGTGGCATCATGTGACTCAAGGTGACGATCTTGGGTCACATGATAACAGCTGAATGACAACTGAGCCAACTTTGGTCACTAATCTAGCTTTATTTTACTGTCTACTTTTTCTGTCTTATGATCTTATTATATAGTCCGAGATGTATTTGAAATCTCAGGGACAACTCAGAAAAATGCCAAAGCCAATAATTAACCTTGAATTCCTAAAATTCCCTTTAAGCTCAATCAATGTGTTTGTAATACCTGTCCTGAACCTGACCAAACCTCATTTTTTTCATGTATTTTACATCTTGATGCTTCTAAATAAGTCTTTTATTGCTCCTTATTCAAGCTGACTGACTTGCTTCACCTGTTATTGTTAATAAAAATCACAACACAGCTACTGGTATCTGTTATAATCAATATAATCATATCGATCTCACACTGTTTCCCCTCAGATATGACCTACACCAGATGTATAAGGTACTCGGACTGTGACTTCATGACTCTGGGTGCCAGATACTCCCTCCCTGACTTCACCTTCAACTGCTGTCAGACCAAACTCTGCAACGGCCAAAAAAAGGGTTTCAGTCAGTGGTTTAAAAATGTCTTTGGTTAAATGATGAGCTACAAGAAGAAGAAGGGAGAAGTGCAGTTATTCGTCCTGATTTTACTCTTATATGCAGCCTTTAATTGCTGTTTTGCTGCTGAACTCTGTTATAAACTCAACAAAACAGTCTTAATAAACTGTGCTGACTTCTTAAAGCACTTCAGTCATGGTTTATCTGCTTTTTTGCAAACACTCGCCGTCTTTCTGGAGGAAGTGCACTTTTAGAATGAGACACCGGAGCGAATAAAGCGACAGTGAAGCATTTTGACGTCTGACTGAAGCGATGCCAAAGAGACAAACAGAGAAGGAAAAGTTGGAGGGTTTGGCTGGTGCACTCATGCTGGCGAGGTTCGCCGCAGACCATATGTCCTCCTGTGTTTATCCACACTGCAAAAACATTCATCTTATCAATTAACTTTTGTTTGATACCAAGGAGGACAGAAGAGCCAGATGCACATGCAGTTTCACATTTAGTGAATTTAGAGAATCTTAATTTGGCCTTGGAAGATGGAAAAAATGAAAGAAAGTAGGTCTTTAGTCACATCCATCATGACGAAAAATGTATTTGTTAGAAGATATTTATATTTTCTTCTCTGTCACTTGCTTCAAACATTGCAGGAGCTCATGATAATGTACATGATTCCTTAAAAAATCCAATTAGTATTGGAGAAAAACTAAGAAAAAAAAGTGTTTATCATTTTTTAATGCTACATAGATTAGATTAAAGCAAAACGATACATTTTTGAGTGCCAGGTCATGAAAATCCTTCATTTCTGTTATTACTGTAGGTTAAAAACATTGGAAATCCATTAATAAATGCTTAATGCCCTGATCAATAAATGGATTTCTATTCACTTGATCATATTGTCTAATAACTTAAAGAGATTTTTCCATTCTGGCTCACAATGTTCTTGCTTTTAATATCATGTGGCTGCTTCATAAACCTTAATTTAACCATTGTAAATGATAATTCCTTAACACTAAAAAAAATCTTTCTGCACTGGAAGAGTCTTTTTTGTGATACACTTTTTTTTCTTTTAGATGGAACAGGAGTTTGTTTGTAGATGTTCCTTGTACATCTTTAGGTGCACACGAAATCTTATTTTGGGCTTTCAAAGCCGCTTTGAGGTAAAACAAAGACGTGACAGTCACAAACTTAAGCAAGTTATTACTTCTTAATGCATCCACACTACAGTTTTTTAAAGATTACGATTAAAAATGTTACTTTTTTATCCTTATTAGACTGCACAAAGTGCAGACTGACAAACAGGCAGAGACAAAGAGGCATCATATCATCATATAGACAGATGGGACGACGCCATGATGCTCTTTGTGCTCAGTGGGCCGAAGCAAACACCACGTCCACTCAGTGCCACGTAAGACTCAAACCCGTGATTTCAAACGCTCTCAGTCAGAGTCTTAAACCCGCTGAAGCACAGCAACAGCCTGAAAACAGCCTGAAAAAAACAACACCAAAGTCCCGGACTGTAAGAGTGTCTGCTGCAGCTCTTGAATAATAATTAAGATGGAACTGAGTTTTCTAAACAAACTGCAATATTCCCCTACAGCCGATTATAGAATAATATGTGTGTGTGTGTTTGTGTGTGTGTGTCTGGGGCCTGTTTCTGCCGCAGTGAGTGAGTACAATGTCTTAATTTGTTGACTTTAATTAAAAGAAGGACAACATCTGTTACCTGAAACAATGTGTGAATGTGTGTGTGTGTGATGCTATCCTCACAACATCCTCACACATCACAAAATAAAATTGAGTTACAACATTTTATTGTGGAAATAGTACATATATTCTACCTCAAAAAGCCAGAGGTTGTAAGGAATTAAGGAATCTTTTACACATTAATGTGCATCAAGGTGTGGTGACATTGTATGCAAATATATATGTGTGTGTGTTTGTGTGTGTGTGTTTGTGTGTGTGTGTGTCTGCGTGCTACAACTACAACCCCATCCAGGTGGCTCGATAATTAAAAACATCTCTCACACTTGATTTTACATTGAAATCTCAACACTAACATCTGGCTGAGCAATGGAGGAAATGACCAGGTGTGTGCGTTTGTGTGTGTGTGTGTTTGTGTATGTGTTTGAGAGAGAAAGAGAGAGACTAAAATGAGCTGAGCTGGCTGGAACCAGTAATCCTTTACTTATGTAATTAGAGTATTGCGAAGATTAATTAACAAGATATCGTTTTTTAAAAAGTGCAGAGGCCCGTAGAGCTTCTTGCATTACAACAAAAGAAAACACATGGAGCACAAAAAGCACATAGAAAATACAAAAATGTGCAGCAAATACAGAAAACCCGAGTATAGACAAGTGCATATAGGAGCACCAACAAATACAAGGCTTCCAAACTTTTATTTTGTTAAAGTAAATATGGGGTTGGTTAAATATTGCACTGTGTGCCTATGTTGGTGCGTTACACCATTCCAGAAAATCCAGATTTGATGGAAAACAACCCATTTTCTGATGTTTTTGATTATAAAAGCCTGCAAAACTATCAATTATTAACTGAGAATTAGCAACCCAACAGTCAATTTAAGTTTAATTCTCTCTCTCTCTCTCTCTCTCTCTCTCTACAGAATACTTCATCCAGTTTTCTGCAGTCTACATTAACACATATTTCATAAATACACAGTAGTTCTATGTTTTCTGTGCATTCACACTGCCACTGAGGATGTGCACTACTGCCCCTGTAGCATAGTGGCTGTATGGATATATGTTTTGGGCTGCACTTACACATCTGCAGAGGGGTCTCTGCAAACTCTCTCAGAATTGGGCAGGTGACCAGATTTATGCTACTCGGATTTAGCAGACCCTTGCACACTTGTGGATGCAGACTTTATACTGCAATGCTAGAAATAATAGTAATACTTGCCCTAATTTGTAAAGATACCCTGTAAGACATAGATCCCAAAGCCACAACCAGCTCACTAAGGAATATAATGTAATAGAATAGAATAGTCATAAACAACAGTTTCTTGTTGATTCGGAGGCAACACGGTGTATCTTCTTGTCACAGGTACAAGCGTCTGTGTTCAAAATTGTCAGTAAAGACTAACGAATGTGAAAAGAGAAGAAGAGCAGAAAAGTGATGCCTCAGCCAGTTTGATCATCCTCTAAGTCTGACAGCAAGGAAAGCTTGTTGCTTCAGAGTCGAGTGCATTTCACAGGCGAACCGGCAGCGTGAAACCCAAGGAGAAGAAGAAGAAAAAACAACAGCTGACACGCTAAAGCCTTTGTTCCAGCACTGAAATGTATACAGAGCTGGATTTGAAGCCTTAAGCTGCACATGTCAGTGTTTTAGCTGAGATCCATAAACAGCAGCCGGAATCAGACAGAGCACCAGCCGCTTTTTTGAAAAGGTAGAAGCTTGTTTTTAATTAGCAGCAGATGTTTTTTTGAGGTGTTGAAACAAGAGGATGCCTCAGCGAATAATTGAAGTTTAACTCTTTTCAGAAGTATTCTTGTTCGGAGTATCGAATGCCTCGGGAGCTTTCAGTTTCTCTCCACAACCAGAGTCTCTCTTTCTCTCTTATTGAAATTGAACAGGGTCATGTAGACATAAGAGTGTGTTTTAAAAAAAAATATCAGTGGCTGCTGGTTTTGAGCATCATGAGAGTTTTAATGCTTTGTCTGTTGCCATGTGCACTGGCTTGAGGAAAAAAAGAAAAAAGAGTTCTCCCACTGCTGACTGTTTTTGTGTTTAATGAAACCAATTAAACTTGATTTTTATGGCAGCACTTCTAGTACAAACTGTAAGCCGTTTGGTATGTGGGCACTTATTTACTTCACAGATCAGCTTTTTTATGTATGGCTCAGCATGTCAGAATAGAATTAGTGTTCTTTTCTAGTATGTCATCATTCATCTCATCTATACTTGAAATATCATTTACAAGGAACATTTAACAGAAAACTGCCTGATGCTAGACATAACTGCACTACAGTCATATTAGATAATATATGCAACAGCATAAGACAAGATTATGCAATCATCTGCAACTATAATCTACCATGGATTTCTGTTTGCATTTGACTGGTCTTAACAGGGTTTTGCCAGATAAAGTCACACTGTGTTGTGACAAAAGTTCAACTTTAATGCCGACCAACTCTAAATTTTTTTGCTCAAATCTGCCGTGTTCATTAACCTGCTGCAATGATGTATTCCACATATAGTTAAATATGTCAGGGCTGCACTCTTGACAAAATCTAAAAACCCCAGTCGGAAATAATGTATGTCATGATGAAGGTTATCAAATGTATTTGTTAGCACAAGGTATTTTCACCAGGCTTTGTGTGCACTTCCATAAAAATGGCTGTTTGACTCTTTTCTGCACAAAATGGACCGATATTGTGCTACCCACTGTTGTCAAGAGGAACAGGTTGTTATAATGGAGAGCTCTGAGGAAACAGTGCTGTTACTGCAAATAATGCCACAGAGGAATGCTGTTAGAAAACTGTTACTCATGTTAGTTAATATATACAGCGATCAGCCACAACAATATCACCACTGACAGGTGAAGTGAATAACATTGGTCATATTGGTACTATGTGGTGTTCTGATGGAAAACCTTGGATTCATCCGTGTTGATGAGACTTAGACACCCAAATAAACATTGTCCCACAACAAGCACACTCCCTCATACTAATAGAAATCCCAAATGTCACTAACCCTCCCCCACATGGAAAATGCACCAAATAAGGAACATGTAGAGAAACATGACAATGGCCCAACATGTTGATTTGACCTCCAAACCTCCTAGACTCCATTGAGATCAAGCATCAACAGAATGCAGTGGATCAAGTCTGATTGACAGAGGCCCCACTGCACAACCTAGAGTACCTAAAGGATCCAGTGCCAACATCCTTGTACCAGACCCCACTGGACACCCTGAGAGGTCCTCTTGTCCATGCCCAATGGTTCAGAGCATTTTTGACCACATGAGGAGGACCAACACAATATCAGGCGGGTGGTCATAATGTTAGGTCTGATCAGTGCACTTTCATTGCAGCTGGATTTGAATGTGACAGACATTAGAACTCTTACACTCTTATCTTCATACATTCAAACATGATACCCAAGATCTAAATCTAGATCTGATGCTGTACCAGCAGTGTAAAGCAAATCAGGAAGCATAAAATCATATTTACGCCTTTTCTGCATCACCAACTGAATGCATGTAACAGTTAGCCCCTTTTAACATGGCTTAATATTGTGACATTGTTAGCCTAAAACTCAACAGGTTTGCAATTGATTACATGTTTTCTTAGCTGAGATTCTATATTGCTCAAAAAGAACTGGTGAAAGGGAGATACTTCTTAGAGCTAATGTAAATCCCAAATTCTGGACATAACTTCTTCCTGAAGCAGGTTAGCTGTGCAGCATCAGTTACCATGGTGATCTAGCAGGTTAAAATAGAGCCGCCTTCATGACATTGAAAACTCTGAGTGAAGGCTCAACATATTTGGCTAACCCATTAATCTTGCTTCATACTTCACCACCCTGTAAAGCTTTTAAAAAACAGAGATGTAAAAACAAAGCTGAACAAGGTTCTACATCTATTCAAATAAACTTTACAGACGTTAAAAGCCATTTTCTGAATTTTAGCGAGAGTTCGGTTAGCAGTTTCCCTCTTCTGTCAGTATTTATGCCAATTAATGTCTAATCTCCTCCTGAATCCTTCCCTGTACCTCTCACACACAGACATAATCGTGGAATTGATCAACTCTTTGCAGGGAATTACCCAAAACTATTAACATCAGCAAGAATTATTTTTATTGCAACCTTCGCATCTTTCCATCTTAATTCTGTCTGATGCATTTTGATTATTTTGTTTTGTTTTCTCAGTTAGCTTCTCTTAGACAATCAGATAAGCAACATAAACAGCAGGATACACACTTCTCTCCTATTTTTAAATCAGATTACGGTGCGACTACCTGGAGTCAGCAGGCTGTAAAGCAGTTAAAAGTCTATCAGCAGAGCCACAGGTTCACTACCTGTGTGGCCCTAATGAGCTTCACTCGGACTCTGAATCGGCTTCTAAAACTGGTTCGTAACTGTGTCGTTCTGGTAATCAAGACAGCAACTGGTTTTATTTTCTCCCCCTGTTGCTTTTGCACTGTTGCACAGCAGACTATCGCCATGGAAACCAGACCTGTGGAGGGGCTTTGTATAATTTTTGTGTATTTCTTTTTAAAATTTTTTTTTATATATAATCTCCTCTAATCCTGGACCAATTAGTTTCAGACCAGGACAGAGAAGAGGAACGTGTTCTCTTTCTCCTCTTCCCCAGAGGATTTTCTCTCTTTCCTCACTCCAAATCTCCCTCCTTCACTGTCCATTTAAATCTGTCTTGATTTCTTTTTTCATCTTCAGCCTGCACCACAACAACACACACACACACACACACACACACACACACACACACACACACACACACACACACACACACACACACACACACAAACTCCACATTAATTTTGCTTCATATTAATCCAATTAGCTGAAAGAAATTGTTGATTTGCCATCATCTGTTCTCTTCTCTTGTTCCTGTTTTCTTTTTGTGTGTGTGTCCATTTTTAGTCCTTTCGTGGTTTCTACTGCTTTTTCTTCTACTGCTTCTTCTATTAAAATATATCTGCAACAAAAACTACAGCAATTAAACTGTTTGCACGGCTTTCGACCTCAACAACACGTCACTTTGCGCGGATTTTGGAGAATGTTTTAATCCATTCATCCCTCCTTTTTTTGCTCCCTTAGAGGCCCTTGGGCATGTGTGTGTGTGTGTGTCAGAGCTCCCCTGGGTTGTGTGTGTGTGCGTGTGTGTGTGTCTCCTGGGTTTCTGCAACATGCACACACTGAGAGGACACACAGCACACACAAACTCATTGTCCCAGTCGGGGGTACAGGCTCAGATCTGGGGGAGAGAGACGCTCAGCGGGAGTACAAGGGGAAAAGATTATACCTCTGGGGCTGACACACATATACACACATGCAGACAGAAACACACACACACACTGAAATCAAGCAAACACACACAGCACAACAATCTGAACCCTGAACTTTGAACAGGGAGGTGAGGTGCATGCTTGGGAAAACACAAGGCTGGCATCACATAGGAAACTTTTTCATGCCATTTCATTTGAGTGTCTCGCCGTCGATCCAGCTCCACTATTAACTCAAAGACATCCTCACAAGGCCTCCTTCTGTTGCAGCGACATGAACCTGATTCAGGGTGTTGTAGCAAAAATATTGAAGATAGGTTAGTATTGCATTCCAAAACCAACAAGCCAAAACCAAACAGCTTTACATTGATAAATACATTCAATCAGAAAACTTTAACTCTTGGATGGATGTGATTCTCTTGAAAATCTCATTGGAAAAAGCATGAATGTCAAGATTAAAGACACCATTTGTTAACTATGTCTCACAAAACCTACATTCCTATATGACTAAATGGTGTTTTCACTTTTGAAAGAAGTGCATTTCCTCCTCAGAAAGTTTGATTGTGACATTGTCAGAAATACAGCCATATCTCGCCATATCACGGTTCACTTTTCACTGTATCGCCAATTTTTAAATTGTATACAGTTACTATATCAACCAGAGCACTGTGTTCTGTATCCAGATCACTGATTGGCTCGGCGACCGTAGCATCAGTTTCCTCCTCCCACGTACAGCATGCGTTCAGCATCCTTGTCCATTGCACATCAACGTCTGATCAACGTCTGATCGCTGCGTGCAGTATAGTCGCGGGGGTTAGGTTCTGGAACCGAACTGTAACATGCACGGTATCTTCTATAAAGTACAGTGTGGATACTGAAAGATAGCGACACTGGTATGATTTGGGCTAGGCTCAGAAGATCAAGTTCGGCTCTAGGAGTGGAGAATGAAACACTGAACACACTGGTTAAGCTTAAGCGGTACCTTATATTATGAATTTGATGGGACAGTCAACATTAAACAACAATTAATAATAATAGACTGAGAATGGCCATTCATAGATAAACACAATACATTTCAATTCATAATCAACATGAATAAATATAAATCTTGCAGCAATATTTCCATTTGTGCATGAACACTAAGAGAGTTCAAGTTTTGCCCGTAATGGGGTAGGCACAACACAGTTCAGCAGGCCCCACTTTTGAGTGTCCAGGGGGAAAAAAGTCCAAGTGTTGAGAGGGGAGTGTGTTGAATGAGTGTTTGTGTGGCCTGTGAATGAGTTGCGAGGGGCAATATGACAAAGAGGATGGCTGCATAAAGAGAGCATCCCACCAGCCTGACCAGAGCAGTGAAGGTTCAGATGGTTCGAATCCCAGGCACAATCTTCAAGCTTTGTGGCCCAGACTAGGCTTCTAGCTCAACATCAGACCTGGCCAATTCCGTAGTTAACTGACACAAAGCTTCGTTTCAGCCGCTCAATGGTTCCAGTAGTCGGCTCCTTCAGCCGATAGCAAATCACTACCGGTTTTATGCTCACCGGATTGGCCGTGCTCGGTCATGTGACGCAATGATGCACTAATACAGGTTTTCCACCCAGGTTACACACCCCTGTGATTGACGAGGCATCACTGCACTTCTAGTTTTAAAAGCCATAAAGTCTTTATCAAGAGGTTGCAGGCCACAACTGGACTTTGACATACAAGACCAAAATTTTCATCCCATGTTAATTTATTATGTCGACAACGGTGTTTTTTGACACAAGAGGTGGCACTACTCCCCAACTTTGGATGCTTGATAGATGTACAGCTTGGTAGGGTCATGATAGATGAATGACAGTTGCTCTTTGGCTGCACCTGATTGGACGAAGCTTCACTTGGAACCAAACCGAACCAACACAGCAGTTCACTTGGAAAGTTTCTCTTTTATGACGAAAACAGTTCAGTGAAATGGGTTTCTGAGAACATTTGAGGCTAGAAATAAGATGCCGATTAGCTAATGGTTAGTTTAAAACACTTTCAGGCTGCAACATAATCATTTTCTCTTTACAGACCCTTTTCTCACCCACTCAGCCTTTCAACTTGAAATGCCACCAAGGGTATCTGATAGAAGAATTTTCTTTTGCAAAATCACTAAACAAATTGACCTGATGGAAAATACATGACATCCTGCGCAAAGGTACAAGTAAAGTAGGGTTGCTTTCAAATGTAATGTCACTAACAGTTTTTATACAGCAGTTAAATTCGTACAAAGTGCAGTAAACCTGAACTAAATCAATATTTGGCGTGGCCACCCTTTACCTTTAAAAAAAAAGCACCAATTCTTCTCTATACTCTTACTCACTGATCTTTAAAGGTATTTTTGAGGCTTTCTTAGTCATCTCTGCCTCTTCATGTAATCATAGACTGACTCCATGATGTAGAGTTCTTTATGAGTCTGTTTGGGGTCATTGTGGAGCTGCAGGATGAATTTGGGAAACATCTGATGGTGTGTTACCATCTAAACTGCTTTAAACCTTTGCACAGTACTGCACATCTATTTTAAACTCAAGATTATTGATATTACTGTAGAGATTTTCAAGTAATTATTGGAATTGATCTAAAAAAGAGTGCACATTGATTGCAAAAATTGCTGTTTTTGTTTCGTATTAAGCACCTGTGTCCTATTTAAGAGCAGTTTTTATGCAATGACTTTCATGTTATTGTTTCTTCTGTGTAGGCAAATCTGAAAGTGTAGTATGTTGGTTAGGTCTTTAAAAGGATGCGTTTCCAGTGTTGTTGTTGTCTTGTTTTTTGTTTTTGTGGTGCTAAACCAAAATGCACAAAAAGCTTCAGGACAAAGTTGACTGATCTCAATTCTGCCATAGCAACAAAAAATCTCTCAACTTTGGGAATTTAATGCAAATGTGTCGTTATTTTTAGTGGTAAATATTACTGAGGAGTTAAACATCTTTTCCAGCAAGTGTCCCATTGAGCCATGCTGTTCCTCCTGTGGTATGAGCACCTCTTTTATACATTTACATTTAGCTTTATTATGCATATGCATATTTGGGTCATGCTTCATTAACAAAATATCTTGGGGATCTATGTTTTAGTGCGGAGGAACACTGCTAAAAGTTTAACACCTGATTTTACAGCAGGAAAAAAATGCTTCAACAGATCTGCCACTCGGCTCACTCTCCTCCTCTATTAGCCTCACACTGAGCGTTATGTTTCAGTAACCATAACACTCGTGGCGGGTGTCCCATACATCTACATCTGCCGGCAGTTTAAATAATTCACCACCAGTTTTTAGGCAGTGAGCATCATCTGGCTGGCAATTTAGCTGTGCTTGCTAATAAAATGAAATTACTGCTTTTAGAAAATAACGTCTACCTCTAACCTCCCGTCTCTGAATTCATCTGTCTCGGTTGTGTGTAATTGTTTTCGGGGTACAACCTCGTAGAAATTTCTATTTACCAGCACACCCTTACTTTGTCTGTCTCTCTCACAGAAGCCGATTTCCTCTTTGTCTCGGTGATATGTAAAGACCACTCAAGCATGGAAGGTCAAAAGAGCCGAGGTCAAGGGTGAAAAAGGATCAGTGAGGTGTGTGAGTGTGTGTATGTGTGTGTGTGTGTACAGATAAAGCTTATCTTGATCTCGACGGAGAACAGGAACTCGCTCGCTGACACACCTGACAGCATTAAGAGCGGTGAACTCAGGGCTGGTGTTGATTCGTTGTCGGAGTTAAACTGTGAGACGACATGTTGACAGATGCTGTCAGCGCATGATCCCACTCACTGTTGTTCAGCTTTAAGGAAGAAACAAGACAAAGGCGTGGTGTTGTTTTGATGAAAATAACTTCAAGATGTGTTTTTGTGAACTGATAGCGTTTGAGAACATCTTGCTAACATAAACAGAACTTATGCACGTCACCTTGGATGTTACCTCGACTCACCTTACATCTGTGGTGCATAAAGTATCCCTATGATGATCAAAAATGTAAGAATAATTCATATTTTAAATATATTTACTTCATAATGAAGTGCTTTATGTGACTCAAATTACATACATTTCTATAGTCTGATGTAAGCTGCTGTAAATATAAAGTTTTATCATACCACACTGTAAAAAAAAAAGAAATAAATACTGTAAAATAACGGATAATAACGATAAAAATATAGTATTTTTCCATATTTAAAATGCATTCACTAGGTTTAATTTTACATGGGATCACATGTATATTTTTGGCTTTTTAATGTTTAAAAAAAGGATGTTTATTTGTGCAAAAACAATAAAATTGGCCATAATAACAATATATTTTAATAATATAGTATAATATAACCAATACATCCTTACAATTTTTGACCAACTCTGTCTAATTTTACAAATATATTTTTAGTAATAAATTTTGACATAAAAGTTTTATCTGTTAAATAAACATTGATGAAATTATAATGCATTTACAAATGTTTTTTAACATTGCATGTAAAAAATATATCAGTTTTCTTATAAGAAGTTTAAATTCTATCACTTTAATATTGAATTTTCGTGTATTTCAAAAATACTGAAAAAACATGTAAATAAAAAAGGTAAAAACAATCTGTAAAATGACATTACATTACAAATTACATGATTTTTATTTCTTTATATTTCATTAGAGTACAGAAAATTGCATATTTTTAGACTTACGTTTTGAACTAAATTAGGTTTTTCAGAAAATATCAGATTAATACAAAAAAAATATGTAAACTCTATAATCATTTTATAAATACTTGGAACCAGGGTGATGAGAGGAAATCAAACTTTAAGTTCTGCCAAAATATTTTTTCTCAAAATTTCACAGACGTCTTTTTAGACTTCCTTTTGTTTTGCTTTGTTTTCATGTTTTCACTGGGCCTGAATGCAAAATATCACAACACTGTTTAATTTCATCACTGCTGTGCTCCCCTGTGCAGGTTTTGTTTACATATCTGTTGGATTAAAGATACAATTTCTTTGTTTCAAACTTTGATACAAGAAAAGATAAAGGCGGCTTTAAGTCCAATTCTCCACAGACATGTGATATTATTGACAAAAAAATGAGATTTTCGATTGCATCTTTAAATAAAAATGTTTTTCCTCATCTGTGTGTGACAACAAAGAAAGGGACGACGAGGTGACGTCCTGGTGTGGCACACAGTCATTTACACACAAACACACACACTCCCACCTCCTCTGGTCCCCATATGGAGCCTCTCCTGAGAGAAAAACCTATCAGGGAGGCGTGTATGTGGGCTTTTTATGACGCCTGTGTGTGTGTGTGTGTGAGGCCAGTGCACCAGTCTGGAAATAGGGGACACATTAATCTTATTTGTCATAACCTGTCCCTGGAGACGCTCGGACCCCCCAGTCCCCCCGAACCCACCCAACCACACACCCACCCACACAAACACACTCGCACTGACCCCCTCCTGTGTGCTATCGGTATCTGCGACAGACAGAGAGAGTGAGGCTAATTACATGTGAGAGTTAAGACGCTGGAAACAAGACAAAGACCACGCTGGTGTGTGTGTGTGTGTGTGTGTGTGTGTGTGTGTGTGTGCATGGCCTTTGTTCGGCTTATAGTATAATTCACTTTGTGTCCTTTGCTGTTGTTGTTGTATCGCACTAACACAAATTACTCTTACCTCTCATTAGTCAGTGTTGGTGTCCAAACTTTGTGTGTCCATCTGATTGTGTGTCAGGGCAAAGGGACATTATGTAGGACTCTCTCTCTCTCTGTTTTTGGCATGGGGCTTTTGACTGAAAAAACACTGCGATCTGTGCTCTTGAACCTGTAACAACCTTCGAAGAAAGAAAAAAAGATGCTCAGAAGTTTTGGATTAAAGCCGCAATTAAATCTCACTAGAACAAGGAGAAGTAAAGCTGTCTGAAAAATAAACTTAATTAACAAACCAGTTGTTACAATGTTATTGATCTTATGCACCAAACCAGCCAAAACATTAAAACCACCTGCCTAATAATGTGTTGGTCCATCTCACGCATCCAAAACAATTTTGACCCAACTGAATGCACCAGAATGTTAGCAGCAGATCCTTTAAGTCATGGAAATTGTAATGTTGGGCCTCCAAGGAACAGACTACGTATGCTTGATCGGATGGATATCTGAAGAGGCCAAATGAACCCCTTGAACTCTTTGTCAAGTTCCTCAAACCATTGAGGTTTACCTTCGTGAAAATTGTTATTATTATTGATGAATGAAACTACACAGATAGAAAAAAACTTAACCTGCGTTCTGACTACCAAACACCGATCAGCCCCAACATTATGACCACTGACAGTTGAAGTTAATAACATTGATCATATTGGTACGATGTGGTGTTCTGATGGAAAACCTTGGATTTTAACATCCGTGTTGATGAGACTTAGACACCCAAATAAACATTGTCCCACAACAAGCACACTCCCTCATGCAAATGGAAATCCCAAATGTCACTGGCCTACCCCCTGCAGGAAAATGCACCCCAACACATGGAAAAACATCAAACAATCAGGAACATGTTGAGGAACATGACAATGACCCAACATGTTGATTTGACCTCCAAACTTCCTACACCCCATTGTGATCAAGCATCAACAGGATGCAGTGGAACAAGTTTGATTGACAGAGGCCCCACTGCACAAGCCAGAGTACCAAAAGGATCCAGTGCCAACATCCTGGTTCCAGACCCCATAGGACACCCTGAGAGGTCCTCTTGTTTATTCCTAATAGTTCAGAGCATTTTTGAGCACATAAGGGGAGCCAACACAATATTAGGTTGGTGGTCATAATGTTATGCCTGATTGGTGTATATTTCCTTTTTACTTTAAGTGTTTTGCACAGCGACACTCATTTTTTCTTGTACCAAAGTTCGAAATGAACAAATCGTATCTTTAACCGAACAAATATGAAAACAAAAATATTGGAATTGCAAATAAAACTGTTTCCTGTTTGCATGACGGTGCCTTTGTTGGAAGATTTGAGGTCATTATAGCAAATTCATTTCACTTTTCAAAGCAAAATTAAATACAACCATGACATTCTTTTTATTAAAAATTATTTTTTGTGGCCTTTTACCTTTATTGCACAAGTTGGTTGAAGAGAGATAGGAAAGGTAGGAAAGGTTCATGACCGCTATGTCAGGGATTTCAGTCATGTTTTGCATTCAGGTCCAGTGAAACAATGTAAATGTTAAAATTTTCCTGTTAAGTCCATGTAAATCAGTTACTTAGTAAGCCAAGTTTGCAGTGTAGGATATTATGTTGCTGAATGAGACCACTGTGAAGAAGAGCACATGTGTGTACAACAGCGTTTACGCGGTTTGCATGAATTTCAGGACCCAAAATTTCGGAGCCACTGGTCCGCCGGCTTGCCTTCTTCCCATAGTGCTTCCTGCTGCTATCTCGTCTGCAGGTAAACAACGCAGACGCACACCTGACCAGTCACATCTCATATTATGTTCTGTCATCTTTCTGTCATAGCAGCATTAAGGTTTCCGCAGTTTGTACTACAGTAACTCTTGGGATCAAACGATTCATACCAGCCTTCCCTCTTCACACACATCATTGAGCGTTGGATGCCCATTTCTCTAACACCACTTCACCAGCTGTCCTTCGTTGGAGCAGTTCTGCTACCTTCTAACCACTGCAAGCTGGAAAAACTCCACAAGACCTGCTGTTTCAGAGATGCTCTGACCTCAGTCATCTGGCCATCACAATTTGGCCTCTTGTTGAAGTCCCTCAGATCTTTACACTGCCAATTTTCCTGCTTCTAATACATCAACTTCAAATACTGACTCTTCATTTGGTGCCTAATTTATCCCAGCCCATGTGCCACTGTAACTGTTCTGAGATTCAGAAAGCAATTTAATTGAAAATGCTCTTTTTTTAACCAAAGAAGTTTGAACAAGAAGGTTCTTTTTACCATTTTTTGCTGAAAATTAGCACTTTACTGAATGTGCCTTAAAAATCCCATTTTCAGTGACCATTTATGCCTTCTAAGGTTTTTTTTTTAGACCTTTTAGGATTTTTTTTCTAAAAATCGATTGCAGAAATGGTTCTTTGGTTCTTTAATAGCACCACTCTAAAGAACCACTGATCAATGACTTACAGTTCTATATATAAGTTGTCAGTCACAGCTGAAAATCATTACAGAACCTGACATTAAAAAGTCAATAATATGAAACATGACAGCTGTGACTGAGTCAGCACTGGAAATGTGATGACTACACAGGCCAACATTTACTATTTGCACTTACGATTACACACAGTTTATGGGCACTGTTGAGTGTTATGTGAATATTACTGCATATCTCACTTTAGATACAGCAATGATTTCTGGCCCACAGTGTACAGCATAGACTTGTTTTCAGTTTCATCAAATATACTTTTTACACAAGACGCCTAATTTCCAAATGGCCATACAGAAGACAAAAGAAAGAAGAAATGTGCACTGATCATTCACATTCTGATCAACAGGATGCAGTGGAGCAAGTTTGATTGACAGAGGCCCCACTGCACAAGCCAGAGCACCCAAAGGATCCAGTGCCAACGTCCTAGTTCCAGTCCCCATAGGACACCCTGAGAGGTCCTGTTGTCCATACCCAATGGTTCAGAGCACTTTTGAGCACATAATATTAGGCAGGTGGTCATAATGTTATGTCTGATCGGTGTATGTGCAAACAGGAACAAGCCGGTAATGTAATAGAATGAATGCATGTTTTATTTGCTGTGCATATAAAATACCTTATCTGTATTTGCATTTTGAGACTTTGTTTGTGGGAAGATGTGTTGCTCCTGACATTTATATTTTCAGATGTCACATTTTATTGCAACCTACATCATATCGAAGAGGCAGGAGAAATCTCTGGAGAAAACGTCTTAAAACTGGGGTAAGACACACCAAAGCTACGAATTCTAAAAGTAAATCTGCTTTATGAAACTGTCAGCCTTTGTGTGATTTTGTTTGATTTTATTGTCAATAACCTGGATATTTAAATGCCAATTTTCTCACATTTACATCAAACCCGCGGAGGAATAAACTGTGGAGTCGTGGATGTGTGATACCTAGTACAACATCACATCAACAAACTGAAGCTTATTTTAAAAATGAAATCAAAGCCATGCAGATAGTTTTCATTGAGATACTGGAGAAATCTTTAATTTGTTTTTGTAATTTGGGGGAAGTCACCCTTTCAACACAGCTATAGAAAATGCAACATTGCTGCAGGACATCACCAGTGTCACACTGATAGAAGTCTTCTTTTTATGTTCAAAAAGTAAAACAAAAAGCACTTTCTCCATCATCTGAATCATCAGCTCAAAACGCCTTTCTTTTTCATTTAGTCTGCTTCTCCTCTCTTTTCTTCTTTCTCTTTTTCTCTGCCCTTCTCCTCACCTCACTCAGTCTCTCTTCCCACTTTTCCTCCCTCCCTCTCTTTTTCTCTTCCTCCCCCCTCAGGCCAAACTACAGCTATCAGATTTCTCTCTGCTTGGTTCTTTTCAATTAGAGCTGCTCACTTCCAGCCCCCAGTGTTTGTGTGTCTGTTCAGTGTCTACATATCTGTGTGTGACACCTTAGGAAAAGACACTGCGGTGAATTCTATTAAGAAGCCGCTCATTTCCCAACACTAAAAACGCAGCAAGTGTCCAAACACTTTCTCTTTGTCCATCTCTTCTCTTCTCTTCTCTTCTCTTCTCTTCTCTTCTCCTCTCCTCTCCTCTCCTCTCCTCTCCTCTCCTCTCCTCTTCTCTTCTCTTCTCTTGTCTTCTCTTCTCTTCTCTTCTCTTCTCTTCTGTGACTCACTCTGTTTGGACAGATGAGTGCATTAGTGTTGACAGCTGATTGCATTATAGGTTATATCATCACATGTACACGAACACATTCACACAGAGGGACACGTGCTGTTCAGACCAAGTTTGGATAAAAAAAATATCTCCTCATTGTTTTATTTTATCACATTTTTATAGGTATATTTACAATGAACAAACGATGGAATGACGCGTCCGACAGCATGATCCAGTAGCCCATAAATATCCACCAGCTTCACCGAACCCTTTAGGAAGAGTGGGACAAAATTCCATAAGCACAATCGACAAGCTCATTAACTCTCTGCGTTGAAGGCATGTGACTATGTACTGATTTGTGATTTCTGTATTATGACTCCATTCTCCTATAAAAAACAAGCCTCTGTGACCCAAAGACTGCCACAAATGCATTCATATCTGTAAACATGTCAATGCATTCATCTTTTGCTGTTGATGCTGTGTGTTTTTTTAGTAGGTTGAAGGTGATGGGTCAGATGTAGAGTACCTGAAAAGCATGTCCAAACAACCTCCCTAGGGCCTGGTATCTGGTAATGCACACTCACAAGTGCACAGGGGACACAATACACACATGCAACTGCAGAAGGCACCAAACAGGTGAGTCAGTGCATATAAAAGCCTAACAAATGCACTTACTCACCTATTTAGTATGTTCTACAAGTGCGTCTTTACCCAACAAATGCACTGATTTAACTGACAATGACAAGAAAACAACCCAGCATCCCAGGAAGTTACATTCAAACCACACAGATCTGCACTTTATGGTTTATATTCAACGTCAGTGTTCACCAAAGCATGAATTAGTGGGTTCTTTAGTAGAGAGCTGAGGTGTGGTGGGGAGATGGGTGCCTTTCATGCATTAGAAAACAGATCTGAATTGAGCATTTGCCTTTTTAAACAAATTTCTATATCATAAAAAAGCGAGACATTCAAAAAGTTATTTTAAAAGTTTTTCTTATTTTATTTAATCTCGGATGGCGGAGCAGCTTGTCCACTAATCTTAAAGCCGGCTGTTCAGTTCCCAAAGTGTCCAAGTGCTGAACTGTCCTTTGGCAAGACTCTCAACGCTCAAGCTGCTCCCAGTGAGCACCTTGAGACTTGAGTGTGAATGGCTGCATGAGAAACACATTATAAAGAGCTCTGTGGGTTAAAATATGCCATACAAATGCCGACAACTTATGATTTAGTCTAACATTTTTATTTACAACGCTCCAAATGTGACATTCTTGGCTGAAAACAGGGTTGATGTACACTCTATTTGCACCCATATTCAATGTATGGTTGCTGAAACATTATTTTGATGGGTTGGGTTTACATGATACTGTTTGTAAGTTTGGGATTTTAACTCAAATTTCTGCTTAAGCTGATTTGAAACCAAATTCAAGCTAACATAAACTAATGAAATTGTCTTGATAGAATGTTTTTCTTCACTATCCCTCCACTACCTTACCATAACTGGACAATTTTAGATGGTTAAGACTAGTAGATTGTAAAGGAAGAGCTAAGTCCTCTACTTTAGTGTAAGTTCATGGTTTGTTGAACCTACATTTATTAGAAGTTTTCATAACTCTGCTGGATTTTTTTCATGATCTCAGACTTTATTTTTTTAGAGCATAGGTGTAACCGTGCAAAGACTGTGCACCCTTAAGGTTCCTTTTCATTACCGTACAGTCTGGCAGTGAGGCCGAGTCCTGCAGCACAACAACAATCTTTCTTCCGGACGTACAAAATGGTGCAGGTGGAGGAAACTCATACATCTCCAGTCTGAGTTTCCTGGTGAGCCATCCATCATCATCGCGCTGAAGATGGCTTCCCTCTGCGCACCGTGTGACAGGAAAGAAGTCAAACTTGGAGGTCAGCATCTTCACACACGGACTTGTACTTTACGTATAGCTAATTGGCAGTTTCACTATGTTTTATATAAGCAGAGTCTCCAGTTGACTCTGTTGAAATGTGTCTGCGGTGCAATATCACTGTTGATAATGTTCAGACTGTATGACAGCGGAGTCGGTTTGTTGCAGATGAGATAAGGTGTGTGTGCGTGTGTGTGTGTGTGTGTGGTGTATAAGACAGCCTGGGGGTTAATTAGAGAATAGTAAACAGAACACATGTGGCAGCTTAATATCCCCTCTGCCTTACAGCTCATTTCACACCCCAACCGCTCTGTTGCTCTCTTCCTGTTGTGTGTGTGTGTTTATCTGTATGGTCGGGGTCATGGGCGTTCCCCTGCCACCTATCCCAGAGGCACTCACCCCACCCCGCCTCACCCGTCCACACCCACCCACCCACCCACACACACAGCTGTGATGGAGCTGGTGCAGGTGTGTGTGTGGTTTGGAGGTAATTTAAAGCAGATGAGGTGGCTTCTTTCAGCCTGTGGCCCTGTCACTTCATCAATATCCAAAAGATGGAGGGATGGAGGAATGAGGAGGATGGATGGGTGGAGGAAAAGAAAGAAGGGGGATGCATTGTCTCAGAGGAATAAGACAAAAGCTTACGGTATCTATCTATCTATGAACAAAGAAACAGTTTAACAAACAAACTAACAAATTAACTTGTACATCTGCTTTTGTGTTAAATAAATGGGAGTCAAGTAGCCAATTATCCTTCACTATTAAAATAATAGCTAAGAAAGACTTTCTGAGGGGGAAAGGCTGCTGCACAAACTGTGAGGAAACATTTTTTAAGGCAGTATAATGTACTGATTATATCCTCACCTTCACACACTGAATAAAAATCTTAGCATAATTATCAGATCACAGTGTGTTAGGAAAAGTTATAGCAGCTAAAAGGATAAAGCTGGTTCACTTTAGTGTTGTTATTGTCCATTCTAGTCTTCCAGTTATTCAAGGGGAAAAAAAGTCTACTTAAACACATTAAACGTATACATATATATGTATATATATATATTGCTCATACTATGTGCCTTGTAGTCACATCAACATTTCATTAAAAAGATCGTATTCGGTCCATTTTTGTCTAGACATTCAGCTTTTTGGGAAGCATGTGACCTGAGGCTCCTCTCTGATTGGTTGTTTCAGATTTTCCACTTTCACTTTTGTTGAAAGTGTGTTAGTATTGTTTTTATTGTCTAGTCATGTGGTTAGACAATTCCCAGTGCTGTCTCTTTTGTACACATCCACCATTAACTCTGTTCACCCGACTCTCACTCTGCTGAGCTACTCATTAGCATGGAAGTTGTCTGACTCACCGGATGTAGACTGAGGGTATAAGCTGGCTGCATATGTCACATTCTCTTCCCTTTCTTTCTTCCCCATCTGCATGTTTTCAAATTCCCTTTCACTTCAGAAACAGTAACCTCCAAGTTAGCAACCTACTGTACATTTTGAAATTGACAGTGGCCGTAAATGTAATGGGTCTGATTTTACTACAGTTGAAGGACCGCAACAACTTTTGAACTTACCTTGGAAAAGCTCAAAGTCTCGCAGAACTGTATGCGTTTATCAGTGTTCTCACACGGCTATCATCAGTCAGCACTTATTACTGCATCTCTTTTCTCTGGCAGCAGCATGTACCAGCAACACTGACTTGATCTGTGTTGACCTTAACCCTGGTATCACATAGTCAACATATGTCTTTTACTGTAAGTTTTTTTTTGTGTGTGTATATTTTTATTGTGGGGAATTAGTCATGTTAAAGACAGCACACATCTCCTCACGTGAAACTGTTACAACAAACAAAATAATTCCCTTCTGACACTACTTTGCAAGGGCACCAGCACTACAACCTGGGCTAAGCATCACCCAGGATAATTGTGATTGGTTTAAAAATATACAAAAATGACAGAGCGTTTATTACACTTATTGAAAACATGTGCAGCGAGACCATTCTACCATGCTGACACAACACTGTGAAGATAGATTTTGCTATGCAAAACTGGCATGGACGTATTCAGCCTCGCAGCCAATTTTCCCCAGTGGTGAACTGTGGTATTGCAACCAAAAAATCATCTGCAGCCGAAAATAGATTTTTCCAAAGATCAGAGTTTTAAAAAACTAATATCTGTAAAACTGTTGAGGGTGGGTTTTTGTTATTTCTGTTATGAATCCTTAATCCATGGGGCTTTCATATTTGTAAAACCTCCTTAGCACCTAGAAAAGTGAGTTTTATTTTCATGATGTTATCACAGTGTAAAGTCCACAAGCTGATGGGGAACTTTTTAGCTCCAGCCATCAGTGTTGTTCCGGTTAATTCAAAGAAACTTCTGCATGAAGTGAAAATTTCCTCCACAACAGAAAGCTGTTGTGAGTGAATTTGAAATCCTTGTAGTCTGAGCTGAAGGCAATCATACCCACTCATCCATTACGCACTTCACTACACTCTTCCCCGCGTCTGTTCATTGTCAAACTACTGTCCTATTATGCCCGTTATTTCCTAATTATGACCACAAATTTCATAGGAGGTCTGGCTGCAGCATTTAAGGCATTTACGCTTGACGACAGGGTGCATTTTCCCCCGGAGCGTCGTAGTCTGAACTTCAGCAGCTCTTCCAGCGTGAACCAGCGACCAAGCAACAAAAGACCAATCTGTTAGACCAATAAATGAGCAGTCAGGTGTGTGTGTGTGTGTGTTTGTGTGTGTGTGTGTGTATCTCCGAGCAGTAAATGAACACTCTCTCGATCTCTCATCTATCAATGGCTTTGACACTAGGAGCAGCTGTGAGAGTGCGCACACACACCCACACACCCACCCACCCACACACACACACACACACACCCGCTCTACTACTTTAGCAATTTGGGATAATTAGCCTGATATACAATGTCCGCCTGTGGTCCCCAGGGGTCCCGTGGGCTGAGTGTGTGTCCGTGCGTGTGTGTGTGTGTGAGTGTCTGGTAAGGATCAGCTGTGTTAAGCATCCCGTGACATCTAAACTACTAATTCATTGCTACATTAACGGCATTGATTAACATACGGTGATAGACACACTGACACACTGAGGCACGCTGCCACACACACATACATCTGGGGAATCCCTTGTGATGCCTTTAGCTGCCTGCAGCCAGGTTGTGTGAGCTGGTGTGTTAAGAAAAAACACACAAAAACTACCTAAACCTGCATTTACCAGTGATTTTGTTGACAACTTTATGCACAAAATACTATTTCAATCTTTGAATGGCAGTGGAAGAGTAAGTAAAATAACAATGCTGCTATTATAATGTTGTCATAGTGGATTTAATTTTAGCAACTTTATTTACATACTTCGTTCTGAATCTATTAAATATTATCATGTTTTACAAACTGATCACATGTTGTACAGATTTTAAGCTCCAAAAACTATAGCTGATAAATTACTGTTGTGGAGAAAAGAGCATTTCAGTGCTTGAATAATTGTCCTTGAAAGCTGCTAAGAATACTGCCTTGTTTATACTGTAAATATTCTAAAATTAATTGTTGTGTAAGACCCACTGAGGGCATTTGAGGCCTTTCATATTAAAAGTGTAGCTGTTTTCCACTGCAGGAACTTGCACTGAATTTGTGCCATTTTAGGGTGACCTGAACCTCTTAGCACGTTCTGACCACAGGAACTGCCCCATAGAGCCTCTTTCAAAAAAGTACCTACAAACCTACTGTTAAACATTGCTACTTCCACCCTCTTGATGTCCTTGTTGAGTGGCAGTCCCCTTCTCACACACATACGCTGCTTTGGATAAAAGCGTCTGGTAAATGAAAACGTAAAATTGTTGTGATTTAAGTTGCTGTAAACAGCCGAGTAGTTCAGTGACAACATCCCTTACTTTGGCATGGCAGATCAGTGGTTCAAATCCCGATCAAGGCGCAGTTGTCTTGTGAGGACCCTTAGGCAAGATCCCTAATGCTAACCTACCTATCCTTGCTTGTGTTGTATCTACTCTCAGATGTACGTTGCTTCGAATAAAAGCATCTGCTAAATGAAATTGTCAACTGAATATAAAATTTACCATATAGGCTAAATTTCCTGGTGTCACATGTAGTCACTACTTCTTGTTATTTGGGTGCACTCAAAGCTGGAGTCGAAACTGTTGGATTCTACATCCCAATGGAAGAAGAAGGGCTGAAAATGCCGATTAGGGGGCTGCTGCTGTAAAAGTGTCACCTCAAGCCTGTTCCTGCAGTGGAAAGCTTCTTTATGATATGTTCATTTTTGACAGGTTGTCAACATCCAGAGTTAAACCTTAACTGAAGTCTAAATATGCCGACCTCTACAACGTGTCTACAATGGGATACCTGCCTTGATCAGAGGTGGAAGTTGTTGGAAGTCTTAAGGGACCCTGATGGCCATCATGATTTGTCATATCTCTGTATTATGTTCCAAAAATGTTTTACTAATGTTTTCCTTTAGTTCCCAGAATGATCTTCTTAAAGGCGGGCTGACCAAACATGTTCTGAAAATGTTTGGTGATTACATTGTTGGATGGTTGTACTGGAGTGTTCTATAAACTAAATGTTGCACCAAAAACCTTCTTTCTTTGCTATCATGTAACGTTGTGAAACATTGCGGAAATGTTCTACAGATTCTCTCATGTGTTCCCTCAACAACATCCCCAAAAGGTCCTCAGAACATTACAGCCAGAATGTTCTACCTTTGTTGATAAACTACAGTGCAGGTCTCGATAACATCTAGAAAACATTCTTTGTTATCATGGAACATAATTGGTCTTCCTGACATTAAAATATCATCTAAACTTAACAGAAGCATTACGGTTTTCTTAAAACGCCCTTTGAACATTGATTAAAACATTTTCTTTAAAATATTATTAAAGCTTGTCGGTAATATTATTCAGTGTTGTAGGAGTGTTCTCTGCCAGCTGGATTGCTTTATATATCTCTCTCCTCATTTCCTGTCATGTATCAAGTCGAGATGAATCAATGCAGTGAGAAATAATGTTTAAAAAAAAAGGAAAGAAAAGTTAATTTTGTGCTTCTGTGAATGCCAGTTAAGTTAACAAACTCTCTCATCCTTTGAGGGCATCAGTAAGAAATCACACGTGGCAGAAGTGCCCCAGATATGAAGTGCATATTAATTAAATCTTTACAACAAAGCTTCTTTATAAATGCAACAATACCAATTAAAATTGTCAGATTTTCAAGTGACTTTTATAAACCTAAATGGAAATGAAACAGCATTTAAGGGCTACAAAAAAATAACACCCCCCCCCCCTCCTTGATGAAATGTTCAAAAAAGAAATTTGGTCATAGTTTTAGAACAATTGTTTTTGCAGTATTTACTTTTAACTAATACATCTTAAAGAACACATGAAATAGTAATGCTGAACAAACAGTATTTTCAAAAAATGGAAATGTAGTATATTACAACAGTGATTTGGGTTGGACTCTGTATTATGGCCTGTTTGTGCCAACATATTCCTGTTTTAAATGACAATACCACTAAAATGACTAAGCAGGTTACTGTACTCTCACTCCTAAATGTAAACACTAACATGTCCCTAAAGCGAAGGATCTGGCGGCAGACAAGCAGCCGACTGTGACTGGAGAGCAGAAGGGAGCAGAAAACATCTGTGTGTGTTTGGTTTCAGAGCCAGTGACCAGCGAACACACTGAGGGAGTTGGTGTGTGTGTGTGTGTGTGTGTGTGTGTGTGTGTGTGTGTACTTCAAAAGAGAAAGTGTGTGTGAGTGTAAGATGGGAAGATAATGATGTATAAATGTCTGCCTTTGCTGCTACCAAGCCTCAGTATCCCACTGTGACAAGAGCCAGGTGCTGGTGGGAGAGAGAGGCAGAGCAAACGCTGAAGAGAGGACTCAAGCAGTAAATCAATAACATCTTGATTGGAGATGATTACACTTCTGATTCTCTCTCTGCCTGTATACATGTCTGTGTCTGCATGTGTTTTTTTTTTGCCATCGTGATTTCCAGTTGTCTGTTCTACTTCTCACAATTTACTCAATCATGTTATGTTTAAATTACTTCAGACGCCATTATGTTGTAGTACATTGATTCACTGTAGACTTCTACTTACTTAACCTTAACCCACACTCTCACCTTAAATCAAGTCATATCACTAAAATCTTCTCATTTACGTCGTGGATATTCCCCAAAAAGTGAAGTTGACCCTTTTAATGTGACTGTGTAAACCGATAAATGTCCCCCACCAACATGAGTAACATACACCTAACATTATGACCCCCTGCCTAGTATTGTGTGGTCCAAAATGCTCTGAACCATTGGACATGGACAAGAGGACCCCTCAGGGTGTCCTATGGGGTCCGGAACCAGGACATTGGCATTGGATCCTTTGGGTACTCTGACTTGTGCAGTGGGGCCTCTGTCAATCAAACTTGCTCCACTGCATCCTGTTGATGCTTGATCACAATGGGGTGTAGGAAGTTTGGAGGACAAATCAACATGTTGGGCCATTGTCATGTTCCTCAACATGTTCCTGATTGTTTCATGCTTTCCATGTGGTGAGGTGTATTTTCCTGCAGGGGTAGGCCAGTGGCATTTGGGATTTCCATTTACATGAGGGAGTGTGCTTGTTGTGGGACAATGTTAATTTGGGTGTCTAAGTCTCATCAACAAGGATGTTAAAATCCAAGGTTTTCCAGCAGAACAGCACATAGTACCAATATGATCAATGTTATTCACTTCACCTGTCAGTGGTCATAATGTTGTGGCTGATCGGTTTATTGTCACAATACAACGTAACAACTTAATAAACAGCTTGCACAAACTGGAACTTTTTCTTTTTTAGACTCATGACCCTCTAGAGATGCCATGTGTGACTTTTTCCTGCTTCTCTTCCACTTCATGACTGGCCCTCCTGTGTGTTGGCTGCATGACGTGATCGGACAGCAAAGGCAAATCCTGCAAGGTCAAGAGCGTGTGTACTCGTGAACACATGACTGCAGAGACGACGGTACACAGACTGGAGCAGAGATCCCGCTGAACTTTTAAGTCATCTGCAAACACAAGGCATTTAATTTGAGAATCTAACGGAGGGACGCTGGGGATATCTGACTCTTCTTGCAAATTTATTGGTGCATATATTAAACAGAACTGTGCTCTGTTTTGCTGAGGGCGATCTTCTGCGTGCGGTCAGATTTTACTGAACATGGTCTTTTATATGTTGTTTTAAATCCCTCCAGTGGCATTTTCAACCAAACTAAGATCATTCAGTTTGATTGTTAGATTGAACCAAAAACCTTTTGAACTCTTTCAAACTCGGGGAGAAAAAAAGTGGATTGGTGGATGTGTCTATTGATTGGGTTAGGATCTTCTTCTCTCTGACCTTATTGCTCTGTCCGGAGAAAGAGAAAATGAGAGAGGGGGCCATTGTTCCTTTCATTGACCTACCCATAAAACAACTGTTTGCATTTTCTCCTGCCTTCTTTCTCCTCTAACTGCCTGTTTTCTCTTTTTGCAGCCCCATCTCTCTCTGTCTTATCTTTTATCTCTTTTCTCTCCCTGACACAAGCTGAGACAGAGAGATGTGCACTGAGAGGGAGAAAAAAATTAGACAGTGACGGAGGTAAAGATGGAGCAAGGGAGGTAAACAGACAGAAGGAATAAGAGATAGGAAGACAGCGCTCCATGTCTGTGATCTCGGCATGAAGCTGATCCCTGCTTGGCCCAGTTCTTTACCTCACTCCATCTCCACACCTCTCCATCCGTCCTTTCCCCCCTCTGTTTATCATTTCTTTCTGTCGTGCATCTCACTGATTAATTTTTAAACTGATGAATGCAAGTTAAAGAGTCTGGTGTTTAAAATTAGGTTGTGACCTCCGCTGAAGCTTTTTTTTTTTTAGTTTTTCTCTTCCTTTATCTCACATCTTTGTCATCTTCTTCCTCTCTCTGCAGGCAGTAATCCTGCTGCTGAAATGCTGCCTCTGCACCCCACAATTACTGTCACGTTTGGCAAAGGTAGCGGCAAGAAAAGGTGAAATGATCAGCAATTAGGATGTGTCAGGTATTAGTCTGATAATAATGCTCCCTACCCGTAGGGTTTGTGCTTTAGTTTGCTTTTGACCTTTTACTTTAACAGCCCGGTGTTTGTCCATGGTTTGCACCCTTGTACAAAACTTTTCTGCTGCTGCGCCGCTCCACTTAATGCCTATTTTAAAAAATACAGTAGTACGGTGTTGCAAACGAGCACACTGTGCAGCAGCATGAAAACATACACAACAACAGCAACAACCAGTTGCCTCAATTACGATAGCCACAGTTATACTGTGAGCAGGTGTGGCAAAATGAGTTGTCTCGGGTGCAGAAATTGGTCATTTGCCCCAATTTCTGTGACGTTTTGGAGGTGAGTAATGCCTCTAATGTGATGCTACTGTCTGAAAGTTATATTTGAACATTAATTATGTAGGTAAGAAGGTGCAGGGTGACAAAAGGTGATTAAAATTGATAAAAACTTTCTTGCCACTCCAGTCCCAAACTCCCCGCCACAAGAACCAGGAATCAGTTCTTTTAACTGCTTGATCAACAGAAAGGCATTAAACTTATAAGGTTATATACTGTAATTGCATAGGTAGGCCACTGTAATGGTATAACTGCATATACCCACATAAAGTATGTAGCTATCACTGCCTGGGCAGCATCATCTCCACATGTGGATGGTTCATACACAAACAGGCTTGGGTTAAATTGAATACATGGAACGATGTTATACAACTAGGATACAATAAAGGTATCTGTATTGTGTTACAGGTAAACAAAAGATTGTGCATGTGTAGGTCAGAATAATGATACAGTTCGTAAACATGGGGATTGTTAGCAGGTTTAAATTTTAAATTGCATTTTAAATTCAAGAATAAAACACTGCCATGCATATGTGCACACATTTCAGATACACTCTTGTAAAAGACATCTTATTGATAGTTATTTTTCTTGTCTTTATTTGCATATTTGGTATTGAAGCCATCAAAATGTAATAGAAAGTAATCAATTTACCTTAATATGATGATACTTGTCCGTCACCTCACAGCTAGAAGATCCCCAGTTCGCATCCTGGCCTGGGCCTGGGATCTTTCAGTGTGGAGTTTGCATGTTGTCCCTGTGCAGTGTGGGTGTTCACCAGGTTCTCCTGCTTCCTCCCACAGTCCAAAAACATGCTGAGGTCAATTGGTGATTCCAAATTGTCCATAGGTGTGAATGACAGTGTGCTTGGTTGTCTGTCTCTATGTGATAGACTGGTGACCTGTCCAGGGTGTTCCCTACCTTTGCCCTAGTCGGTTGGGATAAACTCCAGCCCCCCACGAACCTACAGAGGATTGAGCGATGTATAGATAATGGATGGATGATGATACCTGGATTAAGTTACTGACTACAGTTTCAAACAGATATTAAGTTATAAAGTGAGCTTCCCAACTCTGTGTACAAATATACAAAACTCAACACGTCCACAAAACAATACAAATTACAAGCATCTCATACACCTTATTGTTAGTGACTGGTCCCTTATTAAAGCAATTTTAATTTCAATTCAAAAAGATCCAGTTTATCCACTTTAATGTATGTGGAATTCTATTAATGGATTTCCTAAACACACAATATCATCTGTCTAAAGGGAGATTTCTGATAGATCATTGAAAGCCTTAGAAACCTTGTTGGGAATGATCAAAATGAATGTAATTAGTTTCTTGAAAACATTCTAGAAGACAACAATAATGAGGCAATATTAAGCTTGGAAAGTGATACCTAATGACAAAAGTGTCAGTGTCTCCCCTGTATGTTTAGTGGCATCTCACGTTTCTCTGCAGGGTTTTATGAACTGCTGATCAGGACAGGGCACCACAAAAAAAGAGGAAACAAGAGACAGAAGAGTTTTCTTGCTTCCTTTAGCTTTAAGCTTTAAATCTAAACTTCCACCATGTACATACAGAAAGACTCTTCATCCAGTATTATGGCAGGCTTGCACATATGTGTGTTTACTGTATGTGAAATATCAACACACCTTCCTGCTCATATCACGCCTCCCTCCTCTGCTGTGTTTGACCTTGTTGCTACAGAGCTTGACGGGGGGGAGAAAGAAGGGGAGAGGAGGAGAGTGATTGGGGTTGGCGGTCAAATCTCCTTCTGTTAACGAGCTGTCATCTGCAGACTGGAGTTCCCACACATTGGAGCAGACCTCCGGCTCATCTGACCTGCTATCCACGCTGCCCGCTTGAAGCGTGTTTATTCGCAAAAACTTCCCAACATCAAAAAATCCTTCATCAAAATGGTTCTTTTTGGTCTGACTTTTGGACCTATTTGTGTTAGTTCACCGTCCCTCACACACACTCACACACACACAGAGATGTCTGAGGGTCACAATTCTGACCTTGTGACCTTCGTGGTCAGAGGTCTCGGCCAATCAAGAGTCTAAATGTGAACAGAAGGGGCAATGGACTCCCCTGACTGTTCATTACAGCTCCCTCTCTCTTTGTGTGTGTGTATGTGCGTGTCAGCAGGTTAAGAGCCTTTCCATTGGCACCATAGAGACAGCGTGAATAGGCTCTAATGATTGATTTTATCCTTTCACCCCCGTCTCTGTGTGTCTTTCTCTCAACGTCAAAGCTGAAATTAGAGTCACAGTCGAGAGTTGCAGGACACGTTTAAATGCTTCTCTTTGCAGAACAGATGCAAGAAACTCTCCACACGTTTGGATGCTCTGCTTTTTAGCCACTGAAATGTAGATCTTTAACATTAGGGAAGTCTGAAATATCTTTTTTTTTTCAAATTTATGCAAATGACAGCGCTGGGTTGAAGAGGAAGAAGCCGAGATCCTCTGCTTGATGTAGCGTGTTTTCATTAGACTTTGCAGCAAGATTGTGGGAAATCACTGTAGGATGAAGGCGTTTTGTGCAGCGGTGTGTTTCTCAGCTCCTTCCCACTCAGTGACTGTGCATCAAGAGGCCAGCGTATCGTCAGCTGTTTGCTCCTCTAGTTACTGTTCCACCGAGTTGTCATTCTTGCCTGGTAATGATCTTCAGCTTTTTATTTTCCAGGGCTGAGGTCTATTAGTTCTCTATTTAAAACCCAGAGGGGGGAGGAGACCTCAGTGTGTGCAGCTATCAGCGGGGAGCACATCGGAGTCTCTGCAGGTCTGACGGTCGCTGATAAGAGCTGCATGATTAGCACACACACACACACACACACACACACACACACACACACGCAAAGGGGCTGGTGGTGGTAGTCTATTGTTGGGGGAACAACAGACGTCTGGGTGTGCGCTGATAATCAACCATCAAACCAGATTTTACAAAGCATTTTCCAGAAAAGCGTGACAACATGGGAAAGCTCTACTTCAGCTCGACACAACTAACAACAGCCTAGAAAGATCAAACCATACGCTGCAGCAGAAACACACAGGAAAAAGCTTAAACCTGATAAAACGCAAAAGCATGCAAACTTTCAACAACCGTTTTGGGGTTTTATTTTAGATTAAGTGTAATATATTGGTATATATCTCAAATAATTGGCCACATTGGGGATAATTTGGTTTATTAGAGTCGGTGTTTATGTTTTTAAGTATAAAAATCAAATTGTTGCTAAATCCTTTGTGTTGCTAGTGCCACTCCACAGTTCCCTCTCTTCCTGTTTGATCTTGTAAAACAATTTAGCAGATGCCATGCAATATTCCAAACAGTTAATTCATAGTCAGCTGTCCTAATCTGAAATTCTCCCCCTCTGTGTTCTGTTTACTCGTTCATTTATTGGGAACTAAAAGTGCAAAGACCAGAAAGTCCTTCACACAATATCAGACGAGGATTAAAAATTTGCATGGAGCAAGAGGTCAGGATGACTTTGACTGCTGAAGTTGACTTTTTAAGCCCGGAATTCAGTTAGCTGGTCTGCACTGACTTCTTCACAGCCTCCTATTAACTGAGCTGACCTAAGCTGACTTAACTAGACTTCCACTGAGCTCTCAGACAAAGTTGAATGAGTCTGGCCTGGGGAAAAAAAAGAATCCCTCAAAAGTACTCAACTCTAAAACCATTAAAGCATGTCTTTCTAAAACTTTCCTGTCATTTATTCCCCATTTATCCCCTGATCCCCTCTTTCTGTTTTCTTGAACTCCTCCAGAGTCGGTCCATGGCTCTGCTGGACTACGTTTTCCTAATTTATCTTCTCCTCCTCCTCCTCCTCCTCCACCGACCCCCTCTCCAGCGCTGTCCTGGGCCCCTTGTGTCATGGAAATCCTTTGTTCCCCCTGCGTCCTATAACACATGCACACACACATGAACACAGATGGAGCGAGCGAGTCTATTTAGGCAGTCTCATCATATATCTAACAGTAATAGTCTTTTGTTGGACTATTGTCTGCAGGGACAAGAAGAGGGAACAGCTAGCATAAATAACCCAAATATCCTACTGGGGTTGAATGAAAAGTTAATACAAATAATAGAAATATAATTTTTAAAAAAAGAATGATCAGTTATCTTGATTTTACATGTGCAAAGAAATTAAATTTATTACCCCGATGTATAAAGATAATGATGAAGGATTTTTTAAAAATTTAATAATGAGATCAAAGCCTTTCATGTCTTATCAGTCATTTGTTTTTTTGTTTTTTTTTTGGTCAGTGAGGTCTATGTGGCTTCATCTTTGTCTCCCAAACCAAGATATGATGCGGCTCTCCTCCACCGTGAGCGGAAACAGTCTAACTCAATGCAATAACTGCATGGCTCTGCAACTCTGTGACACCGGAATCAGCAGTATTACCCAGAGGTAGAGGGAGGTTTGCTGGGAATAAGGGAACAAGTGAGCGAGAAAGGTTGGCCCGCTCGAATAGACATGTTTTTTGTTGCCAAACTTCTATATGATATTCTCCTCTGATCCACTTACTGTCTTAGCTGACCAAGAAATTCCTGTGCAATAATCCAGCCAGTATATTGCATATAAGATTAAAATTCTATATAAATAAACTGACATTGACAACAGAGGGATATAATACGTCTCTATCATCTGTATTGTATACCTGTGTGTGGGTGAGTCACCTTTCGGGCGTTGCGCTTGACCCAAAAATATTTCTGTATATCATGTTCTGTTGATTACATAATACAGCCAAAAACTGTTAACAGTTGGCACCTGTTAATGTGTCAGTGAAAAGGCTGATTATGCATTTGTTTTCACTTTGCAAGACAGGTGATGTTTTAATAGAATCTGAATGGAGAGGAGCTCGGGCTGGATGGATGGGTCATCAAAACAGGGGACTGCTGTTTGTATCCTGTTTTAAACTGACAGTCAGGGTGTTTTTTATAATCCTAATCATGATCAGCCATCTTATTAATATGTTCATTATTATAACCATAATGATAAATGTCCCCTAATGTTAATGAACTCAAACAGTTCTTTCACTAATTTTATTGAAGTACCGATTTTAGCCCAAAACATTTACTTCCCCTAAGTCTGTCCACAGTTGGTGTATGGTCAGAAAATGCTTTGTTCAAGAGGGTATGGACAAACAACAAATCTTTTTTCCAGTATTTAAGACTGAGTAAGAACCAAAAATAGCAGAAAAAAACCATTTTTCATTTTGTAGATGTGTCAGTGCCATGATCTAAGCTCAGTGACAAATACTGGACATTGTATTTCTTGTGGCTTTAAGAAATGTGCAAGTAATAGCAATACTTTAACTTTAAACAGCTCCGATCTGAATGTAGCAATAAATCAGTAAACATGAAGACTTTTAATAATGCAATAGAATAATAAACAATAACCCTGAAGTACCTACACATTTTATTTGATTTGAATCTGCAATAGTAAACCACTGTATGGTAAGACAATTGCCAAATTAACTGTAAAAAGCTGACCATAAAAATCATAAACAGAGCTCGATACCATAAAAATCTTAAAGAAAACAGAGTGTTGGGAAATAGATGCATATTACATTACTGCACGTTCACATATGTCCTGAAAATGACTGACCCTCCCGCGGCTGTTTTGAGGTTTGCTTTGGAGGCCGTCAGCTGTCAGTCTGCTTTCAAATCATCAGGTGCAGGACTTAGATTGGATCTTTTTGTTGACAGTGCTTTGTGCTGAGAAGGGATGTTCCAAATTTGCATGCAAGGAGGTATGCGAGCTGCTGATATGACCTGACCTGATTTGAACATTTTGTCTGTGATCTCAGTCCTCCCCAGAGGGCTGAGAAACACATATTTGTCTTTGTGAAAATGGGTGGTACTTGGGATAAAATCTGTGGCAGAATCACAATTTTTTTGCATGGGTTAGGGTCTTTACCCTGCTTCCATACAAATTACCTCTGTTGTGTCCAGACTGTAAAACTGATACAAGCTAACCTACATCTGGTTTTGACACAAAGGCAATGTGACAGTTCATCATGTCGAGACTGTTTCAGATATTCACGAGTAATCTGACATTTCAATTTTAAAAGCAGGTAGGCCTGAATTACTTTAACAGGCTGAACCACTGTGGCTCTAATGTGTGTGCAGTGTCATGTTGTGATATCTACATGTTTAGGGATGTAAACATTTTTGAAAGCTAGAAAGCAGCGTTTGTATACATATGTGAATTAATGTCTGTTATATCCAGAGCTTTACCTGATTAAGCCTATCAGCGCTGGGTAAATCTCTTAGTAAACAATAATATAAAGTCTGGTTTCTGTGGTGACATTCCTGCATTTGTGCATCATTGGTGATGTGTTTTATGTCAACCAACAATAACTGGTTTGCTGAAGATTGTAGCAGTGGTAACAAAGAAAGCTATGACTATGGTGGACAAGCCTAGGAAGCATTTAAAAAGGTTCTGTTCTCCAGATGAAAAAAGAAACTTGACATTTATAGGAAACATTAGTCTAAAGAAGAAAGTGATCGACAACCAGGCCTACGTCATAAACATGCATGGGTTTGTGTAATTAATCCCACTGCCAGAAGGGGTAGAAAAGGTTCCACACTGCAGGTTTAAGAGTACTTTGAAGAATTTTAAGACCTTAAACTTATAAAATGATATTTTCACAATAAGTCATCTTATCGAAATACCCACAACAGTGACTGAAGTTTAGAAGATGCAGGACTTTTGCAGCATCTTGGCGAGCTAATGCAGAGACTTTAGTTTAAAACTACAACTGTTGATACGACACCATTTCATCTATAACATCATAATTACAACTGCTGTATTGGCAGTTACCTTAGCTAACTGCCAATACAGCCTTACCAAGTCTTTTGGAAACACAAAAGGAGGGCAGCCTTTTTAAAAAATATTTAGTTTAGTTCCTTGATTTAACCTTTGTGAAATAATGTAGTTAACTAGAAATCAAAAAACTAAACTATATAATTTTTTAAAAAGGCTGCCCTCCTTTTGTGTTTCCAAAAGACTTGGTGCATTACATCTGCTTGTTAGCCAATTAGTGCATTTAAAAGTCTTCATGTTCATCTTCTTTTTTCCCAAGATGGTGCCATCTGACATTATCCTACTAGTTAATAGTGGACATGTATATATTTTGTTTACTTCATTTTTCTACTGATATTTCTTAAATGTTTGTACTATCCCCTATGCAGCTGTAACCATGCAAAATCCTCTACTGTGGGATTAATAAAGGCTTGTTGTATCATATCGCAATATGTCATTAAAACCACAAAGGTCACATGACCTCCATGGTTGAAGTCGGCCAGCTGTTCTGCAGCCAGGTCTTCCTCTTAGTCTGCACAAAGATTTTAAAACCCAACAAATTGAAACAGAAATCTCATTTGCTGTGTCTATAGCCCTTATTAAGACCTCTGAAGGATGGTGTCCAGGATTTAATGGCCATTTTTAGGGACAATTAAGACCCTAATTCTGCCTGAATTAATATGAGACAACATTTTTTTGTGGGGACTCATCTGACAAGGTTCATGTTGAATATATTCTTGATTTATCTGTTTATGCATTGGTTATAATAACATTTTACTCACCAAAGTAATTGGCAAAGGCCAGATGGAGCAAGAAACCAGCAGTCAATTGATAAGATAGGTCTGAGAGACGGTCTTTATTGTCCCTGAAGGAGATTTCTTTTCACAACTCCGATCATGTCACAGCATATAACATTAACTCCTCTACCCCAATCTGACGTACAAGAAAATATGAATGATCAATGCTATACAGTTATTTTGTTCAGAACTGCAATGGTAGATTCCACTGATTTTCATCTTAAAGTCCTGTATCTCTAACCAAATAGTATAAAAATGAATTCAGGAGGTGATCAGCATCACTTTCTATTATCTATTTAAGCTATACGGTTGCTCTTTCATTTATTCCTGATATACTGTGATTTTGGGGACAGCATGTTAAATCTTGGTGTTTGTTTTTGTTAGAGATGACCATCAAAATTAAGAAGCAAGGCCCGAGTTATGATTAAAAAGAAATGGATTCTTGGTTAAGGTTGGGGATAAAAATGTCAGTATGTCTCAAATAAATGGCTTGTCAGACGGTCTGACATCAACATCATTGTTTAAGTCATTACACCTAAACTATTTCTGACACTTATGTGTGAAAAAATGAGTGACACATACATTAATGTGCGTTTCATCTGCTACTGATTATTAGGAGTGGGATTACTGACATGCTGAGAACAGCTGGAGGTGATCATTCTCCAGTCAGGTGTCATTAAACCTTTACAGAAGAAAAAGGAACAACAAGATGCACCAGTTCAGGTTTTAAACACAAACGTGATGGAAATGAGACATTTGTGTTAGTTTTGTGTAATAATTGGAGGAAGGTTACAATCTCCTCGTCGCTCCACACAACTCTGATGTTTTTGTCTGCTGTCAGTTTTCGTCTCCTCAGTGGAGCAGAAGCCTGAGTGACTTTTAAGTCACATGCTTCATGTGCGTTCTGATTAATTCACAGAGTCTGCTTTTCCACTGCTTCTTGTCACATTTTGGATTTTATTGATACACTTCAGCCAAGCAATAAATGTATTGTGATGCTTATTTTTTGATTTGAGGAACACTTGACCACTGTTTTTTTAAAGGATACTAGAGAATAGTGTTAAAGAAAAGTCAAATTGAATGAATGCAAGCTAATCTAAATTTCTCAAAAGGATATGTACACCGCTCAGCCGCAACATTAAAACCACTGGCAGGTGAAGTAAATAACATTGATCACATTGCTACTATGTACTGTTCTGCTGGAAAACCTTGGATTTTGGCATCCGTGTTGATCAGACTTAGACAGCCAAATAAACACTGTCCCACAACAAGCACACTCCCTCGTGTAAATGGAAATCCCAAATGTCACTGGGAAAATGCACCCCACCACATGGAAACAACATCAAACAATCAGGAACATGTTGAGGAACATGACAATGGCCCAACATGTTGATTTGACCTCCAAACTTCCTACACCCCATTGTGATCAAGCATCAACAGGATGCAGTGGAACAAGTTGGATTGACAGAGGCCCCACTGCACAAGCCAGAGTACCCAAAGGATCCACTGCCAAAGTCCTGGTTCCAGACCCCATAGGACACCCTGAGAGGACCTCTTGTCCATGTCCAATGGGTTCAGAGCATTTTTGAGCACATAAGGGGGACCAACACAATATTAGGCAGGTGGTCATAATGTTATGCCTGACTGGTATTTGTGTGTTTGCTGGGGTCTGACTGTTGAGTCGTTTGTTTTGATCCCAGAAAACAGAGACCCCTCTCAGCTTATTTTGCAGATTTTTCTGTTTTTAGATAAGTATTATGGGGGAAAAAATACTTGGATAACAACCTTTCATCCCTTAAAAAAATGCAAAGTAATGAAGGAAAAATGTGGCAGAAGAGTTGAATTTATAGTGAAAAATAAGAGTTCTCCAACTTCTTCAATCCACTCTGTGACTTAAACAAGAATTGGTTTATTTTTACTGGCAATATATACACACATTCCAAACCTCACACATTCATCTGAGAGGCGGAAAATAGTAATTAATATCAAAATCTATGCTGAAAAAAAGCAAAACAAAACAGAACAAAGCCCAGACGTGTACCCGCAGTATTTCATTAGGGAACGCCGCAACTGCAAACATACTGTTGCTCGACACAAACACAACAACAGCCTAACAAGATAGCACGGGGAGGGTTTAACAAGCAGGTTACTTCCTCGCCTCTCCGGCTGATAAAAAATGTTTGTTTCCATGGCAACAAAGCATTGTTATTTTACAATCCACTCTTAACTGTCACCCCTTCAACTTTTTCCTCCGTCTCCCGTTCCTCTGTTCCTTCCATCACAGCATCGCTCCGGCGTCTTTATCCTTTTATCTTGACCTGCATCTCCATCTCTCTCTCTCTCTCTCTCTCCCTCCATTTTCTCTCATCTCTGTGTCCTCCGTCTCCTCTTTTCCTCTTTCGCCATGTTTCTTTCTCTTCGTCTCTTCTCCTCCACCCATCTCCGCTTCCTTCATTATAAAAAGCTAAGAGGATTTGGTGGTGTGCGTGTGTGTAGAGTGTGCATGCATATGTGTGTGTCCCTAGACCCAATTAACCCCATGAATCTCTTCTCTCTGTTGAGTTGTTGCACAAAATGAGAGACGTTTTTGAATAACTAGCTTTAGGTGTGATGTATTTGCAAATGGAGGCTAAATTGTCTCATGTTAAACGCCTGTTCCTCAAATGAAGGTCATCAAAATCTGACCTAAAATAGATTGCAAAGTGGCTGCAAAATCAGAGGTGGATTGGGTTTACAAATTTTGGAGAAGCACCATGTAAACTGTCTTTTCCTCGCGTGACAGACATCACGTTGACACAGCTGAGACCTGAACCAAAATAGATCCGCATCAGATTTAGAGGCTTGCAAATATCACGGTCATAGGAATCTTTTCATTACAACTATAAAAACATTGCTTTTTCTTGCCGCCTCGCTAATTTTAGCTTGATTTCCAGTTACTCATCTTGATCACTTTGAATTTCGGAGAAGTGACGTCGACTACGCCTGACTGAACTTTGTGAAAAACACTCCTTGAAGGTGTCTTAATTTTCACAGTAGGAAGGGTAAATGGATCACGGTGATCCTGCTGGTTGCACACAAACATTTATTAAGGAATTTGAAACTGTATTTAATTTCGTGCATTTCACCAGAACAACTGTAGTTTAAAAACATAACAGAAAATACATTAAATAACAATACAAAAAGACATTACTATCAATATATATTGATATTGGTCACCCTCTTTCCACAGTGCATCTTGCCGAGCAGAATACATGCACCATGTTGTCCACTTGTTGTTGTGGAAGTAAAATCAATGTTAAGCTAGTAGGTTGTCATTTATTTACATGCCAATCATCTGATAATCTGTTAATGATCAGTTGCTTAAATGTTTAGTCATTTTCAAAGAAACTATGTTGTTATGTGCACAGGTTAACTGCTGCTGGTAGTAATGTGAGATGTGTCTGTTGTACAACAAAAGTCAAATATAGAGATCTTAGGTCTTGTTAGATTTGGAGTTTCATTCAAAAGAGGCTGCTTGGTCAAGTTATAAAATGTAACCACAGATTCCTTCTAAGGAGATGCTTTAGTATCATCTTTAGCCAGCTGTTCAGTCTGAGGGACGTAGGGACAAGAGCTTTTACATATAGAAAAAAACACGTGATTAGGTTTAAACCCACAACCTACACCCATCAGCCACAACATTATGACAACTGACAGGTGAAGTGAATGCCATTGATCATATTGCTACTATGTGATGTTCTGCTGGAAAACCTTGGATTTTAACATCCGTGTTGATGAGACTTAGACACTCAAATAAACATTGTCCCACAACAAGCACACTCCCTCATGCAAATGGAAATCCTAAATGTCACTGGCCTACCCCCGCAGGAAAATACACCCCACCACATGGAAAAAAACATCAAACAGTCAGGAACATCTTGAGGAACATGACAATGGTCCAACATGTTGATTTGACCTCCAAACTTCCTACACCCCATTGTGATCAAGCATCAACAGGATGCAGTGGAACAAGTTTGATTTACAGAGGCCCCACTGCACAATCCAGAGCACCCAAAGGATCCACTGCCAACGTCCTGGTTCCAGACCCCATAGGACACCCTGAGAGGTCCTCTTGTCCATGCCCAATGGTTCAGAGAATTTTTTAACACTTAAGGGGAACCAACACAATATTAGGCAGGTGGTCATAATGTTATGCCTGATCAGTGTATTAATGTGACAGCTAGATGATGTGGAGCACACTGGACACCACTGAAATAAAGATTTCTGAACAACTAATGTTACAACTACATGCTCTTGGAACAACTTTGGTGACAGGGAAGCTTGAGAGAAGTTTAGGCCACATGATTTCTGTTTGTCATCATTGCACTTTGTTGCATCTACCTTTTATCAACACTCCCAAGCAAACCAAAAGTTTTCACTCAGGTGTTTTTACGTGCATACAAACAGATGGATCGAAACATAACTATAGATGAACCCCAGTGAAGGTTTCAAGGATGGAACACAGTAGAGTTCATTTAGAGCAGACTTGTGCAGACACACATTACCTTCCTTGTCGCCTTGATCCAACATTTTTGAAGAAGTTTTGGTAAACACCTTACAGATATTGATGTTTATATAATCCTGCAGCTCTTCTGAGACCTGTTTTAGTAAAGAATGTGTCTGCTACACTGTAATACCATCTACATGCATTTCACTTATTATTTCAGAACAAGGCAATAAAACCAGAAAAGCTCTCTGTCAGAGGAAAGAATGAACAGCAGCAAATTAGATTACTCTACACTGTGTCAAAGTTTTCTAACAGCTGTAAGGATTTTGAGAAATCTTCTCATATTTTAACAATTAAAGTTGATGAATAACTGCTTTTCTTGGGTTTTGTGAGTCTCAGGTCTCTGCAATTTAATTTTATCTTTTTACACTGAATTGAATTTGCACATTGGATGATGATCTGAACACCTAATGATATTGCTGTTTTGTCTCACAGCACAATATAGATGCAGACAATTTGTACAGTCTTGTCATGGACAATTAAGCATGCTGATGGAAAGTTTTTACTTTGTTCTTTAAAAAACATATATAAGTGAACAAAGATCATTTTAATGTTTATATATGTTTATTATTCCATTCTGGGTGTGACAACTACGTTTTATAAACCAGAGTCTGGGGTAACACATAGACAGGCCGACAGATAGACAGCTTTATGAGTCATTAATTCAAACACAGACGGCTTATTAACCAGTCTGTGTTCACAGCTGGCTCACACCTGATACCTTCAATAGCCCCCAGACACCTTTAACTGAGCATGTGTGCCACTTTGTGTGCGTCTGTACAGTCCCGAGGTGTGATAAAGTGATAGAAAAAATGCTTTTACTGTTTCCTCTCTGGTAACCCTGATCTAATAAATGCCAGCCTGTATTATCAAAGAGTCGTTTTAAATTGCAAATAAACGCTCATTACATTAAAGCTGCTAATTAATATCTTTATATTAATGAAAGAGACCTGCTTTGACTCTGCAGTTACCCTCAGATATGTGAAGTATTTTAACATCTAGTTCTTTTGGTTTTAGGGCCTTTGTGTTTACTTGTGTTTCCCACCTTTCTAGTCGGTGTTGGTTTTTTTTTTTATCACAGTTTAACATGTAATGTGTAATTTCCTTTTGAATGTGTATGTTGTTGACAAAAAATATGTTCCGGTTTCTTTAGGGTTTTTGGGTCATTTAAGCTTCAATTCCAGCTATGGCCACTACTCTGCTCAACACTCCTCCTGGGGGCTTAAAACTATCTGAACACACATTACAGATGATATTTGAAGGGTATTTGTCCGAAAATAGTTCACTCCTTGCAGGTCTGGGCTCTTAAATTGTCATTGGAAGTTCCCTCATGCTGTCTGAGAGTTTTAATCAGGTTACTATTAAGATATATGCGGCCTACATATGAGGTAACAGAAAGGTTTTGTTTTCCAAAGCAGGGATTGTTTGATTACTCTGATCATGATCTACAGATGCTGTAAAAAGTGCTTCCTTTTAACCGTTGGTGGTTTAATTTAGAGCTCAGGAAGATAAGAAGACCTCTTCATTTTGAGACATACAATGATCAACAACTTTAACTGACAGGTGAAATGAATAACATCAAAGATCTCAATGCAGTGGCACCTGTCAATGGATGGGATACATTCAGTAGCAAGTTGAAGTTAAAAATGGGCAGCTGAAGGAACTTAGGGAGTTTGACATGGCTGAAATTGTGATGGCTGGATGAAAGGGTCAGAGCATCCACAAAGCAACAGGGCTTTTGGGTATGCAGTGGTTAGTACTTAGCAAACTTGGTCCATGGAGGAACAACTGGTGACAGCAGGGGCCATGGGCGCCTAACGCTCACTGGAAGCAAAGGCTGGTCTGTCATAGTGTGGCTCTGAAAGAAAGATGTCAAAATTTACAGTGATGATTTGGCTCTAACCAGTCAGAGCGCCCCTGCTGACCCCTATTTACCATCAAAAGCACCTGCAATAGGCAGGTGAGCCCCAGACCTGAACTATGCATCAATGGAAGAAGGTGAATGTTCACATTGTCATGGAAATTATGCCTGTAAGAAGAAAACAAACACACTGCTGGGTTGTTGTTAAATTTCACATTGTACACAATATGGAGAATAAAAGTATGTTATTCTAATTTTTAAGTGAAAGACCTCACTTCCCTCCCTCCTACAAAGAAGGATAAGAATGACAGTAAACACAAATTCTTTTCCTATTGGCTTGTTGTAAATACACCGATCAGGCATAACATCATGACCACCTGCCTAATATTGTGTTGGTCCCCCTTATGTGCTCAAAAATGCTCTGAACCATTGAGAATGGACAGGAGGACCTCTCAGGGTGTCCTATGGGGTCTGGAACCAGGATGATGGCACTGGATCCTTTGGGTGCTCTGGCTTCAAATGTTTAGGATCGTTATCAGGCTTCTGCAGAGCTTGATGATAAACTGATCATTTGAATCAGGTGTGTTGGAAGAGGGAAACATCTAAAACATGCAGGATAGGACCAAGATTGGACACCCTGCTTTAGGTGCTCTGGCTTGTGCAGTGGGGCCTCTGTCCATCAAACTTGTTCCACTGCATCCTGTTGATGCTTGATCAGAATGAGGTGTAGGAAGTTTGGAGGTCAAATCAACATGTTGGTCCATTGTCATGTTCCTCAACATGGTCCTGATAGTTTGATGTTTTTTCCATGTGGTGGGGTGCATTTTCCTGTGGGGGTAGACCAGTGACATTTAGGATTTCCATTTGCATGAGGGAGTGTGTTTGTTGTGGGACAATCTAAGTCTAAGTCTCATCAACACAGATGGCAAAATCCAAGGTTTTCCAGCAGAACACCACATAGTACCAATATGATCAATGTTATTCACTTCACCTGTCAGTGGTCATAATGATGTGGTTGATCGGTGTATGTTCATGGTTTGTTTTCCTTTATTCAAGGCTAAGCTTGTAACTCTTGTTTGTAATTGTGTCTCATTGCAGCTTCTTTGGAGAAGTTTACTGCTTATCTCGATGAACTAACATCTGTTATTTACACCAGTAGTGGATGGAAACAAGCGTATATTTGTGTTTTATTTTGCCAGTGTGATTCAGATTCACAACATATACATGAAAAGCCAGCTACTTGTCCATCCTCTCATAGGTTGTTTGTGCAGGCACCATATCACGTTCCATAGTTATGTTTCATTGTGAAGCATCATTTTAGCAAATGGCCCCAAAATTATATTTTTAGGTGTTCAAGTGACAAAACCTCACTAGTGGTAGTTATGAACAAAGGACAAAGTCTGTTTGCTTTGGTCTAAGGTTCTGTAAGGAAAGACCAGGGCCCTATGTCTTTAATTCTGTAGTTTGATGTTAATCTCATGTTTCCATCACGATGAAGTACCTCAGGAAGTATCTATTTTAAGCCAAATCATGACCTTTCCTGAAAATGATCAATTTGCTTTTGTGCTTAGAGATTATTAAACCTTTGCTGTAGCATTATCATACCATAAAGTTATTTATTTAAGTGATTTTTTAACAGTTTGTTTTTAGCTCATGTTCCTGTTGGTCAGAAGGACAAATGATATCATGATGTTACATATTAGGTGGGACCACTTGTTGGAAGCTTTTTGAGATATGTTCTGTCATCGCAGTGAGGTTTAAAGACCAATGAGTCACATCATTCTCAAGTATTAGAAAGTTTTCAAACACAGCTCACGATTCATTATGACTAACATGATTCCCAGTTTAATATCAGTCCTCGCACAATCAAGGCAGAGACCCATTTCTTGGATCTAGATTGGATTGGAAATTACAGTATTATTGGTTCTGTTGAAACTGCAATTTTAGCACATTTTTTGAGGAATATAATTGAATTTGCCATCACATGATGACTTAGATTTTAAAATGCTCTGGAAATAGGGGTGTGCTTTTCACAACTCTTTTATTCACAGTGTCAATTTTTATCTCACTTGTTTGAAATCTTTGGGTATCAGGTGACTCTGTTTATGTGGATCTATGGATCTTAAACTGTAATAACTAAACTATAGGAATAATTCATACACATTCAAACACTTTTTACAGTATTCTAATAACTGTAAAGTTGTAAACAAACTATGTGAGTTCAGTATTCTCATAGCTTACATACATATGGCCTCTTGTTTTGCGCTGGGAAATAAAGAACCTAGAAGCTTACATTGGGGAACCGTGACTTTCAGTGCAATAACTACGCAACCACATATCTGGAGGATATCAGCCGTCTTATATCACTCTACTGTAATGACACACATGAGGCTAGTTAACATGGACCCGGATATCTGTCCTGCTGCTCTCTGGCTTTGCTTGTGTTCCTGAGATTTTCCTCAGTAACAGCAAATATGATACTGTTTCTCTTCCATAGCACTGAAGTGTTCCCTGTGTATCAACACCTCGGATCCAGGGTTAACATGATGATGTGTGATGATGACTGCTGCAGGAAAAATTACATTTTTGATTTCCCCTGTCCACAGAAAGGTCAGAGGTCACGGTCAAATACAGGCGCTCGCTTGAGAAATGAAAGTGTTGCCCCAGGACACTATCATTCATGTTTCAACTTTACTTTACCTTTCTTTCCAGTCAGTTTAGAGGGTTTAGAACCTGTCACTGGTTAGTATTTTGACTTCTTTGTCGACTTCTGAAACATCATCTGTCTCTCGGTGCTTCGTCATTCCTAACAAAAAACATAAATTACATAAAATAATTCTTGGGGTGCAGTAGTCATCTTGAGGGTATCAGGTGCTCTGTGTGGCCTGATCCTAATGAGCCACATGTGACCAGTTAAAAAGGAACCATCTGATCTGCCCATTCGCCTCATTACCACCCAATACATATTAATGTCCAGGGTCACATCTTATACATACAACATACATATTCATAGCACACATGCAGCGCCGTATATGTATCTTAATGACACGGACATGATGGGTTTACTGGTGATGTTCAGTTCCTTTCTTCTCTGTTTTGTTTTATTCCGGCCAGCCAAGTCCTGCTCTTTTTTCTTCTCTTGTATTTTGTTTTGTCGTGACATGGACTGTTCATGTGTTAATACATTGGATATGACACATGGCCACTATTTTAAAGAGTTGTCTTGTATTGCATGGGGTTACACTGAATTGCATAACACTGAATAAAGGCAGTTGTTCTTAACCATTTTGACTTGAAACTCCTTAAACACAAAGCAGTGTGCACTTGTATGGAGAGAAGCTGTGAACACTTCAACCAAACAGCAATTTTTAATCCTCAGATTGTTTTCTTAAAGGGTTTTTAGGGGCCTGAAGTATCCAGTATTTCAGGAGGAAAGTGACAAAAAATTGAGAAAAAGGCAGAAAAATACACAATTTTCTTTCTTATCATTTTAATCATCTTGCAGCCTGTCAGATTTATCTTTGGACCCCTTGGGAGTGTTCTCTCCAGACATAAGCGAATGTCTCTGCGGGTGTCTGAAGACATGAGTAACTTTAGGTCACAAAAGAGCTGATGTGCACACCTCCCAAAAAAGTTGTGGTATGGATCTGCTAGTTGAGCAAGTTTTTAAAAATTGAACAGGCTCATTTGGAGGCAGGTTTAAAGAGGGAAAGCAAAAGCATGTAAACATTATTCTCACAGTCTGTACAGTAATAAAACAAGCAGCCACACACAAACATCTCTGTACTACTCTGTGCTTGTTTGTGTATGTGCAGCCAAGAGCATGTATCCGCCTTTGGACAGCACTCTGCTCCAGCATCATCAAAACACAAGATGAGAGAATACTTTCAGTGAGAAACACACTCACTCTTCTGGAGGAGTGCTACAGACTTGTAGGATCTGACAAGCAGCACTGAGAGACTGTCCTTACAACAGAAACGGCAGCATGTCTTCAGCTCAAATGCCTACTGTAATGTATTTTCACATTTTCTCCTGACAGGCATGCCTATCAGCCATGTGGATTTACAACTTTAACAAAGGTGGTGACTTTGACAAGGGAAAGCACTCTTTGACTTCTGTTTGACTCAAAAGTTGCTGGTGTTGTGTTTTGACCACAATCACGACTTTTCTCGTTAACCAAGTAGGTTTTCTGTGACACCAAACCTTTCTAGCAGTGGTAGCAAGTTAGACAAAAGCAACAAAGCTGTCACATTAATATTTTGGTTATCCTCATTTGCTCCAATGTTAGCAAAATGAGTAATGTTAGTCTGCTGATATGTAGCATAAGAGGTGATTTGAAAATGTGCAGACCAAGTTGCGACTTTTACGTGCAAAAACTGCAGTTCTTCTAGTGGCCACTTGAGGTTGGCTCCAAAAGCGAGTTAATCCCCGTTAAAATGCACAACTTTACAGCAAAATAAACAGGTTTGCAAGAATGGTTTTGGTCTCTACAGCTAATTTCTACTTTCATTGAAACTGTACAAGGGTTGATTTTTCAGAAAAATCTCTTATTTGAATTGTATAAAGGATCAAAATGATGATAATTAAGTACTTGGTTTGAGCGATGGGTGGTTGCCAATACAGGAGTCTTCAGGAATCCTATGGTTGATGTCACAGAGGTTGTGTCCATATTTTCAGTTCCTCAGTTTTATTGACTCCTTCATTTCTAACATATTGTTTGTAGGAGGATGGGAGTTGGGGATATGGCTTTTATTGCCCTTTTACTCCTTTTGATGTGTGAGGCACTTTGTGTTACATTTAATTTGTATGAAAAATCCTACATGAATAAAGTCTGATTGATTGATTGATTGATTGATTGACTGACTGATTGATTATATAAAGTCTATGATGCATACAAGCAATGTGGGAGACAACGACAACACATTTTCCATAGCATTTGGAGGACTTAAGAAGCAGCTCCTTTTTCACAGTTTAGTTCCCTAATACCTGCAATAACACCCACACTCAAATGTATTATTAGAAAAAGACACGCACATGCATAACTAGAGTTGGACTAGTGCAACAAATTTGTGCTGGTTGAAGTCAAAGTCAGGGTCATTCATCACTACCTTTATCTACCCACTGTGACACTTATGTTACCGTGAGCTGCTTCCCTCCCTCTTTCTCCTTACATTTGACCTTCCATTTGTCCTCCATAAGAGGTTTCTCTCTTTATTTCTTCCTCTCGGCTTCGCTCCGTCTCTTTGTTTTTCTGCCGTCCCCCCCCTCCTTGTGTTTTCTCTCCTCCCTCCGTCTCTGTGTCCCTCTCTGTCAGTTTTTGTTTACAAACCCTTTCATCTGGATATTGCTTTATATGTAAAAACCCCTCTATTTGAATGGAGTTTTATTTAAAACCCTGTCATTTAAATAGCTCTTTAAAAGACAGAGGAATGAAAAGTCAACAAGGACCCTCCAATTGTGTTTCCTGACAGGACTGACACACACACACACAGACACACACAGACAAACACACATGCTCGCACACCGCCTGCCTGTCTACATGCATCCGAGTCTATTATTATGCTAATGAGTCTCCAGTCTCCACATGTCCCCACAGCCTCCGCACACACACACACACACAGATGTGTTTCGCTGAGCTCAGCAGTATAGCTGCACTCGCGGCTAGCAGGGAAAATAACGAGGAGTGGACAATTTCACCATCACAGAAACAGACGGGGATGGAATTGGCAGTGTGTGTCATTGATCGACACAGAAAGACAGGAGGAAATACACTTAACCTCCACTGACAGACACATATATCTTAATGCCTTCTTTTCTTCGGATTGTCTTGCTTCCTTTCAAACACCTGGCTTTGTCTGAGGTAAACAACATAATGTAAAACAAGCCAGAAAGGTAAAAGGCTCAACAAGTATTCAGGTGATTAGCTGATAATGTGTTGCATGAAAACACGACTGTCAGTGAGTGTATCTGTGATAAATATGCAATTTCTTATATTTTATGAATATAACATTTCAATATTTTTGACTACAAGGGCTCAGAACAACTCAGTAAGCTACTATGTAAAGAATCTGTATATGATTACGGCGTCTTTAAAGCCTTTGGTGATATGTTCTGTCATCTTTAAACCCTTTGGTGATATGTCCTGTCTACTTGACAATATAAGTTGAGTACTGATTGCTCCTTTAGCTCTGTTTACCAAATCCTGGAAAAGCATTATTTAAATTGGTGTTGGGATGGTCTACTTTCAACAGCAGTAACTTGTCTATTTCTGCTCTCTGTCTTTTCCAACAAGTCCTCCAAATAAAGTGACAAACTGTAGAAATTTATTTTCACAAATGGCACACAAAATACTTTTCTGATCTGATGACCCATATCAGCAGGATGACAACATTTGTCGGTGCCTTACAAAATTATAACAACGAAGATAATTCATTTGTTTTTATGACCCCACAGTGCCATATAGTCAGGGCTTTGTTGGATTTAACTACAATTATATGAATAACTTGTTTTTTGTTATTGTGGTCACAATAATGGGATTACGTTTAGAGAAAGACTATGGTCATGATTTAAAAAACAGCTTAGAAAAAGGAAATTATAAGCAGTCTTATGTGTTAAACTGTTATGTTTTGCTGACCCATCCATCTACCCAATCTCCTCCCTATGCAGACTCTGTAGCTCATTAACATTGTTATATGATTTCCACACTTTTTCCCGGTTAACAAATCATCACTACTCTACAAACTGTTGAAAAAATATTACTTAAATTGAAGTTTGGATGTTCTGCTTTCAGCACCAGTAACATGTCCATTTATAATCTCTGTCTTTTCCAATAAGCCCTCCAAATTAAGTGACATATTAAATAAGTTGTCTATGTTCTCAAAAATGACACAGAATAATTTTCTAATCTGATGCCCCATATCAACAGGAAGACAACATTTTATCTGTTCTTTCCAAAATCATAACAGTTTGAAAAATGGAAAATAAATCTGTTTTATGACCTTACAATGCTATATAGTTAAGGTTCTGTTGGTTTTAGCTACAATAATAACCTGGATTTGGTAAGGAAAAATTTTGGTTTGTGATTAAGATTAGATAAAGACTTTTATTTGAAACTTAAAACAGTCTCACATCCTAAACTGCTATGTTTTGCTGACCATCCATCTACCCAACCTCCTCCCTTTGTAGCTCATTATTACTGTTACATGATTTCCTCACTTTTTCCCAGTTGACAAATCATCACTTCTATGGCTGCTAGAAGGTTTTGCCACATGAACATAAACATATATAGTTTTAGGGCATTTGCTGACACAAGCAGAATACTTGTCAGAGAATGATTCCTGGAAATTGCTTCCAGCTGCTACATATATAGGACAGTTTGTACATGCATCGTATATGGTCCAGAATACCAAAACAATGACCTGGAAACAACTAAAAGAGGCTGAAAACTGCATAAGGAGACAGATGTTGAGTCTCAGTGGGTTCAGTACTACAAACAGGCCTTTCACCTTAATAAATAGGGCAGGTTTAACTAAAAATCAAAGTCCAATAGGGAGGTGATTTACTGATCACATTTCAGTGGCTGTTTGTTCAAGTGGTAGCATGGATTGTCCACTTATTGCAAGGTCAGTGGTTCAATCACCAACTCCTTTTACCAAAGCATCCTTGGGTAAGGGACGAGACATCCCAAAAATCCCATCCCAAATTACCAAGCACTAAATTCATGTAGTTCATTACTTTTGAAGCCTTCTAGAGCCTCAGACTACATGTGTCATACTGTCATTTCCTGCATTTAAAATGATACAATCCACCTAAGACTGCACAAGAAATCTTGGCCAAACAGTACATCAGTACATACATAAAATTCCTTAGTTACTAAAGACATGATGCATTTTGATGCATTTTGCACATGCATTCCCACATACATGTGTTTTGAAAAAGACACGCTCTCATGCTCTCACACTACATACTCTCCCTGTCTCTCTCCAGCATTTATCAATGAACTACTAAAATAGGTTAACTCCAAGGACCTCACTGAACAGAACTTACATAAACGTACACGTCACTGAATTACATCACGCACCATCATCCATCCTGCCTGCCTGGATGTGGATGAATGGGGGTAGGGCTGTGCAATGAGTGTGTGTCTGTCACTGTCTACTAGCTGGAGGCAGGAGTCTGTTTGTATGAGTGCGTAAACGCCAAAAACTGTGCTTCATCACTCTGCATCATGTCCCTTTCCCTTTGACACACGCATAAATGAACATAGTGCACGTCAAAGGCCTACAGAGGTCTGACATTGTCTCTCTCTGCTTCTCTGACTCTGAGAGAAACCATTCAGTAAAAGCACCTTCACCTCAGTTACATTAACTAAACTCATTGGCTGATGCTAAGTATGGATTTATGCACAGGGGATGGGATTGGCCCGGGAGGAGCCCTGATTTGCATAAAGCGAACTTGATTGGTTGACTGCAGTGTAAAAGCATTGACCTGTGCTCAGTGCCACAAGAAGTTGGATTTCAGCTGTTGGTTTGATGGTTCTCAGACTCTAGAAAGGCTGAAAATCAGGTGGGCATGTGAGTGTTTTCATCTAAAGCAACAGTTACTACTGCACCTTTACATTCACAGTAATAATATATGAAGATCTAACAGAAATTTTATTTAAAACATTATGTTTGCATTAACCAAATAACATTATCTATCAATCTTTTCAGCTTGTTTTTCATTATGTCTGAAAGAGGGAGTCAGAAAAGTTGCATAGTTACGGCAATAGGCAACTTTATCCTTTTTCTGCTCTTTAGCTCATCTATCTCACATATATTTTGTGTCTTGTCTATATCTGATCACACTCATATTTTGTGGATATAACATGGATCAAATAGAGGATAGTTACAATTAAACATGTTATGCTTTTAACATAATTTTCAGTACTAGTCATGTTGGTAACAATATTATAGTTTGAGTGTAGTCAATAAACTACATTTTAAAGTTCCTTCATTACGATTTCTTGTCTACTATCTGATCCACTGCACAAACAGTTAGTTGCAGGTTAATTTTATGTGAGTTTTACATCACATGCCAAAAATGTGAATGTATGGGTGCATGGTGGACTGCAGGAATAATATTATCTCTGCTTTGATCATGGTTACAATTAAACATGTTGTGACTTAAACATAATTTTCAGTCATGCTGGCCACTATTATAAAGCGAAAAAAAAACATCCTTTGTCAAGATTCTATTAATACAAGTGAGATTCAATGCGTTACAGTTAAGTGCTATTAAATTTGTTACGCAAAAATAGTAGTTTTCACAGATTTCATGTGGATTTTGCATGACCTGCTAAACATATTAGTGTAATGAGTGTGTGGACTGCAAGACGAATATTATCTCTGCTTTGATCATGGTTACAATTAAACACATAGCTTTCAGTTCCACTCTCATTGGTTACTAGATTATATTTTGCATATAGCCAATACTCTACATCCTGAAGTTTAGAAAACCATCTTAACTACTAGTCTGACCCACTGCACAACCATTAATTGGAATCAGTTTCTTTCTGCAAATTTTACATTTGACTGATTAATTTAAAGTGTGTGCCAAAAAACTATGTGAAGGATACTATCCATCCTTTAATGAAGCTATGGAAATCCTATAAAATTAACCATAAATGCAAACCAACCAGCTAAAGAAGCAGCACTGATTACTTTTGTTGTTGACATTTTCCTCCATATTCCTGTATATTCTGCATCTATAGTGTGCCAACTTGCATTTATTTCTACAGGGATCCACAAATGTTCTCGGATCCCCATTTTATGGAGCAAACAACCCCCACTAAGCCCGTCTTTTAATTCCACTACCATAAAAATCAGCGTGAGCGAGCACTTAAACCTGCCTAATTAAAACCCTCCCCGGCCATCAGTGCGCGCCGCCGCTGGTCCCACAAGGCAAGATGCTCTTTTTTTCTTCTTCTTCTGATGAATAAAATTAAGCTCTCTCTCTCTCTCTCTCTCTCTCTCTCGCCCTATAAAGCCGCAACAGCTGATCTCGTGCATCACAGAGAGCCGCAGCTCCGCACGAGAGAGGAGGGAGAAGAGGAGAGAGTGAAGCCGAGAGTTGGAGAGGAGCCGATGAAGATGATGGTGGTGACGGTGAGCTGTTCCGGTCTTCCATACGCAGTTTTTAGGAACATTTTCTGAGCAATATTTTTCCGAGGACATTTTCGAGTTTGCGATATTTGTGAAGCTCAAGTCTTGCGAGACGTCTCGTGGACTCTTTAACCCTCTTTTCTCCACTTCTTTCGGTGTGTTATTGAAAAAAAAAAACATAATTCTGTCGACTCACCTGCTTTGGGATTTCCACCGGAGTGTGTCGCTCGATTTTAAACCGTGAAACCGTTTCTTTTCTTCTTCATCTTCTTCCTGAACGGTAACGGAGGCTCGCGCTGTGAGACGGAGCTGTCCGGTGCTGAACGCGCGAGCCCAGGATAAGGGGAGCTGTCCGCGTGCTGCTCAACACCAAACGAGACCATGTTTGTTTTGGGATAATAAAAAAAGAAGCAAACAAACAACGACACGAAAAGGACGGTTGTTTTTTTTTTTTTTAACGGAATAGCCATACAGGAGCTGATTATATTTTTTATTTTTGACCTTCTACAAACTCCACAGGTCTTCCACTGGCGACTTGACGGAATGAAAACAGAGTATTTCTCACCCAAACCTTCATTTAGCAAACATAAATACTCGGCATGCTAAAAATAGAGAAGCACTCGAGGTGGTTTGTTTAATCTTTTTTTTTTTTTTTTTTTAAAAAGCCATGTCTCCACTTTCGAGGCTGTTTGATGGGAGGAAGCACCGTTAGTGGCTGAAATAAGGAAGTAAATACTAAAAAAAATAGTAGATTGAGTGGGTTTTGAGTTTTACAGTGAGTAAGAAAGAAGAAAAAGCTCCATCATGCCTCGGTCTTTCTTAGTTAAGAAAGTGAAACTGGACGATTTCTCGGCTGCTGAGCTGGAGAGCTCCTACGGTCACAGCCGGAGAGAAGAGCTCAGTCTGCGATTCCATCATCATGACAAAGGTTAGTCACCCTCCTACACACAGTCACACACACAGACACACACAATGTCTGCAATCCATCACCCAGAGAAATATTTTGTTAGCCTCAGATCTTAAAGCATTAGTCATGACTGTTTCAGAAAGATGAAAGGATTCAAAGGGTCAAACTGAGGCCAGATCCCCAAAATACACCAATTCCAAGCATAGAAATTCTATTCCCTTTCCATGAAACACTATTAACTGGAGAAAAGGATGAAGAGAGATGGCAGGAGGTGAAGAAACCTCAACTGAGATGCTCCGGGCAGTGAATGAGACACGTTTTTAGTAACATAATGAGATAAATGCTGATGCATATTGACCCTTTCCGCAGCCAGGCCAGGGGTCAGGGCAGAGTGCAGGGGTCTTTCTCAAAGGCACTTCAACGGAGTGAATAATTGATGGCTCAAGTCCAATTTTGTATGTGAAATTTCCCGTTTCCCATAAAGATGACGTGGGTTGTTGCTGTGTCAGCATGGACAACATCTAAACAGCAGCAAGTAAAACTTTATTAGTCTTTAAATTTACCTTCACATTTCCTTGAAAGATGCAGATAAATGAAACCGTCGTCCTGCTTGGTTATCATGCCCTACCACGCTGTTCCATTAATGTAGCCATAAAAACACATATCCAGCTCCAAATAGTTGCTGACAATAAGAAGTTAAGCAGAAAAAGACATTTTTCCCCCTCAGAATATTAAAGAGAGTGTCGAGAAGCAACAGGGAGCCGAGATCTTTTGCAGAAAACCATGCTAAATGATTATGTTAATACATCATGTCACCTGCACAGATACACTGGGATTCTCTGTTATTCTTTTGCCAATTATATTATTCAAATCAGTTCCTCTCCAGCACCTCTGTGTGTGTCTCCTACCAAGACTTCGACAATATTGCCCGGCTACATTGACTGCAAATGGTTCCCACGCACTGTATAATCCCAAACAGACAGGCAAAATACAATACAGCGTCAGTGAACATGAAGATTATTTGGGTCAAATATGAAGTGAAAATGTGTGGAAGAAATGGAAAGTATTGATCGAAAACATGCCTAGCATGCCTGAACAGAAGATGAGATGCAATAGTTGATCTTAAAAGACTGTTATGCACTTTGTTTATGTTAAAATGGCATTAGCCATATAAAATGACACATATAAAATCAATATATGCATTGTAATAGGGATTTCCTTGCACCAACTTTGTGTATTATGATGCCTTTAAGCCTCTTCTAGCTGGTTGTTTTGATTTATGTTATGAGTTAGGCAAACTTTAGCCTGATTTATTTCACTAGTTAATGGAAAACAAAACAATGCCAAAAAAGTGACTGTTACACTTACAGTTGGGTGCAGAAAAGGTAAAATTTCACACTGACACTTTATTAAGGTAATAAATCATCTGGGTTGCATGTCAGGCTGCTTGTTTCTGCCCTCTAGTGGATGAAAAACCTTGAATGCGGCTTTAAAGAAAACTTGGAGAGGGATCAAGCATGTAACAGTGTTACTGCAGCCTGGTGGTTTTCACATTGTACCAAGGTCAAATGTAAGATAGAGAGATCCCAGGTGCTCTGACGATAGATCCAAACAAAAAAACATGCAGCAGCAGCAGCAGAATCATTGTGGCAGGCATGTAAAGGCTGAGGAAGCTATCCTTTATTATAAATATAACAAGAGTTTGAAGCAACTGCAGCTTGTTGCACACAAACACACGCAGAGACACACACACATGCATTGCTATGTTTCTGTCAACTCGGCACATTTCCCAGGCAGCTTGCACAGCTGAGTGCACAGCATTACACACACACACACACACACACACACACACACACACACACACACACACAAGCAGTCAGTGACCTACAAGTGTCCAAAGCACACAAGTGTGCGTCAGTTACTGCTGGTTTGGATCAAAAATTAAATTGTAGCTTGCAGCTTTTTCTCTCTCGCTCTCTTTCTCTTTCTGTCTGTCACTGAGTTTCTCTGTTTTTCTCTCCCTTTTTTAGTTCTCTGTATTTCAAAGACACATAACAGAGGGATGGCTGTGGTTTGGCAGAGTATTTAATCTTTAATAAGCATTTAGAACAGCTATCAGCTCTAATGCCGCTAAAGTACTTTGAAATGAATACAGAGTTGACACAGTGAGACAGAGACAGAGACAAAGAGACAAACAAACAGAGACGGTGCTCTGATGCTGAGATGCAAAGCAACAGTCGCAGCACTTTCTATAAAAAGAGGAGAACAGGGAATGGTCATGTTTAATTGGCAGGGATCATAGAAATAGCTTCTGTGAGAAGATGAAAAAAACACCTAACATTTTGTTTACACCTTAAAATTGTGCATTTTAAAACCGGGGATTGAGCTTGTTTTTATTTCTGTGCTCGCTGCCTGTCAGTCACATATGCACAGCTCAGCCTGGCAGTTAGTACCTTCACAGCAGGGTAAACAAATACATGACACACACTGAATACTGGAAGAGAATACAGTTATTTTGCCCAGTCTTTCTGCCGATACTTCAATCCAACACATGGGCCACATTATTGTTTTTTGGCAAGTAAGGCAAAGGTCATGGTGGTTCCTATAGGATTATAGATTTCTTAGATGACCCTGTTTTGTTTTGTTTTGCTTTGTTTTTTACCACCAAAGGCTACATTTGCCGAACACACTCATGTCTTTCTCTTTCCATTTTGGATGCTATGTGGACTTTCCATTCTAGTTCACCGTCAGGTCAAAATGTCAGTTTTGCAAACAAGACATTTCCGTTTACTGAAACTCTCAGGACAAACGTCAACAACATCTTCAGTTTACACCGATCAGCTACAACATTATGACCACTGACAGGTGAAGTGAATGACATTGATCATATTGGTACTATGTGCTGTTCTGCTGGAAAACCTTGGATTTTAACATCTATGTTGATGAGACTTAGACACCCAAATAAACATTGTCCCACAACAAACACACTCCCTCATACAAATGGAAATCCTAAATGTCACTGACCTACCCGGACAGGAAAATGCACCCCACCACATGGAAAAAACATCAAACAGTCAGGAACATGTTGAGGAACATGACAATGGCCCAACATGTTGATTTGATCTCCAAACTTCCTACACCCCATTGTGATCCAGCATCAACAGGATGCAGTGGAACAAGTTGGATTGACAGAGACCCCACTGCACAAGCCAGAGTACCTAAAGGATCCAGTGCCAACGTTCTGGTTCCAGACCCCATAGGACACCCTAAGAGGTCCTCTTGTCCATGTCCAATGGTTCAGAGCATTTTTGAGCACATAAGAGGGACCAACACAATATTAGGCAGGTGGTCTAAATGCTATGCCTGATCGGTGTATACTGACTGTATAAATCTTATTTATATGTTATTTAAGAAAGTCTGACAAAAAACATTTCTTCCCGTAAATGTTAAGGCTGCTGAGACAGTCCCATAATCGTGTTTGTTACGATTGTGGAACTTCAGTCTCAGATAGAACAAGTGGTTAAAGAAGGTGGTTTATCTGCACTTTTTAAACTTTAAACAGTGCAGCTTGCAAGGTAATGCCTGTGGAGCTGTTCACTTGTTCATGACTGTATCTGTAGTGTAAATTGTCTGTTTGATTGATTAGAAATCTCCACAACATCTCCCAGACTAGAGCTTCTCTCAGCCAACTTACCTGGTTCAAAAGGAACATTTAGATCCTGTTTCAAAACTTCACAAATGCTCTAAGAAAACATAACACACACACACACAAACACAGTACTTTGTTCCAGAGTGCAATGATTGAATATTTATGATTCATGATTTTCTCTCTCTCTCCACTCCACAGCCCTCTCTCTTGCTCTTCCATCTATTTTCTTTCTCCATTACTCCGCCTTAATTAAATTCAAAACGGTAAATTAGCATGAGAGCTCCTGACCTAACCACCATCACCACATTGAACATAGCATCACTCTTTTCTTTCTTTCTTTCTTTCTTTCTTTCTTTCTTTCTTTCTTTCTTTTCTTTCTTTCTTTCTTTCTTTCTTTCTTTCTTTCTTTCTTTCTTTCTTTCTTTCTTTCTTTCTTTCTTTCTTTCTTTCTTTCTTTCTTTCTTTCTTTCTTTCTTTTTCTTTCTTTCTTTCTTTCTTTCGCTCTTCCTTCCTTCCTACTGCTCACCTTTCTGCGACTCCCCTCTCTTCCTACTTCCACCTCCCGTCTCTTACTCCCATCATATTATCGACCAACATCTGAGCTTTTCTCAGAACTGCATCGTGAAATTATATTACCAGCAATAGTATCTCCTCTGCTGTCTGTGTCTTAATGCTCACAGAGTGCTAATTGAAATGGAGAGCTATTGATCGGCATAGATCCACAGGAGTTGTGGCTGTGGGTTATTAGCTACCAGTCTCTCCTGGTGTCTGCTCCAGTTCAGTCTGTTGAGCGCAGAAGCCAATAATAGAAATAATGAAACAGCTGACATCACAACACGCCAACAAATTATTTATCAGATTTGTCAGGAGCTGTGCAAAAATATGCAGGCTGCTGAGGAATTTGTGCGTCTCAGGCAAATGTGTTGAGCTCAAGAGGGAGACTGTCAGTGTCAGGGTGCCCGTTGAGCAATGCACTAGACCCCCCAGCTGCCGTAATAGAGACGTTGTGTGTGTAACATTTGAGGTTTTGACAGCTCCGAGGTGTGACTGTGTGCAACTGTAGACCTGTCAGGAAAGGAACAGCTGATGAGGAGCAAGTGTGCTCACTGAACCCTCCCATGAAAAATAAAGATTTCCCACTGAGGGGAAAGTGTCTCCTCCTTGCTGGCAAAGACATAAAAGCATTTTACTACCACTATAAATACCACAACTCTTTACTCTGCTTTGTATCACCTCCAAAAACAGCATGACGATTTTCTTAAGAATGGACTACTTTGGTCTCGTATGGTTAGACAAGTAGCACATGTTAATGCATCCTTTGGTGGTGGAATTGATATTTAGAAACCAAAGACGAAAGGCTGCAATCAGTAATGTTATCTGGAGATAAAATGCGAAGCAGCTCTGTTAATAATGAATGAACTTTTGGTGAATGAGTTGGATTTGTGGCCAGTGTTTTTACAATTATATGAAATCTGTTTAATTTAACTGGTAGCAGTGGATGGTACAAAGCCTCAAGGTACTGAGGATGATAGTAAATGGTGCACACAAGATATTAGATCCATATCTTGTGCACAAGTTTGCAGCACTCATATACCTTCACTGCCCAGATTGTCAAACCAATTTCTCCTTTATGACTCATTGCAACAGCCTTATGGATAGTTGGACTTCATTTTTGTCATTTTATTTCTTATCTAATCTTCAAAATATACATACGGGTTTCCTAATTTTTGATTTGCTGCATATGTGATACACTATTACAACTTCTGGCACATCCTGTTTTCATCTCATGCACCCTTTTAGTCTAATACTTGAAACCCCCAAAGGACACTAAAGTTAGAAATACTTACAGATCTGAACCAGGATATATAGATGCAACATAGTAAGTCTTATCCTGTGTAGTGTGAGCGATTAAAAAAAACTGTTTCAGGGCTTCATGGGTTTCACGGGAGGTTGAAATAGAGACGCTGTGAAGAGGAAAAGCACCAGTGCAGCTTTAGGTTTTAGTTATTGAGAGGTTTGCCAATACTCATATGTCAAATGAGAGAAAAGAGGTGCATTCACCCTTTTCATCTCACCATCACTTTTAGCATCCTCCTAAAGATTTTCAAACCAATCAGTTTCTAATTTCCAATCGGTCCTCACTCCAAAATGATTAACCTCTTCCTCTGTCTTCTCAGGCTACGTCAGCGATTATCTGAGCCCAAATCCTTATGATGATGTGGTGGGAAGCGACTCATCGGTCATCTCTAAAGTACCCTCCCCGAGCCCCTCGTCAATCATCTATAGCCGCATCGACAACACCTACTCCGGTATCCATGGTGACATCCACGGCGATTCGGACCAGCCGGACAGCCCGCGGTCCGAGGTGTCGTCATCAGCCGGTGGGTACATCAATGGCGACACAGCTGTGAGCGAGGGGTACACGGTGGATGCGTTTTTCATCATGGATGGACGATCGCGGAGGAAAACCACACCAAACCCAAGAGGAACCACCCAGAGGCACACCTGCAGTGAATGCGGCAAAACCTACGCCACGTCCTCCAACCTGAGCCGGCACAAGCAGACGCACAGGAGCATAGACAGCAAGATGGCCAAGAAGTGCCCCACATGTGGGAAGGTTTATGTCTCCATGCCGGCAATGGCCATGCACCTGCTGACCCATGACCTCAAGCACAAGTGCGACGTGTGTGGCAAAGCGTTCAGCCGGCCGTGGCTGCTGCAGGGCCACATGCGCTCACACACGGGCGAGAAGCCGTTTGGTTGTGCGCACTGCGGGAAAGCTTTTGCTGACCGGTCAAACCTTCGCGCTCACATGCAGACACACTCGGCCTTCAAGCACTACAAGTGTAAACGGTGTAACAAGACGTTTGCACTCAAGAGTTACCTGAACAAGCACTACGAGTCAGCGTGCTTCAAGGGGGCTTTCTCCCCTATGAGCTCACTAGGGGAATGACGGATTCCTAAACCATAACTGGGGTTTATTTAATTTACTTACATCAGAGTTTTCTGATTTCTTCCTGCTTTTCCCCCCAAAAGAAGAACCTGAGTGCTACAAGGGAGGAGTGTTTTCTCTTCAAGGATCATGAGGTATATGACAAAAATAGTCTAAAGACACGTCTGTTTTTATCAAGAACTCTCTCCTTTTGTGCCATGTCTCCTCATCCAGAAGTCGAGTGAAAAGTTTTTAAAGCCTGATTTAGATTGTCACCTGCTTGGATAAGATATGTCCCCTCGAGGCTGTTTTAAATACCTGTGAAGATAAATAAAGCACAGCACATCTAGCTCATAATTTCTGAAGATACCTAGATCTATTTATGTCCATATCTATCTCCATCATTCTGTTTTCTATTTCAACCCGTGAGGAAACGGCACTGAAGCACAATTGCTCTTCCATCTCTCTGTCTTTCTGTGACAAGCTTTTCCACAGTTTAAAGCATGAATCACATCATCAGTTTTTCTTGCAAAGAGATTCAATGAACTTCCTATTTTATGCTTTTTTAGAAACAAACATTGGTAATCTAAGGATACATCTGGTGTCCTGCTTTTGGTGAAACTGACCTTGGACTGAACTTAAAAGGAGATAAAGCATCAAAACAAAAAAGCACACAGTATTTATTTCCCTGCAAGTACACAAGATACTTGTAAAGATTTTCATTTACACTATTGTACACCTACGGTATACTGTATGCTGTTGGCACAACCACAATGAACTGTGAAGAAAATACAGTGTACCTAAGTACACCTGTGTAGTGGGAAATGATGATTTTTTTGTGAAATTTCTCTAAACCATGGACATAGGATTTGCTTACTTAACTTCAAAGTATTGTTGGCATTTGTGCTTTACTTGACAGTAAACAGTGGGGAGTCAGAAGTAACTGGGAAGACAAACTGGGCTTCCAGTTCAAGACCAGACAGTTGAAAACTCCCACTGAGCCACCAGGGTAATCCTTAACAGTGTTTTCCTATAACCTAAATCTGACGTTATTAATTTATTTTTGAGACATTAAAAATGTCCTGATTTTCCTCAAAAGGTCAAACCTTTTTTCAAGTGTTGTAAAATAATTTAGTTGCCATTGAGCAGCTCAATATACTGCTTTGTCATCTTTCTTACGTGTCTATTTATTGCCCAATTTATTTATATATTTATTTATACTTATTTATGGGCTTTTGTATTAATTTGCACTTTACTTTGTTGTATTTATTTTTTGCCTTTGTTACAAATATGCCAAAGCATTTGACACTTTCTAATTACTGAATACCTTTTTACTTTTGTCTGCCACTTTAATTATAAAAACTACTGCATGCAAAAAATAACAATAGCCTAATAATGGAATCTATGCCAATTTTATGAGTCTTTGGGATAGTTTGCCAGACCTCTTAGATAACAGGCAAATTAAGCAAATTTCTGTCTTGGGCAATATTTCATTCATATCTGATAGAGCAATAATGCATGATATTTTTGAAGAAACGTGAGTCATAACTGCTTGTAACATCTTGATTTTGTTCAAGTACCACTATTCTATGTAGTTATGAGAAAGGAAATTTCAGGGAGTTAGCGAACCAAGTTAGTGTTAAATAACGGAGGGTTGGGGTTCAGAGCTCTAAATTTACAAGAACTGTGACGCTGCTGTGATTCTTTGAGGCTTTATTCAGTCGTAACATTTTATAACAGTCGTGGAAAGATCAAATTCGAGTGAGTGCAGAGTTTTTCCAGTTTTCCAACCTCTGCTGTTTCAGTATGTAATATTATCCAAAACAATTGCCTCCTAGTTATAATTATGTCTTGGCATCATTAGTTTATGTCTGTACAAGCATTTGGAGCTGCTGGGGCTTCCAGGGATTCACACAGATGGCTCAACTCCTTTAGATGGAGGGCTCTGAGTTGGGTCGGGACGGGTCTTTTTGTACATGGTTTATGCACTGCCTGCCTTGTATTATTATTCTAAAATATTGTAGAAAGTAGAAGGTACTGCTGTAGACCTCTGGTGCTGAAACATGGACGAAAACCCAGAATGATAACATTTTGGTTTCATATTTTCAGCGTTTCTTCGACTCTCACTAGTCCTTGGACACATCCTTGTGAAATTTTTCTCCTATGAGTTGCTCAGAATTAGGGAGCTCTCTTCTGTAAATCGAATCAAAAGATCAGCTTTGCTCATGGGCTCGACGTGAGACATTAATTCAAAAAACTCCATGTGAGGACTTCAGAGCCAACGATACTCATTAAAGCCCCTGCACTATTTCAGGTTGTTTTTCTTTTCATCATGTCTGGCTGTTGTGAGTTTGATGGGACAATTCCCAATGCAATTATAAGGATTGTTGTGAAAGGAGAGAAGACATTTGGTCAATATTTCAGCACCAGAGTGCATCGCCGAACACTTAGATTCTACTATGAACTACTGTAGCCTACTATAGCCACAAGCTAGTTTACCTATTCTTATATAAAAGCACTTCCTCTTACGAATTATATCCTACAATTTTTTTTTCAAAGATAGTAGCACAAAGAAAGAGTTTAGATTCAGGTAGACAATGCCTTGTATGTAGAAATAACAACCTCTTTCTCATTTTTCTACTATGATGAATCAAATACAACAAAACAACAAAGATGCTGACACAACGCAGGCTGCGTTGTCCTTAAATAACACCAGAAAATCCAGTTAAAGATGACACCTTCGATATATGCTGTGTCATTTTTTAACACATTTGCTAAAGCATCTAGTGTAAACCACGCCTTTTTTAAAGCAAATGAAAAACTCGACTATTTTGCGGCAAGAGGCCTTGTAAATAAGCACTGATGTGACTTTGGAGTCTGATTATTTCTACAGATCTGTATAGAGTGACAATGATGATGATGATGATGATGATGATGATGACAACGATGATAATAATGATTAATTTTTCTGGAGCTTCCTGCTTTCTTTTCAGTTCTTCCTCCGAGGTTTTTTTTGGGACCTCCAGTGGCCGGTTTGAAACAATGTAAAGCACAAAGATAACACTGGGCATTTTGTTTCACTTCCTAAATAAAAACTACTGAAAATAAGCATGTATTGAGTTTTTTTTTTTTCTTCTAACATGTCCATATGGTCATTTGAGATGAAATGAGATTGCACAAGACCTCTCAATTCACCTCAACTGTGTCTTTTGATATAGACCTTCATTGTGCAAATCCACATCTTTCAGGGTACATCACACTTGGAAGGTGTGGGTTGAATAATTTAAAGTAACTTTGGTGCGATTGCTCTGTTTGTGTGATTCATTCGAACACGTGTGAATGCGACCATCTGAAGCTTGGTGTAACCAAAGAAGCAGACTGAGACCCCCTAAACATGTGGGTCAGTCCACTTCCAAACAAAATCTGGTGCAGTTCGACTGAAATATGAATGCAGCACTAGCCAATGACATGTAAACTAACCAAAAACACATCAGAATACTCAAGCATACCTGGATCTTCCATTCATAGGAGCCGATTACAGTTTGGTACAGGTGTTGACAGCATATGGTTGTTGGGTGTTTTTGTTTGTGTGTGCAATGGATAAAACTGTACACTGTTTTAACTCCTTTATACATTTTATAAGCTCTTCATGAGTTATCAGCTATTAAAAACACCACCTTATATACATAAAACAGGTTGTGGCCTTATCCCATACTTCCTTTGTTTTGTATCTTTTGGTTTGGTGTTAAAAATGCCAGTGTAAATGCTAAGTGAATCAAGATTACAATGTTATATCTTCTGCTTTGGTCCAGTTTTAAGTGACAACTTCTGGGACTGAAAAATTAGGCTGATGCAGTTTCTTGAATGGGCACTTGAGGCTGGCTCAAAAAGTGAGTCTGTCCTCATAGAGCCCCGTGTTAAAATGCCCAACTTTACAGCAGAAATAAACATGTTTACAGCCTGGTACAAAAGCAGTTTTGGTTTCTATCACTTATTCAACCATTTGTGACAACTGTACTGGGGATGTATTTCTATGTAACTCATCTGTTTAAATTTTATTAAGGCTTAAAGTTATGCATAATTACAGGTGTGGATGTTGTGTAGACTATTTCTTAATTCTGTATATTGACCTCTTTCAATTCAGTGAGCACATTTAGCCCAGCACACAGCAGCACAATATATGTCACGAGGTTGTTCAGTTAGGTTGCGGACATCTTGCATACCTTTTTTGTTTCGTATCTTTTGGTTTGGTGTTAAAAACGCCAGTGTAAATGCTAAGTGAATCAAGATTACAATGTTATATTTTCTGCTTTGGTCCAGATTAAGTGATAACTTCTAGGACTGAGAAATTATGCTGATGCAGTTCCTTGAATGGCCACTTGAGGCTGGCTCAAAAAGTGAGTCTGTCCTCATAGAGCCCCGTGTTAAAATGCCCAACTTTACAGCAGAAATAAACATGTTCACAGCCTGGTACTTATGCAGCTTTGTTTTTTTATAACTTTATAACTGTTAATGATGACTGCACTAGGAGTGAAACTGTATGTAAGTCACCCATTTAAATTTTATTAAGGCTTAACGTTATGTAAATTATAGGCATGGATGCTTTGAGTAGCTGGAGCTCATACACTGATCTTCAAGTCACTTAAACACTATTTTTCAATTCTGTTACATGAACTCTGTACTTTTCAAGCCCATAGGATGCTATGTGAAGTTATACTCTAAGAACTGGCACAATAAAGGCCACAGAAGACTTTATGTAGCTGTTCAGGCTGAGTGCTACAGTTCAAGATGAGCAGATTGAGCTTTGGGTATAAAAGCAGTGCACAGACCCTTTAAAATAACATAGTTACGCAGCTGTTGAACAAAACCCAGAGTCCTTAAGAATGATCTTTATGGCGACATGACGTATTGAGCTGTGAGGATTATTATTAGCCCTTTGAGCAGCAAGCTAAGCAGGATGAATTAATCATTAGCAAACTGACAAGTCATCAGTCGTGTAAAAGGAATGACATGGGCACTGTATCAACATGTTAACTGATAAAAAAAACTGAATAGCAGAAGTTAAATAACTGTAGTTTTTGGCCCTTGTACTTTCATTACCACGCAAACGTTTAATTGGGATTCTATAAAACATTCATTAAGATGATTTGCCCGCGGTATTAAAAGAATGTAACTGATTATTGTTTACAAAGCGCTCTCTCTTGTTTCACCCTGTGGCGACTCTGCAGAGGTCAAAATCTCTGCTCTGTTTTGTGTGTGTGTGTGTGTGTGTGTGTGTGTTTATGTGTGATTTTAATTGCGTACGCTGGGTCCCACTTATGAACAGGGAAGGTGGTGTCAGGCAACATCTTTAACCTTGACAACAGTGTGTGAATGTGGTGCTGAGCATGCACGTGTGAATGTTTCGTTTAATTGAACACAAACATTTGTAATTTGCATCAAGGCTATAAATATGGACACAGAAGCCACTTACGGAGGGATTAAAGATTTTGACAGTAAATAAATGTTATAAACTTTAACAGCTTTTCATGAGAAGAGCTGCTCTTCTAGTTTAATTGGGCAATCTGTTATCTGTACTGATTAACAAGGCAAAATGGCAAAACCATAGCCCTTTTGTAAAATCTCCACAATAAAATGAGCTTTGTATCATAACCAACAGCAAAACAAAATGCTTGTGTTATGCAGCCTGTGAGCATAAAATAAAAACATAACATCGGAAATGTACAGTAAAACGTAATGAGTTGCTGCCATCGTGTGCGCACAAATTGATTAAAGAGAACTTTTGATTGAATTAAGTGTGTGCTTGTTTTCTTGAAGTGCGATTGTGTTTCTTTTTTTATTAATGAGATTGTGTAAAAGGAAATAGAAAAGAGAACAGCAAGGCACCAGAGACTGCAGCTGCTCAAAGGCGCATTCTGTCTTGATTTACTGTAATTTCTTGAGGGTTGATCAGCTTCTTTTCTCAAAATCATATCTGGGCTAAGAGTCAGAAATTTCAAACTGAACAATAATAAAGAGGGATATTTCAGTCTGAACTCTGCATGTGAATGTGACTGTGTGTGATTTTGCATGTGGTGTGTGCTTTGTGAAGATAGCAGCTCTCCATCAGAGTTTTTTTTGTGTTGGAAAATTCATCCAGTGGACATAAACTTAGTCGTTGAAAATAAGAGTTGAAAATGGTTTTGAGGCTGGCCAGGATTGGACACCCTTGCTTTAGGTACTCTGGCCTGTGCAGTGGGGCCTCTGTCAATCAAACTTGTTCCACTGAATCCTGTTGATGCTTGATCAGAATGGGGTGTAGGAAGTTTGGAGATCAAATCAACATGTTGGTCCATTGTCATGTTCCTCAACATGTTCCTGATTGTTTGATGCTTTTTCCATGTGGTGGGTTTTGGTGCATTTTCCTGCGTGGGTAGGCCAGTGACATTTGAGATTTCCATTTGCATGAGGGAGTGTGTTTGTTGTGGGACAATGTTTATTTGGGTGTCTAAGTCTGATCAACATGGATGTCAAAATCCAAAGTTTTCCAACAAAACACCACATAGTAGCAATATGATCAATGTTATTCACTTCACCTGTCAGTGGTCATGATGTTGTGACTAACTGGTGCATCTATAGCTTTCTTTTAAAGATATCTTAATATATAGTCAATTATATCAAGCTCACAGAGACATTTGTAACATGCTGATGCTGATTATTGTTCACCATCTCAGTTTACTATGTTAACATGCCTCCTGCTAATTTAAACCCTGTCTTCTACCAGATATTTCCTGCTAAGTCTCAAATCCATAATGGATCGTTTGCTAACTTTAACCCACCCGAGCTCAACACCACATCATCTCCACCTCCAGACTAAATTTAGCCACGACTAACCGTCACATGCCCTCAATGGATTCCAATGATCTCGGTGTAACTTAGATCACTATCGGCCACGTGGACGATCCCATCGACTGTTATCGGCTAACATCTGCCAGCACTTTAACACAAAAGACAAATGACCTTCTATTAAAAGGTGATTGATTTTTTCCAATTCCTACTAAAAGTATTGATTTTTTCCTATATTGCCTTTGGTTCACTAATGATACTAATTCTAATATTCACTGGAGCTGAAAAAGGGCTTCCTAGCTATAATAGCTACTGTCAACGCTGGTGTGTGTGTTGCACAAACATCTATGAAATCCATACAGGCATTATTGTACTTACACATTACACAGCAGTCTGAGCTGGTATAGATCCACTGCAACAGATGGAGCATCACGGTTTAATGTAAGAGGAGATACATGGAGGACATGAACAGTATCGGACCTATTACATACAGTGGAACCACCTGCAGTGAATCACTTTGCAGCAGCTCAGCAGCTGTAAAGTGTGAGTGGAAATAAGGTGGTAAGTGGATAAACAGGCCTTAAATATGTCTGAAACAAAAACTATTTACACGTTTTAGCCTGAAACCAGTGTTTGATTCCTTTATAAGCAACAATGCCTATTAAATAAGTTGGAGACGCCTTGAAGACCTTAAATGATAGTCTGTGGTGCTGTTTAGTTGGAACTGTTGCAACTGAAACAACAGTAAAGACCAGTGTTCATGTGGGCTAAACAGCTGTGCCTGACAGAACAAATGTTAACAGCAAATGTTAATGCAATGTTTTTAATATATACTAACATATACAACTATGTTTTTTTGAACAAACTCCATTCAGGTCTTCAGGAGGAGGCTGGGGTTGATGGTGGGCTTACAAAGTGCATGAATCTCACAGCAGTGTTTCACTTGTAGTTTGGTTTAGGCATCAAACGCACTTTGGTTAAGCTCAGTAAAAGACGGTGGTTATAAAAAGCATGTGGTGAACATTTTCCTGTATTAAAGCAGACATGATCTTCTTTCTGACCTTTGCAAAGTGCTGCAAGGGCCGAAATATACCCCTAAAACTACTGATTTTTAACCAAATGTCAGTGTTAGTTAATTAACAGTTTATTACTTGGATGAACTCATTATCCAGTTGCAGTAAGGTTTCCTTCAAAGTGTATTTGCATTTGCAATTTAATTGTATAAAAATGTAATTTTTCAGAGACAATGTTCTGCCTTGACCAGCTGGGTTGGGAGTGGGGATAAAGAGGGAGGGGATAGCAGGAGAGGTTGGGGTGGGGATGGCAGGACAGCAGGTGGTGAGGCCAGCGGCTGCAGATCATTATCAAGGGATAAATCGTGGTGAATCTGATGCTGCCCTGACTTTTCCTGTAGCTGCACCATGATGATCATGTTGGCAAGTTTTAATAACATATTTGATAGATCTGTTTGACTTTTATGTCTTCGCAGATATTTTTTACAACCCGAAATTTCCCAAACTAATGAAAAGTCACAGCTAATCAGTAAATATTTGCATGCTAAGATGCAAGATGTTGAACATATTATTGCTTAACATCATCACTGTGAGAATGTAAGTCACAGAGTCGACTTTAACCTGTTAGTCTTGTTTGAAATGTATAATGATCTTATATTTATTCTTTAAACAGCTACTTCATAAGAGGCTCGGTAGGATAGCTTGTTAATTGGCCCCACTGTTTCATCAAACTCACAGCTGTATATATTTCTAGTTATCTTGCACTTGTGTCTGCATGTCTGCATTGTATGGTCATATAGTGTTATCATCTGAATTTATTTATATAAGCCCAAATGTAGAGTTACTTGACCCCCACAGCAGTAGCTGCTAACTACCCAGAAAAAAACTAACAAAATGACTGTTTGCAGCCTAAATGGACTATATCTGTATGCACACATGGTCAAAAGAAAAGTGTGAAAAAGCAATAAACCAGAAGAAAAGCCATACACTGAGAATATTTTATTTATTGCCCCAAAGCATTAAATATGTTAATGCCTCCTCCCCATGATGCCTGACCTTCCAGCCTTCAGCAAGTGATGGTTTAAATAGTTCATACACCGTCCCTGTGTACCTTTCACCTTAAATCATTCATAAATCAAAAGAATGGTAAAATCCAGACAGTGAACACCACAATCAGACAGCCTTATGCTCTGGACTTGTTAAGTTTTCATTATAAAAATACAATGGGACAAAAACCAACATCTATTCAGAATGAACCTTCACTTCGCTGTGTGTCTGAGACTTATTCTCCCCTTCACATTTACAAGTTTGCATCTTGTCCCAAAGCAATCTTTGATTTTACTATCGCTGACTAAAATCTGCCTTCACACCTGTAACGTCCCCTGTGGTTAACAGCTGAAAGCTCATCCCATAGTGAAATGGGTTTTCAGATGCTGCTGTCTCATATTTATTCATGTCTGAGGTGTAAAGGAATGAGGAAAGGGCACATCCTGCATGATATGACCAGGCTTCGTTGATAGGAGAGGAGGCTTGAGTGCAGTCGTTGAAGTCTCCACCTTAAATGTTGCATTTGACCAAATAACTATGTTTTTAAGTCCAAGTGGATCATGTTGGTTAAATTCAGCATCTTTTAAACACAGCTTATTGGATTCACAAACTTGTTTGTACAAAAAGACTGTTACTCAGCATTTGGTATGTTTGTGGTCCTAAAGGTTTCAGTAATTTCACAAATGAAGTCTTACATTTTGACACAGAGTTTTGGAGTTGATCTTTTCATAAAATTATCATAAAACCCAGATGCAGCCAGTCTACTGTCATGAGTTCTGAAATTTTACCTTCAGAAACTTTACACCTAAGAACAAAATAGCATCAGATGTTTTCGCAAATGACCCCCAAAGGGCACATATTGAGGCATGCAGGACAAAACATTACGCTGCCAAACAATGTGCTGGAAAAATAGGAAGAAATTTATTTGCATTCTCCAAACAGATAGAAAAACTTTCTATTTCTAACACTTCCGCGATCTTCAGAGCTGGGGGTCTGCTTTCTCAGTTGAGTTCAAACTGGCCAATCAGGTCATACCTTTAAAGGTCAGCTGACAAAATTAGCAGCAATGACACATGACTTTCTGAAATTTTTTCCAGCAACGTCTAAATTAATGGATACACAAATTGATCATCAACACATTTGTGCTTCTTTCTGTATTGACCTCGACTGCTTTGAATTCTATTGTCCAACCAGATTTGAGACCCTTTCTACTCATATATAAACAAATGGATTTCGGGGCCTCTTGTTGAGCTTCAACACAAGATGGCTTAAACAGAAGACAAACTCTGACAAGTGGTGGCTTTCAGGACTTTATAACAGGCTGTTTTAATCAGACAAATAAACTTAACTTTAAAAAAGTACAGTTGTGTCTGTGGCCGCTTGAATTGCAAAATCAAAGCAAGTAAACAGACAAACAAAATGGTGTGTAATTTATGTTCACTTTTCTACACAAATGCTTACATGCCATCAGGTAGGCAGCTAGGGCTACTTTTGACCCAGGAGACCCATCTTTATTTTCTTACTGGACCACTAATAGTAGGGTTTTGTGTGCCTGAATCTTAACCAACTGTAAACACAGTGATTGAAAATGGTTCTATTTAGTAGTTTCAGACAACACAGACACGATTTGGGCATCAGACCAAAAAATCCTGACGTGTAATTCTGCAAGGCAATTCAAAAAGGCATATTTTGTAGGGTTAGGGTTAACCCTAACCCTAACCCTAACCCACTGTAGTGGAGAGTAAACATCACATTCTGTGTGAGTCAGCAGTGAAGAATTGACCTTCACATCAAGGATCATCAGTGGCAACGAGAGTTGAGTCTATAGCTTCAACCGAGACACCAAACATTAGCATTCTGAGTGAAAGAGCTAAACCAAAGATAGTCAGGTCAGGAGTCATGCACCAGTCAGTCACCAGCAACATGCTCATTGGTTGCTTGACATTCACACAGTTGTGCACCGTGAATTCACCCGTCAGGGTCGAACTGTCAAGGCCGACTTCTACTGTAACATCCGAGGGACAACATGTGGCACAAACAACCTGCACTGTGGCATGATGGCAACCTGGAGCTCCGACATGACAACATGTCCGACCTATCGCTACCAACTTGCCCTATTTGGCCACCTGCAACTTCTTCCTCCTCCCCAAAATGAAATTCAAGTTGAAGGGTTGCTGTTTTGACACAGTGGAGGAGATCCAGCCGTGTCACAGATGGTGCCTGACATGTTTACAGAATGGGAATTTCAGGGAGCGTTCCAAGCGTGGCAGGAGCACTGGGAGCGGTGCATCGCTGTATAAAGTGACTTCTTTGAGGAGGACGGCTGCCATATTGAAATCAGTTTTGCTTTTATGAGCACACCTTGCACTTTAATCTAAAATTTTAGGCTAAGACCTCTAGTAATTGTTAAATAAATAAAAAGAAAGTGGCTGAACTGGTTGTAATTTGTGCAAGAGGCACAACTGCCCCTGGGACATGTTTACCTCTCTAAAAAAAAAATCTGAAAAATCATATGTACATTTCTTTTTTAAAATATGGATATTTATGCCTGATGATATCACAGTGTTGCTTTAATAGGGCCTTCGAGGGCAAGCGACGTTCAGGGTGTGTGTGTTTATGTGTGAGCACAAATGAATGAATATGTATATAAGCTTAGAATGTAATATCACGGTTCACCAATCTGATAGGGAACATATAGAGGGCTTCTTATACACACAAACACACAGACACACACACGCACACACACACACACACATGCATGAGCATCTATATGCAAACACCTGCAGCACAAAGGTTGTACGTACAGTATGTGAGTGTGGACACCCTCATAAACACACACGTCTAATCGGATTTTAAGCAATGCAGTCACATACACACAGAAAACATACATGCAGCCAGTGTGAGTGCAGTGTTTATTAAATAAAACACACACACACACACACAGATACTCATACAGTGCATGCTCCTGCAGGACTGCGCTGCTACTGAATATCATCAATTACCCCAAAAACTGCTTTAGTAATTAGCCAAAATATCCCTTCCAGTGCACTCGTTTCCAACTTTAAAGAATGGGATAAGTCTAATAATAAGCTTTGAGACAATCCACTGATTAACAGGTACAAGATTGTGCGGTGCAGAAACCGTGCGCAATGAGAGAAGAGGAGGACGGGGTAAAGACAGACAGAGATAATGAGACAGAGACGGAGAAAAGATGGTGGAAGTCAGAGAGGCAGTGAGGAGGAAAGAAGTGTCAGGAAGTGCTGAAGAAACTCAACCTGAGCTCTAAATGGCTCCTTAACAAGAGGCTGAGACAGCAATATTAAATTATACCCACACGCCTGCACGCTCACACACACACACACACACAAATTCACTGGAAATACACAGCATCTCTGCTTTATTGTTGCGTGCATGTGGACAAACACGCCTGTTTATGCTGCACGGTATTCTTGTGCTCACATCGCCCTCATGCATGAATTTAATTGCTACAAACATGTTGCATGCAAACAGGTACATCCCCATTGAGCATGGCACTCACACACACATTTCACACACTCTCTTCTCTCTCTGTCACACACACAAGACATTGTATCCGTGGTCAAAAGGAGTTGATATGCATTGCTCACACACTCGTGAATGTATACATCCCCCCTCCCCTCAAACACACATTTAGCTTCACACACAGTGATAGGTCTTTTAAAGGGGTGTTTCACACCTCATCGCATTTCAATTAGTAGGTACGACACACACACACGCACACACGCACGAACGAGAAGCTTGACAGTCTGTCCGTTGGGTGAAGAAGATTCATTTGGATTCTCATCTCTTCTCTTTCGTCTTCCCTTCTGTGTGTGCCCTTTCTTTTCACTCGTCCTCTTTCTCTGCTTACCTCCCCCCTGTATATTCACTTTCCTTTCTCCCTCCTCTCTCTTTCCGTCTGTCTTTCTCCCCATATCAGCGTGAGTGACAGTGGTTTGACCTCCTGGGTTGTCAGGGGAGGCTGTTGCACAGACGGCCTGAATAGAGGAGTCTTTCCCTGGGTACAAGTCAGATGAAGGCTGGAAGAAGAGGAGGACCACCTCTATTACCAGGCACAGAGTATACATGCAATACAACACCACTGTGCAGCCTTGTCAGCGAGATGATCTGCTCTTAAGTTGCATAATATCGAACATTAACATGATAAAAGGAGCATTTCAGCTTATTTTATCATCAGGTTTGTACATGATGCTTCATCTATCCATCCATTAGCTATAATAAGAGGCTGGAGCATATCCCAGCGATACACCATGGACGGGTCCCCAGTCCATCACAGGACTAACACAAGGAGACAGACAACCAATGCACGCTCACACTCACACCTACAGCCAATTTACAATCACCAATTAACCCACCGTGCATGTCTGTGGACTGTGGGAGGAAGCCAGAGCCCAGTGCAGGGATGCTCTGTTCTAAGACACTAATTTTGAATGATTTCTTCTTGAGGTTTTTCCCTTTTCTTTTCTCCCTTATGGGGAAAAGATTCCTCCTCCTTATTGAGATGCAATAGGCGATGAATGTCCAGAGTAGACAGAAACAGCAGCTGTACACGAAGGAATCAGGCAATCAGAGGGACTGTCAACAACCAAATAGTCTAAACCAGTTAATTGTAAGTTAAAACAGAAATGTCCCAAAAGTGAAAATCATAGCAATGATTCCTCATTCCACAGAAAAAAACATGGTTGAATCATGAATTTTTAAAAGGTTTAATTTTTTTTAAAGATTTAATGTTTCTACAGCCAATAAAACCTATAGTTTTATGTGTATGGTGTAAAGGCCCTGTTCATCATCACAAGTGGACACCTCAGAGTACACCAGTTTACACTTTACGTTAGAATCTTGAATGACAACTGGTGACTGGATCTCACTTTCCTGCTCTGCATGCTAATAAACATAATCTTCGTTTCCATTTGCAAAGACTAAATGTTGTTTTTTTTAACCAATAGGAGATAGGAATGCACCTCCCATGTCTAGTTATTCTGGAAATTAAAAGAAAAAAGAAGAGACTAATATAACTCAGACTTGAATATGACAACATTTGCATCATTAAAAAATTAAAATATGTAGGTTTTTCATCGTAGTGTCATAATTAATATACAGAAAATGTCAACTTTATTTTACCACACACCGATCAGCCACAGCATTATGACCACTGACAGGTGAAGTGAATAACATTGATCATATTGGTACTATGTGGTGTTCTGATGGAAAACCTTCCCACAACAAGCACACTCCCTCATGCAGATGGAAATCCCAAATGCCACTGGCCTACCCCCTGCAGGAAAATTCAACCCCACCACATGGAAAAAAAAACCTCAAACAATCAGGAACATATTGAGGAACATGACAATGGCCCAACATGTTGGTTTGACCTCCAAACTTCCCAGACCCCATTCTGATCAAGCATCAACAGGATGCAGTGGAAAAAGTGGCAGAGGCCCCACTGCACAAGCCAGAGTACCCAAAGGATCCACTGCCAACATCCTGGTTCCAGACCCCATAGGACACCCTGAGAAGTCCTCTTGTTCATTCCTAATAGTTCAGAGCATTTTTGAGCACATAAGCGGGGCAACACAATATTAGGCAGGTGGTTATAATGTTATGTCTGATCGGCGTATGTGCACTATAAAAAATGTAAACATTTTTAGGTTTCAATTATAGAGTCACAAGTAATTTAAAAAAAACTTCCATTTTATTTTTCTATATATATATATATATATATATATATATATTCACCATTAAAAATAGAAAATTTCTATCATTAAAACACATAAAGTGACCTGTCTTTATTTACCATAGATACACCATTAACAAATGTACAAAGATGTCTAGTTTTTCTTGGTTACACCATATTTTAAGACCTGTTTTTTTTTTTACTGCATATACACAATTAAAAGCAGATTTTTTAAAATCATTTCTCTTTTACTGTAGAGTAATCATTAAAACAATCTCTTTTTTTCTTATTTTCACTTAGTTTTTTTTTGTCAGAAAATTTTAGTTTTTAATTATGGGACCAAGTTTGTGTAATTAGCTGCCGGTACTTTCTCTGTTATTTTATGGATTTACTTCCTAGAGTGTACCAATAAGGGAGCGAATCGAAACTGCTGATCATAACAATTTTTAAAGACTTGGACTATCTCTGTTCTCTGCCTGTGATGTTCATCCTCGCTCTGTGGCTTGACTTTATTGGGAAACTCCAGAGCAATCATCTCAGCTTGAGTGTGTGTAATATTTCTTAAAGCGCTGGGGAGAGAAAAAAAACCCTCATCCTCAGTCCAGCATCTGTCCTGAAGCAGATCAGCATTGTCAGACTGGTGTCTTACGATTGACACGCAGGTAAGAGGAAACAGACAAAGGTCGCGCTGAGGTCAACGGGGAGTGTAGGAGCTGTCTGATGGTGTACGTGTGAAAGAAGGAAAGGCAGGGGATGGATTGGGAATAAATTGAATCCTTTCCAAATGGGAAACTATTGTCTGTTCATCACCTCTAAAACACACACAAACACACACACATTGTGAGGGTTAGACAGGTGTTAAGCATGACAGCGAAATTGATTCCACCTTGTACTCAATACACACCACTAACCCTCTCTTCCACTCTCCCTTATCTTTAAGCCACCATCCTCCAGATTCTTCTTTATACACTTTCTTTTGATTATTTTTCCTCTAACAGCGTCCCAGCTCTCACTCATCGTTACACTGTGACATGTTTGCTCGCCTCGGTACGTTACAGCAAAATGTCAATGAATGTCAGACTCCTCTATGCTGCTGTAGATCGGTTTGCATTCACAGGATTTCCAGGCAGATGCATCATGTGAAACCTTGCTCTGTTGCTTCTCACACCCACACAGATTTATTGTTTTTTTTTCTGAGTGAAAAAACACACCATTTATGGGTGATAATGTTTTTTTTTCTTTCTGTAATCTCTCTCTTTCTCTAATGTGTCTTTTATTGCACCAGTACAGAACAAAGCCCTCAGGCGCTGCTCACACACACACACACACACACACACACACACACACAGTACTCTCTCCTCCTACCGCACACACACTTACAGTACACAGACATAAGCACATGGGACATACGGAAACATACCATTGCATGGTACGTTTGGCTTAATGTTAACAGATCACACAATATGTAGGACACACTTAAACACAGACCTCCTCGTGCACAATCGTACACACAGTCCACTGCTGATGCCATGATGTAACTGTGAGCGAAGCACTAATTCTGTGCTGTTTGTCAGTTTGCTGACAGTCGCTCGCGCCGAACAATAACTGGTCGTGTGGTTTTAACTGGTTTTTATGAGCGAGGAGCTGTATTTTACTGTTAGCCCTCGGCTACGGAGCGGGCAGACAGACAAAAGGAGAAGCAGAGACAGAAAGTGGAGGAGACAGAGAAACCAGACATTGCAAATAAGGGAAGAGGAAAATGGCCGTGTGGATGTGTGTGTGTGTGTGTACCCTGTTGCCAGTGCTATTAAAGTTGTATTGCACAGGCTTTTAGAGCATCGACCATCAGCCAAGTAACTTTAGCTAATAATTTTTTAAAAACCTCTGTGCTTTGTGCATGTCAGAGCTCCGCCAGTGTGTGTGTGTGTGTTTGGGCGGTTTAGATCGTCGGCCTGTATTTGTATAAAGCCTTTCGTCATGTCTGGTAGGGCCACATGCATGTCTTTAAACGCTTGGCTAATTTTACATGTTTGCATCAAGACTCTCTGGTAGTCTGCTTACTTACATCACAAACATGTAGAATTATCTTCACCACAATTATAGATGAGTCACATCGCCAGCAAAAGGAAGATTACAACATCAGTTCACTATCCCTAGTAATTATGCCCATTATGGACGATCATACACCTCACAATTTACGCCCAGTGCCGGCATTTTGGTGCTAATGGAGGAAACACAGAGCGCTTCACTTAGTGAGGTGAAATGCACAGGTAACGCCTTGTTCGCAATATGGACTTAAGGTAGCAGGCTCTCTCTGAAGCCTGATGCATGTTTAGCGTTGAGCACACAATTTACATAATCAGCCCTGATTAGACAGTTATTTTCTCCTATAGTTATACATGATGAAGTAGCTAATTTCCCGAGCACTGTGTTTTCATGCACTGCTTTCCTTATTAAGTCCAAGAAGCTCATTAAAGTTACTGTACTATATGTCATATTAATTGGGGAAGTCGTTGACCGCAACGTTGGGCCACATCAATTTACATAGTTGGTGCTGGAATAGAAAACATCTGGAAATCAAACCAAACCTATCAATCTAAGTGACTGCTTGTCAGTGTGTTGTCACTTCCCACATCAGCCTGTTCCACGCATCACACCACTGGGAGACTGATTATTGTTAGTTGGTGGCTCAATTCACAATGAACAACAGCTTGTTGCACTTGAAGTGTCACAAGCAGGAAACAAGTAGTCAGATCCTTTAATTAAGTAAAAGTATTAATATAGCAATTTAAAATTAGTATCATCAGCTGCATGTAGATAAAGTGTCAAAGTTAAAGTGCTGGTTTGGTCCCTCTGACTGATATACTATTGCACTGCCTAAAAGGTAGCTGTGGCTAAGGTGGTAGAGTGGGTTGTCCACTGATTGCAAGACTGACGTTCAATCCCCGGCACCTCTGCAAGCCAATGTGTCCTTGGACAAGACACTGAACCCCAAGTTGCTACCAATGGCAGGCTACCAGCACTTTGGATACCACTAAGGTAGAAAAAGGCGCTATATAAGTGCAGATCATTTACCATTACCAGAAAAGTATTCACCCCCATTGGAAGTTTTCCCCTTTTATTGCTTTTTAACACTGTATCACCGTCAGTTTAATTTGGCTTTTTTGACAAGAATGGTCAACAAAGACTTGCTCATGTCAAAGTGAAAACAGATTTCTGGAAAGTAATGTAAATTAACTAAAAATATAAAGTGTAAAATAAGTGATAGCATAAGTATTCAACCCCTTCAATCAGTATTTAGTAAATGCACCTTTTGGTCACAATTACAGCATTGGGCCTGTGTGAATCGGCCTCAAACAGCCTTGCACATCTGGACACTGCAATTTTACCCCATTATTTTTTGAAAAACTGCTCAAGGTTACACAGGGATTGTGAGTGAACATCATTACACTATTAATACTGAAACATCAGTGTGTTAGTAGCATGTTCATTTTACATGAACTACTTTCATATACAGTTCTTTTCTGTTTCATTTGTCATTTTTGATGGTAGACGGAAGAAGATTTCCCTTTTGAAATTCAGGAGTGGAAGTACAAAGTAGAAGAAAATAGGAACACGCAAGTAAAGTCCCAGTACCTACAAATGGTAATCAAGTACAGCACATGAGTAAATGTAGCTTTTCAAGAGAGGGAATTGGTAAACCAGTTTATGGCCTATCTCAGGCCTGCTATTAGTGTTTGCCTTTCTATGAACTGAAACCACACTCTGCTTTTATTTGTCTATTTGTTATAACCCTATTTAAAGTATAAAGTAATCTGACTTTGAAGGGAGATTTCTGTGAGCCGTCCTTGTGCTTTGCCTACTCATCAGTGTGGATTCTGCTAAGTCATGGTGAAACTCCTGCACTGTGTTGCCCGGTTGTGCCTTCATGTCTTTGGATGTTTTTAGCGATAAATACAGTAAAACCAAAACCATAGAGGGCTTACTATACAATACAGTGTATATATTTGAGAATGAGTTGTTCATTAATCAACTCACTAAATCTAGAAGTCTGTTTTTGTCCAAATAACTCTTTGGTTTTCTCAGATGAAGCCACTGGAATAAACTACTTTCAGAGTCAGTCGTGCTTTGTATAGACAGGAACATTGTTTATCCCCCCTCAGTATATGACTAAACATAAATACAAATGATCAGATATGTCTTGTATGTACACACTCCCACTCCTATGCAAACTCTGCACTCTTTGCCTCAAGGTGACTCTGCCCAAAAAACGAGCAACCAATGCTTTGTCTGTGAGATAAAGCGGAAGACAAAAAGAGGGAGAGCAGAGGAGGGAAAGGGAGGAAGAGAGAGATTAAGCGGGAGACAGAGCGAGAGGCCGAGAGAGAGGGAAGTGCATGTGGCAAAACAGAGAAGGACAGACTGAAGTCATTCAAGCTTTTCTTCCCCCTGAATAATCCCAGTTTTGTCCAAATATAGTTGGAGGAGATTGTGGAACATCCAGTCCTTGACATCAGCCAGAAAGTCATGTAACAGCACTAAACTTATGCTGAGAATGAATCTCTGGCTGCCATTTTTTCTTGAACATGTTTCCATCATTCTCTCTGTCTCTTCAGTCTCTCTTCTTCTTCCTTACTTCAGTCTGGTTTTGTCTGTGTCGGCCAGTAAGAGGCAACAAATTGAAATAAATGAAAACTTCAGAGGTGTGTGGAGTGATGAGAAAACTGTAATGTTGAGGGCTGCTAGTGTATGTTTGGTAACTAACCAACAGATCAGTGATTAGGTGATGTTTGAGAAGAGATAAAGCACATATTCTTTACTAACTTTTTTATCCTTTAAAGGGGTTATTGTTGCTTTGGCATGTGTCTGCATGTTGGACACCACTCTGTTCTCACATAACAGCTGAGTTCTTGTAAAAATATTCAGTAAAAATGTTCACTCCAAAACGTGTTAAATGCACTAAGAAATGTATTTCATTTCTTTATGTCACAGTCTTGCCAGTGTTGGATGGTGGCACATCGCAGGACTGTACTAAAACCAGCATGAGACTTAGTCAGAGTCTTCTGACTCCGCCTCTTCCTCCAAGTCTGTAAGCGGCAGAACATCACGTGAGGCAGTGTATTCGGCCATGTTGGGGAGGCCGAACACCACGCAGCAGCTCAGGGCGCTGCGGAAGATGTCCATGTCATGGGCCTCAGACCACTCGTTCGTTGTGATGTCGTAGTACTCGACATTGTAGGTGGTGGTGAAGCCGTTGAAGCCCCCGACGGCAAAGAGTCGGCTGTCAAGGACTTCGATGCCAAAGTTGCTGCGTGGCGTAATCATGGAGGACACCTCGATCCAGGTGTTGATCAGCGGGTTGTAGGCCTCAGCGCTGCGCAGACGGTTGTTGCCATCAAAGCCTCCAACCTGTGGGAGGACAAGTAAAATAATAGCTCAAACTGTTTTTTTTTCAGCACACAATGTGTCTTTGAGTTAAAACAAAATGGTAAAATTAAGTAGAAGGCAGCTATATATATCAGAAACATCCTTAATCCATTAAACTGATAGATAAGATGCATAAAAATAGTTTTCCTGAGGCTGTAGTCAGGATATAAATCAGATTTTTTTTATACAAGCAAGCTTAAAGTTGGCAAACAGCAGCATCGGTGTTACGAGTATAAGTTCACACATTTTAAAAGTGATTTATATGTTCCCTGGGTGTCAGCAGTGACTCATGTACTTACTGCAAAGACATGATCTGCATATGCAATGACGCCGACTCCGCTGCGCCGGATGGTCATAGGAGCGATCATTGTCCACTGGTTGACCTCTGGGATGTAATACTCTGCTGTCTGCAGGCACTCGTTCCCATTAAATCCACCACAAATGTAAACCTGAAAAATGAACAGAGGGACTTCAAGTGACTGTCCCTGGTCTGTACAAGAAATGTTTTTACAGAATTGTAGGTTGGGTAAATAAAGAACTGCAGCTGAAATCTAATAGTGGCAAGAGGTTGAGCTGAAATAACTGCAGTACAGGAATACAAAAGACATGTTGTAGCTAATTTTACATGAGAAGGTTTGTGCTTCAATTAAGTTAAAAAAAAAAAACTATGCAAACAAATTTGAATCCTTGTGATGAAAATGAATATTGGTTGATATACATTACAGACTTTTTAATTTACAGAAATTAAGATTTGTTTACTCCTCAAAAATCTAATGAAGATTGCTTTGTTAAAATAATCTTAATGTTAGGTTTGACAATGTATTTATTCTCCTATTCGAGCTCTGTTTAAATTATTTAAAATTTAAATCAGCGAGCTGAGTTTGTGTTTTTTATCAGCCAGTAGAGGTGACAACTACTACCATGCATATTATAAATATTTCATGCATTTAAATTTTAACATCCTTTTTCCAATACCATCCTCACAAGAATGAACAACATAAATTTTTCTAATACAGACTGATGAAAAGATCTAGACATTTCCCTTTTTCTAGTGTCTGTAAGCCAGATCATTCTGTAGTGCAGAATGGTCTGACTTCACTTAACTGTTATTTAGCTATAGGGAAGCGAAAAATGCTCTGGTTTGTTTGCTTTTCATTAAACCAATCACAGTTGTCTTGGGTGGGGTTAAGCGAAGGATGCAGCTTCAGTGTTCCCTCAAAATAGGGACTGATGGAATTGTTGTGATGGAACATTTGCATGTATTGTCAATAAAACAAACAAAAACAAACTAGTAGGGCTGCCTTACTGCAGGATTTAAATCTGCAAAACATATAATTTTTAGTGTGATTGATGGCTAGACCAGTGTTTTGTTGTTATTTTCTGTAGTAAAGTGGTAATAAAGCACAGATTGTGGAGGAGAGAACAAAGTTGCCTAGAATTAGCAGCCTATGGCAGGCTTTACTTGCAGTCTACATCTAGTGAGTCAGACTATTCTCTTTTAAAAGGTGAAAAACTTGAATTGAACACCTTGACTACTTCGAAAGAGTTAGCATTACAGCTGTGTAGGGCCTCTAGGGTTGCAGAGGAGTTTTCGCTGTCACTTCACCCACCTTTTCGTCAAGTGTTGTGCAGCTGGCATCGCTCCTCTGCTCAAGCATGGGCGCGATAAAAGTCCACTGGTTGGTTTCAGGCTGGTAGCACTCTGCCGAGCTGAGCCGCACATGTCCATCGTAGCCTCCCATGGCATAGATGCACCCATTCAGCACAGTCACGCTAACGTAGCAGCGGCGGCAGTGCATGGGCGCCACCTCTTGCCAGGTGCGTGTTGTCGGATCCAACCTGCGCACGCTGTTGAAGTGTTCCACCCTATCGAAGCCCCCAATGCAGTAGACGTACCCGTTGAGGAAGGCGGCACCGTGGTAGGCACGAGGACGCTCCGAGTAGTTTGGAATTTCGATCCAGTGGTTGGTCTTGAAATCATATGCCTCAATGCCGTTAGTTGGATCCCCACCGCTCCAGCCGCCAGTGGCCAACAGGATGGAGTTAGGCAGGCGAGGACGGGCAAGGCGGTTGGAGAGGCCATACGGGGAGGGCCTACACATGACCAGGTGATGTATGATTCTGGTGGCAGCATTGATCAAGGTCTGGCACTCTTTGTTGTTCTTCAGCAGCTCATTGGACTGCAAATTGATCGTGAGGTACTCTTTACTCATCAGAGCCAGTCGGACCTACACAGAGAAAACAGGACAGAATCTATGAATGGAACCTAATGGACTGCAGCACTTACTGACAAGTATCCAGACCACTTTACTGGTTTTTTTTTTTAGCATTTTGTTGCCATTTTCTAAATCTCTTAAGCCCTATATGTCTTGAATTTAACCATCTATTCTGCCAACCAACCTTCCAGAAATATTGAAAACTCTTCAAGGTAAGGCAGGTAATTTTATATCCCTTTGTAATGGCAAAACAAAACCCATGAAAGGACCAAAATCAAATATATGGTAGTTTCTCTCTTGACGTAGCATCAAGTCTAGTTCCTAATGAAACCATAAATGGCTAAATTTAAAAAAAGAGCTGGATACTGTAGGAAGCTACTCAAACAGAAGAGCAATAATGCAGTGAGAATTTATGCCACCAGGATAGTGACTTCACTGTAATAAAGGAACATTTCACACAGGTGCAGCTGACAAGTATTTTGTTTTTTTTTTAACTCTGGCTGGTGTCACAGAAGAGAACCATTTGGATTTGTCTGGGATTTTTATGACAACCTGATCAGATTAATTCTTTAAGTACGTCAGAATGTTATGGCATTTGAGAGAACAACAATAATGTTTATTGGCTGGTCTCTAGTTTCTCAGTTTATCTCGAATTAAATTTGGGTTTAACTTTAGATGCTTTGACACTTATCCCGTTTGGTACAATTCAAACAAACTGAGGTGCATTTGCATGTAGAGTTCACTTTGGTAGGACTGTTTTCAAATGGAACCAATAAAGTGCTGTGCTTTTGGCAATATCTACTTTAATATACAAATGTCTTCTCTATTGCTACACATTTGTTACTGTTTATGATAGATGAGGTCCAGTTGCTTGACCTTTTGCTTTGGGAGCAGACATAGATTCATGACGTTAAAATTAAAGCGCAACAGGGCAGTGTAGCAAAAATCCAGAAACTGAAACATCTTGAAACGCTTTTGAGAGACCTAAACTTGACTAATGATTATTATTGTACTGTCGTCAGAATACCAGAATCAACTTAATGCTGAAGACATGATTCTAAACTAAAACAGAAGCTATTGTACCTTAGGCAAGACAGAAGCGATGTGTCCTTCTCGTTCTTCAGGTGCATGACTGATCCACTTCATCACAGCCTCATATGCAGTGCACTCCTGTCTCACGTTGAGGTCATCTCTGTCAAGGATATCAATGAGTTCCTGCACAGAGAGCTCCAGGAACTCTTCACAGGAAACAATGTCCTCAAAGTGATCAATGATGTAGTGGAAGGCCTTCTGCTGCAGTTTGGATGAGATGCAGATTTTTGTGAAACGCCAGATATTGACGCAGTTCTCAGGGCAGAGCTGTTCCCCGATGAAGTCGCTGCAGGCTTGTACGACGCCCATCACGTTGAGCTGATCGGCTGCCAGCAGAAGCTCCTGGACGTTTTCCTCCGTCACATGGACAGAGTCGGTGTAGGCAAACTCAATGATGTGCTGCATCATGTCAGGAGACAGGCCGGGTATAGTAAAGACCTTCTGATCTGGGCCTGACCAGCGTGAAAAGAGAGCTCTGAGGATCCAAAACAAAAGATATAATGGAATAGTTTCTTGTCAGGCTCACATTTATATCAGTTGTGAAAACAGAAGAGTCATTCCAGTTCAACCCCTGATCATCTCTTATATGTCTGATTTTTTTTCTGTGCACACGTATTAGTAAGTAAAGCGTGTAAAGTTTTTGGTTACAGGTGTTTACAGTTATTTGAAGCACTATGAGTAGGAAAACCATGATTTTTCTTTTAGCCCAGTAACAATATTATATAATTCTCCTAGGTGGGACTTTTGTAGTGGTTTCACCATCATACTGTTCAAAGCAATTTTTAATGTTTTTTCTCCATCTACATTTTTAAGCTCTTATTGGTGCCAGTCACAGAAAAAAATGCCACCTGTTATGGTGAAAAAATAAAGGTTTTATAGTTGGTGGAATACCAGCGTGTCTTAGGGTGAGTGTTTCAGATTCTGATGTGTTGGCTGGACTTCTGCTGGCAGTCCCTATGAGGCGGCAGCTTGTGGGGAAAATATTGGGGAAATATTGAAAGTTTTTCACCAAATTTGCATCATCATATAACTAGTTTGTATTACTTTATCACAGCAGGGTTGCACCATTGAAGAGTAGATGTACATATCAATGAACATACCAAATTTCAGTACTCTAACGTAATTATTTCTCGTTATGGCACTCCAAACATTGCTCCACAGATTGCCACAAAGAAAACGATTTTATAACACTTTTTTAAAAAAAAAAATCAGTCAAATTGAAGATGGTCAGGTGTGAGGCATTCAATAAATTGAGCCGGAATGACCCGAAAGTGAAAAGATGTAATGAAGACAGCACTGAAGGATGAATAATGTACAACCACAGTGCAGCACATTGGCACAAATACTCAAATGCCCATATATGTATATATATATATATATATATGTATATGTATATGCATGCATGGATGGATGGATGGATAAGGTCTGATTGAGCCTCCCAAGTTCTCACTTGAATTATAGAATCAGTTGAATATATCACATCTGGAATGGAAATAATAAACTGACTGCATGCATTACTGTATCGTAACCCTGATAGCTTAATCATGAAAACATGCATGCTCTTTGTATATAATAAGGACTACTTGCATGCTTTGGAGAACAGTGGTTTTTGCAACTGTTATACATTAGAACAAACTGTTCAGTTTTATACTGATGCAATACAAATGAGAAGAGAATCTGGAGCTTCAACACTGTCTCTGCCAATTAAACTTAAGAACTACAACAATAATAATTTTTTTTAATGTTTTGTATGTGTTTCCACCCTTCACAGTTTATCACTTGTAATTAGGCTTCCCATTTCTTCTCTGTCATGATTTGTGGCACCATTGTGTATCAGCGGCAGCATCAACAGTACAGTTTAAGTCTTGTATTTTAAATAGCATACTTTTATACACTTAATATTGTTGTTTTTCTCGTGAGAACCCACTTTATGCTCAGTAACTGCTTGTAATTGGTATGTAGCTTGAACTGACTGAAGCCTGTGGAGTAAAAATGAAGTTCTATATAACTATAATTTAAAAAAAATATATGAACGAACTTGGTGAAACTGATGAATCAACTTGAAAACTATCTGAAATCAGCACCATGTTCATTTAAATTTAAATTTTAAATTTTATTTATTTCCTCTAAACTAGAATCTTCAACTACTCAATGTGTGGAGACATGAAATCAGCTGTTGGCAAATGTCTGAAATATTCCTTAATATTGCTAAAATATGTTTTTTCCCCTCCTTTTTATGTCCATTATCTTTTTCTGTATCACACAGCTCGATGTGGGAAACCTGGTGTTGCATGATTCAACAGAGCCTGATAGTTTACATGTTGCTTCTCCAACTCCAGATCATCAACTACAACAAAATATAGTTTTTCCTGCTTATTTAAGGGACAAAAACACATAAGTTTCCCCCGATAATTGATAACCAACTCACCGGAAGTAAGGCGTACAGTTACACAGGATGACTTTGTGGATTTTAAATTCAGCATCCTCCACTTTAATGACTGCATCACAAAATTCTCCATTCAGATGACGCTCGTTGTAAAAGTAGCGTGAAGGCTGGTCTTTTTCGCTCATCTTGACTTCTTGTGTTCACAGTTTTTGGATGCTACTTTGCCTCTGGTTTGCTGAGTTTAGACAGATCTCTGAACAGCCTCATATATACATAATTATTACTGTGTGATTCCAGAATGGAACATTTATACATCACAATGAGTTTACAACAATGTTGGCAACAACCTGTTGGCAATTCATTCATGTTTATATTTAAAAAGTTTACTTTTGTGATATTTTACTGTTGAAACTGTGTTTTCATGTCATGTATATCTGCTCAAAAGTGTGTACTTTGTACTTTTTGAGTATTTGTTTCACCACTACAATAAGCAACTCAGTATTTTTGCAATTAATCGATGAAAAAAAGGGCAGCTATAAGAAGAAAACTTAATGAATTACACTCAAGTGCCACTTTATCAGATACATCTGTACGATCCAGTATAAAAGCTCTGTTAAGTTATGGCGTTGGCTTTGTTCATTACTGAGGCTATAGTTAGTAGGAGAGCTGTACTGCACTGCATTAGGCTGAAATGTGATTCTAATATTCCACTCAGCATTAGAAGTGCTTCTAAATATAATGCAGTCTGGTTTATCACCACAGCAAAATGTAGTCGTAATATTAACCCCTTGAACCTTAGAAGTCCCCGCACAGGGACCAGATGCATAAAATACAAGTGGCACCATTTTTGAAGTCTGTAAGTGCGTCACATTCACTGATCTGCTGCCCATTACTGTTATTATTAAAATGGATGTAGCATTTGTTTTTGGTAGAGTTGAAGTCGAGAGATTTTAGCACAGGTTCAGTAACATCAGTGTTGTTATAAGACTAATTACTGCAATTTACAGTTGTGATCAGGTGGAGGTACACACTCTTGCTTTTAAAAAAAATCTCATTCTGGCCTATTGATGGGGATATTAAGATGCATTACATTTCCAAATTCTCCCAAGTGTTTTTGATTCATAGAGTCCAATTTTGTTCAGCTTTGTTCATAAATTTCAAATAAAAATCTAATTTACTGATTTAGAGAAAACTTTAAAGTTGCAAATGTTATTTTTATGGGTTGGGTTGACATAATAATATGAGTAATTGCATCTTCTTAAAATTGTGTTTTTATTTAAAATCAAATTTCTGCATTAGTTGACTGAAAACTAAGTCCAGCTTATTGGCTTGATTTTTAACATAACTGTTTTAAGATATCTGGACAATTTCACACTGTTAAGACGGGTGATCAAAAATACATAATTCCACTAACTCAAAATAGTTTGTTGGTTGAACATTAGAAGTTGTCTTAACTGAAAAAGACTGATGCAAACTGTAAATTTTTTGTTTGTTGAGCCTAAACATTGTTTTTTTTAGAGTGCATGCAGACAGGCGTTCATGTTGCACACTTACAGATAAACATTAATCTCCCAAAAATCTGTGCCCCCTCCCTCTTATTAAACCGCTGCCTTCCTCAAAGGCAAACACAGCAGGTAACCTGAGATCTAATTAGCTGGTTAGTCTTTGGTTGACTGAGTAAAGATCCCATCCAAAATAAATATGAGCTCTCAGTTCATGACATTATTGCGCTGATGAAGAGGAAATGTTATGTAGCTGTGAACAGTAGCAGAGGGCATCGTGCTGATGAATGTGTGCTAAATACAGCGGCTTCTGTTCAAAGGTATCTGACACAAAGTGAAACAAAGAGGCGGCAAACAGATTCCATCAGGCTGCTTGAACTTATTTACTGGGGTCATTGTGTTTGTTTTCACATCACCGGTCTGCTAATCTGTCATGAAGGAAGAAAAAAAAGAACAACTCAGAATGAGACGTCAAACTATTCAGACACACAGCTTGTGGTGAACATTCAAAAGGGAAATACAGTTTTACACCAGAGGCAGAAACTGTGACTATAAATAACTGTGTGTGGCTGACGCAGTTAATAATCAATATGAGGGAAATATTTCAGAAACCTTCAGGATGTTCAGTTTCCAAATTTGCTCTTTCAAAATTCTTACTGTACTGCAGGAAATTGGATTTTTACCTGCTGAAAGATGGATTAAAGTGGAGTTTGCATGTTCTTCCTGTGCAGCGTTCTTTCTCACCGGGTACTCTAGCTTCCTCCCACAGTCCAAAAACATGCTGAGGTTAACAGATTATCCTAAATTGTCCATAGGTGTGAATGAGAGTGTGCTTGGTTGTCTGTCTCTATGTGTAGCCCTGTGATAGACTGGCGACCTGTCCAGGGTGTCCCCTGCCTTCGCCCGAGTCGGACTGGCTCCAGCATCCCCACGACCCTACAGAGGATTAAGCGGTGTTGAATGGATGGATAGTGCTAATTGCAAACCAATATGCTGATTAGCTGTTTGAGCACTGATGCATACACTGATCAGCCACAACATTATGACCACTGACAGGTGAAGTGAATAACATTGATCATATTGGTACTACGTGGTGTTCTGATGGAAAACCTTGGATTTGACATCCATGTTGATGAGACTTAGACACCCAAATAAACATTGTCCCACAACAAGCACACTCCCTCATGCAAATGGAAATCCAAATGTCACTGGCCTACCCCTGCAGGAAAATGCACCCCACCATATGGAAAAACATCAAACAATCAGGAACATGTTGAGGAACATGACAATGGCCCAACATGTTGATTTGACCTCCAAACTTCCTACACCCCATTGTGATCAAACATCAACAGGATGCAGTGGAACAAGTTTGATGGACAGAGGCCCCACTGCACAAGCCAGAGTACCCAAAGGATCCAGTGCTAGCGTCCTGGTTCTAGACCCCATAGGACACCCTGAGAGGTCCTCTTGTCCATGCCCAGTAAATCAGAGCATTTTTGAGCACATAAGGGGGACCAACACAATATTAGGCAGGTGGTCATAATGTTGTGCCTGATCAGTGTATATGTTTAAGGTAATATTGTTAATAATTGGTAGCCTGGGAGCTTATTCTTCATTTTCATTTCAAAAGATTTCAACCAGGCCTTTCCCATGCTGACCCAATTACAACTGTTTATCTAAGACAAAGCAGGTTTGATTTGATTGAGGTACTTAGGAACTTCAACGCTGGGCGTTACTGTTTGATAGGTTGTAAGTTTATCCAATTCCAGAAGCATTTGGTCTGTGTGATCGAAGATGAACTGAGAGATTCCAGTCTAATTTGTATTTGTGTATTTTTTTTTATAACATCAAGAAGTTTCTGTTGAGAATTATTAAATTGGAAAAACTCTGTAGAAAAATCTGTAGCAATATAAACTTTTAATGTGAGATGTTGAATCCTTCACCTCTATGAAACAACTAAAAGCTCCTTCTTCAGAGGTAAATATATATATATATATGTTTTCATCTTAGCCAGTCATTTGAAAGATCATATCTACCAGCATCCTCTCCTGTTTTGTTCCTGAGCTATCTGCCTTCAAACTCGGCATCAGTCAGGAGAAATTGTTGCCATAAATTCTACTTATTGCAATAAAATGGAAATAGAGTCATATTTGTCATGTGTGCCTCTGTGTCTCTTTCTCTCTCTCGTTCTCCGGAGAATGTTTCCTGCGCGAGGCTAAGCAAGCATATCCATGATTAACTGGGATTTTGACTAAACAGTCCTCTGAGCGTCTCTCAGTCATTATGCCTAAATATGACAGAGTGTTAACACTCGGAGAGATTTTAACATTCATGAGGGAAAAACAAAGAAACCGGAGCCACAAAGTGTGAGAAGAACAGAGATATGACTGAGCACTAATGAAGATGTATGTTGCCAATACGCATCAGTCTGTGTGTGTGTGTGTGTGTGTGTGTGTGTGTGTGTCTGTGCTGTGGGAGAACGGACTTCATTGAGATCTAAATTGCCTCTAAAATAGCTTGATAAATGCACTTAGGAGGGAAAAAAATAATAAATTACGCTTGTCAGTTACAATTTATTCAACCGGTAAAACCTCTATTGCTCCATCATCCATGTCATGTCTGTGGATCTATCTGCCGTTACAATATCCTACTGATTCATAAATTACCACTGCTGGACTCTTTCTTTATCACCTTGCTGAGCTACTGTAGTTTGAAAGCGTGTTTAAATGAATTATATTCGTGAATACAAACAAAATGCATTGGCAGGTTTTTTTTAAATGTATATTACAGCACATTTCTCTGCAAAAACCTTCACACTTGTCCAGTCCCTGCTGTCTGTCAGTGAAATCTGCGAACCAGAAAGCTCTTAAGACTTCTGACCTTTGTGTGAAGAAGAGCCTGAGGAGAGTCTCGACTTGTTGTTTCTCTGAGACAAAGTCAGAATTGAACATTGTCAAACATGTTGACCTATATTTGCAAGAATACAAAGTCAGTAAAGTTTAAAAGGGCGACGTAATGACTGAGTTGTTCCAGTCCATACACACACATTGAATGCCCTCAGCAGCAAACTCCCGGTTTGAAAGAACTCAAGATTTGGTGACATGAAAAGTCAGTCATTAAAAAAATAAAAAATAAAAAAACTTCCTCTGACAGAATCTGTAGGATGAACCTTAAAAACAAGTGTCTTCTTGTGAAAATCAACAGCCTTACTGGATTCAGCAAGTGCCACAAAGCAAGATGTGTTTACATTCAAGTGACGAAGACTTATAGCAGTTATCGGAAAAATGACTTTTAAGCAGAGGAGATCATCAGAATCAGAAATACTTTCTTTTTACCTGAGGGGAAACTGCTTATGTTACAGTTTCTTCCATTCAAAGTCAGAAATATAAACAGTACAAAATATATAGATAAACATAAGTACAAAACATGAACTAAAAATACAAACATAGGTCAGAAATATGACCTAAAATGTAACATGAGTAGGAAATATGTCCTAAAAATATAGGTGGAAACAATATAAGCATACATGTAAAATGTCCTTTCCTAGACAATAAGTGTAATAAACAGTGCAATAAGAGATGCGTTATGTTATCCCAATGAGGTTTTCCTCAGACCGAAAAAAGTTATTTGTGTATTGAAAGCAAACTAAGCCTTGATCAGATCAGGAAATAGGAATAGGAATGCACTCACATTAGCAGCAGATTGTTCTTTAGGCTTTTGCTATGTAATTTGGTAGACTTCTCTGAAAATCACCTGACTGATGAAGTCACACTTTTGTAACAGAAACTGCACTTTTCTTCCACAAATGTGGAGAAAAATGCATCCAAGCATCACTTAGTTGCAACACCACACAGTGACAAGTCGAAACGTTGTGTTAAAGTGGTCAAGACAACTCACCAGGACATGTGTGACTTTATATATGTACATATTTTGAACTATTTGCATGTAAAGACTATGGAAACTTTTCATTATGCTGGCATTTTTACTCTCTTGCTTCCCTCATTTCTTCCCTCCTCCAAGTGAGGATGTAAGAAAGAGATGTGAAGAAGATTTGCGAGGATCTGAAGCTTCCAAATGAGAAATCCTTTATTCCAAAGCATGAGTCTGAAGTAAGGGAAGCTACTTATGACGTCCTGCAAATCTTTATTGCATTTAATATTAAAAATATCCTATGTTATGACTCTGGATAAGATTTCCATGTAGGATACACTTGTATTTGCTCAGCCCTTGTCTCTTTGAGATGCATGAAAGTTATTGGATGAACTGGAATGATTTCCAGTTTCTAATGAAAAGCATGACTTTAATGAATTTAGTCATACAGCCTAAAGTCAAGTAGGCAAAAACTTTATCTGGAAAAATAAAATTACTTATAAACTTTATGGACAACATGATCAAGAAGGAATGTTCTTAAATATGTCTCTTTTTGCTCATTTTCTGGCTTTGCTTTAATTAAAGTTTTAATTAAAGGTGCAGAGGAAAGATCAGCAACACAAATGTCACTTTTCTATGGCAGTTTTTTTTCCTGCTCAGAGCAGTTTTACATGTGTTTTAAAGACAGGTTGTGGTGCAATATGCAGCCAGTGTAAGGAGAGGAAAGAAGTAGGTCTGTGGTGCTGCAATGCTTCTCTTTAAAAAAAAAGGAATGAGAAGCTGATGGGGCAGAAAAAGGCAGTGCTCTGTTCCATATTCATATTCCCATTCATTTTACCCCGAATTCTCCACAACTGTTGATCCACGTTGAAGAATCACTCGTGTGTGTAGTCGGTTCCTTTTGCATAATTATACCCAGGGTTTTCCTGTGGCTGTGTGAGTGTGGGGGTGTGGCTGGCAAAGGAGCACACACACACACACACATGCACACACACAGGTGAAGTGTGTGTTTGTACTGTAATCCACACACACTCACTCACTTCTATAGCCTCCCGCAGAAATTACGCATTCAGTTTAAGGGCTCGTTTTTCATTAACCTTTATTTGTCTGGGTTAAGCTGGCTGAGCAAACGTGCTGCTTTTCATTACGCTCTGTTCACAGCAGAGAAGCCCAACTAAAAGAAAAGCCCGGACGCATTTGTTTAACGCAATTTATTTGCAGGTTTGCGAAGTCTAAAGTATGCAGGACCGGTTGAGGATGAGCTGAGTGTTAGCAGATGAACCGCAGCTGTTGTTTTTATGTAAAACTACTGAAGGCATCCTCACTTCAGCCTCAGAGCAACATTTAAAATCATGAAAAGTTTAAAGAACCAACCAAAAAAAAAAAAAAAAAACAGGAGTTGTAACCCTTTAAGCCAATTATGGAGTAGACCAATGAGACTAGTGAGCTGATTTTCCCTGCTTCATCCTGGGTTCCTACTGAAAGTGCATTCACTTCAAAAGATTTTTTTAAAAAGCGTTCATAGAAAAAGCATAATGATAATGTTGTTGCCCTTATTAGGGGCTATCGTTGTAGGTTAGTTAGTAAGTAAGCTGCTAAGGACTGCACACTTACGAGAGCAAATTAACAGACAATTTTGTCTCACACTTTTTCTTAGCTAAAGCTAAAGAAAACAGACAACCTTATGCACACAACTTTGACATACTGACTCTATAGTGTGCAGCAAAATATGCCAGTTTAGCATAAAAATGTTGTAAATCCAGTACCTACATGGTTAAATACTCTAAAAATACAGTCACAATACGTGTTGTGCTGAACTTAAAAAGTTGCTTGAACATACAAGGCAGTCAGTTATTTTAATCTGAAAAGTTTAAAAAACCAAACAAAATGAGGAGTTTAACCCTTTAAATCAATTATTAAGGCAGCCAGTGAGGGCTTTTTCCACTGTTTTCTAAGAGAGTTCATACTGTATTTGCATTCACTTCAACAAAAATAATTTTACTCAGCTGTAACACTGTTCCTCATGTTCGAGGTAAAAGCATATTAATCTGTTCCTTGCCATTATTGGTCACTGTCACTGTTAGTTAGTTGGACCTACTTAAGACTGCATCTCATTCTAGAGCAGATAAACTCACTGTTTAGTCATTTTCTCACACTTTTGCTTTTTTAATTTGACTAAAGGAAGCAGACAACTTCAGCATGACACACTGACTCTCGAGTGTGCAGCAAAATATGACTTTTGCACAAGAAGTATAGCTACACATAAAATATGCCAATCACAATACACGTGTTGCTTAAGCATACAAGACAGTTAGTTGTTATATTCTGGAAAGTTTACGCAACCAAGCTAAATGTGGAGTTCTAAACTTTTAAACCAGTTATTAAGCCAACCAATGATCTGATTTCCCTGCTTTCTCCTGAGTCCATACCTAAAAAAAACTTTGCACAGATAGGATTAATTTGTTGAGAAGAGATCTAAAAGCAAAACATTTACTCAGCTCTTACACTGTTCTTCACCTTCAAAGTAAAAGCATAATGATCCATTTTGTGCCCCCATAGGTCAAAATCATTGTTAGTGAGTTGGTTAGCTGGACCAGATGAAGACTGCACCTCATGTTAGAGCAGATAAACGCACTATTTTATCTATTTCTCGCACTATTCCTTTTTTTAATCTTGGTTTTGGTAAGGCTAAAAAAACAGGCAACCTCATGTTGACAACTTCAATGTGCAGATAAATCTAAAGCTTGATATACTGATTCTCTAATGTGCAGCAAAATGGGTGATTTTGGCATCAAAATTTTGAAAAATGCTAAAATATGCATCTCACATTACACATTTTGCTCAGCTCCTACAGAAATATAGCCTAAACATATGAGACAGCCAGTTATTCTATTCTGCAAAACCTGATGACTCATCACAAATCAAAAAGGCTATTGTAGCCTCCAAAAGGAAACAGCAGCAGCAGTAACCTCAGAGCGCCTTTTTTTCTCTCCTCAGAGCAGATCAATATCACTGTAATGAATTGTACTCAAACACACACAGGTATTTTCCATTATTTCTGCTCCGTGTTGCTTTTTGAAGTGTAACAGAGTCTAGCGGAGAGCTAATTTAGCCACGCTGATGGAAAGAAAAACCCAACAAAGAACATTTTTAAAGGGTGATCTCTGCTGATTTGAGTCTGAGCTTGTGCAAGGTTAAAAGGAAAGAGTCGAGGTGTGTGTATCTGTGAGTGTGTATCATGTGCAGATTCAGCAGAGTGTGTGTGTGTGCAGGTGTGTTCTCACAGGTGTGTGTGTGTGTGTGTGTGTGTGTGTGTGTGTGTGTGTGTGTGTCGGAGGAGGCTCGAGGGGATGTAGCAGCAGTTTCCTGCTTCTCTCAGTTGCTCCCTGAGAAATCAATTCCAGATGCTGCAGAGCTTCTCCTCCTTTTTCTCTTTTGCCTTCTTACAGTATGTTTCTCCCTCCCCTTCATCCACGTTTACATTCTTCATCCATCTCCTTCATTTGAAAGAAACAACAACAGCAGCCTAAAAAAAAATAACACAACATTACGCAACATTTTCTCCTATTCATCAGGTAGTGTTTCACCATTGATCTGAAAAGCAGCAAAGCATCAGGAAGCCAGTTTATAGTGATCATGTGTATTGAACATGGCACCGATCACATCCAGACCTCAGGAAAAGCACATAGTGCACAGAGTGGTTTCCATCCACAAGCTAGAAACACGCTGCAAGACTGTGAAAATACCCGAAAAGTGGACATTTCTAAACATCTTCACTCAGATTTATTGTTATTATCTAGCACATGGAGCAGCAACACCTTCAGATTGGTCAAGATTTTAAGGACTAAAGTAAAATTCTTGACATGATTTCTGCAACAAACCAGCTCTAACTGCAAGATTCTGTTCAGACCTGTTAAGATTTTATTTAACAAACACAAAATGTTAAAGTCAAAGACAGACAAACTACAGAAATATATTTAATTGTATTTAAAGCTGGGGTAGGCAGTTTATTTATTTTCCTCGAAGCATACCATGATTCAAGTGTTCTGAGAGGAAGTAAGAATTCTGCGCCTCCTCTTGGTTCCCTCTGCAGGATTTAAAAACGTGTAGTTTGTGACAGGAAACCTCAGTCAATGACAGCTTTTTTTCCATTAAGAGCAGGTCAGAGAGTATAAAGAGTAACAAAATATATGGTGGGCAAAGGCTGTAAAGATAAATGGAGGCCTTTCACCCAGGAGAGTGACTTTTAGCTTTAAGCTTGACTGGATTTGTGCACTTAAAGCATGTTTTCTTTGCTTTTTCCACTTTTCTGAATACTGCAGTTTTAAACAACTAACTTTTGCACATTAGATTTTCAACTTTGGCTGGTTGTCAGCCTTTAAAAATCTAATAGATAATCTGTCAATCTGTCAGGTGAAGCCCTCAATGTCCAGGGTTCAACTTAATTTTTTTACTCAGTTTTCTGAGATAATTCTCCTCCATTATCACGCCTTAACAAAATCTGTTATGTCGTGATAATGACAAAATTATCTCATTTTGTCAAGAAAACAAAATAATTTTCTCATTATAACGAGTTAAATTTAAATAATAGAAAGCAAAATCAACCTGCCAGATGAGAAGTTGCTCTGCTGCCGCTGCACACTACCAACTGGAGCCAGGCCTGGACATGCTCTGCTGCAGCTGCACACTCTAATGAGGTAAGTTCAGCCTGTTCATGTGTTTGTTTGTACTTTTGCAAGTCTGCGGATAAAAGTTATCATCCTTAACAGTGGTCTGGCAGGTTGGTTTTGCTTTCTACCTCACTGAAAAATTAACTCATTATAACAAGAAAACAATATTTTTTTCTCGAGAAAACAAAATCATTTCGTCGTTATTAGAACATAACAGATTTTATTATCACATGATAACAACAAAATTATGTCGTTATAACGAGAAAACGGAGGGAAAAAATTAAGTTGAACCATGGCCGTTTAGAGCTTCCTTAGTTGCCCCAGGTGACCTGTGTGGCCTCCACATATTTCTTTAAAATGAAACACTGAGAAGAAGTTATGATCAATCACAAAAAAAAACCAAACATCTGTGCAAGACTTAAGAAGCATTACTTAACTTAAACCAGGATTTTTTTAAATCCAGTAACCACAAGCAGTTGAATAGGTGGTGATAAATAGGATAAACAGACACTTAGGACCTACAAAAAACAAAAGAACAAGAGGATAAAACAGTTCAATGGTACCACAGTTGCCTAATTATCATAGGAAACAATGAAAGTGAGACTTAAGTAAAGCAACAAGACAACAAAACCTGAACTAAACCTGAGCGCTCCATTTAACCAATATTCTGTGTAATGATTTTTCAGCACATCCTCGTCCCTTAGCCGGCTAACAAACTGTTCCCAGGCCAACTAAGAAACTGTAACTCTGGCTTAACAGGCACAAAACAGCTGACACGACGACACACACATACACACAGACACACAAACACAGCGCTATATTACCGGCCCACCAGGGAACCAAACTGCTTACAGGACACACTGGAGTCCTTAATGACCCGAGGTGTGTGCGTATCTGTGTGTGCGTATCTGTGTGTGTGTGTGTGTGTGTGTGTGTGTGCGGACACAAACAATTTTTATATCTGCATTTCCACAGCAAGGATGTGTGTCTTTCTGTGCTCCTGAGTATAACTTTGCTGCATGCAGGTGTTGTGTTTCTGAGAGTCAAGCACATATGTGTGCATGCGTAGGTTTGAGTGTATGTGTGTGCGCATGTGTGTGTGTAAGTGTGTGGATCAATAAAGCTATAGCTGTAATAAGCTAGCTAGGCTGCTGTGACAGTATTGCATCTGTCTCGGGAGAACAGATATGAGAAAGTGTTGTGTAATTTACCTCAGCAGCAAAATTCAGAAGTGGTTCATTTCCTAAACACACAAACACACACAGACACATACACACACACATGCACACGTACACGCACGCACACACACACACACACACTGCTACTGTGTGATAATGGGATAGTGAATAGATTTACCAATCACCACAAAGTTGCAGTTCGATATCTTGACATCAGGATATAATTAAGTTGTGATTACACACAAAAAGTAGTTTAAACTGTTGAGATAATGACACACACATAAAGCTAAGATAATGTTGCGATTGCAGACCTTAAAACTACAAATAAATACACTTAAAAGCTACATAATAAGTAGAGTTAGTGTGCTTTATTTGCTGGTCTCTCACAGGGCATCCTCTATTAAGGGTTTATAAACTGTAATGTCTGATTTATTAGTCTAAATAAATCAATAGCCAATACTTTTTGATCACTTATAAGCAATTGATTTCTATTTAATTCACCAGGAAGACCAGTCTAATGGACCGATCAACTACGTCTGCAGAGCACCTGAGCTAAAAATCCATTCATTACAACTCATGAATATTTACAGCTGCAGACTAAGTGAGTAATCCGGTGAACATGTATTAACAGATTACTGGCAAAAAAAACAGTTTTAATGTAACAGAAACATTATAGGATGAATTAACTATAACAAAAGCAGTAGTTATTGTATAAAAAAACTATTAGAACAGATGACAAAGGGTAACTTTCAATTGAGGATGTGGGCAAATCCAATTGAGGTAATGAAATATTAGAAAATCAGATTCACAATAACAACAACAAAATCCTTGTAATTTTGTTTTATTTTATTTACTCTGTTGATTACAGCACCTCATGCAAGATCAGGCATCCCCAAATTTTTCCTCTGTGGTTGTGCTTTTATTGACACTGAACAGAACTGTAAGCTTGTTTATTTGGGAGCATCTTTGTAAAGTCGAGTTCAGGATACCAGCGTGAAAGCAGGAGACACAGAGACGCCACACATGGATGCTCCCAATACCAAACGCAGCTAATTGTTTTCCATTTAAAAGAATGTTTTTTGGACAGCTGTTTAGCCTACAGCCTCTAATCAAATACGCTTTTTTGTTTTTTTTTACTTTTGTCATGCACAGCTAGTGGTTATGTTTGTTGATAATTAATAACCTGGAAACTGTTTGCCTGTAGACAGCATCACGGCTCTGGTAGCTACAATATGAGAGGAGCAAAAGTGGAAGAAAAAGCAGAACACAGAAACTCATACAGTCGTTTGTAAACCTTTTACTGTCTAAGTGAAATTAATAAAATAAACACTCATATGCTTAGAATTAAGGTTAAATCTTGTCTGCAATGCATGAACTCTGTTTAAACATATTAAGTTACTTGGATGCAAAAATGAACAGGAAAGTTGAAGTTATAAACCAACCATCCACTACATAAACACATGCACAGTGAGTTTCCAATCAAATATTTGTGTTTGAAAAACCTTGAGCAGAAACACCAGAAAGGTGAAGTCTTGCTCTATGAAGAAAGATTTGGAGTTAGTGAGGTAACTTCAGGTTTAACTCTGGGTTTTCAGGACTACGACAGTGGTCTTACTTGGGTTACATCGCCATGGTAACTCATGCAGCACACATAAGGCTCGATAATGATTGTAGATAATCGATCAACACATAGAAAAAAAACACTAACTACTGACCAATCCGTTCCCCCTGGAAAATTCACCAGTCAGTCATAACATTATGACCACCTGCCTAATATTGTGTTGGTCCCCCTTATGTGCTCAAAAATGCTGGGCATGGAAAGAAGACCTCTCAGGGTTTCCTATGGGGTCTGGCACTGGATCCTTTGGGTCCTCTGGCTTGTGCAGTGGGGCCTCTGTCAGCCAAACTTGTTCCACTACATCCTGTTGATGCTTGATCACAATGAGGTGTAGGAAGTTTGGAGGTCAAGTCAACATGTTGGGCCATTGTCATGATCCTCAACATGTGTTACGGGGGGTGGCTGAGAACCCATGCGCAGACACAAGAGAAGGCAGAGGCAAGCTGGATTTTCAAAGAAGATTATTTATTGTAAGATGGAATTCAAACCAAACAATGGAAAAATTAACTGAGGAAGAAACAACAGGAGCAAATCAAACTGAATATAAAAAAGAGGCAAACTACTAAACCAAAGACATATTTAACCTTTCAACCCAGGGGAAACCTAAGGAAAAGAGATAATGAACATGAAGACTAACTAACATGGGAACAACTGACTACAACTGGAACCTACACCAAAAGAGGAAACTAAACTGTGGAGGAAAACAGAATGGAGAAACCAGTCTTCATACAAGAAATGAGCTACACTACAAAAACCAAAAACCTACTCTAACAAACAAAACAGGAAAAACTGATGCAAATTAACTAAAGCAAGACAAACCAAACAGGATACTCACATAATAGAAACTGAACTAGAGGGACAGGCGGGCTGAGGGAAAGCAGACAGGTGGCAGGTAGAAACGGTAGATAGAGGCTGGCTGGGGGGTAGGATCCAGGGGGTTCTGGTGGCAGTGAATCAAGGAAAGATGGGCAGGCTGGAGACAGCGCGGGAATGGCAGAAAAACAGGGTAGTATTGTCTATGGTCTGGCAGATATTAACTGAATGAACCAGGGCTTTTATTGAGGGAGGACGATTAGTGGCAGGTGAGCCATTCCTCGCAGCTGCCTCCAATTCAACTCATCAGGCTGCAGGCAGACAGAATGAATGTGAGGGAGAGAGTAAAGGGAAGCAGGGCTGAGCAAGAGGGAGACAGAGAGGGAGGAGAGAAAGAAAGAGAAAGATGCAGAAGGAAAGAAAGAGGGATACAGACAGGGACTGAAGCTAGGATCATAACAACATGTTCCTGATTGTTTGATGTTTTACCATGTGGTGAGGTGCATTTTCCTGAAAGGGTAGACCAGTGACATTTGGGATTTCCATTTGCATGAGGGAGTGTGCTTGTTCTGGGACAATGTTTATTTGGGTGTCTAAGTCTCATCAACATGGATGGCAAAATCCAAGGTTTTCCAGCAGAACAGCACATAGTATCAACATGATCAATGTTATTCACTTCACCTGTCAGTGGTCTTAATGTTGTGGCTGATTGGTGTATTCTTGGAGGATCCTGCAGAGCAAGAAAGAAAGTCATGTCACTGCTCTACGTACATTTGTATGGTGACATGATCTAAAAACAAATGCTTATAGCCTACTTGTTGATCTTACAAGATAAGCAGTGAGTCAGCCTAGTAGTTTGAATTATGTTTTTATATTTGTTCTTCACTTGTTCCCAAAACTGTTGAACACATACAAAAACTGCTTTACAAACAATGTCAAGAAAGACACTGAATGTGAGATTCATCTTTTTATTTAATTTTAATATAATGTGTCTTTTTTTGTGAGTACCCTAAAGGGACAGCATCTGTAATTTCATTATACAATCTTTTGATGCATGATGATAGTTAAACTGAACCTCGAACAAGAAACACACATCTACTTATAAACAATCGTAATTATATTCTGATCTACTCAGTGATACCATTAACGTATTTATTTATTTTACCAACTTTCCTTCCTGACTTTGGCTGCAGCAACTGTGTTTTTTTAAAGTCTGTATTATACTTTTAAACTCTTTATATCAGTTTGGATTGTGGTTCGTTCTTCTCGTGAGAAATATGTGGGTCTAGCATTGCCAACACCACCCCTTTCATGTGAACATGCTCATGGCTAGGGCTCAGAAATCCTGCTTTGTGTGACCGCTCAGCCAAATCGTGACTGTTAGGTTTAGTGAAGCCAGATAGTGAAAAGATATCCTGAGTTTATGTAACTTGCTTCATAGTCCAGGCCTCATGCTTGTTCCTGAGTGTGTGTCTGAGATCATGGAGAGAGAGCACATGTTCAACACCTGCAACACATACTGTGGTCCTTGCTAACAACAGAAATAACACACCTTTGTTTTGGTTTTTTTTTGTTTGCACTAGTTTCTGGAGGAGAGGCGGTTGGCAGGAGGAGGAAAGTAGGAAATAATGATGAGGTGCAAAAGAGAGATGGTGTATTTGGAAAAGACAGGTGTGCACTCGCTGACACCTGTGAGAACATGCATGAAGAGGCTTGAAAGGGTCGGCTTACATGTGAGCAACACAGAGAGAAATCCACACACAGACAGATCCCTGGACAGGAGAGATGAATGATGTAAGGATATGAAATAACAGCTCTGAGGATCTGATGGCTGGTCCACATCTCTCCTCTCCTCTCCTCTCCTCTCCTCTCCTCTCCTCTCCTCCATCTTCTCATCTTGCCGTCTCTGTTTATTGTTGTGTTTATCCTCGGGCTAATCTTAGTCATGGCTGTCTGTTTGTGTGTGAAGGCGAATCATCCGAGAGTGGTACAGTGGTTTATTAAAGGAAAACCATTAGCCGCCTGTTAGACTCCATGCTCTCTCTCTCTCTCTCTCTCTCTCTCTCTCTCTCTCTCTCTCTCTCTCTCTCTCTCTCTCTCTCTCTCTCTCTCTCTCTGTCTTTCTCTCTCTCTCTCTCTCTTACACACACACACACACACACACACACACACACACTCGAGGAAATGAGCTAATCACACACTGAGTCATCAAATGAGGAATACTCTTCTCTTCTCTTCTCTTCTCTTCTCTTCTCTTCTCTTCTCTTCTCTTCTCTTCTCTTCTCTTCTCTTCTCTTCTCTTCTCTTCTCTTCTCTTCTCTTCTCTTCTCTTCTCTCCTCTCCTCTCCTCTCCTCCTCCACTCCAGTAATGGTAACATCATGTATATTCTATGAGCGATAAAAGCAGAGGGGGACAACAATAGGCCGATTGGAGCAGCTTCTTGTGTGTGTTTCTTAGCAGGAACCCACTCTGAGTTTTAAACAATCCAAGTGAGGACATTTTTAGTCTGTTCTCATTTTCTCACACCGCTTCAAAGGCCTGCTTGAGGGTTAAGATTTGATTTTAAGGTTAATATTATAGTTTGTGAGGTTTAGGTTCGGCTTAGTTAAGAGGCTAGGGAATGCATTATGTCGGGGAATGTCCTCACATGGATGTTCAAATAGATGAGTTTATGTGTTTGAGAGCTTCAGGGTTTTAAACTGTATGTAAGCCTCTGTGTGTGTGTGTGTGTGTGTATTTATACATTACAACAATGCATATATGCCCATTCACTTGCATATGAATGCATGCATATACACACGTATGGAAATGTGTCTATATTTATATATGAGTGTGTATGCATGCATTCATGTATTATTGTAATGCATGTTCTTGTAAGTGTTTAGCTTCACAGTTCGCCAAAATCGGTTAAAATGTATTACAACCAAAAAGGGGAATGAGACTAAGTGATGATGGACAAATAAATATATTCAAAAATGGTATGTAATTATGAGTCAGAATTGTGAGATGAGTCTGTTTATGCTATAAAAACAGATTGCTCCTGTGCTTTCCCAGTTATTTCTGAAAAAGTAGTTATTCGAAAAGTGCTTTTTTTTAACTATCAAACTGTATCAGTGTCACCAGATTAACTTAATAAATAAATTAAAGGGAAGAAAAAGAACAAATATAACTAAGTTCAAGTGAAAATTTCAGGGAAGACATTAACTGCAATTTGAAAATCTCTAAAAACTGAAACTTTGAAATAATTTCTAGATCTTGACAGGTTGTTTGAATTGGAAAGTAAAATACAATATTGTTCAGTTCCAGATGCCTGTAACTTAATGTTTTGTGCCTTTGTAGAGACACTTTGATCTGTAAGTCGTAATGCACATATGTAAACGGGAAACTGAGGCAAAATACTGTTAAAATTGCATTTATTTTCCTTAATAAATTCCAGGTTTTTCGTAATGTTCGGTAAAAAGATTGTTCATTAAATGTGAACATTTTCAGAATGCACTTTTTTTTTGCATTAAAACAGAGAGAAAAATGTGGAGTTGTGGTTATTTATAGGTTATTATGCCAGCCCACTTGAGATTAAATTGGGCTGTATGTGGCCCCTGAAATATGAGTTTGACATCCCTGCTTTAAAGGGTAGCTGGAGAGTAATTTATTTGATATCTGGTGTGAAGGTAAACCCTAGACAGGTCGCCATTTCTTTGCAAGACTAACACGCTCACAGCCAGTTTAAAATCAATTACCCTATAATGCATGTCTTTTTTACTGTGGGAGGAAAGCAGAGAATCGTGAGAAAATCCATACAAACGTAGGAAGAACATGTGAACTCCACACAAAAATGCACCAGCTGACCAGCAGGTTCAGAAGCTTCTTGTTGTGAGGCGACAGTGTTAACAACTGCACCCCTGAGCTATTTCCACACTATACAGATTTAAGGTCGTGTGTCTGATTATCCATGAGTTTGATCACCACGAGCCTTTTGTGCTTTTGTTATCCCTTGCCATTTTTTCCACATAGAAAGTTTGTAGTGTTAATTGTAATGTAATTCACACTGACTCTCACCATGCCAATAAAACACCTTGTCAACTGAGAAAATGGAGTTATGAGCCAAACAGCGAGATAGCAAGAGAGAGAGAGAGAGTGTCAGTCACATGGTGAGGGGAGCTTCGAGATAGTGTGATCACATCTCTACAAGATGTCGCTACTAGTGTTATAGGTCCCATATTGTGCCCCTTTCCAGAAAATTAATGAAAGTCTCACATGTCCCCAGCATGTGTCTTTCAATTTTTCAGATCAAAATACAACAAAGATGGTTCATTTTACCATGACTGTATAAGCACCGGTTTCAGCCCTCCATTGAACTGGCTGTTTCAGTGTCTGCAGCTTTTCATATAGTTGAGCTGCTGCTGTCCACGCCCCCTTCAGGAATAAGACTCTCTCTGCCTCTGTGTTGCCCCCCTAGTAGTTGACTGTGATGTGAATAAATGTGTGAGCCCAGAGTTTTCAAGCACTTGTAACTTTCGGCCTGATCATTTTAAATGGAAATACAGCTAAATTCACAGCACACCTGTTGTTTGTAACTTACGCGTTAATTAAGTTTTTTTTATTCAGTGTTATTTATATATCACAAATTCACAACATATGGTTCCCTTTGGAATTCTTTTGAGCAATGACTGATAAGGAATCATAAAACCTCCTTTTGTTGTGTGTAATGAGTTTCCCAGACAATGTTGTGGTTATAAAATCAGTATTTTAGTGGTGGCGAGTCTTTCACTATTTCACATTTGTTCAGTCGTCTGACCACAGAAAGCACAACAGGTGACATGAAGACACAATAACCCACCCAGTCCTTGTTTACTGGTTTCAAATCACTCTTAAAATTTCCTCACCTCTGAATGTCCTTCAGCATTACAGTTTTCACAGAGTTCTGACCTGTGGACATACGATCAAATCAAAGCTAATGCTAATGTTAGCCACATTAGCCACACAGCACACTGACACTAAGGATTTCCTGCTGTTGTTGGGACAATGCTATCAAAAATAAGAGTAATCTGCTGGATCTTCAGTTCCTCAGATGCTGGGAGTGCATGAAGACTATTGTGTTCACGCTTGCAGCCAACAGCAGAACATTTAGTTTGGTTTGCTCGTGGATAAGACATTTAAAAATTAGCAGTAAACAAACCTGGTGGACTGTGAGGCAGTTTCTCATTTTGAACGGTTCACCTGGAAGCTGTGAGGAGCAGGATTATACAAAAGTCTAGCTTGATGACAATAGTCATCAAGCTAGACTTTTTAAAACATAGCAGTTCAGTAAAAGTCTTACTGGCTTGTAAAGCTGGGAGGCTGCCTAGTTGTTCATATCTTAACAATTTTAAATTTACACCTCCAAGTTTATAACAAAAACAAAATACAATAAAAATGTATTTTCACCAGATGGGACCATTAAACATTTAATTGTAATAGGGATTTTTAAACTAAAATCTGTTCAGTTTTTCAAAAACTAAAACAAAAACTGCCTTTACTGGCTTTATAACATTTAGATCTAGAATACAGTGACACAAGTACAACACCATAGTGGAAACTGTACAACCTTCTAACTGCAGGCATTTCATTCTCACTTAATGAGCTTTTAGTTTACTGTACGACATCTTTCCATCACTTCTTTGTGGAAGTGGAATTACTTAAGAGACACCAGCGCTAATGTCAACAACATATCCAGTCCGCCCTCGAGGATCGGTTAGGCTCATCCTGTGTTTTATCTCATTTCCTCCTGTAGCGCGAAGACACTGATACCAAGACTCTCCCCTGAGCGATATATTATCAGAAATACAATGTACAGCGTTCTGTTGAGGAGAGATCGCTCACCTCGCCTCTGTTACACAGTGCAGTGACAAAGTGGCAGCAGAGGCAGAAATATGTCATGGTCACAATAGACTGAACAAAGACATGGAAGTGTTGATTCTTTTAAAAGATGTATTTAATTATTGAACTTAATTTGACTTTCAGTTTAGCTAAATGGTGCAAAAGGAGCCACAGGGGATTTTTCTATTCCCCAAGTGTCGACTCTTCCTCAGGCTGCCACGAGCCATGGCACTGCTCCACGCTCAATCTCTCTCCTCACAGACACATTTTCCCAACACTGAGGACGTCTTCGATAACAGCAATGAGGTTAACACCTGCCACTTCAACCTGTGATTCTTCTGTTTACTTCTCACCTCTGTTCTCTCTTATTTGACAATACAAACAAACAAGGTATTTTGCGACTGCTGTTTACATGCTGAGAGTGTGCCGGCAGCGTTTAACCAATGAACATGGTTTTTTTTTCTTTCACATCTGAGAAAGTTCACTACATCCAACAACTAAAGCCTTCAGTTTAAGCTTTAAGAAGTAGCTGCTGGATTATCGCAGCCCGTGACTTTCACTTGTGTCATTTATTTTTAATTTGCCTAAAATTGCAGCTCAGTGTTTGTGTTGTAGCTGTTAAAGTGCACAATTGTACTGTTAAAACTTTTACTCCATCTGCATTCTGTTTTGTTGTTTACTGCCAAACCAAATGCACGACTGGCTCCGACCTTCAGCATCTCAGAGCCAGCTCTCTGTCTGTCTGTCTGTAGTACAGAGGAGATGAAAGGCTGAAAAACACTAAAACCTGAGTCCCTGCCTGGTGTGAATCACGCAAGTCAAACGGTTGTGTTTAATTGTTGTGAAATGACACATATACAACAGAGTGAACTGGAAAAGTAAAACTAAGTCTGTTTACTGCATGGTATCAAGACTGGTTGTTCATTTTTGTAATTTAAATATACCAATCAGCCAAACATTATGACCACTAACAAGTGGAGTGAATAACATTGATCATATCGGTACTATGTGCTGTTCTGCTGGAAAACACTAGATTTTAACATCCGTGTTGATGAGACTTAGACACCCATTGTCCCAAAACAAGCACACTCCCTCATGAAAATCCCAAATGTCACTGGCCTACCCCCGAAAGGAAAATGCACCCCATCATATGGAAAAAAAAATCAAACAATCAGGAACATGTTGAGGAACATGACAATGGCCCAACATGTTGATTTGATGTCCAAACTTCCTACACCCTATTGTGATCAAGCATCAACAGGATGCAATGGAACAAGTTTGATGGACAGAGGCCCCACTGCACAAGCCAGAGTACCCAAAGGATCCAGTGCCAACAACCTGGTTCCAGACCCCATAGGACACCCTGAGAGGTCCTCTTGTCCATGCCTAATGACCAAGTCTGTTTTATACTGCTGCTAATAGAACACAGATTGGAAAATGTACCTCGCTATTTGAAATTTCAGTCGTTAACAGTAAAACAGACCTAATAGCATTTCTGAGTGTCATGTTTTAAATGAATGAAGTTTAAAGTTTAAGAGCTCTAATGTGCAGTTGTCATGTTAGAAAATAGCAAATACATTTAGAGTGCACTGACTGTTAAAATAAATATATGAACTTGCACGATTACCAAATTTCTACCATAATAACCTTTATATTCTTTTATAGTCCTCCATTATAACAACCTGTTCCTCTTGACTGATGTAGACAGCCCTCCATTGGCCCGGTCAGATAAGGCTTCGAATGCACACAGAAAGCCTGACTATGTCAAACTTGGCTAACAGTAATTGTTTACACCACCATATGTCCGACTCACATCAGTTAGTGACGGCGCTGACTGCCCATGCATACTGTAGTTGATGCTATATGCCAAATTCAACTATGAAGTAGGCCATCACTGGTATCCGTGTTCATAACAGTTGTACTAAATTAATCATAAACCATCATAACAGATCAATACAAACAACAGAATTTAAAAAGCAAAACAGTGTCTAGCAAGTTGGTCGACTTCCTCACCTTCATCTTCCATCAACAGTCTCTGGTGTATTATCTGGTGTAAACAGAAAGTGATGCCATTGACAGGCACTGTTACAATGAATAAAATTATGGATTTCTTTGGGTTTGAATATGGTTGCAAATATTTGGGATAATAATAGTACAGTGTCAGTGGTCTATTGTGTTTAACAGGAAACTGCAGAAATGTTGCATATTATACCTTTAGAATAGAAGCTCTTTCCCAGTTATGCCGTACCAGTCTGCCAGGGCAGTATTTCATCAAGTGAATGAAACTCTACATTTATGTATCACATAAAGTCACAGATGCTGGTGTGGATGATATGTGTTCAGGGCTCTGAAGATGGAGATCAGGGCTGTGTCCTGACTCATGTCTGTGATTCGGTTAAAGCAACAAGAACTGGGTAAGTCAGGAAAAGATCTCTTAAAATTATAATGAAGAAAACAAGTCTCTGTAGACAGCAAAATTTATATTGCAACATCAGATATTTTAGTAGAAACTCATGCTGCATATTGCACACACACATTTTCTGTATTATGTTAAGAGAAAACATAATCTGACCAACACTGTTTTTTTGGAAATATATTTGCTTTTGAAAATTAGCTGTATATAAACATGATGTCAAGGGGAAAGTATTGATTTACTAGTTTATTTACTCTGTTGTACTTTTTATTGCTTCATATTCTTTCCTGGTGACTTCTGTGCCTCCTGGCATGAGGGACAATGTAACCTATTTATCAGCTTGTCAGTATTGAGAATCCTATTGTTACTTTATTGATTTATTTTCATATTACACTCAATCTAATTCTTGTTTATTCCTGCTGTCCGATACTGTTTTCACAGTTTCACAGTAGTTTTCAATAAAACTTTATTTCCAGCTGCTGTCAACTTTTATAGGAAGTGTGTTTAGCTTGCTGCATAGCTGTGTGCCCACATTCAGTAAGAAGGCAAAGGAAGCAAAATGGAAAGAAGTGTTTCTTTATTGTGTTTTTCTTGACAAACATAAGAGATAAACATGATTTTATTGAAAACTGTAGGTTTTCTACAGGCAGAGCTGTGTGCTGCTTTACTGTTGGAGGTCCTGATTGTCCTGGCTGTATACACACACACACACACACACACACACACACAAGACACACTTTGGTGTGTTCGGTGCAGAGCACAGGAGACTGTTGCTGTTAAAAAATGCACATCCTGCTCTGTTGCACAAGCTGCTGCCACTGCTGCATGGCAGACAAAGTGGGTCAGTACACACACGCACACTCTCAGCAACACACACACATGCAGGTGCACACAAACACAAGCTAACAAACACACACTCAGAGGGATCTGGGGACACTGACACACTCACATTCACATGTTCTCTCTTAATAAGTCTCCCTCTATTTCTTTCTTTTATGTGCTAACAAACGCACACACACATGCACACGTGCACAGCGAGCAACGCCCCGGTGAGAGCGTTTCTCCTGCGTCTGGCAATATTTGCTGTGCTCCAACTGTTCCAGCACTTAGAGCCTGTGGTGATGAAGGCTATACGAGGGGCAGACTCAACATAGTGCTGCAAAGAAACAATAGCAGGAGAGGAGAGAGTTGAAAGGGGCAGAAAGGAAAAATTAAAACGAAGGAAAGGAAAGAAGAGAGAGTAAAGGATTGTGCATGAGGAGATGAGAGCAAACTAAAAGGAAACGAAAGGAAAGGAAGAAAGGAAAGACAAGGGAAGGATGGAAGGAGGAAATAGGAAGAAAAGAAATGGAAAGGAAAGGAAAGGAGAAAATAGGAGAGGAAAGAAAAAGACAAAATAGGATAGGAAAGGATGGAGTTGGAAAGAAAAGGAATTCAGAATAGAGGAAAGGAAAAGACAAAAGAGGAAAGGAAAGTATACGAAAGGAAAGGACACCAGAAAAGAGGAAAGGAAAGGTAAGAAAAGGAAAGGAAACTAGAGAAGAGGAAAGAAAAAGGACAAAATAAATAGGAAAGGACAGGAAAAGAAAGCAAAATGGGAAAGGAAAGGAAAGAAAAAGTGAAAGGAGAACAGAGGACAGGAAATGAAAGTTGATGACAAGAAAGTGGGGAAGGAGAAGCAAAGAAAACAAGCAAAGTTAAGGAAAGAGGCAAAGCGAAACAAGAAGAAGACTAATAGAAGGACAAGTCGGGGGGTACAATAAAAACAAAGAAAAGCCAAAAGAGAACTAAAAAAGTGTGTTCAAAGCCAAACAGATTTTTTTGTCTTTTTTCGGCCAAATGAGCCTCTTGATTAACTTACCGTTGTGTAATGAAAAGGGCTGATGGCAGTTTCAGCGCTGTGTGTCCAGTATTTAATTAGATCACAAAGATGCCTGCTAAAGCTTTAGCAGCCTAACAGTGTTTACTGGACCATAAAAACTAGTGTTGCATCATCGCAGAACAACTGAACACACACACACATACAGTAATACGGTGAACACACACACATGCACAGTTGTATGGTGAACACATACATACAGTATTTACAAGTGTATGGTGAACTTTCACATACGTATGGTGAAGACACACACATACAATTGTATGGTGAACACATATACATGTACAGTTTTATAATGAACACACATACACATATGTACAGTTTTCTGGTGAACACACACACATGTACAGTTGTGAAGCGATCAAAGAGTGTGCTGTGTGCCAGCAGAAGTCACTGTATGTCTCTGAGGTCCGGGAGGAGACGGCATAACAACCAATATGCCATCCTGAACGAAATCACTGGGTGATGTGGAGGCAGGTGTGATGACACCACACACAAACACACACAGTGCACACATAGTGTCATATGCACACACAAAACACGCACACAAAGGCACGTGTAAACAAACACGGGAGACAAGAGATCTGCCAGACATGAACACACTTCATCCTGACAAGTTCAGTTGCACATTGCACTATCACGCTAAAACACACACAACATGCACACACACACACACACACACACACACACACACACACACACACACACACACACACACACACACACACACACACACACACAAGCAGCATGAAAGCCAAAAGTCCCTTGTCCTTCCAGAGTCACCTGTCAACAAAACACCAAAGACAATCTGGTTTCATATCAATCACAAACCACACTGGTGTTTCCACACTTAGTAGGAGACTTACACACACACACACACACACACACGGTTTTTCCTCAACAACTGTTTAGTAGCAGTGGCACCACTCAGGTCTGAATAGTAAAACCCCACTAAAATCTTTAGCAATAAAAAGCTGTGATTCTCTATTTAGTCAGAGAGAAAAGTTTCTATTGAAAACTTCACTGATGAAACTCCCTGAAACTCTTTGATGTTTTATAATACGTGTATTTAGTCCGTGTTATAAAACAGCTAACGCCGAATCCAATAGTAATGGCAAGATCTTCAGGCTTTGGGGTAGGTGGGGGTGGGGGTGAGGGGGGTGGGGGGACTGTATAGCTGCACACATTAAGTCACAGACACTACAGCGTAATACATTTATCTATTATGGATTTGGTGTCAGAATTTTTAAAATGCAGGTTATGCATGTTCACTTAAATAATGCAGTGAGGGCCTCTTGGTCATGCAGGAAGAGTTCCATCAAATACAAAAATGCTACTACGTGTAATACCTCTGTGCCCTTGAACGTAACAAATACATCACTTTTACATCACAATCCCACATTCATTCTCTACTTGCTAATATATTTTTTAAAAAATATGTTCAGCACTGAGGGGATCAATAAAAAATAAATACTGGCAATAAAATATAATGATAGATCTTAGACGGGCAGCCAACTGCTTCCAGCAAATGAAACGTAGCTAAACAAATGTTCAGGAGCCAAATCAAGTCATCATGTGCAGTTCAGTCAGAGACGCTTGGATCGAGAAACTGACCGTTTACTGCAGAGCAAAGAGCAGCCGGGGAGGAACATACTGTACTGCATTTGCTTGTAGATTGCCTCAAAAAAATACTTCAGGCTGTTTAGTTGCTGGTGTGGTTGTAACTTTTCAGTCTCACCCTGTTTGTTTACCCTAAATCTGGTTCCCTTAACACAGACAGCTCAGTCTCCCAAAAACTGCATTCCAGTAAAACCAAACTGCATTTTCAATTATGTTTTGAGTAAAAAGTATGTTCTACCAGGTTACATTTGACCTTTTAAATCAACATACTGTATCTTTGCCACTTATTTTCTTGCTTCACTGTTGCTCCTTTTCCACCGACTTATCATATACTAGACGTGGTGGAACTCATAACCCTGGTATCCCAGAAAACGTAGGAGAAGCTTCAAACTTTTTGTGAAATTGTTGCATTTTAGCCCAAACTGTACTAAAGAAACCTTACCAAAAAGTATTGGTGTCGAAACTTAACCAAGCTTCTAATAAGTAGTTGTTGATGTGAAAGTGTCAACCTAAGCATGATATTTTCCTCAACCTAACCGCGTAGTTTAGGTGCCAGAACCTAACTGAACACTACGCAAAAAGAAAACCTTTACAGTCTAAGGCCAATGGATCCAGTCATGTTGTCAGTTTATACTTCTTCCCCTCCTCCTCCTCCTTTATTGTTAATACCAGCAATTTGTGCTAATCTATCTATCTATCTATCTATCTATCTATCTATCTATCTATCTATCTATCTATCTATCTATCTATCTATCTATCTATCTATCTATCTATCTATCTATCTGTCTATCTGTCTATCTATCTATCCTCCCCATGTGGACTTTGTGGCTTCTTCAAACTAGAAGCCTTTTTCTCTACGTCAGTCAAACCTTTCATTACATAAATGAGAATGCAGTCTATTTGTAGACAAACATAACTTTTTGGAGACAGCTCCGACTGTCCGTCAATCCAAGGCCGAGAAACTGGAACTCAATATTTTTGACTGAATTGAAAAAGCATGTGATTGCAGCTTTAAGGCGAAACACACCAATCAGCATATGTCAACTTAGAATAAACTTGCATTAACTCTAAAAACCTTTTGTTAGGAAAGTTTGCACCATATTAAGAGTTGCTTCTCTAAAGACTACATAAACTGCACACTGGCACAGCTGAAACTCTGTTCTACAGTTTACTACCTCTTCTCTTCAACATTTAGATTTCAGATTTATTCTGTGTTAAGTCCTGCTGGTGAAATATCTCCCCAAGCCTGGTGACGATCGCTTGTGCATTTACTCGTCCCTTTAACTGTCCCGTGGAAGTCCCAGCAGACGCTTAAATTGGCTTCTAGGAGTCTGAGAGGATCTCTTGTCTGAGAGTTGACTTGATCAGTCTGCTGTTAAAAATGACATTTCCCACCATCCCTGGTTCTTTCTCTCCCCCTCCGGTGACAGCAGAGAAGATGGCAATGTGACGTCCTGTCCTGAGCTGGAGCAGAGACTGGCATTCCCAATTAGAAACCCTCTAGTCCTCTTTTCTTCACTTTCTTCCCTCTACCACGTCTTTACATATTCCTCAAGCATTATTTCTTTTGCTTCAGCCTACGTTTCTGTGTTAGACCCCGTCTGTCTCTTTCATCCCCATTGCCACCCCTCTGTCATCTGATCAGTAGAATTAATGGCTTTATTTCCATCAAATCGCCATGGTGATGAATCATGTCGTTAATCATCATATCGCTGGGGTGATGGATCGTGTCATTAATCAGGAGTCTTTTTTTTTCTGGGCTAAAGCAGCATGTTAAAGAAAGCAAACCCACACGTTGGTGATTAGCAATTTACATTAACATTATCACACACACACACACACACACACACACACACACACACACACACACACACACACCGAGGCGCCCTGCAGAGCTGGAGCATAGCCAGGCGGCAGAGTGACTTCATTGCTGTCGGCTTAATCAGACTGTCATTGGTAAGCTCAGACACATGCATAGGAGTCCGTGCTAGACACAAACGCAGCACAGACTGAACAGTCACTTAAAACGAACAGATGAAATGAAAGAGAATGCAGTTTTATTACAAAGTGGGACTCCTTGGCTCTTGCTCTTACAGGTTTTCACTTCCAGAGCTGAAAGCTGACACTGCTTGTCGCAACAGATTTGGTTAGAATCCCAACATAAGTTTCTGAGAATGAATTAAAGGGGGCAAGTACAAGTCTGCTTACACAAAACCATAGTTATTTGTGGACTTTCGCTCTATACGTTTGACTTTTTCAGCGTTCTAAAACCAAATCAGACAGCTAAAGGTGGATTTATGTCTCTGAGTTAAAGCTAGAGAAGGCAGGATTGAAGAAACCGGAGGATTTTGAAAGCATAAAACGAAGGTCCTCCTCTAAAAGACATCAACGCTGACTGTCTGCTGGAGGACTAATCCACATGAGAGAGTTGTGTTGGTGTCCTTATGTTCCTCACAAATATGTCACAGTCTTTGGTTTTGGTATATCTCTCCTTGTGTGCCTCTTGTAGGTTTTTTTCTGTTTTTGTGTTTTCCTGCCTGTGTGATCGTGTGATCCGTCCTTAATGGATTCACTTGTGTTTTGTTGTCCAGTCAGCCATTCTGTGTGTACATATAGTTTTGGTTTTCCCTCTTTTAGTTTGCCTGTTTGTCTACCTGCCTGATTCTCCTGATGTCCTCCGTGCCATACAGACATATAAAACCTTGTAATCAACATAATACAAGTATTACCTGGCAATTAAAGCCACTAAATGTGATATTAAAGCCACTTAAACTACGAAAAAAGGTTTAAATAATAAAGGAGTAATACAACATCTTTATGTTTTTAAATAAGTTTTCAATGGATACTTCAAAAAGTTTCGAAGACATCAAAACAATCCTCACTGGAAGAAAACTGTTAAAATGTCCTGAAAAGTGGATTTTCCAGCTCCAAAGCTAATTTCTAAGAAGACCTGTGGCAGTCAGTTTGTGATGTAGCACCAAATGCCTTTTAGATATGACAGAACAAAGTTGTTTCTACCCACAACAAAGATTTGGTTGGAACTGAGTGAATATTAGTGGAGATATGAAATTTTGAAAATTAAAGGTTTTTTCATTTTGATGATAAATTAGAGTTTTATGATTGTAATTTCTTTGAAAAAATCTGCATAAGCTATTGATATGATTACAAGTTCCAACTTTTTCTTGAGGTTTCTGGGATATTCAGAAAAAAATCAGCCAAATCCTGTGAAAAATAAGCGACTGGTGACGCTGTATAGATGCTTTAAAAGAATCGCTGAAGTTATCTGATTTAACACTGAGGGCCTATTTTCAAAAATTCATAACTCAAAAAGTATGTGGAGTAGAGCTGTGGGATTTTGCAAGATTCCATGGTTGAGGTCGAAGTTTTTGCCTGATTATTTTCAAGAAAATCCAATGACCCAAACTGGGGTGTCCTAGGTTAGTTGGCGTGGAATGACTCTATGTCTCAGTGCATAACATGTCAGCTGTAGTATGCCAAAAAAACCAGGATGTCCGACCACATTTGGTCAGATTTTGCAGCATGCAAACCGGCATGTTTTTCTGGCACCATTCTCTGCACTGCTACGTCACACACTTTGCATGGATAAACAAGCTGGAGTCACCCAGAATGCACAGCCAGATGACTTATTTTGCAATGCAGGCCACAGCAGATATATGAAGAAGTAGCATGTCCCAAATGTATGCATACTGCATGAAACAATGTGCATGTTTTATGGGCAGCTGTAGTACATACTTTGAGTAAAGAGAAATTATGCAGTTTAGAACGCAGCCTCAGTATCTATTCTTAACACTTTATTTTACTTTCCTTAGTTTCAGTTTCTTCCCTATACTTTTGGTTAACTTTTACTTGCTCCAACAGTTTTTTTTTTGCTTTGTCTTTTATGTGCATTTCTGCACTTTAGTTTTTTTTTGGTTGCTTGTTATTTGTCCTCTCCTGACACCTATTGTAATGCAAATAGGCTTAAAATCAGCATATTCGCAAAACGTCTCATTAAAATCTAGATTCATTTGGATCAAGTGTACCATCATATGATACAAGCTCATAACTAGGCTACAATGCAGACAGGTGGCAAACAGATACAGAGAATATGATGGATGGAGACCACAAAGAGCACTGAAAGATGCATCAACACAGAAGTGAGTGAAATTTTGGGGCATGTTTAGTGGCCTAAGATGTTGTAGGTTTGGGTGGAAATGTTACAAATGTGGCGGCACTTTACGGTTCTTTTGTTGTCTGCTGACTTGCTTCAAGAAGGCAGGTAAGTAGTTAGACAAGCAGGTAGGCCATCCAATCATTATGGACAGACTTTTTATATTCCTGTGGCTGCCAGAGATTGATTTCTAAATCAATATGACTAATTTGAAGAAAGTTTCCACAAATATAACCAAAAACAAAGCTTCCAGGAAACACTGTCTACTCTAGCTTTAATAGATAATGTCATATCTGCAAAGATTGTTGAAACATTTTCGCAAACATGCTACAGTGGTTTTACACAATGAATCAGCTCTTGCTTTCTCCTAACAGAGACTGTTGATGGCACAAAGTTTTCTCTTATTTGTCAAAGCATGTCCACTATGTGTTTTGAGCTCTATTTTAGGTCTAACTCCTGAGAGAAATATTTGCCTCTTCAGTCACTAAATGTTTATCTGTGTTTACCAGCTATTTTCTTTGTCTGACATTCAGAGCTGGGCCGGCAGATCACATTTGTTTTTATCAGAACACTTTCCTCCTGTGGCTGGAAACGAGGCTGATGAGAGTGTTGAGAGAGAACAAAAAGCAGACAAAAATGTGAAAAAAATAGAGCATTTTGTGCCTTTATTTGCTAGACAACAGCAGGGAGATGAAAGAAAATGTGTGGGAGAGGAGATGACATGTAACTAAGGTCCCCTGGCAGACACAGTTATGACTGATGGCCCCCTCAGACCTCCAAAATACTAAAGTTGCACACTATGAAACCTCAGCAATGAACCGAAGGACACTAAAATGCTCTGTAAAGCTCAGTAAAACCGCACAACGGGGTGATAATTCTCTGTAGCTTCATCACTACTGGCAGCCTCTTTAACGTACAAGTAGTGATCTGACCAACTCATTTTGTCATTATCTCATTTTAATAAGCAATCAGGCCGTGGAGGCAGCAAGCAAAGTAGCCCAGGTGTCCTAATCCCTAGACACTTTCTGTAGCTCCTCCTTGGGGGATTCCATGGCATTTCCTGACTAGAAGGGAGATACGATCCCTCCAATGTAGTCGGGGGCTGCCCTGTGGTGTCCTCCCAGTGCCTGGAGGACCTCCCAGGGGAGGCGTCCAGGTGGCATCCTGGTCAGATGCTCGACCCACCTCAGCTGGCTCCTTTCAACGTGAAGGAGTTCAACTCTGAGCTCCTCAGCATGTCCCTTCTCCATATATCTATGTATAGCATATATTATGTGTAGTATATTATATAATATTATATCTATATTAGCGAAGTATGTAACTTAGAATATTGTAGATAGATAGATAGATAGATAGATAGATAGATAGATAGATAGATAGATAGATAGATAGATAGATAGATAGATAGATAGATAGATAGATAGATAGACAATAAGGAAACCAAAGTGCAATTATCGTGCAAATCATGCTGGTAATAAGATGTCAAAATTGCAAGTATTTACATAAAAAGTGCAAAATTGTTATTCCCATGATGTCTAGCTTTATTGTTACATTAGTCAGCTTACTCTCCAAAATGAAAAACACTGTCCCACTAGAATATGTATTACAGTCAAGTACAGGAGTATTTTACATACATTTTGTGGGGATTAATGCCTAATTACTCAGAAACAATCACACCATAAACAACACTACAGGGTCTTAAGTGCAATGTTTAGTCTTGTTAGGTTACTTGTGTACTGCCATTTGATTTTTTTTTTTACTGGATGTCTTAGATGTGCAACATAGGAATGTTTACACTTAGCTATTTTATCTTGTATTTGTTTGTGTTCTTCTCTAGTGGCTGAATTTACTTTTTAATTTGACATTTGTCTTATTGTAAAGCGCTTCGTGACTTTGCTTTTCAAAAATGCTGTACAAAAAAGTTATTATTGTTATCATCATCATTATTATGTAGCCCACAGATCCTATGGAGTAAACTAATTCTGGCTCTTTTCTTTATTAGCCATCTTGTACTTTTGGTTGCCACCCAGAGCTTGTGATCATATATGTGAGGATAGTAACATAGGCCGGTGTAATCTGAGTGTACATTTCAAATATTTCGTATAAAATACTGATTAAAGCCACTTTAAACAAGAAAAAATACTTAAAACATATGACAACAAGACCTCTGTGACTTAACAGAAGTGCCCACTCGATAATGAGGTGGCTTTATTTGGCTGACACAGATGACTTTCTACAAAATCACATATCAGCAGAGTCATTATTGAGCGTTGTCGGCCTCCTGCTGCGAGTGGGTCAACGACGGGCTCCCGTTAATTGCCCCGGACCTCATCTGGGATGTCCCCGTTGTTATAAGACATGTTTGATACTTTCATCAGTGGCCCTCTAATGCGAGAAGGTGAACAAGCTGAAGTGTCACTTTGACGGATCCCAGTGAGGAAATTAGGCCGAACAGTAAGACAAAATGAGACTTAGGAGATGCTTTCTGCACAGTCACAGTGATGAAAAGCAAATACATGGCATCAGGCTGTTTCACACACCTTTAATACATCTTTCTCAGCTCTTCTTGCTCTGTCATCGTCTCACTCACGCCAAAACACTCTGATGTTTCACTAAAGGTGGCAATGGATGAGGGAAAAGTGCTATCATATCTAAATTGCTGATTAAAATCAAAACAACAATCTTTGTCGCACACATACACAAACTTGTTGGACACACACACACACACACACACACACACACACACACACACACACACACACATACACACACATACACACACACACAGGCTTTCTTTCCCTCAATGATCTCAGATGAATTTCATCTGAGATCATTGCTTCATTAGTGAAGCTCTAGTTGTTCAGATTGATTTAATTATCAAATCATCTGCAGTGTGTGTGTGTGTGTTTGTGACTATGTGTGCATGTGAGACTGTGTGTGTTTATTGGTGTGAAAGAGAGAGATTATGCAGTGATCTTGGCTGACATTGATCAGCCTAGTCTAATTGGGAGCATCTAGCCGTGTAATTGATTCTGCTACACTTCACAACTAGATGAGTTTAGCAACATCAACAACACTGATTCACGCTGATGAACAGAACCACGCTGAACCAAGTTGAACTGAACCAAGCTGAACTGAAGCAAACTGAGCAGCAGAAATACACTAAACAACTGTTAACCAGAAGTGCAGACCTCCAATAAGGCTACGACCTATTGGTGGCGCTAGAGTGACTGAGACACCAAAAGTTACTGGGTTCTTTTTTTGTCTATCCTCCACCAGCTTTTATGAGAATCAACCTGGTAGACAGACAAACAAAACATAATCTCCTCAGAGTAGGTAACAATCTACCCTACACTCCTAAAAATGTATTCATGTTGATAAAACATGCACAGACTAGATGACAAATGCCGGTATATTAGCAGCTCGATGTCCAAATACCACAGTTAGAAGTTTGCTTCAGTGTGTCTTACCATCATCTATCATTACTGCTTTAATTTCCATATACAGCACCAACAATGAATTATCCACATTATATCAATGCCTTCAACAATGCAGATTCTGATTGGCCGGGGGGGGGCATTATTGTCAGATGGCTGTGCAGCTCTGACAAATAGTGATACGAGTACATACTGTAGTTGTACAAAGATGAGTCACATGCTATCTCCCCAGAGCGAAAGCCAAAATATGTCGAACGCCCCTCAGTGGCTGGTTGCAGTGTTAAACTTAACCTTAAACCTTCCATCTTAACAGGAGTGTCGTTCCATCTCAGATCATCAGATTTTACCATCCCTGATTTGCCTGAATATTTTATAGCATAAAATATGGATATCTCTAGAAATACCTTAGAAATTTCAGCTATCTGAGATTGTTTTTTTTTTTTTTAAACTGCCAGTCGACCCACTTTCAGCGCAATATCTCAGGAACTGATAAGGTTAAAAGCCTGAAATGTTCACTCTTTTTTTGTTATTATGGTGTCGATAAAAAAGAATGTGCCCATACTCAAACAAAATCTTAATTATGTTTAAAGAGCCATTTTGAAATCCAGAATTCAGTTCTACTTGGATCAGGTTCTCTAGCAATATTACTGTTTTTGTGTTACAGCTTTTTTAACTGCTCAGTCAGGAGTGAAAATTAATGTTTTGTTCTATATTATTGTGAAATGCAACAACATCTGATTCAGGAAACGTCACTTGGTGCTCAAAGATGGGAGTTTTCATGATGGTTTCATTGTTTTTTCAGAGACTATTTGATCTGCTTGTCCAATGTTGCAGATTCTGAATCTGTGACACGAAGAGAAATTGAGAAATTTTTCATAGCTCCTTCAAACACATTTAATGTGTGAATAAACTTGCTGAAAGTGGTGCAACGGGCAATTTTACAAAAAAAAGTTACCCCAGAAAGTATTTGATATATCAGCCTAAAATTTCACAAATAGCCTTTCAAATATCCATCGTTTATGACAAAGAAAAAAGTTTCAAGCAAATCAGAGATGGTTGATGCCGAGGCAGACTTTTTTCTTTTTCTTTCCTTAACCTTGTGACTTTTAACTGTCTGTTTCCAACCACAGAATGAGTTGTTTTGCAGTGAACGAACAATCTGATGGATCTGGAGGAGCGATAAAGTGGGATATCTGTTGCATTACAGCTGACAAAGACAGTCCTAACAAAAACGTCTCTCTTTACAATCCATATTGATTTCAAAATATGAAAAAGAAGTCAATGGCTGGCCAATTAAGACCAATAAAGTTACAGCTTTTGCAAATGGAAGCATAAATGACTGTTTTAGGATACACTGATCAGCCACAACATTATGTCCACTGACAGGTGAAGTGAATAACATTGATCTTATTGCTACTATGTGGTGTTCTGATGGAAAACCTTGGATTTTGACATCCCTGTTGATGAAACTTAGACACCCAAATAAACATTGTCCCACAACAAGCACACTCCCTCATGCAAATGGGAATCCCAAATGCCACTGGTCTACCCACACAGGAAAATGCACCCCACCACATGGAAAAAAACATCAAACAATCAGGAACATGTTGAGGAACATGGCAATGGTCCAACATGTTGATTTGACCTCCAAACTTTCTACACCCCATTGTGATCAAGCATCAACAGGATTCAGTGGAACAAGTTTGATGGACAGAGGCCCCACTGAACAAGCCAGAGTACCCAAAGGATCCAGTGCCAACATCCTGGTTCCAGACCCCATAGGACACCCTGAGAGGTCCTCTTGTCCATGCCCAATGGTTCAGAGCATTTCTGAATACATAAGGGGGACCAACAGGCAGAGATATGTAATCAGACAGCACAGAAGCCCTGAATGTAATGTAGAAACATTTTTAGGTCTCTGTCCAACCTTCAAAAGCAGCTCCACAACATATTCTGGCAAACTTGACAAATGTGTGGCCAGAATTCAACCAACAGCGAACTGGCTGACATGGAGGCGAAGAACCGCTCAACCTTTTTGTCTGTTCGTCATCCATCATCCATAACAAATTGTCGGACACCTTACATTCAGTCAAGTACAAACCCTTTAATAACATCCTCAGCAGAGGAAAAGATTGATCCTCCACATCATTTAGGGCAGTTTAAGGTTCATGCACATTGCCCAGTTGCCCATAACTCTTCCACTACATTCAACAGTATTTAAAATGCGATACATCAAATATTCATGCAGTGATTTTCATGGACGGAATCTGTAGGTGCGGCATTCGGTGACCTCAGGACTGCAGCTCTGCTTTATGACGCAGTTCAGTTGGCTTCACTGAGTCCAAACTGGCGCATTATGCAGCCTCGTGTGAAGAGGCTGTAATGTGTGCAGGTTTTTGCATTTATCCTGACTGCACCCAGGATGCAAGAAGCTGAGAAGATATCCACGATTCCTGACAGAGAATTTCTTTGAGGCTGCATTCAGGTTACATCAACTAACTGGAAGTGAATAGGATGAGTCAGCAAAAAAACAGAAAAGCAAACGAGAGGCTTGTTTTTCAACCGAACTGATGAAAAAAAAATGAATTGGAATATTGCAATGTGCCAAAATTCACATCTGCCTTTGCACGTTTAGGCAAAAAAAACGCTGGAACTGCATCGTGGGAATGGAGCTGAAACTGCCTTTTCAAGAGGCTGCCATCTTTGTGCACCTGGTCAATTTGAATGAAAAATTACCTGGGCAGGAGCTAAGTACACTGGCAGGTCAGCACAACGCCGGGAAAATGGTGTTCACGCGAGTGCCAACTTCAGTGTGTGTGTGTGTGTGTGTGTATGTGTGTGTGTTAATCTGTGTGTCCTGAGGATTAGTCATGCTCTTCTGCCTCTGCAGCGCTGCCTACTTCCTGCCTCACAAACACACACACATATACACACAACGACACACACACACACACCTGCATCCATCTGGCCGGTCCCCTCTGTTAGCAGAGGTGTGAAACAGAGAAAATCAGACGAGTGAAGGGGAAAGAGGGAGGCAAGGAAAGAGCAGCAGAGGGATGGAGGGGGAGAAGGCAGTGGGAAGAAAGAGGGGATATTAACGAGAGATGGGGAGGGAGGAGGAAAGGGTGAGAGAAAGAGTGGGAGAGTGATATTAAACACCAGGGAGCTAACTGAGCAAATTCACCTGCCCACTCTCTTTTTCAGCATTCCCCTCCTCTCTTCATCTGCCTCTCCTCTCCGTCTCCCTCTATCATCTGCTTCTTCTCTCACCTCCTACTCCCCTAATTAGCTCCAAATCCTCTTACATCTCCCGCTCTGTTCATCGTCCTCCTCTTCCTCGCTGCTGTCTCTCCCCCCGCTACGCTCACCAAAAAAAGGAAAAAAAATCAGGTTGACCTTAATGAACAGATGAAGAGAGGAGGGGAGCGATTGCATCCAGGGAGCCCAGGAAAGGCTGGATCAGCGCTTTTTGGAACAGCGTTTGTTTACTCAGGACTCCCCTCAAGTGAAGCTGTCAGTTTTTTTTTACAACTTTTTTCTTCTTCTTCTGAGGCAAAAACTATTAGGCGTTAGGATAATTTGGAGATTTTTTAATCTTTTTCTGCCTCACTCAGAGGGAGAGCAGGAGGGGAGTCGTCGCTGTTTACAGTATTTCCTCAGTGTTTGACAGCAAACAGTGACTGTAAAGACGACAGAAGGAGGGGTGGAAATGACGCACAGTAAACAACTCAAAAAAGACAACATGAAAACATGAATTGGACACAACCACCCTGAGACACCTAAACATAACTAAATATGTTGTATAACAGTCGGAAAACTTGAATGTTCATCTTAATGGGAAACACTCACACACCTGGGCCCTGAAGTGAAATTACCAGTGGTGAGATGATTCATTAAATACAACACATAAATTAAGCACAGCGTTAGTTGTGCTTGTACTGGCACCAGCAGTTTGCAGGATGGTTAACAATGAGTGGCTCATTCACAACAAATAACATCCTATCAAATTCATTCAGACATTTTTCAAGAGCTTCTTAACCTTTTGAATGCCCCAAACCCGCCAATGGGTTTGAAAGGCATGTTATTTTACAAAATGACGGCATTTATTACAGTCAGAAACTGTGAAACAGAAAAAAATCATCAGACACTGAACTTTTTTAACAGTCCTGGACTACTCATCGGTGGCGTGCCATTTAGCAGGGAAGCCTAACCAAATCTAATCGAAGCAAAAATACTTCAGTTCAACATCTCTCAATTTAAAATTTCCTGAAAAAAATAAATAGTTTGCTTTAACTGGATTCTGTAAAAACAAAAAAATCTTCATTCCTTGGTGCAATTAGTTAGTCAGCAACAGTCACATGACAAACATTCAGGTTCTTTTTTTTTAATATTATTTTTTTTTTCAAGCTTTATTGATAGACAGATTGAAAGGGGGTAGAGAGCAGAGAGACATGCAGCTAATTGGTTGTGAGCCAGACTCGAACCCACGACCACTGCTGGCGACCTGCACCCACATGGTAACGCCTTAACTCAGTGAGCTATACGGCAGAGAACATTGAGGTTCTTTTTGGTTTACCTGGCATGAACTACAGACGGTGTTCACAGAAAGTCGAAAAGAGACAAGCATGGAAACAAATTACAAATACAAGTAACAAAACATCTATAATATTAGAGACACCATTTTTTTCTAGGATTGGCAACACCTGTGGGCTCTTGGAAAAATATTGTGTGTTTTTTTTTAAATTGTGTAAAATAAAAATAAAAAATTCATCTTTAATTTTTTTCTTATGATGTGCCTAATAATGTTAAACTGTATCACACGGCTCAGAAGACAGTTCTGAGTTCATGGTTGAGCCATGGTTGTGCTGTTTCCATATACATATATATGTTTCTGTTCTTAGCCTTTTTTAATATTCTTTGTCTATAAGTATGCCTTGAATGTTTTAATGTTTTTACACTGTGACCAGTTTATAATCTCTGTAATGGCGTGCTATCTTGGCCAGGTCTCCCTCGGAAAAGACATTTTTTTATCTAAGGGACTTTCGTGGTTAAATAAAGGATAAATAAATAATATAAAAATAAACCTCTTTTCCACCGAGCTGGTTCCAGTACTAGTTCGGAGCCTGTGCCTGACTTGGCACCAGTTCTTTGTATTTCCATCGCGTAAGTACCGGCTCCAGGTGTCTCAGAACTGGTGTTCAGCAAGCACCAACTCTTTGTGGGGCCAGAGCTAAGAACCTCATAAATTTATGAAATCTCGTAAAATTGTGTCCCACCAGTAGCGCGATCGCAGATGTGCCCAGGCAACAGGCGACCTCTGCCTAGCAAACAGCTTTAAGACCATCTATAAAGATAAACATAGATGTTAGTTCTAGCGAGTAAGAATGTGACAGGAGCAATAAATAAATAAGAAATCCAGAAACTGCTTTAAGTTCAGAGGCTTATACCAACATCTTTTCTTTTCGACCCCTGACAAATAAAAGTCCAATGTGAATGCTCTTTTACCACTGTTTTTGGTCACCGCCAATGTTTAGGATGAATATTTGTCTCTTTAGATGCTAAATGCTTCATTATGTTCACCAGTAACTATATCTCTCTGCTGTTCAGTGCTGAGTATTCAGTATACAGTAGAATTCTCATATTTTTTCCTTCAACCAAAATGACATGAATGAGAGAAATAATGATAAACTAAAAGAGGAAAGCCGTCAGCCAGAAAAACACAAGCTTGAAGATGCTAAAAGCAACATGGAGTCTAATTGTAATTATCCGTGGGCTCATCATTACAAGTGACAGTATGAAACTATTGATTATAGCAGCCTTATATAGCATCTTCTGAACTCCATCTTGCTTTAAGAACTGGCACCCCTGCTGCTCACACTTTTGCTATATTTTAGCTTTACCATGTTGCCTGCCAGATCAGCCCACCCATAGTGTCACAAATTCCCAACAGCAAATTTATGATACTTAAGTGGAGGCATTAATAGCAACTTTACACTTTTTTGTAGTGACCTTGAAAAAACAAAATATTTTAGTTTTTGCAGTTATTCCAAAAAAAAGGCAGCACTCCTACTAAGCTGTTTACATCTCAAATAAGAAATTACCGTTTCATTTTACATGCAGCTGTGTATACTTTCCAAAGTTCTCCACTGTTGTTCGACTGTGCAAGGTCAGCCTGCTTTTATCATTCATTCAAAACCTGTGAATATCCAGTTCCTTCATAATCTTTGAAAGTCTGCGTGTGCATTTGTGGGCATTTCTTTTGGGTATGTATCTGACTTCAGCCTTGCAAACTGTTGGTGAGCTGGTTTGTGTACGACGCACACAGCTGACAGGCAAGAGGCTATGTGTTGCACACTGCAGATGCGTATTCCAAATGAGGTGTCGCAAGAATTTCGTAAGAAAGGGAGCGATTCAGAATATCCAAATAAAACATGCCTTTTACGTGACTCTTATTAAATTTGTGTCAAATCTGTGTGCATTTAACTTCAATCTAACCAAAAACTACATGCACTAAGAAAACCTGCAGAGAAAATTCTACTTTAAATCACTTTACAAAAGGAAAAAATCAGCTTCAAGTGAATGAGTCTTAAATTTGTTGGTCCATTTTGTCTCCTAGAGGTATGTTTATCTCCTTTCTGTGGACAGCAGCCTGAAACTGATGATGATGCAACAAAACGTAGATGAATCTCAGTACAGCTTCAATGATTTTAATGGCCAAAACATTTTCCTCTTTCACTGAATCATCAGTAAACATCAGGTTTGTGTCAGTACCTCTAAATAAAAGAACAAAGACTTCTTTCTGGATTCAAGATTTTTTACCAAAGTTCACCAATTACAGGGAGAAATCTGTTGCAGCAGCAGCAGCAGAAATGACACCTTCTCCACCAACATTTTGCCTAAATAGACAAGAATAAAGTGCAGCAACAGCGCGTATCTTCGATCCGTCTCTGAAACAGGTGAAAAACAACACTGTGCAACGGCACTTTTGTACAGTAATTTGGACAACTGGGGACGGCACGCAGCATCACCATCTCATCACTCTTACTGGTTCATTATTCCCTCCACTAACACACACACACAGAATGTTGTGGCTTTTATCCAAAGTCTGTGGGGAGGAAACAAGAAATCAGGGACTGAGGTAGAAGAGGACGAGGCAGCCTGATGGAGAGAGCGCACACCAGCAGAGGAAATTACAAAATAACCTCTTTACTTCACAGAGTCAGTTCTGCTTGTACATTTCAGGTAAGCTTAAAATGCAACAAAGGTCTGTTTGGCCATTTGTCAAACAGTGGATGTTGAGTCTAAGTGGTGCAAACTGCAGCTTTAAAGTAAATATGTCACCATTATACCTCCTAATAGGTGAGTCCTTTTAAGGATGAATTGCAGCAAAGGTTAAACTGTATATCTGTCATTTACCCACTGCTGCTTTTCATTGATGCATATTGCCTGTTTGGCATACAGTATGCATATCACATGATTCCTGGGTTACAAGAATTTGTTTTGTCACTTTTATTTAAGGAAGGAAACAAGCCTGCTGAAAATTAAAGTGTTATATTCTTTTACTACTTGAAAGCTGGAGATGGTCGAGGTGGATGGTGGACCTTAATGTGAGGGTCACACCTTGAGTCCAGCATGTGGTGAGGATTTAAGCAACAAAAATACAAGGGTACTGAAACGTCACAGGAGAAAGAATGTTCTTGGATTATTCTTCAGCATAGTCTCCTTTAAACTTCACTGTACTTCGTCTAAAGATGTTCAACCGTCACTATCCCTTCATGGAGGAAGGTCACATCCGGAGCCTCCAGATTCTCCTTAACAGCATGCACAACCTTTTCATCACTCTGAAAATGGCGACCATGCAAGTGGGATTTCAGTTTGGGACAGTGCAGGTCTGGTAAGTCGCATGGGGCAACAGTTCTTTGATGGCTTCAGACATTTGAGTTTTTCAGACAGTGATAAATGGGAGTTACGCCTCTTGTTTCTGGGTGAATCTGAGAACTTTATGAAGTGCCCTCATATTAGGTAGGGTGGGACTCATCACCCTGGTAAACTAGAAAATGGAGGAAAAGCGTCAAACATGTAGAGAAAGAGTCATATTTTCACTCAAGGCATGATATTTTCCTAAACCCAATCAAGGAGCAAGTGAAAATGAAGCTGAAATCTAAATCAAAGTAAACAAAAATACCATGAATGAGAGATGTGATGGTAAACTGAAAGAGGAAAGATGTCAGTCAGAAGAGCACATTCTTGAAGATGCTAAAAAGCCACATGAGGTTTGAAGGAACTGAGGAGTTTAGTTATTATTTTCTGTGGATTCATCATTACAAGTCACAGTATGAAAATATTGATTATAGCCGCTATAAAGTTTCATCTTGCTTCAAGAAATGGCAACTCTGCTGCTTACACCTTTGCTATAATTTAATTTCACCATTTTGTCTGCCAAATCAGCCCACTTATGGCCCCAACAGCAAATTCATGACACATAAGTGGAGGCATTAATAGCAGCTTTTCTATTTTTTGTGCTGACCTCGAAACACTGGCTACATTTACATGCACAAAATATTTTAGTTTTTGCACTTAGTCCACAAAAACCTGTTTTCATTAAAAATAAAAAATGTATATTCCTGTTTATACACAGCTGTGCATATTTTTTTCAAAGTAAGGTGTATGTGGGGCAACAGTTCTGATATACGGCTTTATAATGTACAGTTATGCCCCTTGTTTCCGGGTGAGGCCGAGAACTTTTTAAAATACCCTTGTATTAGCTGGGGCTGGACTCATCACCATGGTAACCTAGAAAATGGAGGAAGAGCTTCAAACATGAAGTGAAAGGGTCATATTTTTACCCAAAGCATGATATTTCCCTAACCAAGTACTTGTGGTTCCTAAACTTAAGACTTCTAATATGTAGACTGTGAAAGTGTTAACTTAAAGCATGATATTTTCCTCAACAAAAGAGCATGTAAAAATGTAGCTAATCAGTCTAATAGGGATGTGAAACCTGGTATTACATTGCCTTCAAAATGTAAATGAGAATGCAGTATGCAGTACTATAATGTAGTGATGCTACAGTAACATACTGTAGTTGTACAGGAATGCAGTTTTGTGGGGACTTGGTTGAAGCACATGTAAAATCCTGTTCTTGTTGGGTAGAAAGGGTTTAGGACAGAGAAAGGGGCGGGAAAAGCTTCCTTTTCCAGATTTCTACCTACTGCAGCTTCAAGTTGCTGGTAAAAAATTACTTGTATAAAAAGCTTAAAGACAGAGCTCCAGATATTTGAGACGGCTTTGTATCTGGAACTTGGACAACTTGAAGGGAGATTTCTGCCTCTTGTTGATTTAAAAACTCAAAATCCAGGCTCCCAATTCAGCCCAACACATTCGACCTTTGTAGATTGAAGTTCAGTCATTTTTTTTTCATCAGATGTGACTTTATTTACCTCTTGTAGGCACAAGCATTCACATGTTTGGCTTTTTTTTTTTAAACTCTGCAAATCGCTCTCTCCCGTGCGTCATTCAGTGGAGTGGCTTTACCTCCTTCTTCTGTACATCCTCCACCCTCAGTCGGTCTGCAGAGTGACCTCGCTGAAGCCTGGCCGCCGAGATAAGCTCCCACCTTTCTCTCCCGTCCAGCTCTCCTCTTCCTCCCCTTCGTTCGTACCTCCACTCTTTTCCCGAGATTTCTCGCCCTGCCTCCCTCTCCTCAGCATTTTCTGTGCTTAATTTTTCACTTTCTCGTCCCATCTCCCTCTCGCCTTTTTCCTCTCACTCCCCCTTTTTTCTTATGTCTTATATCATCCCTCATTCTCTATTTGTCTTTTCACGAGTTAACATATAGGAAATCACCAAAGTGAAAAACACCACCAGGAGCTGTTTTTCTTGCCGGCTGTGTGTGTGTGTTTGTGTATGTGTGTGTGCATGCATGTGTGTGTCTGTCAGAGGGGGGATTTGTGCTGACTGGTAAGGGTAAAAGATTCATGACCCAACAAAGCCTGTCAGGGCCACGCACACACAAACACACACACTCAATTTTGAGACCAAGTGAGTCTGCAGATTTTGCTCTTGGGGAGAGACAAATGGAGAGAGGTTTAAAGGAAATGTAAGAGGGAGAAAATGTAGGAGGCCCATGAGCACGAGAAGAGGGAGAGAAAAGAGACGCGCAGACCTGGGTAAAGAAAGAAAAAATAAAAGTCAGATAAGGAGGAAGAGACTCAGAGGGAAAAGGAGGTGATTCGTGAAGCAGAAAGGTCTTTGAGCCATTTAATACATGAGGGATTTCTTTGGCTGTGATGACACATCAGAAGGAATAAACAGAGAACAGGAGAGGCAGAGGAAGCACAGCGGCAGAAAAACACTGACTCACCTTTCAAATCACGACTCCGTGTGTGCTTTCAACTGGACACATATGGGAAATCCAACGTTAAATTCTGGGCGATTCCCAGTAGGATGATACATAATATCAACAGAATCAGGCGAGGTCGGGGGTCGCTGTGCACAAAAGGCTTTCAGAAAACCAACAGGGAGCTTCACATGTTGCGTTTTACTTTTCTCTTCATAGCAACACACACATTAGGAAGTCAAACTAACCTGAAATTTGTTTGTTGTCGACAAGCTCACATTAAATTGCAGCCAGTGATTGCTTTTGTGCAAAATTTGTCAGTTTCTTCTAGGCAGTTTTTTACTTTCAAAAGAGAAACAGAACAATGGAGCACTAACACACAAACAAATATAGTTTTTCATATTTCCAAAATCTTCCTCTGACCCTCCTTTGTCTCCTATACTCTCTTAGAATTAGCAGAGCCTAAAGGAACTTTGCGTGTGGGTTTGCTGGAGGAACCTCTAATTACTCCAAAGGTGTTCCTGGAGGGTGTTTTTTTGTAGCATTAGGTGTAGAACGAACTGACACTTTACAACTGCATGTACACTTTGCTTTTTATTTTATTTTTAAAACTTATTTTTAATGTAATTGTGCTTTCTTTTAATCCATTTTTTATCGCTATATTTATATTCAGGGAAACTCAGTGTTGCTGTTAAATCAAAGGAGAAGTGAGGGAAAATACTTTTTGAAATGTATCACAGATCAGGACCAGTCATTGAGAAACAATAAGAAATGATTCTATGCTATACATTTTTAACATTAGGTTATGGAGCTCCTTTGAACAATATTGGAGATATAATGCAAGTTTTAGAAAGCAGTTTTGTAGATTGAATGCAGTGAGAGTGAGTGGTTGGTTGGTGGTTGGTGGTTGGAGGGGCCGAGGGGCCGATGGCACAGACTGGCAGCCTCGCCTCCGTCAGTCTACCACAGGGCAGCTGTGGCTACATACGTAGCTTACCAGCATCGAGTATGGAGTGAATGAATAATGCAATGTAAAGTGTCTTTGAGTGCCTAAAAAAGCACTAAATAAAAACAGTGCGTTATTATTATTATTATTATTATTATTATTATTATTATTACTATTACTATTATTATTATTATTATTATTATTATTATTATTATATTTGGGCACATTAGGATCCTTTCTGAATTTCTGCAAACAAACCTGTGTGATTCTTAACACAAATGTAAAGGTCTCTATTTGCCAAATGCACATTAGTGGTAATAATCATCATTGCTGTCATCATTAGAAGAAGAAGGAGAAAATTTGTCAAAGTAAAACCCCAAACCCCACAAAACAACTCAGAACTTTTGGGAAGTTTCATGAGTAGCCATTTAGATCTCAAAAGGTTCTTCAAGGCTATTCTACTTCTAAGAGTGTAAACACTGTGAACATGTTGGTCAGGCCAAGCAAGGAGGGATATGGGACTTCATATGACTTAGAGAAGAATGCACTACTAACAGTCAATCTTGGAGTCCATATTTTTTTAGAGGTAAATTCAGACCAAAGGCTTAACAAAAATTAATAGAAATCAATAAAAAGTCAATGGAAGAGTGCAAACTAAGACAAGCGGATAGAGATTTCCTCCACTGAGACGTTAAAGGATAATTCTAGATTATTTCTACCTGATGTATTTCCCATTAAATGAGCTATTGTGGTTCTAAGTGTCATGCTAATTTTGCAGTCTTCACCTTAGAGATTCAAGAAAACAAGGAGTCGCACAAAACAGCATATACTGGGGCAAACAGGTCAAGCTCCATGCAGCTTCATTAAAAACAGGATTTTTAAACATAAATTAGCCTCCTGGAACAGCTTTTTTGCTCACTGCATTGTGGATGTCAATCTCCAACATCCTGGCTGACCCAATCTCCCTGCTTCTTTTCAAATTTCTGATACAAACACAACCAACACCGGTTGCACGTTGTCATTGTTTAGTGTGTCTGTGCGCACATAGGAAATGGTATGTACACCTGCATGCATGTACATGTAAAGTGCGACTGTGTGTGTGTCTGCACTTGAGATGCACATCCAGCCCTCTGCTGGTTCACCAAACAGCGGCAGAGACGCTCAGCATACCGTGAGAGAGCAAAGCATTATTTTATCTAAATACATTCAGCTCCTTCTCTGTCTCTCTGCTCCTACAGAATCAATAGTCATTACACTCAGAGTGAATTGATCTCTCAGCGCTGTTTGCCGATTCCTCAGACTAAACTAACACCAAATGAATCCCAGGCCCTCCGTAGCGTGGTATCAGGTGAATGAATGCTGAATCCGAGTCGGCCGGCAGGGGAAGTCGGAGAGGAGTGGAGGTCAAATGTAAACTGATCCACTTCCTTTCAGGATGCCATATCGGGTTAATCTTTATTGTTTACCTGGTAAATGTTGGAGTCATCCAACAGGCAAGAAACAAGTGACTGCTGATTTACTCAGCGTTATGTGGTGGTGATGGAGGGATGAGCGGCGGGTCGCAGAGGAAGAGCTGAGATACAGATGAAAGGGAATAAGATGGAGAGGAGGTGTGAGCGAGTGGGAGAGTGAATATGTATAATTGAAAAAAAAACACATCACAAGAAATCTTGCTGTGGCATTTGAAAATGATCCGAATATTTTCAGAAAGTGTAGATTTTTGCTGGTGCAAAGAAACCTCGCTTTCATGTATTTAATATGGTATTCCTGTGTGTGCCACCATGTCTGTTGCTTTTATTATGAATCAATAAACCTGTAAAGGCCTCTATAGAGATACATCAACTTGTATAGCAAATGTCTGCTTTTTTTCTCACTTTTGGTAAAGGAGCAACATGTGATGCCTTATTTTTCTGAATGAATACAGTATAATTATCCAAATACTCAAAATAATAGTGAAGCATTTTGGGAAACATGCGTATTGCCCTTATTAGAGAGTGAGACTGATATGAATTTCATTTCTATGAGGTAAGTACATTGCTAGAGTCAAGGCATAATTAGCATAGCTTAGCATAAAGACTGTAAGCTGGAAGGAATCTGACTCTGTGGTTTTAGAGCACTGATTTGAGTGTACGCCATTGTACATGCAAAATTGATGCCAAACATGGACAATTCACTGTGACAGAAAGACTCTGAATAATCTGAGTGTTCATTTTGCTAAGAAATGGTTACTTCTCAAGAAATCCTAGATTATTTTCACATTTCTGTTGACAGTTTACTGCAGACGTCAATGAGGTCCATTCATTTCAGAGTTGGAAGGCCAAAAAGCATGTGTGTATTTGCAAGTGTGAAGTTGTGCATTTCCATTCAGTGTGTGATGCTGCTGCTGCAGAGCTCAAAGCAAATGAGACACCCGGTACATCTGGCTTGTTACAACATATTTTAGCTTGAAGCTGATCACTCGGCCACACCAAACATCTAAAACTGTCACATCTCTCTGAAAATATTTTCTTATAGGAAGCTTGGTGAGTATCTTCAGCAACACAGATGCTACTCAGTGATCATGGAAATAGCTTATTAAAGGATTATATTATATATATTGCATTATCCTCTTCCGTGACTCCATGTTGCTTCTTGTCACTTATAAATTGTAGTGTGGGTGCAGAGAGATGCGTGATAGATGGGGGTTATTTTATAGTTCAGTAATGCAGATTATTAAGAGTCAGGGCAAAAGAGGACCATGATGTCCGATGTATGAGTGTGTTTAAGTGAGAAAGAGACAGGGAGGAAGAACAGCTCTGCACGCAATGTTTCTCTATTTATGACTTATTTATAACTTAGTCTGAAAGCTGCTTCTACTTTTTGACCTGACCCACCGAACCTATGATAGTTTCTCATCCTCTGTTTGATTTAGCGCCCTATCTGTGGACCCCTGTGGCTTCCAACAGCTTAAATATGGCCAAATATCATTCTTATAATGGTCCAATGAAGTAATCCATCATGACATTTAGATGTGGAGTCTCCAGAGAGTTACGTATATAAACAAAATGGTGGGCAACAGATGAAAACTCAGGCGACTAGTCAGTCGTGAACGGTGACTTAAATATCCCATTTGTGTTTCTTTTATGCAAATTAATTTAAACCTTGCATGTCCCTACAGTGTGTGCTTTAGGTTTTCAGCTCAAAATACTGCAACAACGGTTCATTTCACCATGACTTTACATAACTTTCTGGTTTTAGGGTTGTTGGAAATGAGATGTTTTGCTCTAAAAACCAATGAGCTGTCGCTGCTCCTGCCCCATTCAGGAAGAAAACTCTCTCTGTCAGTCAGTCACAGTTTGAGCTGGATGACTATTGTTAGTTAGGTGTTTTTATATCTTAACATATTTTAATACAAAAAAGTTTAAAACAATCACAAACCACACACAAAAAAGTGATTTTCACCATATGGGACCTTTAAAAAGAATGTGAGACATGAGTGTAAAGTAAAGAAGGAGTTATAAATTAGCTGTAAGTAGCAACTTGACTTTTAATGTGAAAAAAAAACTGAACTGAAAATTTGAACCAATCACTCAGGATTAACAAAAAAAGTCAAATCTCGCTTCAGTGTCATTCAGCAAGGTGCTGCAGTGGCCCATTAAATACATCACAATACAGTGTAGAATACAATACATTAAATACATTCCTGGTAGATTAATGTATGATATGAGTTCTGTATTCCTACTAATCTGACCATCAATTAATTGCCACCATTCTAAAATGATTTCTCATAAGATTATAAAGTGATACGCAGCGTCTGACAAGCCTTCAGACTTATGGATTTGTTTCTAAAACTGGACTTCCTGGATCGTATTTCATTGTCAGTTCCTGAAACAACAAGCCCCCACTAACATAGTGTCTTGTCATATATTAATGTCGAGGCTGCTTTTGGTTCATCCAACACAAAGCAGCTAAATGAGCATATTTCCTAAAATGTAGAGTAGTCAGCTCAGTTATATTGGGCTTTATTTATTTGGTACTAAATCGTAAGATATGCCACAATATTACTCCACTATAGAGGTGGAGGAGGGGAAATGTGGACTTAACTGTATGTGTGTGTGTGTGTGTGTGTGTGTGTGTGTGTGTGTGTGTGTGTGTGTAACACAAGGACATTTTGTCAGTTTTCATTCTGTAGCAGCTGTAAACAGAAGCATTTAAATATATGCCGGAGTGAAACTTAAGCTGATAGTCAATTCCAACTCCGAGAGGATCCGCAGTGGAATGAGATTGAAACAGGATTTCAAGTAATGTCACGTCCAAAGTTGTGACAGCGCAATCAAACATTGATGTGCACATGCTCACACTTATTTATAACATAATCTGTGGTCATGGATATGGCTTAAGGCTCTGGCTCACACACACTCACACACAATCCTGTTAGTGTAATGATAACAGTGACTTCTTTGCACAGGAGGAATGAATCATTTGCATTTCTTCTCTTGGTGACCGGCCTGCTGCTAGTAAAACAGAGCAGTTTTTTTGATAGATCTTATCCCAGCCACTTCCTGTCTCGAGGTGGTTTATTGTTCTTTTATCATCTGCCATCTCCTGTCTGTTTTGTTGACAGAGCTGACACCAAAAACTGGAGCTTCAAATCGGCCCCTGCAGTGGTATTTCTTTCCGTTTGCCCTGTTGCAGACAAGGAAAAGGACGAGGTTCAAAGCATCCTGATGTCATGCGGCTACATGGCCAGTGTAGCATAGCTGCTGAACCAAGAGATTAGATTTGGAGTCGGGCATCTCTGTGCTGTTTCACAGAACACATTACTTGTTTTGCAGTTGCACTGAATGTACTTTATAAAGGAGTTAAAGTGTTGAAACTGGAAGCAGTGAAGCATCCAAAGGCTTTTCTGGGCCATGTGTAACAGACTACATGCCTCTGCTTGGTGACCAGGAGGAATGAATAATCTTGTTGATGTGTCTTTCCATAGATTATTTATTAAGGAGGCAGAAATCTGAGACAGGACAGATATAATCCACAGGAGGTAATAACGTGTTTTTTTGTGATTTGGGTGAACCAGCTCTTTGAAATATAATAAGAGGATTTGAACCAAAGAAGCCTGTGAAAAAAAGATCATTATTAATATTGCAGCAAAGTACAACAGAGCTGTTTCCTGTCTGGCTGGAACTAATAGTTAAAGTCAGGGTAATTTTAAGGGGGCAATAACAGTCCACTGTCAGCTCAATTTTTGTCAGATTTTATGTCTGTTGTACCAATTACCTGTCAGTTATTCATCATCTAATCTTATTTGCAACCATATATGTCCTAACTTTTTAATGCCATCTCAGGGCAAAATGCAAAATGACTACATTGTGTATTAGTTCTTTATAATATGGCTTTAAAATGTTAACTCTTTTGCCTTTTTCAGTGGCCTTAACCACAGGACTTTCATCCAGGAGACCAAAGTTTGAATTGCAATAGTATCATTAGTTTGCTCCCTGTTTCTTTCATTTCTCATTCTCCTGTTTGTCCCTTGTCTGTCTCTTTTTGTTCCTCTTCATTGTAAATCATTTACGAATCATCCACGAATCGCTGACTGCATAACTTTGACCTTTAGTTTGTCACTTCACCCCCTGCCAGATTGTTGTGCTGGCTCATGTCGTAGTATCATCAGTCAACTCGCTTAGTAGTATTTGCATTCTCTTCTAAACCCTCGTCTAACCAGCAACTTCCTTGAGCTTCAGGTCGAAGTCTCCTCTACTCGTCTGTTCACCAGCTTACTCCTTTGGCCAAGTCTCTGTCTACAGCTCACCTTGTTCAACGCCACAGCCATAACCTTCATCTTCAAAATGCTCAGTCAGCCACCTACCAATATTCATGAACAACAGCTGCTCATCTCCAGATCCCTTCCCTGGTTTTACCCCACATCATACAGACTGTTTGATAATAAACCATTGAAAACTGAGCATTGCCCAGAGGAAAATCTTATTGTTCTTAGTAGTAATATATTAGTAGTAATATATTACTACAAATGTACAGAGTGAGCAGAGCGGAACACAGCCGAAATGAGGGAGCCTGTGAGCCTGTGAGCCTGAGCTCAGGGCACGTAAACCCGGTGTGACACACACAAATCCCGACACACATTTGTGGATCTCTTACGGCAGAAATGTAGCAAAAATCACGTGTGCAAAGAGAGCCAATTCAGAAGTCGCTTGACTTGTAACCAATGATTTGTCTGTATTTCTCGGTCTTGTAGTGTAAATACTTAGACTTTTCAGACATTCATTTCTCTGTATGTATTTGCAGATTGGTCTACACATTTGCAAATCTTTGCACACATTTGCAAATTTGAATACAGATTTGTGTATTTTCTACACACTTTTTTACACGACTCAAATACCACCACAACGACCAAATATCGGATATTCTGGTCAAGCCCTAATAATTTGTTTGTATTTTCGGGTCCTGTAGGGAAAATACTTAGACTTTTCAGACATTCATGTCTCTGTATGAATTTACAGATTGGCCTACACATTTGCAAATTTGAATACAGGTTTGTGGATCTTTTACACATTTGCAAACCTGATTACACACACACAAGTTGTTTTACACATTTGCAGATTCTTGTACAGACACATAAATCTCATCACGCATTTACAGATTCATTTGTTCGTTTGCAAATCTGACTGCGCACACACAGTTTGGGATACGGACTCACAACTGTCCGCACACACAGATTGAGATACAGACACACAACCCTCCATGCGCACTTGCAAGTAATACAACACTGGACAATAATGGCCCAATAGTAGCTAACTAACCCTAACCCTACATTTTAGTTGAATCCATGCTGACGTGCAGGGCTGCATGAAGGTTGTGAGTTTCTTTTCTTTCCCTGTTTAATCAATAAGCACACCCTCAACTCTTCACAAAAGCTCTTCACAACTCTTGTTTTGTTTTTTTAAACAAAGCTGGGCTATAGAAAAGAATTAGGATCAATTCAGTGAGAAGTTCTTCTAAAAAAACTCTTCTTGACGTGCTCAACAGAAGCCACTGTAATGAGCTGAAGAAAGACAGTGAAAAGCGATTGTACAATGAGAATCACGGATGTAATTAAACTACACAACTGCATTGCTTTGCTCTTTAGTCAATGCCACACACACACACACATGCACGTGCACGCACACACACCTTCTCTATGACAGTTGCATTAGAATGAATGAGAATCTCCAAACCAATCACTTCATAGCTTTATGGATCATCTGTCAGCCGAGCCATTAGACTGCCAACTTCTTGACATTTACCAACAAATTCATATTTCTCACACACACCCACACTTTTTATGCGCACACACAGGGAAAAAGACGCACACTCAGTCACCGTGCCGGTCCTCACTGTGGTAGAAGTACACCCACAAACACCCGCGTCGACACACACTGAACGCTTGTTGACATTTGCCAGCTCTACACATTTTTCTGCCAGGCATTTTCAAATGAAGGACATGAGATAGATCCCTGTAACTTAAGACAGATTGATCCGTTCCCGCCATAAAACTTGTTTCACCGCCTCCGAGGATGTGCTCCTCTGCGGCGCACACCACTCGACACAGACAGATCCAATTCGAGCGTAAAATTTACTCGCCGCCTGTTGTTAGCTTCTCCTCGGCAGTGCGCGCATGCTTGTGTGTAAATTAGATTATGTGTGGTTGATGTAATGGATGGGGGCCCGAGCAGGCTCCGACCACTGAGGGCCAGTTTGAAAGATTAACAAGACATCACGACTTAGTTATGACACATCTTAAATTAGTCAGCGTTGGAAAAAAAAGGGAAGAAACTTTTAACCGAATGCCAAACGGTGAAATCAGTCATCAGAGATCAACTGCCGTGAAGCACCATCAAACCAGCTGGAAAACAACTTTTGCACGGTAATTATTTTGAACCCTCAGGATGCTCTTTACACTGACATGAACCTGATGTTTCTCCAACGTATTAGTGAGGATCAAGAGTGTATTTCACCGCAGAATGTGTCATAAACCGTTTGTAAGATGTGTATTGTTGTGCATAAAAGCAATGCAGATTCTCAGGGTGGCTGTTTGAGGATAAGGCAATTATTTCTCTAACTGTCAGCAAATCCCTTGAAAAAACGCAAAGCAAAAACGAATTGATTGTACTGACAATAATTGCCTGTATAGCTAAACCCTTAAATAATATATTTCTCTCTTGAGCTCCACTATGCCAAAAGTATTAAAACCAAAGAAGTGCTGCACACTGTTGCACTGGATGGCCTGTTCTTCTATTACCACAGTGTGCTCATGCTGAGTCAATCCAACATCTGCTGTTATTCTAAACAGTGCATAACATTTGCAGCTCAAAATGCATTCTTGTTAAAATAAGTTTTGCTAAAGACCACAGTTACCAGCTTTTGGAAAAGTAATCAAAGTTAAAAAGAAAAACCCCAAACTTTGTGACCTCTGCTGAAATTCTCATCTCATTGAAAAACACTGTTGCAAAAACACAGATATGTGTCCTCAGATGAACCAAAAGGAGTCTTTCCAGCCTGAAAGTGAAGCTTTACTTTCACAGAACAAGATCGCACAATCAGCACTGTTGGGATTGCTGTCCTGTGAAAAACATGTACAGTGGACCCTCGTCTATTGTGGGGGTTAGGTTCCAGAACCGTCCGCGATAGACGAAAATCTGAGAAGTAGCAACCTTATTTATTTTATTATTTATATACATTTTAAGACTTTATAATCGTACGAATGTTTGGGTGACATCACAGGGCTTGAAATAAATTAAACTTTTTATGAAAACTTCACAAAAACACAACACCGCAGAGCAACACCACATGCAGCGATTAGATGTCGATGTGAAACGGATGAGGCGAGATGCTGAACGCATGCTACACACGTGAGACGGAGGAGACTGATGCTACGGTCGCTGAGCCAATCAGCAACCAGGATACAGAACACAATGCTCTGGTTGGTCGCTTCCCATCCATCAGCCAATAGTGTGCCGTGTACAATCTCACGTGGGCAAACTAGCTCAGGTGGAAGTGGCAGTAGCTGCGTTTTCCATATGTGCGAGTCTTTGTCTACTCATCTGTTGTATGCTACATATTTTATATTGATGTAATATTCTTCTTAATCAATGACACAAAATTACATATATAAAATTAAAAAATCTGCAATACAGTGACACCGCAAAAAAGTGAACCACAATATGGTGAGGGACGACTGTATCTCTAGAACGGCAGCTTATATTGAGCTACAAATCAAAGTCTAGCTTTTTTTGTAGCTTTTGTATTGTTACAAAGGCAGACCATTATCTGTGCAGAATGATCTGGCAGCACCTCAATAGCATCCTGATATAGGGGGTAAATTAACACTCTGGCTTTTAAAAAAAAATTTCTTTCAACCAATTAAAATCACTTTGGCTGCTGTTGAGCCCAGGGTGCAGCAATGGTGTCCCCTTTAAGATGGTGATAGGGAACTGTTTTGATGGATGCAGGAAGGTGAACACTGTCATTAAAAAACCAGCAGGGCTTCCTTACTGCACGATCCAAACCTGCGGCAAAAACTTTTCAGTGTGGAAGGTTGCTAACCCAGAGGATGTTGGGGTGGATTTATGAAATTGTAACATAAAGACAGCAGAAGGTGAGAAAAGGGTCAATGTCAAGTTTACCTGTAGTCTAAAATGCAGCAAATTTTTACTGTCTCAGTATAATCAATTCATTTTGTGTAATATTTCATATTTTTTATTCTTTAACTTTAATCATATCAACTGCCCATCAAATATCTTGCTTAAGCCAATGGTTAGGTGTGCATTGAATGTATTTTTTTTACCATGCTATGTTTTGTATATAAACAAAGTTTGACTGATTGATTGACTGTGGCAAAAAAAAGACAATTTCTCATATAACTGCCTAAGAAGGAGGAGAGTCCTTCAAAGAGAACCAAAAATACCCATTGCCATCAGCCTATAAAATACCCACAAGAGTAACAAAAAGCAGTTAACTGGCCATAACAGCAGGGGTTGTGAGATTAATAATGTATGTCTATTAAACTCTGTTTTGAAAATGCATAAAAATGGTGCAACACAGAGCCACAGTTTCTAACTTGACAAGCACATAAAGACCAATAAACCCAGAGACCCAAACTATCTGCTCAGAGAGCCACAAGACTCAACTCACTGGGCGACTTCCTCATTCCTCTGGTGTCCATGGAAACAGAGGTGAGGTCAGCAGAGGTTGGGACCAATGGGAGGCCGGGACAGAGAGGACGAGAGGTCGTGTGTGAGAGGCGCCGGAGGTCAGTCCCAAGTGTCCACACAGATGAACAGACAGACACACACCAAGTGCACATACAGAGTAATGAGTACTATGTATTAATAGAGCTGTATGGACCGGACCTGGTTTAGGCTAATGAGGCCCGAGGGTCATCAGAGATTCACAGTAATATGACACTTTCGGCTGTGTGAAAGTAATATGACACCTTCAAGTTTGAAAGTTTCACTTTGCAGTAATTCCACAGACTAGAATGTAGGTATGAAAAATGAAGCCGGTGCAAGAGTGACTTAAACCTGCATTCTGTCTCATGGCCAGCAGGGGGTGACTGCTGAAGTAGAAGTCAGATTTATGAGAGACTGACCCGACTTCTCAGTTGATTTGTTACGTCAGCATTTTCCTAATGAGTTTTTGGTGTTAATTACTAGTTTCAAGTCTTCTTCAATACAGCTTGGTGGGATGTTGTAAATCATGGTCTCATTTAGAGGAAAATAGACAATAAAGCAGGGGACGCTACCGAGCATGTGTAGTCATCAGTCAGACTGACTGCTCGTTCATCACATTCGGTTTCAAAAATCCAAGCTGGCAATCTTTAAATTCCAATTTCAAGGTTTAAAAAGGTTATCCATAAACATCCATCTTTCATGTACACATAATATTTATTTCTGGTTTATTGTTTTACAACTCACTGTGGCATGTCTTATTTCTACTACCCTATTTTGATATCCATCCATCCATTATCTATACACCGCTTAATCCTCACTAGGGTCGCGGGGGGGCTGGAGCCTATCCCAGCCGACTCGGGCGAAGGCAGGGGACACCCTGAACAGGTCGCCAGCCTGTCGCAGGGCTACACATAGAGACAAACAAGCACACTCTCATTCACACCTACGGACAATTTAGAATAATCAATTATCCTCAGCATGTTTTTGGACTGTGGGAGGAAGCCGGAGTACCCGATGAGAACCCACGCATGCACAGGGAGAACATGCAAACTCCACACAGAAAGATACCAGGCGTCCTAACCGGGCCGCGAACCGGGGATCTTCTAGCTGTGAGGCAACGCTGCTAACCATCGCGCCACCATGCAGCCCCTATTTTGATATGACTCCATCAATTATGACAAGTTGTCCAGGTCCTGTGGAAGCAAAGCAGCCCCAAACCATCACACTACCACCACCATGTTTCACTGTTGGTATGATGTTCTTCCTGTTGAATGCAGTGTTAGCTTCACGCCACACATAACAGGACCCATGTCTTCAAAAAGTTCCACCTTTGATTCATCGGTCCACAGGACATTATCCCAAAAACCTTGGGGCTCATCTGGATTTTTATTTTTTATTTTTTTTACAAAAGCCGGACGAACCTTTATGTTCTTCTTGGTCAGTAGTGGTTTGTAGCACTTTGCAACTTTCCCATGGATGCCACTTTCGCCCAGTGTCTTCCTTATTGTGGAAACATGTAGATGGACCTTAACTGAGGCCAGTGAGGCCTGCAGATCTTTTGATGTTCGTCTGGATTCTTTTGTGATCTCCTGGATGAGATATTGATGCACTCTTAAAGAAATGTTGGTAAGCCAGCCACTCTTGGAAAGGTTCACCACTGTCCCATGTTTTCCCCATTTGTGGATAATGTCTTTCACTGTGGTTCTCTGGAGTCCTAAAACCTCAGCAATGTCTTTGTAACACTTTCCCGACTGATAAATGTCAAAGACTGTGTTTCACATCTGCTCTTCAATCTCTTTAGAATGTGGCATCATGTGTTGTTTTTTGATACCCTCTAGCTACTGCACAATGCCAGAAAGGGTCTATTTAGTGATGTTTCATTCAACAAGCCTGGCAGTAATCATATGTTAGTGTGGCTGGTGAGACTGAACCCAATTGCCAGCTGAATTTGGTCATTTAGTAAATTGGTAGCGAAGGGTGATATTACTCTTTCACATAGGGCAGAATTTTTCCTTCAATAAATGAAATCATCATTTAAAAACTGCATTTTGTGTTTTCTTGGGTCATCTTTGTCCTACATTAAAAATCATTTGATGATCTGAAACATTTAAGTGTGACATATATGCAGAAATAGAAGATTTCTGTAGTGGGGCAAATACTTCTCCACTGCACTGTATCTGTCGAGCATCAGCATAATAACACTGGTATGGTGAGCATGACAGCAGTTAACTCGCAGCACTGGTGTGTCTATGTGCGGCCTAACAGAGATACTGTCGTGACTGCAGGCATTTAGTCTTGTCGTGTCTCTTGATGGCAAAGCACCAGTTTGCAGATCTCAGCAGTCACTTTGGTGAGTAAAATGTTATTGTAACCCACTGAAATGAAAAGCAAAACTACAACAATAAGACACAAGGTGTAATAAATGGTTAAAAAAAATAAGTATAGGAGAATTTGTTGCCAGTCTTTCATTACAATTGTCTGCAAGTGCTCAGCCATTAGACCATCATAGTATGTCAAAAGATTTATCTATTATTTCTTTCTCTCAACATCTTTTTTTTAAAACCCACCATTCAGGCTCTAAATATAAAACTGACACGCTGCGGTGTCCGTTCGCTCTCTCTCATGGTTGTTTCAAGGTAACACAAGCGTCTGTCCCACTGCACACATGATTTCAGAGCATGAAGGGCCACACATCTACCACCGGTGGAGTTTCACACTGTCCGTGCAGTCGCTGCTGGATGTTCACACACATCTACTGTACAAGGTTGGAGCAGTAAAGTCGCATCAGCATGCAGGGACATGCTGCACGTGTGTTGCCTGTAAAGCACTTTGGGACATGTTCTCTGATCCATGACGGAGTGAAGGGCTGAGCGGGAGAAGTGAGGCAGGGGTGGGGGGAGTGCAGGGAAAAGAGCCGCAGACAAAGAGAGTTTGTATGTGTGAGTCCGACTGTGCCTCCGTGTGGAGAAATTCACCCTCATAAGCCTTTGTGATTGATGCGGCTTCACTGTAAATTAAACGCGATGCGGTCAAAGTGTATCAGCATAGCGCCACGCTTTGATTTGCTGATTGAAGAAATGAAAGCTTGCGATGTCTCACGGCCAAAGTGAAGCATTTATTCGCGATAAAGAGCAACAGTCATGAGATTTTAATTTGTTCAAGCTTTTATAATCAATATTTTCATACTAGCAATGGTTCAAATGACTGCTTGTAATGTAAAATAGGTCGCTCATGGTAAGTAACCGACAGAAACTTGTTACCTGACACTCCTCTAGCATCTTTCAGCTCACTGTTTTGGTTGTATGGCCTCAAATTATATTCTTTTGGTTCTCTATCACAGTTCACATCAAAGGGTTTTCTGACATAGCAGACAGCTGTTCTCAAAAACCTCTAGAAACACACTGTACACTACTTACTTCAGCTTTGTATCCATGCATATTTATCTGTTTACACTGGTAAACACTTGTATATGCTGCTTTTATTGCGTGTAATTTCACATATCTTCCTTTATTTTTCTTATTTTTATACATTCATTATTACTTTGGACTTATAACTGGGACCCGAGTGCCAATTTCGTGCCATCTCATATGTACCTGTGTGCTGGTATGACAATTAAGAACCTTGAATCCTTGAATCCTTGAACCATACTGCAGAAGGACACATTTTTCAACTGCTTGGTGAAAAATTGAGAATAGGAGAGTGAATGTTAGGTTAACATTTGCCAGGTGAACTAAAAGCGACTCAAAATGAAATATATACATTGACCAGGCACAACATTATGACCACTGACAGGTGAAGTGAATAACATTGATCATATTGGTACTATGTGTTGTTCTGCTGGAAAACCTTGGATTTTTCACATCTGTGTTGATGAGACTTAGACACCCAAATAAACATTATCCCACAACAAGCACACTCCCTCATGCAAATGGAAATCCCAAATGTCACTGGACTACCCCTACAGGAAAATTCACCCCACCACATGGAAAAAACGTCAATCAAGACCATGTTGAAGAACATGACAATAAACCAAGATGTTGATCTGACCTTCAAACTTCCTAGACCCCATTTTGATCAATCATCAACAGGATGCAGTGGAACAAGTTTGATTGACAGAGGCCCCTGTTGATGTGAACACTAGCTGTAAACTGCTAATTATAATAGCTTCAATATGACGTGAAAACTGTGGTGTAATATTTTATTACACATATGCATCAGAGGAAGACAGGTGACAGCAATGTTTTATTTGATCAGGGCTGCCATTTAGCATATACTCTGATCATCACATGTGTCACTTTACTCAGGATAATTACCATTGATTTTCATGCATATTTGACACTTACCATGAAGGCTATTAATTAAAGAGTTGGCTCCGTTCCAGGGTTACAAACCACAGGGACAAGATCAACTCAGGCGATTAAGAAAAAGGTACACGCAAAAAAAGGTAAAACAGGCAACACTGATCTTATTTTATTTGCAAAACTAAATCCAGAGAATTAATTAAAATAAAAGTCATTCTGTCATGGCTCAGTGAAGGTGGAGGTGCTGCTGCTGCTGTTATCGGCTGCACTGAGGCTGTGTGAGTGCAAGCATGTGCATGTGTGTCACAAGGGAGCAAAAACAAAAAAAAAAACATCAGACAGACCCCTGGAGCAGCTGTTGTCCCCAGCGTGCCCAGTGTTTAACGCACACACACAGATATGCAGCGTTTTATTCTGCTTGCACACCCTGACACATGGATACAGTCGGCTTCCACCTACTTTTCTTGCGAACCTTCCCTCGGTTCATCGGCGTTTTTCCATTGTGTGATTTAAGCTGAAGTACACACATGAAGCTCACAAACACACACTGTTGCTGGTTTTCTGCAGCCTCAAGAATCAAAGGTTTCTTTTACCAACAAAGGGATCAGATGCAAGGGCCTACGAGAAGCAGACACTGAGCTTCAGAGAAAACTAGTGTGTGTACTGAGGGATCTTGGACATCATTTAGTGTTGAAATTAGGGTCGTAATACCACCAGACTGCTCGGTGCATTAATTCAAACCATCCTTCTCCACATCTGCTCTGAACCCTGATTAGACCCACACTCACCTCCATTTTGGCTCATTAGAAATCCTCCAGCGACCGCACTGAAACGCATGTTCTCAAGGACCTCAGCTACCGCTCCGCTACCTCAAACGCGTCCACCAGATGTCTTCTTCTACACTATCAATCTTTACTCATCCCTCATCTCATCCCTCGCTCCTCTTTAACCCTTTGCCTTTCTGCCTCACCTCATATCTATGATTTGCCTCCCTCCTCGCTCTCAATCTCTGGTCGGCTCCCTTGGGGTCAGACGGACAGATGCGTAGCCTTGTCCTCTCTACACACACTTGCAAAAACAACACATTTCTGGCCTCATTTCTCCAAGGAGGTCAGTTCAACAGTGGCTATGAAGAGACAACAGCTGTACAGTACGAACACAGAAAAGGAGTGTGAAAGGAAGATGAGAAGATTACTCTTTTTCTTCTTTAGACCTATACAGTCTTGAAACTTATCTAGTTGCAGTTATTGTGATTAATAAATTATCTATACCACCAAATGTGGCAAAAATGGTTGCAACTTAGGGGCTGCACAGAGGGTATATATGCTACTTTTGCTTGAATAAATGACTAGAATGACCAATCAAATGTTAACACAGTCGTGCACTATTATTCAAAGTGTAATAATACTAGGGAGAGTATCTTAATCTGCATGTGTGGACTCAACAAAAAAAACACAGATCTGTAAATGTACGTAAGGTTTTTACATGTGTAAATAACCGGAAAGATATGACTGGCAAGTGTAATTCTTTATTATATTTTTATCAGGCCCCCATTGTGAATCTATGCTACACTGATGCCACAGACCATAAAAAGCGACCTAGTGACGTGCTTTCACTGCATCTCCTTCACATCTTTACAGATCTTAGAAGATCTGCTTTTAGTTTAAGCACCTGTAACTCTTTACACAGTGCCCGAAAAAATAATTATTTGGTCATGACAACACATCATTTAGCTTCTGTCTGTACTTATTTTAAAGACCTCCTCCGATGCAAAACAATTTTTTGGGGGTGTCTTATGTGCTAGAAGACATATCATGACTGAAATAAGCAGTCAATGACATGACTGAGTATTTCTACCTTGCAACTACAGTGTACTGATAACAGTCTCAAAAACACGGATTCAGTCTTTCAGGGTTTCATATGTCATAAACCTCAGGAGCCAATCCTGTCATTTTGTCTGATGAGACTTGCCGTATCATTATTTTTCTTCGAACATGTATTACTTAATTATTCCAATATTACAACTTACCATTGTGATGTAGTCTTGCAGGGTTTGCTCAGAGTTGAAGGCGAGCAGGTGTGGTCGAGCAGCAGTGAGCAAAGTAGGGGAGGGTGGAGAGAGAGGCAGGAGCTAAGGGATGCATACTGAAAGAGGTGCTGTAGGGTTAGCTGTAATTCAAATGTGATATTAAAACCACTGAAAACTACAAAAAATGTGTAATTTTCATAATTTTTTTAAAATAATGAAGGAGTAATATAACATCTTTATTTTTAGAAATCAAAACAATCCTTCCTGAAAAGGAAAAAAACTGTTAAAATGTCCTACAAAGTGGATTTTCCAGCTGCAAAGCTAATTTCAAGAAGACCTGTGGCAGTCAATTTTTGATGTCACACCAAATGACATTTAGATATGACAAATCTAGGTTGTTTCCACCCACAACAAAAAATGTTTTGAGTTGAGTGAATATTAGTGGTGTGTATGAAATTTAGAAAATTAAAGATTTTTTGTTTTGATGATAAATTAGAGTTTTATTATTGTAATTTCTTTGAAAAAATCTGCATAAGCTATTGACATGATTACAAGTTCTATCTTTTTCTTGAGATTTCTAGGATATTTAGAAAAAAATAAGAAAAATCCTGAGAAAAATAAGTAACTGGTGAAGATCACCGAAGTTACAAAATTTGACACCAAGGGTTTATTTTCAAAAATTCATAACTCAAAAAGTATTAGAAGTATACATAGTAGAACTATGGGATTTTTTTTTTGCAAGATTCCATGGTTTAGGTAGAAGTTTTTGCCTGATTATTTTCCTGACCTCAACTGGGAGGCCCATGGTGAGTTGGCGTGGAATGACTCTCCTGTTTTTTTGCCCAAGATCCACAATGCTTTACACTCACTATTTAGGAAAACAACTAACTAAACATGCATACGATGTAGCTGAGTAATTTATCATTACAGTTGTATGTAGGTGGCATATTGTGAGATGTGCAGTACACAACCTGGCAGTATGAGCTCTGGACTAAAAAAACCCAACAACTAAAAGCTGATTGCCACACACACTCTTTTACATATCTAAAAATTGTGTTTGCATTTAGAAATATGTGTACAAATTCTCCATACGTTTGGCAAATCTAAAAACACATTGGCGGATTGATTTATGAGACTGAAATGTTGTTTCATAACTCTGCCCACATTTGCACTGCTACAGTAATACCCCGTATAAATCCTTTAAACTAACATAATCAGGATAATCCGAGAAGTATTAGGTTAATGTGTGTACAAAATTCAAAACTGTCACAATCCTAAAAAGCATGCGATGCACAGCTTCTGAGAAGTATTGTTTCCAAGGTCAGGAGTAAACTTTCACGCTGCCGCCAGAGGTTTTTATTCTTTGTCATTTATTCACTGTTCTGTTTTATCTCCATCCATTTGTGAAACAAGAACCAGTAAAACAAGGTGCAAAGAAACTGATATGTTCAAAGATACAGTTTGTACCAGATATTTAAAAACCACCATGAGAAGCATGCAATAACATACTAATGACACATATGTATTAACGTACAACTCAAGTCTTGAATTAACTGTAAATGCATTTGGATGTGCTCAAGTCTTTTAGGACATTTTCACACCTAAGAGAGAACAATGGAAGCTCAACTTTAGGCTCTTCATCAAACCACCCTGAATTCATGATCCTGTATGAAACATTTCTTTTATTATTTTTTTTTCTTTGCTGTGGTCAAAGTGCTAAAATGTTTCCAAATGAATCATCTACAGGATTATGTTTTGGCAACAGTAGCAGGAGTGCAAGGAAGCTTCAAAATATTTAATGCAGATGTGAGTTGTGACTTCAAGGGAGAAAATTTTAAAATAAGGAAACTGTAGCTAAAAAGCATTGAAACTGGCGTATAAAAAGCAATTGACTCCTGAATTTTTTTAACTATCTTCAAGAAATCTGATCAATAAAGGCAAATTATCACACTTCAGTGGAATTAAATCATGTAGCTTCTATTTTCTGGGTTTACTACTCGTACAATAAGATTAAATTACTTTCATTTATAAATTTGAAAGGCCCTTAAGCCCCGAAACAACTCTCGCCACACATCTCCAGCATCCATCATCTTTCTTTAACATCCCGATTGGTTTCACTCAAACCAAGTAATAAGCTTCAATCACTTTTTAAGGCTCGTGCCAGACGGAGAACAGGGCAGGTGCTGGTGTAGGTGTTGTTGGAGTTGAATGTGACTGTAGAGGGGGAGAAAGACAAGGAGAAAGTGTCTCAGCACGCCAAGAGCCACGGGCAGGAATTAAACCCTCATTAGGATCTGGCACCACCAACACTCTCTCCTGGAATCTGTGTGTGTGTATGCATTTTTGTCTGCGTGGTACATACACAACTACACAGTATCATCAAAGGCAGTGGTCAAAGAGTGTTTCTAAGTATATTAAAGTCAGACAGCCAAATGTGAATAAGCAAAAACCATGAAAAATGACTTCTAAATATGAGTGTTTTATATCAATCAAGGATGTATCCAAGCATCAAAGATGCACAATTACAAACAACCCCTTTACAGCTGATGGTAACCGTAACTTTACTGCAGAGGGCCAACAATGCACCATGCAACAGTACATGTTACAGGCTGCAATGTCATGTGTTTATTATTTTCATCTAAGAGATGACGCTTGATGTAAAGATTGAATGGAATAGATGAGAAGTACTTTTCTCATCTCAATAAAACTGCTACTGGTTGTTTCTGCACTTTTTTTATATGCATTGATCAAATAAGGTATAGCATATTAATTTGTGAACTTTAGAGGTTTTGTTACCTTTGGACAGAGCCAAGCGAGGACTTTCCTCCTGCTTCAATTTTTTGTGCTAAGCTAAGCTAACCAGCTACTGGCTACAGCTTCATGTTTACAGACCAGACATGAGAGTAGTATCTCATCTAGTTCTAAGAAGAAAGCATTTCCCCCAAATATTAAACCTTTTCTTTAACCTTTAGCCTGATTAAGAATTTTCTATGCAAAATTATGGTGTCAACTTCAAAGATATAAACCCTCGGGTAATCATTTTTACTCCACTTTTTCATTTACATTCATACAATTCAACATAAGATTTCAATAAATAGCCAATCAGATTGTTGCACTTGAAATAAATAATCTGACTGCTGACAGTTAATAATGAGGCACTAGCAGCATTACAACAGTAAATAAACACAAATACAGAAGATGCCCAGAGAGTTTTAAAGCAATACGAGGAACTGGCCTGTCACTAGAGCTTGCGTTTCCCATCTGTCGCTCACACACATTTAATTACATCAGATGTACATCAGAAAAATGTACAGGTTATTCAAACAGCCAGCATTCATTACTAACCACCTAGATTTCTGAATCCTTACTGGCTTGCAGGCCAGCCGGCGTGTTACACACCATTTATTGATTGATCACCTGTTCAATAAAATGACTAAGTCATTATAACCAATCAAAAGTTAGCATTTAACCGACGAATGCCTGAGACCCTGAGGCTAGAAATGTGTCTTTAATACATTTATCACTGTCATCTTATGCACAAAAGACTGGGTGCAGTTGATTTCACAGGCTGCAAAGCAACAGAAATCAACAGGACTGACTCCACGGCGAGTTGTGCAAACACATGACACATTTATATCTGATGACAGAGAGGAGGAGGAGGGAGGGTGTTGTGACTCCGGTGAAGTTGTGTTAACAGGAGCAGCAGCTCAGCTACATGCTAGTAAGAGCTGATAAATATTTCAGAATATAAGTCGACACACAGAGCATGCATTGCCGTTTGGAGAGCTCCATACACGTGTGTGTGTACCTCAGGTGGAAATACCTTGTATTATTAATATTCACTTTTCAGGTTATGAAACTCTGTGATTATGTTTGGTCCAACAACATGTGTGAGGGCAACTGGGGAGACCAGTTTCTTCCACTAATATAAAAAAAAAATCCTCACATTTTTTTCTGTCTCAAGAGTTCAAATACAGAATCGCCAATAAAGCTGTAAACTAATTTTTAAGTTGTAAAATGTGGAGGAGAAATGTGATGTTGGGGAGTCCATGTACTGTAGCTCTGTTGTCGGCTGTTCAGGGTGGATGTTGGCGCAAACCTGCTAAATATTTCAAGACTGCAAAAGTACTGGTGTCTTTCCCATATTCATTCAGCAGTTGTTGGCCTCCAACAGCTAGAAACCTACTACAGAAAATATAAAAAATACATTCTTAAAAAAAAAGGGATTTCAATGCCTCCTGCAAAATGCAGCTGGAAAATCCCCACTGCTTGCACCGAGTGCAGCGTGTGTTTAGGGCCAGCAACAGCTCGTTTTTAGTGTGTCAGGCTCTACTGTAAATGTAACTCGCTAACACCTGGAGTAAAGCAATTAATACAAGGCTTACAGGCAAATTCTCCCCCGTCTATTGCTCCTTCTTTTCTTTCTCTCCCGCTCTCCGTCTTCGCTCATGACCAGAAGCTTTCAGCAGGAAACACCGCTCGTTAATAATTTGTATTCATGTGTCATCGCGCTGGCTACGGGCACTTTTGGCTCTCAGATATGGCTGCTGATCCAGCGCACTGAAAACACATTTCTTTTTCAACTGAAGTGCATAAAACTTGCGTGACTGTCTGAAAACAAGTTATCAGCAAAATAATCCGACTGACGAGCAACGGAGACACAAGTAAAACGTCGCAGCAGCCTGAAAGAGCATGATGTGTTGCAGTGTCTCACCATGCATGGACGGATTCTGAGATAATGGGTCCCTGGGTGAAGACATGCACAGACCACACCTACACAGGAATAAGACACTCGGACTGTAAAAGACACAAAAGTGTGATTGCGGTTGCATGTCTTTTTTGATTAATTTTGTCTCTTTGCTTTCATTTGTAGTTGTTTCAAATGTTTTTGTGGTCATTTTACTTTTTGTGACATTTTTTCATCTATTTGTGACTGTTTAGCCCCTCTTTGTGGCCCTCTTTGACTTTCCGAAAAGAAAATGTCGTGAAATTACCACTTGGGTTGGTGGGACTGTTCAGTAATCCATCCACATACACACACCTGCTCACACACATGCACACGAATCCTGAAGCTGACTAGTAGATAACATATGTTCGTTGTGGTTGAGCAGCAACAACCTGTTTGGCACCAAAGTAACAACTTCCTCTTTTTTTCGTCTCCACACAAGCTTCAAGTTTTCAGAGTCTGCGTTCATAGATCGTCGATCCATTGTGAGAGCAGATGTGTGCGTCTGCTGTCTCCATGTGTCAGTGAGTGTGTATGTCGACCGGTCTATACTCCCACCACCTCTTCAGAACAGCTGAAGTAACACCTCGGGTCCCCAGTCCAAGGCGGTCTGAGCCACGGCGAACACGGCCGCCCCGAGCGTAGCAGACAGCCCCCACACCGCCATCTTCACTATCCTGTTCCCCTTCCCCCACAGCTGCCCTTGGTCCCCAGGCAGAGCTGCTTCCAGGCCTGTGTGTCGAGAGGCTACGAGCACAGAACAAGGAGGAGGGGGGTCAGACGGCGAGGAGCACAGACAACGGAGGGGTCAAGAGGGTTCAAAATGCTCATAGCTGAACCAAAGGAGGTTAAAGCTGCATGATGTGGTGGGATTGAAAGCAAAAAAAGGGGATCAAGGAATATCAAAGAGGGGGAGTAGAGACCAGAAGGGGGCAACATGCATATCACAATCAATTAAGTATAAAAAAAAAACCAAGGTGCTTCATGATCTAACTAAACAGAAAGCAGTATACTTGCTGTAATCAACAACAGTAAAGTTACAGTCAGTTGCCGGTTTGCCACTGGTACATCCTCCTACCAAACATGAATGCAATAACCATAAAATCTTTACAAACGCCATGATGCTTTGTTTCTTAAACTGCTTCAGAGAGCTGCGGAGGCTGTAGTTTGTGCAGCTACATGGAGCCATTTTTTTTGTATTTTTCCACCTGTTTTTTTCATCAGTGAGGCTAAATATTACATTCAACCTTCAGTACACACAAACAAGCTGCAGCTTCAAACCTGACCATGAAGATAAATCAAACATTTACAAATACTTTCAGCAAAAAATTGAACATTGTAACCTCCACGAAGGTTTACTGCAGGGGCTGCATTAAGATTGCATTAGTTTTAGCATGCAGGTGTGCCAAGTGTGTGTAATTCATAAGTCTTCAGTATTGAAATCAGAAAATTGCAGATGATTGATTGCTACACAAAAAACTGTAATTATCAATTACATAGCCTTTTTCAGTTAATTTTATGCAGCTATTAGTTTTACATTAGTAGAATTTACACCTTTTACTGAGATTTTTTTGCTGCAAATCCAACAAATTGCTTCCACCATGTTACTGGGTTCTGCTTTTTCATTTGGATTAAGACCAAAATGTGACCACAGAGGTGCTATAGTGTTTGACTTTTTTAACTTAATTAATGACATTAATATCAACAGAAGCTCACTGAAACACAGTTGGTCAAATATTAGAAGTTAAGCACCTCGACAGTTGGTGACATTAAATCTTAGAAGAAATAATGAGTATAATATGACATTTCTGTTATTTTTTTCCACATATTTCCATACAGGTGAATACAAATGATCCTAAGAATTATGAGAAATGATTGCAGTTATCTCAAATAATTGTGATTATGTAAAAATAAAAGTGACAGGCCTGGTGGTCAGAAGTGTACACCTGTAACTGCACACCTCAGAGCCATGTCACATTGTAGTGACCCACCATGCAGCACGCTTTTTGTCTTCTGCATAATGTCCAGTTGTCCAGCTAGTTGGCTTTTAGATTTCAACCAAATCCCAAACCCTTCATAAATAACAAAACATTCCAAAAATTAGGCCACATCTTAAGAATCTTTTGTAAAACTGCTGGTCATGGGACACATACCACATGGTTGCAAATGTCCTGTGCATTTACTACATGTCATTCACCTACTCTTTTTCTCCAAATTTCCTGTCTCTCTCCACTGCCACTGTCAAATAAATACCCCAAAAATAATCTTTAAAGAAGCTAAAGGATGATATTTTCACACTCAATAAAAGCTACTACAGCTTAAAGAAGTAATTAAGGAAGTGAAATACACTGTTGCTGAAAAATATCGGTCAGAAACTGTGTCAGAAATGGGTTTGACAGAATGAAACCTCTGACTTCAGTTCATTGTTTGCCACAGCGAAATCAGGAGGTTCTGTAGGTCCAGTCCATTATGCACTTCATCTTGCTCCTAATTGAATTTTGATGAAACTGCAGGGAATTGTGCGCATATTATCCATTTTCAAATTACACTGTTTGGCCTGAGGGGAATGCTGCAACATATTTTTGATTGCCAGTACATCACAGACAATATGTCAGATGCTGCTGATCAGATTTTCACAAAACCTATGGGAATGGTGCGTCTCTTTGTTCTGTTCTGGCATATTCAAATCTGTACTTGATTGGTCTGATGGGGGTGCTACAACATTTGTTTACTTGTTATTGATTGGCCCAAGGGGGGGCAGCATTTGTGGGGGATGTCATATTTACTGTTGCCTTGTTTTGAAGAATTGTGCTCCCATGTAGAGCACAAAAATGCAAGGAACTGAGGATCCATCAAGCGATTTCGGTGGGCTAAGAGATGTTTTTCTCACAATTTCACAGTCGATATTCATTTTTCGCCGACTTCAAAGAGTATGCAACAAATATTCACTTCTACTTCGCTCGTCTACAAGTGTGTCTGCACTCTCTGTGTGTGTGGAGTCCTCCCTCAGAGTCAGTAATGAGATTACAGTGACTATTTTTACCGTGTCTGGAGGTGGTGGAGCCCTGGGCCTTGGTGAGGCGTTGGAGAACAGAGTCTGGCCTCTGGTGGAGGGTGGAGAGCTGAAACGCTTGGAAGGTGCTGATGGACAGGCTGAGGGAAGGAAAACAGGGGGAGAGGAGGATGGAGAGGGAGAGTTAGTTGTGAAGGAGAAGAGAGTCGGGGCTAAAGTGAAGCACGAACAACCGGAGTGACGTGAAAAGATGGACTGATGGACAAAGTGATAGATAAAGACAGGTGAGGCAGAAAGTTGGAGACAATTTGAGAGAACTGCTAACTCAGTAGCTCTTGTCTATAGGAAGCGATGGGGGTAATGTATGGTGGGACATTAGTATCTTTCAGTGTGTCAGTCAAGGCCTTGTGTCACTTCCTGCCTTAAACAATGACTGTAAGCCACATTGAAGGACACTGACAGGGAGAAAGAGCCTGATTGATGGCCGTGGATACGCAGAGGAAGAGAGAGTGGTCATGTCTCTAATGTTTCCTCCTCAGTAATAAAAGTGGGGAAAAATGGTCACACAGATGGTTACACACACACACACACACACACACATACACACACTAAATGGCCCGTGTGTGTTATCAGCACCTCTGGATGACGGAGTCAGGATGTGCTTTTAGAGCATCACCTCTTGGTTGCAGAAGGAATTACAGAAATCACACTAACTACAGTCTCCTCAGAACAGTTTTAGGCAGTAAAATGTTGCATTAGAATCATGTTTAGTTGACAAAATATCTCATACAAAGTAAACAGACATAGATTTTAATGACAGCTTAACTATTAAAACAATTTTTAAACAAAAATTCCTAACATTCATTGTTTCTAGCTTCCTAAATGTGTGTTTTGCAATATCTTTGGGTTTTGGACTGTTGATCGTACAAAACAAGTATTCTGAAGACTTCATGCTGGATTCTGGGAAGTACAACAGGTATTTTTCTGCAGTTACGCTACATTTTACAGACTAGTGTGAACAATACTGACCCTGCACTTTTATGTTTTGTCAATTTGCTGAAGCAGTTTCATGTGAATTAGACTGCAACATAATGGTTGCAACCTTTTGATAAAGGCAAGAATTAGCATGCCACGTCATTAAGTCCTTGTAATAAAAAACAAATACATTGTTGTCATGTGGTTGATTCAGACACATCATTTTTAAAGCCTGGAGCCTGAGGTCATGTGTTCAATGAGCAACAATCTTTGCTGCTTTTCTTAAGCAGTATTACAGGATTAACGATTTTAATTTCAGCTGTCGTCTCCTCACCTCTTGCGAGACTGCAGCGCTGCCCGCTTGGCCAGTAATGATGGAGGGTACTGGTCGAACAGGTCCTGGGCTTGGCCAATCAGAATTTCATACGGGAGATCCTGGGGGATGCGGGAGAGGAGGTGGTGGACCATGGCCATGTCACACTCCGTCTGCTTCACCTCCTTCTCTCTGTGCAACACAATCTGAGGAGGAGGAGGGGTTAAAAGGTTTAATCCTGAGGTAGATCAGCCAGTCAGACATGAATTAGATTCCACATATTGTACGTTGGCTGGTTCCAGTGGAACTAGTTAGGCAGATGAAGAGTTAAAGCCCCATGCTGTGCTCTACTCAGCCTTGGAGGAAACATGAACTACATTCTGCTTTGTTGTTTCACACACTTCAAACAGAGCTCTCCCTCTGCCCAGCCCCTACACACACACACACACACACACACACACACACACACACAAACAAATACGAAAACATCCTCCACTGCAAACAAGCAAAATTTGCTCAGTGCTACCCACTAATCAACATGCACAAACTCTTCAATTAAAAAAATGCCTCCTCATACACAGATAAACACCTCAAAAAGCAAAAGGACGCACAAAAATATTGTTTTTGCACAAGCACACACGTTACAGTAGTACGCACGCAGCAGTTGGTGTGAGCAGCCAGAACATACAAAGCTATTCCTGAGAGGAGCAAATGAAAGAAGTAATCTGTCCCTGTGTCCTTCTTACTAAAGATCTCACATCAGTCAGCTCTACTTGTCATTCTTTTTCTCATCCTTTTCTTTTTCTTTTATCCCTCCTTCTTTCCATCCTTTTCTCTGTATCCCTTTTTCTGTTCAACAAGAGAGAGCTAAATAACTAGTCTGTTGACTTCATAGTGTGCGAAAACATGTTTCCACGTGTCCTTGATTACTGACAAAACAATCTCACTGGCTCTGACTCATTTCCTCCCAGTGTTTGACGGCATCTTACCGAAGCAGCGAGGTAGATGGGCATCAGCGGATGTGAGGCCAGGAAGAAGTCGTAGAGTCTCAGGGTGTGTTTGAACTCTGACAGGACGTGGCCGTACCATGTGATGAGCCAGGAAAGTGCAAAGATGGTTCCAACCTCTGCTCTATAAAGAAAAGGAGAACACACAGAGAGGTAAACACAAATAAACCACATATATTGAAGGACACACTTTGATTTTTCCATTTTAGCCTATTTTAAAACCTACACAAATACATTGATATTCATATTTGCCCTGTGTTTTGTTTTTCTTTTTTGTCTCAGTGACTTTTAATGTCTTTCATGAAGCACTTTAGATTGCTATGCGGTTGAAAGGTCTTGTGTGAAAAACAAATCATTACTATTACTATCTATGTAGTCTCCACTGTCCAGCCTATCAACACTAGGGCTGCAATGAACAATTACCTTTATTTTCAATAAATCAATTTATGAAGTAATTGATCAGATGTTTGGTCTATAAAATCTCAGAAAATGGTGAAAAATGTGGATCAATGTTTCCCAAATCCCAAGATGACAAATGTCAAAGAAATTCAGTTTACTGTCATCGATGAGTAAAGAAAAAAGAAAAAAATCTAATTTTAAAAAACTGCAATCAGAGAATTTAGACCATTGTTTTCTTTTACAGAAAATCACTCAAACCAATCAAATATCAAAAGAACTGGTGATTAATTTAAGAGCGGACATCTGATCAAATAGTTGTTGCAGGTCTACTCAACACTGAAGGATAAATGTTGAAAGATCCCTTTTGATTAAACATATGTAAAACATAAATAAATAAAGGCAATTTGTGTCATTTTAAGATTTGGCACCAAGACTTTCAGTTTCACTGCAAAAATATACTGCATGTAAATAACCATCCCCTTGATTACTTACAATCAATATTGATTAAATCAGTCAATCCCTAGGACATACACCAATCAGGCTTAACATTTTGACCACCTGCCTAATACTGTGTTGATCCCCCTTATGTGTTCAAAGATGTTCTGAACCAATGGGCATGGACAAGAGGACCTCTCAGGGTGTCCTATGGGGTCTGGAACCAGGACGTTGGCACTAGATCCTTTGGGTACTCTGGCTTGTGCAGTGGGGCCTCTGTCAATCAAACTTGTTCCACTGCATCCTGTTGATGCTTGATCACAATGGGCTGTAAGAAGTTTGGAGGTCAAATCAACATGTTGGGCCATTGTCATGTTCCTCAACATGTTTCTGATTGTTTGATGTTTTTCCATGTGGTGGGGTGCATTTTCCTGCAGGGGTAGACCAGTGACATTTGGGATTTCCATTTGCATGAGGGAGTGTGCTTGTTGTGCGACAATGTTTATTTTGGTGTCTAAGTCTCATCAACACTGATGGTAAAATCCAAGGTTTTCCATCAGAACACCACACAGTAGCAATATGATCAATGTTATTCACTTCACCTGTCAGTGGTTATAATGTTGTGGGTGATCAGTGTATGTGCAAAATTACAAGTATGGTCTCCAAAACTTAAACCAAACACTGCAAGATACCTACAAAAGCTCTGTACAGAGACAGAAGCTATAACCTCTGTCTATATGTGACCACCTGTTATCAAGTGATCAGTGTTTTATACTTCATCAAGTGTGTGATCACACATGAGCTGCTCCATTTGCTGACACCATGTGGCGTAAAACTTGAAAAAAAACATTGCAGACCTGTGAGTTAATCAAGAACAAACTTTCCATGCTCATTACTTTCACCATTTGACTAAAGGCTGTGGTTGAGAAAATTGAAGCTGCAACACGATCACAACAGCCTAAAGAGTTGTAAATTTCCCCAGTGAGGGATTGATAAAGTTTATCTTATCTTGCGTCAAAGTTAGGAAAGCAAAATATGTTTTCTTCAACCTCACATACATCCGGTGTCTTGTGCTGTGTGTGTGTTGACATAAACAAGTAGTTATTTTTAACTTAAGTAAATTAGAAACTCTAAGGGATGAGCTTGTTGATGAATATTGGATAGGAACACTGACGGAGGATGAAGTTTGAGTGCTTGAAGAAGGGAGTGACAAATGAAAAGAAGTCAGTGGGAAGGGTAAAGAGAATGGGCAAAGGGCAAAGAGCATGTGTGATGGGAGGGACGGAGAGATAAAGTGAAGTGGGAGAGACAGAAAAAGAAGGGTGAGAAGGACAAAGAGTAGAGAACAAAAGAGGCAGAGATAAGACGGGAGGCAAGGGGAAGAGGAAGTGTGCACTAAAAAGAGGGAACCAAACTTTGAAGTGGAGTGTTGTTTATCCTGCTGTCTGCTTTCTCCGAGTGCAATGTCTTGTTTTATGTGCTTTTTCGGTTTATGTGAGCGTCTATGTGAGTAGACAGGTTGTTTGCAAATATGGAGGTTGCCAGCACTGTATCAATTATGAACAGGCAACAAGACAGCAAAGGGACTGTAGACACACACAGCCGCTGTCCTCACTACACACATCAGCGTTAACCTACAGGAGGTGGTTCATATGTCCTTTTATTTTAGCTTATTTAACTACAACATCTCACAAATTAATGTAAATGTAGTGCAGACCTTGATGAGATAGACTGGCCTCTAAAAAAGCTGCTGACACTGAAATTCCCTAATGAGATATGCCCTATTGCATTTTCAGTGATATTTTAATTCAATAACAAAACACCCAGCCATTCTTCTCACTGTGATGCTTACAGGTGAAAGCCAACACTGCGGTGCCCTCTAGTGGTGTTTACATCTACCGGTAAGAGCACAACCAGTCCTTTTGCCTGTGATATTTTGTTTAGCTTGTGTGATTTTGTGTGTCTGGGAGGGTGTACCTGATCATGAAGTCATGCAGTTCCAAATCGACCTGTTCCAATATAGGCATCAGATAGTTTAAAATGTGTTTGGTGCTGTCCATGGTGGGATCCATGAAATCCCTGCAGACCGAGAAGACACGCAGAAGTTACATAAACATAATAGGCAAATGAGATCAATTAACCCTCTGAACCACAAAACCCACCAGTAGGATTGAAAGGCATGTTTTCTTTTTAAAAATCACAAAAGTCACACATTTTATCAGAACCAGAAACTGTAAAAACAGATACAGTAGTCAGATTTTCAACTTTCCAACACTCCTTCAATGAATCATGTGTGGCATGCTGTTGTGTTGGAAAATTAACCAGATCTGAGCTTGCAATTGTGATAAAAAAACACTTTATTTTCCATGGTCCTTTCAATTTTTTCCCAGAAAAGCCCATTTGGTCAAACTAAATCCTGCAAAAATGAAAAAATCTGCACAACCAAGAAGCCATTAGAGACTCAACTGCAAAAATTCCAAGACTTTTCAGCTGATCTGGGTTGAACTGCTGGCTGTGTTTACACAACAGAAATGTGACAAGTATGGAAACAAATTACAAAGTAAGTAGTGAAATGTCTATTGTATGTAGACATGATTTTTTACAGTACTGGTAACACATGGGGACACTTGGAACAATGCTTATGTGTTGATTCCAGTTTTTTTCAATATTTGTAAAACAAATAATCAAAGAAAGTGAACCTTTGATTTTTTTTAACTTATAATTAATTAATAACTATGTCATGCTGCATAGAAGAAATTTTTGAGTTTTCTCTACTTCTAGTTATGTTTGTGTTGCTGTTTCCATAAAGATGTAGGACTTAATACTGCTTTATATCACAGTACGTAAAAAAGCTACAGGAGCAAAAAACTCCAGGAACTGCTTGGACTTCGGCTAAAAAACTAATTTTTATTATTTTAAGTTAAGTAAATGTGCCTCGATAAAATTGTTTGGTTCATTAGTATAAACATATACAACCTGAGGTGATAATTGGACAGCGTGTCCAGCATGGCGAGGGCCATCCGCTCTCCAACCAGCAGCAGCAGAGTGACAGCCACATCGTGGTAGCCTTGGTAGTAGTGAAGCTGAGGGTTACGTTTCAAAACCTCCAGTATGATGTCAATGAGCTGCTCCTGAAGCACTGCTCTCTCTGCAGTTGGCATCCCTAAGAGAGAGCAAAGGAACAATATATTTATCATGTCCAAACAGTGACCTCAGAAAGACGTGTTATTGGTTCATTAGAGTCTGTTAACACCATATCCAGGAGGTTATATATGGGCCCAAAGCAGCTCTGTTGTAGCATTTTAAAGGGTAAACGCGGGTTTCTGGCACAAGATGTGCTTAAAACTTATAAGTAAACTTTCCAGAAGTACAACCTGAAAAGAGATACACAGATATACAGTGCATACACAACATGTCTGTAATAGTCATTATCCTCACACTTTTTTCACCTCTGAACAGGGATCAACAACAGTAAGGATCTAATGCTATGAGTCTAGCTTTCCCTCATTGTCTACAACTTCTTCAGTTAGTCTTCCACTAACTCTTTGATTACCATTGTTTTTAGAAAAATGTGCACATAGTCAACACTACATTTAAGTGGGATTTAATGTTAAAAAGCCTCCCAGTTGGACACCAAAAGAGTCTTTGTTGCATCCTGAGTTTGTGATTTTGGTTGACATCACAAATGTTTCAGGACATAAAAGTCTTCTCTGGTGAAGCTTTAACTCAGTTCATTAATAAGTTAACTATGCCAGATAACTCCATGTCGCTGTCAGTACAGGGATACAGTTTCATAACTGAGACATGCTGCTATCTTTAGACACACACACACACACACACACACACACACCTACCTTTAGGAAAGCGCTTCATGGATCTCCTGACATCCAGAACGACTTGGTTGTAGTCTTTGTGGTTCTCCCTCACATCCCGGCCTACAACAAAGGAAACATATTGGTATTATTTTTACTAGTAACACATAACATTATGCAGTATTCATTAAAAAGTACATTTTTACTTAATTTGGTTCAACTTACCAGGTTTATGTGGAAGATCATACACATTTATATTCAGCAGTTTGGGCCACACTTTCCTCCTCAGTTCATCAGTGAGCAGTCCTCCTCTACCGGCTGCTGCTCTCCTCAGGGTCTCAATGTCCACTGGATCACTGTCCAATTAAAATCCATAATTGTACAAAGTTTAGTGTGATATAAAAAACTTTAAAATTTGCCGTCATTCCATGAAAACACACCAATCAGCCACAACATGATGACCACTGGCAGGTGAAGTGAATAACATTGATCTTATTGCTACTATGTGGTGTTCTGTTGGAAAACCTTGGATTTTAACATCCGTGTTGATGAGACTTAGACACCCAAATAAACATTGTCCCACAACAAACACACTCCCTCATGCAAATGGAAATCCCAAATGTCACTGACCCACCCCTGCAGGAAAATGCACCCCACCACATGGAAAAATCTTCAGATAACCAGGAACATGTTGAGGAACATGACAATGGCCCAACATGTTGATTTGACCTCCAAACTTCCTACACCCCATTGTGATCAAGCATTACCAGGATGCAATGGAACAAGTTTGATTGACAGAGGCCTCACTGCACAAGCCAGAGCACCCAAAGGATCCACTGACAACATCTTGGTTCCAGACCCCAAAGGACACCCTGAGAGATCCTCTTGTCCATGCTGAATGGTTCAGTGCATTTTTGAGCACATAAGGGGGAACGACACGATATTAGGCAGGTGGTCATAATGTTATCTCTGATCAGTGTAAGCACCAGTTCTCAAATACTACCTCTCAAATAAAAACTAAACTAAATCTGCCCATGCCTTAATTTTGATTACCAATAGAAATTAACTTATTTTAATGTTACAAGAGTAGATTTTTTAAAGCTAAACATGACATTAAATTTGACTTTTCTAGAATATTTGATCATTTAAGAAATTTTGCCAGAATTTAAATGTGGATTATCTACAGTCAGGTTTAAGGTGGATCTTGTTTGCAAAACAAACTCAGTCCATAAATAGTTCACTGAATGTATTTTATATACAAATGCAACATATTTAAAGGGTTTAATGAGCAATCTTACTCTTAAGGCAGTCAAAATATATCCATATGCCAAATGCTTTACTCTCTTCACATCTGCCTGACATCTGTACTGCACTGATGGCAGCATGATAGGTGTCTAAATCTCCAAACTGACGAGAGAAAGAGCTTTTGCACTTGTACTTGCACGTGCAAAAGCTCTTTGCACATGTGCAAGAGTGGCAGCTTCTACATAAGTTTTTCTGGGTTATTTTTTTTATCCAGCCTCAGCTACCTCTTCACACTAAAGCCCTCATGATCCCTATCACCCTATTCCTCTGAGCACATGTGAGTAATCTCCATGTGTGAAATTATCTTAACATGGAGCGATGAAGGTCACGGTCTGTGGATAAATGCTGTACTATCTAATTTTGGAAGAGCATATCGGACAAGCTGAGGGAGAAGGGTTCCCATTGGGAGAAGCACACTTGGCTTGTAGCTGTAGCTTACAGACATTTTCTGGGGAGAGCTACTAACAAATTAAGGCATTGTATCTAATGGCAAAATCTCCAGTCACTCGCTGTTTTGGTGTTTAAAAGGGAACTACTGCTTTGTGCTGTGCTTCACCACCTACATTTTATCTACCAGCACTTTAAATCAGAATGTCCCACTACCAGCAACATATCTCAGCAGTGTATACAACATTTAAATGTGGAATTAAAATGAGTTTAAAAGCAGCCCAAAATAAAAAATATGTCCTACATATGAAGAGTAAACATACTGTAACTGGTAATATCATATCAACCTGATCAAAGCCTGATGGATCTCAGTCAGCTTCTGTTTCCTCCCACAACTTGTTTCTGTAAAGAAGGGACAGAGGTGGGAGGATGAGAGACGAAAAGATACAGAGTGAAAGCAAAAGGGAAAATGCAAACAGAGAGAAGACATTGGGTTAAAGAGGGAACAACATACAGGGAATGTGAAGGAAAGGGACCAACAGAAGGAGAGAAGAGGGACATTAAGAGAGGAGAGATCACTCTGAGGTCATAAATATAATCTAGTGACATGAACATTCAACACACATACAGAAATACGCATACCAAAGTACAGTTTCTAGGGCTGGGACAGATTGTTTTGTCATACTTTAAGTGTTACGAAGCACCTTTAAACGCTGATCGCTTAAAGAATGCATTTTGCCTGGAAATGTTTACAGTCAACAGAATTTGCACAGACAAAAAAGATCCAAGATGTTTGTTATTAAATCGTTTTGAAGTATTTCTTCTGACCAGTCCTTTTCATGCATTTCATACAAACAATGGCATCACAATAACTCACTGAGTGTTAACAATGCTGTGAGACTGAAGTCATGGTGTGTGAATGACTTCAGGGTTAATCAAAGTGTTAAGTGATTAAATCAGTTATAACAGAGCTCTTCTGGACCAGTGAATGAATTAAAGAACCTTTCCTGTCTCTCCGGCTGACAGCCAGCTAACCAGCTGTCAGTTTGGCAAAACTGTCCAAGTTTCCAAAACGTCCAAACTCACTGACAGTCTGCCACGCAAGCAGGATTAGCAGATATGTAGCTGGAGTTTACTCTCACAAAGCCGTGTAAACAAACCGACAGTGTGTGGCAGGGAGCAGGTGGGGGAACAACCAGAGATTAGTGTCTAGTTTGTGTCACCTGCCTGCAGTAATAGTATTAGGGTAAATGAGAATTTGCCGCATAGTCCTGACTGGTAAAGTTTCCGTCAGTGCAGACATAATAAATGTCACGATTTAAGTAAACGTACTGATTTACAGTTTTAATAGAAAAACGAGCATTCTGTGACTCGTCTAAATGTATGTATGATGAATCTTTATTTAAAAAATAATGTTAGCTACTTGTGGTTCACTTACCTCTTGTGAAAGATCCATTCACCCCAGCTCCTCCGTTTTGTTTCTTCCTCTTGAGTCTTTTCATCCCTTTTAAATACAAACTACCGAAAAACGAAGTTTGTACTGTTCCACAGACAAAATAACAAATAAAAAGTGCGTCCTTAAACAGGTAAAAATACTGACAATAGCTGCCACAACGACAACGCTTCCCTCAACAGCTGTCGCTGACAGAATCAACCTAACTCCACAGAGTCATGCTCTGATTGGATAGAAATGACATGTGACCCAGTGCACGTATTCTATTGGCTTTTCTCCTACTCGCTACGCAACCGAACTTGATCCTAGATTTGTAGTCCTGATACTGAAGCGATGCAATGTCCTGTTTAAATTGGACTGTAAGTGCATTCGCTCAGTTGAAATGTTGAAAATGACAGAAGAACTCATCGTAAAAGGTTTTAACATGTTTTATGAAAGCACAGAAAAGTGCTGCCTGACTGTAGCTATTAGGAAAATTAGAATAATAATAAATGGACAAGGGTGTCTGTGGTCTTCAAGGCGACTAAATGTATAATCACACCCCTACATAGTATATATAAAAACAATATATATTACATAAAAATATATCTTTATATACATTCTGTGATCGCAACAATAAAAAATAACACTGATATCCAACTCTTGCAGGACCCTGCATGGAAAACAAAAATAAACCAAACACATCAAGTATGGGCAATTTTTAATTTTACTCATACAAATCCAATGTGATGTACATGTGTTAAAAGCATCAATTTTTTTGATGAATAAATAGATAAATAAAAACAATATTACAAATAATATAATGGATACACTGTAGTACATGCACTTTAAAAAAAAGTTTCAGTACTGTAAGTTTTTGTCATTTTACTTTTTTCTGTATTTAAAAATGAATACATAAAAAAGTAAATTACAAAATTAGACTGTGAATTTATATGTCTCACGTAAAATTATGTTCAAAATCTATAGCTCTGAACAACCATACCATAAAATATATTTTTTTAAAGAAATTTTTAATCTGTTGACATAAAAAGACAGGTGAAATGCATGTATCATAATTTAATAAATATCTTCTTTAAAAAAAAAAAAAAAAAAAAGATGATATGGTTTTTGCACCCCAGTTGCAGGAATATTGCCCCTTTTTACAGTTTGCTTTTTTTTTTTTTTACAGTGCACACAAAATTGTTATAGTTATACCTTCCCAACCATAACCTTTCAGAGTCTGATAGAGGTTGACAGTTAATGAAATAATACCCTGTACATATTTGTTGTAACAATATTTCCTATTTTTTTTACGCAAATGTAACTCAGAAACCTGACAGGAAACTCCAGCATTAAGTTTAAGTGTTTGTGTCACAGCAGCTAATCCGGAAGTTGGTGGGGACTTGGGCTCAATAGGGGGATATCAGTTGAAAACACAGACCTGGCAACCCGCCTGCCAAACGCACCTTGAGCTGTAAACGCCTCGTTCATTAGCAGCGCTGACACGACACGGAGGAAGGTGTCCCGCCTCTGTGCGGTCAGCTCTTGCTTTAAAGCTTCAGAGAGAAACACGGAGGACCCAGTCACAGCGGCTTCACCGGCGATGTCTTTCAGGTAGAAAACTGCGTGACCGAAGCCGCTGAGATGAGCGACAGAGCCGAGATGAGAGGGCCCGTAACCCGACGGAGGAGGACGACCATCTCCGGAGGGGGCGGTGGGTCGGCCGGGGTGAAGCAAGCCAACGGGAGCAAGTGGCACGATGCTGGGGATAAACCTCCACAGTATCCGGCCAAAGCCAAAACAGGAGACGAGGCGTCCAAGCATGCGAGTAACAACGGCAAGGTGGACCGAGAGGTGGGGGTGTCAGGGCAGCAGCAGCAGCAGCAGCAGCAGCTCAGGAACAGCCCGAAGAAGCAGCGGAGTGCGGTGGAGGATATCAACGACAGACTCAGGTAACCGTTGGTTCGAAAGGACGCTAACGTTCCAATGACACGTATGTAAATAAGCGGTAAAGAGCATGTCAGAAACAACATTTTGTATTATTTTTAAGGTCCTTCTGCTATTTTTATTTATATTTTTACGTTATAGACTCTTTAAAATGAATAGTGTCCTTTGGGGTTTTCTTTAGCTAATTAAATGTTCATGTCAGGTTAGCTAGTGTACATTTGCTAAAGCTGTCTTCACATTAAATATGGCCAACATGCTCTAAGATCCAACCAAGATGCTGTCTTCAGTGGTTGTATACTTCTGTAGGATATAATAATGCACGGAAGTATGACAGCTCACCTCTTTCATTTAGGATACAGTAAACATAAACTCAACCCATAATAGGAGCTCCGTGTCACAGCTCTGTTTGCATAGTGCACATCACATCCGAGATGATGTGGCATAGAAGTCTGCTCCAAGTTCAAAAACGAGCTGACATATTACTGCTAGCATCTGGTGGATAGAGTGTGATGTTTTTGCTCTTTGATGGTGCGAACCCCTCTTTGTTCCCTTGGTATGCAACTGTTGGATTTGCAAGTAATAAGATTACACTTGAAAGTTTTTGTGCTTACGGTCAGAGATTAAACAGTTGAGCGATCCACTAAACATTAATATGCAGTAACATTTTAATCAGATGGTTTATTTTTTACTCACAAAACACCATCTTTTCTCAGTGTTATGCCAATGTTAACTCAATATATTTGGTTTTGGACAGAAATATTCAGTAGAATAGTGGATAATAAGAATAATTTGTTGCAGCACTACTTAATTTAGTTTCAATAAAGATGATAATTAGAGTATCACACAGGTTTACAGGCATTAAAAGGGAGGTATGATGTTAGTCTTTTGTCCCACTCCTTTATCAAAGAGAGAGAATTAGCTGTAAGTTTTAATATGGTGCACACCAGGAGAACAAGTAACATACGAGTAAGAATTGACATACTAAGAGTAGAAACAATAGCCTGACTCTTGCCCTAAATGTCACCATTCATTTTTTTTGCACCACACCCATTCCTCAGACCCCTCCATGCCATGTGCTGTTTGCAGAAGTGCTCCCAGTGACAGCAACACAAATTTGACAGCATAATAAATGAGTCGGCATTACATGCATTTCTTTAAGTTGCCACATGAATTTCCACATCTTTTGGGCTGTGGAATGATGAAACGCAGTGATTGTAATGTCTTCATTGAACCCATGCCAACTAGATGACGTTGTTTGTGTGAGTGTTTTTCTGAAGCATGTGCTTTTGCAATACTGTGCTCACTGACTACGTCTCTGTCTGCACGTTCTTCTGCTGGTCTGGGTTGCCATGTGTGTCCTGCCACTCAGTGAGGAACGTCTATACTACTTTAATTTCTCTTTGCCTTTACTCAAGCCTTCTCTGTTCTTTTACATCCTTTTACCCGTAAATCTTGTCCGCTTTTCTCCCTTCATCACTACATAGTTTCTTCTCCTTCGTGTCACCTCTTACCCGTTTTCTAGTTGTCCCTCCTTCTCCCACCTCCTTGTCCTCCCCTCACCACTTTTCATCTCTCACTGTCTCACTATCAGTTTTCACAACACTCTTTGAGGCCAATACCTTTACCATACATTTTCACAACTTTTCTTAGCTTGATGCAATTGTAGGAACAAACAATATTCATTTAAAAGCTACTGCAAAATAATTTGCCACATCCCCCATTGCCCAACTAGAGCTTCAAATTTTCTTTAATGTCAGAATACATACTGTACTACCTCACTACTAAATAGCACTACATGCTTGTCTTTTCAGTACAAATAAGCACAACTACAACACTATTAAATGGTACTACATGCTCTGCTGTGAGCTGTTTCTGTTTTTGGAATTGCTGCAAAGGTATTAAGTGTTTAACAGCTAGAACAGTTGTAATTAATATATAAATCCTTAATTTAATGAGTACAGCAAGGAAGTCGAACTGCTAGAATATCTGAATGAGTATGTGGGTCATTGACACTGCAGAGTCACATGTGTAAAATGTGTGATTTGTGAAAATGTAATTTTTTAAAATAATAATTGACCATGCCTGTCAGTAGACCTAAACTCTCATTTTTACAGTGTTAATCATGAGTTGACTCACCATGATTTGCCAGTGTTTTGTAAGAATTGAGTCATACAGCATCTGTCAAACCAAACAAACAAGAGTACCGTCACTGAAAGTTAACATCAGTCCTGTCTCTTCATGATGACATTTAATAGGTCATGTTTAATTTAACACACTGTTCTGTTTACTGAGTGTCTGGAGGGTATGACCATTTTGTTGTCCATTTTTATCTCTGAGCTTGTGTGGATAAACAGACAGGAAGAAGTGTGAGGAGCTTTATTTATTCTAAAAATATTCAGTATATCTCTTGACTGTGTTTCTCTGCAGCTGTCACGTTCTACAGGAGTCTCTCTTGAGCTCAGCTAGTGGCTACAGCAACTACAGAGGAATCCTCAACTGGTGTGTTGTCATGCTGGTGAGTAAAACTATATATTGTTATCACAAACAAACTTTTTTGCTTTAAAATCCTGAAATGGCCACATGTGACCGGCCTTTTTGTGCATCAGCACATGCATCACCCTAACCACTGTCAGACTCAGTATTCTTTACCACATTACTCCCCCCCTTTGTCTCTCACTCTCCCTCCCACACTCACACTTACAGTATATAAAACTGCTAACTGCTATAGTGCATATTAACTCGCACAAGTGCTTTTGACAGTTGCTCTTCCAAGAAAAGCAGAAGTGCCCGCTTGTATTAGTCCACATCCTGGTGAGATTTAGTAGTAGATCTGTTATATTAACTCTTTGTTACACTTTAACTTGTTGTGTTGTCTGTAAGAAGTCTGATAAGCTGGCTTTTATGTTATCTCTCTGAAAACAAACAGAATAGTCACATATACTTGCACTCACTCAACAGTTAACTTTGCTCTGTCCCTGTTTGACATTTCCTGTGTGTTCTCATTTCTACTGTTTTGATAAAGGGTGGGTTAAGTAGTTGCAATTTAGGATCAGTGACTTTGTATGTTTTCTAAGTCTAACTTTCACTCACATCAGAAAGTACATTTTGTTATCTGTGTGTGCATTAAGGGTGTGCTGTCACATGCAGACTGTAATACATAATCATTGCAAAAATACTGAGCACATATCATGACATAATGATGAATATAACTGCAGTGGAGAAATGTTCTGTTCCAGTTTGTAGTGGTGAAATGATTATAGGAAAAGCATGAAGCAAATATGAACCCAAACAAACAAGAAATGTGGCATTTTAGAGTCTCTTGCAATTTGGTCATTATCCATTACCATTACATTTCTTTATTAGATGTGGTTCCAGTAGTCACATGGAAATGGTAAAATCACTGGCATGCCCTCTGCATCTTTTATTAGAGCTTCTGCTTGAAGTGGAGACAACATGCTTAACCAATAAAGTCATTTTTGACTCTGAAATTCTAAAATAAAGCATGAATCCAAATAGTTAATTCTCTAGCAGAGACATTTTATTAATAGCTCAGAAAAAAGGCTTCCTGTATGCATGACAGTTCATGCTCACAAGTCTTAAGCTTGCTAGTATGAGCTTACAAGGATCACTTGAGAGCACCATCACAAGCTGCTTGCAAAAGTACTCCCACTGGCAAGAAAATAAATTCATAGGAGCTTCTTCTAAAAAAGCTAAAAGGCTATGTCATATTATATGCTATTACTGTACACATGTTTCTGTTATGCTAAATAACGGTAAAGATACAATGGAAAATAATCATGCGCAAGTATGTGTTGTGGTTTCTATGTTTTGTGGTAAGTAAATTAGTAAAGTTGTTATTAATACAGAATCACACATATTCTGCCGAAGCTACAATACTGATCACAGATGTGTCAGTTAATTCTGTCTGTATGTACTGAGGTCACTTCAGGACCTCTTTCTAGAAAGAAGAGCTTTTGCCTTGTTACAGTGGGTGACTGTAAGTATGTGTGTTTTCCTCTCTCCAGTGGGACCTGCAGTGACCCAGAACATCCAATCACCAAAAATATTTTGATAGGCGTGGAGGATACAAATATCCATTTAGCTGTAATCCAAATGAAATTGAAATGGACCCAGAATGTAAATAGGACATTATGCATGTGTGCAAGTATGATTGTTTCTATGTGCACACACATGCATGTTCTGCATATCTGTGTGTATATGTACTTGCATGGTTGCATGCATCGGGATTATTATCTGTCTGTGCATTAGTATACAGTACATGTGAGTGTCTATGCAGTTTTCTTTTTCTGTATTACTGACTGTGTGTGTGTGCTTTGGGTTTTTTTTCCAAATCAAACCTAATTTCGCACTTCTGTGACAGGATTAATCCCATCTTTAGAAGTTTATATCGCCGTGACGACCACGTCCTCCACTCTGTGGTCACCAGGGACAGCTGACACTGCTCACTTCAGACTTTTTTAGAGGAAGCCTTTGGGATTAGGCTGTAAGAGTGTGAAGTGGAACCACAGAGCCTTGAATATCTGTGTGTGTCTGTGTGTGTCTGTGTGTGTCTGTGTGTGTCTGTGTGTGTCTGTGTGTAAATGTAGAGCCTTACTTGTGTAATTTGTTCTTGATAACCAGGGTCATCAGCTGCAGAAATGCATGTTTCTAGAGATGTGAAATTAGATGTGTTGTTATTCTTCCTTTAACATACTTCACAGCAGTTGATTTACAACCTTGCAATGTAGATATTGGACAAAATTACAGAAAATCTGCTTTGTGTCACTGCGGTATTTATATTTGGTGCCTGGGAAATTCATGAAAAGTAATTCTAAAGCTCACAAAACACTTTGGCCTCATGTTTTCTGGCTGTTTTATCCTGCATAAGGACTCCCAAGAGATAGATACCCATTCTGCTGCAGATCTATGTGCTTGGCAAACGACTCCCAACAGCACTTTGTTTTAAGCTGTCCTTCGCCTCAAACCTGTTCATTTTACACGGGAGATCTAAATCTGTTACTAACAAGCCACAAAGACAATGTTAAACAAACTAAGACTGATTCTACTAAAAGTGTGCAAGTGAGCCAACAGAAATGTTCATGCCTCAGAATATTTTGTCACTTGGCCTAGATGATAAAAAAGATACAAGATGTATAAGACACTATGTGGATCCATGTCTAGTGAAATTCTTCCTTGGCCAGTGAGGTAATAAGAGTAACTGAGACCTCAGCTGGTTCATGTCATTGTTCCCTCTGATGTGCAGCCAAGTAAACCACGTGAAGAGCTAAAATGACCACAGGCTGACAAGGTCAGTTCAAGCAAAGCAAAGCAAATCTTTACACCTCCAGCTGCAATTTTTAAATCAGACTCAAGATATTTGGTCAATCAGCATTTGTTGGCACCAGTTTTCTCCAGTCATCTTTATGTGTCAGCGTCTTAAGATTCAGCCAACTCCAGTGGCCCCTTCTATTTTTACCTTACCCTCCACCAAATCTGATTCGTCTCTCCTGTCCTCAGCTAAGGACACTGACGTACAGTTTAATTAAATATGACTACACCATTGTTAAAACTCAAACCAGGCAGAAAAAAACAGGTATTGTCAGAAAATAGTTACTCTGAATCTTTTTAGCTTTTTTGTTTAAAAACATATTATATATAAATAGTAAAGATGTGAGTAAAATATTTTATTACTGGAATATTACTCCATTAAAAGTTGTTTTAAAATAAGGAAAAATCTACTTTAGAGTGTTATTATCAGTGTTTTACTACTTAGGAAATTGTACATGATAACAAAAAGGATTAGATAAGAAATCATGATGTTGACATTTGACCCAAAATCTAGTTACTGCCAAAGGTCCTAGTATCGTCTTTGTACATATATTTCTTAAATCTTAAATGTAATAGTGTACGACCAGGAACAAATGTTTCTTTGACCCAGCAGTCTGGGTTCAGCTATTATACCCCCAGCTGAAGTGTCTTTGTTACTCCCACCTCCCAGGGTGTTGCTCCATATCTAACGTCACACAGTGACCTTTCAGTGGACAGGGATGATAGAAAACGGACATTTGTACTGTTGAAATATGGCAAAATCAGATTTTGCAATGCTCTCTATAGATAACTGGTCCGTAGAGACCACTGTCCTATTTACTGTGTTATAAATGATGGTCCTCTCTTGTCCATGCTGAAGGTTACCAAGACAAAGGTTACTGGTTTGGACAGCAGACATAGTTGAATCACAACCACATTGCTGCAGGGTCTTGGCAAACCGATGGGCATCATCACTGTAATACCTAACCTTATCATGTGTCACATCCTAACCGTTCTCCTTATCTTAGCTGTTTTTGACTCATATACTGAGCATGACTGCCATAAAAACTATCTAAAAATGTATGTACACTATACACACCGTTTCGTCTACGAGTTCAGTGCATGTTTAGTTTTACCTCACAGAAGATCAGATAGCTGGCGACGGGAATCAGGCTGGACTCAGACTTTGAACTGAAATACATAATATAATCATAAAGATATTTTACTTGGCACTTTTTTTTACCAGCATAAGCAGCAAAAGGGTGTGATAGTGGGCAAGGTGTGACAACAGCAGGAACATGCTGCTAGTTTCAGGCGTGACACTGATGTGAACTATGCAAACAGATATGACCCTGCATATAACTTTGATATTGTAAAGTCCTTCTTTCTGATCATTTCTCTGCATGAGAGTGGCTGTGTTTACCTGTGTGTCTGTGGACAGCGACTTGGTGTCCTTCTAAAGCCAAAGCTGGATTCCTGTTCTTGTTTTGAATAATAACTGACTCAGCACATACAAACAAACACAGTTAAATCTGCTGGGTAATCACAAGCAGAAGTGGGGAAAGGAAGTGATAAGCCAGATTTATGGCTAAGCATTTTTAGCTTCCAAACAAAGGCCAGATTCAGTGAATGGCCAGATACAAAACAACCTTATACTCTAGAGAGTTTAAAAATATTTCTCTTATATGTATGTTGAATAGCACAAACTGTGCTCTCATTAGCTCCTCTTGGATGTTTTTGTGTTTTGTCTCAGGTGCTGAGTAATGCCCGCCTCTTCTTGGAGAACATTATAAAGTAAGTGTCCACCTACACACACACAAACCTACATTTATGTAATTTCCAGTACATCCACAAGCAGCTGCTTTTACAATTCACTCCCATGCAGTTATCCAACTCGCCCCTCATCTTTCACCTCGCAGCACCATTCCAGTTTCATGATGGGCAGCTTAAATGAACAGCTTATTTATATTTCATTGCATTCTGTCCATTTTGTCAACAGAAGCTACATATCATCAAAGAAATTAAAGTGCATCCCTTTCAAACAGCTTAAAGTAAATTACATGTCAAATTCACCTGTCTAGGCCTGCAGAATTTGACATGTAGTTTGTTTCCTCACTGAACTTTCCTGGAAATAATATCACTATTGTCCTCTTAATTTTCAAAGCTATGCCGTTGTTACAGGGCACACTGTAGTTATAAAAAGTCCTGCCAACACTCTTACCATAACCACATCAAACCTTTATCTCACCACACCAACCTCTAACCTTACCTAAACACACTGTAACCATTAGTATAACCTTGTATTGACGTTATGCCTAAAGGGATCAGTAATACTAATTCCACTTTTCCTCCTCCAGGTATGGTATCTTGGTTGACCCTATCCAAGTAGTGTCTCTCTTCTTAAAGGACCCATATAGTTGGCCAGCAGCTTGCCTGATTATTGGTACGGAGTTTTAATTTACTGCTTTCCTGTCATTTAAATAGATCTGAACAGCCATTTCTCCTTATGTGACCCTAATGTTAAAGTCTGAGTTGAACTGTGCAAACAAGTGTTGGAACTGTGTTTCCTGCATTTGATTATTCAGTTATTGTTCAAGAGTGATAAACAGTGTTTCACAGCTTCTCCATCCCACAAAAGGTTGATCTGATACAGTATGATATCATTTATTAATGGGCCAGATGCTCAAATATAGCTCACAGAAAATACTTAGTAATGTATTAAACATCTTTGTATCTCTGTTCTGTGTTTTAGTGTCCAATGTGTTCATCCTAGCAGCCTTGTACACAGAGAGGCGTCTGGCTGTGGTAAGTCCTTACAATAATGTGCACAGGTTTTACGAAGTGACACAGATTTTTATTTAAGTTGTGACCCAAAATAACTGGTGGACTTTGAAACCTCAGTTAGCTTATGTGTTGATTTTTTTTCCACTGTAAAGAGAGTGAGTTTGAATATAAGGTTATCATTTTGGGATCCCTCATAATGTTTGTTTGAAACTCGTACTTTACACTTGATGGAGTCTATAAAGTACAGTGAACATCACAGCAACACACCTTTTTATACCTGTTCTGATAACTTTGATAAGAACACCACTGCTGATCAAGATTAGATTGTATATAATTCAAAACATTTCTGACAAATGCAATATTTTAATTCTAATCAGCATGTGCCGTCTTGTGTTGCACAATTTTCTTAAAGATAAAGCAGTGCAAGCTTATCAATAAATAAGATGTTTTACAGTCACAATACACTTTTCTGTTTTTGTTTCGTCCTTTCTAGGGCACCATCTCTGAAACTACAGGACTGATTTTTCACATTTTTAACCTGACATGCTTGTTGATCATTCCTTCAGCTACAGTGCTCACTGTGACGTCCATGACCCCAGGTACATGCTGTATAAATACATGACTATACATTTTATATACAGTGTCTTACACTATCTTGGATTAGAGCTACAGCATGTGTGTATTAAGATGCTGCAACAAACACCATGGGTCTTCTGCTACAGCAAAATAATAACTGATGTCAGTATGATTGACTGAGCTAGTAAAAACTTTTTCTGGAGTTTAAAAACCATTTGTATACACACACACACACCTGATCATGCTCCTTTTATCTGTTCCATTATTTAATGCACTTGGCTAATGTCTCTTGTCTATGTTTGTGTGTGTCAGTGGGTGGTGTGCTCTCCTTAGGGATCTACACAGTGCTGTTTCTCAAGCTGTACTCTTACAAAGACTCCAACAGGTGGTGCAGAGAAATCAGACAAGCCAAAGCCAAAAGACTGACACGATCATATTCATGTAAGTGTATCAACACGCACTGAGGGACTGTTAAATAATCTCAAATGAGGTCAAGGAACAGCTCATACTTCTGTGAATAAATTAAAGAATGATTCACACACACACATGGCTCTGCACATTTAACAGGATTATATTTTATTGTACTGTTGTGCTGCTGCTACCATCAAGTGGTGGCATTGTAAACTGTAGTTTCTGGCACCCACAGGGATCTAGATCAAAGTTGTGTATCTTTCAACAGCTGTATCACAGTGTGTGGTTTGGAACTATTTTAAGCCTGAGATTTTTATGCAATGTGATGACCAGTGCACAATGCTTGAAATTTTAAAGTTGGTTATCTCTATGCTTGTGTTTTTCAGGTCCCTCTGTGGCACAGTCCAATGGGTCAGCAGTTCAGACTCATGTCTCCTACCCAGGAAACCTCACACACAGAGGTAACCCTGCAAACACGTGAAGACAAACAGCACAGTTTGTTTTTTTAAGCCGTGTGGACAGAAAACACAATCATCAGGGATGGAGATGCTTACTGCAACAAAATGATTCCTCCACACAGTGAAAATATTATAATCCCTATGTCAGAATAATTTACCAGGACCAGCACAGTGACCAAGTAATCCTATCAAAAGGTTACAATGACATAACACAGTAAAGTCGTGTGTATGAGTCTTAAATCCACCTTTTCTTTTTATACTCTCAGAAAGTGTTGTGTCAACTTATAAATGCAAGTAGCTTGTACTAGCATATGCATTCACAACTGAATAGCTGACTCGACTTTTGAATGTTTGGTTTTTTTGTAGACATGTACTACTTTGTCTTTGCACCAACTCTCTGCTACCAGCTCAACTTCCCACGGTCTCCTCGAATACGCAAAAGGTTCCTGATGAGGAGACTTTTTGAAATGGTGAGAACAAGTACAAACAAATACAGTCTTGACATCTCAGTCAATTACCTGATTAAGATGGTAGGAAATGAATAACAAACACAGGGAAGACGGGACATGCATGAATATTTTGTTTCAGTTGTAGCCTTCTTTTTCTTGCAGCTTTTCTTCATGCAGTTGTTGGTTGGATTAATACAGCAGGTATGTAGAACATACTGCAGTGCACAAAACAAGCAGAACATGGACACTCATTAAAGCAGAAACACAGTCATTTGTTATAGGAGCGCATCCTCTGTGTTAAGATTAATGTAGCAATATTTATAACAAAAAATGTAATTCAAATGTTTGTCTTTCAGTGGATGGTTCCCACTATCCAGAACTCAATGAAACCATTCCAGGTGCGTATTCTGCATATATACACATTGTACTCTATACAAAAGAAGAGCTTTAACTATGTTTTTGTTCCAGTTTGGCCTTTTTTCTTTAACAGCTTCTACCCAAAATTGAATTCACATAAACTTAAGCCAGCAGTGTCTCAGTATTTGCAGTAAATGAACAGAAAAGGCAAAGTTGAGAAGAGATGGTAAACTGTATATATTATCAGTAAGGTCTTATTACAAGAACTTCATTCAGTTTTATTCCTTGTGTCTCAAAGGAAATGGACTTTTCTAGGATGGTGGAGCGCCTGCTGAAACTAGCTGTAAGTATCATAGCAAAGCTACAATGGATGCACATAAGTGACTTTTTATGACTTTATTGAGTGTAAAAAAAAACATCATTTAACCTTGTGTATGCCCTGGTGTTGTGTGTAGTTGTGATTTTTGTCTCACATGTGTATTAGGATTTTGTTCCAAAGGTGTTTTTTTACGTGAGTGGCAACCATTGTGTAACTTAATCAACCCAGACTCCACTCCTCTCCTCTCCTCTCCTCTCCTCTCCCAGGTTCCTAACCATCTGATATGGTTAATCTTCTTCTACTGGTTTTTCCACTCCTCTATGAACTTTGTGGCAGAGCTGATGCAGTTTGGAGACAGAGAATTCTACAAGGACTGGTGGTGAGTACACATCATACAGTATTAGCTTACTAACAGTTAAATGTGTTCTGCATACAGTCTGTTCACATTTGAAGACACTCAAACACTGTGATCAAAATAAAATCTTAATTTGAAATATGGATGAATTAATTCAGAACACCTAATCGTCTTGAAGTCCAGTTCTCAACTAGTTCTTTTTTTTGTTCATTTCAGGAACTCTGAGACTGTCACCTATTTCTGGGCCAACTGGAATATCCCCGTGCACAAGTGGTGCCTGAGGTGTGTATCAGGCTTTCTATAATGAGTTATTTTAGTATTTTCAACTATGTTTCATGTTTTGGCTTCACCTTCTCATTGTAGTCTGATTAAATAACAAAATGTGCTAACTGGCGCTTATTTGAGGGTATTTTAAGTCAGATTTGATCAAATCATTTTTCTGTGTATGTTCATCTTTATGTTTTGCAGACACTTCTATAAGCCAATGTTGAGGAGGGGGATCAACAAGTTTCTGGCTCAAACTGCTGTCTTTCTGGTTTCTGCCTTCCTCCATGAGGTAAACCAACAGATTTCAGTCTTCCTGTGTGACAGGAAGCATTGGTAATGTCCACATATCTGCTAATTCCTCCCCAAACAACTTTGTTACTTTTACTTCTGTATGTGAAACAGACTGCTGTAGACAGATGCTTTGTGTTTTATTCTGAGAGAAAATCCATATCTGTCGCAGTCAGTCTAACTGTATTTGTCTTTTCCCTCTGCAGTACCTTGTTAGTGTTCCTCTGAAGATGTTCAGACTGTGGGCTTTTATGGGAATGATGGCTCAGGTAAGACACAATAAATCATTCATTTCTTGTTACAGATCACTCTGTCTCTCTCATCTCTACTTTCTCCCTCTCTACAAACTTCTACACATGACCTCTGACCTCTCAACCCCTTCAGGTTCCTCTGGCTTGGTTTGTGGGTCGCTTCCTGAATGGAAACTATGGCAATGCGGCCGTGTGGATGTCACTCATCATTGGACAGCCTGTCGCTGTGTTGATGTATGTCCATGACTACTATGTCATTCATTATGGCAGCACCACATAGTACTGGACAAACACACATTCTTCTAAACACCAGCCTGCAGGACGAGACAATGAGAGAATGTGGAGCAAGTTAAGGCCGCAGTCGCAGCAATAGCAGGAAAACTGATTGTGACTTTATTTACTTTTGCACTTCAAAGAACTGGACCACAGTATGTCAGGAAATTACCTTTGGATATTTAAACAACATGAGAGGTGCTTGATGTTGAGCTGCAGTCCACTTTCATAGGATAAACGTGGTGTACCTTTGTCAGCCTCCCATCTTTGTACACCTAGGGATCCACAGTCACCATCCACATGTAGCATTGGATTTTTTCAAATTTCTTAAAATATTACAGTTGATCCCTCCCTGTCAGATTTGTTAGAAGTAGGCTTTTATTTAAAGCAGATTTTGCTAAACAATAGCAAAAGTGTGGTGGTGAAGTTTGATTTAGTACTCACAAGCTCAGACAAGGGTAAGATGCATCGTGTGAAGAACCTCTTCTGCCTGAGCTTTAACAACAGTTTCTTGAACTTTAGCAGTACTTCAACACATTCAAAGGTAGCAACACTGCTCGCAACCAAGCACTCCTCCTGAGTTGTGGGTGTTTAAAAAATGCACACACCGCGAAGTGCAACCAATATGAACCACTGCCAAAGGAGCACAAGCTAGAACAAGACCCTGCCTCTGTGGAGCCAATATGAAAATCTTCTTTCTTTATCAGTGGCTGCGAAGTCGCTCAACATGTAAGACGACACATCTTTTTAAAGTCCCCTTTCTTCTACAAGCAAAGGCTTACAAATTCCAGTTGTCCATTAAGATGTCTTTAGGTCTTCTAATTGACCACAGTGGCATACATGTCCCTCTTTCTTTGATGCAATACATTTTCAAGTATTGTAGACATATTAAGTATTAAACTGCCTGAAGGAAACTATAGGAAGCGAGGATCAGTCTCTTAAAAAGAGTGAAATGACAGTGTTGTGACTTGATTTGTATAGTCATAGACCCTGCCTCCCTTCTCCTGTTTCCCAACTACAAACAAAATCAATGCAAGCTCTTAGTGTAAGTTTGTGCTACAGGTGTTATTTGCCTCGGCTTTATCGTCTTCTGTCTGTGTTGCATTTGAGTTATCAGGTTATCAGGTTAGTTTTATACTTTGTATAATTTTATTTGTTAGTATGTCTGTATGCAGCTAAATTGTGCCATCTTGAAATTACTATTTTACTGTGTTTGTGTTAAGTCAATGATTTAATGTAGTATTTGATTTGCCAATTTGAACCAATGAATGTTGTTTTGCACTTTAAAGACATGCATGCTGTTGACTAAAGCAATAGATTTCTATGAATGTATTCTTTAAGTTATATCAATCATGTAAAGAAAAACACACACTTTGCTGGAATAATCTGTAATTTGTTTGTTTAAATTTTGTTATATGTGGTTGGTTTAAGTTTGATAAAGCATAACACATAAGCCACAGCAGTAAAAGTAGGTGATTCAAAGAGCCTGTACATGTTGGAAGTTTTACAGTGTTTGTATTGTAAAAAGTTTATTTCTTGGTTTATCTAAATGTCATCAGAACCTGACACTGTTGTATGAATGTTGCCATGTACGTTAATAGAGGAAGGTGTTTTGTTATTTTTCTTGTATGTTTTAACCTGTTTTCCAAATATGCAGTGAGAGTTGACTGAACATGACAAACGGAGCATCTCTTTTTTTTTTAAATATCTTGCATTCTTCCCTTATCGATCACATTTCAGGGAAAACACTGTGGTCAAACTAACACCAGTTAACAGAAAGACTGCATTTTGGCATTCCTTATTGAAAATAACAAGTGCCTACTGTAAAAATGTGCTTCAATTTAAACAAATACTAATATATATTTGAAGCCAAATACTTAAATACAAAGAAAAAGGAAAGTAGTTTAACTTATTTTTATTCTACTGTAGCAAGTGGACTTCTCTTTACATGGTGTGTTTGGTTTATTTGGGAATCTCAGACTTACTGGCCAAAGTTCAAATTCTCGCCCAAATGTTAATTTTTTTTAAGCAGTAATTTTTTGTTTTGTTGAAAACAAAATACTATTTTGATAGAGTTTTATTTGAGTTATGCATTCAGTGCACAAAAGGCACTTTTAATGTCTATTAATCTGGCCCACTTTCATCGACAAATGTGACCCAGTCCTGTGTCAAATCTGTGTTTTATAAACACTGTTGCGTTTGTTCAGTCATTGTCACAGACGCCATACAGTGAACATCTGAGATGTATTCTTAATGTGCCACATCCTGATTACTGTCCATCTAAATGTCAGGAGCTGCTATGTGTTCAGCTTTTTCTAGAAATACAAAACGCTTAGTTCAGTGCACTGTATGGAACAATGAAAACACTGACAACTGAGGGAATGTAATAGGAAAAGTGTCATCAACACAGCTTTTTTAGGAGCCTGGAGTCTGGCCTTTAACTTTTTGAGTTAAAAATACAGCTTTAAGTTGAGCGCTTTTTTTAAAGGGTTAATTGTGCCATTTTTTGATGTGAAACAACATATTAAATGAATGTATTGCTAGTTTTGTTCATGCTGTGTTAAGAAATCCAAAGTGGAAAAAAAGATGTTTTGGGAATGCAAATAATTTCATAATCTTTCACATGAAAATGTTTGTGCTGTTTGATAAAGATGGTTTATATCTGAAGCGGGGACTCATTATTACTTTTTTTTTTTACAAACTAGCAGTGGTTCTCATTATCTTCTTATTAGCATGGAACAGTGGAGGAGCCTGAATTTCCTGGTTATTTGACAACAACATACAAGATGGCTGTGGCAGCTATTTTTTCTAGCTACTGCTTCTGTTGCAAGGAAGAACTAGTGATTAATGAGGACACATCAGTCCATAAAAAAAGAGATTTAATGTGCAGAGAGCAGCACGAGATGCTACTGAAAGCTCACCTAAAAAATTGCAATACTACAGTGTTAATAAGTTCATCATTTATCTACACAAGTAAAACCTTACAGCTAATCCACATCACATCTGGGGGAATGGTGCAGGTCAAAAGACTCTACTGCTGCAAAAGACAAACAAAAGAGTGTCAGACTTCTAAACAACACTTCCTGTAACTGACAGGTGCCTTAATAAGCAGAATATTCTTATAACGTTTACTGCAAAAAGTTTCAAGTGTAGTTGATGTCTGTGGAGGTGTGAACTCACCTTGGCCTTCTGGTTCTGGACAGGCAGGTAGAGTTTATACTCTGCTGGGAGCTCATCCTCAGCATACAGCCTGTCTGAGAAATACACCCTCCTTATACGACAGTTAGCATGAATCTGAAGGGAAGACGTGTCACACATTAGCAAGAGGAAAAGAACATAGGATTGAACATTTACTGCAGAGGTCTTGCAGTCACACGAAGGGAAGTAGCCTCTGGAGACAGTGGTTCCTCATCTGTCTCTAACCTGTACACGTAGTGTCTCCGTATAATTGGTTCCATAGGCCCTCCTGGTGAAGTCTGACAGGTTGAACTGAATCTGGTTCCAGCCGTCATCGAGCCTCATGGGCATGGTGCAGATAAACGGCTTCACTCGAGTCATACTCTGGTAGTTACTTGCCCGAAACCGCCGCCTAACGTTTTTGTCATCCAACACCTGGGAGTTGCAAAGAGATGAATCTAGGCGACTGTATTTACTGTATGTCAACAAGATATGGACGGTGTCTGTATGTGTACCTGAACTTCAAAGGTGAAATACTTCTTGAGGTTTTTAATTATCATGACCAGAAATGGAAGTCTGATGCCCAGTGTCTTCTTGGGGTCTGCAGGACATGTTATATAGGTGGTACTGTAGGGAGGAGAGATGATTAAAGGGGGGAGGATGGGTGAGACTAGTGCGCGAATGAGCGAAAACGACCTGATGGATGAGTAAACAAACAAACCCACCTGACGTTTGCTCCCTCAATCTCCAACACATTTGAGTGTATGTCATTGTCGGCAACTTTTTTGATGTGACCATTTCTCACCTGTAAACATACAGAAATATATTTTGTCTGGTTTCATATGGCGCAAATAAACTGATTCTTACAGAAGAAAAGAGCTGCTGCTATTGTTCAGCTCTGCAGACATCAGATATTTAAGGGTCTAAGAATAAATGGTGTCATATTTTGCACAAGTTTTAAAAATGTATGATTTGTGATACTGAAAATAGATGTCAATCAAAGAAAATGCAGTATATAAATGCCAGAACATGTATAAGGTCAGCTAGAAACAGTGTCACCATTACATCGCTGACTGACCAGAGAGGACTGACTAGTTCACATCATATTTAGCACAAATCCACAGGCTCTAAAACTAAATTAAAGGGATTCTTAAAAAGATTATTGTTTATGTCATATGTTAATGGTATGGTGAAACCATATTTTTTAATCTTTCAAAAGTCAACATCAGCCTGGCTATATATTAAAGATGCTGATGTGGGAGCAGTCAGTAACAACGTTAAATTTTACCTTATATTGTCTTAAAAATATGTTACCCTCTACTATTACTATGTTTAGCTGTTGTTTAGCAACAGAGCATTCCTACCTGCCTGTATCCTGCTGTAGTTAACATGTAATCCATGAGAACTGGGGTTTCTGTTTTTAAAGTTGACTTTAAATCAACTTCACAAAATTGAGGTAAACCAAATTCCATATTTCACTAGCGCCACATGTCCCCAAAATTCATAATGCTGAAAATATCTTCCCATTTAGCATTTAATGTGGTCTGCATGTGAAAGTTCATTGAAATATTTTTTTCTTATTAATTTTTATTAAAACGCTCTTCAGGTTCACAAATCAGAAACTACGTTCCTAAACAGTCTTTCATCTCTGTGCCGTAATCTAGTCCAGATTTGATCGGTCTACTACTATAAATATACTATATATACTAGTAGACTGTTGGTTTTTAGATCTAGAACTGGTCTAATGCACTCCGAACGTGAGATAACAGTTGCAAGTTGTTGTTGTTGTTTTGTTTTTTGTTTTGTTTCACAAAAACAGTTAAGGTTTAACAAACCAGAAACAGTGCTTTGAAGAATATTCAGCCTGTCCCAGACAATCTGGTTCAGATTTGACTTGTCTAAGTACATTTTTACACATAGAATTAAGGTTTCACAAATCAGAAAATGCAGTTTAAATGATCTTCAGTACTTCTGCCATAATCTAGTTCAGATTTAGCCAGTCTTTATGTAGTAGTTTTAAATCTAGACCTGATCTGATGCAACCCTGACGCAAAATAAATAAATAAGAAAAAATCTGACAAAAAAAGCAGTGAAGTCTCCCTATTTACATTTCCACTCATAAAATAAATATTCCACAAATCAGAGACCATGTGTTCAAGAGTTTAGCCCCTCAGGGCCAGTGTAGTCCAGATTCGACCATTCTGTAGTTAGTGGTTTTAAATCTGGACCTCGTCTACTCTGGTCTACGTGCAGGGAAATAAAGCACAGACATCTTAATTCTTGTATTTCAATGAACAATATAAATATTTAACTTATTTGACTGTAGGTTTTCGACAGCATTCAGGGTTTATTTAAAATATCTTATTCGACTTTACGTATTTAAAATGTAGAAAAATCTGAGTTACAGGTTAAGTAGGACTTAACTTTATCAGCTGACAAGAGATATGAATCGAGGGCTGACGTAATCAAATAACAAAATTAGGAATTTGATTTTTCGCTGGAGCACGTTAGCCCCATTCACCAATATGATGTCGGTTTCAAACATTATAGGCAACTAACACAGATGTAGTCTGCTGTCTGCACACCACGTCCAAAGTATATTGTAACATGTTGAAGTTTGAGGAATAAACCACGACACTAGCTAGCTTAAGCGCGACTAGCCAAGACAGCTAATTAGGACAAGGTGTGTAACATTCATTCTGAATCGCTGCTTACCTTTTTGTCCCATATTTGAAGCGGTTTGCTGCCGATACTGTATAATATGGACAAAAACCCGCTCTGGAATGTGTTTTTAAACATTTTTCTCTGAACTCAGTACACAGCGGCTGTGCACATGAGTTTGAGTCCGCTGAAGCCGTTGCTATGGTGGTTGCTAACGGGAGTTACGTTTGTTTACAGTTTATTTCCATATCTGGATATTTCCTTGAGGTGCAAAATAACCCGTTCCGCCGACAGAAATTAAGATATTTCACACATTTAAAAACATTTGTGAATATGTGTATTCAAATATCCCCAACACGTCTTTCCAAGTTTGTTATTTTGGTGTTGCTGGGAAACGGAACTCTCTACCTGATGTTCACACCGGCTCCTAAATGTTGACGCACCGCTGTCGCCATAGTAACAAAAAGCCTAAGCGGTCAGGTAATGGTTGGTGGTTGACTATGAAAGCAGAAATATAATACATAATATTGAACATACACTTATATAATTTAACAGCTGTTGATTATAGAAATTCAACGACTCTTTAAACTCAAAATGTGATGAGATTTGCTTGCATGGTTGACAAGATATAAGCAAATCTTCTCAACCATGTTTTTTTAACAAAAAAAAAAAACATGTTTATCAAGAGGCCCAATAAACAATTTCAGTGTATTGCCTTATTTAGGAAAATTAAATTATTATCCAAATGGAATCTAACTCTGACACATTTAGCTAATATTCAATTTTTACAAGTTTGTTTCCCTAATAAAGCTGTAGTAGCTATCTTCTTAAACACAAACTACTTTGTCTACCACAAGCAAGAATTATTGATTAATTTGGTTCTTCTTCTATCAACTTAGAACAATAATCTTTTGACATCAATGCTATCCATTGAAAACTGTGAGGCCACATCCATCCATAAAAAAGATTTATTGTGCAGAAAGCAACACAAGACGGTACTCAAAACTCATAGCTCCAAAATTACAATATCGCAATGTTTTAAAGTTTATCATATGTCTACACGGAAAAAGTCCAACACCTGAACTCCACATCACATCGGGGGGAACAGCGCAGGTTGACAGACTCTACTGCTGCAAGAAACAAATAGACAAGTGTTACATAAATATCTAAGCAACACTTTCCATAACTGATAGATGTCATAATAAAGAGCAATATTTCTATATCTACCACTACTTGAACAACATAGGAATAATTATTTGACTACACATACTGTACGATCAAGTTTATGCATGTGGAGGTGTGAACTCACCTTGGCCTTCTGGTTCTGGACAGGCAGGTAGAGTTTAAATTCTGCTGGGAGCTCATCCTCAGCGTACAGTCTGTCTGAGAAATACACCCTTCTTATACGACAGTTAGCATGAATCTGAAGGGAAGACGTGTCACACATTAGCAAGAGGAAAAGAACATGGTATTGAACATTTACTGCAGAGATCTTGCAGTCACATGAAAGGAAGTAGCCTCTGGAGACAGTGGTTTCTCATCTGTCTGAGTGCACTAACCTGTACACGCAGCGTCTCAGTATAATTGGTTCCATAAGCCCTCCTGGTGAAGTCTGACAGGTTGAACTGAATCTGGTTCCAGCCGTCGTCGAGCCTCATGGGCATGGTGCAGATAAATGGCTTCACTCTGGTTGTACTCTGGTAGTTACTTGCCCGAAACCTCCGCCTAACGTTTTTGTCATCCAACACCTGGGTGTTGTAAAGAGGTAAATATGATGACTATGCCTCCCAGTATTTTCTGTATTACAACAAGATTTGGACGGTTTCTGTATTTGTACCTGAACTTCAAATGTGAAATACTTCTTGAGATTCTTAATTATCATGACCAAAAAAGGAAGTTTGATGCCTAGTGTCTTCTTTGGGTCTGCGGGACATGTTATATAGGTGGTACTGTAGGGAGGAGAGAAATGGGGAGGGATGGTTGAGACTTAAATTAATTGATTTATTTTAGTCCACAAGTTGTAAAAACAATCTAAAAAGAAGGACACTAATAATTAATAAAAAGTGTGCATATAGAGACAGAATAAATTGCTAAATACACACTCAAACGTACGATACACTTAATTATACTATAATCACACTTATAAATCAGAAGGTAAATAATGTAACCAAGGGTTTAAACTAAGCAGAATATGATACTGACTGTAAAGGTGTAGGATGAAGCCAAAACCTTTTTACCTCACTTTATCACAAACAAAATTGTCCCTTATTTTTGAATTTGTACAAGCTTCACAGTTCAAACAACAACAGTTCAACTAAACAAATACAGTAGTATGTATATTCATATGCACAAACATGGCATGGAGATATGCAAACATTTACATCCATACATTCTAACACTTGGTTACTGTCATCACAACTTCTTACCAAAAGATGTTATTTCTCAAGTGTGCAGATCATGAGTATGTATTAAACGAGCTTTTATTGTTAGTGATGGATGGAATAATAACTGAGCAACAATTAGCATACAAGGCCTTTTGACTTAATAGATCCTTTTGTAAGACTGTACTGATTCCTCTTTTTTCATCAATAATTCCACAAACCAGTTTACATTTAAGGGCTGCATCAAAATATAAGGTCATATCCCAGTTTATACCTTGAATGAATGAACCTGAGCTGATGAATGAGCAAAAACACAAACTCACCTGACATTTGCTCCCTCCACCTCTAACACATTGGAGTGTATGTCATTGTCTGGGACTCTCTTGATGTGACCATTTCTCACCTGTGAACACACAGAAATATATATTTTTCTTGTTTCATACTGACAAATCAAGCCGTTTCCTGCACAGTTTAATGAACTAATGATTCACAGCTTTGCATTCAGCTGTAAGGGAAAAGGTTAACGGAAACTTAACTTTCAGCTTTAAGTGACAGATTCTTACTTTTTTCCTAACATTTCAGTTATGGAAAACTGTGTAAGATATTTAGGTAAACATTTAATGCTGTGTGAAACCAACTTTAAAATTGTGTTACCTTTTTTTAAATACTAAAAAAGGATGTTTCCGCTGCTGTTTTTAAAAATATCTGGACCACATTGGACCATTTATAGATCTAAAAGCACTGTTCTTCTAAGATGACTTTCGATTAAGCTTAAAATTCTTTAAAATACAGTTTCTGAGTTGCACTCCGGTATTATTCAATATGGTAGTTTGCATCTTGTTGCAAATTAGTGTGACACATAAACAAAACTGAAGAATGAAGAAGGACTATCTCTTATCTCAGGTCATTGAGAGAGAGTGCTTAATCAACCACAAAGTTCAAATGTTAAATGTCCTTTTCAGCTCATGTTTGAAACAACATTTAATGGAAAAATAATTATGTATTAATGGTACAGATGACTTTCTACTGATCACATTGTCTAATCTGTCAAATACCACTATCATGTTTGCCTCCTAACTGTCTTAAACAAACGATACCTTCCATTTTTGCTAATTTTTAAGTGTTACTTAGGAATAAAGTCAAACTTGTGTTTAAATCAAGTTGACAGCATTAAAGTAAAACAAGTTTCCATATTACATCTGTGCAACAAGTCCCTGAAATCCCACCCAGATACATATTAGAGCAATGGATCACCGCGATATTAAACTATATTGAGTTCGAACATGTCAACAAGGGGAAAACAACTGGAAATATCAACGGACAATGGATCTTGAATGGTAACTAAGCTGCCGTAGTTCATAACAAAATAGAGGAACTTATTTTTCATTAGTGCATATTGGCCTCATTCACCAATATGATGTCGTTTTGAAAATTCATAGAGAACTAACAAAAACTTAGCCAGCTGTCTGAACACGACATCCCGAAGAACATATAAAAAGAGGTCACAGTTTTAAGAATTGAACACATGACGCTAGCTAGCTTTAGCACGACTAGCCACGGAAGCTAACACAGATTAGGTTCGTAGCATTCACTCTGAATCGCTGCTTACCTTTTTGTCCCATATTTGAAGCGGCTTGCTGCCGATACTGTACAATATGGACAAAAATCCACTTTGGAATGTGTTTTTAAACATATTTGAGTTAGCACGTCTTCGCTTCGCACATACTGTTGCGCACAATCGAAACGTTTGTTTATAGATTTTGCTTCCGTCCCTACCTTACTACTTCCGTGCGGTGCAAACGAAAACGTTCCGCTTATTTAATTTAAATGTTTCAGTCATATAAAAAAATCGGATTCGTTGGATATTTGAATAACCCTACACATGTCTCCCAAATAAGCTGAAAGAGAACGAGAGTTGCAGTCAAGTTTTTACTACTTTGTTGTTGCTCCGGAAAGTAAATCTCTCGCTATTGTTCGCGCCGGTTTGTAAATGTCGACGCAATTCGGTCGCCGTGGTAACAGAAAGCCTGGGTGGTCCGTCAATGGTCGGTAATCAGTAAGGTGCACATTTTAGCCAATATTAAAAATCATATCGTTCTCAAGAGGCTACACAAACCTCTTTAAAATCACGAAACTCGCTCAGTGTGTACTAAATGTTGCCTCATTTATTTTGTTTTACAATACACATCAAAATGTTTACAAAAATACTGCTTTGCTGTAATGTTGACAGGGTATATGTGTACAACATATTAAGTCTCACCATTAATGAATCAAATTTGGGTTTTGACAAAACTTGAATTTGCTCTCTTGCTTCCAGCTGCTTGCAGGAGTCTTTTCTCTGGGTTTATTAAAAACTTGTAGCACCAGAAAGCAACAGGATCTACATGTATATTTTTCAGCACAGATCTTAACAGCCATAACGTCATTAAATACTTACAATTTTAAGAAAAAATTATCCCTGACATGAAGGACAAGATAAGTCAGGTTTTAACTTTTTTTGTTTTTTGTTTGTTTGGAATCCTGAGCTCCATCACAACTGTCAGGATGTTTTTATTTTAGTAAACGTCTGATCTATTTGCTAAAAAAAAAAAAGTGAAACATATTTTTCTGTTTCACAGTTTCAAACAGGCTATTGGCAGCAGTGACATTAAGGACTACCTGCCCAGGGCAGGTTTTGCTTTTGATGATCTTTAAAGGAGGTATATTATTTAAAGTTTAGTTTTTAATGGTTTGTGAACATATTTAAGTGTCCCCAATGTGTCTAGAGACCCCCAAATATGTAATCTATGATAATTCCTTTCCATAGAGATCAGAGAGTGTGTCACTGAACAAGCAGTTCAGGTGTGCTGCACATTGTGACGTCACAACAGGTAAAGCACCACCCCCTGCGGCCTCCTCTTCCTCTTCTGCTCTCTGCTACTCACTGAACAAATAAGAAGCAGAAAGAGATGCATCTGTGGCCGTATTCTGAGCTGAAACTTGAAATTATGGAGACATGAGACATTTGCTTTAATAAAAAGGGGTATTATATGGGACCTTTAAACATTAGTGGCCCCGTTCCTGCATTGGTGCTGAATACCAGAAGGTCCTGCACCTCTCACCACATTTCCTATCATGAGCTGAAAGTTCATATGTCAAGATAAAATCCAGTGTTGATTTCTCACACCTCATCATACCACCATCACAGCCTTGCACTTTCATAAAGTTAGGGGGACTTGTGAGATTTTTTGTGTGATTTAAAGAAGAACATTAAGTCTAGTAAATGGCAAGGTCCAAAACACTGGCTCCTATAAATGTCCCCTTTATGCCTGTAAAATGCATGTCTTGTGTTACAGTTTATAAACCTAGACAAGACCCACTCAAGGCCCTTATACAATACATTTTAAAGCATTCTGTGTGCTGGTAAATTGGCTTTCAGATGACAGCAACAGTCTCTAAAAATAGATTTCCAATGCCCAAACTATATTTCAGTGCATTTTGCACCCTCTAAGTCCCACTAAAAGGTCGAGCACGACATCCTTCCTCTCCTTCTGCAGCACTTTAAACAACTGACAAAGGTTTCAAATATTTGAACAAGGCAAGGAACACTCAATCAAACATTAGCCAGGCACTTTGCACAATGACATCACCAACAGCACGGTATACATCAAAACTCTTCTATTAGTTTCATAAGAACTAAAGTTGAATATATCTGCTGGTATTCGCTGAAGTTTTGCACTTTGTTTGACATTCTCCTGCACACACTCCTGCACCTAGACGTACGTTAAAGCTGTTTATCTTACAGCAGTTTATGAGGTGATGTTTCTCCCCAAATACTACATCTGTGCTCAAATAAATGTTAAATACCTCCTCTCCGTGTCTCTTTGTGAATGTGCTCCTTCATTTTCTCTCCAAGTTCCTAGAAGTGTGCGAGTGTAAATTAGATGTTACCGGTTCACAGGATGGCAGCTCCGTGAAAACATCTACAGAAACCGTTTATCCTTCTTTGTCTGTTTCTCACTATTATCCTGAACCTCTCTTCTCTAATTGAGTCAGATATTTACACAGAGACAAACAGATTATATATTTTTCCATCAGACCCTTTCAGTGTGGGACCACCCTGGAGACAGCTTTAAATAAACTTCACTGGAATCCCACTTGAATGAAACAATCCCTTCCAGCCTCTCTTTTCTTTTGTGTTTTTTGCCACAAAGACAAGGTAGTCTGTCACCCAGCAGCCAAATTGTTCAGAGAGCAACTTGGCCCACCAGCTGCTCTCTGAACTCTCATGTCAGGTCCTGCTACTCCCAGTTTAACCAGTAGCCTTCAGTATATGTGATCTTTGTGGTTTTTGACACCTGTCTTCCTTTTATAATGAGGTCCTTCATGCCAACCTCAGCGTCCAAATAAAGTTTGTTTTTAACTTATCTGCCTCGTCTGTGACCGTGTTTCCACTTGGTCTTCCCATGTTTCATCTTTTTTCCTTTTTTGTACACAGTAAAAAAAAAATCTGAAACTGTTAAATTCAAGTTTAATACTTTAAATATATTTCCAAAATGATATATAGCTAGTGACAACAGCAACAGAAGTGCTGGTTCTGTAATTTCACATAGAGTTGTGAGAAAGATTTTGTATAAATATAACCATCTATCTGACCACAGTATAAAAAAAATAACATTTTAAAACGGTTTTGACTGCATTTTTCTTTTTTCTTTTATTTACTGTTATTTCACAGACTTTCCCTGTTTTGGCTGCATTCTTGAAAATAGCTATAAAAATCACAGTAAAAAGTATTAATTAATATAAAAAAGTAAAGCAATTAATGTCCACATGAAAAATTTGTATTCTCACAAATTATAATTCATTCTTTTATAACATTTGACTGTAAACGTAATCTATTTTTACTTTATTTAGATCAGCAAAAAAAAAAAATAAAAAATTACAAAAATGTGCCAGTATTTGAAAGAAAAAAATTAACACTGATAAGGAGGAAACAAGGTGAAGAGAATGAGAGTGGAGGAAGAGGATGGAGGAAACAAAGGAAGAGGAGAAATTCTTCTTTTACATATGACATAATAGAGATGAGGAGGAGGTCCAGCTGTTTAACCGTACTCTCCGAATCCTCCCACCCAGAGGTTCACGTCCCAACTCTGTCCTCACTGACTTCTTGCTACTGGCAACTTACAGGAGAAACAGAGGACGCAAGGATGAAGAGGATATAACAGTGGGAGTGCTAATGTGATGTAGTAACTGTTAATTAGCATTATAAATATCACAACGCTCAGACTTTTGTCGCTCTGTCGCTGTCATCAGGTACGTTCAAGAAACATATTTTATCGTCATTGTTTGTACTTTGTTTTGTCAGATGTAATCAGATCAGAAAAATATGCATTTCAGCTCATAACCTGTAAGAAGCTCAGGAATCTGCTTTATTTTACAAAATGAAAGGACAGATCCATATTGTTTTCCATGTTTTACTCGCCTGTATGTTACATGCATCTAAGTGGTTTATGATGTGACATGTGAAACTAGAAGCTTTTTATTCTTTTAAGAAGAGATAAAAAAGATTTTTGTTCTTGTCTGAAACTTGTGGGTCTAACTGATGAGGGTTTAAAGTAAGATTATGACAGATTCACGTGTGATTAGATCCATGCAAAAATCAGGATGCATGCATGCATCTAAAAATCTTTTTGTAGGTACACTGGGTGACAATAATCTGCACAAAAATATGAAAAAAATACCTGCAGAAATCTGTCATTCCTCTTTTATTGCACATAAATAGGACAATGCACAGTGACATCAAAGTTTTGGGAATGGAGAGCCGCTCGTAGACATTTTTATGTCTTTTAATCCAGGCCTTCTGCCATGATTTCTAAAACTGTCTTATGATGATGAAGAGTGGAAAGACCTTCCTCAGCAGGACATGTTACAGATGGGAACTCATCCGTCTCTGGTATTTATAAGGAAAAGACACACTTGTGGCCAAAACCAGACAATCTAACAAGTAAAACTCTGAACAAAAAGCTGCGATTCAGGAAAAATGTGAGAAGTGAGAAGTAACTTTTCTGCTTGGAAATTGGAGGAAAAAAGGGTTCACTCAGGGGTCAAGCTTGTAAAAATGTCATTAAAATACATGCTTTTCCTCATATAAATGTCAGTAAAGTCAGTTATAAATTGTACAATATCACATTGCACTGGTAATTTCTACTTAGTAACATGTAAATCTAAGAATAAGGAGAAAGACCTTTGGTATTTTTCCTGTGTATACTTTTACACATTATGTAACCGGTTAATTATACCACTCTAATTCATCTTTGTCCTACACAGACTTTATTTGAAGTCACTTGTTAAAGAAATATAGTGCTATATAAGACGGAATATTATAAAAAATATTTTTTCCAAAATGAGAATGAACGTTGATGCTTAAAGTTTCTTAATACTTGTTTTTAAATACTATATATTTTTATATAACATCAAATATTTAAGACAAATTCAGGTTTAACTTCAGCAGAAGTATTTGTAGGAAGAAGATGATGGGGAAAATATGTTTTCAGGGCATTTTAAGCCAAAAAGATGTCCTGAAAGGGCTCTGGATGTAATCATACCAACTAGCTTACTCAGTTTGCATGTCAACAGATTTCATCTCTGTAGCAACTAAGCAAACTGTAACCCTCAGAAAAGTTTGAAAGTTCTGGGAATAGCTTGTGCATGTATCCCTAATTTGGACCGGTTTGGCCATTGCTTCTAAACATGTACATAAAAAACACATGAGTGAATTGCGACATTGATACTAAGTGTTATTTTACACTATTTTTTCAGCCCTTACATCTAGAGAACCTTGGAAACATTCAGTCTATTTTTAGTTCATTCTACTTTAATTTCAGCCTCTTAAAAGTGATTGAAATCTGCACCTTGAGGATTGTAAAGCTCCCCCTTCTGTGAACAGGATGTGTCACATTCATCATCAGATTTGTGTGACTTGGTCAAGTCCAGCGTATATCTTGTGTTCAACACAACATGTGTCAGCGGTGCGTTACAGAGCAGCACAGTGCGACAAGGTTCATGTTAATACTGCGGTCTGTGTTTAAAGTAACACGCGAGGTCATGTACTTAACTGTACGAGTGTCACATCCTTTTAGAGAGCATATGAAGATGGATTTGGTCGTTTTTACAGTACAAGAGGATGATGTTTATAAGACAGGGATTTCTAAAGCCTTTCTCTCCCTGAATTTACTTCTGCTGATGTTGATCACTTTTCATCCCTCGAGATCACTTCTGCCTCTTTGTTTTCAGTGTGTGTGTGTGTGTGTGTGTGTGTGTGTGTCTGCACACTAAGCTCGGAGTTGTTTTAAGCCAATTGGAGCACGTCCCATCACTTTAGGCTCGAGTTGCTGGAGTCTGTTTACACTACAATATCCAACTCCAGAGTAAAAGGTTGAGGCATCCGTCTCCAGACAAGCATTATGTGAGACCCTGTAATGAATTCCAATTCCTGCTCCAAGTGTGTACTACAGAAGCTTTAAAATTACACAACAGTTAAAGCAAAGATGGTAAAAAAAAAAAGAAAGAAAAAAGTGCGCAGTAACTACAATCCTAACAAGCAACAAAACTGAAAAGGAACATGTGATACAGGGTTATCAGAAAAATGACAGACAAAAGGCAGACAAGTTGCTTTAACAGAGAAAATGTACTTTAAAGTGAGTATCCTTAATAGTAAGAAAATGAATCTAAGGCAATCCAAATCCAAATCCAATATACAGTTGACTACCAACTTAGTAAACATAACACCAAATTCCTTTGTTTGCAGATTATGTACTCGCTTAGTTTTTTTTTTTTTTACTAAACAGTAACAGCTTTGCAAGCTCAGCAGCTGTTTGGTGTCCCTTATAGAACTCACAAGACTTCTAGTCCATGTCATTCTAAAATAAAAACATATTTAATCACAAAAAAGAAGTCTGACAGTGCTACTTCATGCTATTTGATACAGTGGTGGAAGGCAAAGTTAGACTGTCAGTTGGATAGTTTAATAACATTTTGTTACTTACCACCAGTTAAACTGTAATCCCACTAAACTTAAGTTAGCTGGTATTTGATTATCACTCAAGGCCGTAGAATTGACAGAGACAATGGGACCAGCAACTAGTGTTCCATCAAAAAACCTAAAACATAACGACTGCTGTCCATCAGAGTCTAGGATTAATAACACAAATGAACACAAATTATCCCAGCTTGTTAGGTCAGGGTCGACCACACGAAGGAGCAAAGAAGCCTCTCATTTTTCTAGTTGTACATCCTTGATTCCTTTCCTTGAGGATACGTCCTTGGCCAAAGCTCCCCTAGCAAGCCTCCTCAATCCTCATGATGAAGGTGATGATGTATCATGATTGATTTCCGGGTCACGGAGGATGAAATTTGTGAAATGAGAGGAGTCTTTGATTAAGGCCCAACAGTGCAGTCTTGATGCTAAAACAGCACTTGTTCGACAAGGATGGGATTTGAACCCATGCATGCAGAGCACAATGGATTAGCAGTCCATCGCCTTAACCACTCGGCCACCTCGTCTTATATACTCATATGTAAAGGGTCAATTTACTTGTTTTTCCTCCAATACATAAAGTAGTATCTCTCCACTCAGAAAGTGTTGCATTTATTTATCTTTTGCAGTGAACTATCTCTAGAATTGTTGCATCCATCTCTCCATCCATCTCCACATTGAAGCTTAACTGTTTAAACGATACGATGACCATGAATAACTGGACCCCAACTTCCAAGAACCAAAAAGAATATGATTAACACCTTTACTTCTCCTCACACAGGAGCCAGTCCATCAGTCCTCCATCTTTTCCGACCAATGGAGAGCCTTCTCACGAACATCAGCTCCACCTCCACCACTGAATCCCTCCTGCCTCTTTTCACCCCAAACCCGACGAACTGCAGCAGCTGGGACCAGAGGTGGGGGGCGCCCTATCTGCACAGGTTGGCCCACCTGGATGTACAGCTGTACCAAGACTTCTATGGTGTCTGGATCGCTCTGATGGTAAGACTAAATATTTTACTAACAGTACATAAAGTTAGGGAATCGCTGAAACTGTCGCAACAAATGTAATAATTTACATTTTTTTCACTTATTTTTGTGAGTTATAGCGAGAAACAGATAAACAAAAGATCCTATTTAAGACTAAAACAATGATTGAATGAGGGGGGAAAATAATTAATATAACTCAATAGTAGTTTGAAATCCAGAAGGCAAGGATCAAGACCTGCTTTCTTGTGGAGGGGAATGGGAGGGACACTAAACTCTCCCCTAAACTGCCCTTGAGCAAAGCACTAAACCCTCCAATATGTGCTTGATTTTATTAACAATGACTTTCTTCTTGCTGCAGGTTTGTAACTGCCTGATGCTGATGGTCGGTGTAGTCCTGAATAGTCTGGCTCTGTATGTTTTCTGCGGGGCCTCCACCCGTTCCTCAGCCTCGGTGGTTTACACCATAAACCTGGCCATAGCTGACCTGCTGGTGGCGCTGTCGCTGCCTGCTCGCATCGCCCTCTACCACAGTGGAGGCAGCTGCGTGGCCTGTTCCTATGTCCACACCTTCAGCTACTTTGTCAACATGTACTGTAGCATCCTGTTTCTGACCAGGTGAGTGGGTCGAAGCAACGTTTAACTGAATTAACTGCATCAAAATACACCAGTCAGCCACAACATTATGACCACTGACAGGTGAAGTGAATAACATTGATCATATTGGTACTATGTGCTGTTCTGCTGGAAAACCTTGAATTTTGGCATCCATGTTGATCAGACTTAGACACCCCAATAAACATTGTCCCACAACAAACACACTCCCTCATGCAAATGGAAATCCCAAATGTCACTGGCCTACCCCTGCAGGAAAATGCACCCCACCACATGGAAAAACAATCTGGAACATGTTGAGGAACATGACAATGTCCCAAGATGTTGATTAGACCTCCAAACTTCCTACACCCCATTGTGATCAAGCATCAACAGGATGCAGTGGAACAAGTTTGATTGACAGAGACCCCACTGCACAAGCCAGAGTACCCAAAGGATCCACTATACCACTGTCCTGGTTCCAGACCCCATAGGAAACTCTATTCACAGTTTTCCCTCCTCTCAGTATCTGTATAGATCGATACCTCGCCGTCGTCCACGCATCCAGCACTCTCCATCGATGGAGGACCACAGGAGCAGCCAAGTGTGTCAGTGCCACAGTGTGGTTTGTTGCAGTTGTGGTCACCTACTCTTTTCAGGTGAAGACAACACTACAAACACAGCACGTGCATTACATTTTATGATTGTCAAAATAAATCTAAAAAACTGCAATGAAATACTTCTTACAATGTCTACCACAGAACAATACTAACTGTACTTGGTCCCGTTCTAAGTCAGAAGCAATGAAAATAGGATTTGTGTTGGTTCACCCAACCTTAGTCTTCTTTGTCAGTCTCCCTTTTTCTTTCCCAGGCAATTCATTGCTGATTCATTTTGATTTTGATTATTTACTCAGTTAATTGATCAATTGTTTCGCTCTAAAAGCAATTTTAAAAATATTTAATTATGAGAAGCTGGAATCAGAGAACCTTTTTCTTTAAAAATGACTGAAATGACCTTGATAATCAAAATCAAGGTCTCAAACATGAGAGTAGAACAGGGAAAGCAGATAATCAGGACAGCATGAATGAAGTACTGTCTTCTCTCCTCAGACCACAGCATTGGAGTTCAGCTCCTCCTGCATGCTCATCCCTGCCCTCTTCTACCTCACCATCCTGGAGTTCCTCCTACCCCTGCTGGCCGTGGTGGGCTTCACTCTTCGCGTCACCTGTTTCCTCTCCTCCAGCCACGGACCGATGCCCCAGCAGAGCATTGCCAGGAGGACTCGTGCCATCCGGCTCCTGGCCACCGTCCTGGTGGTCTTCACCGTCTGCTTCACGCCCTTCCACGTCCGCCAGGTGCTGGTTTACTTCCGGATCAGGGTCGGAGGGGAGGGGATAGTGCGGGGGGCGGGGCACGTGCTCGCATATCACATCACGGTGACGCTCAGCAGCCTGAACAGCTGCCTGGATCCAGTGGTTTACTGCTTCGTGACGGACAGCTTCAAGAGGATGTGGAGGACGAGGTGGAGGGGAGGGAGGGAGGTGGACGAGGAGGCAGGGCAGATGAGCGGGGGAGACGGGGAGAGGATTTCGGTGAATAAATGTTCGGGTACAGCGCTGGCGATAGCTCACAGCGTGGTGACACTCACCCTCACCAGCACTCCCCTCTCTGCAGCCAACAGAGACCAGTCTGCTGAGACAAGTGGACACCCCCTCTCCTTGACCAACAATGGAACAATACAGAAACACATTTAAAGAGAAAGACTCACCAAGAGTGATGAAGAAACACTGCAAAGATTCATAGGCAGGAAATGAACATTAAAACAGAAGTAAGCACTGCACTTATAAACAACACTTGACCAGTCTTTCCACCCACTCAGCCCTTCAGTATTCTGTGACCTCACCTTTTCCACCTTTTCCCCTTGACTGTGTTTGGATGTGACTCATGAGAGTGAACCAAGCAGCTGAAAAGTGAAGCCAGCAGTGAAATTTCAGAATCTGTAGTTCCTCAAATGGCCACTTGAGGTTGCTCCAAAAGTAAGTCAATCTCCATAGACCCCCATGTTAAAATGCACAACTTTACAGCAGAAATAAACACGTTTACAGCCTGGTTTGAAAACAGTTTCAGTCTCTATAGCTAACTTCCACATTCAGGACAACTGCACAGAGGATGAATTTTTATATAACTCACCCATTTAAATTGTTTTAAGGTCTAAAGTTATGCATAATTAAGGGCTTGTTTGCACAGCCCACCTCAGCTCCACCTCTTTGCTCATTTTTGAACTGGCTGGGAGTTACAAGGAGTCAGCCACTGCCAAGATGGCGATGCTATGAGCCACTACTCTGAGTGTCAAAACTGCTTTTCAGGAAATCTAAGAGTGACATCACAGAGGACTCGTCCATCTTTAAATACTGTCCTACGACAAAGGAGTGTTTTTTGTTGTCAAGCTGACAAACTTACACTGCAAGGAAAATCACATACTTCATTACACTGTGATGTTAAAAACAGAAAAGTTCGTACAAAAGTTGATATTTGGTGCCTCAGATCTGACTTTGCCACCCCCTTAAGAAAACTCCAGCATAGCAGGTACTGACAACAACAATTTCCCACCTTAAAGGAACTGACAGCTACAAGTTCCCTCCAAAAGTCCTCAAGTGTAATTGTTATTTTTACCACTTAAGGCTTTTGAAATTGAGATCAAAACACAGCATTTCACATTATTTATATGCAAGCAGCCTGTAAATATAAATTCATACATCTGGTCACTGGTGGGTCTCAGAAACCATTTAGTCAAAGCTGTCAGGTGACATTTATAGCAACGAAAAGTGCAAAATTTAAAATGTTGAAAACTTAAAAGGAGTTCAAGTCTTTTATTTTTAGGCCATTTACACAAAAGAGGGAGAGAAGTTGTAAAAACAAAAGAGATGCTTGATTAAAAAAAACGAATAAATGATCAACAAACTGCAAAAAAAAACTGTATTACTATTATTGACAATTTCACTTTCTATACAACTGTCTATAGCTGATATGTTTTACTTTGCGTTTACATGTTAACTTCCCTGTGATTGTGACCTATCCTCTTTGTGATTGTGATATTTATTGTAATTGTATAGGCGTGTCGTTCTTCTCCCATATTCATTATAAATAAAATAAATTGGATGCTTGTCATTAACAGATTCACATACAGTATGTAGGTATTTTATTCCATTGAATCAGTGTCATTTTCCGTCAGTTAAACTATGTAAGACTGTAAAAATCTTATCTAAACCCAGAGAAACCAGTCAGGAGCAGATCTACAAAGTCCAGTTGTTCCACTAGAGGACAGTGTCTCACCACAGCAGAAACCAGACTGTGACACTGAAACACATCAAATATGTGTCTCATAATTTGATCATTTCACTTTCAGGCATCAGTAGCTGTTGCTCTGATCCATTGGATGTGTAGACTGTGTGTTAAACAGTCATCCTGACCTTACTCATACAATTGCTGCTCCTAGAACTAATTAATCATTATTACTATCTTTGGAGCATCTTTGAATGCAAAATATATTTGGCAGAAACATCCTCATTTTATTTGTAGGCATTAATTATACAATATTAGAACATTAAGTCTGCTTTTGTGATGGCAATTTTCTACGTTAAATCCACTTTTATGTATTTCAGGATAAACCTAAATAATACATGTATTTCCACCCAAAAATAGAATAGAAAACATTAAAATATGGATTATCTACTGTCCATAAATCCTCAAAATGGGACATTTTCAAAAAACTACACCTTCAGGATAGATTTGTGTCAAAATAGTTCTTTTACTGATAACATATTGGAGGAGGGCTGCTCAGGTGAACTAGTTTAAAATAAACTGCCAGTAACAGCAGGAGTGTGAGGCATTCAATTGAGTGTCATTTCCCTTTAAGCAGCAGGTCAGTACAGTTCTCTTAACATAATGTCCCAGAGCTGTAAGTTTATATCTCAGCATAGTACATCTCACACACACACACATACTTACTGTCAGCTGAACGTAATGTCACATGATCCGTCTGGGTTACACGCTCACACACACGCATGCATACACGCACGCACACACACCAGTATCAGGTTCCTTCTCTGGTTTCTCTGTATGTATAAAGAGCCGAAGCTTTGACCCTGTGTGTGTGTGTGTGAAAGAGAGGGAGACATCTGACTCTGCAAGAACAAAGTTTTCTGCTTTTCCTCTTCTGTCTCGGCGGTCTGACCACACGGCATCATGGGAAACCTGTCGGCGGCTTGGAAGATGCTGAGTACAGATTTTGTCCATGAAAAACACACACAAAAAGTCCTGAAAGTGCAGAGCAGCAAGTTACTTCACCAGCTAGTCACACGGATTGTGACAAAAACAGTTTATAAGAGTTCATGCAGACATGTCAAAGTGCAACAAGGCCAGTGGCAAACTTTTTTAAAAGTTTCTGAGAGGAGACGAACCTGTCTGCTCACATCACGAGACATTTATGTCATGCAAAAGTTACTGTCTTTGTATTGTAAATAAATATTAACAAACAGAAAGAAATCTTGTCTTGATGTGTATACAGTATTTAAATTGTGTAAAAGAGGTAACCTGGTCATTTGTTTGCTTTAAGACAGATGAAGTTGGATCATATCTTAAAATTCCATCCATCCATTATCTGTACACCGCTTAATCCTCTGTAGGGTCGCGGGGGGACTGGAGTCTATCCCAGTCGACTCAGGGCGAAGGCAGGGGACACCCCGGACAGGTCGCCAGCCTATCACAGTATTTAAATTGTTTCTGTTTAAACTAGAAAATGAGAAAATAACAAGACATTTATTTTCTGTAATTTTCTTAATGTGGGTGCTTCTCAGTTTGAGTTTTAAAATCCAGTATGGTCGAATTTAATATCCTTATTTTGCTCTTGATGTGTCTTCTAGCATCTAAAAAACATCATATAGGCCACAAGGTAAAAACGGTAACCAGTGAGGCTCTAGAACCCTTTAGATAATGTAAGTTTTAAGGCAGCAGAGTTTTAGTCTGATCCAGAGCTGAGTGTTTAAGTGTGCGCTGAGGCCTGCCATAACTCAGATTTGTTTAATAAGAAAGTCAAATAATGAAAGAAGTCATGGTTGGTTTACTTCTGAACAGATTTTAAAGGTGCGTTCCATACAGTGTTCATCCAGAGTCCTACATATGAAGGCTCAAGCATATTTACATAACATAGAGATATATACAGACTTTATATAGAAAACAAAACTACTAACAAAAATAATCATCTTTTTTATAGCAGCAAAAAAGAAGAAACTAAAAGAGAAATATGTATATGTACATCTTTTTTCTTTTCGAAATAACAAGGCATATTATATATAGTACACTGCGTATATTTGCTTTCCCATTCTTTAAGTATTCTTCTCGATTTAATCTCTATGAGAATCAAAGTATATAGGCATCTCTCTCTCCTCTGTCGTTAACACACAGTTTACAGGAGGCAGAGCCGCACACACACACGACAAGAGTTCGGACAGGTCGGACTAACTGCATGGCTGACAGCTGGAAACATGAAACAGCATCACGGCGTCTCCACATTCATTCAGTGATCGGGACGGTGGAGCCAACATGGCCGCCACTGGAAAAGTGCTAAGGCCGAACTCTCGTGTGTGGCTCTGCCTGGAAACTCAAAGAACAAATACAAAAAAAGGAGACATTTTCTAGTTGAATTAAAAATACCAGAACAGAGACAAGAAAACTCGTAAATAACTTTCAGTATTGCAGCCAGCGATTCCAGAGTTAAGTGTAAACCAGGTGATTGCAAAGAACAGAGAACAAGAACCAAAAAAATGAACACTGAGATGACATTTTTAAACACACTCTTGTCTTTTTGCTTTACAGCTTTGAGACGACTGCGCTCACACACACTCTCACAGACACACACACATTCACACACACATTCACACACACACACACACACACACACACACATTCACACAGTCCAGTTCATTCCTGTAACATCTCCCGTAACAGCAAATAGAATAGCTTTAATTTACTCTTTTGGAAACTAAGTGAAAAGTGTCTTTTACAAGACAAGAAAGCTCAAAAAAATAAATATCCACAGTTATTTTTTTTTCTTCCTTTTGCAACATAATTCTACTTTTTTTTTTTTTTTTTTACTTATCATGTGCAAGTTCTGTGCAACGTCAGGACCCCCCACCCTGGCTTTGTCAAACATCAAAATAAAAATGATGTCGACGGAAATCAACTCACATTCATTGACTTTTTTTTTTTAAGATTATAAGTCACCAGATGGAATCAAAGGTTAAGAACTCAATCTCCCAGCAGGCCGAGCAAGGCGGCCGTGCTGTCTGAACATTCCAGAGTCTACGGTTAAAAAGGCTTGGGACTTTAAGAACAAAAGAAGAAGAACCCAGAAATCAAAGACTTTCTCACTGCATTGGAACAGAAACACTCAAGTTGCACTTCAAGTATTCGCGGCCTGGAGTTCCTCGCCTACACTTTTAACAAGGAGCACCGCTCAGGATGACAATGCGTCTCATCTTTAAACACATTTCAACACATTTCCATCCGCATGGGCGTCGTGTTGAACAGCGACAAGACGAACGGCATCCGAAACTCAACTCGTAAATGTGCAAAAGTGTAGAAAACTCGCATGCTTGTTAAGAGCGTACTGACCCAGACCGAGCACATTGCTTCAGCTTAAAGAGTACATGTGTTTTTCTTTTACACATTTAAGTTTTAAACAAAAAAAAAGACACAAACATCCAGCCATGCATTAGAAAATACATCCCTGACCTATAAGGACAATGAAGAAAAAAGAGCTTGAGTGATTTGTACAGAGCCATACTTTGGTGTCCCGCACATGCATATCGCTGTTGTCGCATGCAAAACCTCCCAAACCCAGAGTTGTTTTTTTGTGATTTTCTTTTTTTTTTCTTTTGTTGCGTATCCATTATTTTATCCAGAATATTTTTATTGCCCTAGTGGTTACAGAGACCATTTCAAACTGTGGTGTCTGTACCTCCTTGTCTTCTGTCAGCATCCCATCCCTGCTTTTATTAGTCCCAGGAGGCAAAAAAAACACTTTGTCTCTGCTCTGGGACCGACTGAATGTACCTGAAAAGATGGAAGGAATCTAATTTGTTCAAACAAAAAGGGTTAAACTCTGCACCAAACTCCACCAAAGTGAAAAAAAAACGCACACCATCAGTGAGTGAACTCTCCTCTAAAATCCAGAAAAAAAAATGAACAAGCTTCTCCTCAAACTGCTTTACACGCTCGAATAAAATGCTAAATCATCCCACTGCAGTTTAAATTTCTCTTCCTTTCAAGTAGCATGCTTCAGCTGATTGAGCTAAAAGGAGAACTGACCCAAATCCACAGCCTTTCACCCTGACAGATGCAGGAGTAATAAAAAAAATAAAAAAAAACACCGGTGAAGGATTTCACCACCTCATACGACCCTGATCTGCCCAACAAACCTCCCACACCACTCCCTGGCTGATTAACAGGGGGCGCTATTGCAACAAAAAGATCTGATTTGTCAGAAAACAAACAATAGCGTCTTTCAAGTTACGCGTCCAGCATCGTTTGTTAAGGAAACATTCGAGAGATTAATCTAACTTCATCACTGTACATTTAATATCAAGAGATTAGCTTTATACAACCTTATATATGTGTCTCCTCTGTGTTAAATATTCTGTGATTGGCCGATCAGCCTCTCCACTGGATGTCAATATCAAGCGCCTGCTACTGCTGCCTGCCCTCAGCAGCCATTTTTTAGTTGGAAGATGCAAAATTAAGCATCAGAAACATCTCAAACAACGCTTCAATTAAACTAACGCAAGCTGTTAGGCTCCAGAAATAATGATTTGTCATTAAGAGCAAGCTGTATTTGTGTGGAAAGTCAATAATTCTTTGCAGTTTTGAAGTTAAGATCTCTGTAAATTTGTAATAAAAATCCATTTCAAGCTCAGTTTTGGATGAGTAGATCGATATCACTCCCATGCATGTGCAGTACAAAGATACAGCCAGCAGCTGGTTAGCTTAGCTTAGCATAAAGACTGGAAACAGATGGAAAAAGCCTCACCCTAGGTTTGTCCTCCACCTACTTGCATCTCAACAACTCACTAATTCCCACAATATATCTCACTATGTACAAAAATAAAAACCTTTTTTCTAGTTTTTATGCTCAACTAACCACCGCTGGATGTTGCCTCGTACTATAACTCTCAGCAACAAAGTGAATAAGCACATTGTTTAAAGTGAAAACATTTCTCTGGTCCTCCTCTAAGCCTACTCTTACTCCCTCTCTCCTCTGTTGGAAATCCATTCAGCACGTCGCCCGCAGAAACATCGACAATACTTCGTTCTGCTTCCCTCCACTGATTGTATTTGGCCCATTAAAGTGGAAAAAACAGGACCGTAAATCCTCCGACTGAAGCTCAAGCAACAAGCCCACAACTGCTGCTACAAACTCCTACAATCTCAACACAATAGCTTGCTTTCGTCTCTTTCTGGAAACATAATGTTTCCTCAAATTTCTGATATTCTCGCATCTCCATTCCGGGCTAACTGGTGCAGTTTACTGGATTCTACCGGAACAAATAGTATCAGGAAGCTCCATCCTGCTGGCGTCCAACGACGAATAAATCCAATGCAGGGAATTTTTACATTTTCTAACTGTAACACTGTTCTTTCAACAACGGCTCAGCTAATTGTGCAGTTGGTGACAAACATTGTACTGACAGCATTTTTTTTTAAATGAACAGAGAGAACAGGCATCTCTTTTCTCTCCTTCTCTGCCGTTTGGTTCGTCTCTCTGCAGCATTAGTCTGACTATTCAAAGCAAACACCAACATCAGTGTGGGTCCTCAGTATATCATGAACACAATATTTGGGATTGTAATGCCCTGTATACTGCACACATGGCATCTAAGCTCTTTCTGATGTGGAATTCCTCCTGATAAACATCTGTATTTTTGCTTTTACGTTCGATATACAGGCAACATTATCCTCAAGCTCAATACCTCCGAGCGGATCTTCGCCCTGCAGCAAAGGCTAAATTAAAGATTCTCCTCCTGTCATGTGAAGGAGGCCAAAAAAAAAAATTAAAAAAAACACACCTGCAATCAAGATCAATTATTTCCCCTCAGTAACCAGGCTTTTGGGCTCACAGTTTTTTTTTAGAAATGCCATTTCCAAAAGTCTCAAGAGTCTTAAAGCTACTGTCGCAGAGTGCTGTAAATGTCCCGCAAAAGCCGAGTGTGTGGTTGTTGTCGTCGGGGGTTGAATTTTGGTGAACACTCCGCTGGACACGCCAAGTCAGCGGACACACACATCAGTCAGCTTCCGTTAAATCCTGAAGCGGAGATTCGATCAAGCAGATTCCACGGTGAGGAAGAACGATTTTCAGCATTTTTTTTTTTCAATGATTGCAGCTTCGAGGACTAATGTTCATCAACAGTGTTCATTATTCAGGTTCGATCGTGTTGCGAGGTGTGTGCGCGTAAAGGTTTGTGTGTATGTATGCGAGTCACCCTGAAGTTTCCTGTCCAGGCGGCTGCTCAGTAGCACCTCCTACAGGCCCTGAGAGACAGAAACAACCTCTCTGTAATCAGTCACTTACTCCTAAATGACCCCGACGGATCAATCAGACGTCCATGAGGGCGGAGTGGAAGGAATTTCATTGACAACTGAAAACAGTGCTGGGACCGGAGTGATTTTTGAAGTTGGTCTGATGTGGTCCCACGGCAGATTGAGTTGTTTTCTTCAGCAAATCGTGATACAAGAACCAGAGAAAAACCTGTCAAACCCAAAAACAGACACTGATGGCCTTCCGTTTTCTTCGTTATGTCTGTAAACTCCTGCAGGATGGAGGCACATCTTCACGTTTTTTTTCCCCAACAGCAGTGATGTTAGTTGCTTCTGCAGCAACCTGTCCGTCAACCCGACGAGCCAATCACAGCGCAGACTCGTTGTCCGTGTGACCAGATTTGGTGGTGGTGGTCGCCTTGCCCTCCTTGTTGAGTTTCAGGAAGCTGGGTTTCTCTATCACCACGGCAACAGGCCCCTCGCTGCTGTTACGATTTTCCGTCTTTGTCAAGGCTCGTTTCTCTGAAGCTTTGGCTGATTCTCCGTCCCTATTAATCAGTCACAAAAAACATCAATTAGGACTGTAGCTCGAGTTTAAATGGATCGTTGAGCAAGTTTATGAAATTAGCTTGTTCCCTTTTTTTTGCCACAAGTGAGCTGCTAGTTAGCTTAGCCAGTGTAAAGATTGGAAGCAGGGGTTTTGGTAGACAGAATCTGCTGGAAACACATGACAGGAAAGCAAATATGTCTACATCTGGTTGTCTTTGTACCAAGCTATTACTTTAATGTTAAAGAATGTCCCTCACCCATTGTGTGGAGTCGGGTAAATGACCAGGAAGCAGGCAGTGAAGAATCCGAGGAGGGAGCCCCCGGAGGCCACCATGGGAATGACACGAACGCTGCCGACGGCTTCCACTACAGCGCCCAGAGCTGAGGCCACCAATATCTGACTGATGTACACCTGCACAATCATATAATTCTATCAATACAGCACAGCATAAAGTCTATTTGACAGTGTTTGCAGTGGTACGTAGAGAGTGTGAAGACCCACCTGACAGGATAAGATGGCACAGTCTATTCCAAAGCCTCGGCGGGAGTTTCCAGGACTGTGCTGGATGTACTGGAGGAGGCAGAGAGAGATACAGTTACTAGTCCTAAGCAACATGATATCGATATGCACAGTCTTCTAGTTAATGAGGCTAGAAAGGGATGTATTAAAAGAATGTTTCTGAGCAATTGCAGCGTGTACAAGAACAAGAACAGAATATTTCTCTTAAAACTCTGAAACCCAAGCAGTGTCTGGGTGTTTTTTTTGTGACATTACTACCAACTGTGGGCTCATTGTTTCACTGTAAAATAAAGTCCTGCACCGCTAATCAAACAGCACAATTATGGCTAGAAGTAGAGAGAACTCAAAAATGTTGTTTGTGCGGTACAACAAATGCATAATGCTAAAAATCATACGAAAATAACAAAAGATACTTTCCATATTTCTATTTATTTTACAAAAAGTGAAAAACTTAGGATAAACATGTAATGCTTTTCCAAATACCCACAGGTGTTACCACTACTGGTGGAAAAAAAAACGGTGAGTCTGCTTATTATAGATATTTTACATTTTACTTGTCTCCTATGTGCTCTACATAAACACAACCTGCAGTTCAGGAGAGTTCACTCAAATATTTTCTTAACTATTTGTGGGACTGTTGGTCACAGCTGAGTAACTAATGGTTTTATTGGTATTAATGGTAAATCTATTATTATTATTTTTTTTTTTTACATCTAATTAATGCAAGTGGTCATGTCATTTTTAATGAATTTTTAAATGAGACATGTAGAATAAAGTGATTTAGATGAAACCTTTGGTTATGGATTATTTTTCCCAACAGAACGACACGTCACAGATAATTATTTCAAGGAACATAAGAAAAATACCTTCTGCTCTTACTGTTTATGGCTCCGATAAATGGCATTATTCTGGTGATTCTTTAAAGATAATACGCCTTTCAAACCCACTGGCAGGTTTTGGGGTTTAACAGATTAAACTGCGGCTGAATCAGAAGTCAGCGTATAGACTGACATGTCAAACTATTTGAAAGAAGAAAAATCCAACCAGTATGTTACAAAGAAAAGAAAGGTGACATTTTGTTTGCTGGAGGTCTGCTGTTATTCCATATTTTCATCACTGTTTGCAAATCCTCCCCAATAACAACAAAGTGGGTGACTTCTGAAGATGTGATCTAAGTCATAAAGACAGGATCACTTTTTTAAAACAAAGAAAGTAAGACAAAATGAACAAATAAATAAAATACATTTTGCCCCTTAAAACAGCTGGACATTGGAGTTTTCAGTTCTCTCTGGAGTAAATGGTACAAACTGTTGGGGACTATTTTCTGCCGCGGATTAACACACATTGGTATACTTGTGAGCACTAAACAGCAACATGATGATGTATGTGTAACTAATTTTAAAATAAAGTACAGTGTACGTGTCATTCAGTGCAATACTGCAGGTCACTGATGTGTTTTTAATAGTTATTGGACAATGGAGCTCTACATGGGAAGAAAATACAGCACATAAGCCCTTTGAATACAAAGGAAATGCATCTTAGGAAGATAAACGTATCATTGGGCTGATCTTTAATCAATTCTTTGATTTGAAAATACTGCTCTAAACTCAAAGTACTTTATTTATGCATTTATCTATCAGCAGCACTATTCATTTATATCAATGTGATATAAATTGTACAAGACTTGGCTTAAAAGACAAATTTTCGTCTGCATCTCTGAGTACGTTGACGTCACACATTAAGAGAAACAAACAAGGATTTTCAGGTTGAATATATCTGTACCTCTTTCATTTCGTGATATTGTCCCAGCAGAGCATAAGGACAGTAGGAGATACTCATGGAGATGATGCCCATGCTGCTGATCATCACCATGGCAACATACACATTAGGGAAGATTGCCATTACAGCAGTTCCTATGTAGGGAATAAAAAGAAATTTCAGAGTTACATGCTATCCAATTTATTGTAGTTTATTCTGTTCTATTACTGCAGTTCTTACCAATTGAGAATCCAAGCGTCCCCAGGATGTAGATGACCTTAATGCTCAGGTCAAAATTGTCAAGATACTTCTGAAGAATAGCTGGAAAAAGGAGAGTAGTTGATTGCTTACTTCTGAGTTTTACGTTGACATACACTGATCTTCCAGAAAGCGCACGGTACAGATTTTTATATCTGCATGATGTTTGTGTGTGGTTACCTGAACATGTTGCAGCAGTCATGGCGTATATAACCAGCCCCCAGCATCCCATCTGAACTCCTTTGTGATAATTTTCCAGTGTGGTGGAGTTAGCAGGAGCCTGTGTGAGAAAGAAATAGGCTTAGTTTTAACTGAGCTGTGGATTAATTAGGACAGGGCTTAGTTCTGGTTGAACCCACTGTAGGCAGCTATAGATGAGACAAAAACACTGAGAGGAAAAGGAAGCAGTTGCAAAGAAGCATTGGCACACACACTTATAAAAGACAACCTTAACCCTCTGAACTCCAAGCACTTTCTGGGCTTTTTTTTTCATTTTTCACTGCAATAAAAAGTCCTGCACTTCTATGGAGACAGCAAAACCATGGAAATGAGTAGAGAAAACTCAAATATGTCTTCTTTGCAGTGACACAGGTGTAATGCCATAAATCACAAAAAAGAAAAAAAGCTGAATTTATTTAGGTTATTTGTTTTACAAAACAGACCAGGAATTTTTTACACAACTCTGTATATCTAGAAAGATACTTCACCATGCTGAGTGTATCCCTTAACACCTTGCTGACAACTCAGATTTGTTTCTACACTTGTCTCCTCTGTGCTCTGTGTACACACAGCCTGCAGCTCAGTCAAATATGTTGAGTCGCGCAGGATTTTTTTTTTTTTTTTACAGAAGCTGTTTAGAAACATGTAGAATAGAGTGATTTTGATTAAATATCACACCTTTACTCTTACATTTGGTTAATTTTCCCGACAGAAGCACACATGATTAGTTCAGGGGCCACGGAAAGTTGAAAATCTAACAATTCTGTTTTTACAGTGATAAATGGTCTGATTTTTTGAAGCTGAATGTGCCTTTTAGAAGTGCCTGCAGATTTTGGGGTTCAGAGGGTTAAACCATTTGCTGATGAGCTTTATAAACTATCCAAATGGCAAATGGTTACTAAAATGTGTTAAGATTAAAAAAAATCCTACAACACTGCAGGTTACATGTTTGCAGGTCAGACAATGTAGCTTTAAATGTAGTATCCTTATCTGTCTCCATAATAATTTAACCTGTAGCGGTGCTAATGAAGAAAATTAACTTAAAGGGAATGAAAGCAAATATCTATATGTCTGTCTGTGTGTTTAGCAGCTGATTCCCGTACAGTAGGATCTCCATGGTAGATGACTTGTCCCATGAAGTCGGTGAAGAAGACGGCCTCTGCGATGATGGAGAACCAGGTGAGCAGGTGACAGGCGCACAGTCGCAGCAGCTCTGGAGGCATCTTCAGCATGGAGAGCCACAGCAGCCTCACAGTGGTCTCAACCTGCAGAGGGCAGAGGATATTACTGAACATCACATGGCAAAAAGCAACACTCAACGTATAGAAAAGAAATGAGAGGTCTAGCTTGTTGCTATGGTTACAGTTAAAAAACCTGCTGCTTGTTGTGTCTTGGCAAACATAGAGGATGCATAATGGTAATTTCCTCACCTCGCCCTCTTCGCTCTCTGTATCTCCGCTGGATGAGTTGGTGTTTCCACTGCGGTGTCTGTTCCTCTGTCTGTTCCTCCTCCGGTGTCTGGCCTCCACCTCATACAGGTCGTTCATGCTGCGAGACGGCTTGATGAGGAAGGCAGCGTTGGCCCGGCGGTAGCGGTAACGGTGGCTTCCCACGCGGCCGTAGTAGGAGAAAGTGCAGGACGGCTGGCGGTAGAAGGTGTGGCGGTGGCGAGACTGACGCATGGGAGCTCCAGTACTGGCAGCTGGAAGAAAAGAGAGTTTATTCAGACATCTCATGGGTTGATCTTCCAATCCTTGTTGTACATTTGAAACACTATTAGAATGGAAGTTCCCTAAACTTCTCTCCTGTTCACTTGAATAAATAAACAACTTTCTGATGGATGAAGACTTTGTCTCCTTAAGGATTTCTGAGTTCCTTCTCCCAGAAAAACTCAATGTTGGACATCCTGTGTTAAGATGGAATAGCGGGTGTGAAACTCTTTTTCAACTTTTAGACATATGCTTTCTTTTAATTACAATTTTGATCAATCAATGACATAGTTTTTGTTTTTCAAATGCTATATTAAATCATTTTTTCCTCCATCCCCCTGTAAAGATGAGGATGGTGATGCGTGCACAACATGAGGTTCGACTTCTCTCCAGATTCTGTACATTAGCAGTTACCTGCCTATTTGTTTTAGGTCTGTTCATTTAGAACAGTCATGATAGTATACCTTTATTAACTCATCTCACACACCTGACAAGAGTTTTAAGAAAGTGGTTTCTACAACTCGTAAACTGTTAATACTGCTCACGTTTATATTACTTAGTACATTTCAACTTAGATATTTTACACTGCATCACACTTTCGATGCTTCTTTTGCACCTCTAGTTAGATGCTGAGCTGCTTTTTAATTGTCTTCATATTTGTACTCTACCCCATGATAAATTGAACCTTATCTAATTAATGCGCCTTCAGACCATTAAACCCCAGTAGGTTATGTCTGCCACTATGATGAAAAATTGCTATGATTCCTATTATAATTGGGATTTTTTTTTCCAATTATAACAACAGTTTCTACTCTACTATGACATGCACTACCCAGCCACTTTCTTTGGTACACTGTTAAATGCAATTCAATACAACAACTCTGCGATAAATTCTATTTTTAAGAAGCTTGTGCAATTTCAGTTTTTCATGACACTGTTAAACAGGTGATGATTCTACTTTGTGGTTGTTGTTGGGGTCATATTGAGTGGTGGTGGTGGTGTACTAAACAACAATGCATTGAAAAATAGAATTTGTGGCAATGCCATTGTATTGGATTGCATTAGATTTCACAGGTCTGCCTAATAAAATGAGTATTTATTTTTCCTTTTCACGTCACAGCAAATAATTCAGTTTTTACAAGAAACTTTTCTTGTTACAATAATGTTGTGTTATGTCATGGGATTATATCACAAAACTTTTCCATATTTTTCATGAAACCAGAATATCTAACTCCTAGTTTTTTTCATTATAACACAATGTTGTCATCATACTGTCACTATTACACTTAGTACAGGTTAAACAAACAAGATACAAATTGGCATTTTGTCAACTTTGATGATGACAGCAGCCGGATTTTGTAATCTGTGGACAGCCAAAAATTGTGGTCCTGTTTCCTCTAGTTTCCATTTTTTCTTTAACACCCGATATGAGAGTATCTTACATATAATTTTTTAGTCTGTCTTGCCCCAAATAGTGCAACCATTCATTAATTCAATGTATTGCTGCAATCAGTCAATACAAAGTCATAGAAGAGTAATTCAAATAATGACAAGTATTCTACAATTTAAACTTTTAAAATGTATTTGATCTACAATTTCACAGAGTATATTTTAACACACAGATACCAACCTTTGACCATTCCAGCTCGGTGTGCTTGTCCTTTAGAGCTCAACCTGCTGCTGCCAACTCTATCAGCGTTGGTTACGCTGGCTAACAGCCGCCCATTCAGTGTCCGCTGCTCATTGAGCTGATTGTTCAGCAGCGCCTCCTGCCCGTCGTCATTCTCCATCTCTTGCAAGAAAGCCGAGAGGCGGGAAATTTTGGGGGTGGGAGTGTGTGTTTGATGGTTGCTGTTTTGGGGTCGGAGCAGGTCCTGACTTCCCGTGCTGCTGCTGCGTCTGATGTTGGCGAGCCGGAGAGGCGAAGTGCTGTGATTGTGGTTGAAGAAGGAAGCTGCCGTAGGAGGCGAGCCGTGGTAGGGAGAGAGGCGGTCGGCGAAAATGGAGGGCTCGATGTGGCACAAAAACAACGTATCGTGGTCCAGGTGGTCGAGAGTTGCGTCTGCCATGGCGAGAACACTGTCGCTTTTACCTGGAGAGAGGATGCAAGGAGGCAGGGGATCAGCTTAGATGTTAGGAAATCATGGAACATCACAATGAATATCCCATCATTACTGGACAATACATAGATATGGGTAAAAATAAATCCGCAATGTCCTAATTTGCTTGGACTTGAGGGTAAAACACATAATTGAGGCAGGAATGTGTGAACTTACTTCTCACAAGCTCCACCTCCAGGAAGTCCATGTCCATGTCTCCACGCTCTGACTGGTCGTCTTCATAGGGATCATAGAGGTCGTAGCTCTCCATCGTGTCGTCCTCACCAATCATTTCCAGCTTTGGAGCGAGAAGTCCGGTCCTGCCGTTGGCCGATGGTTGCGAGTGGTTGGGATCTGGACTCTCCTAGTGAAAGAACAATGGAAGGGGCATGTTCAGTGATTCAGCTTTTAGTACTTTTTGAAATAAAAGTTAATTTTACGGCTCAGTACCTGGTCAAGTCGGTCATGTTGCGGCGAGTACTGCTGCTCCTCGATGCTGAAGAGATGCAGCACCACGGAGACGGAGAAGAGGATGGCGGCAAAGAAGAACAAGATCTGCTCCTGGGACTTGAAGGCCGCTCCGAGGAAAGTGTGTGTCCAGTCTAAACCTCCGAGAGCGTAACCGACGGCGCCACCAAGACCTGCAGAGGGAGGAGCAGAAAGGGGTCTCTTTCCATCAAACTCTTCAGATTTTGTTTGAATTCAGGCTTCACTGACAAGATCATGGATTTTATTCTTTCATGGCTCTAACAGCATGTACATCTCTTTGCATTTATCATTAAAATGCTGTTTTATTCCAGGTGAACTGTACCTGCAGAGGCGGCGTGGATGTTGAGTGCCATGTCTTGTTCCTCTGCATCTGCCACGTCCAGCAAGTACGCTCTGATTGGTCCCTCTGTGGCATCCGCACAAAAGTCCAAAACCACTACTCCCAGCACAGTAAGAACGATTCCTATTGGTTGGCTCCCCTGCTCGTCACCAAGCGACAGACCTGACGGAGAAACACAAGGATGGGAATTAATAAATGCGTGTTTTTGTTCATTGGCCATCAAGCAAACAGACAGTGGATGAAACAAAAATTCAGTTCAATGCTTTTCAAAAGCTTTATTCATAACTAGTAACCTTCTGAAACCCAAAACTTGCCAGTGGGTGCGAAAGTCACGTTATCACACCTAGAAACTGTATAAACAGAGAGAAACATTGCATTTTCAACTTTCAGAAGGACACTGAACTTTTTCATCTATGTCATCATCATCATAGCAGGGAGGAGAAGAGGATGGAAACAAATAAAAAACATGCAAAAAGTCAAATATCTATTGTGTGTAGTGTCTTCATTTTTCCAGTATTAGTGACGCCAGTGAGTCGACAGTGAGTGAAAATGTGACAGGAGCAAAACTCCCAGAACCATGGTATAAATACGTCTAAATAAAACACAGAGGGCAAAGTGATACAATAAATAGTTGAATACTAAGAAAATGCTAAAAGTGCTTGGTGCTTTAGCCAGTTTAAATGGTAATATTTATTATATTAATAATATTTAAAATGGATGGCTTTGTCAGTTTCTTCAGTCGCAAAGATTGGCAGAGAATTAGAGGCGTTAGATGTGATGGATAAGGAGTGAAATGATTTTTCACTGCTTATCTTAAAATAGACATAGAAATACAAAATAGAAAACCCTACTAAGCACAATGACAACAAACAATATTACACCCAATAAAAGTTTCCCATTCAAACTCAACATTCAACATCTGGAGTTGTTGTTACGCATTTGTGATCGACGGCTGATTAGCGAGATACAACATCTGCAAAACACAGAGACACATGTGAACAGGTCACTGCACGTTTCCCATTCTGCTTTGCCTGTTGTGCGTGACCTTGTGTGTCTCATTAGATTTGTGACCCGGTCTTCCCCCGAGCCGCTCAGTGTGCCTTTATGCTCTGAGGGCCTGAGTAAGAAATTGTATAAATGTATGTGAACAATACAGAGTGAAGTGCATCTGTACTATAGTGTTTGTGTGTGTGTGTGTGTGTGTGTGTGTGTGACACTGGAGGGAAAATGACGCAGCATGACTTTACAAACTCAAATCCATTAACGTCAGGGAAATAAAAATGTTCATAGAAAGAACAGCAAAGTGTGTGTGTGTGTGTGTTGTGTGTGTGTGTGTGTGTGTGTGTGTGTGTGTGTGTGTGTGTGTGTGTGTGTGTTTGGGACAATGGAGCCACAGTACTCACGAGCTAGGCACCCAGACAGGAAGTGAACTGTGATTGGTGGAAAGGGGGAAGCAAACAGGAAGCATTTCCCTGTGAACTGCCTGCTCCTGTGTTCCCATGTCAACACACACAAACACACAAATACACACTCATACACAGGTTACTACAGTTTTCCCATGTCACCCCGAGTTGTTCACACACATTCATGTACGTTTACAGTCGTGGAAACGTTTTATTCACTTGTTTCTGTCACACAGATACAGGTCGCCGGTTTTTCCCGTGTCAACCCTGCTGACAAGGTGCTCTCACACACTCACACATACACACTCACACACCACGGTGCCCTACATCGACCTGAGTGCCAACTCCTGCGTAGAAGAATGGAGGCAGAACAGCACAGAAGTGAGTAGAAATGAATAGAATCTGCTGACAGAAAACAGTTCACACAGCCCTTGTTCTTGTTATTTATAACTCTTCTGATATTTCTCCTCACTTTGTTATATTTAGAGACATTCAAAGGCCGCTATTGTTGTACATTTGTCACACATTTGGTCCACATTTGAATATGGAATGCATATATTCTACTAAATTACAGCGACTTAGCAGAGACGCCCAATAACCCAATAATGACAACAGATTGTTGCTGGCAAACACTATTGATGTCAAACAATAACATTATTCATAAGAAAATACCAAGAGAACAACATTCTTCCAAGTAGTTCAATTTTTCCACTGTGAAATATAATTTTTTAGAAGAGCGTAATAAAGACATTGCTTGCCTACATTTTTTTTTGTTATTGCAGTTTAATAATTATCAGTTTTATAATCAAATCTAAAATAAGTCTTTTCCATTTTCTCTGTTGAGTCATAATGAGTTTAAAGCTACCAGAATGTGTGTATTTCATTTGAAGAACTTTGCATTTAATATATGTTGCTATAATTTAACCAATAAGACCTCCAGCATTTGGTTAGGACTGGCAAAAGGCCTGGAAGCGACAGTGATTCTGATGAAAATATTGCATCCGATGGTTACATTTTAGAACTTTCCCCTCATGCTACTAACCTCCTCTTGTTTTAACCGTTCACAGCTTCATCTTATCGATCCAACATCAGAGGCTAAATGTTAATACATCGTTAATGTTGTGTGTGCTCAGTATACAGTCTATACTGTATGTGCGCAGCAGCGGCATTACAGCCGGAACTATGTTAACATAGTTGGCCAAGAGATCAATTTGTGTGTTGCATGAGTGACAGCTGATCAATTTGTTTGATTTGAATGCATGTACAAGACCTTGCAGTGACATCTGAGTGATGTAATAAGCCGGGGGTCAAACTGTGGGTAGTGTCAGTCTTCGTATGAGGTCACGACATCCAGTGGGTGAAGCTTATAGCAAGTCATGATATCAGGAGGAAACTATTTTGTCATGTTGTGCATGTTGGGTAAAGTGACAGTGTTCAGATTTGTTTTTTTGCCCATTAGAACTCTAATATTCTCAGGTAGCTTGGACATCATTCATTAGAAGGTACAAAGTAAACAAATGGGAAACACAGAGTCACTGTGAGATCATGAGTTTCTCTTTCCATTTACCAGCAGTTGACTTTTATGTGAGTTTTGCTGCAGTAAATCAGCAGTTTGTTACAGTAATAAACTGCATGCAACTCCTTAACTGTGTAGTAATTATGATAGTGCAGAAAATAGACACAGTAATAGATCCAACATTGCATATTCATCTACTCTACAAATGTGCTGCTATGCGTTACTAATTATTTGTCCAAATGAGAAATCACCTTTATTTAGTCACAAGTGGAGAAACTGCAAATCTTACTCTCACACACTCACCTATCAGCGATCCATTCAGAAAAAGCGCCACTCCGATCAGCGTTCCTATACAGAGAGCCAGGATGAAGGGTCTCCTCCTGCCCCACCGCAGGGTGCAGCGATCGCTGGCCGAGCCAATCAGAGGGGTAAACATGAGGCCGAGGACTGGGCTGAGGAACCACGTCAGACTGTAGTACTGCTCTGGAAGACCTGCACAGGAAAGACAGACAGACGACATGAGTTATGAGCAAAGATGCAGACAGGTAAATGTACAGTTCATCCACATCATGACAAAAGTTAGCAAATAAACAACTGAGATTTAGTAGTGAAGTTTTCCCAGCATCCACCAGAGGGCGCAAAAAGCATCCTGACTATAGGAGCAAGAGCATTATTTTTAAATTGAATTGTTAGTTTGAATTAAACTGCATGTTTTTGGGTTTTAATCAGTATTTTGGATCAACATAAGTATCCGCATTTGATTTATGCATCAGAACAACTGGAATTCAGATACTTTGCTCTATTTCACATATAAAAGATAAATGAGCTGCTGGTACTATAAAGGATGACATTAATAGGAAATTAAACTTCATTTATAAGATCAGATACTCATGTGAAAATTATTCATGCATTAAATTATATAAGCCAAAGTCTGATTTTAACAAAAAAAACAATAAAACTAGAATGTTGCCTGAGAATATTATGATGCACGTGTACATGTCAAAGTAGAACCTACTACAAAGGGCTCTGTGCATTGTTAAGTTGCATCACAACTTTACCAGATGTATTTATATATTCAATCAACCAAAGTGACCAACTTCCACATAAAACTGCCTGGTAAACTCAGAGTTGCTTCAGTGACAGGTGAAGAACACAGAAACATAAATTAGTAGCTGTGTTGTGTGTTGTCACTCCTGTTACCTAAGAGTTGACCTGAGGCTGACAGTTTCAACACCTTCTGTTAAAGCCCACACAAAAGGTAAAGGAGGAAAAGCCACGGCAGCCGAACCCAACGGGAGGATTTATCTCAGGTCTATTGAGCGTCTGTGTGAGCGTTCACCTGGGATTATCACACAAAGGACTGCAACACCAACTCCTGTCTACTGCTTAATGCAGACAAAATGAGCAGAAAATGAGTGTGGAGGATCACTGATCAGGTTTCTCAGGCTTTTGTGAGTAAGTCCCGACAGAAATGACACAACAAGCTTTTGTCTGACACAAACACACTAATTATGATCTCATAAGTGGACAAAACTAATATCTTTGTGTTCCTCCTTCTCAAAACACAATTTCAAGTCATTTCTGACTACTAGCGCTTAAACAAACTTGCAAACAGGAGCTTGTGAACAGTAACTGAAAGCAATACTTGACTTTTTTTCCTGAATTAAATCTTCAACTTCACCCTGACTGTTATGTACATGTGGCCTTGCTACTGAGCACATAATAAATTATTTTTGTGCCTTAACTTTCCACCGCCGGAAACCAGGTGCGCATTTCAAACACACCTGCTGCACGGCCAGGTCTATAACCAGGATAGAGCGATGGAAATAACTTCAGCTGAACAGACGAGCAGGATGCAACAAACTAATGGAAACATACACATGCTTTCAGTACCTCTGAATAATATCAGACAGCACCTTGCAAACCTGTCAAACAAACCTGTCCCCTTACTCCTCATATAATCTTGTAACAGTGGAACACTATTTGAACCCATGCACACCTACATATGATGGTGGTTCGCTAACAGGTCATTTTACAAGACAGAAATGTATGTATTCACTCAAAAGTTTCTTTTACATTTTCACATTTCACATAGATACTGTAAAGATGACAGGAGTAAAAAATCTAAAAATCTACGATGTTAAAATCTAAGGTTTTCCATCAGAACATCACAAAGTACCAATATGATCAATGTTTTGCTGATTATAGCAAAATCAGACAATTCTGACACAGTTCACCCTATTATCGTGTTGGAATTTAAATCCTGTACCTAAATTAGATGATAAAAATCAGAAATCAACCATTTTTAAGCTTCTGAACCCCAAAATCATGGATGTTATCACTGAAAAGCAAAAAATGAAAACATCTATCAGAAGCAGAAACTGTAAAAACAGAAAAAATCGTCATAATTTCACATTTCCAGCAGTCCTTTAACTACTAATCTGTGACGTGAATTCAATGACTTTTTGGCTAAACTCTGTTAAGCTGCAGGCTGGGTTTAAACAGAGCAGGGAGGAGGCAAGGATGGAAACAAATAAAAAGTTTCAGTTGCAAAATACCTAAAATATCTTATATTTAATATACACCAATCAGCCACAACATTATGACCACTGACAGGTGAAGTGAGGTGATCATGACAGAGGCCCCACTGCACAAGACAGAATACCCAAAGGATATCCACAGCCAGCGTCCTGGTTCCAGACCAGACCAGGACACCCTGAGAGGTCCTCTGGTCCATGCCCAATGGTTCAGAGCATTTTTGAGCACATAAGGTGGACCAACACAATATTAAGCAGGTGGTCATTATGTTACAACTGATCGGTGCATGTTGATTCCAGTTTTTTTCAATTTTTTGTAAAATAAATAATCCTACAAATCCAAGTTTAGTTTTTTTGAAAAAAATGATTTATAGCAATACAACTGTGTCACTTGAGCCCATGGGGAAAAAAAACTGACAGGTGCAAAAAAGGAAAAAAAAAGCTGAGCGTACAAAGTGAATCCTCTTGACTTTTTCATAGCTGCGAGTCCTCCCCACAGTACAATATCTCACGTCTAAGAAAAACAGTTTGCTTAATCTTTGCTTGTGCATACTTTGGGAGTTTGTTTTACTTTCCAAACTGCGCCCACTGACTAAGATCTCACATGCTGCTGATCTAGCCCTTCTTCCTCAAGCGCAGGTGTCCAGCAGGGTTTGTTCACGATGATAACAAAACCTCGTCTACATGTTGCTGATTACATTTGTTCCTTAAACTAAAACCTTCACACATCTTTATGCTGGATGTTGGCATTCGGAAAAGGGCACTTGATTCATGGCATCTACTGAAAGTCTTACATTTATAAACTTTTCCAACTGAGTCTGAATGTCTAGACTAAGTTTTTGCACGCAAGCAACACTGGAGCAGGTTGTATGGATCAAGTATGGATGTGATGCCATTTCTATGATTTGTCACTCAAAAGCATCAATACAACAAATTAATAAAAATCTGTTATCACACAGTGAAATCATCCCTGAGTCATCGCACGGCCATTAAAGTAAGCAAAAAAAATACTAATCTGACTACACCCTTGGACAGAGAACCATGACTTCACTGGGCTGATGAGAGGACGAAGAGGAAGAGGAGGAGATGGCCTCTCAGCTAAGTGAAGTCAGCTGAATCGCTAGTAATTAAATCAGAACTTTATCATCGTCTCACTGGCAAACTGTCGCTTAATGGAGCTCACTGAAAATGAATTAAATGCCATTTGGCCGCCGTGGTGTTCCTCCCATGGAGATGAGAGGCAGATGCTCAAACCATCCACTCATGACGTCATTCTTAATCATTTTTAAAGATATCCCAGCCTAAGTTGGCTCAAATAATCATATTAGCTTTGATTAAAGTTTGTGGAGCACTCTTTATTTGTAGAACGCCAAAGTGCCCTTTCTGAAACTGACTGTCAGAAATGAACACCCACTTCAATGAATCCAACTACACACTGTCATTTACAATAAATATATTTACTAATTTTACTCTCAGACATTCAATATATTATCTAACAGGGACAAAACAGCTTTATTGTGTTTAATAAAGCTATTGCGCAAAAGATATGGAATCAAAAACAGGCTAATGGCTCAAAAATCGCACAGAGGAACATTAAAAAGTGTTTCTTTAGGAAGACAGCTTCCGACATTATCCCTTTACATGATTTCAGGTAAAAGCCATTCTTGTTTTCTTCCATTAAATCTGTAGCAATCAAGGAAATGAAAAGTGAAACAGTAGAAACATCGAACTGCTGCAGGTCGATCCGGCGGAAAGATGTGAGGAAGCTGGAGAGTGAAAATGAGCTGATGGCACCTGATTTGATTGAGAGAACATTAGGATCCTCTAAATTTTAAATGCACATTGACATGTCTCAAACAGGCCTCTTTAAAGAGACAAACATCAACAACTGAGTGCCTTAATATTCAGTTATCAGGAGAAAATGTCCCCTCCTCCTGCACAGCTTCTAAATGCACCTTGACAGTGATGTAAACACATATTTTTGAGTATCTGACTGGTTCTTGCTAAATTCTTCTAAGAAAAAAAGTTCCTTTGGTCGTTAAATTGATGGAAAACAACTGACTTGATGGAGTCTGTGGCTGCTGCTGATTTTCTGGAAATCAGGAGGTCTGTTTCGGGAGGGCGGAGTTGTTTGTTTGCAAAACACCACGGTCATGTGAAAAACTGCCTGCCGCAATCACGGTAATTTTCATGTTGTCACTGCTGTTGATGAATCACATGTTTCTCTGTGGCAGGATTGTGGTCTGTGGAGTTATTGCAGAGACAGAACGTCAATACTGCAGCTCCCTGATTAAACTGCGTGTTTTCTCCCATCTAGCTGAACGAGGTCTGACAGTTTGACTGAGGCGCCTTCTGAAACCGTTTAAACACATTCTGAACATCGTAACGAGCCTGTGGCATGAATTCAACAGTTTCAAGCACCTTCGGACAAGTGCATCGGTTTGTACAGAAATTATCTTTGTTGACATTTTGTCATCAATTCAATACACCTCTAGCAGATCATGCATCATACATGACGTGCGTTTCCCCTGGGCACTTGTCTATGTCCATCACCAATTGTGCCATTCTATTTTCCTAATTTAATGGTCTGCCTAACCTGTAAACCACAATTCAAAACATATGCTAATAGAAACTAGTCACTGGATTTGCATTTGTGTGCATGACAAATGATATGACCCTTGGTGAGCATCTTCGACTACCAGTCCACAAGGATGCACCAGAACTGTTGGTTGTTTTTTGCAACATCCATTTGCCTCCTTTGTGAGACTACTGCAGAAGGTTTGCACTGAAACTAGACTAATGCTTCGAGCTTGTTAGTGAATGCAAAGTAACTGTCAGTGCCTTTTGAAGAAGTTGGAGGCAGCAGCAAGTCTGTCTTTCACCATGTTTCACTACGTTCTTGTCTGCACACTAAGTGAGTTTCAGTTGGTTTTAGGGCCAAACTCACTCCTGCAAAATACCTAGAACACAGAGTGAACCTGATATCATCGTGACATATTTCATTACTGCAACAGCTGCTGCTGTCATGAATCAATTGAACCGCTGTGTGCTAAACACAGCTGCTCAGGTTTTCTCTGCCTACCTCTACAGAACAAATACCAACCTACCAAATGAGGCAAATATAATGGCAGTTATAGTGAGGTCACTATTATTGACAACAAAATACCTCATCTGTCTTGCTTGTGAACAAAGCAGCAAAACCAGCCAAGGTACATTAAAATGATTACAAATCCCAATGAGGAGGGTCCTGTAGCAACCTGTAGATTGACTTTCTGCTTACAGCTAATGATTATTTCCAACTTCAGTTAATCGACTAGTTGTAACTGAATAATTGTTTTGTCTAAAAAAATGAACTTTTACGCTTCTTTTGTTCAAATTTAAAACTCCAAACCTAGAAATATTCAGTTTTGTATTACACAAGTCCAAGAAAAGATGCATACTTTAGAAACTGGAACAAGCAAATTTGGTATTGGGCATTAAGAAAGCTGATTATTAGCTTTCGGACAAGCACTCCTCTCCATTAATCTGCCCAACCCAATCCCTGTTCTGTAGAAGGTGCACTGGCAATCTTTCCATATCACTGTCAACACAGCACAAATCTAAACTGCACCATCACACAAATGGATAGGCACAATTAATGATCTTTTCCCTCACAAGACTTTAACAAGAGCTGAAGTGTGTTGCTTCCAGCTGTTTAGGACTATTTCCTCTGAGTTTATTAAATACTGGCAGCATTAGACAGCAGCAGGATGCAAAAAGAGGAAGTTAAACACATTTGTACAAGTAAGTTCATTAAATTCTTACAATTACAAATTACTATAGTTTAACACTGTGCCTCTGATTTACCCCTACAGGCCGAGCTGCCTGCTCTGGGACACTTGTTTATGGAAATAAGGGGCTCTTCTTGTTCCTGACACTTTGTGGTCGAGTGTTTTTCCAGACACTAGATATAAGTTTTGACTTTTACCCAATAGGACTTCTGAGTGGCACTCGAAAACTTTGCAGGTCACGTTCTTGTCGCCTTGTACAAGCATCAACTTCTGTCTTTCTCATGTGTAGGCTATAAACTGCGCTTGACTCCTGTCACCGCGGTGACCAGGTCTTGGGAACTCTGTCACCGCGGAGACTCCATCACCTTCACTTCCTGTCTTCCTAATATGGCCGTGTCATTCACACAGCACTTCCTGTTGTGAGGTTTGTCCAGACTCAAGGAACGCTTTTGTTTCTTGAGGTTTGTTTCTGTATTTTTTTTTTTTTACATCCTTTTCGGTCTTTTCTTTCTCTTTCACACATTCACACACCTAAGAGTGCACGCATATCCCAAAAAACAGCTGAAAATGCTCACTAAGCCACAAATGCAGTGTTTTAAAACACATACACAAAAGGTACATACACAATACCTGTTAAACAGTTGCACAGCCATAAAGTGGGAGACAAAGCAGCAGATAGGAATCGGTCTGTCGGTTGGTTTGTCAACATCAAAACAGGAAAACAGTTTCTAGTAAACAGCTCTCACACAAACACATACACACAATACCAAAAAAACACAGTAGTAAATACAGATCTGTCTCTGTTCCCACACACATAGAGACACACCTACCAAAATAAAAACTTAAAAAAAGCATAGTCGAGTTCCCACACACCCCTGGTACTGGATGTACAAACACACACACACTGGGAACAATACTGAGAGAATCAGGACGCAGGAAGTATTTTAGAAAGAGAGAAAAAGAAATGAGTGCAGCCAGAGACAGGGGAGAGAGGAAACAGAGAGAAAGAAGGAGTGTGAGAAAGTATTAAGATCAAAGAATTGGAAAAGGGGTGGACAGAGAGAGGGAGAGACGAAGGTAGAGATGTGGAGGAAATGTGGAGGACAGAGAGGGAAAACGCCGGAAGGATGGAGAGAGAGCGACAGAACGAGTTCATATTCGGGCTGTCGGACGGCCGTCGAGTGTTGCTGATAGATCGTGGGAAAGAAAAATTTACAGTCTGCACCATCTATCATCAAAGTGTTATTTTTATTTCACCAAGGAAATTTCCTCCATGCATTAAAAATGGAGCTCTATGTGTGACTGTATGAGCACAAACTGCCCATTCATCACAGCATTTTCCCCACATTGTCCCCTGCACTGAAAAACACACAGTAACCTCTGTGCTTCCAATTATTTTCCAACCACTAAATTGAAAATTAGATGTAGCTAATAAAAACTCAGGGAAAGTCTTACCACAATATCAGTACATATATTATAATAAACACGACATGATAAATGATGAAAACAGCTTTTTCCCTTTTTCCAACATTATTTGAGCTGTTTTTTTTTTTAAATGCCTGCATATATTGATTTTAAGACATATGAGACAAATGACACCCTCTCTTCAAAACAACATTTGAGATCACTTTATATTAACACTATGAATCCATCACTCCTCTCCTTTTTACCTGTACAATTTGATTTGGACTCATTTCCGACAGCTACATGACGCTTGGAGAAAAATATTTCTAAAGTGGCTTTGCCCAAAAAACTTATTCTGGGGGAAAGTCACCAAAATCTTATGCAGTTGTTATTAAATTTGACTGTATTTAGAGCTTTTAAACATTTATTTAGGCTTGAAATACCCTATTGTTAACTTTATAAGAATGTCTTTTATAGACTGTTTGAGAATATTTTTTATAGACTTTCTGCACTTTTTGTTAGTTCTTTATAAACTTTTTGTTTTGCACACATTTTACTCAGGGAGTGCCTTCAAAATGTCATTGTATTGCCATCTTCAACTGCATTATGATGACAAAGCTTCTAATTCTAATTTAATTCTATATATGCTGTTTTTATGTCCCGGTAGTTGGTGAAATTGCAGTTATGGCTTTGTTTTCATTCAATTAGATAGAGACCTGGTTTTGTAACACCAAAATAACTGCTTGCAGGTGGACGATCACGATGTTAAGAAAGGGATGTATCTTTTCTCTGATCCCTTTATCCATATCTCTGAATCTTCTGTACCTCTTACGGCCATAAAAACAAGACCTTTTTCTCCATATCTCCCCGCTGTCTCAGACACCACTAACTGTAAAGGAGCTATCTCCTCTTGGAAAAACAAAAGCTGTAATCAAATACTCTAAACAAACCTTATTCTCTGCCTTTCCCCCCCTCATCTTCTCCTCTCTATCTTACTCTCTCTCTCTCTTTCTGTTCACATGGCTTTTCCCCATTCTCCCACAAACACAAAACAATCCTTTCATATCCTGCGCTGGCGTGAGAAAAACCGCAAGAAAAATGACAAGCGTCCCCGAAAAGTTCCAGAGAAATGGTGTGAAAGAGAGAGTGGGCCAGAGGTCGTGAATGGAGAAAGTGGGCAGGAAGGAAAGGAGAGTGAGAGACAGAGAGGAAAGGAAAGGAAAAGAGGAAGCAGGTGTTTTTGAATAAACAAAACATAAGAACAGGAGTCAGGTGTAGTGTTCGGAGGGGAAGAAACCGAGGGAAGAAATGTGCTTCGCAACAGATGGACTATGAGGGCAGATTAAAAAATTAAAGTATTAAGATGAATATTTTATCACTGATTAGCGTCTGGCTCTAGGTTTGATGCCAACAATGAAGGCAGCAGAATTTCCATCTCTGTCTGTGCATCACTTTTGCATCCTCCTGTATTTAAGAGACCTGAAATCTATACAAACATGCTGCTGGTGCACTATAGAGCATCAATATCCCAGCCAGGACAATTAAATCCAAGTCATTGATTTCTGATGCGGATAAAAGCTCATTACATCAGCCATATTTGTGGAGAAACTAAATTTATTACATTCTTCAGTTACGAAATTGAGGACCCCATAGCAAGACCGAGGAATTTAAGATTGTTGTCAAAGAGTGTATTGTCCAGTGAAGGCAGACAAGGCATGCTAAGAGGAGAAGGGTACACCACAACTATGAACAACAAACCTAAAAGCCCTGATCTGTAATCTTGTTTTCACAATGTAATTGCGTCTAAAGCAGTGAGCTTTTAACCACCAAGTAGCATGCTGTACACAGCTTGAAGATTAGTAATAAAAATCTATAATGTAGACAGTGACAGCAATGTTATATTCATAAAAAAGATTGACGAGAGCAAAAGGCAGCAGCAACCATAGACAATAAAACGGACAAATTATCTGACAAGACACTTCAGTGTAGCTGGATATGTTGAATAAATGTGCAAAATGCCCACATCCCCAAAGCTCTCTGTCTCAAAATTAGTTCCATGTCATTTGAGGGAAAATATCTCTAAGTCAGTACAACACTCACAGTTCTGCAGTTGTGACTTAGAATGCCACAAATCATAAAAAAGGAAAGAAAAAAAGCGATTGGTATTTCTTTGATGTTTCATATTACCAAAATTTCAAACAACTGGAATCAGCATGTATGAGATTTGCCTGCAGATGCTATCAATACTACAAAAAAGGTGCCTCTACATACTATAGCTTTTTTTTTTTTAATTTATTTTTGGGAGAGAGTTTTTCCGTTTTATTGGATAGACAGAGACAGAGTGAAAGTCTCGAACTCATGACCGCTGCTAAGGGACTGAGCCCGTTTCTGCGCTTCCTTCCTATCTGCTATGTGTATACACTGCCTGCAGTTCAGCCAAGTGAAAAGTCGAATGTTGAATAACTGTTGGTCACAGCTGACTTCCTAATGTTGTCATGTTTGTGCCAAAAAATGCAAAATATTCTTTTGTGTTGTTCTTTTCTTTCTTTCTTTTTACAAACTCTGCAAACGATTTATTTTTGACAAAATTTATTTTGTGTTTTTGATTAAATATTCTGATTCTAATGTTAGATTTGAAGCATTTCATGGATAATCTGAAAGGACAACATTCAGTTATTTTTCCAATTCTCCAGTTTCTTTTAATGCTAAATTGTGTAATTTTCGCATTTTTTTTAAAGTTACATGTCTTTCAAACCTTCCAGTGAATCTGGAGTTCATAGGGTTAATTAGTTAATTTGTGGTTAATTGTACATTTATTTCTGTATAATTAAAACCTACTCCACTGTGATTCAAGGTTGAAAACTAGCAAAATGTTCAATCAAGTCCACTGAGGCTCTGTAAATGTTGAGCTAACTTACACCATCCTGCAGACATGTGTGAAACCTTGTGACCCAAACACTGCTGAGAAAATGGCAAATCTAAAAAGGTACCAGCTTGTGCTACCAGCCTAAAAGCAACCTCAGCCAACATTTGTGCTCACGGGGACACGTAGTGCGGAGGAAAGAAAAGGGCCGAGACCGTCAGAGAGAAGGGAGTGAGTCATAGTACTTTCCGGCAGCAAGACATGGTGAGAACATCAATCACACTGCAGGCACACGCAGTACCAGAACTGAGACACACTCAAGTAAATGAAGACACAAGGTACCCGAGCTGCACAGCCAAGGTCATGATTAACAAAGTGTCAAACAGACTGAAACAGAACAATCTGATCAATCAATGCAGACAGAGAAACAAATGACTCAAAATCTCTTGAGTTTGTACGTTTAGAAATCAGTGTGCGTGCATCGTTACATATTATCATTGTCATTCTTTGAAGGATGATGGCTTTCAGTCTGCACACACACTCACAAATCTGCTTAACATTAAGTGGAATCTGGTCTAAGAATCACTCACTCAGTTCATTATAACACAGAAAAGAGTGAATATCCTGCGAGTGTGGCTGCACATAGTGGGCCAAATCCCCCTTTAAAAGGTGGCATTAAAATAGCATGAAGCCTGTATGTATGAACACACACACACACACACACACACACACACACACACACACACACACAGCTGCTTCTAGTCAGCAGAGTTATGTAACAGCACTGCAGTAAACTTGCTGCCTCCTACTGAGACAGAGAGAGAGAGAGACGGGAAGACATTTACACCAAGAAGGAAGTTTTATGTGTGAAGTCCCGATTTGCAAACGTCCAAATGTATTTATTCCATAGATTTCAGTATTTCTACCATCTGCCGAATACATGAATACGTGACCATATGTGATTAGCAGCAGGGAGGTCAGTCTCCGGCTGGGATAGACCTATCACACACAGGAAGCGCTCACTGCCCTTTCACTACCAAAGAAACGATCAATAAAGCCAATCAGCAGTGATCAGTCAGTAATCTTACGTAATCGCTGGTACAGTAGGTCAGCCATGTCGTAAAGGGGTGTTTTAGGGATTGTTGTCAATTCAGCATGTCAGAAGTAAGCAGGTTTGATTTGCAATATGCACGTTTGATTAGTGTCTGTAATTGATTGCAGACAAGATAAAGCGATATTTGATCTAGTGGACATATAGAACAATGGCCGCCAACAACCTGGGAAATAAATATGATTCCATGATAATCTTCTAAGATTTCAATAGAAAGACGAAGAACATTCAGTATTAAACAGAGCAGGACCAGAGCTTGTTGAGCTTAAGGCCACATTCTGTTCTTTTATACAGAACACTGGATAACAATTCCTTCATTTATACTGAGAAGAACCTCAAGTGTCAGAAGCTCCTAAATCATGGCTAGAATGAAATAAATAGTGGAAATATTAAATAGTAAGAAATACTACTGCAGTGAAACCTCTATGTTTTTCATAAAGTCAGTGTTTATTAATGTGGCTACTCTCTGACAATCCATCTCTGGTTATTTGTTGCACCTCTTAAAACTCATCTCTCGTCATTACCGTTATATATTTAGAAATTTTCTCCATGAAAATGATCTTTTCATGTTTTCAAATGACTTGAATGCAACTCTGCACCTCTGCCTGCTTCAGAATGTGCAGATCTATAAAGTCCCTGCCTCTTTTATCACCCGCCCCTTTACTGTTCGCTGCAGCTCGAGCACAACAGCTCACCTGCAGCAGCGCTCCAACACTGCAGACTAGCACAACAGCTCACCTGCAGCAGCGCTCCAACACTGCAAGACTACAACATATTACACAATAGCAAGTTCCTATATTGGAGTAATTTAGCCTTACATGCTTAAGCTGAAGAAAAACTAGAACAAACTGTACTGGGTTGCCTACAAGTTTATGTGTCAGAATTAGAGATCAAGTTGTTTTTTTCCCCAACTCAAACAATTCAAATCAATTTAATATTTAGTATCTGCTAATACTGAGTCCCAATTCGACAGCATTTTCCAAGATTGCAATTACTTCCAGTACATTAAAGCCATTATTGTCAATCCAGTGTATATGCTTGACAACTAAATAGCTGTTCAGGAATTGTCTAAAATGTAGTGCTCAGAGTGTAGGATGTACTGTGGCTCCACAAGCTCCAAAACACAGTAAAAACGGTATTTTTCTACAAGCATGCCAGTAAGTATATTGTAGATTAGCTACAGTACCTGGTTGTTCCACCAGGTGGAGTTTTTACTGTTCAATACTGTAGTGACCAGAGGAGGGAGTCACAAATGAAATGGGAGTCACGCCAACTATGGTAAATTATGCTAGAAGGCAGAAAATAATATAAAGGAAGTCCTCAGTTTATGACGGTCTCGTGTTACGACGTTTCGTGGTTACGATCGACTCCCGTAAATTTATAAATTACTTAAAAAACATAGTTTCGACATAAGCGGTTTGGTTTGTAAATAATATGATACTCGCTTGAGAACTAGTTGCAGCTGCACAGCGGCGAACACAGTCATGGGGGAACACTGAGTCATGTGGCGTAACAACCAAGAAGAAAGTGTCACTGAGTTTGTATATTTAGGTACAATTTAAGTATAAAATCCGATTTATATCGAAAATTGGCTTACGACGTGTTGTAGGAAAGGATCTTATTCGTAAACCAAAGACCAACTGTATAAGTTTAGCAAGCAATGGGCACCATTACAAACGTGTGACACTTAATGTCCTCCAGCTAAAAGTAGTATAATTTATACAATGCCTCCCACCACAACTTATGCTCTCCATTTCTGACTCCTATGTGACAGCAAATGAAAACTAAGGATTGAGCTGAGGTCAGCACTGACATCAATCAGTTAAAAATGCCTTAACTGGCCCGGATTCCAACCCATTAAATGAGCTCAGGGCATACCTACGCAGAATGTATTTGATGTATTGCTTTGATAACATGAGTCATTTGCTTGACTACACTATCAAACATCTATTACTGTGTTGGTAAAGTCAGATAAAGGCTCACAGTTTCTCGTTTTGCAAGTTTGAAAATGAAAACAGAACATGTTCCTATTTCTGAAGTAACTGAGAAGTAGTTTGGTGGTAATGACGGATGCTACAAAACACTGCATTTACTTGGTTAGATCATAGCTAGTTACAAACCTCATGTTGTTCAGGCTTCAAATTACACAAGCAATTAGAGACTATATAAGTAAAGCATTGAGCAAAGCACAGTTAGTACTTTCCAAGAAAACAATACAAATTTTGTTATGTTTTAGACAGTAAACAAAAGCAGTCATCTGACAAACCGCCCACAACAGCAACTTTACAACTTTTGACTTAAATTACTCCCACCTTCATCAGTTCAGCTGGATCAATGGCTGTATAGGATTAGTCTGTCAGTATTCATCCATCCATCCTCCCATTAATATACTGTCAAAGTCAACGAGCTTCAGTGAGAGACAGCAGATGTTTTCCTACTCTCCTTTATAAATACTCACCCACACACACAAAATTACCCCGAGGCCAGCTATTACTGATGTGCTCGCTGGCTGCTATTAGGCCTGTGTGTGTTTGTGTGGGTCGTGCTGTTAGGTTTCATAGATTTTCAAGTCAGTTTGACTGACTGCAGTGCACTGTAGTCCAAGTTGTTTTAAATATTATGAAATATAAACAGATGTGGAGTAGAAAAAAAGACATGGAAACAAATAATTCATGACTGTGTGTACTGCACTCATTCCTCCAGAACAATTTGTGCTCCAAAGATTCGTCATGCTCACAAATATATTTTCGCATGGTTTCTTTTATGACTGCAAAAAATTTAAATTATAATTATAAAATATTTTTATTTTGGATTAGAATTTCCCTGATTTACACATCAGGATCTAGCTATGCTCTGTCAGGTGATCATATGTGTGTGTGTGTGTTTTGTAACTGCATCATTCACCTGAATAAGAAAAACAATTTGATTCAAGGGCGCCTTTATGTCACATTAGCCTTGTGTTGATATCACTGTGATGTTCTGAACAAGCTGCAGGTGTGGTGTTAATGTACTGTGGGTGTTGTTTCACATCTGATTTACTTCCACATTGGGCTGGAGGCCACATGAATCTTGTTAAACAAGCCATTTGTGATTGGAGCTTAATAACCTGCACACCTGACTTATTATGACAACACATGGCCACTCCATCTGGCTCCTTAATTTCATTTAAATTCACAGGTATTTGAGTATTTTTTTCCAACACTTAAACCATCTGAACCCCAAAGCCCACCTGGAGGATCAAAAACCTGTTGTCTTTTTAATAAAATGTCAAAATGACACCATTTATCAGAGCCAGAAATGGTAAAAGCAGAAAAAATCATCAAATTTTCAACTTTCTGACGATTCTTGAACTGATAATGTGTGACTTTCAATTCACTCAGGAAAATTAACCAAATATAGGCTTAAAATCACAACATTTCATCCAAATGGCCTTATTCTACATATCTCACTTAAAAATTAGCCAAAAATAAAACATTTGCAATCACTTTATTCTGTAAAGACCCAAAAATTCTGTGCACCTCTATGCAACTGAAAAGTCATGAATGGCTCTACTGATTAAAATTCAGAGAACTGCAGGCTGTGTTTACACTGAGCAGAGAGGAGACAAGTATGGAAACAAATTCAAAAATTAACTTGTAAAAATATCTATAGTATATAGAGTCACCATTTATATATATATTTTTAGTATTGTAATCAAAGAAATTCAATTTGTTTTAAAATTATAATTGAAATAGTTTCCACAGAGGTGCAGGACATTATACTGCAGTGAAAAAATTGGCCACAGTGAGTAAAAATGTGACAGGAGCAACAAAAAGCCCAGAAAAGGCTTTGAATTCAGAAGGTAAACATCCTTATTTAGCATTTAAAGCTGTATATGCACCCTAAAATATAGTATACTTATGCATTTGTTAACAACTATAACTCCTCCTGTAAGCAGTCATGTGTGTATACAAATAAACAGATAATGACCATTGAATGTTTTGACTCATTTTTCAGTTTTACTAAAACTTTTATTTGTATTTATATGAAGTGTTTATGTACTTTTAGTGTATTTCATGGTGTGTTTCTTGTTCACTCCTGCAAACCAAACGCCCTCTGAAGATAAATCAGTTTAAGTAATTACTTACTGAATTGAAAATTAATATAATGAACGTAATTTTTGTCTGCAGTCCCAGTTTAGAGAATGTGCTTCCCCTGATGTTTCTCTGTCCCTCGTCATCACCTGAGAGCTTGTTTGTTTTTGATGACTTCACCTCCCTGGAGAGGGAGGGCTGGGAGCGCAATGTGCTGACACACACACACACACACACACACACACACACACAGTCCTACATTCCTCACATATCTTACACTAATAGTGCACACATACCTAGCTTATAGCTTATAGCCAGTTGCATGGAAAAACATGCACACCATATGAACACACATAATGCGCCTTTGTCTTAAAGACTAAAGTATTTGCTGACTCGACATCGCAAACACAAACAGAGACCCGTGAATGTAACCTGTACTGCAGTTCTGATTATTGCACAACCCTCTCAGCTACCCCCTCGTGGTCCACAGACCACAGTGTAAGAACCACTGGTATCAAACTGCTGTTTTTCACTGCATCTGTATGACACCAAAAACCCTGCCCTGCAATAATATAAGCAAATAACCCTTTCTAAACCCGTTTTTTTTTTGTGTGTTTGTGCATGTGTGTGTACAGTGACAACATTAATACATGAACAAAGTTACTGCAGTGATGATTTCAGGCTCTATAAATAGGGAGGCTTTAAATAACTGACTAGACTGACGTGTTGGTCTCTCGGTGTCTCTCTCTCTCTCTGCGGCGACAGAAAGAAGTGCAAAAACATAAATGAAGATGGAAGATTGTGGTTAAAAGGCCTTGCAGGCTGGCAAGAAAGCAATTCACACTGTTGCTTTTCTATGATTGTCTCTATATAGATTTTTTTCTCTTTCCCACCTATTTTATCCCAATAAATACTTCTCTTTTCTTCCATCTGCCACAAACATTTTAACCCTCTCAACCACAAAACATGCTGATGGGTTTGAACGGCATGATATCTTTTTAAAAATTTACAAAATTATGCCATTTGTCAGAGCCAGAAACTGTAAAAACAGAACAACTTTGAGGATTTTCATCTCTCTGATGGTCTCTGAACCTATCATGTCTGACTTTCAGTTCCATCTTAAAAATGAACCAAATCTAAGCTTAAACTCCAGATGTTTCAGCAAAATTTGTTATACATGTCTTACTAGGCAAAATATACCATGTATACTAATCCAATACTTTTAAAAAAAACTAAAAATTCTGCACTCCTCAGTGACACCAAGAAACCACAACTGACTAAACTGTGATCAAGTCAGTTCAGGAACATTTGGTTAAACTGCAGGCAGTGCTTTAAAAAAGCAGATGGAAGACAAATATAAAAATTTTAAAAATATAAGTAGAAAAGCATCTTTAGTATGCAGAGCCACCATTTTTGTCCAGTATTGGTCACATTTATGAGCACTTGGAAAAATGTTGTACATGCAGATTTGATGTTTATTCAATTTTTGTAAACATAAATAACAAGAGAGGCTTCCCTTTTTGTTTTTTATGGTTAATTGCATTTTAACTGTGCCATTCTGCACAGAAGACATTTCTGAGTTCTCCCTTCTTCTAACATGGTTGTGCTGTTTCCTTAGAGGTACATTACTTTATATTGCAGTGAAAAATAAGCCCATAGTAAGTAAACCAAACAAAATGCCCAGAAACTGCTTTATATAAAAGGGTTAAAACTAAAGATTTTCTATCCATCCACCTCTCTGCCCTCCATCTACTCTGTCCCATGAATGATTTGCTAAGATTATGGTGATTAGTCACTGTGACATCAAGCCAGTCATTTATGTAACCCCATATTATGCCGTCTGCAAGGTCATCTGCTAGATTAGACGAGCCAACATGATGGGATCGCTCAGTGGATTAGGTTACCTGGCACGCCAGTATAAACAACGCACGATAAAGCTGATTTACTGCACAATAAATAGCATGGGATGCTTCATTCTGTAGCATTCTGTAGCGGCTACAGGCTACTGTGCTACACGCTACCATCAAGCTGCCATGACACATGTGAAACCAGAGCTATTTAGGAGGCACATTTCACAAAGGACATTTGCCAACATGCAGATTGCAAATGCTGACAGTGTCGCATTTCACAAATCACTGTCTTTGACAAATTGCAAAATTTGCAAGTCCTACAGGGCTCCCGTGTGCTTGTGCACATGTTTTGTAAATTGACAAGAGGAAATGGTCTCAGGTTAGCAATAACAGCTCACATGTGGGAAATTTGCACCATGTATTGCATTGCACGGTGTAAAAGTCATTTAGTTTGGTATGCATTTATATAAAGATTTATGGTGTTACAGAAATCAGATGAACTAAAGGTAAAGACATTAATACAATGAGCTGAACCTTTCAGCCAGACAACCTGAATAAATAGAGGGATCTTTATTGCTGGATTGGAGTAATCTGCTTTAGTAAAGCCAAGGAGGCCTCCAAAGAACAATGCTGAAGAGCTGCCAGCTTTGGGTGCCACACCGGTGGCATAGCTGCATCCAAAACTAATCAGTCAAACAGGGAAATAAACAGATTACCAATAAGACTGATGGTCAGCAAGAAAGTTCTGGGTCACTTTCATACTGTGCTGCTCCTCAGACTCTTCCCCCGAAGAATCAACCACTGGCAAAAAAAGTATCTCACCCAATTTCCAAAAGAAATCAACTTTTTTTGTAGAATCAATATCTAGACAGAGGACCGAAAAACACAAGTTACTGCTGAACTAACAGTTGCAACTTGCCTTTGATTTGTATAAAAGACTTGAAATTGGAAGAAAATAAGACTTTTTAGGCTGCATTAGTTAATGAAAGTGACGATTGTTGCAGTTCTAATAACAAATAGATGTAATCTCAATGCTTCAATCTATAGTGGTGATAAAAGGATACCTTATTCTCCAGATTTAGTATTAGGGTAATGACTGTTGTAAGCCCAACTCACTCATTATCTCTGCTGCTGTAATTTTAAGTACTCATTTAATTCTGAGGCACTTCCTGGTGTCTGCAGGTATTTAATCCTGAAGCAAGGCCTCTGTGACTGATTACATCCCTAATCTAAATCTGAAACTCTCTCCACAACTCTTTTTTATAGATAATCCCACTGTTCTGCTGTTATTATGGAGCTGCAGGGGTTGAACGTCTACTTTCGTCTGTCTGTTGACAGCTTTTTCCCTCTAATTTGTCCTCAGTCAGTATCATGATGCTTTAACAGCTTCCTCTGTGTCACTGAGCTCACTTCTGAGAAAGCTTGTTATGTAATGTACCGAGCTCGCAACCAAAAAGAGCGACACCACACTGTCTGTGCTCATCGCCTCCTCCCCGTTTCCCGACTCTCGCCTTTCAAAGGTTCCCCTTTCCCTCTGCTCCTCCCTCCTTTGCCACCTTATCATCTTTCCTAATCCGCCCCACCGTCTCCTTCACTCTTATCTCACTTTTAACTGCATTAAGTCATTAGGTGGCGTTCCCACTCAGGGTGACTTTCACTGAGGACAACAACGAAGATATATCTGGAGGGCGAGCAGAATAAATCAAAGCATGGGAAGGAAAATCGGTCCAAAAGCTCTCTGTGTGGCAGCTTAAAGGCCGTGAAAAATCAGCCACAATTACACAGTACTGAAGAAACTGATGACTTTAAAGTTTAAATGACACGCTGTTCAACTTTGATTGCTGCCTTTCTTGGTCATTTTGTAGAGAAATAATGAAATATTCAAGCACTTTAAGATGATGTTTTCCGCATTTAATGACTATTTCTGCCTAACATAGGAAGATTTATTTGTCTTGACAGTCAAATATTAACTCAATTTAGAGGACAACACAACAAATGACAGGTAGATGTAATTATCTGCAGAGCTAAGCATCCTCTGTCACTGAGTTGCATTGACTTTTATAACAGCAATGTATCAATGACAATGTGGAAACAATGTGACATTGTCAGAGGGGTCGAGAAATATGACCCAAATCTGCAGATCAGCTCATTGTTTAGCTGTCTGGCCAACAGCTTTACCGATTTGGTTCAATCTCAGCACTTTGATAGCGTCATTTTTGGTTGCAGAGAGCATGTTTTCAGCAAATAACCTCAAAAACAAACCCACTGCATGTTACCTAGCCTGCACCAAAGAGAGACAGACACATAGTGGAGCATTTAGCTGCTAGTCAAATATTTCCTTATTACCTTTTGTAAACAGTTTTTCTCTAACAACTTACTGTGACGTGACAGATGTTAACCTTAAAACAGACACGCTGAAACTGTAAATATCTGTATTTTTGCAAATGGTAGTTTGTTCTTTTACAATGTTTGACTGTAAAATTACAACATGTTGTACTGTGTTTAAAACAAGAAAACAAATATTATTTTACCAATATTTTCCATCAATTCACAGAAAAAAATATGTATATTAAAGGATTTAGAAATGTGATATTTTGTATGTTTGTCTCAATATTTTTTATTTTATTGTTTATTTTTTTACAACATTTGATGATAAAAATGACACTGTTTTTAGTGTATTCAAATTTGCTCAAAGGATAATTATTTTACAGATATTTACCTTTATTTTCATCGTTTTTTACTGTTATGTGACAGCATTTCACCATTTTTGATGCCCATGCTGCCAGATTTTCACTGTTTTTTTTGTTTGTTTGTTTTTTTTTACAGAATGTGAAGTTACTTTGTAATGGTTGATCGTGTAAATAAACAACTGTTGCTTAAGCGTTTCGATGTTGTGTGTTTTTATGCCACCACATGCTGTCAAAAATTTATGTGAAGTGTATTGTTTCACCTGTACGTGTCACAAAGAGTGAGAGAAATAACGCTACGTCTCTTTTTAATGATTCTGATGTTCCAAAACTGTTCACACCAACAGCGTGATGACAAACACATTCTGATCATGTGACTTTCCATGGTACAAAAAAAAAGTATAAGCACGTCCAGCAGCTCTATTGATGACTAAGGGTTAAGGCCACCTAACACACCCGCATATTTAGAAAAGGAACCTGTATTTGGTCCACCATATTGTGTATTCATTTCAGTGCAGAGTCATCATGCAATGTGTGAGACAAGGTTTTTGCTTGCCTCTTCATCTTTTATTGACCTGAGCAAATTCACTGGGAAATTCAAAGCTGTTTCCAAAGAGGATGAATCCTACATCTGGACATCCAGTGCTCCCACTGGAGTGTCACTGTCTGCACTGTGACAAATGACATGTGCAGTGAGCCTTAAGACTTGTTCTAAATGTACGACCACCTGTACAGCTGCATCAATCTCATCCACACTTTCTGTTGCTGGGTAGCAACCTGAGCAAGAAAGTGACACCAGCATCATCCTCAAATGAATTATCTGACATTTTGGGAAAGACACTTATTCACTACTCTTGCCGAGAATCAAACGAGAAGATCAATACCACTTTCATATTTAGATTAAGTATGAAGCTTGAGCCACTGGACCATTAGATTAGTTTAGCATGCAGACTAGGGGGAAACTGGCAGTCTGGTCTGAAGGTAACACAATCAGCCAAACAGCACCTTTTAGGCTTTCAAATTAAAATGTTAAATCTCATTTACAAAACAACAAGTTGAGGTTTTATTGTGGGGTTTTTGCTACAGTTATTTCTTGGCAAACTGCAAATAGTTTCCAGTCAATATGCCAAGTCATTTTCATCTTGATCCAACTCTGTACATCCATGACTTTCCATGCTTTGCAGACAGATATGAGAAAAGTATCACCTTCACATTAAACTTTTTTCCCCCAACAATATACTACTACAGAAACACTATATGCATTTGAATTACAGAGCAAATAAGAGTAGTGGACAGGTCAGAGTCTGGAACTGGGCTAAAACAGAAATGAACATATATGAAAAACATATATGAGAAACAAGAAAGACATGAGAATCGAGGCCTCTGCAAACTGAGTTGGAAGAAACAGAACTTCATACAAGTTAGGTGTCAAAACCGACTGGCCATCACTGTGAGAGGCTCAGCCCAATTTGGTCCCATCAGCCTTAATTTGTAAATTATAAATAAAACCGACTCAACAGTCTCAATATGTGCTGCTGCCTTCAGGAAAAAAAGAGCCGTGTCTCCTTGTATGAGAACAGAAAAGAGCTCGGCGTGCTCTCCACACAAGACCTTGTAAGGTAGAGCTTTCTTATCCTTTCTCTGCGTTGTGTAAATAAGGGCTCCTTGACCACAATGTGTCTGCTGCACACACACATTCAGACACACACAGTCTCCCTTTCTCTGACCCCAATGTTGTGGGGTTGCAAACACAATGGTTTCACTCAGGGTGAGCCAACCAGCCAGCTTACCAGCTATCCAGCTAATTCCAGCAGCTACAGTCGGTCTCCAGCACGCATGGAGCGTTAACTACCTATAGGGGGGTCAATATTTGTTATCCAAAAACTTGGCGCTCTGCCCACAGTTGGAGAGAGGTTTGTTTTCAGCTCACTATGACTGTTAGCAGGCTGGAAACGTGAATGAATTTGCATAAAAACAACCAACTAAGATATACACCGATCAGGCATAACATTATGACCACCTGCCTAATATTGTACTGGTCCCCCCCATGTGCTCAAAAATGCTCTGAACCATTGGACATGGACAAGAGGACCTCTCAGGGTGTCCTATGGGGTCTGGAACCAGGACATTGACACTGGATCCTTTGGGTACTCTGGCTTGTGCAGTGGGGCCTCTGTCAATCAAACTTGTTCCACTGCATCCTGTTGATGCTTGATCACAATGGGGTGTAGGAAGTTTGGAAGTCAAATCAACATGTTGGGTCATTGTCATGTTCCACAACATGTTCCTGATTGTTTGATGTTTTTTCCATGTGGTGGGGTGCATTTTCCTGCAAGGGTAGGCCAGTGATATTTGAGATTTCCATTTGCATGAGGGAGTGTGCTTGTCGTGGGACAATGTTTATTTGGGTGTCTAAGTGTCATCAACACAGATGCCAAAATCCAAGGTTTTCCTGCAGATCACCACATAGTACCAATATGATCAATGTTATTCATGTCACCTGTCAGTGGTCATAATGCTGTGGCTGATCGGTGTATCACCTTTAAATGGATTTATGTGACAAAAATAAATTTTCTCAAAGTTTCTCACCCAACACATGATCCAAAATGTGTTTTCCTTTCCAATGCTTGTGCATTTCCTCCACCTTGTTTGTTCTGTCAGCAGTTTTTCAACTCTGTTACAAAAGGTCCTGTCAACACTTTACAATGGCGTTTCATGAGAAAAATAGTTTTGGTCCACAGGGGATTTTTTTCTGCACATAGCCACTGCTGAGACAAATTGGCAACAAGGCTGAGGTGACATGACAAATGAAGGTCTATTAATACATCCATGGTGCCAATCAATACACAGAGGAAAGAGGAAAACTCTCTATCACAGGATGAACCATACTGCTGTTCATTTTCACTTGGGACCTAAGTGCCAAAGTATCCAAAACCTAGTATGGTAAGGCAGCAGCTTTGATCAAACACTGCACAGAAAGCAAAATCACTTGTAGATCTTCAGTAAAATCAACAGGTTAAACAACTATCTGTAACAGTAAAAGAATCGCTCACAGGGATCAATCTATAAGCCATTATTAATTTTCGTGTTTGGTGTCTCAGTTCTCTCATCAACCTTGTTTCCAACCACAGCAGGCAACAAATAAAGTTCCAAGAACACAACTTATCGCTACGTATCCTGCACCAAGCTTAAGTCAAACAAAACTAACTACCTGGTGAACAAAGTGGATCAAAACCCTTTAAGCTACACAATATTGTGTCAGGAGTTAATCCAGACCTAAAAGGAGCCAAGAGGAAAAGCAATATTTGCACTTACATTCCTCAAGTGACCAGAAACACGACTTCAGATTAATCATCTGAACCCATTTTTACACATTTCTACACACTGTGGGCTCATTTTCTATTTTTAATTTTAAGTTTTGATTTGATGATTTTTTTCCAACAGAACTGCACATTGTACATGATTCGCTCAAGGAAGGTTGAAAAATTGAAAATCAGATGATTCTTTCTGTTTTACAGTTTCTCGCTTGGATAAAATGGCTCATTTTTGGAGATGCTTCTAAATATAATGTGCCTTTCAAGCCCGCTGTAGGGATTTGTGGTTCAGATGGTTAATTGCAGTGCTTCTCCGTGTTAGCAGGACGTGTAAATAAACAAAGTCTGGCTTGTCAACTTTATGAGATGTTAAAATGTTGTGATTGCAGTGAGTGGTCAAAGCAGTTTTTTTTTCTATCCCGCAACAAGCTTGGCGTTTAAGGTCCTGCAATCTGAACTGATTCAGTGTTTTGACACATTTCAGGCACATTCATTCACATTCTACCATAACATTATTCATATAGCACTTTTCTCAAGCAAGCTGCAAAGGGATTTAAAGAAAAGCAGTTGAATTGAGTTGCTGGAGTTCTGCTACGACTGAGAGCAACCTACTTCATAATTCATTTTGATGGAAGGCAACCTTCTCTAATTATGATCAGTGAAAAGGTCAGGCTGAAAGGCTTTCAATTAGCCCGACAGGAACAACCTACATGACTGGATTAACTCACTCTGCAGTGATGAATCACAGCGAGACACCAAAGTCACCACTCTGTCTGCTTCAGTTTTATTTATTTCAGGGGACTAATCTGCTGCACTTGTACCTCCCAGTGGGTTCAAAATCTACTAAGAGGGGCTCAGACATATCCTGATCTCATAAAATAGGCTAGGGCAGCTAAATCAGGGCTAAATTTGGAACACAAAACATGCAGTGAATCCCCATGTCTGATTCTACCGCAGGAGACGAGCCTGAAATAGCACAACAGTAATTATGGCAAAAAAGGCACAGATCGTTTTCGTGATCTGCATCAGTGTTTTTAATGGCTCATAACAACTTTTTATACTTGAACACAGTGTACAACTCATCTGAGTTAAACTGCAATCCCTTTAACTCACAGCATTTGGCAGATCTGTCCTTAAAACAATGTTTTGGAGCCAGATTCCCCACAGCGGCTCATCCTGGGTTAGCCAGCCAGGAGTCATGGTGCCCACAGAGTGACCTCTACATCGTGTTGTCTTGGTTATGTAAGGAAGGAGATCGCAGTACGTCACCGAGGGGGAACCGGGAATTTGGAGAACAAAAAGAAGCAAGAGAGGAGAAGGAGGAGGAGGATTGCATGGGAAATTACTTTGAATTATAAATAATGTTATGGCTCTTTCAGTCTTTTATCGCCTGGCTTCTCACTCTCGTGTTCCCCCCCTTTTTTTCTTCCTCTCCTTCTTTTCACTCTTCGCACCCTGAAGGCTCCAATGCACTCCAGACTGAATCGGACTTGGCGTATTTTCAGAATCTGTCAAAGACGACACTGGGTGCAGATGTCAGTATGCTCAGTGTGACTTGAGGTCTCTCTGTGTGTGTTTGTGCATGTGTGTTGTGAGTCAGAGTGCAAGCCAGCTAATCTCCAAACGGATCTGGAGGAAGTCCATTCGGACAAGGTGAACGGGAGTTGGGATGCGTGCCCAGACCTTTTAGCTGTCAAGGTGTCTTCTTAAAAAGGCAGAACAACATCAGACTCTCTGTTCCCTTCGAAGCTGGATTATGTTCACAAGTGGCTCATATGATACATATTCTTACCACAAGGATGCAATTTCATCGATTCTAGCCAAACACATATTTCTTACTCCTGGCTGAGATGATTTGCTGCATTTCCCACTTTTACATAATAATAATTAGAAAATCTTTTGAATTTTTTTTTACAGCTAGCTGGACAAAAGAAGACATTTAAAGACATCAAACTGAGGTTTCCTGACATTGTACAGACAAAACAGCTCATTGATTCATAAACAAAATAGCAACAAGGACATTCAGTAATGAAAATAATGATGTGAACTGAATTTGTTTTCACACAGGAAGAAGAAACTAAACATATGTGACAGGGGTGCAGCTCCGCTTTACTGCACCTTCACAAGTATTCACACGCAGAAACAAAATGATTAGAGGTTGTTAAAAATATTTCTGCCTGAAGATATTTCAACAGTGAAAAATAAAAGCTCTTTTTGTCCAGCTACAGTATCAGGTCGAGCAGCTCGCTCAAACACCTCCCTCCTACCCCCCCAAAAAGCACTAATCTTTTAAATTTTGGCACAAGAGAGATTGAAGGTAAGATGAGGATTAAGGAATAATGAATTCAATTGTTAGTTGCAGCCTTAGTTTTGACACTGCTGCGGCTTTTTGTAGAGTCAGTGTAATTAGGAGCCGGTTAGGTGAGGACTAAATGCCTTTCTTTGTTTTCTCAGGATGAGAATGTGTGCACAGGAGACAGCAACAGCAAAGTAGGAACAGCCAGTGAGCCAGTGATGTTCTAGCCAAGGGAAAGATGTTTCCCTTGGCCAGAACATGACTTTGTATACTTTACAAGTGTCTGTTTGAATGTAAAGCAGTGGTGTTTTAATGTAAACACTGATTATATGGACTCTACTCACCTATCTGCAGCAGTACGGGCGTCACCAGTGCCGTCTCCATGGCGTAGCAGAACTCCCGGCCAAACATCACAGCGCCGTGCATCACCCATCTCTTCAGGGAGATGCCTTCAATCGATCCCTCGCTCGCTGACTCCTCTCCTCCTCGGCGCCCCGCTCCTCCCCCGCCACCGCCTCCCTTTCCATCCGTCTCGCCTCCTGTTCCTCCTTTCTCCTCATCCGAGCCCGATGCCGTGGAGTTCTTGGCGTTGACCCCGCCGACCAGAGATCCGACCTGCATAGCGTCAGCCTCTGTGTTCTGGGGAGGCATGGTGGAGGGCATGCACGCGACGAGAAAACAAGCGCGCCCCTTTCTAACACACAAATCTGTGAGCAGTTGAGTAGCTACCAGAGAGGAAAAAACAACACTGCTTCCACAATCTGCTCAAGTTGCTTGTAGTTACTTTACATCTAGTAGTGACTTCCTAGAAGTAACTTTGTAACAATCTTTACAAGCTACAAATTGCAACTTGCTAGTTTTATAGCTATTACATGTATTACTCAAGTGTTCAAGAAACTATGGAGTGCTAATAACAAGAGAACAAAAACTGAAAAAACTGTAACAGATAGTATCCCAGCATGCGAGGTAATAACGTTGATCTAAAACTGGGTCCTGCTAAAAATTAAAGGCAAAATAAATGAATAAAAACTAACCAGTTACATGTTTAGATCGAGCACAGATCTGAAGAAAACAAACACCCCCCCAAAAAAATCAATCAGCTGTCCTCTACACAAGTTGTCCTCCAAAAAACACTGCAACGTCAAACTTGTTAATCCTCCATGTTTTCTGCCCACAGTCGAACAGAAAAAAAGAGAAATCGTAAAATCAGCTTTTCCCAAGGCTCGTAGAAAATCTCCAAAAAATAAAGGAAGCAGTTGAATTTCACAGGAAGAGTGAGCGGTACATTCCAAGAGCGACTTTGTGCGTTTGCTTTTCTTTGTGTGCGCGTTTTGTCAGGTGTGTGAGATACTGCCTGGAAAACTGTGTCAGCTTTATTTGGTATGACAGAGTGTTGTGTGTGTGTTTGTGTGTGAATGTTTGTGTGTGTGTGTATGTGTGTGTAGGTGTTTATGGCTTTTTTGTCATTGAGGTTTCCTCCTCGTTTCTTTTTTTCCTTTACTGTCTATTGCAAGCAGTAAAAATCCATATAGAAGACCATTCGGTGAGTTCCAGAGTCATTTTGTGTATGGAGGGCTGGATGGCGGGCTGGACGACGGAGCGGGTGGGGGCGAGCAGGAGGCCGCTGGGGGAGGGGGGAGGAGGAGGGCAGGCGGCGACGGTGGGCGGAGCTCCTCTGAAAATCCCCATCGATTGGCTGATCAATCTAGAGGACAGCGACAGCAAGACGCCAGAAGACAGAAGAGGGGAAAGAAAACATACAAGTGAATTACAGCAACTTGACTTACAAATTGTGTACAAAGTGTGTCAACATGAACATAAGGTGCAGTAATGTCTCGTGATGAAGCATGCATCAGCTGATATAAGGAGAAGGAAAAAAGAAGAAGTGGTTTTCTGAAAAGCTGACGCACACAAATGCTGGGAAAAGAAACCTGAGGTTGAGAAAAAAAATCAGTGTCTGTGGGTGTTTTGATATCATTTTTTACCGTCAGTTGGTTTATCAGTGCTGAAGCAACCCAGAATTGTTGCCAGTCCAGGAATTTTTATTAGTTTTTCATGCTTCTAAGTGTAGAAACATAAAACAGCCTGTTTAGACACAAATATTTCCACATTTACGATCCACTGACTGAGAGTTCCTTTTAGTATTTGTGTTGCATTTCTTGGTGCCTTCATGTCTTTTAGCTGATTTTCTGTACACAACATTCTGGTAACGTCTGTCCTGGTTAGGTCTGACATTTTTGCTTCCCTCAGTATATACACCGATCAGCTACAGCATCATAACCACTGACAGGTGAAGTGAATAACATTGATCATATTGGTACTATGTGGTGTTCTGCTGGAAAACCTTGGATTTTGGCATCCATGTTGATCAGAATTAGACACCCAAATAAACATTGTCCTACAACAAGCACACTCCCTCATGCAAATGGAAATCCCAGGAAAATTTCACCCCACCTCATGGAAAAACATCAAACAGTCAGGAACATGTTGAGGAACATTTGATCTCCAAACTTCCTAAACCACATTCTGATCAAGCACCAACAGGAAGCAGTGAAACAAGTTTGATTGACAGAGGAGCACCCAAAGGATCCAGTGCCAACATCCTGGTTCCAGACCCCATAGGACACCCTGAGAGGTTCTCTTGTCCATGTCCAGTGGTTCAGAGCATTTTTGAGCACATAAGGGGACCAACACAATATTAGGCAGGTGGTCATGATGTTGTGCCTGATCGGTGTATTTGCACTACTATGATTATGCAGTATATCTTAAGTTTTGCACTTTCGTATAATGTACTCAGTCCTTGTATAGCTCATTACACCATTACCTCTGTGTTGTATTACACTTTACATTGTATATGTACCACAATGATACTGCATTGCACCCTTTTTATTATATAGTAGTACTTTTTTGGGTTACCCACTTCACGTCATGTAAGCAACTGGATGCCTGAATTTCCCTCAGGATCAATAAAGTATAATCTTTCGATATAAAATACTCAACATTAGTTTTCCCTTCCAGCAACAGTGTCTCGGCTGGTTAAGTCCTGGAAACATTACACTGGAATGACCTTTTTTATGTAAAAACCAATAAAAAGAAACCTTCTGATCTATCCAAATTGGATCATTATAAGTGGAAAGATGCTGCTTTTTGAAATCCAGGGTTGTGAGCACGCAAACAAGTTTTTATTACACTGTGTTGACGACTGAAATGCCAGAAACCAATAAGTCAAAACCTGAACAGAAGAAATGTCTACATGGCCAGATGTCTCAGGGGCAAAAGAGAAAAAGTGCATTTATATGCCTTGGGTGAACCAGCTGGTACATGTTTGAGTTGTGAGAGAATACCAATATGCTGACAACACAAACTCACGCACACACATATACACACTCTCTCCTATGAAAAGAGTCCATTTTTAAAGAGTGTAATTGGCTTGAGCATATGATCCATGCGTGCAGACACTCGGACAGTCTTTGAAACTGGACTGGGGAGGGATGAAAGACTGCAATGTGTTGGGTGAGATGAAACATTTTTCGAATTGGGCTACTGTTTCAAACAGAGAGCTTGTGTGTGTGCATCGAGGAGAAACGATGGATGTATGGGAGGAAGGACAGAAGGAGGAAGAGGAGTACAAGGCATGGGTTTCAGCTAATGGCACGCCTCACAGAAAGACAGGGAGAGAAAAACAGTCTGCATGGAAGTTCGACACGATTTCCCACAGAGTTAAATTCCAAAGTGTGTGTTTTTGTGTGCTGCAGCCTGCAGGATTATAACCCGTGGAGACGGCACGTTTCATCACACTCAACACACATTAATGCTGGCCACGTGAACAACACACACACACACACACACACACACACACACACACATCATAACAGTGCTAAGACCCTCATCAAGCTTCTTAAGGGAGAGTTGGAGAAAGAAAACAAGGTGAGAGGGAGAAAAAGAAAGGAGGGTCTGAGCAGGTAGACAGTGGGAGAGATCAGGGCTGGAGGGAGAGTTTGGTCAAATAAAGAGGAAACAGTCAGAAGGATGAGGACGGACTTTACTTTCTCCGCTCCCTCTCCTCATATCCATTTCCAGCGCTCTCACATGTCCGCATTAACATTCATGATGCACTCAAGATGGTCGTGAATATTTTACCGCTCGCAAACACACAGGCCCCGCCTCACCTGACCTCACACACACTGCAGCATGTTACATAACAGCCTCCCTCTTTTACAGATGCACAATAATTATGCCTAAAATATGATCACAACAACAACAGTGAGAACACCGCAATCTCCACTGACAACGAGAGAACTTGATGTTCTGAAACACCCAAAAGCCTCCACAAAGAGGCGAGTCACAACACGCTAACAACGAGAGCAACACAACATTCTGATCTGGTTAACACACAGTTGAGTTGGGGTTAATATGAGATCCCAGTCGGGTGGAGGAGATGGAATTATGGTGTTGGTAAACAATTCCTTTATACGCGATTCTCAAATTGATGTGATGTTGACGAACTGCATGTAGACAGACCACACAACAGTCAATGTAGATATAATTACCAACATCACACCAATTTAAAGCTTATCAGGAGGCCTTTGGTTGCAGTTAACTTTCTCAAATTTACACTACTCTTGCACTGTATTTTCATCTATTAATCTGCAGATCATTTTATACATGAATTACATTTGTTTTTTATTTAACTATGACAATTACAGTTTCCAGGTCCAAAAAACACATTCAAATTACATTTTTTGGAAGACCAACAGCCCAAAACCAAAAAGATATGTTGCATTTTTATGCAAGACAAGCTAAACTTCTGGGTGTTTGTAATCGTGTAAGTCACTTTTTCAGCACACCAGATGCAAATTAAAATAACTGTCTATTGCATAATCAATGAAACTAATTCACGGTATAAAAATTAATAAGAAGAATTGAGGTTCACCGATTATACATAACATTAAGACCACTGACAGGTGAAGTGAATGACATTGATCATCTTGTTCCAATTCAACTTTCTGCTGGAAAACCTCGCAGTGGATTCATTAATGTGGTTTTACCATCAGTGTAATTCAGGTGGTATTTCATTGATGCTTTATTGACAGATGTTTCAGTCAAAAGTACTCAGATTATGGTAAGTGGTGACCCAAAATGTGAGCTTAACGCTGATGTTACGATATAATCTGTTCGCTTAACTGCATTTGCACATTAAATAAATACTAGTAGGACCAAACAGACAGATCTCAAGAAAATTCTACATCTCTAAGACTTGATTTCTGGATGAAATCAGTTGAAATGGATGAATACCTACATAGGAAGAAAGGAAACTTGTCTAAAAACCTCTGTGCATGATCTTAGGCAAAAAAAAAATTAATGGGCAAAATTACATAAAAATAATCTTTTTTGTACTTTTTACATAACTGAGTGGTCAGAATTTTGTGTTGCTGACAGAAGCGCCAGTGACAAACGAGAGGACACCTGCTGAGCACAATGAGCCAAATGACTCAATAAACCAAAGAAATGTTAAACAGCAACAGTTGTCAGGGCGAAAACGGAGATGAAAAGGGAGCCGAATCCATTTGAATATTTCTGTAAAACATGAGGGACAGTTAATCTATCTGCTCTGACAGCGAAAATATTTAGTTTGGGGTTGTTTTGGAGGAGAGTTTAACAGGAGCCTATCAAGTTCGACTGCTTGTGGTTATGTCCAATATGTGCTGTAAATATGTGGATCTGTGCTTGGAGTATGTAATTACAGTGGTGTGTGGTTTTTAATGAAAGATAATAACAAGTGGAGGAACACAAACACAAGCGAACGTCTAAGCATCTCTTTCTCATTATCGCGGCACTATCTGGCCTGCATTTGTAATTTTCAGCACTACGTAACACAAACACATGCACACACACACACACACACACACAGCTGTGAATGCTATCTGATTATAGGTCTGCACACATGTCGCACCAGTCAGCTACACCATTGTTTCTGTGTGTGTTTGCGTATGTAACATGAGTTCAGCTTATATAGAATTACACCTCAGCTTTTCTGGGAGCCAACATAAACAAAACACAGTCTCACGTGAGAGCAGGGGGCGACCGAGGGAAAGTAAGGTGGGAAAAAACGGCAGAGGGGTGATGACAGATAAAAGAAGATGAAGATAGCGGAGAAAAGAAACAGAAAAATGCTTGCAAGAAAACTTTTTTACCTTCAGATGGAGGCAGAATATGAAAAAAAGAGGGACAGAGGATGAGAGGAAAACAAGAGCAGGAGGAGACGAAAGAAGATGCCTTTAAAGTTCAAGGTCACGGACAAATTAAGAGTCTGTCGTCTCCAGTGTCTCACAGTTCAACACACACACATACAGTCTTTCTGATTCTGGAAGTACACACAATAAACACACGCAATGCCGGTCTATTTTAAGGAGTGTTTATTCTTGTGCCAGACCAGATTACCTGCGACACGGAATCAGGACAAGCCCCATCTTTCTCAAGAGACGGATGAGGTCACACATGAGGCACAGTGCCAACGTGCAACAAAACCAAATGACTTGAAATGGGAAATATTTAGCAACGTTGTCCTCGGCACTCCTGTGCAGCCACTTTGGCTACAGTGACTCGATTCTGTAGAACAAGCTGACACTGCAGACATTAAAAACATGAACGTCTTATCAGTTATGTAAAGCCGGGAGGATCTAATTTGGGCCGCGGGGTGGAGGTGGAGGGTGGCGGCAACCACGAGCCAACAGAAGCCTGACATACCAGCCAATCAAGTCTAACAAGTCCCAATCAAACTTCACTTAAAGGAGTGCTACATGCAAATCTAGGTCATTTTGTGATGTTATAACTCTTGTAAAAACAAGTTGACAACAACTGCCACCCTTGTGAGGAGGAAACAGAGCTTAAATGAATGTCATACTTCGAATACAGTGGTTTTGTTTAATTTGTTCTAACAGGTGTAATTACTCATATAATTGGCACTAAGAAACACAGCTGTCATTGTGTTAGAGTTGATATCTAACGGTCATTTAAGGATCTGTGTTTTTAGGCAACGCTTGTATTTTTAATTTGATTCTCCTATCTGCCCTACAAAGCCTGCAGTTCAACCCAGAACTGGTGAAAAGTCTCAGAATATTAGTTACATTATTGTTGGTCACAGCTGACAAACTAATACCTTCATGGTTGTACAAAGAAGCACTGAATTTTTTACAGAACCTGATTAGAGCAAACACTTTATTTTTGGCAAAATTTTAAATGATACATGTAATATAAAGTACTTTTGATCAAATGCCATGATTTTAAGCTTAGATTTGGTTAATCTTTACAAATTGTTATATACAAGGACCATTAGAAAGTTGAAAATCTGACCATCCTTTTGGTTTTTACAATATCTTTCAGATAAACTGGGTCATTTTTGCCATTTTTTTAGAAATAAAACATGCCTGTCAAACTTGCCGGTGGAGTTTGAAATTCAGAGTGTTGTTCAGACAAAACAAGCAATGTGAATAATTCACCTTGGGCCATGGAAAGTTTTTCTTCATTTTCTGACATTTATTAGACTAATAGATAAGAAAATGATGGTGCAAAACAAGGGCAGCCTAACTGTAATGGTGTGTATCTCTAACTCTCCAATCTATTGCCGCTAAGAAACACAATTAGCATTGTGTTAGAATTGAGCCATTGAAGGACATTTTTAGGCATTTTCACCTTTAAAATCAACATTCCTCTACGGTTGCTGCTGCTTGATTGTAACAGATAACATCAGTTTGGCTTGTGGGACATTGTTAAACCAGTTTTAACCTCCACCTGTACTGCTTATCACAAAATTCTATCTCTTGCTCTTGTTCTTCATGTATAACTGAGTGCTCTAAGATGCATGTCTTACCTCTGATGGATCATAAACCAAACTTTAGTGGTCAAATAGAATGCCGTGTGACTAAAGTGTCACATGTCCTGCCAAAGGAGGCAAACAGGGCCCCACTAAATGCTGAGTAGTTCCATAAACACCTGGAAACAAGTGGTATCATTACAAGGGAATGTACAAACTGTTTGCATCAAAACAGATCACTGGAGTTTGCTTCAGTTTGACTGTTGTCCTTTAATCATTATTCTTTATTTTTAACTAATGAAGACAGTTTATTTCTGATCTCAGAAACAGCAGGGGATGAAACAGTCTCAACTTAAGGTCCATTTACTGGTTTGTTCGAGAGACCTCAAGTCTAAGCTAGACATGCACACACTGAAACTTGAACATCTACAGTTTTACGAGGGTTGACGCATTTGAAAGCTACGGAACAAGTCAGCAACTAGACTTTGTGTTGTGATTTTAGTAAAGTAGCTTTACTTATCTAAACTTTAACGTAAGCAATAAATCAGAAAACCAATAAAAATACCAATCTTGATCCTTAGTCTAAGTTGAAGTTCTGCAAATGGAAAGACTTCCTGTATTTATCCTGACTTATATGACTGCAATATCAATTTTTTTTAGTGTTTTTGTCCTTTAAACTCCAAGCAGTTTCTGGTAGTTAAGTAACAAGAACTCAAAAATGTCCTCTGTGCAGTATGGCACAGTTAGAATGCCTAAAAAGCAATAAAACACAAAAAAGTTGAATTTGTTCGATTATTTATTTTACAAAAATGTCAAAAACCTGGATTCAATATGTACAACACAGTTCCAAGTGTCCAGGTTTTACAAATACTGGGGAAAAAATGGTGATTTTACTACTATACAACATTTTTTAGTTTGTTTCAATGCTTGCCTGCTATCTGCTCTGCTAAAACACAACCTGCAGTTCAACCCAATTCAGCCAAAAAATTGCAAATTTTTGGCTTTTTTTTAACCAAATTTGGTTATAGCAACCGCTTTATTGTTGGCATTTTTATATTACACATGTAAAATAAAGGGATTTGATAAAATATCATGATTTTAAGCTTAGATTTGATCGATTTCCTGACAGAGTTTCACGATTAACACAATTACCATTAGAAAATTGAAAATGTTACAATTCTTTCTGTTTTTACTGTTTCTTTCTGATAATTGGGGTTAATGTGGCAGTTTTTAAAATACATAACATGCCTGTCAAGCATGCAGGTGGGTTTTGGAGTTCAGAGGGTTAATCAGACAAAACAAGCAATGCGAAGGTGCTACCATGGACCAAGAGGCATGGGGACGAGAATTTTTCTTAATTTCCACACATTTATTAGACAAATAGATTAATCTGGAAATAATAGATATAGTAATAATATAGTAATAGTAAATAAGGAATCTGATGCTGCAACTCAACTGTTAAAGGTGTCTATGTCTATTTTGTACATCAATTAACAAAGTATGTGAGGACTCTGACACTGAAGCCCATCAATCTTCACCAGGTTGTGTGCAGACATGAGTTTTGGTGTCACACAGCAGCAAGGCACGTGAACACACCGCACACAACATCGCACTGACCCATATAGAGCTGCATATAGATTTCAAGGCTGAGGACTTCAGGATCAAGTTCACATGCTACTGGTGCCAATGCATGTTTGTGTGCGTCTGCATCACAACGAGACAAAGAAAGAAGAGACAGTAGATAAAAGTTGAGAGACAAGCATTCTCTAACTGTGAGAGAGAGAGACAAAACAACAGTTCTTCTGGAAAAGAAGTCAGACCTAGTGACCTGATCCAGTGCGTTGGGGATTTGCAGGCTTTATCGCTGTGAAATCTACAAAAAATCTCTCCAGCTAAAACAAAAAGGTTATATATTAGAGGCACAAAGGGGAAAAGTGACAGAACCTAGTTTCATAAGATGTCAGTGCCACATTTCATGCAGCATGACCAGGTCATTTTAGTTCAACTGTGTCTACATTGAATATATATATATGAGGTTACTTTACTGTCTTTAATCAAGAGTGTGGTTTTTACAATTTTAGAGCATTATTTCTTCATATTCCATTCAAATTTTTTGGAAAAATCTGGTGCAAATCTGCTCTGCTCCTGCACAAAACTCTGCACTCAGATGGACTGTTGCTGCATAAATGTACTGTGCTCAAGTTTGAGAGCATTTCTTCACACTAAAACTGCTTCTGTGTCCTTCCAAAATTTCTCCTCTCAAATATGTGCTCTTGCTCTCAGCCCTGTTCAAATTCACCAATCCATAGAATACTAGGTATGATATTGACCAATGAGATTATCTTTGCCTCCTTGCAGGTGCTTTACTTCTTATAGCATCTTTTACTGTGTAACCAGGTTCCTCCATTCCCACCTTCTAGAGCCCAATTATATGAACTTTACTTGTTTATTTGTAGCACTTTTTGAGTTAATAGATACACTAGTGTCTGTATTTGTTACTATAATAACAGCATGTAACAACTGCCGAATAACACACTGGATTCCTGTCATGTTTTGAGGGAAAACACTACCAAATCTCGATGTAAAATGAAGAGATAATGCTCTCAAACTGAAAAAAACAATGCTTTTGATTAAAGACAGGAAAGTAACTCCATACATAGACTGAACCTGCAGGTGTGAGCCTGTTTTAAAGATTATTTGCATCTGTATCTGACATTTATGCTTCAAATATTTATCAGATGCATGTTTGTATATGGATGTCTATGTACATCCTCATAAAAAATGCTTTTATGCTATTATTGTTTGCTAAATGATGAACTGTTGTGTTCAATTTGTGCATTTCTTACTGTCACTTATTTTCCTTGTATTTTGCAAATCAGCTGCAAGTGTATTTATATATAAGCTTGTGTTTTTCACTTCAACAGTTTTTTTTGCAGCTGTATATGTATATGTATATGAACAAATAAAAAGGCTAAACTATCAGATGTGCAGCTATATGCATGTATGTACATTTTTCTTTTTTTAGTTTTTCTCGTATATATTGTATAATTTTAGATATTAAATTAATGGTATTACAATATGACTTTTGACTATGTGAAGAAGGAAAATTTATTGGGTGTGAGAGACTAAGTTGGCTCAAGTCAAATGTTTCAAACATAAAAGGAGGTCTCAGGAACACATTTGCTGGCGGGCAGACTGTGTGATTTAGTGGTCTGAGTGTGCGTGTTTGTGAGAGATGGAAATGCAGCTAAATGTCATGGGCACATGTTTGAGTCCTCTGTCTCTTTCTGAGTCTGCTTCTGTCTTTTACAAGGATACTGCGACTGAAGTAGAGACTCTTCCCCTCTCTCTTAGGAACACACACACACATGCATGCACACACGAGTACAAACACACAAATGGGACAGTACAGTGTGAGATTTGTGCATCCAACAAAGGGCAAACATGCAAATAGATGGGCTGCGCAGAAACACTTCAACATTCCCATTCAGTCAATGATTTTCCCATTAAATATAAGCATATTCCCAGCTCTGGGAGGCAGATGGCAGGGATAAGAGGGAGAGAGAGGGAGAAAGGGAGGGGGGTAAACAGACTCGATGTGTGCGTTATGGTGCAGTACTGCTGCAGTGCAGAGAGCACAGGGGGGCACATGTGTATCAACGTGCACTAGCGTCAATGACAAATCCCCTCCTCATAGCACAGAGCTTATATCACTATACAGGCCTGTATGAATATGACGTAACATAAGTGCTCTTCACATGTGTGCACTCTAACATGCATATTAAAACATTTATGAGAGCCTCCCACTGATTCGGTTTTACAGCCTCAACATCCCAACAGCTTATAATTAATCTCCGATCTCAGCCTCACCTGAACCTCACAGCTGCCTTCTCTCAAAATAGAGCTCGACATGTCTTCACTCACTTCGGTCACCACCATCATGATATGGTGAGAGGACACAGACACCGACATTGTTTCCGAGACTCAGTTCATTCAAGGTCGTTCATCTATATGCTCAATTGCCAGGTTGATCAAGTTAGAAGAGCTGCTCAACCACAAATTATGAAACCGCAAATCATTGTGACAATTTAACATCTGAATATTCAAAAGGAACGAGGTCGCTGTCCTACTTAGTGTGGGACAAGCATTGTTACACATAAATATGTACTGGAGTAGGCATTTTTTATCCAAAAAAATACACAATATGAAACTACATCATTCTTAAACTCATGAATAGGGCTGATTCAAAATAGCCCAAGTTAATTCTTATTAATGTAAGAATACAAAAGAGTTTAAGTATATAAGCTTATACAAGGGGAAAAAACTCCACAAGAACTGGTGACACCCAGTCAATCTTCCACAGACATTATCATGGCTACAGGGCTGAACACTTCTGGGTAAATAATAAATTCAGTTTTCCTAGCAGGTTTTTGCGATTAGATTTGAGATATAATCTTCACACAGTCATGCCTCAGTTCAGCAGTCCCTGTCTTATGACATTAAAACAAGTGATGGAGCATTATCACATGAGATACCATCAAAAGCGTGACTGCCACTGGCATGACTGCATAATACGCTGCATTCACTTTTACCAGGATAATACAAACACCAATCAGCCACAACATCATGACCCTTGACAGGTGAAGTGAGTGCTGTTCTGCTGGAAAACCTTGGATTTTGGCATCCCTGTTGATGAGACTTAGACACCCAAATAAACATTGTCCCACAACAAGCACACTCCCTCATACAAATAGAAATCCCAAATATCACTGGCCTGGCCCTACAGGAAAAAGCACAACAACCACATGGCAAAACATCAAACAGTCAGGAACATGTTGAGGAACATGACAATGGCCCAACATGTTTTTTTGACCTCCAAACTTCCTACACCCCATTCTGATCAAGCATCAACAGGATGCATTGGAACAAGTTTGATGGACAGAGGCCCCACTGCACAAGCCAGAGTACCCAAAGGATCCACGACCACCGTCCTGGTTCCAGACCCCATAGGACACCCTGAGAGGTCCTCTTGTCCATGCCCAATGGTTCAGAGCATTTCTGACTACATAAGGGGGACCAACACAATATTAGGCAGGTGGTCATAATGTTATGCCTGATTGGTGTACATGAATGTGCCCATTCATGATACATGAATGTGACCATTCATATGAGCCTCCTAGTTTGAGTTTCAGTGAAAAGAACATTAACAAAACAGTGGCAAAATGGCTGCAAAGCTGCTATTACTTGAAGTTACATCGACATAAAATGCAACACTAAATCCAAATTTGACTATTCAGTTAATCGATAATAATTTAAAACTGTCTGTGTCTGGTTTAATGTGTAGAAAAAATCTCATTTAGTCCATTTTACACTACATTATGATGTAAAAACTGGAATAACATAGGTTTTCCCATCATTGCCCTTCTTCTAACATTGTGTGAGCATTAGTTCAGTAGCCACCACTAATACTGTTAAAAGCAATGCCGGCTTCTACTAAACACATTAAGAGATGCTCAGATTACTTAGCTTAGCTGACCAGATGACAAGTCTGTCTTTTTTCACCACTGGCCGTTTTGTTCTTGTCTTCTCCTTTGGGTGCCCAGCAGACTCACATTAGACAGCTTTCAAACTCATCTGTGTCAAAACTCACATTAGGATCTACATTTACTTCATATAATGTTAATTTTGACCTGGCTTGTGCAAAACATTATCCAGTTTCTCCATTTTGAAGTGAAAATAAAATGTTATTGTGATATTCCCACACACTAATTGACTTGAAGCTTCAACCTAAGTCAGTGTTTTCAGGATTTTCAGGCCCAAAATGGGGCTAATGTCTATTTTTTTTCCCCAGAAAAGGACAGGAGAGGAGACTCCTGCTGTGTGTTGTGTCAGCTAGCTTAGCAGCCAGGTCATCCTAATGTTTATTTTTAGCCGCACTAGCTAATAGGATGGCTAGTTAGCTCTGCGGCTGGCCCACATATGCACTGTTAGCACAACACAGCTAGCTCTGCTTTCAATACATACATTTTTATATGATTTATTTATTCTTCTGTGACCTACTGAAGGTTTGAGGCTAAAGTCCAAACAACACAGCTGTACTACAACAACACAAAGCCTCTCTTTAGAAAAACTGCAGGCCCCTTGAGCTTTATACAAACACTGTTTATTATTTGTAGCATCATTAATAGTTTGACTGAGCAGAGCGTCTGTGGACAGCGAGGCTGTGCACGCACTGTTATTTTAATCTGTCTAGACAGTAGGTGTCAACGTCGTGCCTCATAAATCTAGAATCATTTTTATATAATCCGCTGACCTATAAACTTTTGTTTTTTCCAGCCAGCATGCTAACAAATGACCCCTAATGTAAAACGTTGTGTTAACTCCTGTATGTCTGAAGCTGGATGGAGGTTCTGATGAGTGGCTGACAGCAGCCTTGGCCTACTTCTGTACCACAGTCACACTCCTCCAGTGTCACCCTCACCACATAACCACCCCCACACAGACACACACACGCACCCATAACTCACCACCTCCAACCCCATCTGTGCCCCCTCTGAGTACAGTACCCCCTACCCAACATCACATTACTGCGACTCCCCTCCTGCATCCTGTCTTTCTGACCCAGGAGGCCTGCCCCCCTTTTAGACCAACCATGTATGTGCGTGTACATTTGTGCCTGTGTGTGTGTGTGTGTGTGTGTGTGTGTGCGCACATCCTCCCCCTCCACCCCCTTGAGGTTTTAACCCACAAGGGATCTGCAAGCCAAACAGGAGGTAGAAAAAAAACAGAAGCGCGTGCAAGGTGGTGATGCAGATCGACTGCATGTATCTCTCATTCGTCTTTCCGGCCAGCTCTGCCTGTCTTAATGCCTCTTTGAATAAAAACACACCTTTCAAGCCAGCAGTAAGTCACTTCAAACCTCGGCCAGAGCAAACTCAACACCTCCCATGAGCGCGCTGAATGCTAATAAACTCTCATCTCTCATGTACCGATAATTGCTGTGTTTGTTTTGCGTCTCATAACCGACACTTTTGTTTCACATCAGTGCTTTCGACAACAAGTCAGAAGAATGATAAGTGCTTGCACGGACCTGTTTAAAACCTCACGATGGCACGCTTTCACCGCACCCACACGTCTAATGGAATATTCCACTGCAGAGCTCCACATTCATACCTACACACATGCTTGATGCTGATAAAGACCAACTGAAATAAAGGCCAAATTGAAATTAGCATTAACAAGGCTGCTTGTACTTTGATTAAACTTGTTTCTTTTTGTCTTTATAGAAAAGATAATCCAAGATTCAACATGTTTATTTACTGTAATGCAATCATGTGATCTAATATAAGATAGATCTGCTTTGTGGCATTGTTCCCCCCGATGTGGACACTCAAACAAGACCTAAGTATTGATCTGCCCACCTTGAACGCACAACAGAGTATAAAATTATATTAAAAAACACATGCCGTATTCCTACATACACATCAGTGTGGAAGTCAAACAATATAATGAATCATCTAAAACAATCCTCCAAATTCATCACACTGGTGTACCAATCAAAAGTGCACCACTAGTTTTAATTTAGGCAGTTTGGGGTTAATGTGTTTTTTTTGGTGCTGCCTAAATAGCCAAATGTATTGAAAAAGGATGAACCAGCTTCTAACTAGCACAAATTAAATCAACAAACAACAAACAGAGCTTCTGTACATTTCCTAGTGTTACCAACACCAGGAAAACATTTGTGACTCCACACACTGTAGATATTTTACATTTTTAACTTCTTTCCATACTTGTCTCCTCTCCTCTCTGTAAACACTACCTGCAGTTCAGTCGAAGTCAGAACTGCAGGTAGTGCAATAGCCCTGCAATAGCGGAGTCACTAATGGCCTTACAGTTGCAATGAGAAGCCCATCATTTTTGCTTTTCTTCTGACAATTTTTAAATAAAGCACTTAGAGTGAAGTGCAATAAATGAAATAACATGTTTTTAAAGCTGAGGTTTGGTTATTTTTCAGCTGGAACAATATGTTACATATGAGCAGATCATTCAACTGTCAGAAAGTTAAAAACCCAACATTTTTTTTTGTTTAAACAATTTGTAGATCTTCTAAATGGTGGAATTTGGGGTATTTTTTAAATTGTATACCTTTTTATGAAACCCTCTGGTGCCTTTGACATCAAGAAGGATAAATCTGTTTGTGGATCATTTAATGCAAAGTGCATTAATGTAACATGAGTGTACATATTTTAACAACACAAACAGACAAGTGAAACAGGGCCAAATGCTTCGGAGTTCCTCTTTGGACAAACAGCATAATTAACACTCCTGTATGGGTATGATGCTGGACTGTAGCGCTGTCCGTGACAAGCTTATCCAACATTAGCTTGTGCGAATTACTGGGTTTGTTTACTTCTGAGATAAAAACAACTTTCATTTGTAAAATTACAGACAAAGAATCCCATGTTGGACTCTCTGTTTCTGCTGCAGGCAAATCAGCTCAAAAGTGACCTAGTGTCTGTGTGTGTCCATTACTCTGAGTGCAGTATTACTAACAGTGTTAATGACATTACTGGCACACAGCCAGTTATCTTCTCTCCTCATTCACCCGGGATACCTGACCACCTCTCTGTGTGCCGACCCTTTCAGACGGTGCAGCCTGGAGACACTCTGTTCACATTTAGAGCTGCAACCACTCGTCAACTCAAATTTATAAGCAAAAACAGATACATTTACTGGTTTGAGCTTTATGTTTGCCAGACGAAATGATTTTACATTTAGAAATTTCAGAGAACCAGTGATGCTCATTTTTCTGACACCTTATACACCAAACATTTTATCCAGTAACAGTCTCTCATTTGATTTCTCATAAAGCACGATATAAAATTACATGTGAACTACTACGATATTAAGATTGCACTCATGTTACTCATGCTATTTGGTATCAGTTTGAAGTGTCTTAGTCAACTTGGAGATTTTATTATGAGCTACACAAGGAAAATCACTTGGATATCTAAAAAAAAAGAAACAAGAACATAAAACTGATGTCTAATGCAAAAATTAACAACAGTTGCCTTGTACATCAGCTCCTGTGCTCCTGACAAATGTCCTATAAGTCACATACCATGCATCCAAACAGTTTGAGGTCAACTTTAACTGTGACACAGCAAACGGCTGAGAGATAAGTGCGAGAGTACTGGGTGTGGTGCCTGCTTCACCCACCGAGACCTAAAAGCAGCCAAGAAACACAACACAAAACCAAATCTGACTTGCTGCCAGTCATATCTGGCATCCAGTCAGCCTTCTGGTAATTTAATTGGAAGGTGCAGCATCATTTGGGCATTTTCTGCTCAGGGATGAGTCAGTAAAGATGGGTACATTCATTGGAAATAACCCAAAAAACAGGGACCAAATGACTTTGGAGAAGCTTTGAAGAGAGAAACTTTAAATTTGCTCTAAGTGCAGATGTTTCATAGCAGAACTGATAAGAGTATTAAAGTTAACCTCAGGCAGCAGAGCCCAAACAGTTCGAAGTGTTGCAAGGCCAAATTTGTTCAAGCTATTCGTGCTATTCGAGTTCAGACTTGGCCTCTCTCAAAGGAAAAATCTGACCTTTACCAGAACTTTTGCAGTTAAAAACAGCAATGGGTAATAAGTTGGACCCCTAGCATCACTAGAGGTTTAAAGAATAATCTGTATTAGAATCTGACCAAGATAATCCAAATGTCCAGATGGCCGGGAAAATGAACAAGGTGCCCTTGAATAAAGCAGCAGAGCTTCCTGCTTAGAGTTTGCTCCACATAATAAGACGGCAAGATTTAGTTCATGCTGGCCCTGGCTTTTGTGATCTGGCTGCTTCTGCATTTGGGATCGACATTCTTCACAAATGATTAGGAACACATTTGTAAACAGGATTTCATGACTTGGAAAAAAAAACTGCTGAAAAATGCGAGGTCAGTGTTCTGCTCTGTCAACAACAGCTACAGGTAGAAGTGAAAACCTCAGATATGGTTCTGTTGTTTTCTGCACGAAGTACTCTGTAACCACAGGTGACTTTAACAGCAATTGCAGCAGTGAAAGATGAGATAAAAGATGAGGTCAGGGTGTGCCAGCTCTTATTTGACATAAGCAGTGGTTTCCAAACCATTTCTCAATATGCTTGGCAAATGTAATATTTGTCAAAGTGGTCAAATAGAAGTGTTCTTAGCTTTTTTTTTCTTATTTTATCTTACGATTTTCATGCACCTTTATAGGTTTCCAAGTTTTTGAAAATGAAACTGTGGACAAAACATGTATATACTGTATGTCCACTCTAACCCAAACTGGTTGTGGCAGACAGCTGACTCTCCGTAGCCTTGTTCTGCCAGAGGTTTCTTCCATTTAAAAGTCCCTTTTAAATAGAAACACTGTCATCACAGTTTGCTCAAAGGAAATCAGTTGGATTTGTTGGTTTTCTTCTTTTAATATAATATTGCAAGGCTTTCACTTTCCTATATGAAATGCCCTGAGATGACTCATGTAGTGAATTGTCACTTAATAAATGATCTAGTACACCTGCAAAGTCCATTTAAAGGAACTGTCAATTCTACCCCATGATCTTCATCAACAGATGCCACATTCTCAGTTTTCATGGAAATGCAGTTATTCTCATTTCTATTTTTGGAAACTACTGAAATTTTCTCCTTCAGGGGTTTATAAAAACAACAACTCTGTCTCAAATGCAATGCATCTGTTTAGATTGGAATTTCTCGTGACTGTAGGTGATGAGTTAGAAGAAAACATACAATTGAAGAGGCTAAAAGACTGGAGCTGAAGATCTGTACAAACGGACACACATAAAAGATCGGAATGACAAAGAGTGGATAAGAAATAAACAAGCCGGTGGGGAAAAAGGCAGACGAGATGAGCTGACAGGAGAACAAGCAAAACAAAGTGGAAAGTCTATATTCTTAGAAGACGTTTTGCCCTATTGACAGTCTCTCCAGCTACAGAGTGTACTGTGTGTGTGTGTGTGTCCTCTAACTCAAAGCCAGAGCTAAATACAGTACAGCCATCTGATATTGACTTTGATAACAGTCCTTCACCACCAGAAAACCAACCAGGCATGTATGCAACCATGCTGATAGTCTCCACACTCACAAACAAGCACACCAGCCTGCAGTTTCCCCTCAACACAGATCTATTCAGCCACCAGGAAATCAAACCATGACATCTACAATCTGTTTTTCCTCTAGGTTAGTCGCTTTCTCCAGATCTGCTGTCTGAAGAGAAAGTTTTTGGTAGTACAGCAATGTTTTCACCCACCTAAAAAGCAAATACTTCACCAGACTTGTGTAAAGGCCGAGCTGGATCTGTACCAGAATTACATTTTGGTTTTCCCGTTTGGTTAAAAAAAAAAAGCAAAAACATGTAAACAGACCAGGAGCCGGTCGGATTTTCCCTCAGCTTCCTAATACAGTGACTCCAGACTACACAACAGCATTTATAGCTGCAACAAGTGTGTGTGTGTGTGCGTTTCTGTGTGTGAGATCCGGCATAGAGATAAGACTGGCTATTGATGGCATGGATGTAAGTGAGACGACAAACACATGCACATAAACACACAGCCCTGCGTTTTGATCATAGGTGGGAAAACAAACCAGCTTGCTCCTTTCTTTCCTCCGTCCTCTCAGGTTTGTGTACAAAAACTTCACACCAGTAGGAAGTGGGTTATCTGCAAACAGGCTCAGGGCTCAGGATACAAAAGCCAGATCTACTGTTTGTGTATGCATGTGTGTGTATGCATGTGTGTGTGTGTGTGTGGGGGGGGTGGACAGTGATTGGCAACGATTATGAGAGAAAGGGACAGAAAGTTTGGCATCACTTCAAAGTACTTCACATTTGGCTAAAGACAAAGGCACATTTCCAACAGACGGCATAATTTTACATCTCTGACACAGGGAAAGACGACTGTCGCAGTGTAAATCAGAGTATTTTAAAGTGCTGTGTCTGACGTCGTACTCAATCGCCCTTGATAGGTCAATTTATATTATGCCAAAAAAAATACATCCACAAAAACACAGCACCTTGCTTTTTTAGAGAGAGAAATACGCCTATTTGTAATTTCAAAGAGGCCAGTAGACTGTTTATTATCTTTGGACTGAGCCAGGCAAGCTGTTTGCCCACTGTTTACATTATTTGCGCTAAGCTAAGCTAAGCTAAGCTAAGCTAACTGGCCACTGAGAGTAGCTTAATATTTTGCACATATACAGAGATTGGTATCAATGTTTGTAACCATTTCCTATACCAAAAATAGCTGTTTTTGGCTCAAATTACCTGTCACTTATATATCAGCGTAGTTTCATGTACTTATTGCTTGTCTTAAGAGTTAGGTTTGGCATTTGGGGTATATTTTACAGCACTGATTGTCGAAAATTTTCAAAAAAAAATGGGGCTCAAAGCCGGCATTCCTGAGATTAAAAAATAAGCATCGATATCTCTTTTTGTTTTTGAGGAACCTGCAAGTTGACTTTGCTCCCATTAAGACTCTCAAGCTACTTTGTGTGGCATGTAAACCACTACACAAACAAATGAGGAGACACAGCAAGTGTGCTGATGTTAAGCTCGACTTATGACCCTTCTCTGAATCTACACAGCCTCAACACCGTGGTCTTCGCAAGTAGTCAATACTGTTGTATTTATACTTGTGCGCTGGTGTGTAATTCTGCAATTACACCGGCAAAATGCTAGTTAGTGGTGTGATTTCTTTGCTTCTGTGTTTTATTTCTTCATGTACATGCAGATCATGCTCGAGGTAGGAGCTAATAGTTGATAAAAGGAAATTATTGCAAAGTAGAAAAGACGGAAGATGTTGGATTTTATAAAGCAGTATGTCACTACACTGGCAGAATGCTGGCTCTTTTGTTTGCATGCCACAATTAAAACCTGTTATATGTTACATTTTGTTCCACAGAAGCATTATCTTGGTGCAAATCAACATGAAAGATCAAGTCTATGATGTGTAGTTATATTTCTGGGTAGGTGCACATCAGGCAACATGTAGGTTATAAACAATTCATTCAACAGGAGCCTCAGAACATGTCAAAGTCAGTTTGGAATATAGAGTTTGTGTTTGTTATTGTGTGTTTGAGTCACATTTCATGCCTAAACAATCCCTTAGGAAGTGACAAACCTCAATTTATTCCATCAAGAGTGAGTCTGTGTGTGTTTTGTTGTACTGTCCTACCAAAAGAGTGCCATGCATCACTGTCAGACGATGTAGATGGTATTAAAGGAAGCATGCTTGGAAATTCTGTACATTTTGTTTATGGACGTTCAAACCAGTTCTGCAGGCAAAATATATGTATGTGGGTGGTTGACAAAAGTCAGTCTATGTCAATTTATGGGGGCGTTGGCTGTGTTTGCATAATATGTATGTTTATGTGCATATGGAGATCTCATGTGACTGTCTGCTCGTGACCACTCGTGTCTGGCCACTTTTGTGTGTGTGTGTGTGTGTGTGTGTGTGTGTGTGTGTCAGTAATAACCCGATGCTGACGCAGCAGCAGTTGATAGTCAGCAAACATTTCATCAAGAGGAAGTCGATTGCTTTCACTTCAGCGGAACTGGCTGGTCTTTATGTGCAGACAAACCAAAACCTAAACTGCAACGCATCGAAACCAAGGGCCTGACTCTGATTTTTGAGGAAGAAGGGCACATCGCTTGACAGTGTTTGTGTGCGTGCCAGCACAGATCCTGTCGGGTCGATGCAAACCCAAAAAAACATCACCACATCGTGCCGAAGTTTCACATCTAGTCCGTATTGTTCTACTGGTGCTGCTTGTGGTTTTCAGCACAAGAGAAACACATCAGACTTGAAAAGGGGGAGAACATCTGTTGGCCATTTACATGTTTCTTTGGGACCGCTGTTATGTTTTTGCACAGCTTTACTAGACCGAGCTGCAAAATAACACACTGGAGGAGGACTTTAAAACGTAGTGGTGACAGCGAATAAAATGAAGCGGCCGCCTTTTGTGCACATGCAGGACTCACCAAAAGGCCTTGAAAGCTTCATAAATGTGGATGAGACGTCGAAGTCAGGTCCAGGCTGCAATCTTAAGCCCTGCAGTTGTACCTGCAGACACACACAACGAAGAGATGAGATCCCACAAATGCAGCACATACTGTGTGGACTTAAACTGTACATTAAATCAATATGGCAGCGTACACGCACATGCGCTCTCAGCCTCTCATGCACAACAACACACAAATAAATCAGCAGATGCCAATACACCGGAACACATTACTCTCCCTTCAATCACCCCTCCTTTGCAGCAGTAATTTGACAGAGCTGCAACTATGTTTTTACACACATTTACTCCTTTAAATTCAGAAAATTTGCAAAATAAACCAAATAGAAACTCTTAGTAAGTATGTAACATGAAATAGGTGCACAGCAAAACAGTCTCTGACCTTTGCTGCTGAGTTAACACTGACACTAATATCTCTAGGGGGCTGTAACAAACTATTTAGGTTACGGTTTGAGCATAATGAAACATTTCTGGATTAATCAGTTAACTGCGTGGTCTCTAAATTCGCAGAAGTTTTTTTCCCAAGCCCCAAATGGAACGGCTTGCTTTGCCTGACAAACAAAGTCTCAAAAGATGTTTAATGCACTACCACAGACCACACACACCAAAAAGGGAGCTAGAAACAGAGATTCTTTATGAAACAAGTTTACTGACTAATTGCTGAAGAAAGAATTGTGTTTTTCTTATAGTTTTATACTAATTTATATCTTATTTTTCATGTTTTGGAACAGCAGCCAAGTGGAAAAACTCAACATGTACCCACACCCGCACCTTCTGGTTATGAATTCTTCTTTATTTTCAATTTGGCAAGCTCCCCCCCCACACACACACACACACACACACACACACATACAAAAAAAGAAAAAAGAAAAAAACAACCCAAACATGCCGGTGTGTGTTTTGTTTTGGTCACTGGTGTGTTAGTCACTACAGCTCTTTCCTGGTTAATTACAAAGGCTGAGTGAGCAATGAACATTATTCTACTACATAAACAACAACAACCCTAAGTCTCCACTGTTGTTGTTGTTTTTTTTTTTATAACCGTCAATACCTGCCAAACAGAAATCCTCATTATGCACTCTTTATAATTAGCGCAGCCTAATTATGCAACCTGACCTGGCCCCGGCACCTTGAGCCTCTCTTCTCTTTTTGTTTTTGACACAGGCCTACAGAAACTACTGTAAATGCCTCCTCCTCCTCCTCTTCTTCTTCTTCTTCTCCTTCCTCCTCCTCCTCCTTCTCCCTCCGCAGCAGCAGCAACCTGAGATGCTGTATATTCCTCCAGCCCGGAGCCTCTCCTACCAGCAGCGGCCACAAAATGTTTTATATCCGATGTTTTTCCTCCCGCCTCCCTCCCTCTCTCTCCCCAGACACCGAGCTCACCTCGCCGGGTCTGTCAGCCGCTGGCTCCGTGTTGTTGTCCGCTGAGCTCTCGGACATTCGCTCGGCTCTGCAGCAGCTTTTGTTGCATAGGTTGTCCGCCGCTCCTGCAAACTGAGTCCAGGGCTTTAAATACGCCTTTAAAGGAATATCTGTCGGAAGAAGAGACGTAGCGCTGACTTCCGCCAACGTCACGGTCTGATTTGCATAAGGGGCGGGGCCTCGGCGGGCGCTTTACAAAAGAGGCTGAGTCTTTAAAGGGGCAAACCGTCAAAAAAAAAAATACAACAAACGTTATTAAATGGGGAGACTTCCTGAAAAAATATGTTAGGGAGCAATTCAGAGTCACTTCTAAACCTCACACCATTCTAAACACATTAATCACCTGTCTACAATAGAAGATAAGATAAGATAAGGTTAGATAAGATAAGATAAATCTTTATTGTCAAACATTGCAGAGTCATGCTTTTGTACAATAGTACAACAAAATCTGAGTCTCATCCACATTGGTGCTGAGAAAATACAGTTAGAAAAAATATCGAAAATGCAGTTATCAGAAAACAACAAAGATTATGTACATATATATAAACATTATGTACATCTATCAAAATAAATAATGTGCTGAATAAAGTGAGCAGTAAAGTGGCGGCAGTATATAATGAGCGATACGGTGCAGAGAATAGGTTGTGTAACATCTTTTTAATGCCCATGGCCCACTGTTGGACCAGATTTTATCGGTGTGTATTAATTAGAGATATTGCCTTATTGTAAAAACTGTCCCTGAGTCTGTTTGTGCTAAGTACAAAAACTGAAAAATAATCAAAAACACAATGTCCTAAGAACACTGTTTCTACAGACACTATTAGCAAGATAGGTTTTTATATAAAAACTGAGAAGGTAAAGAAGACAACTTTAGTTAAGTTCAGTTCAATTTCACTTTGACAACGCCAATTCACAACAAATGAGGGTACTTCAGAAAGATCTTGGCTTCAACAAGAAAAGTCACTTGACTAAGTTTGTTTCTGCATTATTTTTCAACACTTTTCTTCATCTTCAGTGTACTTGGTCCACCGATGCTCGAGGTCACATCTCGAGCCATCAGATCTTCCTCAACAGCATGTATGACTTCATCGTCACTCTGAAAACAGTGACTGCAATAGTGAGATTTAATTTCGGGTCAGGCAGTGCCAAGCTGGATGAGTAAGGTGCATGGGACAACGGTTCAAAGCCACATTTGGCTGCTGTCAAAGCTTCAAACATTTCCATGTTTGTGGACAGTGATATAAGACTTTATAGTATACAGTTATGCCCCAAAAAAGGAGTTACACCTTTTGTTTCTGAGTGAGGCCCAGTAGTTTTTTGAAGTACATCTGTTATCTCAAGACACTTCACATAGTAAGGTGAAGACCTTAAAAAAATTTTAAACAGAAACCCAACAAAACCTAAGCTTGCTTTGGAGTCCCTTTGGGCAAGCATTCAGAAAGAGTGGGAAGGAAAAAAAACTCCTCTTTTTTTTACAGAAAAGCAAAAATAAAACCTCCAGATATATAACTATATATATTATTGTTTTGGTTGGTTTTTTTGTTGTTGTTTTTTTTAACCAAATTTCCTTTACTCTATTTAAAATCTTAATTAGGGAGTATACATAAAGTAAGAAGAATAAAACATAAAACATTAAGTAACTAAGAATCATAAATACACCCCAAAAATGAACTGCTTATACTTAGAATGGATAAAATCCTAGGATATGAATCCTTAAAGGTTGTATTTGTAGAATAATCTTGGTTCGCCTGGAACACACCCAGGAATCCCCGCAGTCTGTCTCATTTTAATGTCATCTTCTTTTTCTTTTTCTTTTAATTTGAAGTTTCAAATGCATGTGGTCACCGAAAAATCTCTTTTCTATTGTTGTGTTTGGAAAACGCTTACATTTCGCAAACTGTGCACAGAACGCTGTCTAGCTGTTCAACCCGTGACAAATTCTTAACCTCTGAGTCGATCCACGCCCCGGTCAGGTGTGACTTTAAAGGTCACTGTGTCATTCAGTGGAATAAAGAAGCTGATTAAGACAATGAAAGGAACAAGAGAATCACAACAAAGTAAATATGGGTTGTGTGGGTGTGTCTTTTATATTAAAAAACTGGGTCAAAACAATTGCTATATTCATTATTGTAATTATGTGTCCCTCTCAGTCACATGCTGTACAGTTGGGGATGCAGGACGTCACTTTGCCAACAGAACTTGTTGCTGTCTATCGTTGTCTAGTTCTGTGAAGTTTGAGATTAATGTGTCAAACAGACATTCCCTCTTATTTCCTAAATTTGTCACATTTTCAGAGGAAGTGCATCTCTTTCTACTTCATGTGTCATGCAGTGACCCCAGAGTTCTTTTTTGTTGTGTCGTTCTTTCTCTGAAGCTCGGCTGTGCTCGCTGAGTTTGTGTTTGGTCAGGATCAGTCTCTGCTTTGTATCTCTGACAGCATTCTGCTAATTTGTATTAAAGGTTTTCGAGGGCCAGATTGCAATGAAGTTAGTTTTGGTTCCAGGTAAGCGTTTTTGGTTGGCGTAATGATTTGGTCGCCTCGGATTAGTGGTTGGAGAGCAGTTTGGGTCTGATGTTGATCAGCATTGGGTGTCATCTGCCTGAAATCTCAATATGTCTTGAGGGATTGATTTGAGATTTGATCATCCTTTAATGTAGCTTTATTCAAATGTCACGACGTCACAAATGACAAGAGCAAGATAAAAAATGGGCTGTAGGCATGCTGGGTGAAACAGCTTTAGACATCATGATAGCAAAAACAATCTGCCACATAGCAGGATGCTGTCCTTCAAAATGTCTGTGAACTTCACCAAGCCCTTCAGGAAGACAACGTTCCACAAGCAGCAATGACAACCACTTTAACTCTATGTGTTAGATGTTGTATTCTTATTCCCCAGTGTTTAAAAAGAATGGCTAGAATTGAATAAAATAATATACAATGCTTTTATGTATTTGTTCAATATACTTGTACTTTACCTGAATATATGCATTTAATGCCACTTTGTACTTCACCGCCACTGTATTTAAAAGGGGAAATGCATTTTTAAATCTAATATTTTTATCTGACAGCTGTAACTATTAGTTACTTTCAGATTAGAATTATTGTTCTGCTTTTATTCATGCAAAACAACAAGGCGCAAAACCAAAACAAGGCTGCATAGAGGGGCTCCATAGCTAAGTTAGTAAGTCTTCAAAATTTGGTTATAGATCCACAAGTGTGTTCCAGCTTTAACACCTGAATTGTGTTTGTTCATATTGAGTGCATTTGTTGCAAAGTTAAGTCCTATCAGTTTTCTTTTTCTGTGTGTCGATAATTAACAGACAGCAAACCTCAGCTAAGGTGGCATTAATCCATCCCAGCAGAAATGTAAGGCTGCCATCAATTATTTTCTTTATCAGTATGTCTGACGGTAATTTTGATTCATCATTTATTGATTGTTAAAAACAAAATTCCAGTCAGTGCTCTCTAATGTCTAAGTGAAAGAATCCAGTCTCACAGATGCTGAATTACAACCTGAAAAACAACAACGTATGCATTTAAAAAGAATTTCTCTGGGGCCATGTTGAAGCTGATGTGTATTATGCGGGTCACATGGGGCCAGTAAGAAGTAATTGCATCTGAGGGCCCTGAGGTGGTAACATGTCCATGCACGAGACGTCCTACGACAAGTTAACTTTAGTGTTTTTATACATAAACAATAAGATTATGTCACACTATATTTAAACATATGTACAAGTGCATGATTTTGTATGTGTTTATATGTATATGGAATATTTTTATATTGTGTTATTGGTACTTGAAAGCAAATGTTGTAAATGCCACCATTGCTGATCTTGGCTTTACTTCTTTATTGGGGTCTTGAAGTACAGCGACTTCATATTCTTATTAAAATATTTTAAGCCATGATGTAGAAAAAGTCATAAACTCTCAGATGACAAACTGTTATAAAACTCCAGTTATAGAGATTCAAATAGGCTTATTTAGGAGGGGTAATGTCATACACAACATATAAAAAAAATCACTTTGTCTTTGCTTTACAGTCTCTGTGAGCCCAGACATTACTGGTACACAAGTATCAGTTTGGATATCATGTCAGTTCTTATAAAAAAAACTATTTTAAGCTGTAAATATGGCTCAGGTCCTCCTCAAATAATGACTTAAAATTACACTGTAATGATTAATCTATACGTTTTCCAAAAAGTAAAATGTCTCTTTCATCTGTACATCAGAAGTCACATGCTTATAGACTTTATTTTCTCTTTCTGCCTCCAATTATTCAGCCTTTGATAAGATTAAATCAAAGCAAAGATGAAGCCAGATTAAACCTCTACAGGGGACACGGAGATGAAAACTTTCCTCCACTCTTTGTGCATTCTATGTGTTTTAGTCAGAAATAATAATAGATTATAGTAACTTTATTAAATGCAAATGAATTTTTGAATCTGTAACTATGTAAGTGCAATAAAAATCAAAATAATAAAGGCCTCAGCGACATTTACCTAAACATTACATTTTAAGATTTGAAGTAAGTCAAAATAAGTTCTGCATCAAGGAATCAGTTGATTACAGCTTCTATTTGCAGTTATTTCCACATTTACCAGGTCTCTGGACTCAGTAATCTTTATCATTCATAAAGGACCCATTCATTAATAATCCAAATAGCTGCTATTAGCAACAAAACATTTGTTGTTCTGATCTATGAATGGTTTCAGCTCTACAGTGAGTCATAAACTGTTTTTAAAAGACATCACATAGCCGACAAAGACATCAGAAACAGCTCATAAATGTATTATACTGTAATATTTAATGCATATCTAAGCAGGCAGTTTGTGAACCATTGGTTTAGTTGATGTTGTAATTCTGCTTCAGCCTTGAGTGCAATAAAAAAACAAACATCTGTAACAGACGGGTGCTTAAAGCCCTGACAGATGTTATGAACCTGCATGCTGTAGAAGCCTATAGGTGACTCCATAGGCAAGTCGTCTGCCTCTGAGGCTTAAAACAATCTGATTTGATCTCATTTATGAGTTTTATTGCTGCCCAGGTATTGCTCAACCATCTGGGAAATATGGCGGCTATGATTTGCTCATGCAACATCCCACACTATTCAAATGATCAAGAAAAGCAGCAAAAAATCTGTACACAAATGTTGCAAAACATTTAAAGCCTGCAAGCTGTTTGCATGCAAGCTTCCTGTTTGTCCATGTGCATGGAAATCTATAAAGATGACATCATCTGGTTTCTGCAGCCTCGTGTGAGGAACCAATACCGACACATGAGACAGATGTTTAAAAAAAAAAAGAAAAAGGGACAGTGGAATATGGCATTAATTTCCTTGGTCAGCTTCATCCAGCTTTAGAGATCTGACTCATATGGAGACATTTGTCTTTTATCCAGTTGGTCATAACCTGCATAAGCACACTGCCACAAATACACACTGATCAGCCACAACATTATGACCACTGACAGATGAAGTTAATAACATTGGTCATATTGGTACTATGTGATGTTCTGCTGGAAAACCTTGGATTTTGGCATTCGCGTTGATGAGACTTAGACACCCAAATAATTGTCCTGCAAAAAGCACACTCCCTCATGCAAATGGAAATCCCAAATGTCACTAGTCTGCCCCTGCAGGGAAATGCACCCCACCACGTGGCAAAAACATCAAACAATCAGGAACATATTGAGGAACATGACAATGGTCCAACATGTTGATTTGACCTCCAAACTTCCTAGACTCCATTTTGATCAAGCATCAACAGGATGCAGTGGAACAAGTTTGATTGACAGAGGCCCCACTGCACAAGCCAGAGTACCCAAAGGATCCACTGTCAACGTCCTGGTTCCAGACCCCATAGGACACCCTGAGAGGTCCTCTTGTCCAATGGTTCAGAGCATTTTTGAGCACATAAGGGGGACCAACGCAGTATTATGCAGATCCTCATAATGTTATGCCTGATCGGTGTATATTAGGTTGATGTTACTGCAGTAAATCTATGTACATTTGTCAGGAACACCTCAGGATAAATCAGCGTTGCAATGATGTAACCTGTAATTGATCATGTCAAAGTGATGAAGAGAAACACTGACGAAACTGCTTCAAATTCAGGTATTTCTTAAAAGGTAAGTCTGGAGATGTTGTATATTTGTCTTAAATGCAAAGAATTCAGTGAAAAAAGAAAGAAGCCAAGAATGATTTGATCCTACGAAGGAGTCAAATACAGTGTAACTTTATTTTGAGCTGTATAAATGTATTAAAAGTATTGTTGCATACATGGACACTGTAGTTTATTTTGAATATATAAATACTTAATAAGGGCTGCATGGTGGCTCGGTGGTTAGCAGTGTCGCCTCAAAACTAGAAGATCCCCGGTTTGCATCCTGGTTAGGACACCTGGGATCTTTCTGTGTGGCGTTTGCATGTTCTCCCTGTGCAACGTGGGTTTTCACTGGGTTCTCCGGCTTCCTCCCACAGTCCAAAAACATGCTGAGGTTAACTGATGATTCTAAATTGTCCGTAGGTGTGAATGAGAGTGTGCTTGGTTGTCTGTCTCTATGTGTAGCCCTGCGATAGACCGGCAACCTAACAGGTCGCCAGTCCTAGTGCCGTCGCCCGAGTCGGTTGGGATAGGCTCCAGCCCCCGTGCGACCCCACAGAGGATTAAGCGGTGTATAGATAATGGATGGATGAATGGAGGGATGGATGGAAATACTTACTAGATTGCTGAATGTGTATTAATCCACATATGGAAATGGTTCCAACAAATGTGATACAGAATCCAGTTCAAGTAACATGTACTAAAACTACAATTCAGAGATATTTTTAAACTTAGAGATCATACTTTATTTTTAAATTCTTACTATAAATAACATTTTCCTGTTTGAATATATTATTAAATAGCAGCAACTTTGGCTGTTTCACATTAAAAAATTATAGATTTTTTATCATTTCTTTTTTTTTGGTCTGATTTTAACAGGCAAATTATGATGCACGTATGTCAGTTTAGTAATATTTTAATTAAAATGTGATGACAGTCAGTAGGTTGCAGCCAGAGTTTCCAGTAAAATCTGATCTGACCACACCCACACAGTTCTGATGAAGCAGATTAGTGAAGGTTTTGAGTTTGAAATCTTCATGAATAATAAAAAAATGTGTCTTATTTAGCCATTAATTCATAAAATGTGTAAGATTTGTAGAGGCTTTTAAAGATTTCCATCGTCAGTAGTTCAAGGCTGAGTAGGAAAGCCTGAAATTATTCAAACAAAGCTGTTTTTTTGTGTTTTTGTATCATTTACTGATGGTAAAACAAATACAGAATAACAACAATCTCTTCCTTTATTAACATAACTCGTGTCACGTTGAAAGTTGCTGCTCCTCTGACAAATACAACACACACTTCTTTTGTTTGGTTCATTTTTTTCCAAACACCACAAAGGGTCAGAAATAGAACAAATGTCCACAGTGCAGCTTTAGTAAAGTTACAATGAACTTCTACAGCATTGTGCTGCAGAACACTGTGCCTTTGTAAACTACACTTCTGAGGCAGGTTTTAAGTTGCAGCATAAACAACTTGTGTTTTTTTTTCTCTCTCTGTACAATCTAATACACTTCCGGTAAGCACAAGTTTATGGTTTAAAGGAAACCGATTAAGAGCTGCAGGAGTCACAAAACACAACTTATCTCCCACTGCGGTCGAGCCACGAGTGGACCTGCATGTTGAGAGATTAAGTGCTGCTTATGAGCTTTATGTAACTAAACAATGTCCACATGCAGCCATACGCTCACACATGCAGCAGTCTGAGCGCTAGAAGGGGTTTTCAACCCTTGGGGAGCTGATGTAAGAACACCTCGGTCAACTCCACAGGGAGGTCGTTCAAGGAGCAGCAGCCCTGCAGGGATTCGGTGTTTTGCTCAAGGACACTGGAGCAGGGTGGACCCCGTCTGTAATCGCTTTGTTATGTCTTCCATCCTGCAGCCTGAGCAGGGAACCAGGAGTCAGATAGCTTCTTTGTTTTTCTGTAGAGTTAACTGAAATGAGCCGAGTCATTGATTAATCAAATTAACCAACAACTATTAGCTAAGTTCTTATCATCTTCAATGTGAGGATTGGCTGCTGTTCTTTACTATGTGTGAATATAAAATGATGCTAAAAAACAATTGAATGGCACTTTTCACAGTTGTTTAACAATTTATAGATGCAAAGTTAGTCAACTGTAAAAAAAACAATTCGCAAATTCAATGATTTGAATTTCTGAACTGTAACAACATCCATCCATCCATTATCTATACACCGCTTAATCCTCTGTAGGGTCGCGGGGGGGCTGGAGCCTATCCCAGTCGACTCAGGCGAAGGCAGGGGACACCCTGGACAGGTCTCCAGTCTATTGTAGGGCCACACATAGAGACAGACAACCAAGCACACTCTCATTCACACCTACGGACAATTTAGAATCATCAATTAACCTCAGCATCTTGTTGGACTGTGGGAGGAAACCGGAGTACCCAGTGAGAACCCACGCTGCACAGGGAGAACATGCAAACTCCATACAGAAAGATCCCAGGCGTCCTAACTGGGACGAACCGGGGATCTTCTAGCTGTGAGACGACAATGTTAACCACCAAGCCACCGTGCAGCCCACTGTAATAACATTGTTTTCTCATCTAGGAAACCGCACTTTAACTTCTCTTGGTATCAAACAGCACCCTCTTCTGGTGAACTCAAGGAAGTGCACAAAAATTGGGACGAGTTCAGTTGCAGAGAAAAATAATTTGAATTAAGTGTGTAAAGTTTTAGGATTGGCACAGAAATCTCTGATCTCAGATAAAATTGTAAAATCACCTGAACTGATGCAAAAATGACTGTCCCCTGGATTTGTGGCTTGTGATCCATATCTACTTGTGATGCATCACCCTAAATAGTGTTTTCCCTTTATTAATGTTGAATTTAAATAATGTTTGGTGAGGTAAAGTTTTCCAGTTATTCACAACAAGCAGAAAAAAACAGCGCTCACAGTAGCATCTGAAACAACAGATACAATTTTCTCTGCATACATTATTTTTGCTGTCCTATTCTGTGAACCACCAACCCGACGACACGAATAGAGAGCAAACTGAAGCTTGCTTTGGCTGAAAATAAAGACAAGGCTTTCTTTAAAAAAATGCATTGATTAAAAAATAGTGTTACTGTTTTTAGACATAATATACAGTTTAATATGAAGTCTTACAAAAGTCACTGAAAAAATCTGTATAAATACAGTTGTTGAGTTGTTGCATTGTTTGCATCAGTTTAGTTTACAAAAGAAGTACATCTGTTCATGTTCCTCAGTTATGTACAGTACATAAATACAACAACAAAAGATAAGCTGAACCTTAGACCGGACCTCAGCTGACACTGTCAACACTGAAGTTGACATTTTAAAAACTACATGATAAGAAAACTTGACGTTCTCTATGTGTGAAGAATCAATCATGTCAGTCTGTCCAGTTTCACTTGGTTAATATCCAAATAACACTATTGTAATAATAACGTCTAATTTGAAATCTTATAAAGTGTACAGAGGCATAAAACATTTAGAGGACATGAATATATATTAATATATGTGAGGCATTTTATAGACAGGTCTTTTGACTTAACATAAATATGTGAATGAATATCTGTGAGGCGTTTTGTGGACAGAAATTTTGACCTTTTTCGTCACTGCCTGCCTGTACCCCAAGTGAAATTGTTCTTGTAGGAATATAAATAGAGAAAAAAACGTAGAAACTTTGTTGAATAATACAAAAGTAACTGGCCTACAGTCTAGGTATCGTAGAGTCAGCTCTTATTTTGTGTGTTGCAACATATTCCAGTTGCTGCAGGACTAAACGTGTTACTCAGATGCTCTGACACTCCTACAGAGTTGAAGTCCAGTTCCCATCATCATGTGTCATCACACTGCCTGTACATTAAAGCATAAGCCGTCAAAATAAACTTCTATCGGGGCTTTCCCACAGTGATGGTGAAATCTGCAACCACAGTTCTGTTTTCAGGGTAGTTTGACTCCTCTGAACACAGAAATTTACCTCAAAAGCACAGCTGGAGGTGAGGCTCAGTCACAACGTTCCCACATCACACTAGTGTGACTAAAGTAGGCGTGGCCTAACAGACTGAAAATGTAGAAACATTCAGTAAAGTGAAGCCCTTTGGATTAACAAAAAATACCCAGCAGAATTTGAGCTCACTTTTCTTTTTCAGTCTTCATTTGTCCTTCATATTGCTGAAAAATAACACATCAGTTTATTCCTAACAGGCAGGAAAATCTGCCCGGTTGGTGATACTCCATGTGAACTTGTTCCTTCCTTCATACAGTATCTCTGCTACCAGGTTCCTTTGCTTTCTGTTGTGCTTTCCAAGTGCAGACCTTCCTTCCATTTTCCAAGTTTCTGTGATCCTTTACAGCTCACAGGAAGTCCCACAGTTGGTTTTAACACAGCTGAGACATTAAGAACCGACCGCACCTCTCTACTCCACCTTCCAGATAGCGATCTTTCCGTCATGTTTGCCCGCTCCACTGAGAACGTAGCGATCCTCAGCCGAGCAGAGCGCCGTCACCTTGTCGGTGTGGCCGTGAAGCTCCTTCAGGACCTGGTAGCGCTCCATGTCGAGGATGTAAATCTTCCCTTTGGTTGAACTGCGGCCTGAACCGCCAACCCACACCTGGAGAAAGAAAATGGGCAGTTAGTGTGGTGCTATTTCATGTTGATGCAAGGAGTGTAAACCATTTGTTGGTGATTTTAAAGAAACTGTTTGTCGAGAGGTCGATAAAAAGGTTTTTCACTCTCGTGTCTGTTCAAGGAAGCTACTGCTGGCAGCCAGTTAGCTTAGCTTAGCATTAAGCCTGGAAACTGAATAAAATCTGCTAACCTGTACCTCTAAATTGTCACACTATATCTCATTTGTTAAGCTGGCTGTTTCCGCTGATTTCAAGTCTCTCAGGCTGCAGCTACACAACAGATTTGGGTCAGTCCATCAACAATTTCTGCTTGGACATCTCTGGCTTGCCTGAAATGTTTATAGCATATAGCAGGGATAGTTTTAACATATTTGTGGCATGTTGAGAAATTACAGTGAAAATTTTAGGCTTTTGCCTTTAATAGTTCTGGAGATACTGTAATCCAAACATTAGCTCACATTTCAATGTGCGAAAAAAAGTGCTGAAAGTTGAAGGATGGGCAGTTTTTAAATGAAGTTATCTCAGAAAGCTCTAAATCTAAAATTTTAGCTATCAATTCAAATAAATGGTGAAAAAAAAAGTTTCAAGAAAATCAGAGCTGACTGAGTAGAATGTCCAGATGATTTAAGATGGAATAACCCACATGAGAGGGGAATCAATCTTCTTACTAAACTGTCAGCAAGAAAACAAACATGCACATTTCCAAAAAAAGTAAAACAGTTATGTGTTTTGTGTACAAGTGTTTGAGTGTCGTATATTAACCTGGTTTTTGACTTTAATCATGCAGTAACATCCAGTGCAGTCCGGTAAAGTCACACGATGGAATGGTTTGGTTGTGTCTTTAATATGCCAGATGGACACTTCTCCTGAGTCTACACAAACACTCCACAGCTCCTCCGTCTGACACAAACACAAGCAAACACATGGGGGAAAACAGAGTGAAACTTAAACATCACACAATCCAAAAATACACCAATGCAGAGAGGAAAGGTAAACACGATATTCATCAAACCGAGCGTGTGCGGTACCTCAGGTAAGAGCAGTGTAGAGCTGAATGTAGCTGTGGATCCTTTCAGTTGTTCTGGCAAATTCATACGATGTTTTAATGAACCGTTCCTCCACACTTCCATTATATTGTCCCTGGAGCCTAAAGAGAGAGTGAGACAGAGAGTATTTAGTTTCCATTGTCAGTTTTCTGCTTTCATGCTGCGATGAGAGTGAAACTTACAACACCAGAGCGTTCCGTTACAGCTGGTGACAGACTGCAGACGATCACAGGAGAGCCGAAAGTGCCTCTTGACCTGAGGGACGAGAAGAATCAATCCTTGACATGTGTTAACACAGCCCAGGCTGAAGCTGTAAACTAGTTATTCATGATTATTTCATTGCATTCCTGCCTTTATGATCAGTACTATCTGTTAAAACAGAAATGCAAATGCTATAGTGTAAACAAAAGTTCGTTTTAAACAGACCTGTAGCGTGGCGATGTCCCAAACCATAACGCTTCCCTCTGCGCTGCAGGAGTATGCCACCTTTTGGCTGCAGAGCACAGTACACCAGTGAGATTTATTGTTATTGACTTGTTAACATTTTACGTCCAGAGATTTACATTTACTCCACACACTGCTGCAGGACTAAGAAGTATCCTAGCTTTGCTCAATTAAGTGCCCTTTTAATAAAGTGATGTTTAAGTCCAGTTCCCTTCATCACATAGTATTCATGGTCTTTTTTTTTACTATTATTATTTTTGTTCTTAGCTTGTTTTAACATTCCTTGTCTATAAGTATATGTTGAATGTTTTATGTTTTTATACTGTGACCAGTTTATAATTCTCGCAATGGCTTTCTATCTTGGTCAGGTCCCTTGGAAAAGAGATTTTTAATCTCAAGGGACTTCCTGGTTAAATAAAGGATAAAAGAAAAATGGCAATTAAGCTTTTGTCTGGAAATACATTTAAGGTGTTCAAATGTACAGTGCTACCATACATCTGCATGCTGTACATACTGTTTTAATGCACATCATTCATAAAAAGCACCATGCACTGCATGTCTGATTCAGGTGAATTTACGCAGGCTTTTGTTCTGTGTATGTTCATGGTTGCTGTCACAGTTAGGATTAAATCTATCTATCAGAGACTGAAGTTGGTGTTACCTGTACTTGTCTGTGTCAAGTGCCAGCCCGGTGACCTCGGCTCTGTGTTCAGTCAGCTGTCTGTTACACACCATGGCCACCATGCTGATGATGTAGATAACCGAGTCCTCAGAGCCCATCCACACCTGATCCTTGTCAACTAAAATCATACAGTTCTAAAACAAAGACACCACACTGATCAGGAGTCATGTAGCTGTAAAGAACCGGGTTTGTAGACTAAATATAGAAACATCAGGGCTCTATTTTTGGTTGAATAGGCTATTTTGAATGGGAGTCACAGAGAGGCTGAAGAAGGCAACATAATGAGTTACATGTTTACAGTATATTCAGTTGCATAAATGTGACACTTGTTTCCTTTTGAACAGGGTATGTTTGTGTAATTACATTGCTACTTGTGTCAAGTAAAACTTAAACATCCACTTGAATAAATAACTCCAGTCACAGAAAATAAACTGGCAGCGGTTTCGACATTCAACAAATTGCTGAGGTTATTTTTCCAGAATAAATTAAAAAAAAGGCTGTTTGGATGTGATAGTGTACCGATTGATTACTTGGCCAGACAAAAACAACACATTTAACATTTAAAGATACGGTATATTTGTATGTGTATAATTACCATGGCATAAATATTTCATTTTTAAAATATAACTGCTATCGTCAATGTTTGTTTTTTCCTAAGGTGCAGTGAAATAAACTCTCTTGGCCACCATAGATATTTTTTTCTGATGTTATATATCAAACAATTACGTGATTAATTAAGATAATAATTAGCCAACTGATTTTTAGTGTAAGCAGTCATTACAGTCAATAAAAAATGTTATTATATTCATCATAATAGTAGGTAAATTAAAGTATGCACAGTGATGAGCGTTAATTTCAGCTCGAGTTGTATCACAATGTTGAGAGTTCAGTGCAGGAGGCAAATCACTAAACAATATCTAAATTCTCCACTAGGTGGCAAAACTGCTCTAATAAACTACTCACACAGTCTGCTCTTACAGATTCAAACTTCACAAATATAAATCTATGTGTAAATAAAGCCATCTGTTGCAGTTGTTGTCAGTTAAGCTGCACACACACAAAATCACACAGATTAAACAAAACAAACTCTCTATCCGTTCATCCCTAAAAAATTCACAGCTTTTTCCTTATCAGTTGCTATTCTAATCAGCTGTTGTGCCACTGTAGAGGTAAAACATGGCACTAACGTTTAATGCATGACCTGGAGGTGAACTGCGTGCAAATATAGTGTTTGGGAAGAGAGAACACACACACTCCCTCTGTCTCTCTCTCTCTTTAACACAGATAGGTTAACATATTTCATGTGACTGTGACCTGCATGCCTGAAGTAGAGCTCAGTGATTAGCACAGTCCCAAGAGGTGTCTTTAAACTTCACACTCATCCTTAACGTTATCAACCACGAACCCTCAAGGAGCTCCTTCCAACTCTCACTTGTTGTTTGTTTAAAAGGTTGCACAGAAAATGTTTTGGTCTTAAACTATTCCAAACCCACAGCATACTCCCTTAAACATGTGCTTGCAAGTCTGAAGATAATACCGGCAATGCTTGAAGTAAAGCAAAAGAAGCAAACAAAGAGAAATAAACCTGAAGAAAACAGTTTTATCTGTATCTGGTGTCAGTTGTATGTATGTGCATCTGCTGATTCTGTTCAGCGATAAGAAGCAGTGAAGAATCTAGCCATGTGTTTTCATTTAGCGATGGAAGAACTATGAAAAACACCATGTTGACCACAGCATTTCTGGGAGGAAGACACTGAGAGCATGTTTTACTGAAAAAAGCCAATGTTTTCAAATGCATCACTGTTTAATGTCGACTGCGCAATAGGTCTGTCTAAATTAAGCAAAAGATACCAAAGTTGGAAAATTAATGTAGGTATACCTCAGGGGTTTATTACTAGTTTTATATAATTTGATAAAATCCAGAAAAAAAGCACAGCACAGATGGGCTTTACCCATATATTCTAGAACCGGCCATAAATCTGACGCATTGGCACAAAGTGAGACATGCTAAGTGCTTAAACCTCTGTGTCAAACTGAAACTGTTACTAACAGGGCTTGAGAGGAATCTTCCTACCATTTAGACAGTCAGCTATGACTAAAGATGACTTGCACTATTCAACTACAGGCAGATGTGGGTGAAAAAAATCAGGATAAAATTGGCTTCTTAATCAAAGAAACAAACACCATTATCATTTTACATTTGTATTTTTTGCTTATTTTTAAGGTGCATCTAGATCTCAACCCCTGTATAATAAACTGCTCCTCTGTATTTATTTGTGTGTAACTAATAACCTCATGCTGGTCTTCCTCTTACTATCTGCCAAATTTAAACTATAAACAAGACTGAAAATCTAACAATACCAGCTTTTAGTACTTGACAATGAAAGGAAATTTAAATAGTCGGCTCAACGTGAACAGAACTCCATTACTGCCTTTATCAGTGTGTTTTTTAGCCCTTCTAAGACAACGGGATACATTCCTCTATCAATCTGTTAAAGTGACCGCATTCTGTCTCTTACACAAAGGTTACTTTCATGTTAACGCTCCTCTCTGCTTCATAAAAACATTACCACAACACTGAGGGAGAGAGTCATGGCATACACATGAGACTGGACAGTGCATCATGGTTCAAGGAGGCACAAACAAACCAAAGACTAATCTTAAGTAATGGCAGGCTTATCAACATAAAGGTGACATTGCGTACTTTCCTTCATTTCACACAGGTGAGCTGTCACACAGAGTCACAAGCTACAGTAAATGAATAGCGGCTGGGTCAGACTGTGAACAGAGGTCCATCATAACTTTCGGGACATTTTATTGTACTGTGAAAGTCTGATCTGTATATTAAAGTCAATATATTTTTCTATCACACCTTTTATTATTATTAATATTATTATTATTATTATGGAGATTTTTCAGTTTCAGCAGGATATTTGCAGTAGCAGTCTAATTACTATAAGTATATATAAAACATGACCAGGCTAACCATTACAGTAAAACAACAGAGTGCCTGTCTGTTAATGCGACACCAAAGCAGTTCAAATGTGTGTCATGTTGAAAAAGGTATGTAAATGTTACTGCTGTTGTGACTTTTACAGAAAACTGGCAGGTTGCTTGTTCAAAAATGAAGCAGATGTGTTCAGGTTAATGGCAGGTGTCTTAAAGGGGCTTTTGTGTGCCATGCATCTGTGTTTTTCAGAATATATTTGTGTTGGTGTGCAACTTATGTGTTTTTCTTACCAGTCTTGCATTCCCGACATGACAGGTATGTGTGAGGGACCAGCTGGAGGCATCAAACACCATCACCTTCCCCCCACTCACAGAGACCCACAACTGACCTGAAACACACACAAACACACACTCAGAATTTGTCCGTTATTTCCCAATACCTTATCACAAATTTGTGGTCTGCAGCTGTCAGTGTTTACTCTTTCAGAAGGCAAGGAATGTGAACATCAGCGAAACTGAAACAGTAATTCACAGATCCATGACTTATGCTTTTGAAATGCTTAGGTGGTTTTCTACAGTGACGATGCAACAGTCCAACACTTCACTTTCAAAACTATTTTGCTGCAGCCTGACTCCACCCAGGCTTCATCTAACGGTCAAATTTCCTCTAACGTATTCACTGCTATTTAAAAAACACTGCTGGCGGGAGGGAAAAAAAAGAAAGCAACATCCTGTATTTCATACGTGGAGCACAGGAGGACGGTGGGACATAGAGAGGAAAATCTGGATGTGAAAAGGGAGTGAAATAGAGAGGGAGTGGTGAGGAAAGAGGGGAGAGGAGGGGGGGAGTGAACTGGACATATGCCAGGAACTCAATTCAGTGACCTATATTCAAACCAGAGAGGGAGATGGAGTCCGAGCTGGGCTGGGAGGGAGGACCTGAATAGCTAGATTTGTTCTTTTCACCGACAGAAATCCCAAAGAGCTGACTGCTACAGAAGAACTGAACTGTGTTTGTATGAATGTGTAGATGACTGAGTGTGAGTGTATTAGTGGTGGGGGTCAGTCTGCCACCAGCCGGGCATCTAAGTGGCCCCAGATGGCGGTCCACTAAAGGCCACCGCTTTGTACTCCTCTTAAAGCTATTGCCTCGCAGCCTTCCTGCCACGTAATGCGCCAGTCTGTCTGCCCCCCATAATAAAATCAAAGGACTGCACAGAAAAGCCAAACAACAGTAAACAACTCCTGAGTTTTAAGGTCAAATCTAATGACTGGGATTTCCAGACAGGTGACAGATTAAAGGGGAAAAAAAGAGTCAAGTTTTGGGCCACCATGAGCTACCGGAGCAGCATGAACACAATTAGCGGTTATATTGTGATGTTGTAGAAAGTGCTGCCTAAGACGTCTTTCCAAAGTCTGTCATGGGTGTTAAAATGTGTTGAACTCGCTGGACTAGAAAGGCTATCCACACTTGATTCTGTCATTGTCATTCTCAACAATTCTTTCAGCATCCTGGTCCCTTGGGATCAGTCTTTGGTTCACGTCCAGTCAGCAACTTTTGTTACACTTTCTCTTCCCTTGTTTGCTGTCTTGTCTTAAACGCTGACTGTCATTAAGAGAACAGCCAACCACAAGCTATTGGAACAAGACGAACACTAATTGCTCCATTATGTGGTTATGATGTGCTGGAGAGCGCTGTCTAGGACAACTTTCCAAAGTCTCTCGTCGGTGTTAACATGTGTTGAACTCGTTGGACTGGAAAGGCTATCACACGTGATTCTCTCATTGTCATTCTCAACAATTCATTCAGCATTCTTGCCCATCGGGATCAAGTCACCAACCAACAACAATGTCTTTGGTTCACGTCCAGTCAGAGACCTTTGAAACATTCCCCTTGCTCCGTTTACTGTCTTGTCTTAAATGCTGACTATTATTAAGAGAACAGCCAAACCCCAAGCGACTGGAGCAAGATGAGCGGCATTTTGCTTCATGATGTAGTAATTTTGTGATGTGGCAGAAAGCAATGTCTAAGATGTCTTTCAAAAGTCTCTCATAGGTGTTAATATGTTGAATTTGTTGGATTGTGAAGACTTTTACACGTGATCCTCTCATTGCCATTGTCAGATATTCATTTAACATCCTGGCGCACCAGGACCAAGTCACCAACCAGTGAACAATGTCTTTGGTTCATGTCCAGTCAGGGACCTTTGTTGCATTTTCTCTTCTGTCTCTTCCCATTTATTATATAATTTTATTAACTACTGACGATTAATAAGACCATAAAATTCCCCCAAAATACTTCTGCGTTCCTTATTTTTCTTCATCACTTCGAATTGAAAAGAATGCTTGTCTTTCAATGATCTATACATTTAATGTCAGTAACAAATTTCCAAATGAAGTCACTTTGATTCGTTCAACACTCTTTGGCTCTCTGGACAACAGATATCAGTTATTCCAACAGATTCTTACAATTCAAGTGAAATGCTGACATATATGTTGAATTTCTAATTTTTTTCTTAAGTAAATTATTTTCCACTGTCCCCACATCTACTATCATAACTTTTTAGTCAATACGCAGACCTCAGTAGATTCAGACAGACTTTTTTCTGTAAACCATCATCTTTACAGGAAAGTGATTTTTACTACAGAGGAGGCTCAAACTGGCTTTGAGCAGTTTGTTTTTTCATTTTAGATCCATTGCTAGTTGCTGAATTTGGCTACTTTGGCACACGTGTTTTCCAATTATATTCTAGAAAAGCTTTTTATTTCCTTACTTTCTTTTGGAATCAGAAAAGTCAGTGCAGCTTTAGAATTACTGAGTAAAAATATGGCCAAAATTTTACTCTATGTACACATTAATGCATTATTTGAAATGGAATTCTCTCCTTTATATTTGCTTTTACATGATTTCGCAGCTACCATTAAAAGAGTAAACTGTACATTTTATGAGTCTTTTGTTACAGTAACCTAAACAAAGTGGATTTCCTCTTCTAAAGCTGTCTTTTCCTTCTGTAGTTTTCTGTAAAAGGCAGACAGAGAAGGAAGTCTGGTTGAGAGACTTTATGTGATGTTTCATGCCTTCTATGCTTGAGTGAGGCAGTAAGTGAGTAAGTGGGGGAGAGGTGATGACAAAACCAAAGGTCGTCTTTGTGTGTAGTAGTAGTCAATGTATATGTCAGTGTCTCGACACAGTAAATCTGTTCTGCCGCTCCAAACGTCCAATCAAATCACGGGTTCCCTCACTGGCAAATCAGGGAGGACAGGAACCTGACACTTGTCGCCACCATGTTAACAGGAATGCTGGAGAGGCTGCTTGGTTACAGGTCACATTTAGCAGCAATGTGTTTTACCTGGTGTGTACAGAAGTACGTCCACAGCCTGAGGTGCAGCAAGTTCCAACGAAGGGTTAATTTTGTGTTTTAGCGTCTCTGCTGTTGTCTTGGGAACCATCATTGGGACTAGAGACACAGAGAAAAAAGTAAATAACCTTTACCAGATGGTAAATGCACAAATATGCAGTGGAAAAACTTCTAATAATAATAAAAATCTACACACAGCCTGAGGCTTGGAGTCTTTTTAGTATGCAAACAGCATTAAAAAGAGAGTCAGTCAAATAGATGGTGCTTCAGTGTGTCAGAAAATGCAAACTAAACCAAACTGAATGCTGACAGGCAGAATAGCACACCAATAGTCATTCCTCTACCTTCCATCTTGATGCGGTCAAAGTGAGCTAGCTTAGAAGCAGCGTAGATGGCCTTGTTGCTCTGAAGGCTGCCCACCACAGCGTCCATTAACAAGGCATTGGTCAGAGCCTGCTGCATGTACTGGGGGTCCTGGAGAGAAGGATTCATTACAGAAACAGAGTGGGTCATATACAGGCATAAAGAAGATATTATGGCATGTTAGTTAGCAAGAAACACACAAATGCTCAGTTTCCCAGGCATGGGTTAAGTCCAGTTTAAGTTTAGTCTTTTATAAACTTCTTTAATGGGGATCTTCATTGATTTTTGTCTTTTAGTTTTAATTCACATCTGAGAAATTGACTCAAACTCAGGGGAACATGTGCGTCTGTGAAAAACAGCATGGCAATCCACCAAAAACCAAAAGAGATATTTTAAAGTGATACACTGATCAACTTTGCCAGATATTGTGTGTCCTGGAGCGAAAGACGTGAGCTCTGTAAATCTTAATGGCATAAAAATGGATTAAAAACATGAGACACAATTACCTGTCAAAATCTATAAACTTAATTTCACAGATTTTCTAAACTAATCAATTTGTTTGGTCTATAAAATGTGAGATTGCAGCGAAAAATATTAAATACAATTTCCCAGAGCCTAAGGCAACATCTTCCAGTTTATTATTTTATCAGAACAACAGAACAAAACCCAAAGATGTTCAGTTTACAGATATCAAAGACAAGCATTGACTTATTGTATTTGAGAAGCTGAAAGTGTGAAATTTGGACATTTGTGGTTGAAAAATGGCTCAAATAATTAAATAATTATCAAAGCAGTTTGTTAGACTATTTTTTGGTCAACCAAATAAGAAGATAAATCTTAAGAAACAGAAATGGCAACTTTCAAACTGTTGTGTGGAAGCAGGCATACAGCGCTGTCTATCAAAAGGTTAACCCTGATAATAATTTATTTTAAATCCAATCAAGTTGTATTTTCCAGTTGTAAAATCAACACCAGATATTTTGGCAAAACTGCTGCTTATCCACCTCAATTAACAAGTCATATATAAATACAAATTCACAATATGCTGGCTGACTGTGCAGACCACAATAAAGAAGAACTGAGAGATGATAAACAAAATACAGTAGATGTGGGATTAAAGAAAAGAGGAGAAGTGAGATCCACAGATGTAGCAGTTACATCACTTGGTTTCACAAAGGAAACCCTCCGTCTTTGCTTATCAGCATGGAATTTCAACCACACCCACAAAGGTCATGGGCATTCACAAAGACTGGCACACGCAGACTTGCACACACTGCAACTGATACCAAGATAAAGACAAGGTATGAGTAATGAAGGCACATGAAATGAGCTTTCTTCCACGTATATTAATAAAATATTCGCTGGTTGTCCTTCTTCCCTCTTTTATACCCTCATATTATCATGCACAGCCCCTTTAGTTACCTTGTGTTGGTCTGCTAAGTTGCGTCCAGCCCACATCTCTTTGACCATCAGGTTCCAAAGCTCAGTCTCTGTTTTCAAATTAGCCTCGAAAGCCTCCTTCCTTCCCCGAACACGTATCTTCAGGCTGGGGATTCGCAGGAGCAGGAAGGGAGCTGAGGACACCTTGACCTCCTATAGGGAAACACACAAAGGTGGTACCTATTTGAGATCGCTAGCACAGCATTTTCATCTGCTTTTATCTTATTTCCAATTATTTATGAACAACTCTATTATAATATTCACTCACATTCACCCCGCTCACTACTCTTTCTCTCTTTTCTTTCATCTCACCTCTAAATCTCGGTACTGTGCCACCTCCACATATCCTGGTCGTCCATCGGTCAGCAGGAAGAGCCGTCGTTGAGTCATAGCGATCTTCCCCACGCCGCGGCTCGTCTTGACCGACGAGGACAGTTTGAAGACGCACTCAGTGGTCTCGATGTGCTCCAACACAGATGCTGGCAGACACACCTTGAAATCACATAAACAGAAAGATCTGTGTAAGGTGGTAATTTAATTAGATTCACCTCACGCGGAGCAAGTGGTAATGATGTCGGTATTTGCTCTAACCAAACACCTCAGCAGCTAATTTATAATTATCAGCACAACATCAAGGACGACAGTATCTCAAACCTAACTGAACTGGTAGTGACTTCTGATATTGATCCTTCATTACTCAGTTTAAATTTCTGAATAAATCTGAGATGTGACGAGCAATCGGAAGGCTGCAGCACTGCAACAGAACAGTTTATATTTAGGAATCTTTATAGGCTTTTATGTGAAAGGATGTTCAACTTACGCAAACTGAAACTGAAAACTAACAACACTTATCACTTCCGCAACTGTGGGTTTATGTTTCTGGATGTCAATTTCACATCCGTAAGAGGTGTTAAATGAAGAAAATGAGGCTTATAATTTCAGTTGTAATCGGCTCACATGCATATATTTATTATTTTTTATTACTATACATATTTTTTCTTTCTACAAATGAGATGACCATTTTATTCAAAATTTGCATGAAGTATATACAGTACAGACCTCTTGTGCTTCAGCCTCAGTCTCCTTCCAGATGGTGTAAAACACTCTGAACAAGTCTGGACCAACCTGCTTCTGATGACCTGCAACAAAGCATACACTGAATTTCAAAATAATTCAAGATAATTTGTGGAATCCTGTAATGCTCTGTGTCAGCAGAGCTAGGTGGCTTTTGACATTGAGATCAAAAACCTGTATTTTAACCTTAATTTACCTATGCTTGACTGAGCAACATTTTTAGAACTACTCTGCTTCACACGTTCTCTCACAAACGCATACAGGTGTCTGGTAGCTGACTAGGCCAACTCTTTCTTTCTTCCCAAGCAGTCTAATCTGCCAGCATGCCTACAGAGTGAGCAGCTGTCGTTCTTAGTATATTAAAACAATGGTTACACACAGTGCCTGTGTTCACCCCCACACTGAACCAGTATCCCACAGAGAGGCAGCCCTCCATTAGAACAAGAAATAAAATCAAGACAACTCTGTGAAATTAAGCAACTCTTTGGTGTCAGAAAAGAACATGGCCACAAGCGTACAGTATGTCACGTTGCCTGAACCTGCACTGTCAGATTTGTGTCCAGCTATTTACAACATTTGGCAGCAATCCATTATCAGCTATTGAGGAGTTGCAAAGTCACAATCAAAAGTTGAAAGGAACTGAACTTTTTTAACATTATATATAAAACGTAGAATTTCAACTTCTTTCTCACCTTATATGTTCACACACAAATTCCAACAAGTGTCTGGTCTATCAGCCTTTAAACTATGGGGCTCCTTGTCACACAATATAGTGATTATTATAATTTAGACATGGAAAGGGACATTAAAATGCTGTTAAAACTTTAAACATACAAAGAATGACGCCTCAGTCTTCCTGCTCCAGTTCAACACTCTGAGTTCTTAATTTAAAATAAAACTAAACAGCCCTAACTTTAATACTTAAAGTATATTTCCCTTGCTTTCCTACTAACATGATCAATTGACAGGAATGCTATCAAGTCACTGCAGCTCTCACACTGACACTACTACATGCAGCATAAAAACTGAAGTTAATATTAATGCGCTATTTAGTTTGGTTCTGAGTGAGAACAACCGCAGAATGTGTAAAATGTAAATCAAAATAATACTAATGTTGACAAAAGGTCAAAGGGCAGCAAATGGTGAGGAAAACCTTTGTTACGCCCACAATGCTGCATAACAAACTTGTCAAGAAGGAGAGAGGTAATGATTAAACCGAAGGACAAATGTTTGCCTGGAAGAAGGAACAAGAAGGAGTATAAAGGAAACGTTCATGTGCATGAGTGTGTGCGTATGCAACATATCCAATACTGTGGACTTTGTAAGAAAAGCTGTAAAAAATAGTTTGACTTGACAGTACATTTATACGCACTACTTACCTACAGTTAGAGCGTCAAACAGTCTGTGAATGGTTCCTTGGTCTTTTACAATGCCAGACTCCTGGACACATTTCACAAACTCCTCCAGCTGCATGTATTTTTTCGGCAGCTGGAAACGCTTTACGGCATCCTCCTCGTGACCGTTGCCGTGGCATGCACGTTCCAGCTCCTGGTCCCTCTTGACCCGACTGATAAGCCGTTTGAGCTCCGGTCGCCTGTCCGCCTGTGACGAGAGATTTCAACACTTATTATGGCAGTGCTGCTAATCATTGCAGTAAATATGATCAGTTACCGGCATCTTGAGTTTCACATCCTGATACAGCCCTAAGACTGTAAAATGAGTCACTGAAGACCATTGTCAAGTGCACATCTCTGTCAGAGGACATGTAATATGTACACATCACTATAGTAATGTTATGGATCAATATGGTTGCTTAAACACATTATACAACTTAGCTGTGGCTATGGATGAAATTAACTAAAGTGCATCCAGGTATACAAGAGAGAGAGAGTACAACACAGTATCCTCATTCATGATAATGTGAACTGACCTGTAAACGTTCAACATTTGGCAGGGAGTCAACCAACGACTTAACCATCTGAGAAGGAAAGATATCTGAGTCGGTCTTGTAAAGACTCTGGAAGTCCTCTAATGCATCAAGACGCCTGTTGGACACAGTGTTTACCAAACCACGCAGGTAATGGTACCTGGACAGAAAGATTTAAGGATGAGTTAGGTGTGTGACACAGTACGAGCCTGAGTATATAGTCTAGTCAGTTAGTGTATTTAGGATGTACGTAATCTCTCTGGCTGAATGATCTTTAGAGAAAACTAGGTTACATTTTTGATTTGAAATAATCTTTGCTTCTACTTTCATGAGATTTTAGCTTTCTTGCTCCTCTCTGCAGACTACCTGGCCAGCAGAGCAGATTCATCAGGTGGTGTCGCGTTAATAGCCTTCCCCAGTGAAGCAGCCATGTCAGAATAATAGTTCTGAACATAATGATAGGCCAGCGGAGGTGGAAACTCTGGGAGACGGAAAACCTTCACTGCTTTCTGGGGCAACTTCAACCCTGAAAGAAGACAAAGAAAATTAGAAAATGATACTTCATTAAATCACTTCTACTTCTCCTTCACTGGCACTAACCAATATCAGGAGTCATCTTCCTGCTTGACCCTGGTCTGTTGGAGCTGATGATGGTTATAGTGTCACTGGCAGGTTGCTCCAGATTGGGCAGACTGGCTCCCAGCCTCTTGCTCAGTCTGTTGTCAGGACTGGTGTAGCTGCTATAGCCAGTCCTGGACAGTTCAGACATTGGAGGACGTCGAGGAGTTTCTGTCATTGCACGATTCCTGCTAAGAAGAAGATCAGGAGACAGACTTTGGAATTCTGGCTGGTGCTGACAGTGAGAAAGAAAGTGACTAAATAAGGTTAAACAAAGCTACAGTCCTCATCAATATTTATATGATGATTACGGGCAGTGTAATGTTTTACAGAGGGGATGCTATGTAATAAACTTTCTTTCATATGTTTACGGCTGTGAAGAGATCACTAAAATGACGTCTAAGTATAAGATAATTCTTATCCAGTCTAGTCATTCAGTATTTTGAATGCTTTTATCGTGAGGATGTTTTCTCCCTTTTCATAGGGAAATTTGGTGCTACATTGATTTTCCTGCCTTATGTGGGTTCCTTGCTTTCTCAACACACAGAGAAAGAAATGTTTAAAAACAAAATCTGGTTTTAGGGCTGTAATTAACAGTTATTTGAATAATTTGCAAATTAATTACTCTCATAAAATTGCAAATGCCCATCTCAAGGTCACAGACCCCAAGTTGAGTTGATATATATAGATATATATATATGTGTTGTGTTATTTGGCCAATAGATTATATATTTAAAAAACTGCAAATATTCACACCTGAGAAGCTCAAATGAGAATTTTTTAGCATTTCTGCAACAAAATAAAAACAACACCACAGTCAGTTACATAATTAATCAATTATCAAAGCTGGTAGGTGGATTTATTTACCTCTACCCGGTTTAACAAGTAAAGGAGCTCTGGGGCTTCCTGGGAATCAGAGGCAGCTTAATACAATGTCCTCCTCTGTCCTCTTACTTCTTCTAAAATGTTTACATCTTATGTGAAGTCTAAGAAACCAGAATTCTCACAAAATGTGTGCAAAAACTGTTATTTTACTAGTCTTGCACTGGTTACTTCTGTCCCTTAGTTATGACATCATACCAGCATCATACCTGTGTGCATGGTTACGCATGTTCTGCTCCATGCGGCTGAAGGTGTCCCATTTCCTGTTGAGCCTGTCTCGCAAGAATGAGTGGAAGATATGAGTCTCTAATACCTGTGACAACAACAGAGAGAAACATGCAGCACAGACAGTCAGGGCTTGTGTGTTTGTGTGAGACGTAGCGTGTAGATCTTCATGAAAGTGTTTGTGTACCTTCTTGTAAAACGACTGGTCTGCTGGCTCCCTCGTTCTCAGAAACTCCTCACTGTTAAAAACTCTGTGTTCGTGGTTTAAGAAGTCTTGGACCCCTCTGACAAAGTGATATGCAAAGTACCAAATTAGAGAGGCAGAGTAACAGAAACTATTTTAATTCGACTCAGAAAACATGTTAATGTACTACAAACTAATTCATAGTGACCAGTTTATTTCCAGGACATTTGCAGCATTCTACCTGAAGATGTTGACCACTAGCTCCAGGGCAATATTTTGTATCTGTGAGTTGAGCCGCCTCTGCCAATCTCTGCGCTGGGATCGCAGGGCATTAGCATCGGTCCCCACTCCGAGATGACACAGCTCCAGGTCATAGTGAAGCTGGAGACACTCTGCCCTGGACACACATCAAGTAAATAAGAATCATGTGGTTCACTATTAACTTAAATGGCTTTCATTCAATTTAAACTGATTTCACTTAAACAGCAATTATTTTGAAATATATAACGAAGACAGATTTTTGTTTATTTAAAACTCGATTGTGTGTAATTATTTTTCTTCATTTTTTAAAGCAACTTTGTTTGCTTTTCCTAATTACACACTTTTTGGTTTAAGTTTTGCTTTTTCTTGTTTGTAACTACTACTTTTGTCATATGCACAATGTCTGCATGACTTTCTTTTGTATTCTTGCTTATATCCATGTTTAGAACATGTTGAAACAACTGAAGAAACTACCGCTTACAATGCAAATTACATTAAAAAATCTGAGTCTCCCTTTGTAATTTGATTTAGCTGGTATTTGGGAGGGGCGGATTTAACTTAAATTCCAAGTCTGTTTCAGTTTAGATTCAAGCTGACAGGGTTGAGTGCCAAAATAATTTATAGCATAGCATGTTGGTATGCTAAAGTGTTTCTGGTTATTTCACAGTATCAACGAACAACAAAACAAAGCAGCAGCCTGCTTCTCTGGAGTGGTATACGTGTGTTACCTTGACATAAAGCTCTCAGCTGCAGCCAGAGGGATAGCAGGTAGGTCAATGGTTTCAGACCATGACGACTGAATGATGCCATCATCAACATTCACAAGGATTAGGTCCTCTGTCTCCTATAAACAAAGATGAACATGCATATATTGGACGTATAATGGGTACAATTCATTACACCACAGTCTAACAAAGAAGGGCTCAGTCTGACAAACAGGCAGCTACTGTAAAATATGTGAGCTAGGCTTCTGCAAGACTCTGCTGAATAAAGATGAATGCAGAGGAGAATAAATGGGTATTGTTAAATACTGTATGTGAACTCAACCAGGACAGCTACAGAAGCTGAAAGACGATTCGATGTATACACTTCACATTTAAACATTTGATGCTAATTATTTGGCTGTACTTTATCTAAGAAATGGACAGGTCATTATAGGCAATATTCATTTACTTAGTAATTTCACTGGTTTTGACCACTACTGTGTGTGTAAAACAATTTATTCCTGTCAAATAAACAACATAAGACTTGTGATCTACTGAAGGCAAAAACCAATACTTCTCCTATCGCCTTGGACAAGAAAAGTGTTGTGGATTTACGAGATGTGCCAACATGACTTGATCTCAAACAAGACAACCCTTGATAATGACAAAAAAAGCCTGCTATAATGACACTGAGGTACTCACTGCAGCAACCTCTTCAAAATGACTTATGTGACAGCCCATCAGAAATGCTGTAGGCGCCATGAGGAAGTCCAACATTCCTCTTGCCAAGACAGGAACATAAGGCTGCTGCCAGGACAGAGGCTGAAAGAGATATCAGAAAAGAGAGGGACAAAGTTTTAGAATGTTTCCATAGGGTTAAACAGTACTTAAATAGTACCACAGTGTTTCCTACACTAACCTGCAGGTACAACAACAGACTCTCTGCAACCAGAGTGAGTCTGGCCCAGTCAGATGAGAAGAAGACCAGCCTCTGCTCTTGGAGGAGGCAGGACAGCACCTGGAGGGGGGAAAAGTCTTTGAATTCTTAGATTTTTTAATTACAAAATATATTTCCACCATTTTATGACTTCATCTTGTTTTTCATGCCATATAGAACAGTCATATGTGTGTTCTGCATTACCTGAAGCAGTGTTGTGTGTGTGAAACAGAGGAAAGGTAGATGCAAGTCGATGTCAATAACAGGGCTGTCCTGATCCTCCCTGGAAGGAAGAACCACTTGGAGGGGACGGAGACTGAAGGACTAACACAGAGAAACATACTTTGCTGTAAGGATCTATTAAAGAGTGAAGACAAACAGGGTGGAGTGATTTGACAGAGAAATGAAAACAAAAAAACGAGTGTTTTCTGACCACATGCAGCTGTCCAGGAGGCGGTAACGGCACCAGGGACAGCTTGGCTGAAAACTCCTTGATTGTCTCCTCAAAGTCGGCCTGTCTTGCAGGTCGCAACTGGACCAGGAGACTGAGAGTGTGGAGGTGGGAGGTCAAGCAGAAGACATGGAGAAGGAACTGAATTTGGAAGAATTATGCAAAACACACTGAAGCTCAGGTTGTCAATCAGCTATATAATTAATGGGAATTATTACCATGACAAGCAGTCTCTCAGGGCATTGTAGTAGGGGAACTTAGAGATGATGCACACAGCAAAAGGTGTATAAAGACGGGACTTAGTTGAATTCCACCTGTGGCCATTCTGGACACCTTCATGACAGGACTGAGAGAGCAGACAGCTAATGAGAAACAACTGTTTTTATTCATTCTGTGTTTTTCTATTTGTGCTAGAGTATGTCTGTACCTGTACAGCTCTGTAGCATTGCGCAACAACTCCATGGGTTCGGTTGCCAAACACGTCAGTAAAAACCAGAAAGTGGTAGCTGTCTTCTCTCTGCTCATTGGCTAGCTGAAGACCACCTAGTCAGAGGAAACCAATAAGTTTCTAAATATGCCACCAAGCAGCTGTAGTGTCACAATAATGGCATGCAAGAGCAAAGTTTATGTCAAAATCGTTACGATGGTTGGGAAACTGATCCTGTGTGGGTGTATATTCAGTGTTTTTTCCACAAATCTTATTCTGTGCTGCATCAAAGATCGGCGATCATCTGTTGGTTGCTAAAGACGATTCCTCTACTTCTTTCAGCTGCTCTGGATGTTATGAAGTCTCAGTAGTATGTAGCTGGTTTGTCATATTGAGTCACTGCAGTTTTGTGTTCAAGTTCAGCTTCATGCTATTTTGTCATTTTGTTTTCCCTATTTATTTGATTAAATACAACAGTGAAATACAAAGTGAGTTGTTTTGCATGTTTTAATGCCCTTTATGCACATAATTTGTTATATTACACTCTGGGAATGGCATTTACTGGTATTTACTAAGTTAGGCTATGTCTATTTCCTTCTGTCACACAGTATTACTCCATCTCATTTGATGTGCCAGCTGTAAACACTCTGGATTTCCCAATGTCTGAACAAAACCATATGCGGCATCAGCTCACTTTTGGTTTTGCGAGAGGTCAGCAGATTGTTTCATTTGGAAGGGATGGGCCAGTAGACCCTCTTTATTATAAAAACATTGTTGACCAGTGAGAAATAAACACACCACTAGTCCCTGCTGCTAGCTCCACAATCACTGTTTGTGCACATTCTCTGCCCTTTTGTACTAGAGAGGAGCTGAAACACGCATCTACAAAGTCAAAGAAAGCTACAGAGAGATCTTACATCAGCTGAGGACCATTAATAACTATTTAAATTTATATGTCAGCAACATAGGTCTATACTGTCACTTCTTTTCATTTTTGCACAGCAAACTCTTGAAAATTACTTGACAAGTTCTGAACATGGAATCTTTCCAAACTCTATCATCTATAGCATCACAAAAGTACACACTTCAACCTAATTTTCAGTGATTTATATCTAATCCTGTGCAGAGGAAAAGCTTAATACAAACACAGACAGAGCAGTTAGGGAGAAGCTGTCATGGCTGCCAGGGGAAATGGCATACAGCAAAAACTCTTGCTTAGAGTTTCTGACAAAGAAGATTATAATGTCCCATCCTGCGGCACTAGAAAATTAGGACAGCGCTACAGCAGGCCTCTGGTCACAATAAGAGGTGTTTTGACATTTTGTGGTGTTGTTTATGTATAAATGGAAAAGTTGTAACCATGAAAACAGCTAGGTTGTCATTATAATAAAAGCCATATGATTAAAGGGTAAGAATGCAGTGTAAGTCTTCCACCGGTGGGAGGTTTTTATACGTAATCCAGATTGTGGGCTTCTAACAAGATACTAAAGCACGAACATCGCTCTTGAGCAACATGATAATAAATCAAGACTGAGATGTGGGACTTGCCAGCCTGGCAAAATGGTGGTCCATGATAAGCAGCAAAGTGCAATAAGACAGGGATTCATCACAACATGGCATTATCTAGTTACATCAGTTACAGTCAAAGCTTGGGCATGTAATTTCATGAGCTAAAAAAAGTTGAACAAAAAGACACCAGCCCTAAGTACAACTAGATTCAGTAGCTGACTAAAATCCTGAAGCTTTCTAAGGACTGGAGTATTTACAGAACAAATAGTTTTGTGATTCACTTTATAGCACTGGAATGTTAAGTTTGCAACAGAGGAAAAACACACTATACCAGGGAAACAGAGCTGTGGCAAGGCAATTAGATCCAGATCCTTTGGAACACTGATGTCCTCAGTTGTTGATGACACTTCAGCACGACTGGATGCTTCTCCATTAGACAGTGTGTCTGCAGCACGATCTCGTCTCTTCTGCAAAAAGAGGAAAAAAACATTTTAGACTTGAATGAGCTTCGCAGTGATGCTAGCTAAATGTGTTGTGAAATACCCAATCTTAAATTACACACATTGTACGGAAGGTATTAGACAAACTAGTCATAAATAATATAACTCTCAAAAAACTGTCTTAAGTGATTAAAGTTCAAAATAAAGGGCGTACCTTCTTGATGAAGCTCCTCCTCCTCTGGACACGGCTGAAGGCTGGACCAATCACCTGGCTCGAGTTGGTCTCCTTGGAAACAAACGGTGGGGCATGGACCTGCAGTACCTCAGCTTCCAGCAGGGGGAGCTCGCTTAACTTGCTCTGCTGATGAAGCTTCGAAAAAGTTTGCAAATACTGTAGTTTATACTCATGATAATGTAGTATAGACTGTACACATCAATACAATATACAGAATGTATTCTAATAACACATGATTATAACTATGTTCAATAACATTTTAGCTACTATAGCATATGTGAATATAAAGGAATGAGTACAAGTAAAATGAGTTGAATATTCGACCCAGAGAATGTACATACAGACCACGCTGCTACCGATACTGGACTGAAAATATTTTTAACAAGTTTTCAGAAGTTTTTTTCCTGGAATTCCAAAAGTGTGGAAATGAAAGATGCCTGAGCAAGTGATGTCATGGGGCACATGATAACATACTTAACATTTCTAAGCTATCAGATTTCTCGACTGGGGCTACCAAAAGCGCACCACATCTTTTACCTAATGAGTATATACTGTACTTAACTATACTTGAAAGTAATCATACATTTATTCTATATCTTACACTTTAATTCACAGTAATTCATCCGATACTAATAAATAGCATTTACACCTAGTATTAAGACGTTCTTTTCTTTATATTGTCGACATTAACTGCCCATGTTCTTCACTGTAGTGATGAAAATTCTGATTTACAGAAAAGCAATAGTCATACGTACTCCCTAGACATTAAAATCCACGAGGGTTTGCTAAAAATGCAGAGGAGCTACATATGGAGGAGTGTTGCAGTGATTCAGAAATGTGTCAGATACAACAGATATATTAGTAAGTCTTTGGTAGGGTGTCCGTTTTCTGTTTGTAAAACTATTTTACATTGACAGTATGCTCGTGGTCTGTGTGTAAACGTACCTGGTGCATGTCTCGAAGCTTATCACTGGGGGCTCCAACCACTACACATGCCTCCAGCAGTCCAGACGGGAGCTCCGCCATCACATCCAAACACACACACTGCCAAAAGTACACACAATGTGCATTCATGTGAGAGGACGTCACTATAGTTTAATTTTGTCAACCTTTTGCAATTTTCTATTTACAGCAAGGTGGGTGTTTCTGTAATATCTCTGGTTAACTAAGTCATTGCAGTAACTGTTGTGAATCTAATAAGCAATGATATGACTTTGATTCCCAACTGAATTTATAGATAATTCACTACATCGATTCACATTTTCTTAAAAGTACATATACTGTGATAGAAAATGTATAACTGACCCTCACTGTAGTGACAAAGAACCAGGAGTGAAATCTGAACACAATGGAAGAAGGAGGTGCAGTGATGATTCAGTGATTTCATATTTTAACTGTGACTAATAAAAGATTCCCAAACCAAATCTTCTCCTCTTCCACAGTTAGTGTTTTACATGTGTAATGAAACTGAAGCTTGAGTAATCAAATTTGTAAAAATTTCACGCCGGCTGAATCAAAACCAGCAGAATCGCATGCATTACATACAACAGACAAATCTCTCTTCCCACAACTTCCTCCAGATGTATGCAGTCACAGTCATGCTGTCACACTCACATAGGCATAGCCAGACACAAAAAAAGATCTAACTCATACACGCACAGCAGATGTTATGGTTCGGTTACTGGTGCAGTAAAGCAACTTTGTCATCAGCATCAAAGTTAAAGTAACTGAACCTTATGAAACAGGTTAAAAGTGCTCTTTTCAGTGAATTACGTAGCTATATGGCAGTATTGATTTTTAAAAAGTGGATATAGTTACAGCTATTGAAGTGCTGATGCTTGGCTATTCAGGTCGTATTTCTTTTTTTGGTAGACTTGATCAATTTAGCCGTTCTACCAGTCAGACTAAAGCTGGATGGTTTCCGTTTTTCATACAGTTTTTCGATTACTTTTAGAGCCTTTCATGTTTTCAGCATTTTCACACACTCTTTGACATTGCGCATGATGTTGAGGTTTGCAAACTCACAAGATTTCTTCACCATTTACGCATTGTTATTTTTACCAAATCGTGACTTCTGTTTTTCAAAATGGGCTAAGCTTCTCTGAATTACACATGTTGTTCTGGTATCATCACCACAGAGGCAGCTTTAAGCCTTGATCAATTAACCTACCAACACATCTGTCTGTCTGGGTCAGTGCATTCAAGAATAAACATCTGACTTGCATTAGATGCAGCTATGGGTTGAACCTAAGGCACTACACACTATTAAACGGTCCTCGTTTTCTCAACCTCTCGCTTTTATTTCCACCACCATTTCCTTTTGTCCTTCCCATAATCCTCTTTCATCTCACCTTCTTGCTTTCTCTATTTTTACTTCATTATCTTTCTTTGCATACTTGTTCTATCCTGTTGTCTCCTGCTCTGTTTAGTCATTTTCTTTCTTCACCTTCGTCACACTTGCTTGCTCTCCTTCTCTCAGTCTTCAGGCCATTCCGGCCTCTGACTAACTACCCTGCTGTGTCACGGAAAAACACACATTTAAGTCATTTATTCCGAGAAAACCTCTAATTTAGTAAACCTGGTGTTGGGAGGGACTGTGTTTATAAGTCCAGCGCTGTACCATTTTAAGAACTATATCGCACATATAAACTGTCAGGAGAGTTTCTTGCACATAAACAGAAACAAAGGGAATGTTTTTGAGAGAATCTCTGAATAAAATGTGCTTCAGTTTTACTCCATTTGCACAGATTTCACTATATTAACTACACTAAATGGCACAATGTCACCATCAATATACTTAACAATAACATAGTCGAGACTTGACTAGGGTGTGTATAACCCCATGCTGTGAGAAGCAGGCATCCAGAAGCTGTCCAGGACCTTCAACAAACAAGTTTGACTTCATATCTGTCAGAGACAGAGATGCTTTGATGCAGCCAGCAGCAATGTCGTCAAGCACATGCTGGACAGATATTGTATACAAATGAAAAAAACACGTAAAAGAAGACGACTTCCAAGATAGAAGTGGTTAAGAAAGGGTTACACAGACTTTTGTGCCCCAGGACATTTCTGTCAGTGCCTGCAGGCTTGAAGCACTCCTTCCTAAACTAAGATATAACAGCGCTGCTGCACGGACACTCATTTGAAGCATCATTTATACTTGCAATTTCTGCTATTTTCTACTGACAACCCGCATCTCTTCTGTTGTGCATCTTTGTGCTTAATATTCATGTGCATGGTCAGATTTCTCATCCCAGCAAAACCGCAAAGTCTTGTGAAGTTTTTAGACTTTATGGAGCCCCTGTGGGCCACAGGAAGAAGGTAAACTCTTAAAATGGGTGACATGCCCCTTTAACGGGCACCACACCAAGTTTACTGGATGTAGGCTGGTTAGTCAGAAAAAAACAAACACTCTCATGGCCTGAACCAGTAGACAAAACAAATGAAGCAGTTGGAAGTAAATGTGTCCTCCTTTATACAGACAGTCTTCAAAGTAATTTACTGCTTTGCCTTTTCTCAGACTGCAGCCCTGCAAGAAAAACTACATTTTATGTCAACCTGTCATCTCTCCAAGTGTCGTTGTCATCACGTTGTTTTGGCGGGTTGGTGGAAAACTACTAAAAATGAGCAGCAAGTGGCTTAATATGCCGAAAAAGCAGCTCCCTAAACAAGTTAGAACAATGCTAACAATTATTTCATGTAGCCACTAGCCGTTTGTCAACGCCTACAGCGGTTTAATATGCATAAAACGTTAGCAAAACTAGCATTCATTGACGGTAATGTGAATTAATAAAGGGTTCAAACACTTAACAGTTGCAAATGTGATCATAATAGAGATGAGACATGGCTCAGTTCAGACCAGCCGACCAGGTTTGTTGACACAGGAAAGTTCAAATCAGACTGACCTGAAATTATTTGCTCATTTCCACAGCAGACGGTTAAGACGAGGAGTTAGCAGCTAACGCGGCTCCGTTTTTCACCGTCATAAAGCCGTTAAACGGCTTAAACGGTGTAAAAGTCACGGCAGAGCTCTGGCTCTAACTTTTACAGCTCACAGTGATTCAGAGGTTCCTCACACACTGAGTTTACCGCTGTTCTGTCAAAATCTGAGCTGAGACACGTTGGAGCTGCTCCGCTTTCAAAATAAAAGCCTTTAGTTTCACAGTTCAGGGAGCTGCGTTAAGCGTCTTAGTGGCGCCATCTACCGTCAGTTTAGCGAACTGCACCCTGGGATACATTCATGGTATATTTAGACTGCACTTGGTGACATGTGATATATTCACTGTACTACACTATGTCATGTATTGTAATATATTTAGTAAAGGGCAGTTTGTGATGTATTTATAAAATATATTGTACTGCAGCTTGTGATATATTTATGATATATCTAGTGCACTACAATATGTTGTCTTTTTATGATTATTTAGTGTACTGCACTATGTTATATATGTATGTTGTATTTAGTGTACTGCACTGCGATACACATTTACGATATATTTACTGTACTGTACTTTGATATATTTAATATACTGCCTTTTGCAATATATTTAGGATATATTTAGTGTATTTCATTTTGTAATATATATTTAGGATATATTTAGTGTACTGCCTCTAGTGATAAACTCATAATATGTTTTATGTACTGCACTGTGGCATATGTTTATGACATATTTAGTGTCAGCACTTTGCTATATATTTATGGCGTACACTATTTAGTGTACGGCACTTTATGATATATTTATGTTATATTTAGTGTATAGCTCTTTGTAATATATTTATCATATATTTAGTGTAATGCAGTTTTTGATTGAGTTCTCCTTAATATCATACAATTAGCAATGCAAATATTGCAAACAAAAAAACAAGTACATCCAGTTACCTACATTTGGGGCAGTTAAATAAGCCATTGCGTTGCTATTATTTTTTCTTTATACAACTAGGTATGATTGTTTTTATATTTTTATCTTCTGAAAATCCTTCCTGCCTTCTTACAATTGTCCAAGAGCAAAATCTATTCAGTCCAAAGTCAACGTACTTCCTTCTGTTAATAAATATATTTTTAAAACCCCTATAAAATGTGCTATTACTCTGCTCCAAAGCTGGGATATCATTGTGATATTTTCAGTTTTATTTCCTTTTCCTGTCCCTAAGTATATGCTGGATTATTCTTTGGTTTACTTTGTTCACACATCTGCCCTGTTGATAAACTATGATGCAATGGCTGAGAAGAGACTAAATGTGGGTAAATAAATGATTGGATAAATGAGACATGCCTTTATACATCTGGTGCAGTGCTCTGTGGCTCAGTGCCAGGGAGAGAAAGAGCCTGCTGAAGTGTGTAAGAGAAATTGTTGTGTTAGCTTATATAATTGCATACTCAGAAATCTTTTGCACATAAAGTGACTGAGTAAAGGCAGTTTGGTAATATGTAAACACAAAATTCCGGTAAGTCAGTTCAGTTACGCTTAAAGAAGAAAATTACAACAACAAAAAAAATAACTGACTGTAAACCTGACTTCAGTTAGGCTATTTATCAACCTAAATATTCTAATAAAAGGCCTGGCATTTGCATTTGCTCAGTAATCATTACTCATCAGTTTTACTGAACTGCAAACTAGTCTTCATTACACCCAAGCATTACCTTGGTTATATACCTGTGTTGACGTAAGAAACAAACTGTGGTTCAAACAGCAAACATTAGAGACTAAATGTTTTCTTGATTTGTAGCTCTTGCTTATTTTTTTTTTATTATTATCACCATCTTATCTCCTTACAGAGCAAAGAGCATGGCATTGCTTTATCTAAATCTGAATCAAGTTTACTCACAGAGGGTCATGCAAGCCTTGGAGCTAAGTCACCAGCATTAAGTGTACTTTACAACACCAAAACAAACATAACTCCTGCAGAATTAAAAGGGCAAATGAGGGACATTTATATATATATATATATATATATATATATATATATATATATATTTATACTGACATAATTCTACAAAATGGTTTATGTCTGTATGCGATGTCAGTGGGTCCAATGGACAGCCGTGATCGTATAGTGGTTAGTACTCTGCGTTGTGGCCGCAGCAACCCCAGTTCGAATCCGGGTCACGGCAACTTAATGGGGTATTATATTGCAGATGAGTTTAACACATGCCAAGCATAGGAGTCTGTTCAGAAGAAGAAATAAGATAGAATATGTTACACTAAATCCAATGCAGTAGCAATTATTGCTACAAACATTCACCCTTCAACCCAAATAATATTTTTAATTTATTCAATCCATCTTTAAATTGATTAGCCATGCATTTCAGTGTATCTTTATATATTCAGTTAATTTAAACACAAGACACTTGTGCTAAAAAAAGAGGATTCGTACTCAGTATATATATATATATATATATATATATATATATATATATACACAAAGTGCTTTTTAATAATGTGTACTTATTTTATTTTTATAATGTATATTTGTATTTTTTTATTGCTGCTGCCTTTACCTTTTTCATTATTTTATTTTCTTTTCTTTCTGTATGTAAAGCTGACTCGAGAAAACCTGCAAAGAATTCCAATGTACCTGTAATGTATCCGTGCAAATGGCAATAAAACTGTATTCTGTTCTTAATTTAGTTCAGTGTGAACGTTTCACAATCAATGGCAAAACAAGCAAGTGTATATTTTAAAAAACACAATTTAAAACATTAAATTCACAGTTCAAAGCCAAACTAATGGGAAATATAATCATATTCTTAAACAATCAAAGCTTTAAAGTGATTTTAGTTATGTTAGTTAGTTGGTTTGTGGTTATCATGACTTCTAGTAGTGGCCCAGTTCATTCCTTGTGACAGCAGCCAGCCGTGATCGTATAGTGGTTAGTACTCTGCGTTGTGGCCGCAGCAACCCCGGTTCGAATCCGGGTCACGGCACCTTTTCCACTGTGCAGTCTGATCTCTATCATTTGGCATCCGAGAGCTTAAGAAATAGGTTATTAATAACTACTCGGTTTCTAATGTGTGGTTCTTAAGTGGTTTACTGAAAATAGACTATATTCTCTCTGCATTCTGTAAACAACCAGGGACGCCTCCAGAAATACTGACAAGATGGAGCTGCAGGAAATGACATCAAAACCAAAAGCCTGATTTTCAGAAGTTCTAATATGCTGTTGTAATATACAGGGTAGTTGAAATCTACCTAAGTATGCGAGTTAAGAAATCACACACTGATATACCTTTGTTTTTTTTTGTTTAGTCTGTTTTACAGTGAAGTTTAGTCTGCTGAGCACACACAAATACACTGTAGAAAACTAAAAAAAATCCCTTAAAAACTGTAAAAGTCTGGCAGAAAGGGGGCCTGAAAAAATACATTAAAAATAGTGGAATATTTTAATTTTCAAAAACAAAAATACAAAAAATAATTCCAAATATGCCTATAAAATTGAGGTTCAATGCAGATTGAAATACAGTAAAACAACATTATTTTACAGTCACAGATGGTCAGAGAACAAATTCCTATTTATAAAAATACATATTTTTGGCGTGGATGTTATATTTACAGCTTTGGCCTGTTTGGATTTTTGCAGTCATCATGCAAGTTAATACTTTTTTCTGTGATTAAACACTTAAGGAACACATTCACTATTTTTTAAATTGCTAATATAGACAATTTTTCTTTCAAATTACAGCAATTATCTGTAAAATAAATATATTTTGCTGACTTAAACAGAGTAATTTAACAGTCAAGCTTTGCAAAAGAACAAATTAACTTTCATAAAAATAAAGATTTTTTCATGTAATTGACAGCTGTGGGCTCCTTTTATTTTACAGTTTACATCTAAATGACTACTTTTCTTTTGCGATTGTACGAGTTTTAAAAAAAAGAAAATCTGTAAAATACAAGCAAAACATTAGAAAAATGTCAAGCTCCAACTTGACATAGTTGAGTTTAGGATCAGACTTTTACAGTAAAATAATATTCAGCCGTGATGGAGCTAAGGATTCAATTTTGTAAGACATGATTTAACTGCGGTTGATAAACTGTGACTTTTCTTGTGACTGATTACCAGTCAGAGGTTATTTACCTTTAGATCCCGACCGGTCCTGTCTCCATGTCTGGATAGTTTATAATTATCAGTGATTAAAGACATCAGGTCGAGTTGTGTTGTGTTGTATTGTGTTGTGATTCTCCTGTGGATCCTGTTGCTGTATGGTGTTGCAGGTATGCAATAAACTCAGAGGAGGGATCTGTTATTGTGTCCACAACATTTATATAATTGCATGCAGACTAAATAACTGAAATACTTCCCTTTATAATGCCATGAACTCCAATGACCTTCTCCTAAATGATCATTAAGAATCATTAAGAATCAAGACCCATCTGAAACTTAACACTGCAACCTTCACTGCAGGAATGTTGTAGACTGTGAGATTTTGAGGTTTTATCTCGTTCAAGTAGCAAAAAGCATTCGCTGTAAAATTTACTTCATGCTCAGCCAAAACCTTTGTGATTTAGAGGCTCCTGCCAGTTGAAGCAGCTGGCCGTGATCGTATAGTGGTTAGTACTCTGCGTTGTGGCCGCAGCAACCCCGGTTCGAATCCGGGTCACGGCAGCCAGTTTTAGCACAGTTATAGCACCACAAATACAGAAGTGTGAGTTAAAAATAGCTTCAAACAAAACACAACTGTCAACTTCTTTAATGATCAAGTAACATATGATTACTGAAATACAGGAACAGAAAAAAAAAAAACATAAAATAGCCTAAATATGAAGATAAGTAGGCACATACAAGCATAAGAAACCACAAACCACAAACACATAAACTCAAAAGCAAAGTATAAGAATAGACAGAGATATAAATTTATTCCTTAATCAGACAATTGTATGGAAAAAGTGTTACCAAATGACAGCCATAATTTCAACCCATTAGACAACCACTTCTTCTTTTACAGGGTTTGTTGGGTGATCCCAGCTAACAGCCAGCATTTCTTAATTGTAGGCAACAACAGGGTAAAAGAATATATTTCTGCTAAGACATCAGGGATGTTTGTCACTCCTTTCATCTTGCATCGAGATGAATTTTACCATTAGTGAGCCTACAAACAAGTTAATTATATCTCAGAGAATGTGATGTGGTCCTGTGGTGTATAGAAATCTCCAGCATCATAACAAATTCTGCACACAATGACAATATGTGGGACTCTTGCATCATGGTGGGTGGCCAGCCGTGATCGTATAGTGGTTAGTACTCTGCGTTGTGGCTGCAGCAACTCCGGGTCATGGCACATTATACTTCAAAAGAATGCAAGGCAAATTACTTTAATATGCAAAATAAAAGGGATTGTGCATCAGGATAAAAAAGTAGAGGCTATCTATGTGTTAAATTAAGAATAACACAGCCCCTTGTTATTCTAATCTGAGAAATGCAACTATAATCATATCAAATAACATGCAACATACATAAGTAAATTAGATTTTTTAAACCTTAAATCTGCTTATGTGCTTAAGCACCATATAAACATTTCACAATTCAATGGTAAAACAAGCAAACGTGTCAAAAACACACAACTGTTAACATTAAACTGACACGAGGAGTACAAAGACAAATTTATGGAAAACTGAGTACTCTTTTTGAACAATCAAAAATCTGAAGTGATTTTAAATGCACTCCAGGTGGGATCTCGTAGACAGTTGCTCAGCCTAAACCAAGCTACACTGTAAAAAAAAAACCCAACAAAAACAAAACAAAACTGTGAAAAGAATACTGTAAAGTTCAAAACTGTAGAAACTGTGAACATAACTGCAATTATGAATAAATTAAGAATATGTTTGCTGATATGGATGCAGTAAAAACAGTGCAATTCTAATTATCATTTGTAAAAAAAAATACAAATTGTATTGGATGTTATTCACAGGTTTAGTCTGTTTTTTTTTTTTTTACTGTGATATAAAAAATTATTATGTGTAATTTAATAAAGCAGAAAATTTTCAACAAAATGGGGAAAATCTGTAAAATAACAGTTAATGAAAGATTTTCCAATCCTTAATATTCAGATTTTTCTTTCAGAAAATTGGCAAATATCTATAAAATAACTATATTTTTCGAATTAAAAAGATTTTTTTTTTTTTTTAATGAAAAAGGTCAAATTACGATCTGTAAAATTGATTTTTTTGGATTATTTAAAGTTTTGGCTTCTTTTTTTCTGTTAGTGTATAAATTAATATATTTTTTTATTTTACAATGTATGGTTGGTGGTAATCATGGCTTCGCTGATGGTGGTGAAAAACACCAGGAGTGGTAGCCAGCCGTGATCGTATAGTGGTTAGTACTCTGCATTGTGGCCGCAGCAACCCCGGCTCGAATCTGGGTCAAGGCAGTTTTTCCACAATGGAGTCTGATCTCCATCATTTGGGGTCCATAGGTTGTAATTTCCATAACTGATGTGGTTAGTTAGAGCTTTAACAAAGGCTTAACTAAAATAGCAGATTTACTCACACCTCTTACTCATTCCCATTGTTGCCTCCTGTTTGAAACAGACTTATTGATTTGATTGCCCCAGCAGAAGTCACTAACTCTAGTGCTTTACAGGACTGGAAGTTTTCAAAAATAACTGCAATTCTTTTTTTGGCTATTGTATGAACTGTCCGTAAGTTCTGCTCAGTCCGTATTAGTGTGCCTTGGCCTACATGTGGCCTTGATGGGACAGATCTGTATCTACTGAATGCTCTCTCCACTTAGGACCAAAATGTTTGCCTGGTGGAAGGATGCTGAAGTCAAAAAACAACCTTTGGGTCTGTTTATGAGCAAGGGACCATAAAGTAAAATTTCCCATTAAAACCAAATATATGGAGATTCAAACCCTAAGGATACCCAAATATACTGCAATAACAAGTAGTGGCCACCAGATGTCAGACAAGATTTTGACAACTGAAACCCTTGAAGAGAATGAGCAAGAATGACTGATGGCCCTCAAGGTGAAAGGTTTGATGTATGTTAATATCTGTGCCATGCATAGGTAGCTGTGTAAGTATTAATGACCAGGCCCCTAGGGGTACCAGACCCCCAGGAATGATTTTTAAAGCTGATTTAAATACATGAAACAGTGTAATTTTACAGTCACACATTGTAAATGAACAAGTTACTATTCATAGAAATAATGATTTTTGATGTGGACATTACACATGGCACAGTTTTGGCCTGTTGTTTTATCTTTTCATTTAACTTAACAATTTATTTATCTATTTATTGTTAAATTACAACAAATATCTGTAAAAAACAAACAAACAAACAAACAACGCAATATTAAAATACAGAAAAATAGTGAAATTTTACTATCAAACATTGTAAAAGAAGTTTTGGATATTAAATACAGTTTTGGCTTGTTTTTAGGGCTAAAATACAAAATAATATGTACACACACATACATGTATATATATGTGTGTGTGTGTGTGTATATATATATGTCTGTGTAATTTCACAAAAGTTTAGAAAAGTATTTAAGGTTTTTTATACTTAATATATACAATTTCCATTTCAAATAACAGCATATATATCTGTAAATGTCTAATTTTTTGCTGATTTAAATACATAACAGACAATGTAATTTTACAGTCAAATGTTGTAAAAGAACAAATTTTATTGTGGACATTATTTACAACATTTAAAAAAAAAAAAATACAGTTAACATGTAAATGAATACTTTTTTTCTGTGATTTTTTTAGTTATTACCTGCAATTTCACAACTAGTGGAAAACTGCCAAATAAAAGCAAATTGTTAAAAAATTAGCTAAATAAATGTGAATTTTTTACAGTTAACATTTTAGTTATTTGAGTTGTAGCCAGGCCACAAGTGTAATAATTAACATTAGGAATAAACTTTCCAATTTGAGAGCTAACTTCTATAGCCTACAAGCTAGGGCTTTGTTAAGAGTCTTGGACAGGTTCTTTCTAAAAATCAGGTGAGCAGAATTAAAAACCAAACATTCAACATAACACTTTCCCCCTATGATTTTACTAGTTATTGTTTGTAATTTAACAAAAATAGAAAAATCTGTAAAATACTAGTAAAATGTTCGAAAAATATCAGCGTAACCCTATAATGCTTTGGGTGTCATACTTGATACATTCATTTTGAGACTTACTGCATCACCATACTGTAAAAACTCTGTATATGATGTATAAAGATATAGATGTTACAGATGTAAGTTTTTGTTATTGCCCAAATTGCATATAATGCGCGATGTATCAAATATGATACAAACCAAAAAACATATATGCAAATAGTTTTGGTTTATATTCTTTTTTACATTTTGTTAAAGGGCCAAATAAAGACTTCAGATTCCAAAGATTAGAATTTTCTGTCAATTATTTCTTGGGTAAGGCATTACAAGGTTAAAACTCTGACATTTTTTACAGTATATTTTATTTGAGTTGTAACCAGGTCCAGAAGCCAAATAGCAGGGCCTAGTAATAAATAAAATTCGAAGCAAAATAACTTAGCTTCTATGGTCTATGTTGAGAGCCTAGTACAGGTGAACAAAATTAAAAACAAACATGCAACATATACTTGTGTTTCCTGGGATTTTGCTGATGACGTTCTTATCTGTAATTTCACAAAACATGGGAAATTACATTTACTTGTTTAAAAAAATTATAGTTAGAACTCCTTTTAATGTTGTTTTTATTTTTTTACAGTGTAGTTTCAAATATTGGTTATAGGTTTCTTTGATTGCTAATAATCCGTGTAGGCCCTGAAATAACCATATTGGTGGCCCCCTAATACACATTTATTATTAATGCACCCATAATTATAATTTAGTAATATGATATACAGTACATACTTTGGAGTACTTTTACAGGGATGCTTTAAGTAGTAGTTTATTTTGAAGGCAAGATTTTTGTACTATAGTAAAATGTTTAATGTAGGACCTATAATAGACTACAGTGTGGCTACTTTCACTTTAATAAATCACTGGTGTTCGCAGCTACTACTGCTATAGTATCATTTCTAACATTTCTTAGTATCTACACATGCATTCATTCATTCATTCATGGGTTGCAGTTTTCAGTGCCTGAGGCCAGGCTTTTCCTCCCCCCTCCTCCCCCCTCCTCCTCCTCCTCCTCCCTCCCTCCCTGCAGCAGCCATATTGGAATGCTGGATGTGGAGGGGAAGTAGGAACAGGCGACGAGAGGGAGAGAGAGGGAGAGGGAGAGAGAGAGAGAGACGGGGAGAGACAGGCAAGGAGCGAAAAAAGCCCTGTCCGTAACTACTCCCAGCTCTACAAGTAGAATAACGGACTATTTACCGACTATCCACCGCTTCTCCCACCGGTAAAGTCACAGCAAACCTACCGGACGTCACCTGGAGCAAGTCGACGTGAGTGATGTGTTTTTTTAGGAGGGGGGGGGGAGAGATTATTTCAACGGCTGAAAGAAAACTACGGGATGGTTTAATGTTCGTCCTGGCTGCCGCTGGCTGTTTCCCTCCCGTTAAACACTTCTAGAAATTCACTTACTTTTCACATCTGTACGAAAAATAACGGCTAAGTTAGCTTAGCTTCGCTTCTGAAGAAGTACTTTTTCCTCTCTTGGTAAGTTGGAGCAGTTGGAAAGAAGGTGACCTACTGCCACCGAACTCGTCGCCACAGTCACATGGAGTGAATGTGGAGTAACGTTGGGTCTAATTTACGGTAAATAAGTGCACCGGATTAACCTACATTTAGCTCCGAAACACTGTCTGATTCACGGATTCGAGGCTGTTTGTTACCTGGATTTGCCCTCTTTACAAATAACCTGGACTCTTACTTTCTACACTTCAAGCACCAGTTATGATTCATTTCCTCCTTCGGTTCAAGACCAGCTAGAAGCTCCGCTTATTTATATGTTTTGGCTGCATGACATGTTATTTAGTTAGATGTATGGTTTTAGTGTGATTTGCCTGCACACCCTTCTATTATTTTGATGTTGCTAGTAAGCTAATATAGCAGATGAGAGGCATTAGATACGCTTCTACACATGTAATTTAGCATATTAGAACTTAAACAGATGGCCAATTCATTGATTAGTTCACTTATAGCAAAATCAGCAACGATTTTTTTGATGAATTGTTCAGGTTTTCCTCAAGCTAAATGCCAAATACTCACTAATTGTTCATATGAAATAAGCAAATTTGCTGCTTTTCTCAGTCGTATATAATCGTAAGTTGGTTTTTGGATTGTTCATCAGGCAAAACAAAAGAAGTGAAGACTTAAAGAAGTTTTTCAATAGGACTCTGGGGACATTTAGTAGATTAAATGAACATATGACTAATTGAAACCACGGAAAACACGCCCTCCTGTCTTTGATCGTCTGAAATTGCTGGTTCAGGTCATGTATTTTGATGTACATGTTGTAGGAATGTTGTAGCAAAATAAATTTTTAGTTTTGAACAAAAATGTTTTACTGAATTAAAGAGACACTCAACAGCTCAGTCAGTCGTCTTACAAAACTGGGTGTTCTGTTTCGCATATTCCAAAGTGTGAATTAGCTGTGGTGCTGAGCTTGGTTTGCCTACTTCATATTCCAGATGCAAGAAAATGCTAATGAATTGCAGTATCCTGAGGCCACTGACGCTTCAGACCTGCAGTGTACTAATAAGAGCGCAGTCCTGCACACTTATATTTCCATTTCTGAAGCACTGGTTTGTGTACTAATGTGATCCAGGGCTGTGAATTGTAGCTGCAATACAAACACTGCTTGGTTTGCCTCCACATTTCAGTGATTTAATATTTGATTGAGGTATGCCAAATCCATATTTAATTTCAGTTACTGACAAGCAAAATTAGGTGGTTGCAGCGGCTGACAGTAAATTCCTGTCATCTGAATAATAGCTGTTCTGATCAGAGGAAAGACTTTGCCAGGATGACGTCCTGCGGGCACTGTTTCCTACGCTACAACAAGCCAGAGTTCAAATGCTTTGTCTCATGTGTGGCTTGTTCAGAAATGCATATCTCCAAACGCTGTCAGCTGTAACAGTAAATCTCCTTGCCCGGCTATTCATTTAAATGTAAGAGCTTTCTACAGGTTTGAGTTAGTATTCTGAATCAGCAAACCAGCAACCAAGGGCTCACATTGCTAATTAGCTTATCCACTTAATGAGCTTGTATTTACTTCAACTCCAGCTGCATTCATTCAGCTCCCTTACCGTGACCGAGTGCTACACCACATGAAGAATGGTCTTTGGCTGCTAATTTGTATGCGCAGTTTTTGTGGATATTTTGCCATTTTATGCAACTGATGACGCACAGCAAGGTTAGATATGAAGGTGGACGGATTTGATTACATTGAAATTCAACACATTCATGCATGTTTGAAGCGTGTGGTGATAAGAGCACAGCCGCTGTCTGCTCATTTGGTATCATAAGACCAAAATGAAAGCAGAGTAATCCGTTATCGCAAGTGGAAACATGTCATTACAGTCAGTGTGTTGAAAACAATGTTTTGCTTAAAATTTCTGACATACAGCACTTCATTTGGCTCTGGGAAATTCCTTCACACGGCACTCTGCTTAAGCTTTTAGTGTTTACAGTTTCCCATTATTATAGAAATGCAAATAGGCTTTTGTGATTCACCTTACTCAGTTGGTAGAAGCAAATGAATATATGTCACATAGAGTAGAATAAATAGCTACACCTTTTCCAACTCAGCTCTGTGGCTGGCCTACAGCAGGCTAATACAGGCGTGGCAGTCGTGGTGTGTGTGGTGTGTGTGTGCTTGTGTTTCCATGTCTGTGTGTAAATTGCAGAGCAGTGCAGGAGGCCTGTATTTATAGAAACACTTGACTTCACTCAGAGATCTTACGGGAGCAGTCCTCTACATTGCAGGGAACTCCAGTGTCTTTTTCTTTCCTGCAAAGTTGTGCTCCATTTTGGTCCATTTACTCATTCTATGCTACACAGACAGGCAGGCAGAAACAGAGAAGTCTGTAGAGAAAGACAAGATGGTAACAAAGCCAGCAGTCAAGTGTCAGTAGATTGCAGTATGTGGTGTGACTTATTATAATTCCAACTACTGATAGCAGTCATTGCAGACACTTACTGTGTGTGTGGAGGTATGTAGAGGTCCTGAATAAGAGTATGTGTGTCCTTAATATGTGTTTGTCATGAGGAATTCATGATACCTAATGAAATAATTTGTCTGAGGAGAAAAGAGCAACTCTCTAGTTGCTTCTTTGCAGTTTGAGTATTTTTTTGACTGCGCCGTTTTTCTGGGAAGTAGGGTGGCTGTTTTTCTTCCAATGATTGCCTACTTTGTACCTACTGTGTAAATATAAGCAGCTGTGCAGAGGTCTAAACTGTTTTCTCACGTACTGCTTGAATCTAAAATTTCTATTTGCAGACTCACCTCAGGAAGGAAAAAAGCATGAATGAACAGTTGAACTGAGCAACTGGTGTTCTTTGTTTTGCACCTTTGGTTTCATTTGGAAATATGGCAAGCACAGTGTGCATGTGTGTATGTGTATATGTACATATATGTGTTTGTGCACGTGCTGGCGTTTGTATCCTTCATGTTCAAATTCTGCCGGCTTCTTTTATGGAACTTATTCCCCTGCATCCTGCATCCTGCATGTGGTTTCAGCTGCGAAGGAAAAGGAGTGTGTGTGTGTGTGTGTGTGTGTGTGTGTGTGTGTGTTTTGTGTGTTTGGAGACAGCAGACAAAATGAACATCCATTCCCTTTGCTTCTGCATTGGTTGCATTCAGGAAGCATACCCCACACCCCTCCATGCACACACACTTTCAGAGCACTTATTGTACATCCTAAAACATGCTGTGTCCCTCAGGAGCTCAAAGGGAAACGCCTTCTTCCTCTCAGCAGCAGTAGCTCTCTTCAGACTTCTCCTTGTGTTTATGTGTGTTTTGGTATGTGTGTTGCTGTACTGTGATGTTGACTGTATTTACCCGCGATAATTTGGGCAAATGTCTTGGTTTTGTCGGTTGAAAATTTCTCTCTACTCATTGAATGTTGGATTAGCAAAATGCATGTGCATTCTTGCAACTGCATTTTTTTTTATGTTTGTCAGCTAAAGGTTGAGTTATGTAACAAGTAAGTAATTGCCAAATGGTAGACACCTGCCTCCTGCATTTATGTGAAGGCATGTGTGTATATATATTTGTAGCCTCCGCAGGAGTGTGACTGCATCTGTGTCTATACTATGCACTTGTGTTCCATTTATATATTATTCTTGATTGTTATTAACAGATCAGCTAGTACGTTGATGTGATTGGTTTGGCTTCAATTTTATCATAATTTTTAGTGTTTCCAATATTGTTTACATTCATTTTGTCATTCATTGATAAAAAAAATAGTTCCAGGGAAAGATAGCGTTGCATTGATCCATTCTTAAGTTCAATTATTGGGATTAGGGACTAATAAAAGCTTTCTCTTGATGGCAGAATTGGTTTCAAACTGTTAGACCTTATCTATTTGCAATCCATTGTTTGCAAATAGAACTCCCAACTGTGAGCACTTATTGATAGCATTAAGTGGTAATTGCATAAGAAACACCCTTAAGAATCTATATGCTGATTGTCATCTCCCGGCTGTGTGACTTTCCAAGCATTTGGAAAGGAATTTACTGACTTGCTTGCACATTTCAGAGATTCCTGAAGACTGTGGCGCATGATTGTACATTATATCCGTTCCAGCATTTGAGACTGGTGTGTCCCTAATTCTTTTATATAAACAAAAACTGTGCTTATGCCAGTCAGTTCAATCAGATGGCTAGGTACTGTACAGTTTTTTTTAATTTCTTCTGCAGTAGAAGTTATGAAAAATATGCATGAATTTAGGGAGGGCAGCATGCTAGCAGGTTTTCTGAGCTTAAATTCAGACTCAGGTTTTGTTTATTACCATATTTTTATATATAAAATAGAAGAAAGTTTCTCCTAAAACCCAAACTGTGCAAAGAAAGTCAAAGGTATAATAATAAAATAATGAAATTATCAGCAAATATGTAATAAAACAGATGGTGGTGATGATAAATCACACATTACAATACAGTTTTAGTATGTGTATGTGTGTGCATAAGTGAACCAGTGTAGTGTGCTTTGCTGCGTGAACTAAAATTTGCTACAATGGCAGGAAATGACATCATAGTTAATGACTTGTCCCTCCTTGGGGCATGCACACACAAGGACACACATGCACACACACACACACGCACATACACAAACACACACGCACACACACACACACACACACACACTTGGAGCGCGCTACCTTCGGTCATGTAGGTCACTGGTGCAGCTTGTCAGCTAGTGATGAATGGACTTGAAACGCAGTGATTCCCTCTGGTGTAAAGGAGTGCATGTGTTCATGTGTTTTTTGTGTGTGTACATAAGAAAGAGTGCACCCTCTTCAACTGAAATGACTCAACAAACTAATGGAGGTTCTCTTGCCCCTTCATTTTCCTCTGAGCAATGACTGAGCTGCAGTCTTGCGAACAACAATTAAAACCGCAGATATTGTAAATGAGTCGCCCCTCTCCCTCTATGCGTGTCACGTTTGAGCGGACAGTCAGTGTAATCGCATTGCAATGAGTCAGAGGGGGAGAGAGAGAAAGAAGTTATTGTTGAGCTTTGTCTTTTCTCTCATAAAGACAAGGAGAGAAAAGATGTTGGAGGAGGAGAAAGCTGGGTACAGAAAAGAGAGAGAACAATTTCTGTGTGTGTGCATACATGCAGAAAACATTTCATTATTTACTAAATATGGCCCAGTCTATCTGCCGTAGGTGTAGGATGTTTCATTTTCAGAGGGTCTATCGTACAGGAAAAACTCTTGTTTGGTAGGTTTCTCATACCTCCTGCTGATTTTCCATTTGTTCGGCTGTTGACCGGTTGTGATATCTCAGGATATGCCTCAGACATTACCGTGGGTGACAGTCTGTCAAGGAAATTGTTTAAAACTTCCATCCCTTGCTGAGAATTAGATGAGTAGATCAATACCACTCGCTCATCTGTATCTTAAATATGAAGTGGTTGCTGAATAGCAGCTTCACTTAGCGTAAAGACCGGAAATTAGGGGGAAACTGCTAACGTGGTCAAAATATGCCAACCAGTGCCTTTAAAGCCCAGTCATTAACTTGTTATATCTAGTTTGTGTCATTTATACGCTTTTATTTTCTGTTCACATCTTCATGTCCAGCTTCAGAGGTTTTGCTACAGTTCATTCCCAGACAGCATAGCCTAGGGTTTTGATTGCACAGAGGAATTTTTGGTGCACCCCAAATAGGTTTTAGCCAAGAAAATCATCTAATTGTATTCATTTTTGCAACCATAATAGACATTTTTGTTTATCAAATCGCCAAAAAGGAGAGGAGAATATATTGAATTCTGTGGAATCAGTCAACACAGACTCATTGCCTTTACGTAATGTGGACTGATCATGCTTGCTTTTGTGTGTTGTCACCCCCCATAGGCCTATTCCGCGCCAGGAAAAAACACCCTGCATTAGTCTCATTTTGACCGTAGAGACGTGAGTGTGGTATTGACCCTGTATAACTTTCCACCAGAAAGGGAATGTGCATTTGCCAGAAAAAGTGTGAGCTGTTCCTTTTAGAGCACATTTGTGACATAATCTGTAAACTTCAGATATTGGGAACTAGTAATGATAAACTGAGATGTTAAAAACAAGTTCAACTGCTATTTAGTTTAATTCCTGTGCCATAGATTTGTCTTTTAAATTGTTGCACAAGACTTCAAGTTAATTAAGATCCTCTCATTGGGCGCCGCCGTATAGCTCACTGAGTTGAGGCGTTACCACATAGGCGCAGATCGCCAGCAGCGGTTGTGAGTTTGAGTCCGGCTCACGACCCTTTGCTGCATGTCTCTCTCCTCTCTACCCCCTTTCACTCCGTCTATCAGTAAAACTTCAAAAATCTCCCCCCCAAAAAATAATATTTAAAAAAAAAGAGAAGAAGATCTCTCATTGGTGTCTCATTTTTGACTAAGAGCACATAAGCGGATTAGATGTTGGTTATACTGTTCAAAATTAGGTTCATGTAGCTTTAAACACTGACTTCATTATGGATATTGCAAGATAAATTTTGCTGTTGTGTAATTACTGGTTGTAAATAATTCTCTTTTTGCATTCCTCTCCATCGGGAAGGTCATGGACAGTTACACAACAACATCTCTAAAGCTGACAGTCAAAACAGACAAGGCAGATGGGTATCACTTCACTATAGCTGTCATCTAAGACTGAAGACTTATATTGTATTAACTGACTAAACAGGAATCTTGACAGTGATTTAAAGAGTATGGACTTGACATAGTCTGCCATACAGCTTTTAATACACAGTTTCGCTCACAATGTCATTGTGTGGTGGTGGGGGATTTGCTTGGTTATAAAGCTGTTATTCTTTGACATGCATCTCAGGCTTTTCGCCACATGCTAGGAGTATAGAGTGTCTGACTTTCAGGTTAAAACTACCCACAAAGAATTTAAAGTTGCACAAGCCAGGTACTTTACTGAGAGTGAAAGACAGAGAGAGAATGAGACCAAGGCAGTCATCAATGTCTGCTTGGCCAATCATATGACCTCATCTCTTCTCTAGATCCATGCACAGCCACAGACACACAAACACTGTGCGCCCACACACCCACAAACACAAAAAAAAAGAAAAACACACAGTCATAATAGATTACAGGGAGAAACACAGAGATCAGCGGTGAAACACCTGGACACAAGCCATGGGCCTGACATCACACTCAGAGGCTGGTGTGCACTCATAAACTAGCGTGGCTGAGGTCAGATGTGGGTATAATGCCACAGTGTCTGCCTGTGTGTCGATGTATATGCGTCTGTCTGTGTGATTAGTCATCAGCAGGCGCACTCCTGTAACAAAGGTTCATTGAAGAATAGTTTTGAGGCTGTCTGTCTGTCTTCCTCTCTCTCTCTCTCTCTCTCTCTCTCTCTCTCTCTGTGTGTCTTGGTCTGGTAAAATGTTTTTCGCTGTTTTTCAGCATTTTTTACTACAATGTCAGCAAAAGCAGTTGCAAACAGTGGAAAAGCTGTCAAGGGCTGATTTTAAAAATATACAGTTCACAAAATATCAGCTTGTCTTTGTTTTCTTGCTGCTTGAAACCGAAGGGATCCTTTATGTACTGAATACATTCCAGCATCATAGAGATGTTAAACAGGTATGACTCAAGATTTGTTAGATGGGCAAATCTGTGAATGTGTTCTGTTTGGTGGTGGGTTTTATGGAATCTACCCAGAATTACTGATTTCAGGGTTTTTCTGTTCTGTAAGCAGCACCAAAGGAAAATCGCCAGTGCCAAAATCATAAGAACTGAAGCCAACAGTTCCTCAAGCATGTTAGATGGATTTGTTTATGCAATGGTCAGAAATAACAGCACGATGCATAGATTTCCGTCACATAGGATAGCAGCCTCATTTCCTTTACTGTTTGCAGACTGACCAGGCTTAATGTTATGGTAGTTCCCCCAAAAGTCCTTTCTGAGCCAGGACAAACCCTGCTTTTGTTTACCTTCTCATACTGCTACATATGGATAGAAATCAAATAACTTTATTAATGTTTTGGCTGTTTAGGTTAAGTAGAGAATGACCCTGTGGTAAATTTACTTAAGAAAAAAAATCACACAGAGTGACAGCAGCAGGGTTGCTCTCTGACTTTGTGATACTTCACTTAAAAATGCATTACCACTAGAGGGCAATGTTAATACACCGACTCAGGGAGAAGGGACGCTCACATTGAGAGAGACAAGAAAGACGGAGTTTAGATCCACCTTCTAAATGAGAGTCTGAGCTGTGTGTGTGTGTGTGTGTGTGTGTGTATGACATCTTGGCCTACTAATCCAGTGGCCCATTAATCTGCTTTACTCCTGAGCGACTCTCATCTGTCTGTCTGTTTGCTTGCTTACTTTTGTGTGTGTGTGTATGTGAGAGAGAGATCCTTACTCTGCCGTAGCTCATTCATAGACTCTGCTGAGCGTCCAGTGGGACCAATATGCTGTGACATGCTACATATAATATCAATGATATAATATTAGTGGTAAACACACCTGGTTTTATGGCACTTGGAGCACATTTTGTGGTCTGTTTAAACAGTGTAGCACAGGCATAGACAGCAAAGATCCAGCGACAAGCTTTCTGCTTTGGTGAGAAAGATGTTAATTTTCTGAGCAATAGTTAAACTTGTTAAGCATTAATGTTGTTCATATTTAAAATATGTTTTATTGACTCTGAACTCCAAAGACTTTCCAGGTGTTTTAGTCACTGTGGGATCATTTTTCACTGTAATGAGAAGTTCTGCACCACAGTGAAAACAGATGCAAATCCTGGCTAGAAGTAGAGAGAACTCAAAAATGTCTTTTCAGCTGTATAATAAAGTTATAATGCCATAAATCATAAATATGAAAAAACTGAATACTTTTGATAATTCATTCTACAAAAAGAGAGAAAAAGAAAACAGCACATACAATATTTTCCCAAGTGCAGGTGTTACCAATGGGGGAAAAAATGACGGCTCGACATACTATAGATAATTTACTAGACACTTTTTCAATTTCTTTTCATACTTCTCTCCTGTCTGCTCTGTGTAAACACAGCCTGCAGTTCAGCCTAGTTCAGCTGAAAATTCTCTGCATTGTTGTCTCGTGGCTGTTTGTTACAGTGGAGTCAATAATAGCTTCATGGTTGCAACAAAGAATGCAGACTCTGTTAAAGCAAACTGTTTATTTTTGTACATTTTTAAATAAGATATTTTAATTTTTAATTTGAATAAAATACCATGATTTGTTTTTTTTGAAAAAGTTGAAAATCTGACAGTTGTTTCTGTTTGTACAGTTTATGACACTGAGCAATAGTGTAATTTTGGCCATTTAAAAAAAAAAAAAAAGGAAACATGCCTTTCAAACTCACCAGAGGGGTTTGTGGTTCAGGAGGTTAATGTGGAAATAAGTTAAATGTTTGATGACATAATAAAGACTTGAATTTGCAGGCAATAGCAAGTGTATTTGATTAGTTTACTACATGGAGTAATCATGTACAATTATCATGCTCCACATTTGGCACCAGATGAAGTAACACTGCATACAATCTTAAATTAAGGCAGCATTCCTTCATTATTTATTGTAAACTGTCAAGTAAACATTGCTCTTCATGCTGTGCGCAATGTAGATTTTATAATCTGCCAATGCCTGTGAGGGTTTATGAGTACTGTATGCACCTACAAATATGTGAACAAATAGATTTATCCACACACACAATGATGTATAAACAGTCTCGTGCATGCCAATTTCTGGACTGAATTCAGTTTTAACTTTGCACTGTATGGTGATACAGGATCTGTGAAGTCTTCATGTAAGGGACCAGTATCCTATGACTTCACTGAGTTATTTTCACACATGGAATTGATAAAAAAAAAAATGCCCAAATGAAATGTGCATTTTCACATAATATTGAATTCTTTTACCCTTAAAACTTTATCATTCCAAGAACATATTAGTTTTTTTTTACCTGTATTTCTCAGTTTGTTAAGTTATCAGTTGATGCTTTAGGTCGCATATAGCGAGCAAAGTGCTGAAAATAGAGTGATGTGTAAGACGGGTGGATGTGGGCTGACGCTCCTCTATGCCTCTGCATGCAATTTGATGACACTGTAATTGGATTAAATGTGTAAAGTCAGTGGAACAAGTAACGGTTAGTCCCCATGTCTCACATCTTTCTTTGCTCCAAAGATGGATGATTTCTGAGGGACAGCGTTAATTTGAGAACATTATATTGTGGCTAATTGAGTAGCTCCTCAGGGGGGTATTTGTGGCAGTGAGGCAGTGAGGCAGAATAGCCAAAGGCAACTCACACCCACACACATGTTTAAATAAGCCACACTTATCTCCCCCTTGTTATGTCATTCTTAGCGGTGCCTTTTGCTGCTTATATTGCTTCCTTGTTAAATTCACAGATTTTTCCATTGGCCTTCTCTCATTTTCCTCCTTCTTCGTCCGTCTTGCTCACGTCTCTTCTTGCAGTTGTTGCATCATTTCTTTCAGTCCCCTCTCATGTCTTTTCCCTCCTCACTTCGCCTCCTGTACATCTGGCTCCCTCTTTCTCCCCCCTTCCATCACTCTCCTGGGGGGGACAAAGACACCCTTCCCCCCCTCCCCTCCTCCCCCATCCTCCTTCCTCCTTTTCTCGCTTTCGTTTCCCTCCTCCCCCCCTTCACGGTCATAGGCTGCCTACTGCTCCTCTTTCCCTCCCTCCTCTTCCCTTTACTCTACTCCCACTACTCGTGCTGCTGTGTATCTGTGTGTTTGTGTAGCAGCAGTAGTTGTAGTAGAGGGAGGAGGCGGAGGAGGCCGGGCTATAAGCTTAAGTCGACATTGGCCATCATTACTGAGTTAGCTGGCTAGCACAACGCTAGCCCAAAGACCACAGGAGCCCGGGATTTTGGCTTTTCCCAATTTAGCTGTCTTTCAGAAGAGGATTAGAGCTCTTCTCTTCTCTTCTCTTCTCTTCTCTTCTCTTCTCTTCTCTTCTCTTCTCTTCTCTTCTCTTCTCTTCTCTTCTCTTCTCTTCTCTTCTCTTCTCTTTCTCTTTCTCTTTCTCTTCTCTTTTTCTTCTCTTCTCTTCTCTTCTCTTTCTCTTCTGCTCTTTTGGGACTTCAAATGGAAGGACTATACCATGGTAAGGGTTTTATCCAACTGTAGTATGTGAATGTGGGTGGCTGCATGTGTGACACAACTGTATGTATAAACCACATTTGTTTTCTCATTCTGTAGACTGTAAAGTCAAAAAAATTGTTGAATTTGTGTGTGGCCAGTGCAGTTATATGTGTTTGTGTCGTGTGTCAGAAGGTTTACTTCTTCTGCAGTTTTTTGTTTCTTTCTGTCAATACTGTGGCTGAAAAGTATAAATTGAACGGTACTGTTGATAGAGGCAGTTTTATGGTTTAAAACGATGATGACAAAGGTAGAAGGAAAAATGTAGATGCAGAAGGACTGTTTAACAGTACAGTTTAACAGTGGTTGTAGTAATGATGATGAAGATAAAAGAGGAAAAGGGGTGGCAAACCTGTAAAATAAACAGGTTTACATACTAAGACTAGAGCTGAACAGTTGAAAATTGTCATTAATCTGATTTTTTAAGTCACAGTTTAAACAAAGATGTCATTACTTTATCAATATTTTATGATTTTCAGAATTTAAAATGCAATCGTTTCTTTTCTTCCCTTTTCTTTTTATCGTTTTAAACATCTTTGGGGTAAGGGGGAATGCACTAGGATTGGATTTTGTAGGCTCTTGACGAAATTAATAATTTATTAACTGAGTAAATGAATGGGAGGTTAATCAATAACAAATGCAAGCAACTTGAAGCCCTCATTGAAACCCTTTTAGCACTTAGCAGAGCATTTGAAGCACCGATTGTATTCTATTATATTCTATTCTACTGTGAATCTATGAAGAAGACCCCTGCTTGTGTATATGAAAAAAGGCGATGGAAGTGTTTGGTTGCCTGCATGTAGGAGGCTTCAACTTCAAGTGTTTATGTGCAGTGAAGGGGGTTAACACTGCCTCTGTGCACTTGTGTGTGTGTTTGTGTGTTGTGTGTGGGAGTAAGTCAGTACATGTGAGGGAGAGACGATATGTGTGTCAAATTAGTGGGTTGTGTTTGAATACAAATGTTCATCTCATAGTGAGTCCCAGTGTTGCCCTCGTGGCTGTGCATAGCTGTTAGTGTATATTTGTGTAGGTATGTGCATGCATGTCTGTGTGTGTGTAAAAGTGGGCATGAACTTACAATGCCCCTGTGGCATTTTGTTTCTAGGTTGGATCATATATATTTCAGCAGGTTTTAATATTTTGGTCTTCGCTCATAATAGATGGAAATTTGCTAAACTATTGCCAGAGTTTGCAACTTCCCTCCTTCACACATGTGCAGACACACATACATGCAATCCTTTACCTGCCACACATTTAAGCAATTCAGATGACACTCCTTCAGACGTGGTATTGTGATCGTGTGGTTGCCAGTAGAAAGTTATAAAAAGGTAGACAGGATAAAAGCATACTTAAAAATTTAGGCTGAAGTCAAATCTGTTTTATTTATTCAGTATAGCGCAAAGCACAGTTTGGCTCAGTTGGCTTTATAAACATAAAAGACCCTCTATTGTCACAACCTTTGGATAAGAAAAAGAATCCATAAAGTAAATAAAATAAATACATATCATCATATGTAGGACTGGAATCGTGTGTATTCTTAGTTGTTTTTCTGTAGTTAATTATGCATGTTACGATGCATTAGCATGGCCTATCACCAGTCAACAAAGTTCTGCTATCAAACAGTATAGGGCAGAGCTCCTGAAGGATTTTGGTTCATTGGCCAATCAGGAATGAGAACACATTTTCAGCCTTGTAAAGCAGCTCCCCAGTGTTTGCTCTCATGCAAGATAAAAGACACATTCAATATTTAATGTTTCGTTTGATTTTCGTCTTACTCAAAAACATGTTTTCACTGGGTAAGCAAGTGTAAATGCACGCTTAAACCCACAACAGGGACTACAATTGCACTTTAATTGGTCGTTTTGTCTGTCGGATTTGTTTTATTTTTTTTAAAACATGTGCAAATAAACAAAGATTGCTATAGTTTAAATATAATTTTAAATCTTATGCTATCTCACCATTTCATTCGTCTTAAATCTCTTGAATTGAATTATGCATAGTGTATCTGGTCTGAGGGTGATACATTAACATGCGTGCCGCTCCAGTAAGCCGGTTAGATTTATCACAGCACCTGAACGATGCACACTTGAGTGAATGTGTGTGCCACAGTGTGTGCGCTTTTGTAGATAAGTGTGTATGAGCAGTCATGCGTTTACATGACCTTATTATGTTGCATGCGTGTAGGATTTATCTAGAGTGTGCATCATCTGTGTGTATGTGCATTTGGTGTGTGTGTGTGTGTGCAGTGCATTTTATTTAGCATGTGGCAGGTTTAGAATAATTACTTGATGTTTATCTAAATGTGAATAATGACATGACATATTTTTTATGCTTTTTGCAAAATGAGTCATGAAAAACTGTCACTTGTCCTCTGCCTTATAAACATATTTGCACCACTGTTATGTAAAGCACATATGAGTCACTGTCCAAGTCAAAGCTCTGCCTAAAAAGATATTTTCAAGGACAAAATCAGGCCTCTTCTGTGTGTGTGTGTGATCCTGGGCATTTATATACATGTGTGTATGTGTGACTAGCAGGTGTGATTGGAGCCTCAGGCGTTACGTTGTCGCATCGTAAGAAGGCACGCTCCAGTAGCGCCCCATTGTCCAAAGTGTCTCACAACACAGACACACACATGCAGGCTCAGCTTGAAGGTTAACCATTAGACACAGAGCAACGAGGCAGAACAGCTCTCCTCAGGTTAATTCATTTAATTCTTTCAGGAGACATGCTTGATTTTTTTTTTGAAAGAACATCTGCCTCTATTCCCCTTCAACTAGTTTCATCTGTCACTGTTGCATTGAGCTGCACTGTTTAGTTAGAAATATTTTATATTTAAGAAAAATATAATACACAATGGAAATTTTACTCTTTAGCTAATGTCAATTTTTCTGTCCTTAATTTCTTTAAAGTTGTGTGAAATGCATAAGAGAGAATACTTTAACTCTCTTGTCTGATAGAGTTTTAATTTTGTTTGCAACTGTTTCCGTCACCTTTAGTTACTCTCTGACCTCTCTCAGTCTGTGAATCTTGTCTAACTACTCATCCGAGACCAGTAGTTCAGACATTATTGCATTGCAGACTCTCTTGTGACTGTTCTGTCCAATTACAGTCACCAAAAACCTGTGATTAACATGCAATTATGCACAGTTTGGAGACAGTGTGTGTGTGTGTGTACTGAGACATATCTCCGTCTGTGAAGGTGTGTGTGATGGCAGTTAACAGTTTGTTTTCTGTTTGTGTTTTCTGACTTTTAGTGTGTACAGTAATAACAAGGAGTAGGAGCTCCCACGTACGCACCTTCACTAACAACACAACTTAATGATGCAGGGATAAAAGAAATACGCAAGATGTGGAAGAATTAGCAGGACCACCCTACAGAAGTCAAATTTTCAATTAGCACGATACAAATCTAAATGTGAAGTGTCCAGCTTGTGTTGACTAAAACATTTATCCAAACTAGTTTAATTCCTTTCTCTTTGTTTTTTTAAGCTATAACTCTGAGGGCACTTGTGTTTTTGGCATAGGACTAACAGTGAATTTTGCACTGACTGAAGTCTTTGGTTTCTTTCCCTCGCCCTCCTCCACAACAGCTTGTGCAGGTCACAGAGTCACAGGAAAACAGTTGGAGTTACTTAAAGATCATTCTGCAGTGCATGCACCTTCAACAACACAAAACACCAACTTAAGGGCTCTTGTGTATTTGACAGGTGCTAAATAATTTGTAGGATAGACAACAGAACTTATGCATAGACCTATAAAATGAATCCCTGCCCCTGTTTTCTCCTGTGTTTTTGAGCACAGCTTGAGAAGCAGGTGTTTTGGGATGGCTGCCAGTTCACAGGCAAGTAATGTTCACATGTGTGTGTCTGTGAGGGAGGGAGGGAGAGAGAGAGATCCTCTTTGATATACAGCAAAGGCTGTTCACAGACTGGTATGTAATTAGAACCATACTTGCACTCCTACATCATAGAGGGGGAAAAATTACATAGCAAGCTATAGTCGGCACTTTTCAACTGTGTTATTTGCATTATTTAGGTTTGTTAAACTGTACAGCATGTAACACAAAAAGTAATTTGTATAAGAGGCTGAAATGTGTTTGTGATGTGTGTATTGATTTCTATGAAAATGGCAGATTTTTTCCCCCCAACTCTTTAGGTGCTGTCTAATCTTGTTTCTCAGACATGAAAAGATCCACTGTCTCTTATGGTTTTTAGTCTAGACTGCAGCAATGCCAGCATGGTTACAGATCTCAGGCGACATAGCTCTTAGGCTACACTCCACTCCTACCAGGGAGACCAGGAAAGACAAATAGAGATAGAATGAAGCTCTCGTAGTGTCCAGGGGACAGATGGCGTCTATAGGTTTCAGGTCTATCTAGATATCATTATAGGCCCTTTAAGACGGAGGCTGTCATCATGAACTGGTCCTGATCAGTTTACTGTGGGCCATTTCAGCCACTCAGGATACAGTGAAACACTTCATTGTAATGGCTATCTTTGATTTGATTGGTGGACAAATGATGCACAGCAGCTAAGGAAATAAGGTTAAACATATGTGAGTAAATATCAGTAAAGTAAAATAGTGACAATATGTAAAAGACGATGGTAAGACTAATATTTAAACCATTCTCATTCAACCTATCTTGCGCCATTTTGCATCAAGACCTGAGCTTGTCAGTAGAACTTTGCAAATAAGATGGTATTGGGGATTGTCAGGAAGTTGCCTGACTGTAATGATGTTAGATCTGAATCTCCTGAAGACCATTACTGTCATGCGCACACTCTATACTGTCCTGGTTTTATATTACACAGCATTTGTCAATAATACACACACCATGAGTCACCTTGATGACATTTCCTATTGGTGTGTGGGTTTACTTTTTACCATTACATCATCTTTGTTGATGGCCCTGCTGCCATTTCACCTTGTGTGTGTGTATGGGTGCATGCTTACCCAGTATTTGTGTGTACATCTGGGTGTCTAAAGCACTTAGGCACTTATCCTTTTGACCTTCTCCTGCACACAGCCCTATCACTGCCATAACTGGGTGTCAAGTACCCATAAGGTTTCTCCTGGGCTTCCTGTGGGAGTTGGGGAGCTGTATTGTTGAGGTGATATAGTGTACCACAGCAGTCAGTCAATAATTAGAGTAGGACTGCAACTTTACCTGTCAAATGGGAATTTAGTGCAGGATTTAGCATTTTAATGTCCAACTTTGAGGTAAAACATCTTTTCTTTTCATGAACCCTTTGTATTATATTTTATGTACTATATCAAATATATATTGTGCTACAGATTAACATGAGAAGTCTTGTTTAGTTTCATTAGCCCAGTCAACTGCATTTGTCCTTTTCGTAGCAACCACAGACTGAATCCAGCCAGAGCTCAAATACAGATGAAAAACACTGAAATGATCTGATAGCTCTATGACTAGTATTATGTTCTCTAGAATGTAAGAGAAGGGTGTTATTTGTAAGTGGAGGTCTCACAGGAGGTGGTACCACACCTTTCAAATCCGGATCTGAGTTTCAAGTAAGCTCATTAGTTAATCCATCTTCTGTTGGGTTCTAAACAGAAGGAGAAAACAAGGACAAGTGTAAATGAAACTAGTGTCTGTTTGCAGTTTCATGTTTCTGTCATGTAGCACTTCAGCCTTTTTACCTGCATCTACTCAAAGTTGTTTAGTTCCTTTGTCTTTGCTTTTAGCTATAATTCCGTGGCCTACTGTTTGTGTTTTTGACGTAAAACTATCAGTAAGTTACCAACAACTAACTCACACATTTCTGTCATGTTGCACTTTACTGTCTAACCTACCTTTGTGACATCTTCATCTCACAGCTGCTAGGCCTGAACACATGAACAAAAGCACTGTTCTCTGGCGGTTGCCCACTTAAGCTCTTTCACCCTTCAACACAGTGAAGCGTCAGCATATCAATAGTCAGGGTAAATGATGTAACAATGGGATATTGATTTAAAAAATGAATCAATATCCTTTTGAAAACTGTGTGTGAAAACAGGACATTGATTGATTTTTAATCTATTTAGCTTGACAAATATTGTGGAGCAGGTCAAGGCATCCCCTCTGTAATTCACATCCACTAACTGAATTGTGGACACCTGCTGTGGGATTTAATTTAATAAACTTCAGTTTAATTCTTGTTTTGATGTGATGGTTTCTTTGCTTAGCGTCTCATAATGAAACAAAGCAGCTAACTCTGTTTTTTCTCCATTTGTCTTTCAGACATTTCCAGGATTGCCTACTACACTGGTGAGTAGTTGACCCTCAAACACCTGCTACAGCCATTTAGATGATTCAACTGTTTCATTCTCTCATACAGAGTATGAAAGGTCATTCAGAGCCTTGGGCATTGTAGTTTGATAAAATAATCTTAATTGAAGGTCCATTTAATTGCTTTTAGGTTGACCTTGAATTCGTGTTGTTTTGTCAAAGATCAGAATATAGTTTCATTATAGTATTAACCTTCTGAGTCTCAAAACCTACCGGTAGGTTTGAAAGACTTACTTTTAAGAATTGTAGTATTTTTAATTTTCCGACAGACCTCTTCTGAGATGTGCCATTTAGTCGGAAAACTGAGCCAAATCTAAGTTTAAAATTATGATATTTAATCAAAATGACTATATTCTACATGTCTCATTTAAATAATCTCTGCAGATAAACAATTTGCATTATCAGGAATCTGTAAAACAACCCCAAAGCATGCACATCTTTGGGACCAAGAGACAAAAAAAATCAGGGAGTGTTGGGCTGAACTGCAGGCTGTGTTTGCACAGAGCAAGTAAAATAATCAATAGATGTATGTAGAGACACCTTTTTTTCCCACCATTGATAACATCTATGGGCACTTGAAAAAAGGCTGTGCGTTTTGAATTCATTTTTTTCCCATTTTTTGTGGAATAAATAGTCAAAGAAATTCAACATTTGTTCCTTCTTTTTTATGATTGATGGCATTGTGACTTTGTTATGCTGCACAGAAGACATTTTTTTAGTTCTTTCTCCTTCTAGCCATTGCTTTGGCATTGCTTGTGCAGTGCCCATAGGGGCGCAGGACTTTATTATACAGTGAAAAATGAGCCCACAGTGAATAAAAATGGGACAAGAGCAAGAGACTGCTTGGGGTTCAGATGTATTTTTTTATTCTTTAGATATGATTGAGATGCTGATGTTGATTGAGGAAAAAGTTATAATTGGTCCATTTCTATGTCCAATATACTGTAATGTATTAAGGAAAATTAATTTTAATACAGCTCTTCATGTGAAAAGTAGAACTGCTTGACTTGCTTTTCAAATAAACTAAACTGCAAGACAAAAAAAGTTAGAAAAGGAAAAAGACTACATTCTTTGGCATCCATTTGTGAGTAATGCAGTCATGATGCTAATAATCAAACTGAGTGCTTGTACTAATGAGAAAATACATGGCGTGTATTTGAGTGAGTTATATTTGTGAGTGTGTAAGACTTAAACAAGATAGAAAACAGTCAGAGTGGGACTTTTTATTAGCGTTATTAGTGCAGACAAGAATGTGGGAGAGAGTGAGACTGTGTAACTGATTATAATCATCATACTGTCGATACTGGACACAAAATATGTTTCTTTCAAGCCAATTTAAAGTCCCAATACAGCACCAGCAACCTGAGGGTGTAACATAGTTTTCTCTCACAGAAATGGATGTGTCATAGCACCATACCCCGAAAGCTTGCTCTGCTGTTCTGGTGTAACAAATCAGTTAAGCTGCAAGTGTGCCAAACTTTAGCATATTAATAATATGTGTGACCACAACTAGACAAGTAGCACTTTTTGTTCTCTCCATTTATTACCTGAGGGTAATTAATTCATCAGATGCCACCTTTTTATTCCCTCAGTGCGCCAAAGCGTGTCATCTGTTTGACATTTCCTTCTTGATTATGACTTGAGTTTAACAATACTTGTTGCCAGCTGTGAGGAAGTAAGAAATTAACAAAGGAACAATAGCTGGTTGGTTGAAGAGGGTGTTTTCTGCGTAATAACAGTGTTCTTATGTTTTATTTAACTTTGTCAGGTATGTTTTACTTTATTTTTGTCTGTCAGCTTCCAGAAAAATTTTGTAACTATTTTTTTTTAAATTGTACATGCCCTCTATAGACTAAATATGGTTTGCTCAGAGTCTAATCATTTTGTTTTTGACTGGATGAGCAAAGCCATAAGGTGTGCAGGTCACCAAAAAATATAAGCACAACCATTTACTGATGTTTTTTAAGATTAAATCAACCTAAATAATTCTTTTTCTGCCAATTACAATAATATGTTTTTGATGTTAAAATTAGCTTTTAAGAACACATAATCCTAATTACAGCACTACAAATTAAGAGGAGCAACTGTAAAGTTGACACAGTCTGTCTTTGAATTTTTATGAATTCATTATGACTTTTGCTTAATTGCTACATTTAGTTCAGATAGTAACAAGATGGATTTAGAACGATATGGATAGCAAGCAGGAAACAATCATTTATCAGGTAAGATATGACTGTGAGATAGACTGTTCAGATTGCCCTTGTATTTCACAGTGAAGGCATTGAAACAAGCACATCAATTGTTGACTGATAAAACACATCAAAGTGGCTGGTATAGATCTGAGGTTTACCAGCTGCTTTCATATTCTATTTGCATTGTTTAGATGGTGTGTGTTGTGCCTCTCTCCCCTGCTAAATTATATGTTCATAAATGCAGATCCAAATAGAAAAAGAGAGAGAGAGAGACTTTGGCTCAGTCCCAAAAGAGCTCTTCCTATTCATGGCAGCATCCGGCCCTCTGACAAAAGGCTTTCAATAGTCCACACACACGCACGCGTGCACACGCTACAAAAACCCCCTGCTCCCACCAGATTTTCATAACAATGGCCAATGCCTTAGATGGAACCACAAATTATAGGAAACCCACTTGCGCACACTCATACACAAACGCACATCCAAGTGAGGTCTTGGATAGGTAGCCTGAAGTAGCCTTAGTTTAGATTTTATATCGTTGTGTGTTTGTGAAGGTTTTTGTGTGTACGTTCAGTAACTGGTTGAAGCCTGTTCAGTTGAGGATGTGTTCAGACGTATAAATGTCCATTTGATGGATGGCGCCCGGCATCTGGTTAGCCGTAACACTCACAGCCATAAGTGCGGCTTGCTTGCAGGATATTGTACTGATATATCCCCCCGAAACACTGACTGTGCAGTATGAAGTATGATCGATACCTTGTGGTTTGGAAGTGGATTGTCTGCAGTGTTGCTAGCAGCTGCTAGTTTACATGCTGGGCATGGAGAGGGCAACATCTGTGCTGGAAAAATGCTTTTATGTTCTCAGTTTTTATTTGCTTTATTTAGTTTGGTCTATAAAATTTTGCCAGAAAGATGGATGTGCATGTTCTCATAATTTGTCATAAGGTGGTTAGCTAATGTGGCCATTTAGACATGAAATAGTAGAATTAAAGGTGTGATTGTGGTGTAGTGTTGCTACAGAGGATAGTGGTATCTCATCATAGAGTTATGTATCCTATTACTAAACAGTGGACATGATCAAAATGAAAGTGTATGTACAATGGGATATAGGGGAAATGCAATTTTATTTTTGTTTAGGCAAGATGATGACTGTTTGTGCTCTTTTTTTGTATTTGGGATTTGTTTTTACTTCTGTCTTCAGTAAATGTAACAGATACAACTGGTCTTAGTCACAGGAGCGTCCTATCTTCTCTTCAACGGTGATAATATTAGTTGAAGATGAGGGCTGTTCTCAGATCAGCTTCATAAACAGAAGTGGGAGGGGATTTCATTGAATAGAACGGACCGGATTAGCATATTAATAGTTTCTAGCTCCTCCTGCTCCTCCAGCAGCCCTCGCTTGTGCTCTCTCATTCCCCACTTCCCCAACTTTCTTTCAGTTGTGCTGCTCTGTCCTCCTTTTCCTCTCACCCTGAAACAATCGCTGCATTTCTCTCTCTCTGTCCCTCTGCCTCCTTTGTTTTTGTGGCTCAGTCTTTTCTCTCACTTTCTGTTTTCAAGAGAAGAAGATAACTTTGTGTTTGTGTCTTACTGAGCACAGTAATTGCCTCTCCTCCTCTGTGACCACTAACTAACTGAAGGTCTTCTGGATCAACACTGCACAAGTTGGCTGTGAGCTTTTTGCTGGAGGAGCACTCCTCTCACCAAAGCAGGGACTCCACCGAGCAAAGTAACCCGAATTCTCTCCTGAGCAACAGTTGCTTGACACTTCCACGGCAACTCTGTAACTATGGAGCGCAGTCATGGGGCAGAAATCGGACAAAAAACAAACAGTGTGTTGTCATCAGAGAGGGGCCGCTGAGGAGTAATTCAGAAGTGGACAGAGAAAGAGGAGGAGAGAAAGCTTGTGGATGAAAGTAGCGTTACGTCTCTTGGGATCTTTTTTGTCTTGTACGACTTTGGATAACAGGAAAAGATTTGGAGGGCAGCCGCTAACAGACAAGAAACTCTTCAGAGGATGTTGTTTTCCCCTGTTGGTATGTTTTCTGTGGGACTTTCACACTCCATACAAAGTGTCAACAGACTGAAAAACTGGCTTTTTCGAGGTTTTCCGCTGCTACCCCTTTGGAAGTAATTGTTGGCAAAAGTTGGAGTGAAAGATTTGTTTCTTCGGAGATTCTGTGTGTGAGAATTAGTGTTTGGATTATGTGAGAGTTTTCTTGCAGTCGAGCCAGGATCTCAGTGTGTTTATTTATTTAACTCTTGTACATGAGAAGTTCGCTGCGTGTGATGCGTGGTCGTGAAACAGCAAGTTGCCTGTCTGTCCTCGGTGCAGACGGTCACGGGGAGGGACAGACATGCATTTCCATGGCGACAAGTGGCTGTAGCCCCTTCCCCATGTGTTGGGATAGAGGTATGAATGAAGTCTCCTTTACACACACACTCACACACACAGAAACACACAAACACACAAACACAAGTAGCATGAAGCCACTCCTGTGACACCTGACTCCATGGGAACTTAGTTGGTGTACAGCCAAAGCTACCTATACTTGGCAGAAGTTTTGTGTGTTTCAGAGAGTAAAAATTATCGACGTAAAATTCATCACATTTTTGAAACTGGCAGAGTAAGTTGGGAGCACATTTTTGTCTTGCTGTAATATATCCCTCAACAATTTTACAGTTCTTTTTGTTGAGTTATAGCTGTGTGTGCATGCTCTCTCCAACTCTCTCAGGTGTAATTACCTGCTAGAACATATCCATTTTCCTTTAATGGAGGAGAGAGGAGAAGCACAGGAAGAAAGGGAAGCAGGAAAATGGAGCGTGAAAGAGATCTCAGTGTCATGATGACGACAGCGCACACTCACTTGCCTTTGCCCCACTAACAAAGAGAAGGTAGCTCTTGTCGGGCATTTCCAGATGAAGTTACAATGAAATTCCAGGAAGTGTGTCAATGTCAGAGCTTCTTATTCAGAAAATATGGCAGCCTGTGGTGCATTGTTTTCTCTAAGTTACAAACGCAAGTGCTTGACCCTGACGACAATTCTTTCTCTTTATTTCTCTCTCTGGTATCTTATTGTTCATTGTATTTGATCTTTCCAAGGGACAACACGTGGAGAATAGATGCTGTACAAAGTCTGCAAACTAGAAGGACAGAGAGGACATAGGAGAAAATGGGAATGAGCAGGATTCAGATGTACAACAGCTACTGTAACTAACAGTAGTGAGTTAGAACACCAGAAAAATGGAAGTTCAAATAGTTAGTCAAGCAACTGATCAGCAGAGTGACAGAAAATTGGCTTGCAACTATTTCAGCCAAAATGTCAAATTTGCATGGTTCACCTTCTTCAGTGTGATGATTTTTTTGTGATTGGACAAGCTGTGATTGGTATTGTTTTACCAATTTGTTCCACTTGTAATGTTTGCCACACAACTTATACATTAATCTAGGATATAATATACTAATATACTCTGCTTGGATGCATGCTAGTTTTCACAAAAGGGCAGTTGCTGCACCTCATATTCAGGTGTATGTGTGTGTGCGTGCATGCGTGTGTGCGTGCATGCGTGTGTGTATATGGTCTGTCTTGGCTAGGAATAAACTGTTTATTGTGATGAACAACATACAATGATTGGCCTGTATACTGTAGAAGTACCCTCTGTGCTGCAAGTATCCCTTGTTGGGAATCGCTGGACTAAATGGTTGAGCAATTCACTGAGAAAATAAATGGTTGGAAATTACTGCCCAGTACAAACATTTTTTGTTGTTGTTATGGGACACAATGATGAAAGTTTGCTAACATGCTCAACCATAATCAGATGGGTTAAGTTTAAGAATTTACTTTGTTTTCTTCTTATTAAATGCTTAATTCTTCCCTCTTTTTTTATTAACCTGTGATTTTCTGTCCTCCATCTGTTTGCCAGAATATGACAGACACCTAGCAGCGGCAGTGTCAACAGGGAAAACCATGGCGACAGCCTACCTGGACCCCAACCTCAATCATACCCTCCTAGGAGGTGCCAAGTCGCGGCTGAGCGCGGGGGGATCAGACCGAACCATGGCTGGCTCCATGGACAGGGTCCTGAAAGTCTTCCATCACTTTGAGACCAACACTGAGAACAGCTGCTGGTCTTCCAATATCAGATATGGAGATGCAACTGATGTCAGGGTAAGGAGACACAAACTCATTTTGTGAGTCCTCTTGTGTACTGAATGTGTATATATTATGAGCACCTTACAATGAAATGCGTTCCACAACAACTCAAACTGTGGTCTCAAATTGTGGGTTTTTGTTGGTGTACAGTATTTACTGACAGCAAGCAATACATTGTATTGCCAGCCTTATTTTGGTCTACTAAACTGATCATTATAACCTTCAAAGTGATATTATTTGGTGTGGATGTCTGTCCCCAGGCCCTGTATGTTGCAGTTTAGATCCAACACTAGATTTAAAGGCAATTTTTTTGGTGTTTGTCCTTAGCTGAAGGTCCTAGCTGTTTTTGTTTGCAAATATATGGAACCTCAGGGCAACATTTGTATGTGGGTTTTACTTGGCAATTTGCTTTTAGATCCACTGCCAGATGCAGAAACTACCTAGCGCTGCTCAAATTTTAGTGGTCATACAGGCTACGTCACTGCAAAAATCCTCTGCTCTCCTTTCATCCCACTCTTCCTCAGTATCTAGGTCAGACCCCCTAGCGTTTTACATGGCAACACACATGGTTCTGTGAGCATTATTGTGCCTGCGTGTATGAGGTCTGTCAACTTGTTTGGGTGGGAATGTCATGTTAAATTGCTTTAAGTCACCTACACACACATGTACAGACATGGACTGATGCTCTGGTTGACCTGATGCAAAATGCCAGATGTCAACATTAGCACAGTTGGCACAATGAGGTAAGGCAGACTAGCTAAATGTTATTTTTTCCCCACTGTGCATTTCTGTTTCATTTAATAGACACCAAACTGATCTGCATACGCTGGACCCTCCAAAGGACTATACTACTGTGGATATATGGAAAAAAAATCTATATGTATGCTTAATTTAGCATGATAGACCTGCCAAGACTAATTTCTGCAGAATTAATCACTTTCAGTCAGTATGTGCCTTTGTGTCATCACTCTTTGTCTGCAGGGGATCATCCAGAAGATTCTTGACATTCACAAAGTGCGTTGGACTTCCTGTTTTGGCCTACGTCTCAGTAACACCCAATCCAGAGATCAAGTGCATTGGCTCCACCCAGATATGGGCGTGTCCCACGTCAGAGAGAAATATGAACAGGCACGGCCAAACGAGGAGTGGAGGTAAGACGAGGCCAATGTTTGTGTGCTTGTGTTTGTCAAACGCTCCACCGTTTGGACAGTTGTCAACACTAATGTAACAAACCAAAGATGACATCATTGTTTGCTGCTGGAGTGTAAATGATGCATTCAGTGCCACTGCATCAAACTTCAGCCTATAGATATAAAGCAACAGAGGGCAACAGAGAAACAGCAATGATACTATAGAAATCATAAAACTAAACGACTAAAAGGGTGTTGAATGTCTGATTATGAGATGCTCCAGAATGGTTTGTACCTGCCTCTGTGATTCTGTGACAAACTTTAACTGAGAAATACTTTTTAACAGTTTTGCTTGACATGTATAATCTGTTTTATCGGTCTAGTTTTTAGGTCCATGACTTGTGCCTTTTATCTACTCATTAATCAATTGTGTTCACAATGTTTTTGATTAATAATGTAGTACTAATAAACTTTATTTATGTAACATTTTTCTTATGCTTTCCTTAATCAGCTGTCAGAACCCCAAACAGTTTGGGGTTTTTCTTTTCTCCTGTCTGTCACATTTTCACTTTTCACTGCGATATTAAGTCCTGAATTTCCATCAAAAAATGAAAGTTGAATTTGAAGGCTAAGATTTTGTTACAGAACAGAACAACTTGTGAAAGATCAGTAGCTGAAGGCCTGTCAGAAAATTGAAAATCCAATGGTTGTTTCTGTTCCTTCACTTTCTGGTTTTGATAACTGGTGTAATTTGGTGATGTTCTTTTGAATGTTGTTTTTTTGTTGTTTTTTTTAAATTTGTGTTGTTTGCAGTCACCTTTTAGTTTTGTTAGTGTACATGGGCGACCAAATCCCCCCTTAATGAATTAAAAAAATAATAGCCAATGTAGTAGAGGAGCATTACTTGACATGTTGGAGATTTCTTTTTTAATTTGAGCATAGACCCTAAGGCAGGTCCTTGTATGTCCTTAACAAGGACCTCTTTCAGAAAAAAAAACTGCAAGGCTGCACTTTATAAACAGTTCCCTGCCTTGGTTAGACATGACTTATTTGTCCTTGTAAATCCAGTCAAATTCAGAAACAGCTAGCTTCAGCAGTCTGTCGTTTTGTATTCCAAAGTAGCAGAAGTGATTTATTACAAACGGTATCAGGAAAAATAGTGTGACCCGTCTGTTGTACGGTGATGAGAGGCCTTGTGTGTGGTGCAGTGTGTTGGCTCAGTAGTTTGGATGTTAATGCTCTGGTATATATTACCTTTATTGTGGCAGTCTTAGTGCTAATGCTATTGTGAGGTGGAGACCCTTTGCACTGTGGACATAAAGACAGAGAGAGAACCAGATGCCTGCTTTGTCTGACTAAGTCAACAACTCTCTCTCTGTGCCTGTGTGTTTCTACTATAGAGTCATTCCATCTCAAAGCATCAGATTTTTAGAGGAATGTCTGTTTGACTATCTCTTGATTGGGTATTTATAAAGGTTTTTGTGAAATTTAGGCGAGGTATATCAATACTTTGTGTACTTAGTAGCTTTTAAATTTCAGCATGTTTCTTTTCACACATTAAATTAATTACATTTTAGATATTTACAGTTTATGGTAGGAAAGTTTCAAGCAAATCACAGATGGTTTGAGCACAAAACACCTGATGATTTGAGATGGAATAACCTTACACTGATTTCACAATCTCCCATCTCTTTTGCTTTCCTACAAACTGTGATTGTCTTTTTTTTACTACTTCTGTCTGTGTTTCTTCCTGATCCTCCTCCAATCCATTTTCTTTTTCTGCTCACCTGCAAATCCTTCTAGTAAAATTGTCCTTTTATCTGCTTTCTTGATATTTTAAACCTCCCCTCCCCTCCCCCTCTTCTCCTCTCCTCTCTTCTCCTCTCCTTTCCTCTCCTCTCCTCCCCTCTCCTCTTCTCTCCTCTCCTCTCCTGCAAACTTCTAAATATGCTGTCACATTATTAATTCAACTGGAATGTCCTAATTAATTAACTAGAGGCACATTGTATGTGTTAAGTATTTAATACAAAGCTGGTAGCTCAGACTTACTACTTGACGAAAACAAGACTGGTCCCAACGTTATTATTATTTTATGCAGTGGAGAAGTTTCAGGTTCAACTTTCTGCTAGTACCTTGTTTGTTTTTTATAGGTGGAATAATGGCATTGGTGCATATTCTTCTTCCTCTCCTTTGTAGGTATGAGTTAAGGATCCGGTATTTACCAAAAGGCTTTGTGCAGCAGTTTATAGAAGACAAACCTACGCTTAACTACTTCTACCACCAGGTACACACACAGACATACAAACACAGACATATTTCATTTAGTGCCAGCAGGCAGCACCGAGGCATATGGCACTGCTAGAAGGCTGTGTGTGTTTGTCTTTGGATAATCTAGGTCAGTAGGACTGTGTGTGTGTGTGTGATAGATGAGACATGCCATTTGATGTTGAGAAATAAATGTTTTAATAAGCACATCTCTGTGGTGTGTATTTGTCTCCCAGGTGAAGAATGACTACATGGCAGAAACTGGGGATCAGGTGGAACAAGATGTAGCTCTCAAACTGGGCTGTCTAGAAATCAGGTAAAACACTGTGCTGTGTTCATTCCTTTACATGTACACAACTGTTACTAGCTGTAGTTTAAGTTGTGTTCTTCACCGCTGAAGTTCTTGCCATGTTAAAAAATCTACGTTTGCCCTTTAGCTACACTGAAAATTCTTGCCAGTATTAGTCACTCTTTGTTTATCATTATTTAGATATACTCATTGGACTGTGTCTTTTACAGTATTTGCAGAAGTGAATTATTTAATTAAAGAAAGCTTAACCTTCAATGACCACTTAACGTGGAAGTGTCTGACCTCACTTTCTTTGTGTCCCACTGGTTTCCATTGCAGAAGGTTCTTCAAAGAGATGAGAGGAAACGCCCTGGACAAGAAATCCAACTATGAACTACTGGAGTAAGTATTTTTCTTCATGAGCAAAGAGCTCCAGGAGCACACACCATTGTGGCTCCTCACTTTCATTCCAGCTTCTGGCACAACAGTCCCTCTTAATCACATCCTTGCTTTACCTGCAAACTTGTTTTGTAACCCTACAGTCAGGGTTAAAAATTAGGAGACATAACAGTATATCAGTTTCTAGTACAGGGTTTCCATGGCTTTCCTAGAAATCCGGTAAGGCGCAAAACAATAGATTTCAGGTCATTAAGAGTTTTAGGATGCTGAATCTGCACATCTGCTAATTGCTGTTCAGTATAGATAGATGCCGCCCAACTAGGATTTGACATGTTGCATTTACTGGTGGTAAAGAGAAAGCTCTTACAATCCAGCAACAATTGTTCTATGTTTGCGCTCTTCGTGTGTTGTTCCTCTATGGGCTCTCTGAAAGATGGATGTCAGTGAAGAATTAACAAACTGAGGTCTAAATGAGGCTTGGCTCTGACACGGTCAGATTCTAATGAGCTGCCCTCTTCCACTGACGTCTTTCTTTCTGCCCATCAGCCTAACGAGCTCTCCAATTAACTGAGAAGAATGCTCGCTGTCTTTCCTCCACTATTTCTTTGTCTCTCTTTTTCATCTTCCAAGTTCTTCTCTGTCTGTTTCACCTCCCCATCCTCTATTTCTGTCTGCTTTTCCTCCCAAGTTCTTCCTCTTTGTTTTGTCTCTGTCTCTCCCTTGCAGCCTCTCTCTGTTGATTGGAAAAAGATGTTGTGTCATGCATATTTTAAACCAGTGAGAGGGAGATGGAAAGTGCTGTTGGGGCTTTGATACAGCAAGCTGACAGTTGGCCATCAGGAGCTGCTGGGCTCTTTTTGAGCGTTCGTAGCCAAAATTTCCCAATACACTCTGGGTATTGTTGGCTCTAGCTGGCCCATATCTGCAATAATTTTAAATTGTTGGCAGAAAAACCAAAGACCTCTTTGTTCAGCTTAAGAAATAAATTATTTCATTCATTTATTTTAAAAGTTTTCGCCCCTGCTTTTTATTTTTTCTTCTTCCAGTCGGACCTTTCCAGATGTTTCCTTGAAGAGCTTTATAATGTGGTACTACATGAAGGCAAAATAGAAAAAAAATGACATGCCCCACTATAGCCCAAGTAAATATTAATTCATTAGTCCTTTGTTATTGGAAACTTTGCTCTTTCTCTTACACGTTGAACTGGAAGTTTGCGTGCAAACAAATTTTCACTAGGGATTAATTTGAATTGATTGACCAGAGGTGTTCCAAGTCACAATGTGTTTTCTCTGTAATTGTTCCCAAATTAACAGGTTGTTTCCTGGTGAACTTCTTGGAAATTAATAGGAATTTTGTTGTACATCACAGAAATTAAGTGTTACTGACTCTGCAGTTCAAGCCAGAACTGTGTGTGTGTGTGTGTGTGTGTGTGTGTGTGTGTGTGTGTGTGTGTGTGTGTGTGTGTGTGTGTGTGTGTGTGTGTGTGTGTGTGTGTGTGTCTATATATATATATATATATATATATATATATATATATATATATATATATATATATATATATATATATATATATAGACACACACATACACATATATACTCTGAAATATTGTCTCAACAGATTTACACTATCTGAAAACAGTAGGCTGGTTTTTGTTTACATTTTCTATTTTTCAGCCTCAGAGCATACAGTACGTGGCTGTAGTGCTTGTGGCTTGGGGGCCGATGCAATGCGTTTAATCAGTGCGCCTTTGTCAGTGCTCGTTCTCTGAGGTCAGCTTGGTTATGTAAATTCTCAGAGTCTGTTTGTACTTATTGTTGCTCCTGTGATAGACATAGCTTTGATTTGGAGAGAGAGAGGGGACACACAGAAATTATGCTTTCATGTGCCTTAAGGTAAATAATACTCATGCAGGATTTACAACTTACACACTGGTCTTAATATGAACTCTCAACCCAGTTTTACGCTGTATACATTCGTCAAATTGTTATACAAGTACTGTATTAATAATTTGACCTGTGGCGGCGAAATGGGAGGCAGAGAAGATGATGTAAGCTTCCAGCCTTTCTCATACTCTCTCTTGTCTTTTCTCCAGAGGAGTATGAGTCATTAGTAGCTTCCTGTTATAGCTCTGCACATCTTTCTTTCTCTCTCTGTGCTTACCCTCTTTGTATTCCTCACGGCCTCTATCCATCTCTTCTCTCCTACTTTTTCTGTTTTTCTTCAACCCCCGTCTTTTAGGAAAAGATGAGTAGTGCTCTCTAGTCAGCACTTAGTCATAGCTTTCTGTTTCTTGTCTTTAGTTGTCTGTCTGCCTAGCTGTATTTGTCTGTAACTGTTGTTAGTAATGTCTCAGGAGAGGGGAAAATATGCTGCTGAGATCAGATAAAGACAAAAGAGCTTGCTAATTAACATTCCTCAGTGTAATTACAGCATGATAAACATTTTTGATCTCTTCCTCCTGTGTCTCTCTTTTACTCTCTTGTTTCTCTTTTCAGGAAAGATGTTGGTTTGAGGCGGTTTTTCCCAAAAGACCTGTTGGATTCAGTCAAGGTGAGATTATATGTTTCATGTCCACATGGAGAGAAGTGAAGTGCATCTGGTATTACACCTAAGTTTGCTGAAACAAATGCTGCTTTCACCATCTTGAAGTAGCTGTGCAAGAAATAGTCCAAAAAAGGGTTTATGATCAAAACTTTGGCCTTTTTTTGCTTCCACACTCCGCAGCTGGTATGACAGTGCCCCATCTGTGCCACGAGGGCTGCTCAATTACAGAAACTGCGCAGTTTTATAGGCAAGGTTCTTCTGAGCCAAATTTCTGGATGTGTTGCTTGAGGTGTTGTCGGTCCTTGTCTGTCTGAGCAGATGAAGTGTGAAACTCACCAAGTTTGAACTGTTGGTCAACTAACCGGTGAAGTTTAGATCAATGGAGACAAGTAAGAGAAAGAGTAGGAACATGGAAACCCATGCACACGCTGTGTTGATGAGTGTGATGAGTGTAGTTTCGAACAGTAGCCGAGTTTCCAATTAGTTTTTAGTAACTGTCATGTTAATTAGAAGCAAACCATTGAATTTCTTCTGGAAAATGAGAATTACGTTTGTTTAACAGTTTGGGAGCAAAAGTGTTTGTTTGCCCACATCTAAAGTAACTTGATGAAGAAACAGACACAACTTTGGCCATCTATGAGTGACAAATGGCGAGAAATCTTGAGAATTGTTTTCAGTCTGGAAAGTTGTAATTATTGGGAAGTGAAGATAACAAAAAAAGCGGTTGCATATCATCAGTTATGTGGAGTTAAATGTTTGCTATGTTAAAACTTTTTTTTTTTTCCCAAAAAAGTGAAAATCCGTTTCAAGTGAGTGTAAAAGCTGTTTTGTGAAATTTGGGATGTTTCCCAATACTTCTTAACAATATATCATGGAAGCACGGCTAGTGAAGAACCTCTTTTCTGCCAGCTTCACTCTTGATAAGGTGTCATATAATTCCCTTTATGCAGTTAGCCTAGTATTTAGTGTAAATGATACTTAAGGGAATGTGTGAGTCCAGTAAAGCAGAGCATGTTCTGTTTTGTAGTCCTGGTTCTCTGTTTTCATTGTTGAAAATGAACTACTGTGAATGCCCTTAATTATGTAGGCAGTTCCGACAGTATCAATCAATCAGCAAAGTTTTGTTAACTTGCATTCCATACTGATGAATTAAATGATATTCAGGAGATGAACTTGCATGTTAATTAAAGTGAGTCCGTTTTAGAGTAGAGAATTTGTATTTGGGCAGATTTTGGTTGTCTGTGTGATGGCTGGTGGGTGTGCTTGCATAATGAGTGGTGTCTGTGTCAGTGATAAATTTACGGCACGTGTTTATGGGGAAGGTTTCAGTCTGTGTGTATGTGGATGAGAAAGGCTCAATGACCCGAAAAGGTCTTGATGTCAGCAGGCGGGCAGACAGATGCTCGGCAGAGGGAGAGAGACTGTGTTTGTGCATGCTCGTCTATGTATGTTGTGTGTCTCTGCGACCCTCAGGTCATGTTTAAACCCACTTTCTCTTTCCAACAATGAGAAGGGAGGGGGAGGTGTCAATGTGCGTCTCCTTCTGGGCCACCTCCCCCTGTCTGTCAAGGCCTGTCAGCTGCCCACCTACCTATTTTACCTCCTCACTTACTCTCCTCTCAAAAAACAAAATTTCCTCCCATGAGGCCTGCTTTATTTAGCCACGAGGATGCACACAGGAACACATGTGCAGTCAAACATCTATAAATTGGCAAATCTGACTTGATTGTAGATGGCTGGATGTGTTGTATGTAAGGAAAAGCTTTTTGAGATTATTTTGCTGTACATGAAACACGATCAACTCAGTAAATGCAGGGACAAAACACAAAAAGAGATAGGAGAGCTAGTTATTTTCATTGAAATTATGAGTTCCATACTTGCCAAATATGTTTTAAATTACTGTTCAAGCAAAAAGAAAAACATTCCTTCCAGCTTCTCAACTGTTAGAATGTGTTAATAAATCAGTTTGCTTTCCTGGAGGGGTCTGCAGAAAACGTGATGTAAAGACCTTTCACTTTTTCATCATTATTGAAAACGTGAAAGTTAGTTGAGAAAATACTTCAATTAATATTACAGCTGTCTGTTACTACAACATAATGAGTTGTCTTTGCCTGTCTTTGAGTATTTTTATGTACATTATGGAACTGCAGCAGGTATTATTTTCAGTATCGATCATTTGTTTAGTCTAGAAAATGTCAAAAAAAAAAACAAAAAGCCAATGAATTTCCTAAATTAACCTCTTCAAAACTCAGATTTTTTTTGCCTATCATGTAACACAGAAAAGCAGAAAAATATAAACATTTGAAAAGCTGGTATTGATGCGTCACAATTCATGGCTTAAATGATTCATCGTTTATATAAACAGTTTCAGATTAATTTCTTTGTTAACCAACTAATTGAACATCGTCATTGAACCGATTGAATGACTCACTCACTGTTGCAGCTCTAATGTGTTATATCACACAGTATACTGTCAGTTTAAACCAGAGAAAAAACAGTCATGGTGGTGCAAAGCAAATGATGAGTTACTACTGTGCTTTCTGTGACACACACACACACACACACACACACACACACACACGGAGCCCAGCTGTCATTTACGTTTCTGTCGGTCACTCTGGTGAAAGAGAATGGTAGTCATTTAATGGGATTATTCCCCCTCAATGGACTCCACTCACACACATGCACACAACCCAGAGCAGATGGCTGTGGTAGTAAACAGTGACTGATGTGAGCTGTTATAAAGAGCAGAGTCTGTTCATTCGTATTGACCGGCCAGGCAGCAGGTTTAGTAAAGCCGACCTTTGGTGTCTTTGGAGATCGAAGTTTCATCAACCAGCCACAGCTCGAGTCCAGCAGCTTGTTTCCCTTGTCAGATAAATAACATATTAAAATACTGACACACTTTATTAAACCAGGCATTACAATATTGTTTCATGATAGTGCAATTAAACTTATTGTTACATTTGCAATAAACTTAGTATAGATCAATAATAGCTCACAAGAAAATAACATTTTTTTAAAGAAATATTTGGAAAACAAACCCAGATATTTTTGAATATCTTCTAAAATGGGCCAAAAATGTACTGTATTTACGATGATCTATGAGCATCAACATCAATGCAACGTCTATAATAAAAGTTGTCTCGCCATTTAATATTGAGGTCTTTGTAATAAAGAGCAAGAGGGAGTTATAAGTAGAGTATTCTGTCATTTTTCAGTACCTAGTCCACTAACTACATGCTCAAAAAGAGCTGATTACGGCTTACAGCATGAGTGCTTGATTGATGTCATTTGTCGCAGGAGAACTACAACAGCTTATACAGCAACCAGCAAATACAAAACAAAAACACAGCTGATTTGGGCGGACAAGATTAGGCCACAGTGATTCAATAACATCGGTCTAGATTGTGACCCACATTTATGGCATTTATTGATATTATGTGAAGACTAACAATTAATGTTAACTTGTTCCCTTTCCTATGTTTGTGTGTGTTGCTATAATAAGCAAAAACAGCCAAAGTGAGCCTAAGAAGCAGAGAAAACACACTAAAAACACATATTATGAGTTGCTAGAAATAGTAAACATATTATTAAATTAGATTGTGGGATAGGTGATAATTACTAAAGATGGTCAATTTCACATGATTGAGCCGCAGTTAGTGAGCTGTTATGAACACGCTGTCAACATTCCTTGATGAGTAAGTCCCACTGAGGACGTGATTTATAGTATACTGTGGTGAAAAGGTATCATAAAACAACTTCTAGTTAAAAAGAAAGTGCCGCTGCACTAACTTACATCTCCAGCAGAACACGCACCAAGTGTGAAGGATTTCGGACAAAAAGTGGTCACGAAAAACGAAGAACACTCACATACAGAGACTCTTTCCTTTATTGTTAGATTGAAAATTGACTATGATTTTTTTCTTGTTTTGAAAAGAAGCCAGTTCAGTAAAGGCACATTTATTGTCATTTTACATGTATTTAAGTCATTCAAACTAGGCCATACTGTGTTTGTGTATCTTAGCATTGCACTGATTGGTGATGGATAACTTATTTCAGTGGCAACAAAGCAGCTTGTTGTTTCTGCAAATGTGTGTGAATTAGTAATACTTTCCAGGCCTGAAAAGTGAAATATATCACTACCGTAATTATAGCCTGAGCAAAATAGTAAGTAAACACAACAGTTAAAAAAGGATAGTTATTTTACCAAACTCAGCCATTCTGATAGTGTTTGCAGTGTAAAAGCTGCTTAATGAACCCAAACTAGAAATATAACTCCAACATACTTCCACCTTCTGCTAATACAAATCACTGGACAGCAAACCAATAATTCTACTACACACAGCCCTCTCTGTCCTTGCTGGTGTGAATGAATTGATTGATTGTTGCTTGCAAAATACAGTTTATAAGTGCTGTGACCGGTCAGCGGAGTGTCATAACTGGTCAGCCTGTTGCCACAGCGACAGTCAGCATGCTGATAGGGACAGCGATAGCCACTTGCAGTACTTCCTCTCAGGAAGGGTGGACACTTCAGACTGACAATATCCCAGTGTTTGTGTGTGTGTGTGTGTGTGTGTGTGTGTGTGTGTGTGTGTGTGTGTATGTGTGTATGTGTATGTGGAATTCTAGGAATTAAAACAGTGATCCTATCAGGAGCATGGCGAGCACTCACACACATTGTATTCTGTAATCATGTAGAGCATAGTAAAAAAGCCTAAGTGCATTATGACATCTGTTGAAATGACACACTTGTCGGGATTCACAATATATGTGTGAGTGTGTGTGGGTATTTGTCGGTTTCTTGATTCCTTCAGGCTTAACATGTAGACAGCTGGCAGCAGGGCTCAGTGATGCTACAGTGTAGTAAAGCTATTACTGCTTTTATTTACAAATGCACCATAAAAATAGTAGAAATAGATACTGGCTCAACGCAAAAGCTAACAGAAACGTATTGAGACCTAAATCATTATATGAATGTTTCTGTCCTTGTAATAATAAATGTTTAGTACAGACAAATGCTTTTTAAACACTTCACATCTTCTGATGGTGACCTTTGGTGCTCACTTGAGATTGGGGTGTCAGTTGCTTGTGTCCAAAGTGGTTTTTCCAGGCAATAAATCAATGAACTGTTGCTTTCTTGGTCACAACTGTTAAACTGCTCATTTAAATTGTACCATTTGACCTTAATTTGCTGCACTAGTCTACTGTAAATCCGTGCATTTTTTTTAAAGCCTGGTCCATACGGAACTAAATCTCCCTTTAATCTTTATCTTAATCTATATGGAGAACTATTTATAGTCAGGGATTGTCTGCATAGTATGTGTGCTTGTTTTAAAGTGTACTGTGTATGAATGAGTGTGTATGTTAGGCTATACTAGGCTGCATGTATGTATATATGTATACATATGTGTGTGTATTGTCCGTCTTATCTATCTATGGATCTAGAGTGATAGATTATTATTCCTAGATGGATTTTCTTTCCCATCTGTCTTGTCTGTGGTGACATAACAGACCTAAAAAAATAAAAATAGGTCTGAAAGTGTGACTAAAATACCAGCAGGCAAACACAAGTCACAGCAAGTCACAGCAGAATTCACTGTAAAAAAAACTGTGTTCCATCCAGTGAGATGCAAAATACACCTTAAATGAATGACTCTTCCGTGTTTAATTGAGTAACCAGCATTGTCAATGTGTCTTTGTTAAGATATTGATCTGAACTGAGAATGAAGCGCGGAGGTCAGATTGTTTGGAACCAGAGTGGACTATTAGTCAATCAATGTCTTTTAGTATCTGTCACTCTGCACCCACACACATGTGCAGAAATACACACAACTCCCATCATGCCGCCTCCAATGTCATCTACTAGTTACAGATCTTCTGCTGCATCAGCTGGAAAACATCTTTTAACAGTCAATTTTTTATTGTAATTTTCCTCTTCCATTTCCTTCTTTTTTTCTCTCCAGGCTAAAACTCTTCGTAAGTTGATTCAGCAGACCTTTAAGCAGGTAGCCAATCTCAATGATGAGCAGTGCATCCTGAAGTTCCTGGAGGTACTTGCGCCGATCTACCGCTATGACAAGGAGTGCTTCAAATGTGCCCTCGGGGTAGGTTTCTTCTATTCTTTACTTTACTCCACTGTTTAGCCTCATTCTTTACTTTACTCCACTGTTTAGCCTCAGTGTGCCTTTGTGTGCTCTGGAAGCTGTTGTTAGCTGTGCTAGGTTGACCCCTTTTGGTGGCATCAAGTTCTGCATGTGTTCAGCCTCCCACTCTTCCCTTATAGGTTTCCTCCTACCGTGTACTTTTTCTTTCAGTCTCTTTCCCTTTTTTAATTTGTATCTTGTCCTCTCTCCAACAGTCCAGCTGGGTGATCCAGGTAGAGTTAGCTATCGGGCCAGAGGAAGGGATCAGTTACCTCACTGACAAGGGATCCACGGTGAGTTTTTGTCACAAACACAGTAATATACAGCCAGGTTTAATACACTGTAGATCCCATGAGGGCTGACAACAAAGCTTAAGTTATATAATAATTCATGATCAAAGAAATAGCTGATAGAAAAACGATTAATGTAGTTAACATGTTAAATACTTTTCTGTGTCTCTCTGTTCCCAGCCCACTCATCTAGCAAACTTTAACCAAGTCCAGTCGATCCAGTACTCAGCTATGGAGGAGAAGGACAGGAAAGGCATGCTGCAGCTCAACGTAGCCGGAGCTGCTGAGGTACTTCATCTGACGAACAATGACCTTTTAATCACCTGGTGTCATTTATATGTATGATGAAAAGACAACAGCCATCACCCCTGTTATGTAATCTAAAGATCAGTATTTGATTTATTTTCCTCAACCTGTCTTAAAGTCAGGTAGTGAGTTGATATCTTTCCCATCATTGTACGGGATAAAAAAAACACCAATAGTTGTAGCTGAGGGATCTTTCCTTGTACAAAGTTTAGGCAGAGGTGCAGAAAAAACATTGACATGTGTTGTATTCCAAGTGTTTTTACAAATCTACTGTGGTGTGTTTATGCAGATTTTGGTGGAGAAATTGGAATCTAAGGATCCTTTTATGATTGTTGAGACAATGAGAGGGAACTGCCACCAGTATTATTTACTACAAAAAGCTATTCCAAACTTAAGGCTTTAGTTACTAAGTTCTTTTTCCCTTATGTAGTGGTCATAAGCTTTGTCCATCTTGATACATAGCTGTGTTTGTCAGCTGTCTGTTTGTGAGTGACTGACCGACATGGATATAGAAATGCTCTGTGAAAACTCAGCATGGTGGTTTTACTCACCAAAAAAGATTTTCACACACACTGATAAGAGTGGAATCTTTCTGTTTTATTGGCTTTTATAATAATTGGATTTACACTCACACATTTGTGTGTTCACAAGTGCGTGTGTGTGTGTGTGTGAGAGAGATGTTTTGTCTGACGTAAGGTGCAGCTGGAAACCTCCATGGGGTTGTTATGTGTGCGTCTTTTGAGATAATGGCTCTCTGTAACAGGCCTGCCACTGTGTGTGTGTGTGTGTGTGTGTTTGTTTGTTTGTGTGCAGCCTCTCACAGTAACGACAGCATCACTCACCATGGCGGAGAACTTGGCCGACTTGATTGACGGTTACTGCCGGCTCGTCTCCATGGAAACTCACTCCTTCATTGTCAGAGTTCAGAAAGGTACAGGTTGAAGCTGTGGCTCCCTCTGTTCTGTCCACTTCCACAGAACATATTTAAATTCAATTCTGCATACCCTTTAGAGTGTTTGCATTTGTTTGTAGTAGCTTCTGAGTGGGTTTTGTTGATCTAAAAAGTTTCACCATTTGCATTTGAAAAAGTGGATTTTTTCCTCAAAAAGATCCAGGAATCATGTTGTTACCATATTCACAGTACTGAAGACAATTTAGGAATAAATAATAATACAAAGCAATATTCTCCAGAGAAATACAATGTTTTGGTTGACATTAATAGCACAGAGCTGTTTCTGTGCAGTTGCTGTGGTTTTTAACATGACAGGAAAACCATAAAATTGTCCTATTAAGTCTGCAAACAGGGACAAAGGAGTTACTTAATTGCCTATGTAGCAATTTATGCTAAATTAACAGAAAGTTTCCTGTGATAGCAGTTTTGCAACCCATCATTTAGCTAAATTGTTATACCAGTAGTGTGCACATACAGTCATGTTTCACTAATGTGATGAATCAATCAACAATTCACTGTAAATTTTTTGATCTCGATGTGTATCTTTGTCCTCTAGAGGGAGAGAGAGCGCTGCCTTCCATCCCAAAGTAAGTTCCTATCTCGCACTTTGTATTGTTACACTAAAAAGCATTTAACCAAAGTTTATAAACAATCTCATATCAGACCTGTACGTCCACAGATTATTAATTTCCCTGACTGTACTCAACAAAGATGCAATGTTAGCTGTATGAGGTGATTTACTTCTGTCCTGCCTTAAAGAGTTCAAATCACAATCATATTCAAAAATCAAGACTTTGCATGCTGCTAAGCCAGTAACTTTAAAATATTATTTAAAATGAAAAGGGGTCAGTCTACTCATCCTCAATTTTTGACTTCCTCTGAAAATACAAGGGTTAGAGTTGTTTAGAGCACTAAATCAGATGTATCCGTAGGGACTTCCAGGGAAGTATCAGTTGTAAGTTTACAGATGCAAAATATAATAAAATTCAGTATTATTCACATCTTTCGAACCCAGTGATGAAATTAGAGGTGCAGAATTGGTAATTGTGCAGTTCAGAGTAAAACTACAGAAAATGCAGCATACAGCAGGTGCAGTATTATCACCAGTGGGTCACTCCTGAGTACTTGTGCACACAGATATTTAGCTGTAAGTTAAATACAGTTTTTCAAGGTTCAGGTCCCCTCCAATTCATAAAATGACTTGAGCTGTCAGTCTGGTTTTGTTGTATGTGTTTTTATGGTTTAGTTTTGCAGGAATGTTATTTAAATTTTGAAGATTTAAGGAGGATTTAATTCTCTGTTATACGTTTGTTGTGTGTTTTTAGTAGCATTTTTTTGGTGATGCTATTTTGTTTCCAAGGAATTTCCTGGAAAGACCTTAAAAATGTGTGTAATGCGTTTAATAGGCACTGTAATATACTGTCATCTAGTCCGTGCATACCAGGTCAGCTCAACATAAAAAATGTGAAACTTTTTCAGAGGCAGCATGTGAAGGACAAAGTAATACCTACCCAATGTTTACTTAGGAATAAATGGATAGTTTCATATTTTTCATTTGATCAGCAGTAAATTACAGAGTTCTCTCCTTTGGGATTTTTTCAGAATTTATGGATCTTTAAGGAGCCTTTTGATCTTTGAAAGGAAAATCAGACCTAAAACAGACATACATTTACCCCTCGATGAGCCTTTTAAGAGTTTTTGGCTCACAACAGCAGACAGATGAGACCTCCTAATTTTGCATTATCGAGTTCATTGTATTTGTTTAACTGTAACTGTTGCAGCCTGAACATTAGCATACTCACATTTCACTGGTACTAGTTTAAATTCAAACAGTTTTGCTTAGAGCTTTGGTCATTTCAACTCAAATCTCTCTCTCTCTCTCTCTCTCTCTCTCTCTCTCTCTCTCTCTCTCTCTCTCTCTCTCTCTCTCTCGCTCTCTCTCTCTCTCTCTCTCTCTCTCTGTGCCTCTGGTCAAATAAGGAGATAAGTTCAGGAGCCAAATATTTTCCACTTAGGGTTTTTAAACACTCTGCTAGTCTCCTCCTCTTTCTCTCAGTCTCTCAGTCTCTCGCTCTCTTCGCTCGCTTCTCTCTTTGCCTGTTGTGGTCTGTGATGTAAAGATAGTAGTAGAGCTCAGCTGACACAGAAAGAGAGACCACGGCAAAGGGAGAGACATAATAAAAACAGTAAGGATTGGTTTACACATGTCATAGCTGGGTTTTCCATTTTAGAGGGCTGTGCGCACATGTGGAGAGCAGCTTCCACTCTTTATTCTTTTTATGAGATTGCACTTTTAAAATGTTAAGGAGGCATATATTTAGTAGTCTTGTTTTATTAGAGTGCCTATAACTTGTTTAACATTTTCTCCTGTCTCTCCTTCTTCTGTAGACTGTCTAATAATGAGAAAAAGTTAGAAGCAGTCAGGAGTGGAGTAAGAGCGATCTCTGTCTCAGGTAAGATACAAAGTCGCGCTCATAAACTCACAAATCGACTGGTTTAGGAACAAGGTGAGCACAGTCTGACAGCGTACTGGGCTCCAACTGTCTTTCTTCCTGTCTTTCCATTTCCCACATATCATCTGTTTCTTGTCTGTCGCTCATTTATTTCCATCTCTTCCCATTCTCTCCTCTGTTGGGACTGCCTCTCCCTCTCTCTGCTCCCATCTTCTCTGTTCTTACTTTCTTTTGTTTACTTCCTCCTCCCTTTTGTCTCATCTCCCTGTGCTATCACTCACGTCCATTCACTCTTGTGTTTTTCTCTCACACTCTGGCCCTCTTCACCCGCCTCTTTGGCTGAAGATCTAGTGACATCGACGCCTCCTAAGCCAACCAAGGCGCGGCGTTTCCTCCTCCCCTTTGTCTTCTGTTCAGATTCGCCGCCCAATGGTATCCTCGGCTCTTATTGGACAGTTAGTAAAGGAGCATATCCACAAAATTGTGATGTGGCGGAGTAAAATGACTGATTTAATCATGCTTATGTTTTAGCTTTACTTCGCATTAAAGACACGCGCCATATAGAAGATCCCCAGAGGCAGTAGCACACAGTACTTGTAGAACGTGAATAAACATTTAATTGCATATGGGTGATATTTTAGCTTCCATAGTGAAATTATAGCCCTGATTTGGCCTCGACATTTTAAAAATAGTCAAAATATAATCCCAGTTTTGGGAACTTTTGTTGGAATTCCCAACATTTTCTGTGTGTAAAATTAAATGACTTTGTGGATTCAACACTTTCATCTGCTGCATCACAATCTGCCTCATTTTTAAGAATGCCCTTTTCTACTAAACTGTCTGTGTCCTCACTACCTGGTTGCTTTGATGTATTCAGTCTTGCACACTCACAGTTTAACCACAATAACAAATTACGTGTTGCTGCATATATTCACACTCTTACAAAAAAGAATTGGACGCCAACAAAAAAAGACTCTTTATGTGTGTTTTTGATGCATTATTAATAGTTTTTCCTGCTATTAGTATCTAGTTTCTGCCTCCCACGTGCAAAAACAAGTATTCAGTTTTGAGGCTACCCTGACTTTGATTCAACAGAATGAAGTGACTGGAAGTAGTTTGCACTGACACACAGAGTAAAATGGTTCTGTCAGGTCTCAGTTCAGCACATGCTTTGCTGCTGAGGTCACATTTTGGCTATTTTCAATCATTATTTTCAGTGGTTTATGTCAGTTAATTCAAAGTAGCAGAGCTTAATTCGTGGTGAGGTGGCCAAGTGGTTAGAAAGGTCGCTCTTCCATGAAAAGATTCCAAAACCAAGTTTAAGCCTTGTTAAAAAGGGCTCTCAAGCAATCACTCAATCACCACCAGCTCAGTGAGTAAGAAAAGACTGTATGATTCATATGAGTGAAAACCTACACACAAAGATGTTACTGGATGTTGGTCTACAGCATGTACAGGTTGGTCAGTACGTGACCTTGTGTCTCCATCTGTGGCTCTGGCAGCTGCCGTCAGTAGCTCACAGGGCCGCCCGTGAGAAACTTGTGAATCTGGACAGCAGCTGTTTCGTTGTTGAAACTTTAACAACCGTCCAAACCTTTTCTGCTGGAGGCTCCAAATGTGATGCACAGACACGGTGGACGTACTACTTAGACTTTGTTTTGTTCACTGTGAGCTTCTGTGTGTCAGTAGAGCTCGCACCAATAGCTTCAATGTGTTTCTGTGTCAGTTCAACTTTAGAAAATTAAATGCCACTGAGCAGAGAGCAAATTCAGTGAAATGTCATTTTCAGTTCTCCCTGCAGGTTTTAAGATTCTCTAATGAGTGCTCATGCTAGATTTGTCAGAGAAACCATGACCAGGTGTAACTAGTGCTTACTGTTTCCATTAGACCACTCAAACTCACATGTTAAATTCAGCTGCATCCTCTATCTGCAATAACTCTTCAAGATATTTACAGCTTGACACATTTTTCATTTAAAGTTCAAGCACTGCCTTGCATATTGTCACTGGTTTTACCTTAATGTGTCAGCATGGCATTAATTGAAGGTATTAACTCTGCTTCCCCCCCAACAAGTTTTTGGATTTTTAACTAACCACTCACTGAATGTTTGGCTTTGCAGATCCTGCAGCATCGCCCATGTTGTTTCGAGGCTTGTCATGCTTTAACCTCTTTTTTCTCTCTCCTCTCTCTCTCTCTTCACCGCTCTGCCTTCTACTTCTCCTCTCTCTCTCTCTCTCTCTCTCTCTCTCTCTCTCTCTCTGTTTCCTCGTTGCCGTCTCTGTCTGTCGTCCTCCTCCTCCTCTGCTGTCCCGTTTTCTGCATGCTCTCCTGGACCCTGCAGAAGATCTTAGTGGGGATGGTAAAGTTACGCTGTTGTTTATCAAAATCTCTCTGTTGTTCTTTCTTTCTCGTCCTGCTCCAGCCAACACGCTGCACCCTCGTAGGAGAGGGTAGCATGTGTGGGCTGAAGCTGCATGCATTCCTACTCCTTTAACAATGACGCTATGTATATATGTGCTCTGTAATATAAATACAGTGTAATATAGAATGCATCTAATATAGGATGATTTAGAATGCAGTGATTATTGTAGACCTTTATAAATCAGCAGTAGTTTTAACAAATCTATTAGTTGCTATAGTGGCATACTGTTTTAGTGTGTTAAGATGTTTGCGTGTTTGTGTCTTTGTCTATTTATACTTTTAAATTTGAAATATGTCTTCTTTTAACCACAAAGAGGACACAAAAAATGCAGTATTTGTAAATTAAGTGGTATTTCTCTTTAAGGGAACTTCTGCAAGAGTTTGTCTCTCTCTCTCTCTCTCTCGCCACACACTGACTTCACACACACAGAGGCGCACAGCCACGCACACGCAAAATCATGCACACGTGTACTCACATATATTCATTCACACACTCGTGCACGAGCAGAGTGGAGCAGGGAGAGGTTTGCTGGATTCAACAGCGGGTGCATTCCTGGCTATAATGGGCTAGCTCGATCGCACACACACACACACACACACACACACACACACACACACACACACACACACAGACACATTCCCGCTACTGAAAGCAGAAATAGACCGAGTTAGACTAGTCAAACTTAGAAATGGTCATTTCTTTTAGAACATATCCCAAACCACACAGGGCTGAATATGCACGCTGATACAAACAGTGGCACTCTCAGTAAAAACTAACAAATCTACCTAAAAACGTTTCTTATTCTACAGTTTAGAAACAGTTTAAGTAAGCGGCAGATTTAAATTAGAAGAAGCTGAGACTTAACTGGAAACTGAGCTGGAAGTGAGAAAAATGCTGGAAGTATTTCTTCATTGCACATGTGGAAATGGTGATAAACTCTGGCTGCATAAAACAAAAAACTTTATAAAAGGAATAAACTGTTTCTGTCTTGGTAAAATGTGTTTTATCCAGTTAAACATGCAGTTATCAAAAGCATCTTTTTGCAGAAATACTATGTTTAAGATCAGTTTATCTAATAAAGCACATTTTAGCAGCAGGAGCAGCAGAAATGTTGTTTTTATTCTAGCTCAAATGAAGATATTTTTAGAGGCGCATTAAAGGCTTTCCTTTCCTCTCATGTGAAACTTAAGTCACACATAGCAGTGGTTTGATAAAACCCATGCCTGTTTGATTAAAAGTTAAACTTTTTCCAATCTCTTCTGCGATGGGCTGTTGCACATGTAAAGTAACAGCAGTAATAATAGAATACAAGGGGAAACACGCGGTCCAACAATTAAAAGAGATGGTCTAAACTGGTAGATGTTGAGAGAAATATTTTTGATCTTTAGACATAGCTAGGTTATCTGTTTCTCTTTGTTTCCAGTGTTTCTCATAAGTTAAGCTGAGTGCCCCCTCGCTGTAGTTTTAAATTTACTTCAGATATGAGAGGGCCATCAGTCTTCTCATCTGCCTCTCAGCAAGAGGGCAAATAAACATATTGCCCCAAATGTCCCTCAGCAAACACTTTTCAGTGCCATTTGCCAACCATCCGGTGTACTATTTAGCCTGAATAACTAAACAGCTTGCCAGTAGTTACCCCACATGTCAGGCTTTAAAGACATTTCTTGAGAAAATCAGCCACGGGCTTTAGAAAGGGATTTCTGATAGATGTAGGGACACGTTCCCACAGAGCCTGATAAATCCTGAGCAGAGCTGTGAGCGGAGCGCTCAGGACAGCAGATGTTGGACTCTTGTTTCCAACAGCTGAGTCTGCACACTGATTTTATTTTAAACACCACCATCTGGTTAGGATAGACTCAGTCCATCTTTCCTTCTCTTTTTTCCTGCTGGCTCTGTTCTCTGCCCCCCTCCTCTCTCTCTCTCTCACCCTCTCTCTCTGCCTATCTGTCTGATTCTGCACAGATTTGATCCTAAACACTACCATCTGCTTACATGACAGCTAGACCCAATATTTCTCCCTCTTCCTCCCGATCTGTCTCCCTCTATTTTTCTGTCTTCTTTCTCTTTCCAACTGGTTTCTCTTTCCTGTTCTATCTTTTGTTTCGTGTCTCTTTTACTCTCCCCCCCTCCCCTCCACTCCTTCTCCTCCACCACCACAGTAACTCCCTGCAATCCAGCTGCTCTCACACAGACAGATATTCACAACACATGCTCAGCTGACGCTCTCCGCCAAGTGTTTGTGTGTGAGAGAGAGAGAGAGAGAGCAGGAGAGGGAAAAGGAGAGCGAGGAGCTACATGGGTGTTGCTTTGCGAAGGAGTTGTTGAAACTCTGAGCTAGCTTTTTGGCTGTTTTAGTGTGTATCAGGGAAGCTTCTTGTCTTAGTGGACACACGGTAAACCAGTCTTGTGCATGTTTGTCATATTGTTTGATTTTGTGTTGCATATGTGTGTGTGTGTGTATGATATGTTGTTTTTTTCATACTTTAACACTGCGTCTGTGTGTATCTAATGTTACAGAGACTGATGACTATGCAGAGATAGTTGATGAAGAGGACACATACACCATGCCCTCCAGTAAGTCGCTTAACCAATCTTCTCTTTTACCTGTCAGCTGCAGTATTTTGTACTAAAAAAAATCCACTTCTGTCACAAGACAGTCGTAGAGTTTCACTGTTATTCTTCTGTGAAAATGCTTACATTCTCAAACAAACATTAATTCTGTTTTGCTACCTAATAATCTGACTGTGGTGTGACTCATTTCCAAGAGGCACACTCGCACAGCGAACGAGAGCAGTTGCATTAAAACCACTTTTGGTTAAGCAGCGGCTATCAAATTCAGGCCAGTTTCTTCATCTTCTATAAACAGTAAAGCCGCTGGCCGAAGGCTACAGCTCGTTTTCTGTGTACATGTGGTTCAAGGAGATACGTTACATCTGTCAGATTCATTCCCATGTTCGTCAAAACACTGAGTGTTCTGGTACATTTGGCTGTAGTTCTTTAAGTAATGGTGGTTTTAGCCCTGTGTTCCAGTGCTTTAAATGTGGATGTTTTGGCCAGTACAAAGTACTTATGTATTTGATTGCGTGGCCAGCTTTGAAAATGGACTGTGTCCTCCTTTCCTCCCACAGCCTTTTTCTGTCTTGCTGTGTTTGTCTGCCTTTATTTCTTTGTCTCTTTTGCTTTGCTTTTTTTGGACTTCCTCTAATCAGACTTTCTGCAGACTTCTGACATATTTTCCTACTCTGTGCCCGAGTTTGTATGTGTGTTCATGTCATGCTGTCTGCTGTATGTATAAAATGAATCTGTATAATAGTAAAAAATGTAAAGCAAGCCTATTCTTTTATCCATTCTCCTGCAGTATGAGCTCAGCTTTTAATTAGTTTGCTTCTTTATTAACTAAACATCAGATAAAGAGTGAAACTGGTCAATTATTGCTGTCTGTATACGTGTGTGAGTGCGCTTTCTGAGCTATTTTCAATTCTAAAGCAGCTGTCTGGCTCTCCCCCTCTCTTCATCTCTCTTTCTTCCTCTTTCTCCCATCGCCAACACAGTGAGCTATGGAGTAGTTGAAGGTAAAACTCCCTGTCTCTCTCATTCTGTCCCATTTAAATGCCTTGAGTGTTTGTTAGTGTTTTTCTTTACCAGGCAGGAAAAGTGCAAGTGTAGGAGCAGGTGTTTTCCCTGTTTGCATCCTCTGTTAAAGCCAATTAGGTGGGAGATTGTTACTTAATAAATAGAGATTTACATGAGGTTTTAGAATTGTTGGGAATCACCTTAAGATGTTTTCTTTAAGTATTAGTACCTGGCAAAGAAAAACACAAAGACTCAAGGTGTCTTTCGTTGAGTTGACTTGTGATTGTTGGTGTTTTCGTAGACTGCAGTTCACCCAAGTGAATACAGGTGTTGGAACTGACAGGGAGAACCAATCCATAAACAAAGCAAGATGCTACTTCATTAATAAGTTAATCACTATTTGGGAACATGAACTCTCTGCAGAATTCTCAAGCTAAACAACCTCACAGCAATTGTGTTGTTTATTGACTTGGTTCTCGTTGCACCATCCTTTTGTTCGGATATCTTTATTTCTTGTTTTTTTTTTTTTATTTATGGTCATGGTTGTTTCACATCTCTGTGGGTTCTTTTGTTTAAAGCAATTATTAGTTTCTTGGATGTGAATTGCTGTATGGATTAATTGCAGTAAATCTTTTGTAATGGAATGTGTTTTGGTTACTGTTGAACTGGTTGGATATGCTGCTGGTATCTGTAAAAATGTCTGTTGAGCAGAGCTTTGTTTAGCACACGAGATAATTAAACTTTTACAGGAAGTTTCTGGTGGTCATCTTCCTGCACAAACCTCCTGAACTCACTTTTTAGTCCATTTGTTACTGCAGTCGGTTGGCAGCTGACATTAATACACCTCTGCAGAAATGCTTCCTGACCTTTTCAACAAGGCGGAAATGTTGATAACGCATAAATGTCAAAAGTTAAAAATGTCAAAGCATGTGGTTGTCAGTTGGAAAACCAAGCAGCTTCTTTGAAGTTCTTTTGGATATACCCACTGAGTACAAAAAGGTTAGTGCAGGCACAGACCACATTGAATAAAGGTCAGACTCGGTGCATCTGTTCGCATCAGGTCTTTAGCCAGACCCGCAACCAGGTCCAGGTGTGCTATTCTGCTTTGCAGAGTTTCTTAGAAATGGGGTCCTGATGTTTACATGCTCCGAGCACTCCAGAGGCCTGTACTACATTGCAAGTTCAACATTTCCAGGATATCTTTTCATTTTCAGGCTTTACTGAGCCTAACAACTGCAGTCACATGAAGCTAGTTACCAACTTGTTAAGTCAACCCACATTTTCTGAACTTAGCTATGAGCATGTTTTAAAAAAAAGGGGTGGTATTGGCACCAGATAACTAATTGCAAACATGGGCTGGTGTAGAGCTGCATATTTTTCACAAGGAGACGAACTGTAATCCTAAACAAATATGAGGAATTCCAAAATATAATACAGGCAAAAGGAAACACAGCTGTAGCAGCTAAAGCCAAGAAGGAAAGCGGGCAAAAATATGTTGACGAGTAAACCTGACTATATTCACAATTGTGTATTACATTAAATTAATGTGCTGTTTAGTGGCAGCCTATTCTTATGCTGTGTAACACAGTTTTAGCTTAATTTCTTAATGCTGGAACCCTGGTAGTGTTAAACAAAATATTAAAACATAATTCAAAACGATACATTATTATATTAAATTTTAGTACAAGGCTTTAATGCTTTAATCTATCTCTGTTTTATTATTATACTGCTGTAAGGCCTATGGAACAGTTGTTTAAAATTGTTTGCAGCCATCAGGAAAAAATAAAGCAAAAAAGACTGGAGATCCCTGTTATGAATGTAATAGCCTAAATCTAATGTCAGCGCTCATCTGATGAAGCCAAAGGGTAAGGCTGTCTCTAAAAACTCAAACCTTCTTCTCTCACTAAGCTCCAAGGGATCTTCCAGGAAGGTTGAACTGGAGCAGTTCAGGTGTGAAGCAAAGGTTACTATGGTGATGTACCCCGATAAGAAGAGAACCACCATTGTAGCCATGAAAACATGATTTAAACCTGAAGTCACCTCGCTAACCCCAAATCCTGCCTTGTAGTACATGCCTCTGGTGTTTATCGCAATTAATCATTTTTATTCAGAACGACTTGTTTATGTGTTTTCTTTTCACTATGTCAGTACAAGAAGGAACAGAAATGGTAATGGGACTCTGGTGTGCATGGTTTTGAAGCTTACATTTGCCTGTTAAGTGGTTTTACGGTATGTTGGTGTGTTTGGAGATTCTCATTGCAGAGTGCATGTTAAATACTCGTTGGTTTAGGTAGAGGTGTTGGGGAAGAGACTTGACGCTGAATTTACAAACCTTGGACAAAATATATTTGCATATGTTGTTAATGGTTTATTTGATCTTGTTTCAGTGGATGGGGTTTCCCTAAAAGGACAACAATTTACCAGCCAGAAAGTTAGAAATCATATCAAAGCACCTTAAAAGTGTATTAACAGTCTGCGTACTTTTCCGTGATTCAATGACTTGACACTGTCCAAATATTTTTGTCCTGCTAAGCCCCATCCATGCGGTCAAATGTGATAGGGTCTTTCCAGTGTATGGAAAACATTAGGTAAGTGTATCTATCTTACTCTTTCCACTTGTTTTCTCTTTTCTTCTCTTGCCCTCCCTCTCAGCGCGGGACTATGAGATCCAGAGAGACAGGATAGAGTTAGGTCGCTGCATTGGAGAGGGTCAGTTTGGCGATGTACACCAAGGAGTCTACAACAGTCCAGTATGTATTGATATACACACATATGCATATTTTGCAATACTGACTTCAACCAACTTTATGCTGTGGTGTGTGTAATCTACTAACTTTGGTTTTGTGTGTTGTGCAGGATAAACCATCTCTACCTGTCGCCATTAAGACCTGTAAGAACTGTACGTCAGACAGTGTCAGAGAAAAGTTCCTTCAAGAAGCATGTAAGACCTCATTGTGTGTGTGTGTGTCAACTTTTCTGCTTTACACACATCAGCAGTTCAGCATGTTGAATAGTTTGTTTTCCTTGCAGTAACAATGCGTCAGTTTGACCACCCTCACATTGTTAAGCTAATTGGAGTGATCACGGAGAACCCAGTGTGGATCATCATGGAGCTGTGTACTCTTGGAGAGGTACAAGTCTGAACTGCACTGTCACTTTAATGGTCAGGCACACACAAACAACTGTTCTTTAAGGCGTGTGAAGTGATTTAGGGAAGGCTACTTCCACAATATTCGTCCAGTATCTTCACAGAGCGCTTCATACAAAATAATTAGTTTTGCTAGAAAATTAAATGTTTGTGATAGTTCAAATTTATTGCAATAAGAAAAGCAGTATCAGCTTAGATTAGTGATGCTCACCGATAATTAATGTAATCTGTGTATTTATTCCCCCCCACAAGACGTTAACAAGAACTAAGTTTGTTGGTTCCAGGTGTTTAGGACTATTTCCTCTGAGTTTATTAAGTACCTGCAGCACCCAACAGCAGCAGGGTTCATGAGCATTTCCAAAGAAACGATTACAGCGCCGGTAACCTAATTATATTACCGAGAGAGCATATAGAGCAGATCAGTCCAGACAGGATCCAACAGCAAGTCACACTGTAACTATTAGTCTTCAATGCAGACTGGTGAGCTGCCACACAATCAGGGTTTATCAGCTGCAGTTAAACATTTTGTCACATCACAGCTGTCTTCTGGTTGAGTCCTGAACTTTCCGTTGTTGTTAGTTGGCTGTTAGTTATTTGGACACTTATGCTGTATCTATCATTTGGTGTACTGTTTAGGCTCTCAAGAATGACATTTCACTGTGAATGGCATGTCTGAATGAAGCTGTGAGGAACAGCAACCAGAAAAGTGACCTATGTCTGAATGACAGAATGCCGTACTTTAACGCAATGTTCCATATCCCATGTTTGAAAAGGGCTTATGTTACCATCACTGTTTATACACTATGTACAACTGTGCATCTTTCAGCACCATTCATTATTCTGTGCCTTTCTCTCTGCTTGTAGCTGCGTTCGTTCCTTCAGGTGAGGAAGTACAGCCTCGACTTGGCCACGCTCATTCTGTTTGCCTACCAGCTCAGTACAGCGCTGGCCTATCTGGAGAGCAAACGCTTTGTACACAGGTAAACATGCACACACTCACTCTGAACAGATTGTATCGCTTGACTGTGGAATAACCATGGGATCAGATTATGTTTTTGAATTCACTGGATTTAGATTATTATTATGATCACAGATGGTTGTGAAGTTAATTGATTAAAAAGACATTTCTAACTAGTTAACCAGTACATTTTTAGGAGTTTTGGTTTTTAATGTAATCTTAAAATAAATTAGGAGGATAATATTATGTTGCTTTTTATGACAACATGTAGTAAAATTACTTCCCCATTCACTGCTTCACATTATTAGACAGTTAGCAGGTTACTCAATAGTGAGTGGGAAATTGGGATTGCAGACACTTATGAATCATCACCGCTTTGCGTCATCACTGACAGGTGCCATGTTACGTAACTGTAATGTTCACATGTGTCAAAGGTGGTGCATTGCTTTGTGAATCCTTTTGCAAAAAAATGATGTTGGTCTTCTGCACATTTTTCATTCCATTGAGGGAATGCTTTAGGGTGATACAAGCTACATATAAATTAAACTTCAGCAGTTTAACTCTCAAATATGATCACAGAATTGGACAAATATGCACCTTATAGCAAATACAGAATGGTCTGACACAGCCATGAAGTTTCACAGTACACTTGTCATGCTCTTTGACAGATACTTGGCATGTAGACAATAAAAGTTAACATATGTTTTTTGTTTTATAGGGATATAGCAGCACGCAATGTGTTGGTGTCTTCAGTCGACTGTGTGATGCTCGGAGACTTTGGTCTTTCACGATACATGGAGGACAGCTCTTACTACAAAGGTAACAAAACATCTGCACCTGTACAGTTCACTGTTTCGTTATAATACAGAACATTCATTCAGTCATATTTTAAATGTATCTGAAACAGATTTTAGTGATCTAATGTTTGTTTTCCTGCTCCTAATAGAAAATAATATAGTGAATAGAGCTGACCTGAGATCAGTGTGTTTCTTGTTCCCGCAACAAAGCTCATAATAGTCTTTTTGTAGTTGCCAATACTTTACCACCATCTACTGGTAACATCAGGTTACATCAGTCACCTAATCAACCTATTCAGCATGTAACCGAACCAGTGCTTTCTTTACTTTAAATTTACTAGAAACCCAATAACTGAATTTATTCTAGATATGAAAATAACTGTGGTCCTCATTGGTAGTCTTAACTCTAATTTTTGTGATTTCATGTTTTGTGTCTCAGCCTCTAAAGGTAAACTTCCCATTAAATGGATGGCTCCTGAATCTATCAACTTCAGGAGATTCACTTCAGCCAGTGATGTCTGGATGTTTGGTGAGTTGTGATGATGCCTGTGTTGTACATCTGCTGTTCATTATGTGAGAAAGGTTTCTTTACTGTCACCAGAGCTGCTAGTCTTCTTTAAACTGTTAGTATCTCTTTCAAGTGTGTCTGTATGTACTAGATGCTGCCATTACTTGGTTTTGTGGTACTTGGTGACATTTGTGTTTGTCCGTCATTCTTCATCGTAAACAACTCTGCCTATCTGTGTCTTTCTCTGCAGGTGTGTGCATGTGGGAGATCTTGATGTACGGCATCAAGCCCTTCCAGGGGGTGAAGAACAACGACGTGATTGGCAGGATAGAGAACGGCGAGCGGCTGGCGATGCCCCCCCAGTGTCCGCCAACCCTCTACAGTCTGATGACCAAATGTTGGTCATATGATCCCAGCAAGAGGCCGAGATTCACTGAGCTCAAAACACAACTCAGGTACAAACATAAAAAGAAGTGTCATTTCATGTGTTAAATAATAGTTACTACTGAAACCTATTAATACAGTATTTGTAATGTCACACTTTGCAATATAGGTTTGTTATAAGTTGTCATGTGTAATATTTTTACGCAGCAATATATAAAGTAAACATTCTTATTCCAGTTTATTTAATGTAGTCATTATTGGTTAATTAAAATAGATAAATAAAACTAGATTAACAACTGCTGTTTAAACTAAACAATCAATGTAAATATGGATTAAAGTGACTCAGTTTCTGCTTTAGACTGTCATTTACATATCTTCAAAGTTTTTAATTACTATTGTGTAGCCTTAGCCATGATACTTCATGTTGATATCATTACCATAAACAGAGTTATCTAGTTAACTTCTCTCTCAAATTTTCAAAATGGTGTTTTTGATTTCACTCCTTCCTTTCCTAATGATTAATAGATAGCAGTTATCATGACTCTTTTTCTGTGCTAAAAAACACGTTGGAAGGGGTTTTTCTGTCAACATTTGACTTGCAGTCTTTCTGTCAAGATAAAAAACATGCACCACCTATCAATTAATGTCTGTCTGCCAATGTTTTGTTATGATTTCTGTAGCACCATACTGGAGGAAGAGAAGCTTCAACAAGAGGAGAGGCTTCGAATGGAGATGAGGAGACAAGTCACTGTTTCCTGGGACTCTGGAGGTTCTGATGAAGCACCGCCAAAAGTAAGAATCGATGACTTGATGATTGAGAAGCCTTCGTCTCTCACTGTTTTTCTCTCATTATTTTTTTGTATTTCAGCACACGTTTTTGACATGGCAGAATAACAAAAACCTCTCTTATCTCTCTGTTTGCAGCCCAGTAGACCAGGTTACCCCAGTCCTCGCTCCAGCGAAGGCTTCTTCTCCAGCCCCCAACACAACCACTTCCCGGTAAACTACACACTCACACAGAAACACATCTTTAGCAGAGAGAAATGTGAGCTTCACTGTTCCTTCTCATTTATATTGGCTGCTGCAGTGTTTTCTTGTGACTTTCAGAGGTTATAGGTGGTAACAGCTGTACTATGCAATGGTACAGAGGAAGATGGAGGGATACAGAAAGCACTTTAGGAGCCTTTAAGACCAAACACTGTAATCTATTCACAATTATTTAATAGAGAAACAACTGTTTGTACTTATTTAGAAAAGATGCCTTGGCAACCTAATATTTAAGAAAAATTATTCTTTTTGCTACTTAGTGTTTTGTTGTAGGGTTAAATTCAGAGAATCATAAACTGTAAAGTTCATTGTTGAATTTGTGGTAATGTTAGGAATGTCATTTTAATTAGTTAATCATTTGGAGAGCAAAGGAAGCTACATACAGTAGTCCCTCGCCATATTGCGGTTCACTTTTTGCCGTCTCACTGTATCGTGGATTTTTACATTGTATATAAAATATGTAGCGTACAGCAGATGAGTAGACGCACGTATGGAAAACACAGATACGGCCACTTCCGCTTGAGCTAGTTGGTTCCTGACTGATTGGCGGTGATGGAAGCCAGTGTTTATGAGAGTGTGGAAAAGGTTAATAACAGTGTGGGGAGGGTTTATAAAGCCTTAAAATATATATAAATAATAAAATACATGTAAGGTCGCTCCTTCGCAGGGGGGTTCTGGAACCTAACCCCTCGATAGACGAGGGATTACTGTATATTATATCCTGGTCTGTCAAAACATTGGTAGAAAATGTGTTAGTTTCCATAATTTGGAAGAGTTTGCAGAGAAAAAACATCTTCTGTATCAGTCTTCTGTACGTGGCATACGCAGTTTCCCAGTTTTATTGTAATCTACGATTTTGTGCTGGATGCAACAACAAAAATGTGCTTGTTGCCAAAACAAATCTTTGGTAGAGGCACAGTGGAAGGGCAGTCATCAAACAGAACCTGACATAGCTCCTTAAGTGCAGTGAAGGACGCTAAGGTCTGGAAAAACTGGAGAAAAATGTTCATTTAATCGCAAATTTTAAAAACAAACCCATAAATTATACATGCTGGAAAAATCTCTTGTCAGGTTCTATAAATCATCTTTTTTACCATTGAAATAATGTCTTTGTTTGAAAGTCCCAGGTTGAACATTACCTACCAAACTAAGAAGCTCAGTTTTGAGTCTGGATGAACTCAGACACTGAGGCAGACACTGAGCGTGTGCTGCATGTGACTAAGTCAGAAAAGAGAAATGTGAAGGCAGAGAAAATGAGAGAGGCTTTGAGTGCAGTTATTCCTCTCCTCATAAACCGAGCAGACAGCAGGCATTTCCTGTAGTGCTAAAAGCCACTCGCTCATGCACACACACTCACACAGACACACAAATCAAAGCTGCTCCTTAACTCTTATGGCAATGAGCTGCTCTCACTCTCCTCCTTATAAAGAGTGTATAATTCTAACTGCTGTTTAAGTCCCACTTCATATCGTAATTCATCTATATATTCTGGTGTGTTTGGCACACCCGAATGAGTTTTAAAGTGCTCTAAAGGGGCTTTTTTCATGTCTTTTTATTATCTGTGTTATATAAATGTGGATTAGCAGTGTTAGAATTATTCCCTGATTACGCGCTATGATTATCTTACCGGTAGTCTCTTTCTTTTTGTATATTTAAGACGTGTTTTTTGCCAACTCTAGAGTGCTTGTTTGCCAACATTTTTCTTCATTAGGACATTTATAAAAGCAGCCCCAGCTGACAGATATGTCTGATGATTTTTGGACTGTGTTTTAGCAATACGGAAAAGGAAAGTGTGGGATTGGATATATTTTCTAGGGAGATAACAAGTTAGGTATTTACTTCCTTTTTTAATGATGTGTTGAAATATGTTGTATATTGGGCAGTTTTTATGCTTGCTGCAAGACAGGTGTGCTCTGCTGCTTGATTGACTACACATTAGCTATTCAAAAGTGTTCCTGTTGTGTATTGGGGGTTTTATTGTTTGCTTCCTCATGCATAGGATGTTTTCCATTTACCATTTTCTTAGTACATCAGTTTATTACTTTCTATTGACTTTTTTTTAGCCCTGTTTTTTCAACTGGTGACAGCTGATAAAATCTCAGATCTTCCAGTCATATCGAACCAACTGGTTTTGTGCTGTGCTCTTCAAGTGCCAAGAACACAAAGTGCACAACAGAGTGGAGACTTTACACAATGTGTTCCTTCTTATATCAAAAATATTTTTTTTTGTTATTCTCTCTCTCTCTCTATCTATCTGTTCTCTGTCTCTCACAATCTGTCCACCTCCAGCCTTCAGCCCATGGTGGTGTAGGAGGAGTAGGAGGCAGCTACCCTCCTACTGATTCCTGGAATCCTCACAGGCCTGAACATACTGCACTGTGGAGCCCAAACATGGAGGTACACACAGACACATTTGACAGGGAACACCCATCGAAAGGACATATGTCATGTTTTCCCATAAACTGCAGACACTGTTTTTGAAGACATCTTGAGTCATACGCTGCTCATTGCTTGAATTATTGTTGAGCTTTCACCTCAGATCCTGATATCAAAGCTCCATAATGCATTGCACAGTAATGCACTGAAAACCCGTAACTGAAGCAAATATTTAGTACCTCGATAAAACAATGTTATATTCAATTGGCAGGCAAACCTAAAACATGTCTCATATCATATTTCATATATGTTTTTGTAGTTTACTTTATGTTTTGATTAAACTTAGCAGGTTGCTTCACGGTAGTAAGGGGCCTACACTCCAGCCTTATGGTACAGTTGTTGTTTTAAGCAGACCACAGAGTGCTCCGTGCAGGGGAATCGGGTAACAGCAGTCAGGAAACATTTTTTACTAGCCTATGTGTTTTAGATCATGCTCTGTCATCATTGTGCAGTTTGAGCAGTCTTTTGTGATTATACCGATTATATATAGATTTAGGGGAAGATTCCTCCTCTACTTTTTAACAACTTATTGAAAAAAAGGCTGAAAGATAAACAATTCATATTTACATATCTGTATTTTCTACAGGAGGGTGGATGTGTAGGCCAGGTTCAGATGGAGGAGAGGCTGATGATGCAGCAGCAACAGATGGAGGACGACCAGCGGTGGCTGGAGCAGGAGGAGATCTTCATGGTAATTTAAATATACACACAAACACAGAGTTATTTACATATACGCCGCTTCACTCTTCAGTTTGTCTGTAGACTGTAGACATATTATGAACAAATCTCATAACACTTTACACTTGCTACCTCAATTGTAAAGATATAGATAACAAAATATCATATCTCAGCTCAGCTGCCAGGGCAACCCTCCAGCTAACCAAGCTAGCGTTAGCTGCTTGTGTGTTAGCACATGCTGGGTTGCTTACATGTGTGAGTTCAGCACATGTGCATTGTAGAGAACATGGGAGCAAATAAGAGAAGATGTGTTTATACGATTGTCTTTCAAGGAGATTCAAGTAGGCGAAGTGGCTTCTTATCCAAAACTGTGGTCAGAATGCTTTGGTCATCCAAGTTTCCTGTCATTATTGCTATAATTGTGGTGTAAAACACACAGTGTTGCATTAAAAACCTAAAATGAAACTGATGAAATCATCTAAAAAGTTCATCACCGATGCTGCACTTTATTTTTGGTAAAGCCTCATTTTGTGTGTTATTCTTGCCGGATGAGCTCCAGAGTATCCTTTTCAGATCTTTGAACTGGCTCAGTTGTGCGTGCTTGATTTACCTCATAAGACACTGAGACATCCCCAAAAGGAGCCAAAACACTGCTTTTGCAAAACAAGTCTGTTTTTCCTCTCTCCTCAAGTCAGAGTCTTTCTTCTGTTGACCTGATGGGCTGTTTTCATTTTTTTTAGCCAAATACAGAAAAGCTAAAAGACAGAAAGAGAGCAACAAAAACACACTTGAGTGATGAGTGCTGGGGAGTCATATCCCCTCTCTTTATCTATCACCCTTCTTACAGATATTTCTGGTCAGCTTGCAGCATTTGAAGTGCACATTTATTGCTTCACAGAACAGGAAATCTCTCAGGACAGACCTGGCAGACTGAATTGCTGATATCTTATTTGGCAGGGTGTAGATTTTTTTTTCCTAGCCTTTGTTTTTCTCTTGATGCACCAGTTGCTTTCTGCACCCTCCTGCAGAAACTTGTTAAGATGTCGCCGTTGTATGACCCTGACCTCAGTCCTCTGTAGAAATGGACAACTGGAGAAACATCTTCTCAGTGATTGACAAAATATCACATTATTTGAGGACTTCTCTCATTTGTTATTAACCAAATTCTTGACATCCAAAACATCAAAGAAAGACTACTGCCCATTGAACTCTCTCAGTTCTACTGATGTCCTACTATTTTAAGATTGCAAGTCAGGAAGCTCAGTGTGGTGAACTCAAAGGCTGATCTTGCTCTAATCTGTTATGGCCACAGTTCTAGCAGCTGAAAATGGAGCCATAGAGTGAACTACGTATCACCAGCCATCAGTTATGGCGCTTAGACGATTTAACAATAATAAAATGAGAATGGATTATTTTTGAAAGCAGTGTGACTATGTAGCTGTAGATTATACCACACTCCCGAACAATTTCTACCTTTTTCAGTGTCTTTCAATGTACAAACATTATTACAAAGGGCCAATTGCATTAGTATGCACCATTCTAACATGCATGTCCTATAGCTTTTGAAAAGTTGCATCTGCATTCCTGCCAGAAACCCCTTAAAGGTGGAGTAAACAATTCTAAGCCAATACAGTTTTTGTCAAGCACATTTATAACAACAGATGTTGCCCCGTAGTGCTCTCCAATAGAGAAACAAATTTAACATTACAAGGTTATTGGGAGCAAGAGCAATAGTATATTTAGCACATTCTTACCATCTAAATATGCAAACTCGGTATATATATCAACATTTTTTCTCCTTGCTCCATTCTTAAGAAATATCTAAACTTTTGCATAGAACCCTCAAATGGATAATGACACCGAAAAAGATAAATACTACACATTCTTACCTTAAAACTCAAATGTTAAACTTATCAAGTTACTTTGGACGCAAGTGTAAAGTTCAGGGTTCATATTAATCAGACTGATCAGGAAAATCGTGCTGCTTTTTTGAGAGCTGTTATGAATCTTTAAATATACTGGATGCATGTTATTTGCTACAGGAGATATTAAAGATTAAAGGAAACAACATTTATATCAAATGTTCAATCACATAAGTTTTTGCAGAACAACAGGATTTATTTAAGAGAATCAACAGTGGGGTAAATGTCGGTGAAATCCTTATAATACATGTGACTGATGATGTGAGAACTTGAGAATTGCTTTTTTAAAGTACTACTTGGTTGTAAATGTGGTCACTCCTGTGTTTGCTTTTAATAATTTCTTAGAAGTGTCATAAGTTTGGACTAAAATATTTTTTGCACCTCAGTGATAAACAGCATTTATTGTGCACTATGTGAGCTCTTTCTTGAAACACTGCTGTTGGATCTGTTGAAGGAGACAAGTGGTGTTTTCAGCCTTGAGTCAAATGAAGGATGGATTAAGCAAATTGGAGCTGAAGTAATAGAGAACGTGTGCTGGAATATTATATGGCAGAAGTAATGAAAGAGTGAATTCCTGCTGGTGAAATAGGCAAGTAAACTTTGTGATTAATGAATGCAGGATCAACGGGAGAGTGAGCGGAAGAAAAGAGAAAAGCGAAGAGAGACCAGGAAAGTAAGAGAGGAGGACAGAGGGAGGGAGAAAGGAAGTGGGATTGGCAAGAGCGGTCGAGAGGGAGGAACGAGCAAGGAGTCACCCATCAGAGAGAGGGAGAAAGTGAGGGAGATGCAAGGAGATGGAAAGAGTGGGAGGGAGAAAGAGACTGAAGAGGAGAAAGTGAGGGAAGAGTGAGGCGGTTGGATCTTTTCTCTCCAGGATTTTGTCTCTGTGGCTCAGAGGAGCTTTTCCTGCTCTGGAAAAACTTTCTTTCCTTCTCTGTCTGTCTTTTCCTCCCCCTCCATTCTCCTCTGACTCAGTTTTTCTCCTTTTCTCTGCACCTTCCACACACTTTTTGATCAGTTTCTGTCTCTACGTCTTAAGCTTTTCCATCTTTCGCCTCTCTTTCTGTTATACCTTCGCTTCCTATCTCTGCCCTTCTTTCGATGGCCTCCATTCTCTGCATTCCTCCTCCCGTCTTCTTTAGCAGCTATTCTCCCAGGATGCATCTCTTCAAGGCGTGCTTCACCAAAACGGTACTGAAACAGAGGAGAGAGGGAGCTGGAGTTATACTGGGTTTGAGCAGTGCAGATGTGGAGGAAATTCTACTTTTCATTTTACTGTCAACAGACGATTCAGTAGTGAAATTGTCTGTGTGTAAACAGGACTATATTCGTGTACTGCTCTTCTTTGTCAAGAAGAAAAATGCTGCAGGTGGTAGTTACAGGATTAATTTAAATCCAGCAGTTTCATTGAGCTTTTTTCTTTTGAAAGGTTGGAAAAAAAACTGTTTTGTATTTTTCTGTTATTGGTGGTCAACTGAATATGCCTGGTTTTTATATTTTGTGTCGCTTTCTAAATACCCTGTTCTTTTATAAAGGAGATGTGTAATCAAAGTCAATTTGTTACTTTTATTTTATTGCTAAAAATGTTCTAAATTCTTCCAAATGCATGCTTAGTTTTGTTTTTTTATATTTAATTTTTACCATTAAATTTGTGTCTCCTCCCTGCAGAAGGCAGAGGCCAGAAACAGCAGAGGAAGCATCGACAGAGAGGACGGCACACTACAAGCACCGGTCAGGCACTATGTATTTGTTTGTATATATACATATATGTGCATGTGAACAATGTCTTGGTAGGTACATTAAAAGTTTTGTTTTGTTGAGCTGTGAGAAAGTTGAACTGACTTTGCAGTCGGATATTGATGGATGGAGGAATGCTCAGGTCAAACAGAGGTTAAGTATAGTTAGAAAAATGCTGGCAGGGCTGAGAAAGTCAGAAAGTAATGGAGAGGTAGCAGAGATTATAGCAAAAGTGGAGCAAGACTGAAAAAAAAAAACATGGGGACCCAGAGGGAGGCAGAGGGAATGCATTCAGTCCGACTGACAAACACAGAGAGAGGAAATGCAGACACTGGGAGAAGAAGAGAAAGTATTTCTGTCTGTGTGCCATGAAGGGCACTGCCTACATACCAACCACTTGACCACAGAGGACTCATGGGAACTTTAAACCCAGACACTCTGCACATTTACTGTAAACGAGGGTTATAATGTCCTGAAGCTAAAAGGCAAAATCTCATGTTTCAACAGCTGTAATTTGTAGCAGAATAGTGACATTGATGGCAAGAATTGCGATCTGCAATAGCTACTGTGGACATATTGTCTTACATTTATCAATATTACTTTAACTTTCTGGTGCAGGTCTGTTTCCCGATTGAAAAACCGTACCGCTTTGAATCAGTACTTAATGAGGAAGTACTACTGAAATGTTCTCATAATGTAACAGATGTTGGCATTTACCTTTTGCGTGTGTGTTTGTCTCTGCACAGGGTGGAAGCCAACATATCTACCAGCCTGTAGGGAAACCAGGTGAGAGAAAAAGCAAACTGACACACTTTAAACACACTGTAAAGATATGCAGTAATAAGTAAAAGTGCTTCCTTCAACTTTTCATTGAAAGAGTAATTTATTGAGCATTAGTGCTGAGGTGGAAAGTATAAAACTTAATGCAGTTTTTGGTTATCGTTGTTGACACATTAACATGCGAGCAGTTTTAGCAGGTGAACATGGAGCTATTTCAGACTACTTTGTATACTATAGTATAGTCTGACTTAATGCTTCTCACCTTTTCCTTGTGTTAAGTCATAATAAGCAGTAACTAGCTGTAAAAATGTACAGTATTTTACTTTATAAATACACTTAGTTGTGTACTTAGCGCTGCTGCATGTCTGTTAGTGTGCATCCTACTTCGATAAAACAGTGACACTTTAATGCTCCCCTTTTTCCAGAACATGTGGCTCCTCCTAAGAAGCCGCCCCGTCCTGGAGCTCCTGGCCACCTCGCCAACCTGGCCAATCTCTGCCCTGTAGACAGCTACAACGAGGGGGTCAAGGTGCATATAAACACATGCATTTATGCACAAACTTACAAAAAGAAAAGGCATTTTAAAAATGATCAAGTCTTTCCTTAGCATTTAATGAGCTGTTCTGTATTTTACTGCATTAATTTGCACGCTTTGTTTGGACATTCCCAGTTTTTGATTTGACTTTTTCTGATGGGTTGCATGCTGTGCTATGTCATGCTTTGCCTGTGGTTTGCTTTGCCCTAATCTGCTGTCCCTCTTCTCTCCCCTTCACTCCTTCTCCTTCTCTGTCACTAACATCCATCCATCACCTCTCTAACACCCTTCTTCTTGCTCCGTATCCTTCTGTTCTGACCTGTCACTGTGACATATCCATCAATCCATCCGTCCAACCTTTTTCCCTCTTTTCACAACCTGCACACACCAATCTCCTTCACTTCTTCCCTTCAAAACCCCATGCCCACCCAACCACATTCCCTCTCCTCTCCCCCATCCTCCCCTCAGCCGTGGAGGGTAAGCTGATCTGTGTGTGTCTGTTATCACTGTAGAATTAGCTAGCTGTTAGTTTCCATCGCTTTCATATGCAAAGAAACTGCTGTCCTTAATTTTAGTCACTTTTCTTCACCAGAGATACAACAAGAGGTTGACGAAACGACTTTTTTTTGCCTTAATCTACCATTTCTCTTTGAAAGTGATGGGTACCCCTAGTTACATGCTTATAAACTTCTGGCTATATTTGGGTTACGTTACCAATATTTGTGTAATTGAAAACTTTTTCTGGTGAAGAAAAATATTGTCAAACTTTCACGTTCGTCAAGACCAGTAGAAGTGTAGTAAATTGATCAATGTGTCTGATCATGCATCTTTAGATAGACGTTAATCCAATCATTACCTGATTGTAGGTTTGGTGCAGAGGAAACACTCACCTGAAAGTTTTTTTGCACTAGAGAAACAACTAAACTTGTCTAGCAACATCACAGAAAATCTTTATTTTCTGATTTGTCGTTTTGTAGGAGTCTTATTTGTATTCACCAGCCAGTATTTGACTTTCAGATCGCTTTAATTATGTCTCCACGTTAATTGCTGCACCACACCCTTTTGTAGCTTTAACAAAGTTAAATCACTAGCTTTGTAGACATTAATTAAAACTGAATTGAGTGATTTTTGACTAAAAGAAGAAGGAATACAAAGACTGACTCTTACTAAAGCTGAGAATGTGTTTTTGCTTGCAAAGTCGCTGATATAAAGAGTTTTCTCAAGTTGAGTTAAAAATCACTTAACGCAGGCTGATCTTTGAGTCTGTCACGAAACAGGCAGTCTGTACTAACCACACGTTCCTCACTCACTGTAGAAAAGTCAAGATATCTAGTATGCAGCTACCAATGCATGTAGATAGAAATAACAACCATTATTCCCCGTGTTGTTGGAAATCCTGTTGCTCTTCCCCTGCCTGTAGTTTTGTGTTTGCAAATACTGCCACCCAGTGTTGGATCATTGAAACTGGAATCACTTACACTGACCACGGCAGGAGAAAGAGCCGTGGGCAGTTTGAGTGATAAACAGTGACGTTGTTTTTCTGCCTGAAAGTACAGTTTCTAAAACGTTCTATTAATATGGTTAATAGAACTCTGGTCTGTTTGCACAGTTGCAGCCTCAGGAGATCAGCCCACCACCCACCGCCAACTTGGATCGCTCTAACGACAAAGTGTATGAGAATGTGACGGGACTGGTTAAAGCTGTGATTGAGATGTCCAATAGGATTCAACCCGCCGCACCAGAGGAGTACGTCCCCATGGTCAAGGTAGGGTTTGCTTTCAAAACAGCCAACATCATCTTTTGTGAGCTTAACTGTCAGGATTATTGACTTAGACTTAGACTTAGACAGACTTTATTCATCCACAAGGGAAATTTTGTTGTCACAGTAGCTCAGGACAGAGATAAAAGAGGAAAAGGACAGCACAAGTAAGATATAAAATAAAGTAATAAAGTAATCAGTATAAAGATAAAAATAATAATAAAGATAAAAATAAATAATAATAATAAAGATAAAAAATAATAACAATAATAATAATAATATAATAATAGTGTAATATAATAATTATTATATTGACTTAAAGATGTTTGAAAAAAGGTGTGAGAGTGCAAATCATTTGAACATTAATGTGCGTGTGTGTGTTTATTTTGCTAGGAGGTGGGTTTGGCTCTGAGGACTCTACTAGCAACAGTGGATGAGACGATTCCTGTGCTGCCAGCCAGCACACACAGAGAGGTAAATGCATACTTCTATCGTTAAAAATGTATGTAAGTTGAAATAACAAAACAGTTCCCATGAACACTATGGCTGAGGGTGCCTTGGAGGTAAATAACTTGAACAAACCCTGATAGGAATGACCCTACCAAACAAGTTTTATACAAAAAATACACAAAATATTGCATGTAACTTGTCACAAAATTCAGAACACAGGAGAAGAAATCTCTACATTTTGGAAGAAATTAACATGTAAACTGTTAAGTGTCTGGATGTGACGTATCACAAAGCATGCTGAGCAACTTTTAAACTTTAAAAGCAGCTCTTTTTAAGATGTCACAGGACACACAGCACATGTATAAGTAACAAAATAAAGATGTTTTTGTATCATAGTCCTGCTATTGTGTGCGCTGGCTCTGTGCCATGACTTACTGGAACACCTAAATAGAACAGAGCCATAAAGTAATGTTAACAGCACCCGTTTATTAACCGTCACTGGGCGGTTACCTGTAAACAACACTGGCAGGGCCTACCTATTTGTAAAACAGGTACTGTGGTAACTTAAGTATATGGGTAGTTAAAAGGAGGGCACCGTATCAGTTTTTAAAAGATAAATTTTCACTTAAGACGGCCCTGCACAGCCTCACCGGTGTTTCAGTTATTTAGTCTAATCAGGCTTTTGCTCAGGTCGAAGTGGGGCAAAGTTCTGCTGAAATGGCATGAGATCATCACGCTTCATAAACTGATAAAAATGAGAAGGGTGTGTCTTCTCCCACCCAAGCAGATGCAACAGGGGATCAGATAGAAGAGGTGAAAAAATTGTGAACAGCCCTCAGATGAGACAGAATCAGGCCAATCATTGAAAACACATGCACCGTTAGTATGCAGACTTTACGTTGCCTGAGCACTCTTTTTGCAGCTGTTTGTATCATGTGTTGAATGAAGTGAGAATGTTTTATATGTTCTGGGTGTTTCCAAGTTTTAGCTACTTCTGGAAATTATTATTTGTCATATGAAATTTCCTTGACATTTGGTTTCTCTTCTCACAGATTGAAATGGCCCAGAAGCTGCTGAATTCAGATCTGGCAGAGTTAATAGCGAAGATGAAACTGGCGCAACAGTACGTCATGACAAGGTGGGAACAAACACATTGTAAATATTTTACTGTTAAAATTCTTTTTTTTCTACATCTCTGGTCACGTAACTGTTTTTTTGTTTTTTTTTAATTGCGTTATGGACAGTTTACAAAAGGACTACAAGAAGCAGATGCTAATGGCAGCTCACGCCCTCGCAGTCGATGCCAAGAACCTGCTGGACGTCATCGACCAGGCGCGGCTCAAGATGATCAACCAGACCCGCCCACATTAGCCCAGGATCCTGTCAAGCTGGAGGTTTCTGCCGCAGCACATCCAAAAGCAGGAAAAGGGGGAAGGAAGATCAAAGAGCGTGCTAGTTCTTGGCTAATTCATAACAGACTAATGGATGGACATTGTGGCGGATAGGTGAAAACAGTGAACTGATGGACAGCAGGCATGACTGACTGAAACAATCAACCCTCTTCTCCTCCCTCAAACATCCAACACTTCTTTTCTCTCTGGAAAGTTCTCGTCAATATTGTGTTGTTTTGTACTTAATTTGCATTATTGACTTTTTGTATCCAGAGAAACGCCCTTCTCTTTTTCATCACACATCCTCAAAGAATCCACTTTTTTCTTTTTTAAACCACCAGTTTTTAATCTCTGAAGAAAGCGAATCAAATAAAGGTTTCGGACGCTCACTTGAAGGACTTTGCAGGTGTTTTGGTGAATGGACGCGCCAGAATTTGCCACAGAAACACACGACTGACACTCTCCAATATGCAGGATGTGACAACTGGAACTGTAGAGCCAGCATGGGGAGGATAATGAAGATGATTTCATAATGTTGTTGTTTAAACATGCTTTTATATCATTAATTATTATTATTATTATTACTATTTTCAGCCTTGACTCTTGCAGTATGTCTCTGTTAGGTTTTCAGTCTTCCTCGTGTATGAGCAAAAGTTATTGATTTACAGTACAGAAGCTCATTATTGTCATAATTTCATCTCTTTCTCCTTTCTATAGACCTCTTTATCTCAGGCACCAAGAGATGGCATAAAAGCTGAATTCTGAAGAACCAACTTAATGTCTTTTTATGGGGAAAAAATGTAAAAAAAAAGAGAAAAAAAACTGCCACAGGCCACTTTTTAAGTTAACTTACATAGTAAATATACAAAAAGCTCTATTTTTAACACATTTCTGAGGCATGAATGGTTAGTGAATAAGGGAGAGGGATGAACAAAGGGGGAGAGTGGAGGAGACAAAGAGCTGATAAGTGGAGGGAGGGTGTTATTTTTAATTAACAGTGGAGGTGCTAATTATAATGTACAGTAGGTCTCCCTGTGCCAAATGACTAAAAAGGAACATTTCAATCAAAAATTCTTAAGTTGCGCAACAGTTAAATGGTCATTTTTGTGAAATATTCTTGAAAAAAATGTAAAAATCACGACGCTTACTTTGTCGCTTGCTGTTTATACTGAAGCAGTGTGTATTGTCGCATCAGTCAGGTTGTGAGTTACTGTCGTTGTTCAATAAGATGCAGTTTAAGCTTTCAAATACGCCCTCCATGTTCCTTGAGTTTAGTCGATCCAGGAATTCAAGTTTCACTTAAAAGTGAGTGAACTGAACTTTAAATGGAGCTCAGGCTTTGTTGATGAGGTTCAAGATTTATGATATCGTCCTGTTTTCCTCCCCTCGTCTTTCTACCTCCCTCCACTGGAGTTATTTATACCTTTTATTCCTTTTTCTTCTGCTTGTCTGCCTCTGTTATCTGTCCTTCCCCTCAGCTCTGTCTTCCTCTCCTCCCTCTCGGATTCACTCGCTGTTCCCTCTCCCCTGAGGTGAGCAGTATTCTCAGGAAGGAGACACATGTACAGTTGCTAAACCAAGCAAATAAAACACTGTTATTATTATGAAGCATTACAAGCTGTTGTCTTTGTTTATTTGTCCTCTGTTGTCTCTTTTCTTGTCATATCAGTAACTTACATATGAGAGCATGTGTTAGACAACAATAAATATTTTTTCAGAATACCTGTTTAATTACTTTGAAGCTCTATATGTAATGTAACACACTTTTTACTCAACTTTGCTTTTACTTAGTTGCCTCTAAAACAAATTATTTTTAGTTTATTTTTGCACGTCCTGAATTAAAATGATTTTGGCCAGGTGTTACTACTGTTCATCAAGAATCCACATGATGTTAAAGTGACCAAATCCAAATTATTTCAATGCAAACCTTAATTTTTATTATCTGGGATCCTTAAAAATATATATATTTTAAATTATTATCAACTTCAACACTGTTACCCAGTTACTTTAGGCCAACAACAAGCCAAACTGTAATTTTAGATAAACAATAATAATTCAAAGCCCATTCAAGGCTATTACAACTGATGGAGGTGAGTCGTGCTGTTGAAAGCTCAGGTAAAAGCTAATAAGAGGACTTTAGTTAAGTTTAGTTTTTCTCTTCTTTAGAGTCAAATATAATTGGACAGGTTAGCACTTCTATGGCAGACATAAAACAAACTTTTATCAAGGTTTGGAGCTAATCTCCCTCTTTCGTTGGTGATTAGCATTAGCTTAGCCTACATACATAACTAATGAATGCAGCTAACTAGCTTAGCTACACTAATGCTGTTTGAGTACAGTGCAGAGTGAAGATGAGAAATGAAGGTACAACGCTGCATTAAAAGTAACATAATGTCACACAGAGAAAAATGTCAGTTACTTTTTTGAGTGTAATTCGGCATTTTCTCACTTATAATGCTTCTACTTAGTTTTGTCGGTAATTGTTGGAGGTAGCGGAAATTAGCTAAAAGCTCAGCCGTTAGCCAACAGGTTGAATAGGGGCGTTTATGCTAGCGGTAATTTATTCGCAGTAATGCTTTTAATTTAGCAAATTTCACACTGAAATGCCTGAAAACAGAAAAATAAATCAACCGCATTTCATAAGTTAAACGGGGAAAGTTGTTTATTGGCCTAATGTTGACATATAGACTGTGCGTGTACAAATGGAAGCTAAGTTCGGGTGATTTATTAGTTCAACGATTATGAGGAACAGCCTCTTCTCGGTTTTTGTCTTTCACTGACAGAATGTAGTGAAAGAATGTAAAAAACAAAAGCGTGTTTCCGCCCGGTTTCGAACCGGGGACCTTTCGCGTGTGAGGCGAACGTGATAACCACTACACTACGGAAACTTGGGTGTTCATGCTAGTGCCGAGGTGCTTAATATAACATCGACAGACAATTTGTTGGGTCTGTTTATTGTATAGAAAGTGGGCCTCCAACATCGATTGTTCCACTTATTGGGTTTGTTGTAAGTTTTCCTATTTCTGTTAGCCTCCAGTTGCTCCATGCAGCTAACGTTATGACATTCTGCGTTTTGGGGCACGTTTTTTCCTGAGCGTTGATGAAGGCAGGTCACCATCTGTGTTTTAACAACTTTAGAAGAATACAATAGAAAACCTTTATTGTCTTGTTTAAGAAAAAAAGCACTATAAAACCCAATTGCAGTGAGAGACGAATATCAGAGTTTAAACATGAAATTGCATATAAACAAAGCATTTGCACTTCAAACGTTAGACACCATCTGTGAATAAAAGCAGGCTGAATGTATTTAGAACAAAACATTCTCGTTATATGGGGCTACTAACACTGCTGCAGCATTTTCTACAGCATCTATAATATTTTGTTGAAACTTGCCATCAAAAAAAAATCTGGATAACATTAAAGGATAAGAGGATTGTAACCAGCAACATGTACACAGCAATCATAATACCCTCATTTAGTTATCATGGCAGCCTATTTTACTGTTTGTCTCAGCTTCAGCACAGCTAGCAATCTACCATTTTTCTAGTTACTATTTATATTCTCTTTCAATCACTACTCCTATGTGTTTATAGCTAACTAGGTCCTGAAATAATAGAGCTCAACTTTGTTAACTTTCTCCATCAATTCCTCATAGTAGGGGTACGTCAGCATTTTATCACCTGTCATACATAGAAAAGTCAACTGTAAATATTATTTAAAGTTGTAAATTAGGTGTACTTATTTCTAAATTACTCTGATGAATCTAACTCAGGTCATGTCTGTTCTGTAATGTTAACGTCTGGTGTCAAAGTTTGGGACAGCCCATGATGGGTCTTGTTTAATATGATAAAGTGCAAAACCAAAGGACAGTCTGTTTGAAACACTGAAATACACAACTTCTCACATCACACAAGCTGAGCCCGAGAGGGTTTGACATTTTAACTGTATTGAGTTTGACAGTTTCATAAAATACGACTCAACCATTTCAGAGTTTACATTTGTTAGTGTACAATATATATTATTATATGTACAGTGCATCATTTTGTTCATTTACTTCATAAGTTTTCTATTTAGACTTGTCAGTGTACATCACACTGAGCTGATCAAAAAAGAAATGTTTTCTGTGTGAGTGTTAGCCACTTAGAAGGCAAATGTCTGCTTTGAAAACTGTAGGACTTCATTTCAATGTAACATGTAAAATTTCTACAAAAAACAAACAAACATGAGAGCCAGACAACCACTCATTTTTGTAATTTTATTGTGTTTTCTTAGAAAAACAACTGTTTTAGTCGAAGAGACCGAAGCCCATGTCGTCATCGGACTCCTCGGACTCCTCCTTCTTCTCCTCTTTCTTCTCCTCCTCCTTGGCTGTAAAGGTAAAGAAGTTATTGGTTAAAAATCAACAATCAAGGCATCACCAAGTCACAAACTCAGTAAGGATTTTGCTTCGACTTCAAAACTTGCGAGTAGTCGAGTCCAGTACTAAATTAAGAACATCCGATCTTAAGCACGGCTGAGACTATATTCCTATTACCATTTTGTACATGCACTTGTAGTGTTGCTGAATTAGCCTATTTAAAACTTAAACCACTGTTTGTCCAGTTACCTGGGGCGTCACCAGCAGCAGCAGCAGCTCCGGCAGCAGGGGCTCCAGCTGGGGCTCCACCTCCGGCTCCAACGTTGGAGATCAGGCTGCCGATGTCGACGCTGGACAGAGCCTACAAAAAAACATAACATTCACAGGTCAGCCACTTGATTCACACACATCCTGGCCTTGTTGTAGTGAGTGATGCACTGGATAGCCAGGGCACAACACAATTGTTTTTATAAAGATATGGGATAATATACATTGATCAAGCCCAGTACTGATTTTAAATATCTAGAAATCCTCCCACAATACAGTCAAATCCTCGATGTAAACCACTATTTCAGCACACCCATATTTCACCATGTACTGCCAGTGGTTCTCACACTTGATTGTCACAAAGTGTCAGTATCACTCTTGTGATTGCTCACACTGACACAATACTGTGTCAGATGCAGTTTTAAAACTTTAAACTTACAATTACTTATAGTGAATTAAAAAAAAAAAAGCCTATTACAAGTTGTGCAAAAATATTCACCTGATGTCTCAGTAATCACTGGACATGACTAACACCAAGATATGTAATCAGGAATTATTCTTGTATGCAGTCTCTTTTATTATTGTACATAATTCACATTTTTCCTGTAGTGCCAACTGAACCTCAAACTCATCAGTTCCTTCAAGCCTAAGTACAAAAAATAGGAGCTTCTTCTCAACAGAAATCTGGTTGCATGTGCTCTGCCAATGAACAGCAGAGTGTTTTCTCTGAGATTACAATCAAACAGGGCTGTTGACATTCAGACCAGTCTGAGATGCATGTAAGCAGCAGAGGGTATGCCAGAAATCCTACTCACTTTAATACACAGCACCTCTTATGAAGTTTTAATTTAAAAAAACTCCTCTCTGGATGACACAAAAGCTGTTATTGTGTATTAGATGTCATTCCCTCACCTTGGCAAACAGACTTGGCCAGAAGGGCTCCACGGTGACTCCAGCGGCCTTGATCAGGGCATTCAGCTTGTCCTCCTACAGACACAGAAACAGTAATTAATATAAAAATCTACATTTATCAATCAACAGCCAGAACATCATCAGCACAACACCACACAAACTGATATATTTTACTGATTATCGACATATAATTCCATAAAATATGCTAATTTAACACCTAATTAACAAGTAATTCATGACTTTTTGATTTATAGATGAAAGAAATTACAGATAGTGATTTTGATAACTAATCATTCAGTCATTTCAAGAAAAATGAGGGATTCTCTGGATCCACCTTCTCAAATGTGAGGATTTTCTCCAATTTCTGTGTCAAATTGCTTCAAAATCACACATACCCTCCTTCAAACATCTAAGTATACAGTTCAGGAGTACATAAACAACTACAATTGTTCAAACAATGCTTGGAATTTGTGCAGGATGCCTTTCACCATTTGCCAATTAATAGATTAAACAACAGGCAACAACTGATAGACTTATTGCTAGTCATATGATGATCTGTTGCATCCTTTCAAAAGACTGACAGTTTGCCAAGACAACACAGGGATTCTACTCATGAGCTGTATCCACGTGTAGCTACCTGTCAGACAAACTACTATGATGTTATGACTGAAGACTCAATGTTACAGCCAACTACCTAACTTTGAACAGTGTGGACTTTTATGTAAATACAGACATCATGTACCACTATATTTGATTTCACTAGCTTACGTTAGCTAACACTTGTCACTATGATAATGGCATACGTAAACCTGTAACTGTCAAAGCATATGTTTAGGACACATAACGACTCATAACACCCATTGCTACGCATTGTAGATATCAAATTTGAGTATCACATACAGCACAACAGACACATGAGCTGTCCTGATATAAAAACGTGGCCTTACGTTAGCAACAAACATGGCGCCATTTTAGCCGGTACTTTGGATAGTTTGAGCAAACGCACATCTAAATTCATATTTTAACCGTCATATCATTATCCCGGTTCATCAGTGGAGGCCTTACTATATCCGTTTTGTAATTTCGTCAGGTTATAGTCAGCAAAATGTTCCAATTAAGAGCTATTAGCTGAGCTGTCGGGGGGAACCCGGGACACTTACGGTGACGGTGACTTCATCGTCGTGGAGGATCAGAGCAGAGTAAATGCAGGCGAGCTCGGACACAGAGGCCATTTTTGATGTTAGATTTTATGTTTTTGGCGTCGGATGCCTAAATTTGACGGTGCTAGTCGCCGGATTGTGGGCCTTAGCTTCGGATGAAGAACCAAACACCTTAGGCACGATGACTTCCTAGAGCGGAAAAGGGAGGGCAGAGGGCGGGAGCTTAGAGTTTATACTGTACGTCCGGGGTGCGTGCCTCTGACGTAACCACGCAGACGACGTATTAGTAGTAAAGTAGTAAAGTAGCTATTCAATCTGGAGCATCCGGTTTATTTTCTTTCATCAAATAGCCATTTCTACTGAATTATAGATATTTTTGATTATAATAATTGGATTTTATTTTGTTTCAATAAATGCCTTATGCATAAATATTGTATTCATGTAAAAATTCTTTACTTTTAAATCCATATGTAATTATAATTTGTTAAACTATATATTAACAAAGATTCTTAATGTATACCTTAATAAGGTAAATTTGTATTCTATGCAGTATGGCAGGGTCCTAACCATATTATTCAAACTTGTTAGATAAATTTGCAATCTTATTTCTTTATTGGAAAGCACCTTGGCTCGATGGCTGTTGTCTTAAATGTGCTATGTTAGTATCAGTGACCTGGCTTGATCTACTATTTGTGTTATAAATATAAAATAACATTTGCTAATGTAACACAAATTTTCCCTGAATCGATTATTTTTAAAGTGAATACTAGCAATAAGTATGTTACACCTGGATATGTGCAAATGTTGCACAAACATGATAGGTTTAGAAATTTGACACTGTGGTACTCTGAATTTTAGCTTCTTTGGTCCCTGCAGCTCTTATAATTTAAAACCCAAAAAGAAATTTGTACACTGCAAATAACACGTTAGGTCAGTCATTTTTATTCAATCGCAATCAAAAACACAAACATTACAACAAGTAAAACCATTTCAAGGCAAATTTCTGGCAAATCTATCCTGGCTTCATCTACTCAGGAACAGAAAACCTGCACTGTATCTTTGTACACAGATCTAATATATCCTGATACCTGAACATGAAGTAGACTGACTCAAAGTAGAATGTTTCTAATTTAAAAATGCATATCATTAGCAAAGAAATCAAAATGTGGCATTGTAAATCCAGATGTAGTAATACTTTTCTTAAGTCTTACCGTTACTATTTCACCCACAATGTCAGTGTCTGTTTAAAAACATCAGATGGATCATTTATGGTGAACATACAAAGCTCACAAACATTCTCACATTTGGCACTAACATATTTTCTTGGCCCTGATATGTAAGAAATACTCAGACAGGTAAAACTAGAAAACAAGAGTGGATGGAAAAGCCAGTACGACTGTCAGTTGTACCCAGCTGTGTTACAGTGTAATAAAATCAGTATCATTTAACATCAGACAGATCAGGAAAAAACACACAGTTCAACTTCACACATCCTGGAATGTTCAGGCAATCTATATTGTCTCTGTGGCCAAAAACCACATTCTTCACATTCTTCCTCCGCCTCTAATGCAGCCGAAGATTCTCTAATGATCGGGCAACTCACCATGGCAAGTAATTGGAATCTTGTCATTACATTCTTTGACAGTAAAATCTTTAAAGTTAAAGTTATGCGTTTTTAATTTCTGACGACTGTTGCTTCCCTTTTCCTTGGTTACAACCCCATTCTTTTTTTAAGCATATTATATACAGTATATTCTTGCTTTAACAAGTAGGTTGAGCAGGAGCATTCTGGAATTTGCCCCAGAGCTGACAAATGCCAACTTTTTCAACATGGTCATTTTGGATAAAAATGTGAAAATATCTACCCACTGATACTTTCTAAGAGTCAAATTGCTAATAGCCCTTTTAGTGAGGAATCTTTAAACATAATTAGCATAATTCCACATAATTTCTAGAAAAGTGTATTTTACTGAGATATTAATATGTCCACTTGCGTTTCTGTACTGCAGACCTTTGCCTAATGCAGCATTCATGTCATATCAGAGCTGCTCTGATTACCCCTTTCTGACTTGTAAATTGCTCTCACTTCAGCACCTAAGCTATAATTACAAATGGATTTTTCTGACAGCTCTGACATATCAAACGTAGTGCTTATGGAATAATATGGAAGTGCCTGAAAAAGCGAACGCGCAGGGATGCTTCATATTTGCCAAAGTCCCTTGTTCAAGGTTAGGTAAACCCAGATTCAAAGGGTATAATGCCATTTTTGACAAAGCACAGTATTTGTGTAGCCTACTGTAACACAGTCATTTTGAGTTTACATGAAAGCTAGCTTTTCAGTCACTCTGGTTGTGATATCTGGAAGGTATACAACAAGCAGCTGATTTATGTAGTCTGGATGAATGAAACTTCTCAGATGAGCAAAGCAGCTTTTGTTCTACAATTCCTTGACATACTGTAAAAGTTTCTCAAAGCAGATTGAACCAGACTCTAAATGTAAAACCTTTAAAATTGATAAAAATCCTTTTTTGATAGGGCAATTAAAATTCGGAGACTGCAGCTTTTACATTGGTTCTCAATAGGGGGCTTCAGCTTCAGCTAGGAGTCCCAGCCAGCATAATAAATCATGTTTTACTGCTGCAGTTTAGCACAATGAAGTCAGTATTAGCAGACAAGCTGGAGACTAAAAACAAAAATTAACAGGATGAACTCATTCCAACAGACAACAAACATGATTGGCTGTTGTTGTTTTTTAAAAGGAAGGGTAGAATTTATGGCAGAAAAGTCTGAAAACTGCCACCAATATCTACTATAGTAAAGTTCCTATAGTCAGTGTACTCTGTCATAAAAGAATTGAGCAATGTCTGATCTGTTGTAGATTCAGGCCATGAGGAACGTGCAAGGTGTTCACATTAATCGCACACACAATTTTTCCTGGTTGTTGTGTCAGTTTGAAAGGGGTCACAGATTTAGCTTATTGATCCTCATGTCCCATCACACACAGCAAAACATAAAATACACCTCTCCAGGCTGCTAAAGACATAAGCAGATGTTGCCCTTTCAACATGTTTCCACTAGACTGACAAACTCAGTTCAGGAAACAAGACAATACCCACAGAGTCCAGATCATGGAGGCCCATCTTTCCTTTCTAGTCCCTGTGAGCCTTCCCTTTGGGTTTGTCATCGTAAGAAACTCCATATTCATTTACTCTTGTTTTGTCTACTGGGTAGAGCCTGGGGAAGAGAAGAAGCAGAAGTCTAAGTTAGAAAACTGTTTCGTATGTTTTGTTGGCAATGTAGGAATATGTGTAGTGAGTGGGTGTGTGTGTGTACCATCTCTGGTAAAGGTAAATGAGAAACACCACATCGTCTCGGAAACAGGCCAGTCTGTGAGACGTTGGCATGGTGATGATGAAGGCAAACACATCGTCGATGAACGTATTGAAGGCCTGGCAACAGTAATCAACGTCAACTGCTATTCTTCAAATGCACTTATCACTGATAAAGGTATTCATTAATTCTGACTGATTAAATTACTTAACATTATCGATTAGCTACACCAATGGACAGATGATGTGTTCTTACCTTATACATGAAGGCCTTCCAAGGAAGGTGGGCCACAGATTTCAGCTGTTAAATGAAGAATAGGACAGAATGTGTTAGTGTTAATGCCGTGTTAAAATAAAGTCTTTCTTTTACCGACGACACCTGCCTAGTTTACCTCCAAGTGGTCTTTTTGTCTTTGACATAATACTGACCTTGTAGTTGACAAACAGTTGAGGAAGCATGAATAGGAAACCAAAGGCATATACACCTGCAATAGTGGAGATAAAATGAGAGCTTAGTGTGTTTATTATGAGAATGTAAAGAAAGCATTACCCAAAACACTGGTTAATGTATAGATGAGTGACAAATATGACCAACAGGGAAAATCTGAGCCCTTGACCCTACAGTTAAGGGGATTCAGTGCCCCATTATGCCCCATCCATAGGTCACGAGAGAGTCACTAAATGGTTTTATGAGTGTGAAAACAATGTAAATCAAATGCTGTCGCCTTCGAAGTCACTAGCTGAACATCTGTGGGAGATTTGAAATGAACGTGTTACAGTGCTCTCTACCAACATCATCAGAACACCAAATGAGGGAATAATCTTTAAAATAATGGTGTTCAGTCCCTTCAGCAGAGTTCAGAGACTTGGATAATCAATGCTAGTTGGTGGCACCCAACACTTTACTCAAAAATGTATGTTGCTTTTTCCTTTTATTTGTCACCCATCGATATTAGCACAAAAGTGTTTTGTCTTCGGTGTTCAAAGTATAATAGAGCTTACCATTCACCAAGCTGTTGATCAACCATGAGTACCAACTAAAACAGAAGGATGTACAACCAAGTTACACGTCAACTTCTTATTATCATGTGACTTGCAAAAATACTGTTTTTAATACACGCAGAATCCTACCTCTTATATCGTAGGTATATGAGAGCATACACTGCCCCTCCAATACACAGTGGGTACAGGAGGTATGAGAGATACTTCATGGCCTACAGAAAAGCACAAATAAGCTTTTATACTTACTTTATACCACATGATTAGAAATTGTAGAAAGTATTAATTATATTAGATTGAGTTTGTATGTGTGAGTTTGTTGTGTCTTACCAGAGTATCATATTCTTCTGTTCTTCTTTCTGATTCATCTAATTTTCCAAACTGTGTCACAGAGAAGAGACACATATGAACACTCTAAACACACGTTTTCACATTCTGTACAGCTGTTTTTCTTGAAACAAAGGAAAAATTGCAAACTGTATATGCCCATTGGAGTGGCCCAATGAAGCATTTCCAACTTAAATGCGTAAGAGGCCAATCATATTTTCTGTTACACTTGTATCTGCATGTGTTTTGTCAACCGACAGTAATTTGGTACAAAGGTTTATTACAGCACAGGCAGGGAAAAAGTAGAAACCCTGCAGACAGAAAGCCAAAACATCAAAGGCATTTCAGTGTTGTAGTTTGTGCTGCATAGAATAGATTTCTTCTTTCATATTGAGAAAGTAACCACATGGCATATCACGAAAAAGAGATTTCACTTACAAACACATGTACACTCACCAGGAATGTTGGTTTGCCTCCTTTCCAGAAAACCTGAATCTTAAAGGCCTTCTTTACTTTCCAAACCTGCAATAAATACAGTCATACATTAACACATATGATTAAACTATTTTTAAAAGATTGTTTGTGGATTTGTAAGAGTGTTAATGTGTGTTTGCACAGTGACTGTGCACTTACTTCGATGATAGAGCCGATCCCAGCAGGTATGAGGACAAGCAGGCTGGTCTGCTCATCAAACAAATATAGGAAAATCACAATGGTACTGAAACATCGCCACAGCACTGAAAGAAAGAACAGACACACACATGTGATGCAGTAATCAATAACCAATCATTTGGTTCACATTACTACCACATTTAACACTTAATCTCCCACAGTGTAAAAAGGTTTTTGGTGATTTCTTCTCAGTTTTGCTGTGTTTCAAAGCACCTCCACTCTAATGCTTTTTTAGCTTGTGCTCTGAAAACTCTGAATAAATCTAGGCTCTAACAGTGCCACCACTGTGGATCTGCATGGTGCCAATGCAGAAAATAGAAGTAACAGAACAACAAGAAAACCATTCAGAAACATTAACGCACATGTGCTCTTTGCTTGTACTACTGCCGGTGAAGTATTGTTCAACAGCATTTTCCAGATGTCCAATTCTTGCAAACACAGAAGAGCACCCCTTACTCCGTCACTATTTTTTTAATGTATCTGAGATCGTAAAGGTGAGCAGAAGGAACCACAATGCAACATCTGGCCACCCAGCAGTCGAGATTCACTCAGTCAGAATATATGCAAACACACAAGTGATGCATATTTTTTCATAGAATAATTTGTTTTACACATTTTTCCAAAGCTTTATTACAGGCGTATTACAGGAAATAGTAATAGGAAATTTATAGCGTGCAATTAAATCTCCTGGTGTTCTCAATAATATACTTTGTTCTGCTTTTCACTGTATGAATAGCGTATTGAGGAGGTTGATGAGAGTGTAAAGCAGGGCTGTAAAGTTACATACCTGCTTTGCTGGACATTCCCACCATGCTTTTCTTCTGCTTCCAGAAGCTGATGTCATTTTTGAAGGCCAGGAAGTCAAAGAGGAGCTGCAAAAAGTGACAGACAAGACATGAGCTATCCTTGAAAGACACAAGAGGGTAAGACTTTGCATCACAACATAATAAAAACCCTTATTCGCTACAGTTCCTGCAGAACTAAGTTTGAGTAATGATTCAGGGTTCAGAAATCAAAAACTCTGCAGTCAGACTCACATGGAAGGCAGCTACAAAGAAGGTCAGAGCCAGGAAGTACAGGTTGGTATCAACAAAGATCCCTTTAATCTCATCAGCATCCTTTTCTGTGAAACCTGAGAAACAAAATGACACGTCAACAACCAAACACTATTAGAGTGTGTGTGTGTGTGTGTGTGTGTGCGTGCGTGCGTGCGTGCCTGCGTGTCAGTTCAACACACCGAACTGTTGCAGAGAGTAAACAGCATCTTGCATGTGGATCCAGAATCGAAGTCTCCCCAGAGAGATAGAGTCGTAGGAGATAGTCAGAGGAAGCTCCGTGGAAGTACCGTTTATCTCCTACACGAATACACACAAACCAAAAACTGATTTCAGTTCAAACAGTAACATTTTTCTATTGTGAGCTTGACAAGTGTGTATTTGGTCTCATACACTTTAGCATTTAAATGTGAACTTGGCTGGGGTCACAAGCCCTGATTCATTGTCATCTAAACAAGTTCAGTAAGAAAATAAAAAGAATAACAGAGGAAAGAGTGCATTTGAACATTTGCCCCTGGGATTAGCTGACAGGCAGTTGCAGTGTGTTGCATAATATTTGTTTAAAAATGAAAACTTACCACAAGGTCCTTGACCCGGTTGCTGAGCTCATCGACAAACAGCAGAGGTAGATACACCATCTTCTTCCCATTCTGGAATCTGAAACACATAATAGAACATTTTATAATGCCTTTTGAACATAATATCTTGTCTGTGCTGGTACTCTGTAATCTATACAAGTATGACAAGTACAACAGTATGGCTGCTTTATTCAAAGCCTAAATTCATTAGTATCCATTACGTTTAGTAGTTTTTTCTGATTATCCATCTGGTGTTGTGTGTAGTTGTGTATCTTACACTCTGAGGTATCTGTGGACATCACTTGGGAGGTATTCTCTATCAAACTGGAAGTGGTCGCTGACAATGTTGAGTGTTAAGCGGGTGCGCCAGTGGGAAACTGGGTGATCTGACGTAGATGCTGCTCCACCTCTAGTTCCAACGCCTGCTGCAGGTTTACCATCACGCTGCTTCTTCTGCTGGGCTTCTTCTTTCTGACCCTGTGTGATCATACAGACAGGTGTGAGGTTTCATTCCAAAACAAGGCACGATGAGAATCTAAACTCTTCTTTATCTATAATAATATGATTGGAAAGCTGTGGTTCCAGACATAGGAGTTAATTCACCAACAGTCTCAGTTTTTTATTTAAAAAGAAAAAAAAATAGCATATGTCTGATGTACTGTATGTTAGTATTGCGTTTCCTTTTCAAGCAAACCACGGGTACTTTTTTGTCTCCTGTTCAAATTTCTGCATGATTTTTAACCTTATGGAGGTGAAGAAAGAACAAATGCATCAGATTCTGTGCATTGTTTAATGTATCAACGGTACAGTAAGTGCTGCAGTTAAGAAAGGAAGACGAAAGGAACAGAATGGACAAGTAAGTCCAGTAAAAGCACAAAGACACAGCCACTTTTCATTACCAGCCTCAGTACCTGCGTTTCATCCTCTCCAGATATCAGAGAGATTTCAGGCGGTTTAGGGACCATGTATGTGGTGAGCTGAGCCACCAAGTGGACCTGTCGCTGATCCTGCCATGGACTGACGCCAGCTTGATGGACAAATATTAGTGCATATAAAGTTCCATTATTACGGGTTTTCTTAGGAAGGGAGACATTGACTATCCTGTGGAAAAACAGAGAAAAAAAAGATGGAGTGAGTCTGTATCCAAATCGATATGATTATAATCTGTGAAAATGAAGTTTAAAGATCTGTTTCGTAACAGAAAACATGTAAAAAAAACCCACTATGAAATATCTAGCTCTGAATTGTGGGTCAGGATTTTGACTGCATGACCCACTCCCCCTAAGACAAAATGTTAAAAAGCAAAAGCACATTTGCATCAGAGGATCTCCTGCTTGATCGCATGTTACTACAGCCTACAGTGTGCTAGCTAGCTATGCCTTCCTCCACCAAATGCATCTTCCCTGGATGCCAGAATTGCCAGAAAACAGCTTGGTCTACCTATTTAAATCTCCTGAGAATCATGAGATGAAGAACAACTGGACTGATTTTGTTTAAAGCCACATCGACGGAAGCTAAGGATCGCCACCAACACCCACCTCTGCCCTGACCTTTCTATACAGGCTAATTTTACGAACTTTTAGTATAACCATTAGATGTCATGGATAATCCAAAACGGATGAACAGGGTCAAATCCACATGTCCCTCCCTGCGGCCTTAATCCTCCCAAACCCGCTGACATCTGGTGCCATTATCAACACTTCATGTCCACCAATGAGTGTTAAGTTCCCTGTGTGCTTATTTTATTATATTAGTAACTTTGTCCTCAGCCACAAACTGACAAAAATATTCCATATTTACAGGTTGCATTTGTGAATTCACATCTAACCTGTTGTGTTTGGTTCAAACAAATACAGATCCATTTGCACACTTAATACGGTTCATTTGGGCTGGTGTGAAAACTGTCAATCAGTGTCTTCAACTTACACGTCCCTAGCAATTCAAAGCCAACAATACTGCTTATTTTTTGCAATGACATTTGCCGATTGTAAAAAAATTGTTAAAAACAAATTCTTCTGTGGTTTGACAATCTCACAACACGTATCTTTATTTTTTTTACTGCTTTGCGTACACTTTAAAACAGAATTACAAGGTTAACCTTGATGTAAATACCCATGTTGTCAGAACAGAAAGTTGAAACACCACTGGTTTCTATGCTCAAGATACAATTTACATTCTGTTTTAATATCTGACTGGAAAATTAAATCACAACAAACTGGGCATTTTATTTAGTGTCCATCAGTGAATTCACACCTTTGATTTTAATTAAGGCCTGCAGACAGAATCTATTTGCTTTCCTACTACCACTAAAACTTGTGGTTCCCACTAACCTCTCAAACTTGTTGTTGACATTAAAGTTCTCCTCTTTGTGGATCAGAGTATGGCCTCCCTCTGCATTTGCCTGCAGAGCAGTGTAGATGCTCAACTATTAAACAGAGAGAAAGAGAGGTTACAGATAGAATTAGCAGATATTTTTTTACTCTGCAAAGCAAAGCAGCCCACCAACACAAGACAGCTGATTGGGAGCATCCATTCATCCATCCACCTATCTATCTATCTGCTTAGCTGACCTGTAGTTTGGGGTTCCCTGCCAGGAAGGGTGTGATACAGTTGCCACCACTGGAGCTGTCGCAGGGTTTGGTGTACACTATCCCGTACATCACCCAGCAGGTGTGGAGCACGTAGACCACGAACACCCCAACAATCAGGGTGGTGAAGGATGTTTTAAAAAACATAATGCTGGCGTTGTCTCCTTCAGCTAGCTGAGCAGCAGGGCCATATGTCTGTAAATGAGCCGTCACAGATGCATGATTAGATTTAAATAGCAAACTACAATGATTTTGTATGCCAAAATTAATCACTTCACTTTGCTCTATTACTTATTTCGGCTAGGGCTTGGAGTACAAAAAGCACAAACATGTTTTTTCTGTAAGACAATTTGCCAGCTTTTCAATGAGTTTGGGATATCACTGGTCAAGAACACCTGCCAAAACTTGCTCTTCCAGTTTTGTGATTGTTATACCACTGCCAACAATAAGATGAAAGGCAGGGTGTCACAATTTGGCATGACATTATTTGGTAGGTAACACAAAGCCTGACACTGCCAGAAATTATATTCACATATTGTGAGCACTGCAGCCAATTGCTGTAGTGAGTTGTTGGACTCATCTACCAATGATTCATTAATTTACCACCAAACTAATTGACTGATGACAGGCTGGAGGCAATTTGAGCCCTTTAACTAACTCAAACTCAGGGAAACTTGCTGTCCATATGGTTGCATCTCTAAGTTTTGCATTTCACCATCAAATGATTTGTTTTATGTTTAATGATATCTGATGCCTTCAAAACTCGTTGCCATTTTGAGGGTCTTATCTTTTTGTTACAAGCTGAAGAATGAAATAAAGGTAAAATGCAGACGATAATGCCAAACATTACCGGGGTTTGATCTGGCAGGCTGTCGATGACAGGACACTCTCAGCTGGATCATTGGCTGCCCATCCGTCCATTCACTTTACCGATCCCCGCCAGCCAGATTCAACGCGACAACATCGTTTCTTCAACACCGTCCACTGTTTTTGTCTGAAGACATCTGCTGCCGACTCGACTGGACTCTCCTTTCCAGCAAAAACAGCGCCAGAAATGTCCAAAAATTGTAAGCTGGAAGAGTGAGGTGGATCTATATTTCCGCCATTCGTTTCCTGGTTGGTTTCTTGGACGAGATTTGGGGGAGAAGTAACGCGAGACTCACGTACCCTGGGCACATGTAGATATAAATCGTATATTTGAAGAAAATAACAATTTAACTTTAATAAACCGCTGTTATACTAGTGAAAATTTATCAAAATACGTGAACATAGTGGAAATTTAATCAAAAAATGAGCTGAAACATTACACTATTATTTAAAGAGCAAGATATTACTTTACTAACAGAGTAATTGCAATTCTGCACGCTTATATTCGTTATTTTTTATAACTAAACTTACTGGGCAGTCTTATAATGCGCCATGTTACGTTTAAGGGATCAACGAGTTTTTAATCGTGCGTATTTTGTGTTCATCTCTCCATAAATAAAGGCTGCCGTGACCCGGATTCGAACCGGGGTTGCTGCGGCCACAACGCAGAGTACTAACCACTATACGATCACGGCTGGCCACTCGTCCTCATGAACGACGGGCTCGTTGATATCAGGGTGCTCATGGTATAGTGAAGTTATTACACATGGAGATGAAATATTGTCTATAAAATTAAAATATTACACATGATAAAGAAATACTCCAAAGGATGTTAAGGTATTACGCCTGATAATTTGTAAATTGTACATAAAATCGATACATTTCACATGAAAATAAAAATTTGTTCCTAAAATTCAAAAATTGCCCATGTAATTTAAATATTGCACATTAAAAAGGAAATATTGCACGTTACAGTTTCCCTCAGTATAAAGGCTGTATTGCCATATACAGCAATAACAAGTTATCAGTGCAATTAAATTTCTAGTTCTCCGTGTCTCTGCTTATTTCTTTGATGAAATGTACAAATTAAATTCCTTCAAACACACTCACCACTTGCACCTACTCATACATACTGAGGCAGCAAATATGAATACTCAAGAAGAGTGCCAAAGGTTCTATACAGAAAAACAAAATGTATAAAAGAAGCGTAACTGCATTACATTGACATATTGTACATGAAAGTGAATTATTAAACATGGAATTGAAATATTACATGCAAACATGAAATGTTACATATATTGCAACTATTGAGACAATAATAGTGCAGCTGACATTGATATTGTTCAGTTTTCAGAGGCACATGATGTCAAACACCTGTCTTTCTATTCCATTGCTATGCTTAGAAAGAGGATAAATCTAACTAACTGTACACAGAAAGTTTTTGAGCTGTTCAGCTGGTGACAATTTCTTGACCATTTAGTTAATTCACTCTCTAGTCAGGTGTAGTTTTAAAGGACAATAATCAGATAGTGTGACCAGTACAGACACTCCTAATCAGTGACTTTTAAAGCTTTAGTTTAATGACATGATGCCACAGACTTGGCTGCTGGATGCTGCCGGCATGCCACTTGCCAGGCACTTGAAGGCGCACAGCTCTACCATTTGTCGTCTTAAAAATCATGTCAGGCAACAGGGTATGAGAGACTGGATTCACAGCTCTGGATGGACAATCCAACAATGAGATCTTGTGCCTCAAAATGTCCACCAACTTAACCGAGCCCTTCAGTATGAGTGGAGTAAACTGCTGTCAGCTGGAATCAACCAGTCACCCTTTAAAAGTATGGACAGTAGATAGATGAATGAGTAGTTATGTGGAATTCATATAGTAGCATTTCCCCCCCCACAGTTGTCGCATTGTTTATCATCGAAACCACCTGTCCTCTACCTTTCTTTTTGAATACATATCTAGTGATACTGGAGGAGTAGCCTCGAACAACTGTCAGCCTGTGTCAACCTCTTACTGAGCAAGGTTGACTTTTTTATTAACATCTCTCTGTTTGTGCAGCTGTTACTGTGTCAAAACAGGCTGCCGTGACCCGGATTCGAACCGGGGTTGCTGCGGCCACAACGCAGAGTACTAACCACTATACGATCACGGCTGGCCACCGCTACTGGTGAGTTGCTCTAGATCAGATGCGTTATTATTATACAAGTTCAGTTACTTTAGAGGAAAAAAAGTGTTAATTATGTTAGTTAATGTTGCAATTTGGCTCACACTGGGTTTGAAAGTTTGTTCCTCTGCTGTGTTTTATCATGGTTAACAACAGGACAGTTAGTTTTTTCTTGAGCTTTGAGTTAATTTAAGTGAAGTTTGAGATATTGGGCCATTATGCTTAGATGATGATTGCAAGAACAGCGTGCATGCTGGTATCTTTATTTTAATGAATTAGTGATGAATCACCCACATGGATTAATCAAACATGAATAAAAGGCTAACGTTACGCATGATCAACAATGATGAAGATACAAAAAAAATAGAAATTCACCACAATGATAGCATGTTGTCAGTATTTTAGAGATCCCCCATTAAATTGCAAATTGCAGATTATCTTTTCAGGGGAGCTCATGTATCAAAAGCTCCACCAGCCTCCCTTGTACTTCACACCTAACCTAAAAAATGCAATCTAATACAGCATTCCTGCAATGAAGGTTGCAGTTATTAGTTTTAGAGAGATGTTGATTCAACTTTATGACAATTTTAGAGGATGCTGTTGAACTTTATTGCGCTATACAGGAAAGTGGTTCAGTTATTTAGCCTGCACTCACTGATTTAATTGCTCGGACACAAGAGCACTACATCCTCTGAAATGGCTCTAGAGTTCAGTCATCTCCTTGAAACAGTGACAACCTTTGCAAAGGTAGGCTGTGCACCCGCTAGAAAATGCAGCTGAGTGTAAATCCACTGTCGAAGCCCGGGCTTCTCAATTCCAAGCTCTGACAAGCATGATGATGGAGATTAATCTACGCTCATCCTCTTAAAAAAAACTGTCGTGACCCGGATTCAAACCAGGGTTGCTGCAACCACAGTGCAGACTGTTATAAGATCACAGCTGACTTTCAAGCTGCTAGGATAAATCTAAGTAGAAAAATGTCTCCAAAACTCTGATATTAACACTGAAACATGACGTTTTCATGGAGGTGATGGTCGAATTAATGTCCTCACCTGACCACAGATGTGAAAAATACCAAGAAAGAAAAACCTCACGGGGATTTTGGAATTTATTACAGAAAGTAACTCTGCTGCTTGTGTCCTCAGCACAAAAATGCTGGACGATGAGGTCAGGAAAACACCACCGAGCCTGGCAGAAGGCTGGCATAAAATATAGGTAGTTTTACAGTTTCTTTCCAAAACAGGTGGAAATGTAAGATGACATGTTGGATTGTTTCGTGCTACCTTAAAATTTTGAAAAGAGCAACCTCTCTTTTTAGTTTGTAGTCCTGAAAAATTGAAAAAGTGTGCAGTGACAGAAAGAAGAAAACGTTCCTAAGAAGCAACTTTTTGTAGGAGGTAGACTCAGAACTGCCATCATCTCCTCTTCAGTATTCATATACAGAATTAGGATTCAGGGTTGTCATTAGGCTGCTGTATAACAACTCACTCACAATGTTTTAGAAATGATCTCCATCCACACTCAGTCAGTCTTTCCTGTCATGACTGTGGCTCTGTCTCCAAGTCAAGATAACTATGTGCTGTACATTTTTCAGCTGCTCGCACTGTTATTATCCACCAGGACACCAAACAACACACTGACCCAACTGGCCCAATCAAACAAGGACAATACAAGCCCCATTCTGTTTATTGCGCAGCTGTGTTCTCATTATCACACCAGAAATACGTGATTCCCTTCTTAAAAATGTAGAAAATTGCATTAAGAGTTATGAATCCACTATTTGTTTAAATCACATCCTCCACATGTAAGAATTGCACAGAGGTTATGTATTAAACAGTCAGAGTGAGAACAATAACCTTGTCAATAGAGGCTCATGGAAGGTTGCCTGGGGGTGAAATGCTTTTACAGCTAATACCGCCAATTTATCTCACATAACCTCAGGGCAGGAAAATGTAACAGCTATGAAAGCGGGTAAGTGGTTTTTTATGCTTTTGCTCTCTGTATGAAATGTTCTTTGTGCCATTTGTTTCTTTTTGCTAGTTACAGCAGCCGCTGTGACATTTAACCAGCACTGTTTGTCCATAAACGACACGGCTTTAATAAGGATTCCTGTGTTGAACACAGTAAAGCTCACCATCCTCTGTAAGTTCAGGCCAAGGACACTGACCTCAGTGTTTATTGAAGTCCTTGAACCTCTTGGTGTTTTCTTCCATCACTTGTATCACAGAGTCACTCCTTGACCTCTGCAGTTGGCCCACAGACTGAAGCGTCTGCAGTCTCAATATGGGCCTATAATTCGTCTAAGAACTCCTATAACCTCGATGACTCCACCATCAGGATATTGTATGTGGAATATACAGTAGCTGTGAATTGAGCGCCATCATCCTGGAAGTGCTCTGTGGGCAAATTTCCCAGCTGAACATCACTTCATAAATCTCCGGTTGGATATTATTAGACTTCCTGTATCCAGCGTGACCCCACCTGTCTTTGGTGTATCTGTCCCCGACTCAACTCCCAGGGCACCGATGACTGCATCTCTTGCTTCCTGCCCTGTCGGATGGGTTGCATTTCTAGATGACCCGACCCTTTTTGGCCTCATCAGTAGCCATGAAAACGACTGTCATATGTCCACCATCAGCAGCTCAAAGTAAGTGTCACAAAAGCTAAAGGTGGGGATGGAATTTCAAAGTAAGTTGCAAGAAATTCCAAATGAGAAACTCAGGGAAAGTAAAAATGTTGTATGCTTTGAAATAGTTATTTTGTGCCCTATGGTAATGTTAGTTTTTAATGTTTAGGTGTTATTCCTGCTTTGTTGTTATATGTTTATAATGTTTTGGTCGATCTTTGATTGTATTGGCAGCTAAATTAGTTTCCATGTCTCAAAAGCAAAAAGGAGGTTGTGGAATTATCTCAAAATTCAAATATCTGTTTATCTGTTTCTACTGGTGGAAGGTTAAATAAGTGCATTTACTCAAGTACTGTATATTAAGTACAGATTTGAGATACTTGAATAGTTTAGTTTGTTTGTCTCCTAAAAAAAGCAGACGTCTTTGTTGTTAGTAGTTAATTTTAATAATTGTTTGAGGTCCCAAGAAGTGAAAAATACCAGATATTTCCCCAAAAAGCTAATATTCAGTGCAAAATCCACAGGATAAATAGAACTTTATGTTGCAGAAGGTTTTTTTCTCTTTTCTTTCTTGTTCTTACACTATTAATTATCTCACAACCCTTCTGAGTAATGTTGTTAATGTGTGACAGGGACCAGACACCCAGGTTGTATCTATAAACGTGTTAAAGCTGCCTCCACCTCAACAGGAAGATGATGTATGCATATTGATCCATCAGTATTGACAACTTAATTATATAATTTTTATTAACACAGTATATCAGGCACAGGGGTCGTTTGTTTCTGTAGAGCCAGTGTGTGTAGCTGATAATACCTCTGCTCCTTTATCTAAGTGTAGTACCTGTACTCGTGATGGAGTATTTTTACACTGTTGTAAAGGCTCTAAGTGCTTCTCCCACCTCTGTCCATCTATCAACTTGGTTATATTTTGCATTTGTCATACAGTCTAATTTGTGTGTTTTGTCAGTTCTGAGTTTTATTTTGAGGAATTAATTCATTGTTGTACTGACTCTGACAAAAGGGCTGTACGAACAAAAAGATCTGCATTTCAATCAAGTTTCCCAAAGTAATGAGATACTCAGTATGTGTTTCTGAGCCTTTGGGTGAAACAGCACGTCAGGAACACTAAAGAAGAGAGAAATGCAAAGAAAAAATGGCACCGTTTAAAATATATGACCAAGAGAAGGGCAGAACTTTCCCCTGATGCATTCCACGTCCATTTACTTGTCAGATATGATTAAAAGGCCTATCCCATACCAGTGATGAACTTGTTCTTTTCCCTCAGGAAACCTGAGCCACATACATTAGCGAAATTGCTGAATTTCTGTTCCCCTGTAAGCCAGAGAGCAGGCAGAGATCCTCAGGCAGGTTCTTCTATCTCCTCAGTCTCAGTTTGAGTTGAAAGGTGACACAGACTTTTTGCTCTCAGGGCGTCCAAACTCTGAAACACCCAGTCTGGGAATTTTTCACCAGCAGATTCAAAGTCCTTTAAGCCACTTTTTCTTCTTACTTTTACTCAGTAATTGAAAATCTACTTGCTTTACTGCTTAAGTTTAATCTATCTTCTCTGTGGTTTTATTTTTTTCTTATTTTAAGTTGAGCGTTGTGTTGTATCCTATAATCTTGTTCACATAATGGCAATGGCTAAAATACAATAAATATTTGCCCTTAGAACATCATAATACACAATCCAAATGTACAAGTTTGGCTCTAATCTGCTGTCCAGCCAATTCTGCAGGAGATAAACTTTTTAAAAACCTTGTGTAGCAGTGTTTTCATGTCATAATTACAACTTCTGTTCACTGTTTTCAGATTTACTTTGAACATAAGCACACTTTATTGTGGTAACCTTGGTGGCAGCAGTTAAACATTTCACCACTCAGTGGCGCAACTGCTCCACTTACAGAAAAAAAAACCCCAGATTCAATTCCATCATTAACCATTCTGAGCCTGCATTGCACTCTCTTTTTTAGCTTCTGTCTGTCTGTCTGTCTGTCTGTCTCCGTCCTTCCTTGATACTCTACCGTGATCCATAATCACCACTCGTGTGTCTCCATCAACATCTATCATTCTTTATGGAGTTTCGCAGTCGGGGCGCAGAGCAGAGAAATCGGGAGAGAGAAAAAGACAGCCTTCCAGTCAGGGGCAGAGAGAAGGTTACTCAGCACTCTATTTCCAAATGACCTCCCAGATAGAAAGAATGTGTCCCTGTCCACACATTTTCAATTGTCAGACTTGAAGTATTAACGAGACCCCATTCACTCTCCAGTCTGGCGATCCCCGCTGCTTTGCTCCCTATATTTAAAAATACTGGCTTTTTACAAATACAGACCTCCAGAAACACAACATCTCTCTACAGTTGTTTAGAACCAAACGTTTGCAGGCAGACTCTGCATTATTATTTGTTGTTTCACTAAGATACAGTGGATTCTTGTTGTTCCCAAACACATTAAATGGCACTAAAATTACTGCATCCCTTAATTTACATAGACTTACAGCTGCAGTGCGTAGCATTTAAAATGAATCAAACAAACCCAAATTGGATGCTTCATATAGAGACAGATTTTATTATCAAAGTGTTTTTAAGAGGAAGAGCAGTTGTGGCTATTAAACACAACCGCAGCAAGTCCAGAAGGCAAAAACCAATAAATAGACTAACTACTCAATTAAATGGTTCTAAACACATTAAAAACACAATCAGAAGTGCACTGTTTTAAGCTCCTGCCAGCAGGCACATGTATGTAATACACTACTACAAAGACTCTGTAGGTGTCAGACTCCTGCAGTACTTGGATTAAAGCTTAGGTGGTGGAGCAAAGGTTAGTCACAGCAGCAGGGGAGCAGCGACCCTGTGGATGTGGAAGTGGCAGGCACAGTGACACAAACGCACAGAAAAAGTATGTACACGTGTGTTGCCATGTCAAAAATTGTACTTGTTTTGTGTTAAAATGACAAAGACAGTCGTGTTGTATTGTGCAGAATATGTGACCAAGGTTGTGCTGTATTTAGATGCATGTTGGAGATTATCGTAAAAAAAAAGAGCATCCAATGACTAAAGTGATGCATCCTTTCAGCGATGGAATACGTTCTGTTTCTGGCCTCATGTATCTGCTACTGTAATGACTTCTTGTCAGTCAGACATAGGTGCCTACTGCATACAGCATATGGTTTTTTCTATAGGATCATTCAGACATGACAAGACTTTTAAGTGCGTGCTGTGCTATAGCCGGAGAGCTGTGTAATTACGTGAAGAAAGAAGAGTGTTCTCTCACAGGTTGCATCAGTGACAGATAATAACGGCTTTTGATGTTGAAGCATCAAAAATTGGCCTTAAAGAATCACCTAATACATTTCCCCAATGTTTAAAATCTGTCATTTATTTTGAATTTAGGCTATTTCTTGAATAATACTTTTGCTAAATGTTAAACTTTGAGAAGACTGACGTTTTCTTGCTGCTTGTTAGCACAGGACTGCATCATCCTGTGCAGAATTTGGGGAGGTGAACAGAACCTTCCTACAAGATACAGAGTGTCCTGCCAAGTGTACAGGTGCATTAACGTATCTCTCTGTGACACGTACACTGTGGAGATAAGGTTGAAAATCATTGGAGTAGTCCTTTAGGCAAGACAGCTTGCATCAGTCAAGCTGTTCCGTGCCAAACGTTGGTGGTTGTGGTTGTAGGCTACTGAGCTGCAGCTCTCCACTGTGAGTGAGTGTAACTCCGTGAGTTTGATGCAGGGGTGTTGCTGAAAAAGAGCAAGCATGTTCACTCAACCTTTTCTGGGTCAATAACACTAAAAAAGCCACCGGTCTCCCTCCTCTCATCTCAATCAAAGCTATTGCATTAGTAATTTAGAGCGGGCGTAAAAGGAAAATAACTTGCCTCATTTAAATGCTAATTTGTTTTCAGCTGAGGATTCAGTACAATGGCAACAGGTTGGCAGAATATGGAATATACTGTGTGAGAGCCCATAGATCAGACACAAAGACAGTTTTCCAACCACGTTTCCCCATAAAAATCTTTTATTTCTTCATGCGTCTTTTGTGGCCTAGCAGTGCTGCATAAATACACAGGAACCAGTGGTCCGCACTACTGCTGTGACTGAAAATCATTACTGAGGCTTCTTCTCTCAATCACGTCTTTTCTGTCAGGGTGACAGCATTCTTGGTATAGTGACCCCTGCTGCTGCTGCTGGCAGGCTAAATTCTGATAAACATTGTTTTTTAAATGACGAAGCCACAGAGCAAGGCTTTCTATGCATCCTATATGAGTGCAGTAATTATAAGCCTACTTTCAACACGAGGCATCGAGCCCTTATCTAACTGCAGTGAATGTCTGAATTCTTGGCAGAGAGTCAAACTCGTTTCCACTTGGGTTGTCTCTTGTCACAAATTCTGTTTGTGATCGTCATGGGCAGGATTTCATATCACATCCAGGAGGGAGGAGAGTGCCCTCTGAATTGCCTCTCTGCTCTTTGCAGACCTTGACTTTGAGAATGCCCTGGGGCTGTTTGCAGTCAAGTATTAAGCAGCCAAGATGAGAGTCAGCACCTCCAAGTCGGAGGCCATGCTTCCTCCGCCGGAGAACCTCTCATCATCTGTCTGAAATGTTGGATTGCTCCCCCTGGGTTGAGAGTGAGTTTGCTGCCCCAGGTAAACAAGTTTAAGTATCTTGGGGTCTTGCTCTTGGGTGAGGATAAAATGAAGCGTGAGATGGACAGGCAGATTGGCAGCAGTAATGCGGACGTTGTACCGGAGCGTGGCGGTGAAGAGGGAGCTTTGCTGGAAGGGAAAGCTTTCAATTTGCCAGTCGATCTACGTTGCAGCCCCTCAGCTATGGTCATGAGCTTTGGGTAGTGACCGAAAAAATGAGATTGCCACTTGAGGTGGTTCAGTCATCTGATCAGGGCACCTTTCGGTTGCCTCTTGGGTGCCTTCTGTTGAAGGTTTTTCTGAACACATTCCACTTTTGGGAGACCTTGGGCTTGACCCACAACACACTTAAGAGATTATATATCTCATCTGGCCTTTGAGTACTTCATGATCCCCCAGGAGGAGCAGGAAAACCTTGCTGTGGAGAGGGATGTCCTGGCTGCTTTGCCACTACAGACTGACCTGGGTAAGTGAGGAAAAAAGGATGGATATTTTTCTTGAAGCAACCTCGCTTAAGGTTTCACTGGATTTTTTTTCAAAATCAAACTGATGTCTTTCTTTCTTTGCCCGCTCCTTTACTCTTTCCAGCATTCATTCCTTTCTTTCCGTCTTTCACCCTCACGAAGTAAATTCCTTTCATTCGTCTTCCATTTTCTCTTTCACCCCTGTTTTGTTTCCAGGTAGCTAAGCAACCCACAGACACTCAGAAGATTTCTCTCTCAGCAGTCAACACTCTTCTCTTTAATTTCTCCCGTCTCTCCCTCTCTGTCCCGTCCTCTCTCACCGTCGATCTGAATCTTTAACCTCTTTCAATCTGTCTCTCTGTGTCATCCTCCGTCTCTGTCACTCTCCGTCTGTCTCGCTCCATCTTTCTCATTCTCTCCGTCGGTCTGCAGCCACCCTTACTCTGTCTCTTTGTGATTGAGCGAGTTGAGAAGTTAGTTGGATACCCTTCTACTGTCCTCCAAGGTTAACCATAGACACGCACGCACACACTGACCCCTCTGTGTACATCATTTCATTGGCTCTTAAGGGCTTTTCTGCTGTCGCCAGTATTTGACATGCTTGGCTTAATGTATGGCCAACATCTATTTTCACACAGTTACCTTTCTGCGTGCGAGGCTGCAGGTGTGTGTTTGCATGTTTGTATGGCATGTGCGTGTGTGTTTGCGCGCGCCCATGCGGCTTGCTCATTTAGATTGCGGACCGTATGAATTTCCATTACGCACAGTTGACAAGGAAATGGCCCAGTTTTTAATTGGTGAGGATTCGCCTGCGACACAAGGTCATTGGCTGATAATATGTCAATTATCTGTCACACAGCTCAGAGAACAAGCTGAGAGAGAGAGAGAGAGAGAGAGAGAGAGAGGGAAGAGAGAGAAAGAGGGGAAAGTATAAAAAGAGTAGAACAGAGTGGAGAGTGGACGTAACCTCATTTGACTTGTCAGCTATCTATCCCAGTAGTGGTCCAAGAGAACAAACCGCATGCACGCACACACACACACACACACACACACACACACACACACACACACACACACAGCAAAGTCACCTCCAGGCACAACAGCAGGAGCTCTTCAAAGCATCAGTCAGCTCTCCTTCTGCTTTGTCCACAAGTCGTCTCAGGTTAAGAAGATTGTTCAGTATTCTGAGGAGATGCAGACTGATGTGGGTTTTGATTCACTTGTTAATGTAACTTTCTAATCAGTCCAGCTTTAAAGTCTGACGTTTTGTCTGAAGAAATATCTCTTGGGCATGAGGTTGTTGTGCAAAAGCCTTGATCCTGGGTTTTTTTTGTCACATCAAGGGTGAAGCCTGCAGCTTGATCTTGGCTGTGAGGATGGTCGATCACACCATCATGCAGTCTTAATGAGGATTTTAAACATGTATGCAGGCAACACCGACTGGATCTAATGGATATGTGGACTGTGTGCCTACATGAAGGAAGCTGGCATGTTAAAATCTTTCCAAACAAACATCAAACAAATGTGAGTCAGTGCACTTAACATTCCCATGAACATCCTTGAAACAATCAAGATTTGTCAGTAGTATTAGTGCAATATGATGTAAAATTTTGTCAGACCTAGAATAATTCACACCCCTCCCTCACCCCAACCAGTTGAGGCAGATGGCCGCCTTCCCTGAGCCTGGTTCTGTGAAAGGGTTTTTTCCCCCCTCCCCCTTAAAGGTTTTTTTTTGTTTCTTCCCCACTGTCACCGACTGCTTGCTTATAGAGAATCCAAATGAAAGTTTGGATTGTTGGGTTCTCTGTTAAAAATTCATAAGGTCTTCACCATACTATGTGAAGTGCTATGAGATGGCATATGCTATGAATTTGCGCTGTATAAATTAAAACTGAATTGAATTCATACTGTGTGTTCATGGATGGGGGCTTGTCGTGCCAGCAGTTGTGCAAGGTGATCTTTGTAATGCAAATATATGTAATGTAATGCAAATTCCCACAAGACATGTGAAGTGGAGATCTGAACATTATTACGTCCACCATCACATCACCATATCCTCTCCTCTGATAAGAAAATGTTGAAATATAAACCCTGAGTAGTCGAACTTTCTACATTTGACTGGAATTTAAAGACGCCTTGCCCAAGTAACAGCAGGTGGCAGCAGAATATCAATGCTGCAACTGTCAGAAATTTTAAAAAAAAAGTAAAAGTAGGTCCCACCAAAAAAAAAAAAAACCCGCACACATCATCCTCAGCATTCTCTGTTACACCAAAGCTAATTGTTTTTAAGATTTCTCTACTTTCGGATGTGCACTAAAAACAAACAGGTGCATGCATACTCACTTACGTTTCCCTTCTTTGCCTCTCTTGAGCTTTCTTTCTCTTTTGTTTTTCGATGATGCTTCTCTAAGTGATTCAGAGGCTCAGCTCCACTGGGCCCATCACTCAGATGTGATTTCAACACTTTCACAGATCGCTAGCCTGCATACTGTGTGTGTCTATGTGCGCAAGTAAAACTTTGATTGTTTCTCTTCTCCTATTCTCCCCTTCACTTCCCCTTCACGTCTCCCCCCTTCTTCTCCTCTTTCATCCTCAGCCTGGCTTCTCCTTTGGTCTTTTTTTTTACCCCCTCACCTTGTTTCTCCATGTCTCACCTTACTTTCTCTCCTTCCTCTTCTTTTTCTATCTCTCTCTCCCCCCACTTCCTCTCCCAATCTGTTCATCTTGACATGTGTGTCAGTTTGGATGGCATCGGGTCCCATCGCCATGGCGATACTGAGGCGGGCAGATCATGGAGGGAAGGCACGGTGGAGGGCCGAAGGGACAGATGCACCGAGCGAGAGATAGCAGAGAAGAGATGGAGAGACATCTGATGTTTTCTCGCTGGGGCAGCCATGAGTGTCGCTACAATCTGTAAACACACACACACATGCACACAAACACACACACGCACAGTTGAGACGTGAACACAGGGGAAATCTGTACCCTCTCAAACAGAGAAAATTAACACAACAGGAAATTGGTTTCTGCTTTCTGTGCAAATGTGACAGATATCCCTTGACAAATGATATATAAATGATATGTGTAATTTATTTAGCTACAAAGAAAGATGGAGGGATGGTGGACAGGATGAAGAGTGAACAAGAGAGCAAAGAAAAAGAAACGAGCAAACAAACTTTAATTCTTAGAGTAATGCTTCCACATTTTCAGAAAAATGCTTGTTTGCTTTATGGTGGAGACATAGCCACTGTCACTTAGCTTAGCTTAGCATAAATGCTGGAAACAGGGATAAACAAATAGTGTGACATCAGTGATAACGAGACTCAACTGCCAACACTGCTAAAGTTATAATAAAACTGTATTTTGTCTGTTTAATTAGTACAAAAAATGGTAAAAAAATACCAAGTTATTGTTTAACTTCTTGGAGTCTCCATCAGTTGCTTGCTAACTGCTCCCAGCCAAGAAATTACATCCTGTAAAACTGCAAATTGTCATTTTAACACAATTTTTTCATACAGATTTAAGGAGGAGAAATTTGTTACCTTTGGAAAGCACCAGCTTACGATGTTCAGTCTTTTTTTCCTAAGGCAATGGCTAGCTGCTAGCCATTGCCTTATATACAGCATGGAGCATGCAGACTTAAGAATGGTGTCTATCTTCTTGTAGCCTCCAGAGTGCTGTACTACGAAGCGAGATTAATGAGTTAGCGAGGTATGTTGAGCCACAAGTCAGTTTTCAGTATTGCGAAGGTGGCTCTCTTTTTACCTGGCTAGATCTCCCTGGTAACTTATGCTCTCGAGCTAACCTGATCGGGAGCAGGGAGAAGCATCTCCCTTTCACCAAATCACTTCCTGATGATTATTTATGAGCAATACAGATTCTCAGCTGAAGTAAAATGTTTTGTCTGTAAACCTATTGAGCTGTATGTTACTATAGTATATATGGAATATACTAAGCACTGAATGGAGTTGCGTAGTTATGTGTAGTTACAGTAACACACACTGCATGTTTTGCGTTGCCATAGGAACCTTTAGCTGGTGATGCAGAAGTCTCATAAATATGTTTTTATCTTGGTCCTGATTTGCTGTCAAGTCTGTTTACATTGCTGGTACTGCAGCTGATGGAAAACTGATTAGAAAACTGATATTTAACTGGTATTTATCTCAGAGAATAGTCAATCAGTAATATTGATTTCTCTTTGATGTGGCCAAAAATTAAAGTGATATCCTGCATTATGACACAGCGTCAGACCTAAATGTACTTCAATACAATAACATGTTTAAATATATGAAGTTTAAAATTTAATAGCTTTAATGTGTAGCTTTCTGATCGATAAAATAAATATATTATGCACAACTAACAGTATTCCTGTCCTGCATCATTTGCAGTAGGACCGCTTTATACCATCATACACATTTATATTCCTCATTGTTCTCCATTAAAACAACTTGTTGACTGAAGCAGCTGCACACGATCGGATCATTTTGTGCGTAAGAAACATCAAATGATCCATTAAACTCCCTCTTTTGTGTGAACGTGCACAGAGTTTGAAGCAGAAAGCCTGAGTTAACAAAAAAAGCTGATAACCACCATTGTGATACCTGTTGTCTCTGACTGGGGCTTTAGTTTTTGTCGAGTCAGCTTACACAAAGAAAACTTGGATGTCAAACTTGCTTTGTAGTACAGCCCTCAGGTCTGAAAAGTGAAGCCAACATGGAGGGAATTTAAACCTGCATTCTCTCAAGTGGCCAGCAGGGGGTGACTGCTCTGCTTCCAAAAAGGTCCGACTGAATATACAGTAAATCTATTAGAAAATGATCCTATTTCTAACTTGATTTATTAGCTTAGTTAGCATTTTCCAAATGAGTTTATGGACTTGCTCACGAATTTCTAGTCTCCTTCAATACAGCATGGTGTTCATTTTGTCAGTTAAGGTCCCATTTAGAGAAAAGTAGATGGTAAATGAGGATATGCTTCAGAGTTCTCCTCGCCCATTGTGTCCTCTTTTAAAAGGCCAAAAGACAAAGGCATCAATGGCCACATTCTAAATTTAAAGCTTCAAAACAGTAGTTCACGATCCAGTGGGTGACGTCTCTGTTGCTGCGCCCATCTTTTATGTGTCCAACATCTTCCAGAGAGTGAGAGGTGCATTTCCGGAAAACTTTCCAGACAGACAGTTCAGACAAAGTTGCCGACTGGTAGATCAAACGCCGTGGCAACGGGTGGCCTCTGTGATCTCCACAGATACGGTGAGACAGCTGAGAACTTTGCAGCGGCTGTTTGCATGTACTATATGTGTGTGTTTGTATTGGTGTGAGCATAGTCACCAAACTCATTTAGCTGTACAGGAATCTGAGGAAAACACTTGAGAGCGACTGAATGTGTTTCCTTGTGTGTAGAAGGAGAAAGAAGAAGGACATCTTTCTTCAGTCATCTGTTGGTGTGTATGTGTTTGTGTTTTTCGTGTGTCTACAGAACATGTAAGTGTCTGTGGCTGAGTGTTCCCCCAGGCTCTTTTCTGATAGACCACTACTGGGTGTTGTGGAGATGAAAGGGATGCTGGGAACTCATCTCACGCTATGAATCCTGGGTAAGTGGCGTGTGATGCGAGTACAACCTCATCACTCAGTGAAAGAAGGCTTTCATCCCTTATCCGTCGCTTCTATCAATATCCCGTCCTTCTGTCTTCCGTCGTCTTCGTCCCCATTTCTTTCTCCCCTCCCTCGTCTTCAGTTTCCTCTTTTTTCTTTTGTTGTATTTTCTTGTCTTGTCTTATTTCTCGTTCTCATCCTTCCCTCATTTTCATACCTATTTCGCTCTGTCCTTTTATTGAGTCCACCCCCACCCCCCTCGTCTTTTTCTTGATTGGCTCCGCTTTGCCTTCCGTTCTACTCAACTCTCTGAATTCTTCTTTCCTCTCCTTTTTTCCTTTCCTTTTCTTGCCATTTCTTCTCTTCCTTTGCCATTCTCTCTATTTTCCTCTTCCTTACATTTTCCTTACTCCTCCTCTTTTTCTTCCCTTCACTTACCTTTCACTGCTTTTCCGCCTCTTTTCATTCCTCTAACCTTCCTCTTGGTCCTCTCCTTCTTCCTGTTCACATTCTTTCCTGTTCTCATTTGCTCTTTATTTTTATTTGATCTCCTTTTCACTTTTCTTCTCTCATCTTCTCATCTACTTCTTCTTTTACACATTTATTCTTGCTCTCTCTTTTATTTCCTCTTTTCTTTAATTTTCTTTACTTTTCCTCCCTTCTCTCCTTTCCTTTTCATTCCCATCATCTTTTCTCCTCTCTTAATTATGAGTGTACATTTTTTTTTCTCTGTCCTCTTCATTTCCCCCTCCTCTCCTCTCCTCCCCTTTTGGCTTCCTCTACCTCTCCTTTCCTCTCTCATCTCCTTTCCTTTTTCTTTCCACTTGTCTCGTTCTTCTGCTCTGCTCTCCTGTGAACATAAAATGATCAAAGTGCCCATTCTGGCCATGACAGTTCAATTTTACCAGAGCGCACACACATAACCACAGACACACACCTACAAGTGCTCTTCTAAGGGTGCACATGCGGTCAGAAAACCTATACGTGTCTCGATGGCAGACTTACCAGTTTTATGTTTTTGCTTACCAAGTTGAATGACTCAAATTTCAAATCTTCCTCTAATGATTATTCTTCTAAAAATTGATTTGACTTTAAACCCTTTTTACCTCAAATTTCAAGATTGTCTGGACAAAATGTAGATGAAAACTTACATTATAAATGGGCCACAAAGTTACTGCCTTAATTCCCTATCTCAGTGCTTGATGTAGCTCCTCTGGATGAGACAGTTCAGCCAGAGGGGCAGGTCGTGCAGCAGAAGACTGTTCATTAAAAGCACATCTCAGGTAACCAGCAACACACAATTTATGGATGGAAAGTTTTAGTGGAAACAGTCAAAAAGTAGCTGGTATCTGGTGAAATGCTGTTTTCCTCCACCTTTTATGTTTAAGGATTTCATTGTTTAATTCTTTGTCTTGGATTGTGTAATTAACTTAAGGTACATCATATCAGTTGAAATGAAATGCATTCTGTGCCTGGTTGTCCCCCACTGGGAGAGGTACTGAATTAAACAGCTAATTAACAAATGTTTTGATTATCCAGCCAATTATCTCAATCAATCTATTCATTATTTTAGTTAGAAAATGCCAATAAAAGTGTGTGAATAATTCCCATTGCAGTCTTCTAGAGCAGAAAGTGCTTTAGTAAAAAAGGGCAAATAAAGGTAACATGTAAAGCTCACATCAGATTTAAACTAATTGCTTGACAATTCGTTTAAATGAATAATTGTTTATGTAAATGGGTGCAAATACATTTTCAGTCACTTAAGTAGCTAATCAGTTTATCTTTAAGCTCTAAACTGAATCAAAATCTTGATGAGGAAGTCTGAAAAGGTTGCGGTGATGTAGGACATTTTCTAATGGAGAATCCTGTGAGAGAAGCTGACTGATCATGTGGATATTTTCCCTATGTAAATAAATGTCAGTAAAACTGTTGAGCCTATACTAACTGTAATGATTTCTTCAATAAAGATTCAACCATTTTCTATTTGAAATAAAATTTGTCATATGAAATTTGTTGATGTCAGTCAGAGTCTGTCTGTGTGGTGAGAAAACAATGCAGTCGTGTGATGGTGACAGTATTTGATTTAGCCGAAACCATGAATGAAGAACATGATAAAAGCAGTGGAGGCCAGTTAGACCTCTTGAGTTTTGCTTTCGTGCATGCTGGTTCACTGCTGTGTTTTACTGGGACCCTCCAGCCATCATGTTTTCTGTCTGTGCATTCCAGACTGTGACGAACCAAAATGTCTATGAAGTTAAATAAAATTAGCAATAAACATTCTCAAGGTTTGCTACCAATTAAATGACATCTGTCAACACAGGGATTTTAAAATAAAGTAAATTTTAAACAAGGGTACACATACAGTGAATTCCAACATCACTGTTATCTGCAGAGCTGGCCCTCACCTCCCTGGGTACCAAGATGCTCTCTTACCTGACCCATGAGTAAGTAGCAATAACAAAACTGTCTGACAGAATGTTCAATAGAAGTACATTACATGCAAACTGCCATGATAGCTTGTAACAACACACAAAGTTTGGTTGCATGAACAAATTCCAAGCATGTTCATGCAACATGCTTATCTGTGGCTCATAAACAGTCTTATCAAATCCTTAGTTGATGGAGCCCCTTCACCCTCCATTGCTCTCCCTGTGGCTTCTGTTCAGGTCTCCTGAGGTGTACTAGTCTGTGGCCGCCTGTGCATCTTGTCACCCCGGTCCACACCGTCAAACCCCCAATGGTGGAGGCTGCAGCTGGCAAGAGGGGCTTTGCAGTCTACAACAGCAACGCCACTGTGTTCCCCACCATGTCTACCTAAGTGATGCATACCTAACCACCTGCTCTGAGGGCTATCAGGTCCAGGCCAGCCACCAGAAACCTTAAACTCAGCATGGTGTAGCAGCTTCACGCTAGTAGCCTCTGTGTGCCTCTTGGTTTGACATGCTTTCTTTATTGAATGTGTACCAAGGTGAGATCATTCCTTTATCCTTATTTATCTCTAATAATGAATGTAAATGTGTTTTTCAACTGTTGTGTTGACCACTGAATGTATTACCTGTGTACCTTGATAAGTGGTTAATGTTAGGAATCCCGGCTTCAGCCGCTGCTCCCACCTCCCCTCTCTGCTCAGCTCTCCTGGTCTCTCTCCTGCAGCTGCTGCCGGTTAACAATCAATCAGCGGCAACTCCGGGCAGCCGTGCGCAAAGTAAGGTGGTTAAATTCAACATAAACCTTTTTTCTCCTGCTTTTTATTAAAAATCAATGTTTTTTAAAATAAAATTTAGCAATAATTATCAATGTTGACTGAAATGAAGCATTTTGTCATGATATATTTTCATCTTTGCCCCCCAGCCCTACTGTGGGCCATATCAACCATTCCCCATTACCACATAATCATACCTTACATCTCAGTGCTCCTCTGCAATTCTCACTCCTTAAAAACAGTTTGCTCCATCTGTTGGTCTCCTGGATACCATGGATAAGAAGACCAGCAATAATAATTCATTGTTCTCTATTTCGCAAGAAGCTAGACTTGTTACTAAACCTTAACAAAGAAACCAGATAATCACGGTCTTGTTTGAAAGTTCTGTGTCCCCAAATATTGTCTGGACTTGGTCTCCACATTGGGTGGTGCTGGAAAATGGAGTTTAATTTCCATGCATGAAATGACGTTTGCGCTCCGTGCAGTTATTTTTTCCAAGCTGCAGTTTGTAAATACCTGTTGTCATTTGTCATACGTAATATACGGATGTATTTCAGTTTTACTTCTGTCAGACCCAAAGTCACAGAGCACAGACCTGGAAATGGCCGCAAGCAAGCAACACACAGACAGACCAAGAGATGGACTGCACAGCGAGCACATTAAGTTAACAGTTGGTCTTCTGTTATTTTCTGACAACAAACTTGGAGGCAAAAGAAAACAAGTTCACCTGACTGCTGTTCCTGCAATTTGCTGTCATGGTGTCAGAGGGATGGTTTCACTTCATTCTGTCATTGAAGCAGTGGTGCCTCCAAAGGTGGGCTAGGGAGGAAATAGGCCACCCCAAAATTCTCATTACACATGCACTCTTAAAAATAATGCCTTAAAAAAAGAAAATCTGCCTGTAAATGTGCCTGAAAAAAAAAACACAGTAAAAATAGCAGAATACTGTAATGTTTAAAAACTGTTTAATAACTGATTTTAAGATTGTTTAAATAGATTAAAACTGTTATTTCACAATGAAATACTATAAAAGAATACTGTTTACTGTTTGGTATTTGGCATTGTACGCAGTTATGGCTTTCTGTGATTTTAATAAATATGACCTGTAATTTAACAAAACATCAACAGTAAAAAAGCAGTCTAAAAGTAATTTACCATTTTTCAATCCTTGATATATGTAATTTTTCTTTTAAATAACAGTAAGTGTCTGTGAAATAATATAATTTGCTGATTTAAATACAGTAAAATTTAAATTTTCTGATCAATTACGATTTCTAAAAATACAGACTATTGATAAGGACATTGTTGTTTTTTACGGTTAACATGTAAATCAATTTTTTTAATCTGTGATTTTACTAGTCATCTGTATTTTAACAAAAAAGAGGAAAACTGTAAAGTAGGAGTTTAAAAATTATTTGCAATTTTTTTAGTACTTAATGGAAAGATTTTTTTCTTTTTGAATGACAGTAAATATCTGTAAAATAATTCTATCTTTACTAATTTAAACAGCGTATTAATAGTGTAATTTTGCGGTCAAACATTGTTAAAGAATGACTTATCATTTGTACAAATACAGCCTTTTGAAGTCCACATTATTTACATTTTTTAAATTAACATAAAATGTTATACTTTTTTTCTTTGATTTTACTTGATATTATTATTATTTTTTAAATAGTGTTGACAAAATTGTTGAAATTGCTACTAAATTACAGATGTCTTGCTTACAGGTGAACTTTTCCCCACAAATACACTGCAGCATCTCGCCTCCTGGGCTACTTTAAATGACTAATTTGTCAGCTGTAGCTAACTGGATTAATCTATGCACAGTGCAAGTATGCAATTCATTATTATCTCTTATAGTTTTCAATTAGCCTCTATACTACAATTACAAAATGGTACTTGTGAAATTCACTTCTGGCTTTTGGTTTTTGTGTGCCATCCCAACATTCTTAGTGGCCCTAATTAACCACTACATGAGAAATTTCTGGAATCACGTCAGAAACCACATTGCCTAATTAGCTGTGATCGACACGCATGCGCAGTGAACTATGACGCCACCTGCTTCACCTGTGGGGATGCAGCTGATAGGCCTGATGCTAATGACTATACTCAACGTGATAGATCGTAACTTTTTAATTATAATGATAATCATTTTAAAAAAATATACGAGACTTACAGGAAAACAGCAGGAGAGGAGGGTAAAACCCGGAAGTGTCCCGGTACCAACTCCCCACCTGAGACCACAAACTTTATAGGCCTGACTCCTCGAAAATCGGACCGACTGTGAGGCAGAAAAAAACCCAGGACGTTTCCCGACTACAGAGGCAGGAGAGGATTCGGATTCTCAGCCGGAATATCGATGCAGTCCTCTGCGGTGGAGGATCAAGTCCAGTGGGAAATTATTCACCGTGACTGTACAAATCTTTTCCTGCAAGAATGATGGATTGTCTTCTTCAAATACCCGTAAGTGAGGCAACACACACCTTTCTCCTCCCTCTGCTGGCTCCATGCTTTAGGTTACTTGATGGTAAGAAATGCAGTGCACTTTACACATTCTATTTCCCTGCATACCTGCTGTCCTACACGCTCACCTGCAGTAGCTGGGGCTTGTGTGATTTGTGATTGTTGCCTGCCAAGGTCTGGGAGGCTGCTGTGGAGGCTCAGTGGATTCGATTTCCTCTTGCTTGCTTTGCTGTGTCCCCAAAACAGGTTGATGCACGCGCTTGGAGTGAAACTTAAAGTGGAATATTTTTCTGAGTGGTGTCACATGCCTGTAGGGTGTATGCATTGTCACCTATGGATTCAGAGGTGTCTGCTGCAGCTGCAAAAGTAGGCTGATTTTAGCGTTTTTGTGCACGTTTTAATATAATTATACCACATTAGGGTCTATAATAAATGTGTAAAAGCCAATGCAAAGGGTAGTTCTTCACTGTTTAATCAAAACCTGCTTGAGTACTTGAATGCATGGTGACAATATTCATAAAATCCTGGCTGTAGTCTAGAGTTAGTGAGAGATTTATCTTAAAGGGAGAACTTTCATGTCATCTTTTTTGTTTCTTAGTAGACCTGTCCTCACATTTTCTTCCCATGTTTCACTAAAAGACTCACTACTAAAGACCTAACAAGCGATCCCTCAGTTGGATTTCTTTTGCATACAGAGTGGTTGTTGTAGATTTAATGTTGTGAAATGCACATTATTGGCATATGTTGTGTGGTAAAATTGTTTTTGCAACCTGTGTGTGTTGGTTTAACTGGTCTACTTGTGTCCTCGTCTGTTCCCTTAATTTTTGCCTGCATGCGAAAACACAAATAGGCAGATTTTAGTGTTTTTGTGTGATTACTATGACATAACTCTGCTGCATTTAGGCCCGTAATTAAACAAATACAAGCCAGTTTAGCAGTCGGTTGATAAAATGCAAGAAATCCAAAAAGTTGTAGATGCTGTTTTCCAGAGTTCAGTTAAAATCTTCTTGAATTGTTGAGTGAATGATGAGTATCAGCCAATATTTACAAAATCCTGGCTGTAGTCTAGAGTTGGAGCTTTCAGGTCGCAGCTTGGTGTCTTTTTTGTTTCCTAGAGGACCTGTTTTTGCACTAAATATTTCAATAATAGGCCCAACAAGGTAGTGTACTTTTGCATATCTAATTGCACAGCAAGTGTAAATATTGTGAGATAAAATCAAGCAGGGATTTTTAAAATTTTATTTAAAAAAAAAAACCTATACCAATTATTGGCAATCTGCAATCTGGTATTTGGAACCAATATACATTATAGGGCTGGTCCCGAATATCTTAATTCCCCCCCCCCCGTGACACCACAGAATGACAACAGACAGAGAGAGGAGACTGCATCAAACCTGAAGCAGTGCATTTAACTTATCAATAATCAACCAATAAAAATACAGATGCCGATAATCAGAAAAATGATAAATATTGGCCATCTTCAAGGCTGATAATCGGTCTATTCCTAAAATTAAGTTATCGTTGTTGCACGCTCTTGGACACAGGTGTGAGTGTTGTGGTTTAACTGGGCTGCTTGTGTCCTCTTCTGTCCCCACAAGTTGTCACTGCGAAAATACAACACCTGCTTCTTTTTTAATATTTTCCAGTGTCTCCCTTTCCTGCCTGCTCATGCTTCCTTCATCCTCCAAACCCCAAACCACTTGCACAATCCACGTGTCTGCTCGTTGCAGGTGGTTACACCTCATGTGTCTTGCAGGCTTCCCTACACTTGCTTAGTGTCCTTCCGATAGACGCGTTCTGTTTCGGTATTAATATGCATGACCAGCTACACACCAGCACTTTAAACTCGGCAGGCACACTCGTGCATACTTTCTTAAGGAAATGTGACTTCTCCAGGTTGTGTGTGTTTTTTTTTCTTTCATTCTTTCTTCATCCGTCTACTCCTCTGTCTGCGCTCATTCTCTCTCAATCTTTCTCTCAGCCTGCCATCCTCGTCTTCCTTCTCTGTTCCTCTGCGTCACTCTCTCAATACTGATATATGATGCAATGAAACAAAACGTGACAGTCAACTTTTCCCCCCTCACTTTATTCCCCTCAGACCTGCTTCTCCCTTCCTTCATTTCGCCTCTCTTCTTCATTTTCTTTCATCCTTTTTTTTCCTCCTCTTCCTCTCCTTTTTGCTTTCTCTGTTGCTTGTCCCCCCCCCTCCTCCACCTCCTCCCTCTTCTTCCTCTCATCTCTCTTCTTCTTGCTTCCCTTCCCTCTCTGGAGTCCTCTTCTTTCCGTCTGTTTCATTAACAAGATTTATCTTCTCTAGTAATTACAGTACACACACACATACACACACAGGTACACACACACACACACACACACACACTGACACTCTCTCACTCTCTCTCTCACACACACACTGTATTGCAGTTACACTTCCTGTTGCTGCAGTTCTGCTTTTCCACCAGTCAGGGTCACTGTGGCACTGTGATGAAAACAGTGGATTTAGACGAAGGTGTGTGTGTGTGTATGTGTGTGAAGGAGGGTTATTATATGCATGTGTATGTATTTGTGTGTATATATGCATATGAGAGTGTGTGTTTCCATGATTCTGCTCGGCTGCAAACTGGCATCATGATGGCACATTGGCGCGATCGCACTGACATAATTTGAAATAAACACCGTCCCCACTGAATAAATGGCATTCCGCTGGTAACCTCTTCCTTTGTTTTCCAATTCATTTGTGTTTGAATCCATCATCCACACTCATACCCCCGTAATGCCTTACTGAAGGCCACAACTCTGCCTGTGTGTGTGTGTTTATATATGTGTAGATAAAAACCATCAAGGTCCTCGATATTCTCGTGGCATGCAAGTGCTTTAGATTCAGAAACAACAGGCTTTATGACTGCAAATATTTGCACAGTTAGATGAGCCGAATGAGGCGTTAATGGAGGCACTTTTCAAAAGTTCAACATTTATTTGTCTCCCGGTCTGTTGGCCCACAGCCGTACAATCTCCGATATCATAATCCCTTCCAAAGTAATGGCTCCTGCCGCTGACAGAGCCTGATTGATGCCGGTTTTCCCTTCATGCAGAGCTAGCTAGCTGGTTGACATTGACAGAGTGACTGACAGAGAGGCTGACAGAGTGACAAAAGCAGAGTGACTGGCGTTCATCATCGCAACGTTTTCTGACTGACATGGGAGCTGGTGAGAATCATTGGAGGATTTTTAAAAAATATAAATTTACTGCCACAAAATTGCAAGGAAAATGCATTATTTTACCAAGTTTGAACTACATAAACACCTGAGCTTTGACAACGTTGAAATCAGCAACCGTGGTGAATATATAGAGTAAGTGAGTTTACTCTGTGCAGCTCTGTATGTTGAGCAAAATGAAAAAGCAATAAAGCTTCCTCTCTTACTGTAAAACTGAAAGTAAGCTTTTAGAATTGAATGTTCTCCCCTTTAATACTATGCTCTTGTTGCCTTCTAAATCATAGTTGTTCAGACTGTGGAATCTCTTAATGAGCGTAACTGTAGTGTTGCTGTCAAATGCATACAGATGGTTTGCAATAATATTCCTGTACTCTGCATTTCTCTTTTCTTCACTCTGACATATTAATAGAATAAAACCCAAAAGATATATTTTCCCTTTTTTTTAAATAAAAAAAAGAAACTAGGAGCTATTTTCAAACCAGCATGTGCAGACTTCCTCCTGTGTGCATCACGCAGTGGTAGACTGACAGATGGATCGTCCAGCAGAGTTGGGTGCCTTTGGGTCACAGAGATGCTAATAGCACGCTGTATATAAATAACGGTTTGTATTTTGGTGCAGTTTTTGAGTCCAACTCGGGCTGTGTCAATAAGCTATACTGGTTATTTGAGCTTTTATGAGATTAAAATGACTGTAGCTACATGTTTAAACAAAGCTATTGATACAGTGTTTCACAATGCACTTACAAGTACTTTCATTCTACTTTTTGCTTCAATTCATATAAAATGTGTACGAATACACCTAGTGAGCTGTGGAATGATTATATTTTAGCTAGTTTGCTTTCTTTCTGGTTTGGTTTTTGGTCTGCAACTGTAAATTTTTCCACGTTATTGATGCTCAGGCTTAGAATGAGGTACTTCACATTTGAAATTGTCAAGGTGTCAGAGAACCGAAGCCAAATGAAGGCACACAGAACAGGCTGGAAACAACTCAAATTTAAACAAGGTTTTATTGACAACGTAGGGAACAAATTAAACTAAACTAAACTGAACTAAACTAAAAGTCGAATCAAACAAAGGCCAGGACAATTTAGGAAACTGAAGAAAACTAAACTAAAACTTACAGTGGGCGCAGTCGGAGGGGGACAGTCCAGAAGAGGCGTTTGGGAGGGTGTTGTGGGCGTATTCCACCCAGGGGATCTGTGAGCTCCAGGTGGTGGTGTTCTCTGACGTGACACACCTTAAGGCAGCCTCCATTTCCTGGTTTAGCCGCTCCATCTGGCCATTGCTCTGTGGGTGAAAACCAGAGGTTAGACTGACCGTGGCCCCTAATGCCGAGCAGAACCTGAGAGGCCATGGGGTCAGAATACGTGGGCCACCAGGAGGTCAGCTGTCCTCTGAGCGGTCGGGAGCTTGGGCAGGGGCAGGAAGTGGGCAGACTTGGAAAACCGGTCTATGATGGAGAGGATCACTGTGTTGCCATTGGATGGAGGGAGGCCAGTAACGAAGTCCAGGGCGATGTGGGACCACGGTCGTCTGCGCTGGGTTGGGTGGAGGTTTTATTACAGGCACAGACGGAGCAGGCAGAAATGTACTCATGCGTGTCCCGGTCCATGGAGGGCCACCAGAACTGGCGTCGGAGAACCGCAAGGGTGCGAGAAACCCCTGGGTGGCAGGTCAGGTGGCTAGAGTGCGCACATTGGAGGACAGTGGCCCGTACTGCATCCGGTACAAACAGGGTATTAGGGGGACCCCCTCCTGGGTGAGGCTGTTGTTGTTGGGCCTGTCGCACATTCGACTCGATCTCCCAGATAAGACCAGCCAGGTAACGGGAGGGCAGAATCGGTTCAGGTTCCTCAGGGGGTCCTCCTTGGCATGGAGGCGGGACAGAGCATCTGGCTTGGTGTTCCTGGAGCCGGGGCGATAGGACAAGGTGAAGTTAAACCGACCAAAGAACAGGGCCCACCTGGCTTGGCGGGAGTTAAGCCTCTGCGGTCTGAATGTACTCCAGGTTCTTGTGGTCGGTCCACACCAGAAACGGTTGCTCTGCCCCCTCCAGCCAGTGCCGCCACTCCTCCAGCACCAGCTTCACGGCCAGGAGTTCCCGGTTGCCAATGTCATAATTGACCTCTGCCGGGGACAGCTTTCTGGAGAAGAAGGCGCATGGGTGTGTTTTCCCATCTTCAGGGGACCGCTGGGACAGTACAGCCCAGCGCCGGAGTCCAAGGCGTCCACCTCAACCACAAACTGTCGGCAGGGGTCTGGCTGGATCAGGATGGGGGCTGAGACAAAGCGGGCCTTGAGCTCCAGGAATGCTTTGTCAGGCTCAGGGCTCCAGGAGAACCTCCTGGCTGTGGAGGTCAGAGTGGTGAGGGGAGCAGCGATCCGGCTGTAATTTTGGATGAAGCGGCGGTAGAAATTAGCGAACCCGAGAAACCGCTGGAGCTGTTTCCGGTTCTCGGGTCGGGGCCACTCCTCTACTGCCGTGACCTTGGCTGGGTCAATGCTAATCTCTCCCACTGCCACGATGTATCCAAGGAGCGCCACTTTGGAGACGTGGAACTCACATTTTTCCGCCTTAACGAAAAGGCGGTACCGAAGCAGGCGCTCCAGGACAAGGCGGACGTGCTGCCGGTGTTCCTCAAGGCTGCGGGAGAAGATCAGAATGTCGTCTAGGTAGACGAACTCACACCGGTTCAAGAAGTCCCGAAGCACGTCATTGACCAGGTTCTGGAAGACAGCAGGGGCGTTGGTCAGGCTGAAGGTCACCACAAGGTACTCGTAATGCCCAAGGGGGGTGTTAATCGCTGTCTTCCACTTATCACCCTCTCAAATCCGGACCAGATGGTAAGTGTTGTGGAGGTCCAACTTCGAGAACACCGTGGCTCCGTGAAGGGGGGCGAAGGCGGAATTGATCAAAGGAGGGGGGTATTTATTCTTCATGGTGATGTTATTTAGGCCACAGAAGTCGATGCAGGGACGAAGTGTTTTGTCCTTTACCCAACGAAGAAGAACCCAGCACCGACGGGTGATGAGGAGGGGCGGATCAAACTGGCTGCCAGGGAGTCCTTGATATAAGATTCCATGGCAGCGTGTTCTGGCTTAGATAGGTTATACAGCCGACTGCAGGGCAGGGGGGCTCCGGGCAGCAGCTCAATGGCACAGTCGTACGGCTGATGGTGAGGCAGGGACAAGGCTTGGTCCTTACTAAAAACCTGGGCCAGGTCGTGGTACTCAACTGGGACCCCAGCGAGGTCGACTGGGGCTGGAGGTGCCACAGGGACAGGAGTGGCCGGAGCTGGGGCTGAACGGAGGCAGGTGGCATGGCAATCCTGGCTCCAGGTCACTATCCTCCCTTGGGCCTAGTCGATCTGTGGGTTGTGCTGGAGGATCCACGGAAAGCCCAGAACAAGGGGGTACTGAGGGATTTGAGGATGCAGAAGGACAAGCGCTCCTGGTGATTGCCAGAAAGGAGGATGGACACCGGGACAGTTCTTCTCTGGACCTGGGCCAAGCGTTGTCCATTGAGGGCTTGTGCATACATGTGTGGGCAGGGGTTCAGTTCTGATGCCTACCTGGAGAACCAGGTCCTCATCGATGAAGCTGCCCTCTGCCCCGGAATTGACAAGAGTGGAGACAGTGAGACTCCGGCCCTCACAACTAAGGGGGACAGGGACACGAAGTTGCTGTTTGGGGAATGAAAGGGAGGTATGGCTCACCAGTAGGCCCCCAGTTACTGATGAGCCTGGCCTTTTCCCTGCTTGGCCGGGCAGGAAGCGGCGTAGTGCCCTCGTTCTCCACAGTACAGGCAGGCGTTGGTCCGGCGGCGGAGCTGCCTCTCCTACTCAGACAGCCGAGCCCTCCTGAAATAGTCTAAATAGGACTGGACATTGTTTGAAAATCTTTCATATTGGTGCTTCTGTGATAGCTGGGTTTATGTAGCAGTTAGGACTGAGCAGGTAGTCGATTTCAGATTGAAACTGTGATTTGAAGTGATCACATGGCAAATCTCAAAGACTGCACTTTGGAATATATATTATGCAGCATGTCTAACCTGAGGGCTGCACTATGAAGCATGTTTCACATAGCCGGGCCTTCTTTGTGTAAGTCGGCTCGACAAAAACTAAAACCTCAGTCAGAGGTAACAGTCATTACGAAAGTTGCCATCAGCTTTCTTTGTTAACTCAGGCTTTCTGCTTCAAACTCTGCGTGCATTCACATAAAACGGGACATTTAATGCATCATGTGACTCTTCTTAAAATGATCGTGTGCAGCTGCTTCAGTCAATAAAAATGGTGAGGGTGAAAATAGCTGCTACTGTAAATGGTGTAACACAGGAATGCTGGTAGAAGACTGTTAAACGTGTGTTAATATATTTATTTTACCCATCAGTGCAGCCGCTTATTTAAATTTGCAGCTGCACATTAAAGCTGTTAAACTTTATACTTCATATATTTAAACTCCATATTGTATTGAAGTGTGTTTAGGTCTGACACTGTCCGATAATGCAATTGAATTTTTGGCCAAATTAAAGTGAAATTAATGTTACTGATTGAATATTCTTTTTAATAATAATAAAAATTAAAAAATTTAAATCTGTGTTCTATCAGCTGCAGTACCAACAGTGTGAACGGACCAAACATAAAATCATATTTATGTAAATTCTGCATCGCCAGCTACATAGTAACTGTCACATTCCCATGGCAACGTGATCCATACAGTGTACGATACAGATAAAACATTTTCCCTCGTCAGGAAACAATCTGGCGAAAAGAAGACGCTTCTTCCAGCTGATTTAAATCCGAAACTCTGAACATAACTGGCTCCCGACCAGGTTAGCTCCACAGCATCAGTTACCATGGTGATCTCGTCAGGTTAAATGAGAGCCCTCATGGTGATACTGAAAACTCTGACTTTAAGCTCAACATATCTTGTTAACCCACTAATCTCTCTTCGTATACTGCCCTCTGAGGGTTTATACTGTTTACAAATTCACACCATCCTTACATAGCTCCCAGACATGTTTTAAAACTATTACAAAGTGAATGTTAACCTGAAGTTTGACTTTAAGAAAATATATCACAAATCAATTCCTAATATGTTCCAGAAAAATCACATTTAGATATTGTCCCCAAATAATTTGTACCTGTTTGCCATAAAAAACAGTGCTTTTTTGATAACTCAGTTTGTGCATATCAGATAAAGATCAGTCAAATCTATCTGTTACAGCATGAACTAGAATGAACTTGTTTGTATAAAGTGAAGTTTAAAGTTGGAAACTTTGAGTTTGATCTGGTAACGGTTGAGCAAAAATGACACAAACACACCTCAGCATCTGAGTGGTATTGAGGTTCTATACTCAGCCTTATTTCTGAGCAGTGTACCTACGTGCACACACACACACACACACACACACTTAAGGAACACGGGCTGAGTGAAAACGCACAAAACGACACAGACAGCCACACGCATTCTTATTTGCACTCTGGAAAAGCAGTGATAATGACAAGCTCTAAAGAGGCGTGTAAATGTTATTCGAGTTTGCTCTGTGTGTGTTCTTATGTTTATGTGTGTGTTTCCCTTCCCATGTTTGTGTGTTTGTGCTTCAGTGTGTTTCTCAAGTGTTTGCAATGTTGTGTTTGCGAGTGTGCAATGGTGTGTGTCGTGTACTCAAGCCAGGAGTGTATTGTTGTCACTTCAGGCCCCCCTAATATCATTTATACGGTTTCCACACTGACGCACGCACACACCCATGCGCACACTTGCACACAGAGACACACACAGCAATAGCAGGTGTCTGCCTTGTCAAGAGGGCAAAGCAAGGAACATGCCTATGTGGACCTGTGTGCATGTGTGTGTTTGTGTACAAGCTCAGGTGTGTGTCGGTTGATAAACTTTATCAGCCCAGGGCACGTTGCTGTCGGCAGCCCGGTGTTGTGAAGGGAAAAGGCTGCACAGACAAAGTGGGTTTGTGTGTGTGCGAGTCGGCGTATGTGTTTGTGTGCATCTGTGTGTGTGTCTGTGGGGAGGAGGATGGCAAACATAAGCACTGCTGATGACCCTTTTCTCATCTCAGAGACGCACACACATGCACAGCAGAAAGATTTAAATCCATTTTGAAGAGGGAAAAGCTATCAGCATATTTATAAGTTGATATTTCCAAAACACCAATAACAGCAGCACCCAAGACATTTTATATATATATATGTAATTTTTTTTCTGTAAGTGACTGCATTGAAGTATATGTCCATGAAGAGGCTGAGCTGAGCAAACTCTACATCGACACGACAACAGGATGCCCACGTAGATAGATGCGGCTCCTAAATTTGGGTTAAAGCCACATTTCCAAAAATCCTGGCAAACCAAATCCAAACATCTTGTTTCGTAACCGCCCTGAATATCAGATATTTCAGGGCCTGCTGTTTGACAAGCCTGTAAAAAATGGGTGTAATACTGACAGACAGGTGACAAAAAGCAGGTGTTGCTTGAATATTTTGTTTAGCGCAGACGTCAATCCTCGTTTTCAACTCGCCTTTAATTCTAGCCTCACCCTGTGATCAACCCCAGACTCCACAAAGACGGCATTTCAAATAACTTGATGCTCAGCAGTTTTTTTCCTACGTATTAGTTATATAAATATCAAAATGCCACTGTCCAAATAGTGTGTGACTCCTAGCATTTGACTTGTTCATTTGCACAAATTAAAAGGACGTTTTAAAAAAGTGTGAACATAATGAAGTATTTATGCATTCACATAAGATGTGCGGACAGAGCCAAAAAGCCTAAAGGGTTATTAATGGACAAACTAGAATGTGCAGTGACTTTTAAAATAAAACTTGCTTAAAGTTTACAGTAATGAATTTATGAACATAAATATATTTTGAAAAAAAATTTAGTTAAAAATTGGTCTTTCCAAAATGGCTATTCGAAGTTATTTAAAATGGGGGCCAGAGCTGGTGACCGTTCCTGGTTTCATGGTTGTTAACGGAGCTAAAGATGCTGAAATAATCACTGAAGACACATGATGATAAATAATTGGATTAGGGGTCAATTGATATGTTGTTGGTTTCTTTAGGGCTTATACAGATACAGATGATCAAGAGGGGCTGAAAATGGATAACTGGAAAGTAGATAAGATGGGTAAATTTAAAGCTTTGTGACTGGTTATATTGAGATTGAGGATTGCAGACTTTTGTAAAAATGGAATCTGTATTTTGTATCTTTTCTGTAGCTGATGAACTTTTTTTCGGTTTTATAGGCTACATAAAGATGAATAATGGAGTCAGAGTGTAGTGAAATGAACGATGTATCTTGTTCTACCAGTATTCAAATACAGAAATTTATTAACTCTTATTAATTTGTGATTTCAACATAATTATTCAGGATTACATCAAGTTACGTAGTACAGGGAATTTACATATGTGAAAAGTGAGAATTGACACCCCTAGTAGAACAATTAAAGGCAGCATTACGTTCTCCAGCAGCGTAATATTAACTTGTTAGTTCGCCATCAGTAGCCTGATGAGGAGTAAAATGAAAATCTACAGTGGATAAAACATTTGGCATGTTCGTGAAAAAAATGCGTGGAAAGCCAGAGCGACGCTCAGTCTCTGCCTTCACAGCTGTCTCTGAAGTGCCTCCGGGCCAGGCACTTGACCTTCAAGAGCTCTAGTTGCTCAGCAGCTAAAAGAGCATGTCTCAACTGGGCAGCTCCCAGTCGAGAGTCACTGCAGACCTTGGACGCCACTTCACTCTCTGAATTAAAAAAAGAGTGTTTTCGGTCAGCGGGTGGGGTTCACAAGGATTAACTGCATGTTTCAGCCGTCTTAATTAAATATTCATCAGCACCTAATCAAACCAACACTGTCTGCTAGCAGTGCTGGATACTGGAAAGAATAATTTTGTTGAGCAGCAGGTGATGTTTTGAGAAACAGCATCTTCTAAACTGCCAAGATTTTTTGGCCATTTCAGCGGAGTGTTGGACGCTTTTGGAGACACATACATCAGGCCTATTTGTGCCCGATTAACAATCCTTACCTAAGGTGTTAACTGAGCCTTTTCTCCTGTTTAGGTCATATTTATGTAAAAATGACAGACATTCTCTGGCTCCAGTTTCTCTCAAAAGACACAATTTGCTTTTTATTTCTTATGATAGTAAACAGAAAAGGCTCCCATCCATTGGCACCCGTACTGACCTGATTCTGACTGATCTACATTAAATATAGTTTCCTCATCGGTGTAATTGAATTCAGTGTTTCTGCTGTCAGTTCGATTCAGTCTGTTTGGAAGGGACAGGGTTTTGTGCGGCTTCATGTTGCCTTACATAAAAAATGATCCATCATGTTTAAATTAGCAGGTTTTGCTTTGGAAAATGAGAACACTGGTAGCAGATTTGTACTCATAATCAGCAGAGGCATCAGAAATGACAACAGATGTCATGGCCTAAAGGTGAACTGTATTTTTTGGATGATTGTTTAATTCTTGCTAGTTGAATCTATCCTCTCTTCCCCTTCTTCAAGTGACATCTGGGGCTCCTAGAAGGCTCGCTTGATACACTGCCTGGCAGTTTGATCTCTTGAGCGCTTCTGGTGACGAATGGTACACGAGAGCACCATTAGTTTTAGCATAGCGACGCAGTCCAGACCCTAAGTATTTGGACAGTTACACATTAGTGGTTCTTCAGGCTCCGAGCTTCAGTGCATTCATTTTGAAATAAAATAATGGATGCTGCATTAAAGTGCCAAGTCTAAGGAGGTTTGCATCAATATAGAAAGAACTGTGTGACAAATGGAAACCTTTTAACACACAGTGCTTTAAGTTTAGGGGTTCAAAAGCAATTGGAAGATGCACATGCAATGAAAAAATGGCATTTTATTTAATATTCAGTGGAATAACCATGTTGTCTGGAGAGTGATTAGTTGTTGTTGGGTATCTTGAAGTCAGCCAGTCAAGAATTTTCCACCTCTTCAACGAGAAAATCTTTTTTGATTATTCCATTTCAAATCCTTACTTTTTTTTCCCTCTGCCATCACAAATATACACAGACCAAGCACAACATTATGACCACATGGCTAATATTGTGTTGGTCCCCCTTATGTGCTCAAAAATGCTCTGAACCATTGTGCATGGACAAGAGGACCTCTCAGGGTGTCCTATGGGGTCTGGAACCAGGATGTTAGCACTGGATCCTTTGGGTACTCTGGCTTGTATAGTGGGGCCTCTGTCAATCAAACTTGTTTCACTGCATCCTGTTGATGCTTGATCAGAATGGGGTGTAGGAAGTCTGGAGGTCAAATCAACATGTTGGGCCATTGTCATGTTCCTCAACATGTTCCTGATTGTTGATGGTAGGCCAGTGACATTTGGGATTTCCACTTGCATGAGGGAGTGTGTTTGTTGTGGTACAATGTTTATTTGGGTGTCTAAGTCTCATCAACACTGATGGCAAAATCCAAGGTTTTCCATCAGAACACCACATAGTACCAACATGATCAATGTTATTCACTTCACCTCATGAGTGAAGTGAATAACATTGATCACCTTGACCACCTTCAGTGGTCATCATGTTGTGGCTGATTGGTGTACATATTTATGATGAAAAAAGTGTCAACCCACTTTTAGTTTCTTTATTAAAATTTTAGGCTATTGTTTGAACAACAATATTTCAGAAACTACTGGAGGTGTTACACCTCGTCATATCTGCTCAATCAGAAGCCTAAACAAACTTTTATTGGAGCATGTATTTCATATTAACAAGTATTCTATATATTTTATTTTGTACTATCATAACATGCAACTAAATAAAGTTCAGAAATATCAGTTCACTTCTGCATTATCATTTATTTGGTAATGTGTGCTCAAAGATGGGACTTCACATAATGGCTTCAGTTTTTTTCCACATTTCAACCCACCCCTAATCAGAGGTTTTGTGATGTACTTCTCCAGACTCTGAATCAGTGCATGATGAGAAATAACAGTGAAAATTTCAGGCTTTTATCTTTAGCAGTTCCTGAGATATTGTCATTGAACTACACCTCAGATTTGAATAGCAGGTCGCAGCTTATGGTAAAAAAAAAAAAAAAACCTTTCTGGCAAACCTGAGACAGTCGAGCAGAAGCCCCTGATGATTTAAGATGGTTGATTTGGCTGCATGTTTAAGATTGCTTCCCTGCTAGATGATGAATTGTTGTCCAATGGGTCCAATGAATTTGATGCATTTTCCTAAACCCGACCACACGTTTGCACTTCTGGCTGCCATTTATGCCCAAATCATAACAGAACCACCACCATGTTTGACAGATAGCTTTGGGATCATGAGCTGTTTCTTTGTTTTCTGCACAATCACTCTTTGCTTTAGTTTGGCAGAGGTTTGTTTTTGTTGTTCCAAAACTCTGCAACTAGGTTTGTGTTTCTGAGTCTTACCAGGGGTTTGCATCTAAACTTGTGGCCCTGAAGTCTTCTCTTGATCATTTACAAGGAAACTTGCATCCCTCCACCCAGCAGAGCATTGTCTAAGAGGTTTTTCTTCACCACGCAAATGATTTTCTAATCATCCACAGGACTTGTGCTTCTCAGTCTACCTGCTGCTTTGCCATTTTGTAGTTTTTCTGTGAACACATGCCTTTTTTTTCTCTTTTAAATGAACCCAGCTGGTGATGTGATAGATCATCTGCCTTCAACTTTGTCCTCTGCTGAGCCTCATTATGGTTTTTCACTTGCACCTCTTTACACATCATAAGCTGTCTTTCCATCTCATATTTTTTACATGTACTTTGAATTGTCATAGTAGAAGAAGTTAATTGAAATGGCATAAATTTAAACAATTCGCAAAATTTCATGTAAAGTTTTTACTTTTCCAAAAGGAGTAAATGCACACTATGGGAGATTTTCTTTTCTTCTTGGTTTCTCAGTAGTTCGCAAACAACTGATTTTGTTTCCAACTTCCTTTACTCTGTTTATTACAGTCATGCACAATGTAGTCTACTGCGCCACCTTCTGCTGATACCATGCAGTCTAGTCTATCCGTTCCAAACCGGTACTATAAATAAGTCTAATTTGCATTTTTCTTATTTCTTTTTCTGACATTTCCTAAGTTTGCTTCAAATTCATTTTGACATTTATATGGAAAGATGGTTATATGGCTATACACGGCTGTTCTCAATCCAGTCCGAACAAATACGGAAGCTGTGCTTGTGAATAAACTCACCATTGAGAAACATTTAGCACCCAAATGCATAATTACTTTTTAAACCTGCACAATTTCTTTTCATATTGATTAATCTACTCAAATAAAGCTAAGATTTGGCACTTTACTTTTTTAAAATTTCAAACTTTTTGTGCCAAAACTTTGATGAGGCCCAAATACTTGAAGTCTAGATTGCAGGTAAGTCGTTTTCTGTCGCCATAGAGGCTGGTGCTGAAATCGGGTTTGTCCAGTCATATTTTAATTTATTAATACTTTTACGATTAAGTTTTAGCTTGTGCAGGTTGCTACAGATAGGAATGGCTCGCTTTGGCTAAGCTCTCTGACCATCTAATCAGAAGACAAGAAAATGCTGATGTTATTGTCGCCCACTAGATGGGCTTGGGATCACCAACTCGAAATCAGATTGGTTAAAGCAAAGCATGTATTTTAGGCTACAAGTGCCTGCGTTTTGAATCTGAAGGCCTCAGGTCAACACATGATGGTTGATTGGATAAAAGCTCTAATATAAACATACACTGCTAGACGCACCACAGCCCAGAGGCACGCTATGATATGAAGAGAATAGACTATTGAGAAAAATTTAAAAAGATTAATGGGAAAATATTAAAACATAAGTCAGTAAGTCTGATAGAGTTTAGGCCAGCAGAGAAGGCCCTGTTTGCCCTGGCAGCCCACTGCTGCTTGCATGGATGTCCCAAGAGGAAACATTTAGGGTAAAGAAAGTATTTAAGGTGTTTATGTTAACTTAAATGCTCCCATGTACATCATAAAAGCATATTTAGTGAGTGCCCATAGGCCACAAAATCATCAGGTTGGTGATTAAAAAGTACTGCATATGAATATTTCTCACTTTAAAAAGGATGCTGCTCTCAGGCATCCAGTTATGAAGTGTCACATGTCTGAGCATCCTTGAACGCACCACGAAGGACAATTGATGAACAGTCTCTGCATCATAGCTGCTATACCAAGCAATGATAAAGCAGGTTTGATAAAAAAAAAATAAGGCTGATTAAATGTCGTTGTGATGGATTACCCATCTTAAGGAAGTTTTGAATATCTGCAGATTCATCTGCATAGCACACCAAAATGATTTTTTTTGTTGTTGTTTTTTTTTTTTTTTTTAGCAAAAGACAGACAAAATCTGTAAAACAAAACCTCTACACTCTGTCTCCGGAAAGTCGAGGGCTTGAACGCAGCACAGCGATGCTTATCACATGTAGTCTGGTCTGGGTTTCTCCACCGTGAGCTCGACTTTGCAGTGATAACTACAACCGGTACATGCACTAGATGGCACTGTTGCCATATCTCACTTCATGCACACACACACACATACACACACAAATAAGCAGAGATTGGCAAACACAATGCTACCCAAGGCTCAAGAGATGGAGAGGCGCTTTCTGTCTTTCTCCCTCTCTCTCTTTGACACACATACTCTCTTTCTCCTTTGGCTGTTTTCTCTCCCCTTCCATCACACACACTTACACTACCTCTGTCTATTCATCCACCGTAATGTATCGTTATTACAAAAACAGACACCTCATAATACTAAAAACTCATTGTTAGTGCAGCCAGAAAAAATCAGGAAAGATTTACAGTAGGCGTGCAGTCTTGTGTGATTCATGAAATTATTAGATGCATGTAATCATGAGCTGCTGCAGCCGAGACGAGCTGTAAGAACTGAACCTCGCCTCCATCCACTTTCAGCTTCAGTTACGTTTTGCTCACACCTTCCAGCTGCATGTAACTGCAGTCGTCTGCTGTCACATTCAGCTGCAATTTATTTATTTTTATTTTTTTGTGAACTGCTTTGCCGAAGAGCACTTCAGGAAAGTGGATTACCTCTCAGTCACTACTCCCACAGTTTGTTCTGCCTTTGGGGATTTAAAGAGTCTTCTGCCTGGTCACCAAATCACTTTTCTCCCTTTTCGAGGAGGCTGCCGACGAAAGAGGCCAAATCAGATGAACAGTCTGTGCAAATTTGTTGTCGTTCCCCACTGTGTCATCTGACGGTCCTCATCCCATCTCAGTGAAGCACATGTCAGAGAGGGAGATGAGAGAGATGAGAGCTTGAACCATGACTCAAACTCAGTTAACACCAAGATATAATGATCATCAGTGCTTGGTTATCAAAACAGACTCACACATACTGCTCGCTACAAACCAGAGGCTGCACTGTTCACACGCTTTAAATGACGTGTTTACGCTTTACCATCAAGTGACCTCTCGCTGTTGTGCCACAAATGGCCGCCCCCGTCCTCTTTAGAGGCTCAGTTGTTGATGTCTAAACCTGGCTGGTGGGGTGGGAGGCTGTGAGTGCAGAGAGTTTGATTTTGACACTGAAGACTGATTTGCATCCCGTCTCCTTCCGACTGTTAATGCGCGCCGACAGATCTGAAGACAATCATATGGCTCGTTTTGGACGTCCGTTACAACCTACCAGTTTTGTGGTTTAAATGTGAGGCCTTGTTGCACACAGAGTGATAGAATTAGGAGCAGTTGATACGGACTATGCTACAGTACATTCTAAAATAAACGACTGATTATTATTGTTTGAGTCATCAAAAAACTGCCGGTAAGTCAAGCTAGATTCTTAAATATGGAGTTTTACACCATTTTAAAAACTAATTTTACTATAAATGTAATATCTCTAATAGGGATGCAAATTTTTAATCCATTTCCTAAATGATAACAGACAGTCTTATCAACCTGTTAATCTGTTAATCAATGCCACAAAATATATTCGATTGGCATTATTTATTATCCTGATACAGCCATTTGAATGCGATCACATGACTTGGCCAGTCTGGCACACTCTAGCTGTGGTCGGTAGGCATTAAGTGTCTCAGAAGACTTTCTCATGGTGGCCCTGTGCTACCTAAACTCCCACAGTGCTCTCTGCTTGCCAACATGGAACTGTCCGTAGTACGAGTAATCGCATCTACTGGTTGCTACAGTATTAAACACTAAGAGGCTCCACCTGGTGGCTTAAATAGCTCCTGCAACTAGTCTACATTACATTTTCTGACATTCATGTTCTTAATCTTCTGCCTTATCAGTTACCGGTAATATATTTTTAATTGATTCAATTATTAACAAAAAATAATTGACCAATGATTAATCATTAACGTCCCTAATCTTTTAGTTTTTTAATTATTTGAAGGTGTCATCCAGAGAGTTTATGAGCAGATGAATCGGCTCACAAACACGATTGTCAGTCACTTAGACCACACTCACACTGCAGGAGTTCAATGCTGATTTAGTCCCTTGTTTCTCAACAGTTGGAGGAAAAATCTGGCCTGGGACCTTTTTACTGAAATGATGTTTGGGCCAGGTTATTTGGTAGCATAAGAGATTTACAGATCCAATCTTCCAAATCTATTTACAGACCCATCAGAACCCTACAATAACATCAAACATGTTTAATATTTACCAGCTAAAATCAGGAGTTCCAATTACCATGTTTCCACCTGAACCCTAACCCGAAGATTGATTGAATAGACAAACTCTTTAAGGTTTATTTAAGATTGCAAAGTATGTTTACCATTACGGCAAATTCGGGCACCCAGTCTCCTCTTTGTTTTGTTATGTTTCTATCTGCTTTCCCATGAGATCATATGAGGTGACGCACTGCTCCTGATTGCTCCCTCTGGCACCATAATCTTAATAATATCTTGTAGTGTATGATGTGCCATTATTTTCTAATCTTGAAGTGTGTGTATGACTGAGATAAGAGAGGAGTATATCTGTGAAGTTTCTCTGTATGTGTGTGATGCAACCAGATTTAAAAATCAGATTTTAAAGCCTCTTATTCAGACTTCATTGTTAATTTCTAGGATGTTATGATATACAATTTACACAAGCAGTTGTTTATTTCTACAGCAAAATGTATGTATTTTATTATAAAAAGCCTCACATAAATCAGTCGGATGCCATTTCTTAATTTACACCTAAGTAAAACAAATGCATTCAAATACAGCTGTAAATCCATTTTAAGTAGAATTTCATGCAGACTAAGTATTAAAAACCGAATGATCTCAGTCTCCAAAGTCATTGAAAACAACAAAATTTCCTGAGTTTAGGATTTATTGCAAGACTGTTGCAGAAGGCTGCAGTGGCATTAGTGAGGTGCTAATATATTGCACTGAAAAGTGAGCATACACAACTTGACAGGACACCCCAATGACGCCTGACAATGTCAATTTTAAGTCCGTAACACATTTAATCAAGATTTGCAGACGGGTCACTATTTATCATAAAAATTTCAAGTGTGACCTTTGTTCATCATCAGTGAGCCAGCAAAGGGTGCCAGGCACACACCTCTGGAACGGAGCAGCAAACAGATTTGCTCTTTTGTGGCGTTGACAGTCACAACGCCGAGATGCCTGCCAAGAAACTTAATATTGTGCAGGGTCAATAAAAAAAAGCAAATGAGTGAATCAGAAACACATGAACACACTCAACCAAACTTTCCAAATCGACAAGAAAGCAGTTTTGCTTGTTTAGGCGAAGAAGTGAGCGAGGGCAGTCTGACTGACTGCTCACCTAACAGGACACAAAATGACTGCAAAGTTTGGCCACGGATGCCGATGGCTGACAGTCGAGCCATCACATCTGATTTAACAAAGATTGCTGGTTGACTCCTCACACTGACAGTAGCCAATACTGCTGCCGCTGATAGTGCTCCCTCAGGAAGTGTACCTAATTGCCGTATACCCTGTTTCCACCACAACTCTGCCCAACGGAGGGGCATTAAATTCAGCCCAGCTATGAACCAGATGTTTTGACAGATGCAATTTGGCCTCAAGTTTTATCTGTTCAAAAGTTCATTGAGTATCAGTAAACAACACCACTGGCAAAAGTACCACACTTAAGTACAGTTTTGTGATGCATGCACTTCACTTGGGTCCAATTTTTGCATCTTTATACTTCTATTTAATCAGGTTTTTTAAGTAAATATTGAACTTTCTACTCCATTGCATTTATTGTTCCCTCCCAGATTAAGATTCTGCTAATACTTGCTCCCCTTTTACCTTTTGTTCTGCTAAATTTATGTAAGTATAAAGTGTGAAACCTCACAAAGTCGCCCAAAAACTTTGTTCGTAAGTTTTCAATAAATCAACAATAGTCGCAGAACCTGCTGTTCCACCATCTGCAGTATTGCAAGTCAGGGATTCTTTAGCTTTTCACGCTGAGATCCAAATCAGTAGTTCCTCCTCCTCCTCTTCCTCCCCTCTTCGGGAGCCAGACTACTTTCCTCCCAACACCTTGTACTGCAGCCCAGTGCAAAATCTCACCAGCTATACAGCCAAGGCCTAAAAACAGAACATTTGTTTCAATCTCACCTCCTACGCATGGATCAAACAGTTAAACCTGGAGCTTAAATTACCTAAAATTATCAAAAGAAAATGTGAAGTAAAAGGTGTGATACTCCCGGCAGTGACTTCATAGATTAGTCAAACTAGGCTGGCAGATTTTACCATTTCATCACCTCGAGAAAATCAAAGAATTTATGTTATTTTTCTCTATTTAATGCTCCGTTACTGTTTTTCTGGTTATTCAGAACTGAAGACAATTCGTAAGACTTCTGTCCTCCATAATACTGATAAAGTACTGCTGAGCAAAGGTGTTTAAACTCCCATAATGTGCACCAACCTGCAGAGAGATGTTGCATGCTTCATTGACACATCCACATTCCGATAAAGATTAAATGCTATCTGTTTCAGTGTGGTTAAAGGTCTGTCCTGATAGAGCGGTACAGCAGAAAGATGGGCAGATGGTGGAGAGAGAGAGAGAGAGAGAGAGAGGAGGGAAGGGAAAAGGGAGGAAGACTGTGTGTGTCAGCGTGTCAACACATAGATATTTCCTCTGCAGCACTCTGTCTCTCCTCATATCTCACCCTAGTGTCAGGGGAGTGGGTGGCAGGCCCTGTCTGGAGAGACCACACGCACGTTTAGCCTTCAGAAAATTAGCCGTGGCAGTGCTGGCCGGGGTTGTGAACGAGGAACTAACACACACACACTGCAGTTGTGAGGCCAAAAATATGTGCTAGGTGAAGTCGCGTAAATTCATATTTAACAGCAAAACAGACTTTCTAGTAAAGTGAGGCAGCTTTATACACCCGTCTACAACAACATTAAAACCACTGACAGATGAAGTGAACGGGATTGATCATCACATTAAAATGCAATGTTCTGCTGGGAAGCCTTGGGTCCTGGCATTCACTTGGAGGTCACTTTCACCCTTCTACACCTCGTTTCAGACCAAGCACACCCCCAGTAACACTCCTTGACAACAGTGACGTCCCTCCACAGCACATTGTTTTGCCCAGGAGTGATTCGAGGAACACAATCACGAGCCCAAGGGGTTGACCCCGCCTCCAAACTCCCCACATCTCAATATCCATGGGATGCACTGGCACCGGCACTGGCACTGTTCTGATGGCCTGAAGAGAACTTACACACTGCTGGACTGGGCAATTCTGGGAAGAGTTGTGTGAAGAAGTGTGAGTGCAGAAAGCTGCAACTTGCGACTGCTAAAGCTTGTACTGGTCAACGCCTGTTGAGATGCTGGTATCAAACCTGTAAACTTCTTTGTTTTGGTTTCCAACAATATAATGCAAGCACACTAATTATACCAGCAGTTTAATGTTGTGGTTGACAGGTGTAAGCTAGTAAAGACAGACGGAGACAGGCAGTGCTGTTTTTTTCTGACCATGCTACTTATGTGCAATACAATGCTAGTGGGAGTGTACAGGCAACCAAAATTCATGGTTTGATATGAAAATTGGTTTTAGTTGTTAGTGTTTTCAGAGAAGAGAAGACAACTAAACAAATGAAATGTCCATTAAGACAAGTGCAACATATTAATGAATCACTTAAATGAACTTTGAAATTCAGTGCTGTAATTTCAGCTTTTAAAAACAATTTTGTCAACACTGAGGATACAGCCATCTTGTCAGAAATATTACTGGAATTGTCAGTGGATGCAAGCTACCATGGAGTTGGTATTTACACTCAGTTTAAGAGTCACACTGTGGTTGAAATGAACATCACGTATTGAGCAGTTCAGGACGACTACACCTAAGTTACATCCCTTGATGTTGGGGATGAGTCATCCACTTTTGGTCCAGACTGAAATATCTCAGCAATTGAAATGTGGTCTGCTCTGACATTTAGCAAAGAATTCATGGCCCCCAGAGAATGAATCTACTTCCTGGTGAGCCATATTGCCATCAAGATGTCAGCGGTTTCAGTTTTTTTAATGTCCGCAGTAGTTATGTTATTGACTAAATTAAAAATAATAATAATAATAATAATAATATATAAATATATATATATAATTAGTAAAATACATATAATCAGTGATGATCTTTTTGTCTAAATATATTTCTATATGTCGTCTTTCAGATAAAGTCATTATGCCCAGATTTCATTATCAAAAAATGCTTACCTAGCAGCCACACCTAAAAACAATACCTAAACTGATTTTCTTAATCTCTGCACCAGCCCAGTTTTAAATAATAAAAGAGCACCTGGTTGAAAAAGTGTTGAATCAATGCTCCAACTGATGATAAATAACATTTCTGAAGGTAGAAACAATTTAATTGAGGAGACTGAAAGGCAGTTAAGACTTCAGATAACTTCAGATTAGGTTCCCAGAACTGGATGCAAACTGCAGTATTTTTGGGGAAACCCATAAATTTCCTGCAGTGGTAATTTGATTCTGTATTATCTCTTGAATGGTTTGAGTTATAGAGTGGGCTACATCTTGCATTTGCACAGTACAGCCCTGCCCTTCATTGAAGCAACCTATTTGTCATACCTGGACCGACTGTAGCCGCTTGGGAAAGATATTGATCATTCAGCTTGAGACAACAAGATTATTGGGAGCTGACACCAAGGTTTAAAGAATGCTCACATAGAATTAAAGGGGAGCAAATTTTTAGTTTGTTTAACATCTGTACGCTCTCGAAAGAAATAATGTTGCTCCTTACAATCCCTAAATGACAAATCACTGATATCACTACATTGGTCATTTGCAGTTTGTATCAAGTCATTTGCAGCTGCTTTGATAATTTAGTTTTTAGTGTTGATTAGCTTTTGTTGAAACCGATTCAGTGAATGACTTTATCAAAATTCTTTTTATTTTCACATAATTGGCTTAGCCTCTGTAGGTTTGAGGAGCGCAAATGCTGATGATTTCTTTACTTTGTAGTCGTTCGTTCATTGGCGCTAATTGTGAAAATGAATTCCTATGGCATCAATCATTTATGAGAATCCTTTAGAGAGAAACAAGCAAAGTAACCTGACAACAATCCTAAGTGCTGGAGAAAACAATGATTAAATTAACCATAATTCAATATTTCAGACACAAATGAGATGCTAAAATCACAAATATCCCTATGTAGCTCACCTACAGCCTTACAAACCTAATCAAAAATGGTATAAATATGGAATACCCTAGAAAAAATAGGTTCTCCTGCAGCCGGTTTACACATCTGGCATGTACTGTACGGAAGAAAGACCAGAAAGTAAACAGTCCTGAGGGGAAAAGCTAGACCAAGTGCATGAGCTAAAAGATTCAGTGCTCTGCTGAAGGTAAAGCTGTACTGACAGTGTTGTGAAGCCTGTTACGTCTGGCAGATACGAGACACAGGCCTTCGACCAAGCAACAACATCTCTACCCTGAAGCACAGTTGTGGTGGTATCGTGCTTCTGGTGACTTTTCAGCGACAGTAAATGTAAGGCTTATGAGAAATGATCAAATGATGAAGGGAGCCAGTTGCTAGCAAATCCTTTGCCGAACCTGCCTAAGGTTGCCAAACATCTTGGGTTGGGGTGATGGTCTCCTCTCCAAGACGACAGCGATCCGAAGTATACAACAGAGTTAGGAATGAGGTCAGGATAAAATCCTGAATGTCCTTAGGTGGCTCAGAAAATGGATTTTAAAATTTGTGGAATGACTTCAAGGTGACCATTCAGGTGCTTTTCATTTGACTGGAAAGACAAAGGAAAATAGGCATAAATCAAAGCTCCAGTCGCTGCTTGAGGTGCCAATACACAGGGACGATTGTGTGTACACAGATTTAAATAACATATGCACATGTTTTTTTTGAAGTGCACACATTTGTTTTCAATCAGTTATTCTCTGTACCTCAGTTTATTTCGCATGTTGCCTGCTCACTTTAATTTTTTTTATTTTCGTCTCTGTTACCTGACCTAAAGAGAAGTTCTATTTTAACCGTCCGATGTTTGGTTTGTTCATGTGCGAGGGGTGATCATGTAGATGGACCGCATCACGGTCACATGCAACAGTTTCGGTTCAGGAGACCACCTAACACAGCGCCATCAACAGCAGGATCAAACTCTTGTGTCCATTGACTGCAAACTGGAGCAGAGAAAAAAAGCACCTTCAAGGATTATCACTGGTGAAGAGAGGTGAGTCTCAGGCTACCATCATGAGAAGAAGCAGCATTTTTCACAATGGAAGAACCTAAAGTTTCTAATAATGGAGAAGAGTCAGATGTATACTAGGAGCATGCACAATGTTTTCCTGGTTATTTTGAACCTGGAATTAGTCCCCCAGGGTCGAACTGTCAAAGCAGAGTTCTAATGTAACATCCTGAGAAATCTGAATTAGAACATGCAAATGCAATGAAGCTCCAATATGGGTTTTTTTTTTGACCATGGCAACACAATCATCAAACTCTGTCTACCTTTCTTGCTAGATTTGGCACCCTGTGAGTTTTTCCTCTTATCCAAAATGGAATTCGAGCTGAAGCTTTTGAAACAGTTTGGGATTCAGCAATCATCGCAAAAGCTGCTTGACATGTTTGCATGACTTGAGTGTTAAAACATTGCAGACACACTAGAACACAGTAGAAGTGTTGTATTGCTGCAGAGGGAAACTGCTCGATGGGGATAGTAGCAAAATTTTATTCTGGTCTCAATTTTTTTGTTTAAATGCAACATCTCAGTACTTTTTGATCACCTTATACAGTTGGATACAAATGTCTGAGACCCTGAGTGGAGACATTTCTATTTTGATTTGAATTTAATAGAAACATTTTTATTATGAATAATATCAGCATCACAACATGAGAATGAATGTACTTGAATTTCATGCTATCTTAGTGTTTGCTCACCTTTTCCTATAATGGCAGCGCTACAGGAGCTGGCATGGATTCCACGAGCTTGTGCAAAACCCCCGATAACCCATGTTATCCCAGCATGATCTGACAATGATCCAAAGAGCTTCTGTCAGGATTGTCTGGCTTTCTCTGTTCTCGAATGCCCCCATCAGTGGAGTCGAGGTCAGGCGACTGAGGAAAGTTCATGACAGTCAGCACTCCTTGGCTTTCTCTGGTTTTCAAGGACTTCTCAGGTGTGTTTGGATGCATTGTCCTGCTGCAGTATGAATCCTTCACCTCAAAGATGCAAACCAAAGAGTGTAATGGTCTGAAGAATAGAGTGCTGCTTTTTCTTCATGGTCAGGGTCGATTCGGTGCCAAGTGTCCAACATGAAATGTCTTCTGCATTTCATTCCCCAAGTTTCTTTTTCTCTTTTGCAGAAAAATGCCCAAAAAGAGTCTTTAAAAAGCATATTGAAACCATCAGCTTCCAAAACAGATTATTGATTGACTCTATCTTTAGATTTACACATATGTAGCATATACAGGCATAACTGTAGGAACAAAGAAGCTTCCAGGATGAGATGCAGCAAATTACTGAAACAACACGTGACTGTCGATCAAAGGTAGCAGCCAGAGGTTAGAGGAGGAACAGTTTGTCTGATGTGAACCTAAAACTTGGAACCAGCTGCTGTCCTCATGTTGGGCTGGTGAGAGGAATCTTCAGCCATATCTTAATAGATAGTCTGGTGTCCTGCAGTGATATGCAAATGGTTTTGCATGAACCATGAGCGGATCAAAAAACGAGAGGCTACATTTATCAATAAGCCATCCATCTGCAACTGCTGCATCCCCGGAGTCGTGGTTTTTCTGAGCTGCTGTGGGCGATGGATAACCAGTGTGCGTCTCTCTGTCATTTAGCAAAGTGACTTGCAAATCCAGGTTCTGTAATTCTCTGTAGGAACAGTGGAACTGTTTTGAATGCTGATCTTTAGTTAGAATGCCGCTGATGGCTACATTCATTTTGGTTAATCTCACATTAGTCTTGAAATCCTCGTTTCATTTCAGCATGTTGTGCAGCAGCGATGTTAAACTGGGTGCAGACACACTAGTTTGACAACTATTGTCTTAATGGTGTCAAGATAAATCTGCCTTCAAAGTGAGCCAATCATCAATAACCAGAGGGTTGAATATTTTGAGGAATACTTTCATTGTTGTATAATTGTGCCTCTGGGCCATAGACTGTATGTATGTAACAATAAACAGGGATGATTTATGTATAATAGGAACAGATTTGAATGTTTTCTTGGCTACAACAAACTAAATTATATTGTGTGAGATGTTTGTGTTTGTCCTGAAGGCAGAATAATGTATGCTTTAAAAAAGCATGCTTTGTGGCTATCCTTTAACTCATTTTGTGGAGTACACACCAATCAGCCACAAAATTGATCATGTTGGTAACATGTGGTGTTCTGCGTGAAAATCTTGGATCTTAGCATCCGTGTTGATGAGACTTACACACCTCAAATAAACATTGTCCCACAACAAACACACTCCCTCATGCAAATGGAAATCCCAAATGTCACTGGTCTACCCCCACAGGAAAATGCACCCCACCACATGGAAAAAAACATCAAACAATCAGGAACATGTTGAGGAACATGACAGTGGCCCAACATGTTGATTTGACCTCCAAACTTCCTACACCCCATTGTGATCAAGATGGAGTGGAACAAGTTTGATTGACAGAGGCCCTGCCCAAGCCAGAGTACCCAAAGGATCCACTGCCAACATCCTGGTTCCAGACCCCATAGGACACCCTGAGAGGTCCTCTTGTCCATGGCCAATGGTTCAGAACATTTTTGAGCACATAAGGGAGATCAACACAATATTAGGCAGGTGGTCATAATGACTGATCAGTGTATACTAATCTAAAAAAAGCTGTATTTAAGATAAACTTCTTGTAAATATTGCTGTCAGACTTAATTTTATTCATTCTCATGAATCTCAGTTGACTTTAAGAGAACAGAAAGTAGCATAGTCCATGTTAACTACTTGATGGCAGTGTGGGTAAAAAATAAAATTCATCATGAAATATGTCCTGTTACAGCGCAATATTGATGAATATACGGTTATATATGTTTTCTGAAAAAATCCAAATGGGAAATTATAAATTGATAAAATAATTAGCCAGACGTGCTCGTTTTCTGGTTAATCCAGCAAATCAAATAGCTGACAAATTAAAGTACTTCATCACATTGATGTGGAAATCATATAAAAATCCAATAGTACCATAAAACAGTCATGCTCATTGATTTGCACTATCTACAACAAGCTGATGCACCCAGATATAAAAGGCTTTCTGATGGTACATGAATTTTCATAGTCTCACCATATTGTATACACTGTATTGTCATATTGCCCACCCCTTGTTTGAAGGGAAACTAATTCTGTTCTCCCTGTTCTCTACAATTACCTGTAGACCTCATATTTTCACTTTTTACTCTCTACTGCCAGTTTATTTACTCCTCTTTTATTGCATTTTTATCTAAAACTGCAGTTTAACAGATTTTTGTCATATTAATTCCTTTTCTAAAATGACTGCATTGAGAGTGGTAATACAGGCATGTACACTCATGCACTGGCATCCCTGGAGGCAACAAACATCAAAAACCACTAACAGAAAGCAGGTGACTGAGAGTGCAGCAGGTCAGCTCCGAGGACATTGCTTGGTGAAACTTGGTGAAGTGTCACAGGAAGTCTATTTTCCACTCCAGGTACTGTAACCGATTAGACTTTGAAGCTGGACTTACCTCTGACCAATTAACAAAATGTGCACAGAGGGTTCGACCTGCCACTCTCCCAGAGACCTGGACATCTCAGAGAGAGATGGACCGGCCGTAACCCCGTGTCTCCTCCCCACACTGTTAGTTCACAGGTCAGTGACAGCTGCTTCTAATGACGGTGAGCACACAAAGCTACGCTGATGTATTATCCATCCTCCAGAGGAAGCTGCCCTCATCTTGCCAAAGCCTGCCTGACCTGATAAGACTTGGGGTCAGCCCTCTCTTTGCTCTGTCTGTATTTTCGTAAAGGTTGTATGATGTCTTTTGAGTGTTAAGTTGACTGAAGAATGTCCCAGGGAAATTCCATTCCACTTTCTTTCCACCACTGCCCCAGAGATTTATCAGTAAATTCAGCTTTTTGTTCAAATGTCAAACCGCTTGTCTCGGCTTCTTATTACAAGGCTTGTTCACACTCAGGTTGTCATATTTTTGTGAAGAATGTGGGCAAAGTCAGTTAGCATTAGCAGCGCAGATGGCAGAGTTCATGATCAAGATTAGTGGCTCACTAACTTACCCTTTTGCAGATCAATTTTAAATCGGGTAGCAACAGATAATATATTTTTGTACATAATAAAATCCCAGTTTGAAATAACTAATAGTGTTTCCAAAAAAAGGTCAGACAATGAATGTGCAAATGGTTTCTTAACTCTCTCCATGATGGATTTGGTTAATGCAATTTTATTTCTACAACACATTCACCACAACTTGTCCTTTTGTGTTTTGAAGCTTCGCAAGTTAAACGTGTCAGTGTGAACCCAGAAGGTTCATTATTGACCTTTTGAAGTGGCAGGTGAACAAAAAATTAAAAGCACAAGGTGTGCTTACTGGAAATGGTGTATTTCAGAGCTTTCAGACACATTTTGTAGCCTTCACTTGTGAATGGACATGAAATATATTATGCAGTAAATGTTGCAAATGGACTCTGAGTAGCTATTAGATCCCCTCGCCTCAAAGTGTTTAATCCGATTTTCCCTACGGCTTCACTTGACCGCATGCTCTTGACCTTTGAGAACAATATGTGATGTAAAGAGAATCTAAGCTAAAAGGTTCGCTTTCTACCTTTCAGACCTCTCACCTGCGTCCCATATGTTTAATGCAGGGACACCTCCAGAAGTTTTTCATAGTACTGGCAACACGAGGCCAGAGAAAGTCATAGGGTGGCACGCAAAAACCAAAAGCAATAACTGCATTTCAAAAATTGTATTTATTATTTTAAAAATAAATCAATATGATAATTAGGACATACTCATATACCTTGGTATAAAGTGAAGGTGACTGATAATTTGATGTGCATTGACCAATACAGGTACACTTAACATTTTGGGTGTTATCGTGACCCCAGATTAGAATAGTCCAACAGAAGAGATACAGCCGTGCATTTGAGGGGTAAAAGTTATTCTGAGTTTGTTTATGATTTCAATCTGAAAATTCTGTCATTAACTACAGACAGTTATGGTACAATAAGGTGTTAATATTGTTATGCTACTCATGGCTGTGTTTTCATAGTTACTTTTATGATTAAGGTCACATTTTTTAATACATCCACACCCACAATGTTGCCGCACCTACAATATCCTGCTGTGAAATGGAAAAATGTACCTACATGATGAAAAAATCTTTTAACTTTCCTAAAAGGCCACTGGAGTAGCCAGTGACATTTTAGGGGTGACCAAGGACCCCCTGGCTGCTTCTTGTTCTATATAGTCTGGTTGTTGCGGAACAGCTTACTTAGTTTTGGTTTGAGCCATTAAAGCTGGGGTTGGCAGTTTTTGCCATCATGGTGGAAAAGCTCTATTATAGTCTTCCAGCATGTTGTAATTCAAGTGGTCTGAGAGGAAACTGCAGGAGAAGTTGTTATTCCAGCTTTGGAAACGACTGTCTTCACAGCGTGACCCAAAAAAAGCCTGACAATAAACCATCAAAATTTAGAACTGGAGTTCCACTAACTACAGTCTTCTCAGCTTGCTATTCTATTCCTGTTGGTTAGGCTGTGTAGGGGGATTTACCATCCAAGCTGGTGAGGAGTGACTTTGTCGGATGTGGCTATTCTTTGTTAGGTAACTGTAGCTGTGGCTGTTAGGGTTTCCATCTTAACACATCAAACTGGCTGTTGACCCACTTTCAATGCATTTTTAACGCATTGAATTTTGAGGCTGTGTTTAAATAAAAATATGTCAGGAACTAATAAATATCTGAATTTTTCACTCACAATTACGAGTGAGTTGATATAGAAACTGGTTGAGCAGAAATTATTCTTAAAAGATGATTTAAGGTGGTTTGATTTTATGGCTAATTCAGTTTTTATGTTTGCATTCATGTTTACGGTCATTATCAAGCTTGTGGTTATGAAGCGCATCATACTCCTGTGCTCAGAGGCTTAGAGGACAAAGGAGAGCTGAAGGAGGTGGGCTGTCATTATAGATTATTCCCCTTTTCACATTTTGGCCTACCCAGGCTTTAAATAACCTTCCTTCTGCAGTAGATTCCCACTAAAATGTGATGATGTGTACAGACTACAACTCATCAGCGTTTTCTTACGGATTATCTTAATCTGCAGTTGTCGACAAATCATTAAGTGTCAACGTTAAAGGGTGATATATAGTATCTTCGAAGCTGATTATCAGTGGAAAGTGTCTTGATTGGTAAATCTGAAGTAACAGAGCGAGAATGTCAAAGTCACAGCTTGTCTTGGGTTTGAGAAAAATCCGTGGAAATGTCCTCACTTTTCAGCTCCAAATCATATTGTTTAAGCACCACAGTACTTTTCCACATCATCCTGCAAAAAAACAAAAAAAACTTGAGGCTAAACTGGTGTCCCATTGACAGCACCACCCTCTGCCCATTTCTCCCACCTCTCCTCGTGCCTCTTCCTGGCCCCTTCTTTTCCTCCTATCTCTCTATTCCACCCATTTTTCCATCCTCTCCTCCTCCACCTCCTCCTCCTTTCTCTCCCCCCCACCAGGTTCTTGGCAGCGCTTGGCAGTCGCCCACCTTGTCTAACTAGCAGGTTGATGTGCGCCTGTGAACGCGTGTGTTTTCTGCGTGTGTTTTCACCGTCTATGTGTGTTTGCATGAGATGGTGTGTGTGTGTGTGTGTGTGTGTGTTTCTGTAATGTGTGTGTGTCTAGCAGAAGTCTAGACATGGTTTCCTCTCCTGTGTTTGTCTTTCTCCTCAGGCCAGCTGATCTGTTCAGCCAGGAATGTTACTGCTACTGCTGCCATACTGTTAACACACACTCTCTCTGTTTCAACGCTGCTTCCCCCCTTTTTTGCTGCCCCATTCATCTCTCCACTCATTTGGCTTTTCTCTCTTTCTTTATCTACACATATCTACCTCCTATCTATCTATCTACCTGTGTGTCACTTCTCATGCTGCATCCATCTTCTCTCCTTTCCTTTTGGCCTGCTGAATTCACAGTTAATCCTTCTCTCCTCTGAAAAATGCACATCTTTGACCACCCTCACCTCTTCTCCCCCTTTTATCTCCCCCCTCATTATTTTGTCTGGCTCCTCTCTCTTTCTTTCTTTCTTTCTCTCGTCTTCCCTCCTCCCTTTCCTTCCTTACTTCCTTTTCTGCAGACAAGGTTGCCTTTCACCGCATGTCTGCAGGCAAAAGACCGGCACACGTCGGCTTGTTTGTAGTTTCTAGTGCATTTATGCAAATACTAACATTTCTCTAAGTCTGTGTATGTATGTTTTCGCATGTGTGTGTTTGCTGTATTTGATCGCTGATGTAAAATGAACTGTTCTGGTGCAACTATGTGTGTGTGGGTGTGTGCGAGTCGCTGGCATTGCCAGCCAGACTGGCATCAGGGTGGCACACCTCAAAGCCTGGAGACAGACGGAATTAGAAACATGCACACCGGATAAACGCTGGTGACCTGTTTTTCTATTTATCCTCTTTATTTGTCCATCTTTTAAATTCATAATACATATTCATGCTGCCCAACCGTGTTTGGAAAAAGTATGACTGTGTTTTTGTTTCATGTGCGTCATACAAAATGTATGCGATGAAGTGTGTGTTTGTGCAGTATATGCAAGCAACATTATTCTGTGTGATCAGAATTCTACAGTATATAATCCATTAGTAATGATGACATTTAGTCAGATTCGTTTATTTGGGCAAATTAAATTCCACAAATTCCACATCAATATCAATAAATACAAATGTAAAAGAAATGGTGAGACCTACATAATGAAATCAGACTATTAAGAACATACACTTTATGACATTACAAGATTATGAAACAGATTGTTTTCTTCACTTTTCATTTGCATGATTAAAATACACTTTAAATATTCATAGCTTGTTGTTGATACACCATTTAACTATTTTAACTCATTCATGAATTCATTAAGAATTACTGTGTCTCGTGGTTATATGTTGTTTTAAATTTATAATGCCTAGTGTTTGTTTCTAGTTTACACCCAACACACACTAGAATAGGTGCACGTTTTGTTGTAATATCTCACAGCAGATTGGGAAATTTTCAATAAACTATTTGGACTCATATTTAAGTAGAATAAACATCAGTGCCAGTATCAAGAAATATCCATGTAGTTATGCTAAGCTAAGTCAAGCTAAGATAAGCTAAGCTAAGATGCAAAATTTTTAACAGCTCTGAAAACAACAGGCATCACAATAATGGAAGAAAATTACACAGTAAGGTGCAAAATAAGCCATATATGTAGAACCATAGGTGAAACCATACCATTTAAAACACAATATACATCACACGTTAATAAAAACCGTGGATATTGCACTAGTATGAGCAGCATATTTCATTTTTTCGACGTTGTTTGTGTGATTGAGTTGTTGTTTTTTTGAGTAGAGTGATAAAAGTGGGATTGAAAGACAGTTAAAAATGATTACTCTCGAAAAAGAGGCCCTTAAAAGAACAATACCGGTCTTGTATTCCCAACTTTTCCTTTTACCTGCTGGTTTATTAACCGCTGCTAAATGGTTATTTTGTGCAAACCAGTCCTACACAGTTTTGCTTTCATTTTTGTGATGTTTTTCCATCTTTGGACACAACTAATTCCCTTAATGTGGCTCCTTAAGCTGCCAATGAAAAGGTGAAAAGTGGGTCCCACCCTGTTGCTTCTGCACAACATGATCCCTTTTTCATGTGGCTCCTATGTAGGTGTGTAAGCTAACATGCATGATTAAAATAGTACTCAATGAACCCAGTGTGAGATGTAATCTAAACTGCTCTCTAGATACAGGTTTTTGCTGGTCAAGTGTAGTCACTTGTTAAGATGTGTATACAAAAACATTTTTATTTTGTTCACCTGAAGTCACAGATTGGTGTGATATGTTTCGATTTTTAACCCTACATGTGTTTTTCTTCCTGTCTTTACTCCTTCCCTTTATCCCCATTCTTCTCTTCTTCACTTTATGTTTTACGTTCTGCAGCCTTTGCTCCTCACTTCCTCCATCCCTCCCCTTCACCTCGGCTTCCTCTGTTCTCCACTCTCCCCCCCTGCTTCAGGCCTTCAGGTTGTAAAAATTAATCTTCATAAAAGGGGAAAAAAAGTTTCTTCTTTCATCTCCCTTGGTCCTCCTTCACAAAGACGCACACACATACACACACACAGGCTCGCACACTTTTTCTCACTTTTAAATTAAACTGATAAAATTCTCTTTCTAGTTGGCCTTGACGACGACCTGCACTCTCTGCGCGCGCGTGCACACACACACACACACACACACACACACACACACACACACACACACACACACCTTGGCACTGGCCACACATCTCCCATAAATAAGCAATGGGGAAGGGAATTAAAAAACGATGCATGCTGTTCCCTCCTCCCCCTGGCAGAAAACGTAGTAGATAACATTCTGTACTCAGACCTCTATAGGAAGAGGAGCATCTTTATAATCCATGAATGGATACGGAACATCAGAAAACTCTCATGGACCAATACAAAGCCAGTCTGGAACATGTGCTGGGCATAGATCTTCTGGAGCAAGTATGGAAATACACAGTGGAATGCATTCGTTCTCCTTTATTATTGATAAGACATAAAGAATTTCAAATACTACAATGTCTGCTTTGCCCAAATTTGTCCTCACACCGACTCGAGAATGTCCAGCCTCTTTATGGTTGGTCAATGGCTAAACAAATTCTTGGTGCAGATTTTTGAGGCCTTTTCTCACATAAGTGGGAAACAAATAGAAGCTCACCCAAACATTGCTGTTTCTCCAGTGCCTTCCCCAGAAGACTAAATCAAGTCGTCCCATGCAGACGCTGTAGCATATGCCTGGTTACTGACACTGAGACTGACCTCCTTCGATGGAAGTCAGACAAGCCTCCGTCCTTCCAGTGCTGGCAAGAGGAGGTGCAGTAAGTGCTACCACTAGAAGATGGAACTGGTGCAGTGAGAAAACAACACTCAGCAGGACATGGCCACCTTTTGTGGAATTCAGAGAGGGCCAGTCCTTATCAGGATTTTTCTGGATGGTTTCAGTACTGATTTAAGTGATGCTAAATTAATTTCTTAGTTTTTTCCCATTTAATTAATTTTGTCAAGAGATAAACTGTGATATAAACCCTGGATTGTTGTGACTGTAATGCAAACTACACTTAGCCTAATAAGATTATCTTGTCTATGTTTTAAGTGTGTGTATCAACCCAACCTAAACAGAAAAATAACCATGCTCGTGTTATTTTATTTTTCACTACAATTTAAAGTCCTGCTCCTACTCTTCTGTAGAAACAGCGCAAACAATTACCAGAAGTAGTGCAAACTCTGCACACTGTAGATATCCTAACACTTGCATTTGTAATTTGTTTCCATACTTGTCTCATATATGCTCTCTGTGGACACATCCTGCAGTTTAACTGATTTCCTGAATTTTTGTCATGCAACTTTTGGTTGCAACTGAGTCACTAAGACTGCTTGTTGCATTGCTGCAGTGTCTGATTAACGCAAATGCTTTATTTTTGGCAAATTTATCGATGAGACATGTAAAGTAAAGTGATTTTGATTAAATATCACAATTTTAAGCTCAACTTTGGTTAAGTTTTATCACTGATGTTTAGTTTAAGTACCGTTGGAAAGTTGAAAATAAGACACTTTTCTTCTATAGTTTCTGCTAAATGGTGTCATTATGATGATTTCTCAAAAAAAGAAAACATGCCTTACCATGCTGATTTTGAGGTTTAAACTGCAAACTACCCACTCTCCTGGGTAAAGTCTTGATGACTGATGATGCCACCTCCATGCCCGCCTAATCTGAATGCAGACTTTATACTTCCCCATTTGCAGGCAGTTATATATCGTTGATTTGGGAGCTGTTGATAATCGACCTGTTTTGTCATTCAGACATGAAGACGTGCTTATGTGTATCTGACATGTGTACACTGATCAGCCACAACATTATGACCACTGACAGGTGAAGTGAATAACATTGATCATATTGGTACTATGTGGTGTTCTGCTGGAAAACCTTGGATTTTGCCATCCAAATAAACATTGTCCCACAACAACCACACTCCCTCATGCAAATGGAAATCCCAAATGTCACTGGTCTACCCCTGCAGGAAAATGCACCCCACCAAATGGAAAACAATGACCAACATGTTGATTTGACCTCCAAACTTCCTACACCACATTCTGATCAAGCATCAACAGGATGCAGTGGAACAAGTTCGACTGATTGATGCCCCACTGCACAAGCCAGAGTACCCAAAGGATCCAGTGCCACCGTCCTGGTTCCAGACCTCATAGGACACCCTGAGAGGTCCTCTTGTCCATGTCCAATGGTTCAGAACATCTTTGAGCACATAAGCGGGACTAACACAATATTAGGCAGGTGGTCATAATGTTATGGCTGATCGGTGCATGTTTTAGCTTTTTCCTGGATATATTTTCTCTGCCAACCATCGGGCACCCAGAGGATTGCCTAGGAAGGGAATGGAGATAAAAAGTGAGAGAATGGATGCTCAAATCTGAAAATCATAAACTCTCAACAAAATTATGCCGGATGCTGGAAAAAAGCAAAAAACAAAAAATGAATAAAAAACAAACGACAACAAAGAAAAAGACCTGTGTCCCAGATCCTCACATGTCCTCTGGCCTTGCTGGAAACAACATGAAGAAATTAAAAGACATAATAAGTTCAAACAGCCGTCACTTGTCGCCCGTCATCAGTGGAGATTCAGAAAGGCCGAGATGACACCAGAGCAGCTTTGCGTGGACACAGAAGCACTCTCACACTCTGCTTCTTCTCTCGGTCTCTAACCATCTGGTTAACTTATCAGTTCTCTCGCTCGTGGTTGCCGTGGCAACCAAAGCAAACAGCGACTGGGGGCTGCCGCACAGCACAATGCCTCTCTGTCTTACCCTCCTTCCTTCACTCTCTTTACACTCCCTTAGTCCCTTAATCCCTCCATCCCTAGCTCCCTCGGCCCGTCACTCCCTCTCTGCATCATTTCTTCTCTCCCTCCCCTCATTGCTTTATCTGATGGCTCCTCTCGCCATATTTTTCCTGCCTCTCTCTCTCTCTCTCTCTTCCCACCTCCCAATCTAGATTCCCCTTTCTCCCTCTCTCACTCTTTTTTTTACTTTGCTAACTTTGTTCTCCCTCTTCCTTCTGTCAATTTTTTCCTCTCCCCTCTCTCCCTGACTTGTGTTCTCTCTTTCTTTTCCTCCCTATCTGTCTTTCTCCCAAAGGCAACTCAGCCAATCAGGCTACTAAATTGAATTTCTGTTTCTGCTTTCTACATGAAATGGAGAAAGAGTTATGGTTTTCACACAGAAACAGAAGGTATGTGGAGTGTATACACACACACACACACACACACACACACACACACACACACACACACACACATGCATTCAGGGAGAAGAAATGGTGATGAAAGAAGGGAGAAAGTGTATGTGGATAGCATTAGCATTGATCCTTACTGTACCTCTGTTTCTCTATGTCACTGCTGTTGTAAATAAACTTGTTAGGTCTGATAGATGTTGTTCTAACATTAACAGTTGTGCAGTAGGTTGATATTTAAAATCTGAAGACAGCAAAGGTCATTGGTTTCCACAGGAAAATCTCAAGAATACATTTGTCTGTGCTGACTTTTGTGCAGTTGTTGGTTCCCTTGATATGTAGTTGATTTAAATCTATTTAAGACCACATTGTGTCATTTTCAAAGCCAATTCTTTGGCTGCTTTAAGTTACATTTCACAACTCCAGTAAAAGAACTCTCGTATAATGTAACTGTGTTGCTTAATGGCAGTTTTTATATTCCCTGATTCACTGCAAACTAAAAATTGGTTTTACTTCAAAGAAAATCTGCCACATGAGCTGAATTTATTCTGCCGCTGAAGAAACGTAAAGTTCATTCTCCTGTTGTTGCCAAGGGACAAAGATTTGTTTGGGCGGTTTTCTCAAAATGTACAATATGTGTCAATAGATGTGTCCAGATATGAAGATTTTTGGTTCAAAAATTGTTGCTTTTTTATGTAAAAAATTACAAGAAAATGCCTAAACATTGTCTTAAGACTTTGCATTACTCATAAAAACTAGTGCAGTTATTCCAGACAAGCAGCTGGAGTCTCCTCGTGCTGCACATTTTACGCAGCTGTAAAATATTATTAGCGCGGTGACATTATGGTAACACATGATTTGCAGCGGTGCCGGTTTTGCTGTGTGCTTTAGTTTGAATCGGCTCGTTAAGGAAAGCTATAGAGGAATATTCACTTCAGAGCAATATTTGTTTCATTTGCTCACATTGTTGGAGTTACTATTTTGTTGACAAGGACTGAGTAAAGCTTTTTAATGTAGTCATTTTGGCAGATAGATTGGATTGGACTTCATGTATTACTTAAGTAATTTTTAAAAGTTTTAATGCATTTATTGGACAGTAGACAGCTTTGAGGAAATAAGGACAGAGAGATAGGGAATAAAACACAACAGAGCTCTTCAGCCAAACTCAGACTGCATGGGGATGTTGTGTCTCCTACAGAGCACCTAGATCAAGGAAAGTGATTAAAAGTCTTATTTTTGTAAGTTAACCTTTACACAGAGACCATGTTTGCCAGTTATGTCACTGTAACCTTTGTCTACTCGATTATGACAAAAAATGCAAGCATGATTAGTATTAAGATTACAATTGTTTAACCCTCTGAATGCCAAACATTATTTGATCATGTCACATTAATCTTCTCTGCTAGTTTATTTTTTATTTTTCACTGCAATACGGCAAAGGTAGCATAATTATCTTGTCTTTATTCTAAGTATATGTATCAGCAACAATACTAGTTTGGAACTTCATGTGGCTTCTGTATCTTTTGCACAGTTTTCTGTTTTCTTTCTCTTTACAGTGATCATTTTTCACAGCAAAATCAAATCCTGCACCGCCATGGAAACGGTACAATTGTTGTTAGAAGTAGAAAGAACTCCAACATGTCTTCTGTGCAGTACAACAGAGTTATACCATAAAACATAAAAAAACTATGGGGAAATTCTTTGATTTATTCTACAAAAAGTGAAAACAAAACCCTGTTATCAAAATGTGCAACATTTTTCAAAAATGGCAACTCTACGTACTAAAGATGTTTTACTCGTCACATTTTAAATTTGTTTCCATTGTTGTTTCCTTTCTGCTCCGTGTAAACATCACCTGCAGTTCAGTCAAAAAGTCCATGAATTTTTGTCGCATGACGGTTGGTTGCAGCTGAATGGTTAATGGAGTTACAGTTGAACCAAGGAGCACAGAATTTTTTGTTTTGATAGAATCTAGTTAAATACTTAATTTTTGCCATTTTTAAATGGCATGTATAAAATGATCTTAATGAAATATCCCAACTTTAGGCTTAGATTTGGTCAGTTTTTTAATGAAACAGAATGTCACTGCTGAGTAGTTCAAAGTGTTTCGACTTGAAAACTCAACAATTCATCCTTTTTTTGTTGTTTGTCTTTACAGTTTCTGGTTTTGAAAAAGTGTGTCATATCATTGATTTACAATAAAAGACAGCAGGCCTTTTAAAGCCACCCGCAGGTTTTAGGGTTCAGAGGGTGAACACGATTACTCATTTACTTTGGAAAACAGTTATGCCCCAGTCTAGGAGAGCAGGGACACACCATAAAAGAGTAAAAAAAGCGACTTTGTCTCCAAATCAAGAACTACGAAGCCAGTTGCCAAAATCAAAGCATAAATGTATTATTCTAACAAAAAGAGGCCTGATGTGCAGTTAAAAGGGGGCAAAAGCCAAAACAAAACAAAAATTGTGCCAAATATATACATACAGTGATACTAATTACAAACGCAATACCAAGATAATACCCAAAACCACCACCCAGAACCACAACACGAGCACTAACGCCAAACACTCTAACACACAACCAATTTGGGGACAAAGTTCTCAAGATGAAACCACAAAAAACACGCAAGCCACTGCTGCCAGGCCAAATCCCCTCGGTGGAAGGAAATCCCTGGATTTGAAAACGCTGGATGCTGCAGCAGGGACCAATGGGACAGCAAAACCATTCGGAGGGCAGGATCAGCATAACTGCTGCAAAAAAGAGAAGAACACACATGGACAGAAAAGCACGGACCAAACAAAAGGACCACACAGGACCACACAGGAACGACAGAACAGAACAGAACAGGACAAAAGCAATACGACCAGAAAACATAGTGCATTTTTTGGAATCTTTGTCAAGAAATGTATCTTATTAACAGGGAACCTTAAATTAAATTTGATTGGCAAAACAAGAGAGAAAGGTTTCTGCAAATGACTTGGTACCAGGTTTTGCACAAAATGTGCACCACCAAAATTTTCCAACTATGCACCGACCCTGTGAGGAGCGGGATCTCTGGGACCAAGCAAAATTTTGCAGTGGATTCTGATTTACAGGTATTCAGTCAGCCATTGGCTTCTCAGCCAAGCCAATATAACAAATGTCTGAACTTGCAGCTCCTGCTGTACTGAGCATTAATATTGTAAAAACACATCATCTGTAGGGCAGAACTAACCCGTCTCATGACAGACTAACCTCAGGTCACATATCTGAGTCCCAGTGCTTGGTCAACATTTTGGCTTTCAGGGAGGGACAAAAGTGCACTGCTGTAAAGGAAAGGAGAATCCCTGTAAAATGGAAAACATCACAATAATCTTTTCTATTTCAGTTATCTTGCACTAAAATGTGTTTGGAAGCTAAAATTGTATTTGAAAATTAAAGTTAATTGATCACACAGCCCTCCATCAGTCATTAGTTGCCTTTCAGAACTTAAAAGTGAGTAAAAGAAAAGCTTAAACATGTTTCCTTTGACTTCTCTTCTCATTTAAATTAGTAAATCGCGAAATATTATTTAACCTGCACTTGACACTTCTTGCCATTGAAATTTTGAACAGTTTTTAACAGAAATTTTTCAATCAATTCACTGTTATTTTACAGATTTTCCTTGTTTGGTTAAATCACAGATAATCAAAAAAGGTGTCAGTTTACATGTTAACTGTAAACATATAGCAGTCAAAACTATAAATATGGAACACAGACAAAATCTGTGTTTTTACAAATGGTAAAATTAAAATTACACTTTCTTTACTATGTGAGTGATCAGAGTGCTGTCCTGAGGTTCTCCACTGTTTGTCTTATATTATTTACAGATTGCTTAACTTTTCAGACGTTTTCATTGCAACAATATTAAGTATTTTTGATCCAGTCTCTAATGAAGACTTACTCATTGTTCATGTTTTCATGTTTTCCTGTCTTGAGACACAAACATAGGAATAAATCTCTTTGACACCACATGTAAGAAAGTTGACTGACCAGAGGTCTGATAATATGAACGTTTCTGTGAATGAGTGTTTCCTGCAGTTGCTACTGTATATGAATATAATTTTTGAAGTAGTTTTTTTAAACTTTGTGTGTGTGTGCACGTGGTTGTGGCTGCACTGCACCACTCGCTTCTGCACATTTACATGTACTGGTGGGTGTGTTTCTCCACTGTCCTTGCCTACGGCTGTGTGTGTGTGTGTGTGTGTGTGTGTGTGTGTGTCTGTTTATGCGCGCGTGTGTGTGTGTGTGTGCGCGCGCAAGTGATGGATGTGTTAGGTGAGCAGGTTAATCTCTTGCTAATGTAGATGAATTGTCCATAGTCCACAAAAAGTGCAAACACACACCCACACACACAAACGGATAAATTATCCCAACAGCAAAAGGCATTAGACGCACACCCACACAGGCCTTCTGCAGATGAAGTGTCACTGTGGCATGCAAAGATCATGGAGCAGTGCAGGGTGAAGGGCGCTGGACGGCCAGGAGAGGGGATGCCGCATAAGCATGTGCGTGTCTGTGTGTGTTTGTAAAGAAAAAAGAAAGAGTGTCAAGCTGTCAGCAGCAGAGGGACCCACTTTCATTTAATTTCTTTCTGGTTATACTCACTGTTTCCCCGCATGAATCGAGTTGCAGTTGGTTCTTTGTGTTGCTGTCTGATATAGAAATACCCACACACACATGCAGTGACTCACTGCTGCTAGTTTCTTCTGTCAAAGTGCACCCACTCTGGGATCGGCAGACTGACAGTGGTGTGTGGGAGTGTGTGTCACTGTGTCATGGGCCACAGGAATAAAAACTTAATTTGGACGTGGAGCTGAGACTTGCAGCTCCTCTGGGTTTGACAGACAGACAGACAACACTCAGACTTTGAAGTTGCTCTGCTCAGCTGCACGGAGGCGCTACAAAGGCATCCCGCCACCTGTTGATGCACCCACAAAACCTCATCAGCGGTGCGCCTGGCTCTGTTACTGATGCCAGGAGACTCTGGCCTTCAGCCAATCACTTCCGGCAGACCCACAATCCCCTGTGTTTGCCAAGCAACAGTTTGGCATCTTTATGGGCTGATCAGAGTTCACTCGATGTCACAGTAAATACTGTTAAACTGATAGAAGCTAGATCCAAATCAAAGGGAATTTCAGGGAGAACAGAACTTCCACTGATGTGGCCTTTTGTAAAATTGATGCTGAGTTATTCAATTAAATAAATAATAATAATAAATTACCACTTGATCATAGATTATAGTGGGTTGCAGGGACTTTTTCCATTAGATATTGCTAATAATTTGCATTTTATTTTGAAACTAGAAAAACACTCAGAGAGCGCATACCTCCGCCGAGGAGCTTCAGTCCACCCCAACACAATCTCCCAATTCACATATTTTGGATGGAACGTGACAAATACAAATGTAATTACAGACAGTTCAAATGTCCTACTGACAATGCAGCATTCACCCCATCCGACCTAATGAACAAGCGCGGCAGATCCTAACAGCCTCCCAGCTCCTTAGACAACCGGAGATAAGAATGCCAGCCCAACCGTGCGTATGTCGCTCAGGAAGGAAAGAGAAGACTGTCATTGTCGCTGTTTGTCGCATGGAGCCCCAAAATCTCATGTGGTCACAGGGGGTTACCCCAAAAACAAGAGTGCCCTCTGGTGACTTTTAAAGTAAACCACATTTAATTGTCCACTCGGTTACACTTACATTAAAAAAAATTCCTGGATCCAGACGGTGATCCAGATCAGTCCCAAAATGGAATCATTTCTTCCTTGTCCCATTTCACACATTTCCTGAAAATTTCATCATCATCATTTCAAATCCGTTCTTAACTTTTCAAGTTATTTTGAACACAAACTAACAAACTGACTAACTAACTAACTAACAAACAAGCAAACCAATGCCGGCCATCACATAACCTCCTTGGTGGAGGTAATTCATTATTTTCTCTAAGCTTTGAATGTATTGTTATATGTTTGTTAATTCATATGCACATTTATGTAGTCAGGTGAAGCTGTTAAGCAGCAAAATTATTAAGGCATTTTAAAGGACAAATATCTGTCGTGGTTTCCAGTTTTCTTTTCTTATGTAAAGGTATATTGAATCCCTTTAGAGTTTAGCCTCCTAGTTGTACAAAACAAGCAATCTGAAGGCTGTGAGAGCATTTTTTCTCATTTTTTTCATATTTAATAGCTTAATTGGTTAATTTATTGCACACTGTAATCATGGATTAATACTGAAGGTTTTCCCAGAAGGTTTGGTATTCCAGCGCTTAAAGTGATGATACATGCATGTAAAGTGTAATTGCAACGTAATATAACCAGATCTACACGTGTGTTGAATTTCTCATCACTCTTCCTATAAAGAGGGAAATAGAAATCATTTGATTTTCCATTTAACACAACATTACACTTTAATGTTCTTTAGCCCCCCTTTTTTTCTCCACTTTATTAAAAATGTTCAGCTTCATGCCAGATTTCACTCTCTGTCTTAGTGAACCGCGTTGTCACCGAGTACATAATCCCATTTCACACATCCTACAATGCACCTACATCACAGCGAGGCCAAATTGAGGCGGCAGATATTGGCTGCAGTTTCTCTGTGAAAGTGGGAACTTTGGGGGTAAATCTGACTGAATTTTCACCCTCTTTACGCTGGTGATGATTTGATTCACAGTCTCGACACCTCTGCTCATCGCCGATCCAAACACTCCGTCACTTTTTCTGACGCTGCTCCGTAATTTGGGTCTTGTTTGAAGAGCTATTAATTATTTTTCAGTCAGAAAAGCGGAATGATTCAACTTTCAAGGAGTGTTGTGGCGCATTAAAATGCTGAGGTGAGCTAACGCAAACATTAAATTCCATGCATGTAGAATTTAAGCGGGAACAAGAGCAAAATCTGCTTTTTAACACACACTGATGTATATTGTACACAAAGGAACATCCATCTTTCTCTTTTTTCATCCTGATCTCTTTATTTTCTAATCTTTTTTTTTACTCCAATCTCTCATTCTCTTTTTTCCCTGTTGTGCTTTTTATCCTTTTTATGTCCGGTTCCATTTTGTTTCCATTGCTATCGGTGCCAGAGGTCCTCAGGTCATCGCTGAGCATTTTACCAGGTCTCATTGGGTAATCACTCGATACTGAAATGTTGAATTACACTGATGCAAATCGGTTGTATGGAATGTGGAAGATGGAGAAGAAATGGAAAAATCAATGTAGCTGTTAGTAACAGCATTAGATCTAAAAGGGAGTAAAGGGTTTGAGAATTGAATAAGGGTGAGGCAAGGTACGTTGCAACATCTGGTATAGATGTTGCATCTTATGTCCTCAAAGTACACAGTATTTTTCCGCCAAACATTTGGAAGATAGAAACCTTGTCTTCAGTCTTTGTTTCCTCAGAGTGGACACATTATTGTATGGAACTCTCTTCTTTGGTATCTGTAGAAGTGAGTAGGAACTTCATTATATCCAGACCACGGTTCAGGTCTTAATGAGAGTCAGTTTAAGCCCGTTCTCAACTATTTTCTTCAGTTTAAAATTCTCCTGACTCATTAGTGTGTCTATAGAAATGTACATTCCACCTGAATAAGGCTCCACCTTTAACTCCCAAACTCCACAACCTCAGATCTGATGAATCTATGCTCCCGAGTGTGAAAGCTGGCAGAACTGCAGACTGTAACTATATTTGCCTTCCAGCCCTAAAACACTAAAGCGTCTCTTGTTTCTCTCATTTAAAATTTAGATCCTTTTGGACGTGTCAATGCTTTCTGTTTGTTATAGGCTGGTGTTTATGTATTGATCGGAATTTAGGTTTTTTTTATAATTTCCAATGAAAACAAAATTCCTTTGCTTCATGTGATGTCCCACTGTCTTGCTTTTGTTTAGTTGAAATTGATGTTTTAATGAAGAGAGCGTTTACATTTTTTATGTTTTTAGTTTTGTATTATTTCAAGCTTTTGGTGCTTCTACATCTTTGGTTTAAGAAAGGCAAAATTACTGTTAATTTGTGCATGTTTTTTCTATGACGGTCGCTTGATTTGGACACTAATTTGTGATTACAAAACTGAAATTTATGTTGTTTATTGTGTGTTTGGAGTAGAACTTTCTGACTTCGAGGCCGTCTATCATCTATTACAGTTGCGTGTAAAAGTTTGGTCACACTTGGGCAATTGTGTGTTTTATTTTGAAGTGACAACGGGTTAATACAGCCCTTGCAGATGTTAATAATGAGCCTAAAATTCCTGTATCAAGAAAAGAGACAATAGCTGCCAATGAAAGGCATTTTTACGCTGCAATACCTTAGTAACTTACAAAACTGTAGATTTGTAGAAAGGCTCATTTTAACATCTGTTTGCTGCAAAGTTTGTATTTACTTCTTTAGTCTTTTGCTTCACAAAAATAAGTCAAACTTTTCCACACCAACTTAATCTTGCATAATAACAGTCTATTTACTGAAGCCCACATTTATCTCCACATTCTCCAACCAATTTATCTGCTGTTTATTTTCTGTGTTTAACTTTTATTTTACTTTCCTTGTCCATCTGGAACTTCTGCTGAAGGCTGTGTGAGCATTACCCAACACGAAACATGCCCAAACCAGGAGAAGCTCAGTGATTTTCTGTATGTGGTAAAAGTCACAACACCTCCCAGCTTCACAGTAAAAATCCACCATCAGGGACACGAACTCATTCCACTGAGTGCAGGATGTGTTTCAGTGTAAACTGTTGCACCATTTCCATGCAATTGTGATTCCTTCTCTCTTATTCTTTTGCCTATCCTGCTTTGTTTATTCCCTCGCCCTCCTTCCGTGGAGCTTTCCTGCTACGAATAATGTATAAAATCTTTGGGGCTGAGTTTCATTACCAGTTTTCAAAAACTTTTTGTGAGTTTTCTCTCTCACACTTTTCCACCTCCACCTTCTTTCTCCACCTGTCTTAATTTCCATTTCACATCCTGCCACCTATACCACTGGCCCCGAGTACATGCAGACTTTTTCTTATATAACATGTTTAATGGTTTGCTATTCATATGAGGACACGATGCTTTTCCTATCCTTTAACCTTAACCCTCCCTTATCTTTACGGAATCCTCATTGTAACCTCTAATCCTTAAAAAGCGTGGTTTTATCTTGTGATAAAGGAGAACAACTTGCACACAGCTCATGTTTGGTGGAGGATAACCTGGCGTACACAAAGGCATGTACACACATACAGGCACAGACAGCCCAAGGCCATAGAATTGTAAATTTGCCAGCATGCTGGTCATGACCTACACACAAAAACTGCATGATACATAGAAAAAACATCACACTGTGCTGCTGCGACTGTACATCCTTCAGCTTATGCATGTATAAATACACTGCTTACTGTATATTTATGTACTTAAAAAATGCACACCTAGAGAGCTTAAGGCATGGGATGTTATGCATAAGAGAAATGGCCACAGCAGGAGAAGACAAATGAGCAGAATATCTGTTTTGTCGTATTAGCTGTGATCCTTTGTTATTGTATTTTGCCTCTACTCTGTATTTACTATCATGCTGTAATTAACCCCTGATGCCCCGACAGCGAGATCATGCTGAGTGTTGCTCACGGCACCTGGACTAAACTCTCGTCCCTGATCATCGGTTTAGTTCATCATTATGTTTTTTTGCAATTTACTGCCACGGCCACATTTTAGCCACACAGCTCCAGCAGATTCAAGCGGTGATCTTGTTGATGCGCGGAGTACAGCAGCACTCGGTTATCTGCACGGAGCAGGCTTTTAACTCCAAGACATTGTCAAAGAAAAGGAGGGGAGTGTAATATCGCTGCACTGCTAACTCATTTATGTAAACACTGAGCTTCATTGGAGACGATGATGGATGCTCTGAGTGAAGATCATACATTTACCGGACAAAAATGGCCAAATATAAATCAGCTGCTTCATAAAATGTCGTAAGGCTCTTGCTTGCTAATGAGAGTGATATCGTCGCAGTCAATTGTGCAGCATTCCTTCAATTCGATTCCTCTACTCAGGATGTGCTCATTAAAGATGTGAATCAGTCTGCTGTTTATATTGCTGCTTAATAACTTCCCCAGACTGCTGCTCACACATCTACCTCAGTAATTATTCAGGTTCAATTGTCTCCACTCTTATAAAATGGGGATATAAACCCTTGACGCCAGATGTCGAGCAAAAAAAAAAAAACAAAGGAAAAAAAAGAGCAGCTTAACTGAGGGCTCAGTTGAACAACAAGACTGTAGCGGCATGCAAATCCATTCGGCTGTTCATGAGCATCTCATTAATGCCTTCACAACCACCCGCTCACTGTTTCCAGCACATTCATCCTCGTGGCCGGCGTTGGATGTGATATTAGAAAGTCAAGTAGATTCTGATTGTTTCAAGTTCTTGTGTGCCGTATTAATCAAAATGGAGATTGCGGTTATTTCAAATGATAATACCAGCTGTAATGCTATGCTAATACTAATGTTCAGGACCAGTAAGTCACATTTATTTGATTTAAAATCTATTAATATCATTAACTCATGAGTGTCAGAGGTTTAAAAATGGTTTTATTAGCTCATGAAAATCCACCCACTACATGTTTTTTTTTTCTCTTCACCACAAAGTAAAGTCCTGCTCCTCTATGGGAATAGCACAACCATGACTGGTAGCAGAAAGAACAAAAAACTGTATTCTGTGCAGTGTGACACAGTTATAACGCCATAAATCATTAAGAAAGAAGTTAAATTAAAGTAAAATTTAAATTATCAACATGTTTCCAAGTGCCCACAAATGTCACCAATGCTGTAAAAGAAATAGCAACACTGTATACTATAGATATTTTACTATGTACACTTTTAAGTAGTTTCTACACTTGTTTCCTCTCTGCTCAATATAAACACAGCCTGCAGTTCAACCCAGTTCAGCTAAGAAGTTCCTGAATGTTGGTCACAGCTGAGTCACTAATGTCCTTGCAATTGCACAAAATTTAGCCTTTTTTTTTCCTTTTCTTCTTCTTTTTTTTTTTTACAAATTCCGATTAGACGGTTAATTTTTTGGTGAATTTTTTAATGTGACATGTAGAATGAAATAATTTTAATTAAATATCACAATTTTAAGCTTAGCTTTGGTTAACCCTCCTGACAGAAGGGAACATCACAGATGAATAGTTAATGACTTTGGATAAAATTATTAATTTCTTTATTTATTAACACAGTACCCCCCTGCACTGGTACTGTGGGGGGACGGATGGAAGGACGACTTTACTAGAGTCCGCAAAATACTGCTCCATCTCCCACTTGGCACTTTGATCTTGAAATTGCTGGACCGGCCCTAGGTAGCTGGTGTCATTAAGGTGACTAACCAGAGAAAATTGCCAGAAGACTTTGGGTTTCAGAAGCTTTAAAACAGTTGCAGCATATCTAAAAACAAAATTGACAATTACAGTAATCCCTTTAATTGCGGGGGTTAGGTTCCAGAACTCCCCCATGATATCCATGAAGTCACAACCTTATATTTCTTTCTTCTAATATTTTTATGTATTTTAAGGCTTTATAAACCCTCCCCACACTGTTATTAACCTTTCCCACACTCTTATAAACACTTCCTATGCTCTTAAACACTTTCTTCACTGTTTAACCTGTCCATCAAGAGAAGCTTCTCCAACCGTGTCCGATAATGGAACTAGCGACGCTGACGTATTTTAAACACATGAAACCAAGAACGTCCAGCTGCCTACAGGGAAACTGATGATGATGTTACTGGTAATCCTACAGACTGTCTCCGGTTCTCTGGTGGTTATTTCCAGTGAACGCTCACCATGTGGGACTGCAGGTTCTGGCTGGCTTCGATCACCGCCAATTAATCAGCGAACGGCTACCACAAGTGGAAGCGGTCGTAGCTGCGTTGTATTTATGTTATATACACTTTAAAAATCTGCGATACAGTGAGGCCGTGAAAAGTGAACCACAATATGGCAAGGGACTACTATAGCAGTAGCTTTATATTAAAATGTCAGATTTTTTTGACCCATTCGTCCACCCAGACATCCTCCTTGCACATAATTTGTCGCTCTATTCTCACCTTACTTTCATACTTTCTTTCCATTACAATCGCTACTGCCTCTAGATAACTTTATAACTTTAACGTAAACACATAATGCTTTGTGACATTTTTCGATCCTCCAGTTTCAAACATTTTTTTTAGAAGTTTTGTGTTACGTGTCTGCTGAGAATGAACTGTGGAGCTACACTTAATGGGATCAGTGGGAAAAGATCAGTGACTTACTAGGGGTGCTGACAACTGTAAAGTCGAGTTGTTTTTCACAGAGAGTTTGGACCACCACACTATGATTTTATTTCTATTTTACTCAATATGCATACTGTCCTACAGTAAGCATTTCATGTACATTATAATTTGTGCATACATGCCATTGGGATTGTGTGGATTTAACAAAGCAACAGATTAACCATAAATTACAATGGCTTATCTGTTATCTGTTACCAGTGAATGTTTGAAAGAATAGTTTCCATATAGGTTCATTACAAACGTTTCCTAATTACGTTGATTGAAAATCCAAGCTGCGTTACTCACCGTAATGCTAATATCTTGTGCATGAATGTCGCTTTTATTAAATGGGGATACAATAAATCAGGCTTTATATGGTTTTGTAGAGAAAACTGCTAAAATACATGAAGCATAAGAGAGAATGAGATAAAAGACATGGCTTTAAGTAATGGAGTCTTCCTCATTAAGCTCTAAGCTTTTATTCTGTAGTATTTTATTCTCTCTGCTCTCCTCCACTATACATTCCTCCAGTCTGTCTCCGTCTTTCCCTGTCCTCTCTCTCATTAGCTGCTTTGATTGTTCAGTCTCATTTCAGTTTTATTACTATTCAAAGTATAAAGTCTTCTCGAATTACATTTCTGTTTGAATGCAATACGAAGAATGAATGAATACAGAATTGATGTTGAATACTTATGAGATCGACAACAGCAGAACTGGGGGTGGGAATTGAGAGAGCATGACAGAGAAAATAACATAAGTCTGTGTGTTTTCCATTTTAAAATATCAATTCCACATTTCCATAAGGCTGGCACAACATTTGACTTTGAAGCGGGACTGTTTTGAAGGACTCAGAGATGGTTTTGTCCCTCCATCACATAATGCCAGTTCACACAGCCTAAAGCCTGCCTCCGAGACAACAAATTAATTTGGTTTAGTTTATGTATCTGTGCAGCCGAGTAGGCAGCTGAGAGAGATTGTCCCGCACAAAGCGAGCAAAACAACATACAAGTTGTTCAATTAACCTTTCGATGCTCACTGTTTTCTGTTTTCCAAATGTTCTTTGACGTCTCTCTTTTGGGTCATTGGTAATACAGTAATGTTAAAACTGAATTGCACAGAAAACACCTGAAGGAAACGGGAAAACATTAACACAGAGAGTGACAGAGAATGGAATTAGTGAGGTTGAAATTGTGGCTATTACGTGAAAATGGTTTCTCCAACAATTGTTTTACTTATTTGACAGTGAAATGTATGAAAAGCATGAATTTTTAAACTGTTAACAAGACTCAGAGTCAAAAAAGGACAGTAAAGCTTGCGACTTCAGCGAACCACCAACAGTCAGGTTTCATATCTCCACAATAAAACCACTTTGTCTTCTACAATCATGAATTACTCACTGGCTTTTTGAATAATTGATAAACGTGAAAATTCATTTCTTTTGATCAATTGGGAACAATCACATTTGGAGTTGCACCATTTTTCCCTCTTGTCTTTTCTGCTCTGTTTCCCCTCATTCTCTCTCTGTTTAATCTGTTAGCTCATTGCAGTTTAATGCAGTTATGTTCAGGTCCTTTCTAAAGTGCTTTCTTGTCCCATATGTCAAAAAATAACACAGAAACAGGCTCCAGTCTTCTTAAACATACTTAATCTGTATGTGTAGAGCAAAACATGTAGATTATCGTAAACTCTTTCAGTTGTCTTACAGTCATTTTAGAGTGTTAGTTATTCTAGTTTCTCTCCACTGTAGCTGCATTACCTACTGGAATCTCATACCCCACTTCCTACAGCCCAATACACTGTAAAAATAAACAGGTTGTAACGGTTTTTAGCTGCATTTGTTGTTTTACTTATTTTTTTTTTTTTTGCAATTTACTGTTATTTTATAGGTTTTCCATGTTTTGATAAAACTGTAAATAACTATATACACTTTTTTAAATACTCAATTTGAACAAACATATCATCATTTTAAAAATATTTGCCATTATTTAAAAGAAAATTCTATAGATTGGAAAATTTGATTAAACTGATTTGAAGTGGAAAATTATAAAATGGAAATTTTTGAACAGTTTTTAACTCACTTTTTTTTTTTTTTAACAATTTACCTTTTTTTCTGTTCCATTGTTAAATCTTGGACAATATGTAGTAAAATCTGGGGAAAAAAGTCTTAACTTGCATGTTAACTCCAAAAAATAAAATTAAAAAATAAGGCCAAAACTATGTATGCATAATGTCCAAGTCAGAAATTTGTATTTTTATAAAGTTATTTCTTCCTTCAAATATATATATATATATATTTTACAGATATTTGCTGCCATTTTTAGAATTTTGTTTTTTATTTTATATTTTTTAACATTTCTACCATTTTTAGCCTTTCTCCGAGACTTTAGCATTGTTTCGCAGGATATTTTTACAGTGTAGGATAGAATAACTTGCGTTATTTATATAGCATGTGCCAAAGCAAAACCACATTATTTCTCTATTTCCATCCGCTATGGAAGTAAAATGTTGTTTTATTGTAGCACCACTATGCTGTGTACTCATGTATACTTTATGTATTTTCTCCCAATACCCCCAGCTTGTAACAAAAGTTGTTGGGACACATGAAAGATAGGAAAAATGTCTCACAGTGACCACACTTTGTCAGGTCGCCATCCCTTTTCCCCCAAAGAATTATAGAAAACCTGCTGAATGATGAAGAAGTGGCGATATGATGAGATTATGAGGTGTGCTCATGGATTAACTTGATAAAGGCTTCATGCTGACACCTCAGTCCATTAGTTGTAAATACGATTATCAAGTGTGACCAACACATCAAGTGACTTCTCCATCATGATTTGAGTAATGCCCTCCTTCTAAATATCTTAAGCAGAAAACAAACCTATTCATAATCGGCTCAGGAGACAAGCACATGTTTTCCCACAGGATGTCCTCATGTCACTGGCTGTTTGCATTGTAATTAGTCAAAGTTGATGGAGTGTTCTGCCATAGACCTTTTACACAGCAGACATTTTAACATGTCACAGAAGGGAAATCTCAGTATTCAGTAGACAACTGTGTTTTTGGTTAATTTCATGCCAATTCACTCTGATTTCAATTCAATTCAATTTCAATTAAAGCCATTAAATGCTATATTAAAACCACTGAAAACTACGAAGAATGTGTCATTTTCATATTTATTTTTAAATAGGAGTTATAAAGCATCTTTAATTGTTTATTATATTTTCAATGGATATGAAGACATTCCCTTCAAAAAATTTCAAAGAAATCAAAACAATCCTTCCTGAAAGAAAATGCTGTTAAAATGTCCTAAAAAGTGTATTTTCCAGCTCCGAAGCTAATTTAAGACCTGTGGCAGTCAGTTTTTTCTGTAGCAGCAAATGACATTTAGGTATGACAAAACTAAGTTGTTTCTACCCACAACAAAACATTTGGTTGGAATTGAGTGAATATTAGTGGAGATATGAATTTTTGAAAGTTAAAGGTTTTTCGTCTCGATGATACATTCTAGATTTTTTATTATTTAAATTTCTGTTAAAAAAGTCTAAATAAGGTTTCTGGGACATTCAGAAAAAAAATCAGCCAAATCCTGTGAAAAATAAGTGATTGACGAGGCTGTAAAGATGATTTGAAAGAAAGAGGGTCTATTTTCAAAAATTCACAACTCAAAAAGAATTTGGAACAAGCTGTGGGATTTTTCAAGATTCCATGATTTAGATTCATTTCAAGAAACCCCTTGACATCAGGTTGGCCTGAGATGACCCATTCCTTGACAGAATCAAAGTAGCAAAGGAACAGACTAGTCTCAGGCTTGTCTGATCACTTTTTCTTATTATAAATATTGCACTGTCCATAAAGTAACATATACAGACTTTACCAAAATATGTCTTACAAGCTTAAAACCTCCTTAACACTCTTCCTGTGTCCTTCAAATGACTCTCCAATATCCCCTGCATGTGTTTTTCTTTGGTCTAAAATTTTCCTCCACCAACACCAACTGAACTCACTTTGTTATCCGCTATTGAGTTTGATGTCATTGTCGAGCCAACAGGTGTAAAACACAAATTATGCCCATGTCCCTGGAAAATCACACCGAGTGCCGCCACTGTGACCACAAATTCAACGTTCTTTTCACCACCACTGAAGCAGCTTAAGGATTTGTCTCGCAGATTGGGGATTTATGTCCTGATGGCATAATAAAAATGGAGATAGCCTGCTGTTTTCCAGGCTGCAGGAGAGGCTGGCTTATTTTCCCACAGCTCTTCAATACGCTAAGATCATCAGATAAAATAATGCGTTGTTGCATTTATCCTTTCAGTGAAATTCACAGTTTCTGTCCTTCACTCTGTGGAAAGATGTCAAAGGTCGAGGCAGCTCACCTGCAGCCGGGAGGCAAACCTTCACCTACTGACAGGAGCTGATGTATCAGTGAGTTGGGCCACTTTAGATTTCTCATCTCGGTTTATCTGCTACATATTGCAAAACGCCAGGGGTCATTAAACCCACCCTTACCTCTGGCTCAGACTGGAGCAGCGCCTCCAGGAGTCTCCTCGCCTTGCTCTCAATAAATGCCTTTGGGGAACAAGCCCCAAAGGCATTTAGACAGTTTAAGAGGAGAAGAATCTCCCCATTCCCCGTTTTGCAGCATATTTGAAGAACTTGACTGTATAAAAGAAATATCCAGGGATGTATGATTATGTAAAGACAAGATGGTGTAAGAGATGTTGATGAAAATTCGTAGCAATGTGTTGTTTATATGCTTGAGGACACATAATGAGTGAAATAAGCAGTTGTTGCCATACCTAAGCACAAAATGACAGTTTATCGATGATAGTCTAACAAAAACAAAAAAGCTGACTGAGGCAGTCAAGGTTTCATGTATTAAACCTAGCAGGAAGGGGCTTTTTCACTTTTTCATTTGGACGTAACTAGCTGAATGATTCCAGTATTACTACCGTATTTTCCGCACCTTAAGGCGCACCGGATTATAAGACGCAGTCTCAATTACCGGGTCTGTTTCTGTACTTACGCCATACATAAGGTGCACAGGGTTAAAAGGCGCATGCTAAAATAAGGAAACGGAAGTAAAACAGTGAGTTTGTTAAACGTTATTCTACTACGTACCGTATTTACAAATACACTCACATTATTTTTTGATTAATCTGTATCGGAATTGAACAGCTGGGCAATTTCGCCATCAAGCATGCCGGGTTCCCTCTCGTCATTGTCGGAGTCGGTCTCGTTGCCGGGTGGCTGTTCAGCAATGATGCCGGCTTTCGCGAAAGCTCGTACAACAGTCAAAGCAGATACCTTAGTCAGATACCTTGGTTTATCGCTGCCAGCGTACTTAGTGTACGTACTTTACGTACCGATGTTGGCGGGAAATGGTCTGACAGTCAATGAAGAGGAGCGCTTGGAACTCAGTGCACACATAAGGCGCACCGGATTAAAGGGCGCACCGTCGATTTTTGAGAAAATTAAAGGCTTTTAAGTGCGCCTTATAGTGCGGAAAATACGGTACTTGCCATTGTGTAATGGAGAGTAGTTAAGCAGACTAGTAGGTGAGCTGTTGTGCTTGAGCTGCAGCAGGTGGCGGAAGGGTGGGTGGAGAAAGAGGTGTGGACTTCCTGCATCCACACATTTTAAAGGAGGAAGTGCTGTAGAGGTGCATCTAAGAAAATGTTGGAATTTCAGCTTACATTGGCAGATGTCAGTTTCAGATGCCAAAGATCATTCCTACAAAGTTTCAAGAGATTCTGAGGTGGTCAAGCAACTGACCTCCCCTAACCTCGCTGAGTTGACACAGAATGACCCTTATGCCAAAATTCAGTTTAAGACTTCAATTTAAACTTGAATGTTTTATCTTTTGGAATACCGTAGCTCATCCACCCACACCATTACATTTTTAGTTATTTTCTTTTGTTGGCTGAAAATGGTATAAAATGATAGTCACACCACAAAGTGACATTCACTTGTCTATGCTGCAGTGGGCGAAGAAAGGAGCTATGAGACAGATGGTGAATTGTAGGACGTGAGCCAAACTTCTACATTTTTGCAGGCTTTATGCTGGTCAAAGACAACAACTCCTTGATATGCTCTGTTTTCTGCCCACTGTTCTGTTTTCCTTGACCCTAGAATTGTGTTTGCAATTACACGCCCGTTTGCTTAACAGAATCACTGAAGCTAACAGGCTTGTTAACACTCAGGCATATTTGCACCATCAAGCCCTGTCTTTTAACTGCCAGCAAACCATCACTTCTTTGGTTGGACAGTGTTTATTTCGACAGCAGAGGTTAAAGAAAAGTCAATAGTCCAACACAGCTAATAAGATACAATAATTTCTTCTGTCTCTGACATTCTGGTGATTGCAGCCCGTCTGAATTAATTTAGATTTCTTGAGTGAGGAGCAGGGCGGTATTTGCCTCTGCAAATTTGCACTTTTTTTCCCCATCTTAGTCACTGTGTGCGTGGTTGAGTTGGATTGAACTTGACCTGACCTGACCCGACTGTTTCTGACTACATTTTCATTTTTCTGACAATACATTTATGTAAGCAGTCAAAATCTGAGTTTTGGCTACTGGTAGGAGTGATTTTCTGGCCTATGGGAATAAACTAAAAATATGTGTATATATTATAAAGAGCATAAATCAGAATAGGAATAATAGGAACTGAACTTTGGTGTAGTTTCAAAAATTTATAGTTTCACATTTTTCATGAAAGTCAGAATCAGAATAACCAACAGCTTAATTTGATCACCACTGCTTTGTATCCTGTGGTTATAAAATGAAAAGATCACTGTGACTGCAGCTATATATTTGAATAGACAGCATCCAAACTGTTTTAAGCCTTTTTGGACTTGGTTCAAGTTCAGAAGTTGCACTGGTTTTTCCTTATTTTGTGCATGTACACCCTAATATTAGCTCAGTGCTCTGATATAATCATCTATAACAAGCGACAGGTTGATCAGTCAGCCCCATCAACCAACAAAGTGGATGTAACTAACAAGACAGCAAGTCTCTTTTGAGCTCGTTCATCTTATTTTGGAGTTAAAATTTCTGAGGAAAGACTTTTCATGTTTCTGGTGAAAGTGTCAGAAAACCTAGAGATGATACAGAAACAGAGCAGTTTGAAGTCAGTTAAAATTGAATATTTTTGCCCAGAACAATAAAAAATCTACAGCAAAATTTTCTATATCATTTGCAATCCTTTAACTTGTGCCATCGAAATGCTGCATGACCCGACTTAGGGTGCGTGCCCACAGGGGCTTTTTTAGAGGCGACGAATAACGCTGCTTCCCAACACTGGATGCTTGATGGACCTACAACTCTACAGCTGCTCTTCAACAGGAGTCCAACACAGGATCCAACCTCCTATGGCCTCGCAAACGTTGGCCACACCTGTCTTGATTTCTCTCATGACCAACACAGTGGCTTGTTTCAGCAAAACGTGTTTCTGGAAACACTTGAGGCAAGAAATAAGGCTTGCAGTTGCTGACTCTGTCTTCATTTTAGATCGATAACAGTTGGTTGGAAAGTTTTCGGAAGTTTTAATAGGCATCAGACCACGTTCGAGGCTGCACTTGAGGTCTTGGTTACTTTATGAAAATGAAGAGTGGGTAACACTGAGACACAACATAACACTACCAGAATGCATTGTTGCAGCTTAAAGTGACAGATCCTGTGGACGTGACTTTGTCCAGTGTGTCTTAAGGCTGTTCTTGTGCAAATTAAAGTGAAAAATAAGAAAACTGATCCTACTTTTGCAAAGACGAGGACTTTTGTGAATCCTGTGATACCAAATTGGCCGTGTTTATGGTGAGCAAACTGAAAGAAGAAAAGAAGAAGGAACCACAGGCGAGTTTATGCAGTTAATGCATCCTTTGGGCTTAAGTTCATCTGAGCTTTAACAAGGATGATGTCTCCAATTAGGAAAATACAATAGAAGTCTGTGTGTGGTAAAAATTGGAGCAGGATATATCTACGTCTACACATTTCTTGTTGTCTGGCTGAGTTGTGGTGTCTCTGTTGGTCACTATAAACCAGTAACTGACAGGAATGATGAACACCGATGCGGCTAATTGATGACAGAAGCTTCCCTGTGGAGAAATGACAAACAGCAGCAGCACTCACATGTCAGCTGCACCTTGTTGTTTTCCATTATTCTATTTCAAGCATATGAGCTATTTACTACAGTCTGTGTGGATTTTATAATAGGGAGAAATCCTCCTTTATGTGCCCCCGTGTGTTGTAAAGGATGTTTTAACTGCGCCCAACACAAGCCTTGAGACTCCCTTCACGCAAAAACTGCAGCAACAGACCCGTGAGCTGCAACGGCACACACAAAAAGACACACAATCACACAGAGGAATAGACGGAGGGTTGTGTAGGAGCAGTTAATTTAGCATGTTCAGAGAATGTGTGCATAAATATCCCGCTACCTTGGACAGGGTGATGCAGTTAGACACAAATTATAGTTATGGCTGTTTGTGTGTGTGTGTATGTGTGTGTTTGTTGGACAGTATGAGTCAGTTACAGTCAGTATTTATAGTTGTGGTGCGAGGTGAACGAAGGACACACACAACACACACAAAAACACACACAGACCAAGTTAGGCGACACGCTGCAATAAACCCCTCGCACAGTGCAAGCTTTGTGGTACGGTTGCACACCTAATCACACACAGGCAGAGCCGAATATTACACAGTTGACAGTAAGCTATCTATTGTTGCCAAGCAGTGCTAATCAATACTGTCTCTATTGGACACATACATCATTGGCAATGAGCTGAACTGTCTGTGTTTGTCTGTGTGAGTGTGTGTGAGCTTGCGCATGTGTTGTGTTGAAATGGAGGCATAGATCAGCGACAGTCAGCTCTGTGTGTCTTCGTAAAAGCACCAGGGTGTGTTTGAGCAGTGCTAGGATGGTTTCAGTTCTTTTTTCCAGAAGATATTTGGGATTAGTCTGTATTTTTTGGCTTTTAATTGGGACTGGCACTAATTACATTTTGATCTATGGGTATTTTTAGTCTATAAAATGTCAAGAAATAGTACAAATGTACATCACAAGTTCCAAGAAACCAAGGTCACATCTTCAAACTGCTGATTTTTTAATGTATTTTAATGTAGTTTGCTAGAAATGGACTAAGAAGCCCAGAAAATATTGGTATTTTAGTAGTTGAAACAGTTTTTCTTGCGTCTTTGATTGACATTTTAGCTAAAATATGACTTGAACCACTGCCTGATAATTAAAGAAAAACGGTGATTATTTTCTTGTGGAGCAACTATTCACTCAAATGACTTCTGCAGAAAGAAATCAGTGTTAAAATAAAAAAACGTTATTCATATACACCAACCAGCCACAATGTTATGACCACTGACATTTGAAGTGAAGAACATTGATCATATTGGTACTATGTGGTGTTCTGCTGGAAAGCCTTGGATTTTGACTTCAGTGTTGAAATAAACATTGTCACAGAACAAACACACTCCCTCATGCAAATGGAAATCCCAAATGTCACTAGTCTACCCCTGCAGAAAAATGCACCCCACCACATGGAAAAAACATCAAACAATCAGAAACATCTTGAGGAACATGACAATGGCCCAACATGTTGATTTCACCTCCAAACTTCCTAGAGTCCATCCTGATCAAGCATCAACAGGATGCAGTGGAACAAGTTTGATTGACAGAGACCCCACTGCACAAGCCAGAGTACCCAAAGGATTCACTGTCAACGTCCTGGTTCCAGACCCCATAGGACACCCTGAGAGGTCCTCTTGTCCATGCCCAGTGGTTCAGAACATCTTTGAGCACATAAGGGAGATCAACACAATAGTAGACAGGTGGTCATAATGTTAGGCCACATTGGTGTATAGTGTTCAGTTAAAGTTTTAAGTGCTGATGTGTCAACAAGAAACATTAAAGTCAGGTAAAGTAAATTTCTGATGCAAATCCTCACCTTTTGGGTGAGTAGTTTTACTGTTAAACCCTTTATTGTTTATGGAGCATCTATTCACTCAAATAACTTTTGGTGTCACATATCAGTGTTAGAATAAATAAAATGTTATTCATATATAGTGTTCAGTTAAAGTTGTAAATGTTGATGTGTTACCAAAAAAAAACAACAACTGATAAACTAAATTAGTGATGCAAATCCTCACTTTTCGGGTGACTAGATATTCTCTTAATCCTATCAGCTCTTTAAAAAACAATATTTTCTCATTAAAAAACAGGAAAAATCAGAAATTTCCATGTGCACGTGCGTTTGTGGTTGAGAAGGTTATGAAATGTAACCACGTAAAATTTTTACATTCATATAATTTCAGAATTGCTGCCTCTTTGTTTCCACTGTTTGACTATCAAGGACCCCAGCAACACCAGAATAAGCTTCAATTCCTGAACCATCATTAGCGAACATCCAGCAGGCCACGACTCAGCACCCTGAAAAATCCTCCTCTGACCCTTAAATGGTCCTCTGAGGTGAGCAAAGAATAATAATAAAAAAAAGAATAAGCCAAGAGATGGAGGGTGCTTTCACCTCAGAGAGAATTATTTGTCTGTGACTCAACAGGTCTGTTTGTTCTTTGCACTGTTTGCCGAAGCATTTTACCAAGTGAGACGAGCGGCAACAATGAATAGCACCATTCTTCACCGATGCAGATAAATAAAATACACGGTAATGCAATACCTTACGAGACGCTCCGACTAGGAAAGTGGGCCGACAGCCAGATATTTGCTGCTCCTGAACTGGTGGAGGGGAGGGGATGAGAAATGCTCCAGGATACCTGAATGGTTATAAAGAAAAGTTCCTATCCAGTGTTGCTATACAGCTTTTTTTCTTTGCGATCAAACAAGACCATTTGGAAGATATATTTAAGTAAGAGGAAGTCCAAGGTGTCCCAACATGTTCCACTGGTGACTTTGAAAAACCTTCTCGCTGCTCTTTATGGCTGCTTCTCCAGCAACACACCTTGAAGCACATGTTCTATGGTAGCAAAACTGCTTCTAATGTGAACTCAACTGCACAGTATCTGCATAGCTTTGCTAAAGTGCAACTAAATGTGCATTTTACTGTACATTTTCATAATATGCTTTGATAAAATTATGGGTTTTCTGCAACCTCATGCAAAAGGTGAGCTATTGCATCTCAAATCATCAGGTTTTTAAAACGATTTCTGCTCTACCGCCTCTGATTTGCTTAAATTTTTATAGCATGAAAATATAGATTTTTTTTTTAAGAAGTGTATTTGTGAAATTTTAGCTTGACGACAATATCTCAGGAACTAACTTTTCAATTTTTTTTCCCTCATCATGTCATCCATTCAGAATCTGTAATTTGGACAAGTAGGTCAAATAGTCTCTAATTATATGTGAGTTGAAGGGAGATTGTGAAAAGTCACATGTTTGAGCACATATTCACAAAAAAACTGATAATGCAAAAGAGTCATATTTTAAGATCCATATGTAGCTGCATGTCACAATAATATAAATCAAAACATAGAATACTTTTTAATCTGAAATACTAGGTCACAAAAAAATGAATCAAATAAAAGTTATTTTGTTGAACTTTCACAAATGGTTGTGCAGGCATGATAAGATGTACCGCAATAATAAGAATATGGCTAGATAGTCTAATCCAAGTAGGAGATCTGGAGTTTTGAAATGGTTTTCCAAATATGACGAGGAGAAAAAGCTTTTTAATATGAAACAATGAAAAATCTCCTGAGAGCAGGTTGATGGGAATTTAGAAAATACTTTGGAAAGTACTTGATACATTGATTTAAAATTTCACCAACACCATTTTAAATATCCATAGTTTCTGATAAAAAGTTTGAAACAAATCAAAGATGGCTGAGCAGAAGGGCCCTGCTGTGACCCATAACCCAGCTGTCTTCATATTTTTATCCACTCTTAGAGTTTTTCATCAAGTTTTCTCTTACAGATGTCCCAAGTTAGATTCACCAAACTCTCATAACCAGACATCACTTTGTTATAACTTGTCTTCTTCATCCCAATGATGCTGGCTGCTCTTGAGTAGGTTGGTGTGAGTGGGAAATATATCATAAGTCACTGCCATAAAATCTCATCTGTTCTGCTCTGTTCATGGGCAAATTTGATTCACAAAAAACATAGGTACAAGCCCAGATTAAATTTACACCACAGAGTTTCGAGTCCCACAGCTGGGAATCTGCAGAGACACATTGCATATTTAGTGATGTTAGAGTGATGGCACTGGCAGGATGCAGAATAAATGAGAAAATATGAATACAGCTGCCATTTGTCATCAGAGTGCAAAGAGGAGATAGCTGTGAAGTTATAATCTAAAGACATCTGTCCATGAGTGGAATTGGTCAAGGAGACCGGATGAGGAAATAGTATACAGCAGGTGATGCTACAGTGGTAGGTCTTGACTGCTTTTGCTTGTGTGAATGCCCCCAAATCCCCTACACTGCACACGCCACAAGAATAAATGTGTTTACACGAGCTGTTCTTGCATCAGACCGGTCGTCTCCTACGTGTGCAGAGTGATTCAGTTGACCCTGGCAGCGAGAAAACCCTTCACACCGTGTTCTGCAATATTAAAACACATTTGTGTCAAAGGCAAACTGCTGGGTTTTTACCACAAATCTCTATTTTTGAAAAAAAGAAATGACGCTTCTGGGCTGCATGCGGTAAACAAGCTGTAAAATGAGGAAAAAAAATGTCCGAGGTAGAGGTTTTTTTTTCCTGCTGGAATGTGGATTACATGAGTAATATTTCCAAATCTATCTGTCTCGCCGTAACAACCTCATATGCATCCGGTCGGCTCGCCTCCACAACGGGAATAATAAATTCAATATTCCAACCAGATGCACAAACCAGCTATTATTCACTATACCTGAGTATGTGTGTGTGTGTGAGCATAAGTGTGTGTGATTTCGTGCATACATACATACGTGTGTGTGTGTGTGTGTGTGTGTGTCACTCACTTACTGCTGTTTCTGATTGTAATACATGAGGGCCCTCGCTGTATTTAAACCACATGTGTTACATGACTGCTGTTCTAGTTTTACATTAATAAAAGCGGCGACTGTGTGTGAGTGCACAAAATCCTCGCTCCCGCTACGGAGTGTTGTAGTAATAAAATCATCACACAGCATTTCTGACATTTAACCGGAGAGTCTGAGAAAGGAGAGGAGAGGAGAAAATATCCTGTGGGAAACATTCCCCTGTGGTTTAGGTTTCAAGTCATTGTGATTATTCTCAATATGATGGCAGGTTTATTTTCATACTGGTTTTACAAGCATCGCTGTTTGAATCAAGTAGCTCTTTCTGCAGACGACACACCAGAAACTTGCCTCCAGCGTTCAGGGAGGGTGATTTGTTGGGGCTTAAACGTCTGGATTTTGCTACAAGCTTGACGAAAATGCTTATATATAAATGGTAGAAGAGTAAATACTGGATGCAAAGGAAGAAAAAGAAAAAAGTTATCAGACTCTCCATCTACAGTAGAGCAGGTAATAAAGGAAAGAGCTGGTTGGCCACAGCCTTCCAAATATCAGTCTGATAATGTGTTTCTTTCTGAGGTAACAGGACCAAATACACCCCAAAGATTCACAAATGCTACAATAAATAAATCCACGTCAGGCGTTCTCGTTTCTCATTTTTTATTTTGTAGTTCTTGGTTTGTGACTTATTGGCCTAAAAGGTTTTGACAACATTTATTCACAGAAATTTACATAATATGAAAGTGAAGACCAAAAGGAAAATAGCCCCAAATATACACAGCCAAATTTCGTCACTCATATAAAATAGTATTTACAATATTTGTGTAAGTTTTAACAAAAAATAAAGTTAAACAGAACCTTCAACACAGTCCAGCAGGTCACATTACCCATATTTGATGTGGGTGTTTTAAAGAAACTCGGATTCAGTGATTACACATAAATTACAGTTAACCCTCTGAACCCCAGGCAGTTCCTGGGTGTTTTTTGTTCCTGTCGTGTTTTTTACTCACTGTGGGCCCATTTTTCACTCCAGTAAAGTCCTGCACCTCTATGGAAACAGCACAACCACAGCTAGAAGTAGATACAACTCAGAAATGCATTTGTGCAGTTTGGCACAGTTAGAATTGGGTAATTAACTAAAATTTGATTTTTTTCAAAACTGTTATCAACATGTGAGACATCAAGTATTACCAGTACTAGAAAGAAAGGTATAGATATTATATTTTTAACATATTTCCACATCTCTGCTCTGTGTAAACACTACCTGCAGTTAACCTGAAAACGCCTGACTTACATTAGAATCGGTTTTTTGTTTGTTTTTTACTGAAGCGGGTTACTGCAAATGCTTTATTTTTGTCAAAAAAAATTAATTAGACATGTGGAATAAAACAATTTTATATGAAAAATCATGATTTTAAGCTGAGATTTCACTAATTTTCTAGATAAAACGGTGCATCACACAAGAGTCAGTCAAGGACTGTCAGAAAAGTTCAAAATCTGATATCTTTTTCAGGTCATTTTTGTTTTCAGTATAACTTTCCTTTCAGCTTACCAGGCTTTGGGGTTCAGAGGTCTAATGGAAACAGAATAAATAGAATTCTACACCAAATGCGTCACCGTAGAAACATTTAGACCATTATGTAGCATGATATCAGTTGTATGTGAGTCTTTTTCGTTCCTTTTTTAATATGACCAGTTAAAATGTTTAAGGTGGGTGGAGTTGCGCTGCTGAAATATGGAGTCATGACCAAATTCCCACAGCTCGTGAGTATTTATAAAGTCCTGGCTGCAGCGCTGTCCTCTAATGAGGAGCTCTGGAAGATGAAGATTAAATCACTGGTATGAGTGAATTAAATAAGAATATGCTACAGAGATATCTCCAGTGCAGTCTAACCAACAAGTTCTGTGAAGACTCTTTTTTTTTACTAAGAATCAACAATCATAATCTATTAAAGAACCGGGTATAAATGTCTCCACCCACGGCCCACAGTTCCATAATGCATTGCAGCTTCGAGACACGTTGCATTTCGACTAAAAGAGCGTGACTCACTTTTTCTTGATAGGAACAAATCTCGCCGTCTTTGCTTTTGACTACCGCTCTCCCCACCTACACACACAGCCGAGCAAAAAAAGCAACAAGTTGATTTTCTGATCTGAGGGGAATCGGTTAAGAGTCATTCTGGGAAATGCAGGGAAGCATTAAGTGTAGCTCAGGACAGGTTGAGAAGGAGGAGGTACAGCGAACTGGTAAATTGCGACACTTAATCACAAAATAACTGCTGGAATGCACTGAGCATCGCAGATTGATGGTATGTAACAGCGTGAGAGGACCTGAGGGTGGGATTTTGCTTTAATAGTGCAGTCAACGCGCACACATACACACACACACACACACAGGTGACGGCGGGTAATTCAAGGGAACTGCTGTCCAGTTGTGTGTGTAGGTGTGTGGGGGAGCACTGGTGGCGATGGCAGCACAGACTGGGAACAAACTGTACCTCTGAAAAAAGATCAACAAGCTGTGACCAAATTGCTGCAGAGGAGTTGCAGAACTAACGACGCCGGTGCGAGACACAAACGGTGCTGAAATGAATAATCTCAGTTTTTGCATATTTCTCATAGAAGTTTGGAGAAGTCGCCCTGGATGTATAATCCATTCCAGATTACTGATTACCTGCTTTAAACCATCATCAGTCACAGAATTGAGAGGGCAAACCTTAAAATGTATTTTCCATTACACTGTCCTCCACAATCCATATGATGTCCCTCTAAGACAACAGCTAACCCAATCTATATGTTGTAATTTATACAGCAGCATAATATTAAACAGACACTTTTGTTTTTATAGCCTCAACACTTTCTTTCTTTTATACTGTGTAGAGGCTTCTGTATTGTTTCAGCGCTGCTTGTTTGTTGGTGTGGGCAGCAAAACATGACATGTAGTCTAAAAAGTTGAGTTGTGGTAATAAATCTGTGAATTTGTAGGCACATCAGACCCCAAAACACTCATCAGAGATTTATTATACCTCTGAAATGTGCCCCGCTGTGATAATGCTGCACGGAAAACAATGAGGAGGCTGCATTTTGATGCAATGCTATTGTTGTTTTAAAATCTGCCAAAAGATGTCAGTGTGCTTCATTAAAAATTGCTTTTCAGCTTGTCAAACAGTGTCTGAAATACACAAAGACCTTTTGCAGCAGTGGAAGTGGAGGAGTTTTGGTGTCTGATGACTTATGTGACTTTTGTGAAACTGACAATCCAACAAGCACACTTACTTTATTGCAGTGATAGGTCAGAACTTCTCTCTGAAAGTCTTTTTCTTTCTTTACACAACATTTTCCGTTTGTTTTTTGCACACTGAAACAAGTACATCAGAGATTTGCCATTGAGGAGTGACTGAATGAATGATTGTCACATCTTTCTATTTTCTCTGATAACGGGCTTTATGCTTTGCTGAACGTGCAGATGTGGAGCAGATAGAAGAACATTTGCCTTTAGCTATAGTTGGATGACACTGATCATTTTAAACACACCTCACCCTTTAGTATGGAGAAATCCCCAAATAATTTGCCGAACTTTTTGCTCAAATTCACAAATTATCATTAAGATATATGAATTATTTTAAATTAAAACACCCCTTCTCTTTTTGATTCATACTGGACATTGTTTCAGCCCTCCTTGTCCACGTTCTGCAGGGTTACACACGGCCTGCACAAAGCACAACAGGTCATGGACCATCTAGATTAACACCCCCCCCCGTTTTATTTTTTTAAACTTTTGCTTCAGATACTATACTTGGATTAGATGATTTTCTCTCTTTAACACAGCCTAATGGCTTCTCCTTGACATCCCTGAGAGGTAGTTTACAGTCTGTTGAAATTAGAAATTTGTTTGTGTGAATTATCAGAAATGTGACTCTTGGTACTCCTGCTGGACTCCAAAGATTCCTTCTCATTAAAACCAGGTGCAATTTCTGCAATTTTCATTTTTTTTCTCCCCAAGTCTTGCTTTTGAGACCAGATACACAATATGGGATGTTTTCTGAAGGAATCACTTTATCAAGATCTTGTTGAATACCTGAGAGTCTTTCTTCCTGGATTCCTGCACATAAAAGGCCTGTTTGCTGCTGCAGTTGTGTAGCTCAGGACGTTAATACATTTCATTACAATAAATCTTTTATTATCCTCGACAAAAGCGGCTGTTATTTCTACAAAGCTTTGAGTGTCTGCAGCTTAGAGCGACTAATGGCTTTGCCATGTGTGTGTACAGTGTGTGTGTGTGTGCTTGTGTTCTACATGAGTAATATTGTAGTATAGATGAATTATTGGCGGCCATCCATGACTATGTGCTGCTGTGCCACAAGGGTCTTTAATGTGTGTGTGATTTTTTTTTTTCTTCTTGGAGACCTGTGTTCATCTGTGTGTGCGTGTGTGTGTGTGTGTGTGTGTGTGTACACCCACAGCTTTTATATACTGGCTGGCAGACAAAAACAACAACCCTGAAGGTAAAGGAGACAAATCTAATCACACAACGCAGGGGAAAGCAATCACATACACACACACACACGCACAGACAGAATACACAGGCGCTCTTTCTTCTTCCCCGTCTGTTGCACATACATGCAAACTCACAGACCTGGATACATGACAACTGTGGAAACTTTGGGAACTGGCTGAGTTTTTTTTTAAAGAAAGTGTCAGTACAGTGGACCGTTACTATAGTTCAGCAGGGTTTGGCTGCAGCTCCTGTCCCTTTCCTTCGCAAAACGCACCAAGATAAATAAATCCGCCTATGTATTATAACGTCATGTATTAAGCAGTGTGTTTATAGCTCAGGCCAACACTTTTTTTGGTTGAACATAATGGAAAACAACATGTTTAGAATACATCCCGACTGTGGCGAGGGCATTTAGTTCAGCACCAGAGACATGAATCTTTGAGTTAATCTACTAAAAGTTCTTGTGTCTTTGCGCTTATAATTGTGAAAGGAAGCTTCGAGACATGAACAAACAATTCAAGCCAAAGTGAGGATCAGTATCAGAAAATGTTCAATTTCTCCTTTTTCTTCTTCATAAAATGCCCTTCATAGATGACCAATGTGTACGTGATGCAACTCTGATATAGCTAGCATAAGTAAGCTGAATATAGTTAGTATGTTCATGCTGACCAGGCACAAGATTAAAGTGAAAACTGTTCTCCTCTGTTTTTATCTTCCTTTTTCTTTCCCTTTGATGAGAGATTTCTGATCATTACAAGCCACTGATGAGCACCAACTTCCACATATTCCCCCCATAAAGAGTCACGCAATTAGAAAAAAAGTAAAAACCACACACACACATTTGTAACTGGGTAACAGAGAAGAATTTGCAGCATCTCAAATTGCCATTTGGGTTAGTGAAGAACAGAGAGGACGATACAGTGAGAGGGAATATAAAACAGCACAAATGTAAGGCAGTGAGTGAAAATAATGATGTAGGGGACAAAAAGAGAGAGAGAAAAAAGACAGATGGGGACAGGAGATGATATTTGGAGAGATGTAATTACCTAAAACAATAAAAACACAGCGGCGGGCCAAAGTGATGGAAGGTGACAGGGCAAATGAGCAGAATGGATTGAAAAAGCACTGACACAGATGAAGAGAGTCTGAGAGAGAAGGAATCATAGTTTCCATTTTCCAGTGCGTCACATGAAAACAGTCTATTCATTAGAGCATCAAAACTAACACGCAATGGTACGACCACTTCAAAGCGTGGGATGAATATAAACAGAAATATACAGAGAGGAATGACAAAGATGGGCTCTGTCTCTGCTGCCAGCTCTGAGCGTGTACAGTATGTGTACATGTGTGTGTTTGTATACATGGAGTGTGTACACTGGCATATTCAGGGTTGAGGACGGCACTGCAGCCCCTTTGTAGCTGCACATAGATTCATCTTTTCAAACCGACATATTCGCTGTAATGTAACAAAAAGGAGTTTGGGTCATCTCTGAGATGGATTCTTTTCAAAATAATGGATGACATGTATGAGTTTGACATTGAAAAAAACGTCTTTTAAAGTCTATTTTGCGATATCTTTTGTTAAAGTAGGGCGTTTATGTAAGCCTGAGGACCAAGGATCTTTATTTTTTTCGCAGTTCCTTTGTTAGTAATTTCTGGTGGACGAGCAACTAGGTCATTGCTGCTAAACTACCTCAAACAGACGTGTTTCTTGCCTGAAATTTCTTGTTGTTTATTGACAAACATTCTGCAGTATTTATCATCAGTTTGTTCATTTGACGAGCGTGTATCTTTGTTGTTGGGGAACAGTTTTCACGTTAGTAGCTTAATTATAGAAGATTTGGCAATGGGTTCAAAAAGGTTTAGGTCAACCAGAGAAGACATGTTTACACCCGTAAAAGGTTTATCCATTTACTTACTTTTTATTGTATACAAACAACTTTTTTGCACTACTGTTAACTTCACAGGTCAGTTTTACTATTTTTCCACTATTGCAGATTTTAACATTTTGCTGCTGTATATTTTGATAATATTTTAATATATTCGTTTGTATTTAACACATACTTTTATATATCCTGAATCTGTACTGAGCTATTTGCAACGGAATTTCGTTCTGCGTGCACTTGCTGTATACTTGAATGACAATAAAGTCTGTCTAAGTCATCGAGCCAATGGAAAAAGAGTTTGTTCACTAAAAAAGCTGTAACATTTGTGCTTCTTCTTCCCATGTTGAGTTGGTTCTTTCTCATTGCAATGATGTAATTTCATCCTCCATACTGTTAATGATAATACATTTACAGAAAACCCAGCTGTGTGTTTGTTATCTTATTCAAAGGTAGAATCCTGGTGTGTAAAATATCCAATTCTGACTGATTCATTTGTCCTTATTGTAATCATGACCCCTCATCATAGGCTGCAGGCCTGATAAGCATATTATCCGTTCAACCACCACCAGATTTATTTCAAGGATTCGTTGCAAAAAAAGCAACAATTAGTGCAATTCTGCATAATTTAGCGTCATAAAAATGCTCCCCACCACCTTTTTTATTATTTCTTCGGCGACCCCTGACCTCTGCTGTTGGGGGAACAACTGCTCCAGGCACCCTGACAACATAATGCTCTGATTTATTTGCCCAAATTCAAGAGCTAAACTGACACATCTGCAATATTCGCCCTCTGAACAGTCAGTGGCTGAGACATGTCATGGTCACGGGGGCAGTTTTCCCAGTGATCTGTTGAGAAATCCTCGCAAATAGGCAATATAATGAAGTGCATGTGTGTGTGAAGGGTTTTTTTCTGTGATACATGCCCAGTTCAATTCTCTGCTTTTATAACCCCAGTGTTTCAACTTTGTGTCCTTCTGACACCATCCTTCCCCACCAACATGTGATTAACCCCACTGGTCCACCTTGTGGAAGATTACGTGGCCTCGGGGTATTTTGAAATGCACATTGTCTAAACAGACATTTCCATGTAAATGAGGATATATGAAGAAAGTTTAGGAGAACAGACCGCATTATCAGTTTATTTTCCACCAAGCGCTCGCAGCTATGGACTAATTTAACAGCTGTTGGAGGGGAAAAAAAACAAAAAGAAAAACACAGAGATTGGCTCACCGATAAACTTTCCTATTAAGAGAATACAGACATCAAAGCTGTCCCCTTGTCCTCCCTGGTAGCAACTTCATCAGCTGCACATTAGCGTACGTACGTCCCAATGCATCAGGTGCATTAGGAGGAACATAAAAGGTGGCGGCTCGGTGTGTGGGCACCTGGAGAAAAACAATTTCACAAACAGCATATGGGTGACAGTAGCTGACAGTAATCCCTTTAAATGTGATCATATGCGCTAATTGACTCTTTTGAATTATGTAACCGTCAACTCTGCATGCCCAGAAGTCAGATTGCATGGAATGTATATAGCAGTGAAAGTACACAAGCACACACATGCGAACAATAGCTCTTTATTCCCTCGACTCTCGCTTTCTTTCTCACACACACACATACGTACAAAGACGTGCAGATGCCCCCTGTAACCAAAAACAAGAAAAAAGCCCGAATAACAAACAAAAAGGAACAAACACAAATCCACTTAAATCGAAATTAAACATTTTATCATGCTTTAAGCACATTTCACTCCGGCGATCGCATAAACACACAGATATATTCAGAAATATTTTCCCTCTGTGAAACATTGCAACGATTATCGGATTATCGTTTCATCTTTTGTTTTGGTGGATCTGGACTGCCCATTTAAAATTCTAAACAGATCGGATAAAAGGACGCTTTGAAGTCTGATGACTGTTTCACTTCTCTTCTTCCCCTTTTTCTTTTTCTGCTTGTTTCGGCCTCTTTTCTTTTTTCCCCGCTCTCTCTGCTCTGTATGTCGGTGTGTGTGTCTCAAGTTGTTTGTTTTCAGGCCAGACAACTCGCCAACAAGCTACTGATCTTGTATACAGCTGGCATCCAGAAAAGTGTTGTTGTTTTTTTTCTCTCGCAAGTATTGATCTCGTAAAAGATATTCTCTTTCTACTCCTCTGTTGTTGGGGTGTCAGAGGTCAGAAAGGACGCTTCAGAATGTGGGATTATTGAAAAATGCTTCCCTTTCTTTCCCTCCCTTTTCCGTCGCTGCTCCCCGCCTGCCTTGTTTTCCGCTCGCATATGTTGTGGTAGTGACACTAATTGACCATTCTTAAACATCCCATAACCTAATCCTTGTTTCTATGACGACATAATTAAATTCCACAGTCAGATTACTTAACAAATTCCTCCAAGAACGAGGCCTATGCACACATAAACATACACACACACACACACACACACACACAGAGAGAGAGATTCTACGTTGGTGTTCCTTATTATGTTTCTTCAATTGAAGTAAATAATAAGGAACACCAACGTAGAATCTGTGTGTGTGTGTGTGTGTGTGTGTGTGTGGAGAACACCAGCGTTGATGGTTGATAGAGAAATGATGGAACTATTAAATTCATTAAAAGACAGATTCGCCAGTCATGCTTTACTGGGACGCAGATACAAACACACACATACAGTATATGCAGTAGCCACACACACACACACACACACACACACACACACACACACACTGTTATTGTTTTCTTAAGAATTTGAGAGAGGGAAAAGGTTTGTGTTTTTTATCTATATTTTAAGTCATTTGCTTGTGAAATGACCCAGTTTTCTTGAGGGAATCATTAGTTCTGAGTTTATGTGTGAGGAGTGAAATACTGTGAGGTGGATGGAAAAGTGATGCATCACCATGTGCAACTACTGTAAACGTGCTGAAGATGACATATATACTGTGGCTCTCTGATGGAAGTAGTGTTGCATTTTGACAGCAGCAACTAAAGAAAATTCTGTGGCCCTGAAAAGAGAGAACTGTTGGACCAACTTAAATGAACTGCTTCAACTGGTAGCACGCAACTGAATTAACTTTATCTGGATTAAGTTAGGGCTGCACGGAGGCTCGGTTGTCAGCAATGTTGCCTCACAGCTGGAAGATTTGCGTCCCGGTTAGGACACCTAGGATGTTTCTGTATTCTTCCTGTTCATGCGTGGGGTTTCACCAGGTACTCCTCCCACAGTCCAAAAACATGCTGAGGTCAACAGACGATTTTAAATTGTCTATAGGCGTATTTATTTAAATGTAAAATGTTAAAAAATATATGATTTTGTCATGACGTTTATCATTCTTCTTTGTCTTTATTCAATAATCTTACAAGAAGAACACAAAAGTTGAGATGCAGCAAAAACATCTAAAGAAATATGGACATCAGACGCACTTTCCCTGAAAATTTAATACCAATTTAAAGGTACAAAGTGTAATTTCAAGTTGATTGAATCCATAAAAGCAAACTGCTATTATAAAAGCAGAAAAGATAAGTGAGATTTATTTGAAACAGCACTTTACTTCAGCAACTGATGTTGTAAACCTTTATCAAAGCAAAACATAATGTTAATTCAGATTTGATAACCTAATCAATGAAACACACGTGTTGTTGTGTCTGTTGCAAAAGTTTCACAAAGTTTAGATGTTTGGATGTGTGTCTGCCCCACAGTGCCATCAGGGAGGCATTTGATGGGTCCAAAATTCATTCTGCAGGCTGACAATGACCCCAAAACACAGAGCCAGAGACACAAAGAACAATCTTCAGTGACCAGAAGAACAAAGAGTTTCCCAACAGATGGTCTGACCCCAACGGAGCTATGTTTTCTACATCCTTGGGTCAGATAGGGACAGGAGTAACTGAGCCAGCCTAAATACACAGTGGAAATGCGACAAGTTCTCCAAGATAAAAACTAGTGACTGATGGTGCTGTTTCAGAGGCAAATGGTGACACACACCTTTGATTTACGTATTTGATTTGATTAGATGTTTCAGTTTACTGCAGTTTGTACAGAGTTCATTGATGACTAGAAAATGTTCATTGCATTATCTTTCAAAGCATCTTCACTTTACTTTTAGCGCACCCAAATATTTTCGAAGAGGAGAAAAATTGAGAGTTGTGTCTCTGATGTAATCTAATGTAATCTAATCTAATGTAATCTAATCTAGTGTCTATAATCAGTGTTTTTATAGAAATATTTTTAATTAAAAAGTATTATACTGAATGACAATGTGAATTCAGTGTAACATGTGAAAGGCATCCCTTGAAGTGGTGAAACTACAGAAAGTTATAGTAAAAAAAAGGAAACTTCAAAAAGTGCAAAACTGTCACTTCAACTATATGGTTTGCAACTAGCTGGTGAACATAGTGAAGCATTTAGCAGCTAAAGAGCCAGATATGTTCTTCAGGAGTTGGTAAAGATCACAAACTGAGCTAAAAGAGGTAAATATTGGATGCACATTTACGAAGTTTCCACAAACGCATCTGTAAAAAAGACAACTAGCTGCTTATAAATTACCATAAAAGTCATGGTGTGTTCATGTTGTGTTCAACTGGTTTTTACTGCTCCTTGGAGGTCAAAATACAAAGTTGTTCGTTGTTCAAACTGCTTAGAAAAAATGTAATTGATATGAATCTAATAGAATACAGTAGATCTAATCCCTGACAAATTCCTTGTCATGAATATCTACCTAATTTACTTTGTGGTATGTTTGTTTTCTCATCTGCTACTAAGTTCAAAATTGAATTATGAACCTCAGTTTTTTTCTTTAAACCGTGTCCAATTTCTAATGTTGCTGTGATATTTTGAAAGAATATATTAACATGTCTTTCATATTCTAATTTAGCAGATTTCCTTGTTTTCTCATGTGGTACGAGTTCCATGTTATAAAAACCATATATGTGTGTATTCGTCCAGATGACATCATCTGGAGGAGCTTTGCAGGATCTAGGCTCCACTTAAAGAAACAGCGGCTGGTTCAGGAGCAGCTTTTAAAGGAACAGATAACAAAGCATTCTGGTTGTTGTAGGATTTTCCCTCTAACAAAGTCATTTTCTTTTGTGTTCGTACACCCCCATCAGCACTAAAAGTTATTGCACTCGTATGAGTTTTGTGATACAGTTTGCTTTCTGGTAGTTTAAATTAGCTACTGCACATATTTGAGATATTCTACCATTCAGAAGCATCTTCATCGCACATCATCATTACCCGAATAAATAATGATCCATTATCACCTTATTTAATATTGGTAAAGTCATGGTTTTTGCACTAATTACATTTCTCAGACCATCATTATAGTTCTATGCTTTGTGACTTTTGGTAAGTTTAGGCACCAGAATTACTTGGTCAAGTTTAGAGAAGGATAACTTGGGTTAACCTTCTGAACTACAAAACCCACCAGCAGGTTTCAAAGGCATGTCATTTTTTTAAAAAATCAACCAAATTACGCCCTTGATTTTCAACGTTACCACAGTTTTCGATCTTATCAAGTGTGTGACTCTCAGTTTCGTTGGGAAAATGAACCAAATCTGATCTAAACATTGTAATGTTTCTTTAAAATCACTCTATTCTACATGTCTCATTTAAAAATAAGCCATTTGCTTTGTTTCACTAAACAGCAAAGATATTCTGTGCTCCTTGACACAACTGAGAAGCCATGACTGACTCAGCTGACAGGTTAAATGTGTTTGCCAGTTTGCGTTCACAGATCGTAATGTTCAAGTCAAATGTTAACTCTGTCAGCAGTGTTTAACATCACACCAGGCCTGGCAGTAACATACTAAGCTAAGAGGATTAATTGTAAACCAGAGGCCTTGGTTTTTTCGAGTGCTGTGACACTGTCTAATCCTACAAACAACTCCTCTTTTATTACATCTCTTCCGTGGCGGTTACCAACAGCTTTGCTGAAAGTGGAAGACACGACTTCCTGTGTTTATTTAACTCTCTGTGAAAATGCCAATTCAAATGAGCTGCAGCAAAAAAACAGAAAAACAGAAGCTTGCAGATTAGCCCCCCGAAGAGAGGCTTGAATCCATTTTCTCTAATTCAGCTTTAAAACTTCAGGCCCTGAAGTAGCTGTAATGGCAGAATTTAGTAATGATTCATGTTGTAGTAATGATTCATTTTATCCTCCCCAGCACACACAAGCATTATGCTTTGCCCAGATAAACCCCCCAGCACACACACACACACACACACACACACACACAAGTTCATTCATACAGAAATAGATTACAGAAAAGCATAATTAATGGAGGTTTTTTGCCACACCTTCAAATACACACAGTAATACACACACACACACACACACACACACGCACACACACACACACACACACACACACACACACACAGATATTAGTGCATGCTGTTTGCTCCCTCTATGAGCACACTGCCTGTCGCTGGTTATCAGTCATGTCTACATTTCCAGTCTGTAATTTGAATGAGTGTGTGCTGCTGAAAGCCTGCTTGGAGCCCAGTGACCTGAAACTTGCTAAATGACAGACAGAGAGTGGAAGCTGGTGAACATAATGACACAGAGACACGAGATAAGCCAACCCCCGTTAAGAGGAATATCTGAATGCTAATCAGCATCAGTGATTCCTCTATTTACCCGGCGGCTGTTTGCCGAGGGTCCAACCTCCTCGTATAAGTGACGCTTTGCTTCACATTCAAACAGCTCAGAGACTCCTGCACTGTAAAAACACATTACACAGCTGCTCCACCGGAGGAGCTGTGGGTTCATTAGGCTGCTCAAGGGTACTGTAAAGGTGGAGCGTTAAATCTAAACCTGCATTAATCATTTTTATATCAACATTTACCTGCATGGTGGGTCGCTCAAACTCTTGAACTCACCCAAACTGAAGCCCTTTAAGCTCCTTATGGCTTATCGTTTTAGCTCTGTGACCCTCATGTTTGCGATGTGGCTCAAACTGAGCCGGTCTCATCAGTCCATGCAGACAGGGACTTCTTCCACAAACTTACCAAACTCTACTTCCCAGTGATGAGACAGAAAACTTGAGCCATTAGGTGTGAAGGCAAACAACTTGAAAGCTAAAGATTCACGTAGTTCCCTCAGGAGCTGGAGCCTAAAGAAAATGAAAGTGGATGAAGTCACAAGACCAAAGAACTCAGGTTTGCTGGATGTATGATTCAAAACAAAGGTTAACACAATTCATATAAAAATCTAATAGCCAACAGTGTAGTCTTCTTACTTTCAAGCTTCACAAACTCAAGGACTTTCAGGGATTATATTTTTTATTTCTGTTATATTTTTACTCACTGTGGACTCATTTTCACTACAATACAAAGTTCTCCACCTCCATGGGAACACCACAACTACAGCTAGAACCAGATAGAACTCAAAGATGTATTTTGTGCGATAATAAAGTTTTTAATGCCATAAATCATAAAAAGGAGGAAAAGCAGATTTTTTTCCTCCACAGGTGTCACAAACACAAACAAAAAAGTGCAATAGATAGGCTGACCAAACGTCCTATTTCCCAAGACATGTCCTGTTTTCACATCCTGTCCTGGTTGTTTTTTATAAAGTGATGAAAATGTCCTGGTTTTCATTGTTTTGAAGAAGAATGAAGAAGAAAACAAAAGATATAGATATTTTTGTTAGGTTTTGTAAGTTTGTGAGAGCTATTTTTGTTACAGTTAGATTGCTAATATAGCAGAGGTGTTTTTTTGGTTATTTTTTTTATTATTTAATTTGTTCTTTTTTTAAACTTATCATAAAACATGTTGAGTGACCTCTGAGAAGCCTATCTGAATATGTGTCTCTGGTTATAGATAGTATTTGGTAATGTGACAATTTTCTATCCATACAGAGGAAGCATACTTTAAATGTATTGAAATTATAAGGCATCCTTGAGTAAACTTGGAGTATAATTTGAGTGTGTCATTGCTGGGCCGAGTGTCCCTGTTTTCAGTAATCAAAATATGGCCACCCCAGCGATAAATATTTGACTACTTACTTTTTCAATGTTTTTACATCATTGTGTCCTATTTGCTTTGTGTAAGCACTCCCTGCAGTTCAGCCGAGTTAAGCTGAAAGGCCCTTGTATTTTTGTCACATTTCTGTTGATCGCAGCTGAGTCCATAATGGCTTTCAAATTGTGCTATTGAGCTTAGAATTTGTAGTTTTTTACAGAATCATGTCACTGCAAAGGCTTTATTTTTGGCATATTTTTAAATGAAAGTTATTTCGATTAAATATCACGATTTTAAACTCAGTTTTGGTTCATGATCCCGACTGAATTATGCATTACAAACTAGCTAGATTTGATTGGAAAGTTTAAAATGTGACAATTCTTTCTGTTATAGTAATGTCTTGCTTGGATGAATAATGTAATTTGGGTGATTTTTAAAGATGAATGTCAACCCGCTGGCAGGTTCTGGGGTTCAGAGGGTTTAATAAATGTAAAAAAAATCTGCACCAATAAGCCACAACAATAAAACTACCAGCAGGCAAAGCGAATAAGATTGATCATCTTGTTACAATGCAATGTTCTGCTGGCAAACCTTGGGTCCTGGCACTCCTGTGGATTCCACTTTGGCTAAGGGTCTTATGACAGGTGAAGCACAGCAAAAATGCAATAAACTAGTTATTTCATCAGTTTTCCGTAGCTTACTGAGAAGCTGAACATCAATTACAATCAACTCAACCTCACCTCCTCTCTCTTAAAGCAGCATTAATCAGTTTATTTTGGCATATTTGGGGCAAAGCTCCACAATATCACACACACACTCCAACACATGTTATCGACCTGTGAAGTTGTTATGCTAATGTGTTAGCAATCAGCTGCCTTTTTACACATCCAGCAGACACGGAGCAACATCGGCTTTTATTCGTGTTTCTGGCAAAATGACAAACTTGATTCCAGCTCTCACTCACACTTTGGCTCCGTTTGGATCTTTACCCACTCAAAAATATCTCTGGCTCTTAAGCTGCCAAGTGCTTCACTACATTCAGCAACTTGTCATTTACTTTGTCTCGCTGTCTTTTCGGTGCTTGACAGGGGCTGTGCAGTGGGTTTATCTAAAGTTTTGAAACAATATCACTGATCAGATGGGAGTGATCCAAAAAGTAGAAGTTTGAGGGGCAAAATAACACGCTATAAAATGCTGAAATGATTTGCATAACGGAGCAGAGCTTGAGGGAGGCTAATTCTCTGTGGGTTCATTACTATGAGCGACCTCTCACATCATACATAGTTATGAGTCATTGTTCATATGAAATTACAGATTTGTACAGTTTGTAATTATTCTCTGGTATAAAAAAAATAAAAAAGAAGAATCTCCTCATGCAATAAATTTCTTCTCATGCAGAATATGCAAAATAGACTCAAGTTGCTATGGTAACATTGAGTTTTTACTGCAAAAAATGCTGTAAAGTTACCAACACTTTGTCCCACAACACTTTTATTGCTTAAGTGACTAATTCATTCATCCTCTGGAACCTGACTTTCCCAGCCACTGTTTTTCTATTCGTTTTTGACTTGTTGAACTTTTACATCCCTCATTAACGCAGCGAGTAAACACAGTTTCCCAGGTCTAATATAACCAAGAGGATTGCTAATGTCCCCTAATAGGACTAATATGCAAATGATCTCATAATCACACTTCACACAGTTTGACGGCTGGTAGGTTTTTGTACAATCTCAGTAGAACGTCGGAGGTCTAATTAATTCTGTGCTCAGGCCTCATTACCATATTTTTGGAACAAAAATTATTTGCATATTTTCCAGGCACCTAGCCCGAGTCCTGATGATGAGGGTTATAAGGAAGATGCAGGCTTGCATATTTGTTTGCAACCACAACACGCGGCGGTCTCACAGCGAGAAGCGCAAACACAAATACGTACACACACGTGCTTTTGTGCGTCTCCCTGTTCGTCTGTATATCTGTTTATCTGTATACCTTTATGTACATATGCATTAGCGACTTTCCTGATCGAATGCTTCCTCCGCTCATGTATATTCATGATCAATCAGTGCTGAGTGCAGCTAAGCATAGCCTATCAGATTCTGCCCCGACACTGCTGGATTTGCATATTTTAATTGCTGCTGCAACAAGTGTATTACTGACGCATCACCTGCCTCTTGCAGACAGAAACGCACACAGGTAGTGTGACAGAGAGCTGCTTCTCAGTTAAATTTAGGTGCTTTAGTTCTGTTTCTTTCAGTCTAATACTCTTTTTCTCTCTGTTTCTCTATTTCACTTTTCTGGTAATATCAGTAATTATTCTGGCTACCTCCCAATAGTCTGCCTGGAATTGAGTTTAGCTATCTTTCTGTGTTCATATGTGCAGATGTGTGTGTGTGTGTGTGTGTGTGTGTGTGTGTGTGTCACACTGTGTAATTGCTTGTTAAGCTGTTTCAAAAGCAGGTGCAGTTTGTCTGAATGACTTCTCTGTTTTCCAAGTAGCTAACTGCTTTAACCTGCCAACTTAAGTGTGTGCGTGCGTGCGTGTGTGTGTATAATGAGGGTGACGTTAGTCATCATGTCTGACAGCTCCCTTCCTGAAAGCACACCTAAGAAAACACACGCTCGCCGCACACACACACACGTGTGCCGGCGAGTGCACTCCCCCTGCAGAAGTGTGTGTAAATTTTTCTCGAGCGCAGATGCATGTGTACAAGCAAACAGACATGCAAACACTCTCTTACGAAAACACAACACACACTTCAAGCCGCTGACAGATGAAAAGCTGATGTCTCCAAAAAGTCAACATTTCAGCCGGCAACCTTTTCTGATTGATAGTCGTGTTTGTGAAACTACACAGTTTGAAGAGGTTTTAAAGGGTACATGAGTCTGATCCCTTGGAGCAGATATAATGTAAAGAAATCTGTTTGTAAAATAAATAAACATAAAAAGCACTACAAAAACAACAGATTTTAAAAAAAGAAGAAATGTAATGGGCCTGTATAGTAATGTACCAAAAATCATTATTTCAAAGAATCTTTTGGTTGGTTCAGTCTGTTTTGCTTCATCCTGCAACACAACAGCCCACAGTGGTGTTTATAGGTGGGAAAAAAACAACTAATCAACACAGTATGATATGCAAACTTTTTTACATTATGATGCACTTTTTTTACATTTTCCATACAGTTTAATATACATGATAATCCAACTTCAGTTCTGCTGTGTTGTCTAGATGACTGCTGCTGCTTTTTGGTTTCGCAGTCTCAAAAAGATACTTACGATCCAGAAAGCCAGTTCTTTGCCAGGTACCCCCTTCACTGGATAACACAATCAAGTCAGCCATATTTTAGAGGAGAACCACTCCACATTAAAGCTTTTAGGTTTGTGCTGTAATAGATGACCCTGTTTATTTTTGGTGACCGCAGTTACTCTTCTTTTTCTGAGAAATATGACCTTCTGCCAGCTATGAGCCAATGATGACAACCGTATGTGGCCAATAGCCAAATAAAGAGCAGATGAACAACAGGGAGTCACTGACACTTTCATCGACCAAGACTTTGGGTTTGGTTTGTGTTGTTTTACCACACTTGCGACTCTTGATGCTGGGATAGTGGGTTTATCCCCACAGTGGCGCCCTCTCGAACCAAGAGCAGTTAAAACACCATTCATTCTAATGAAAATGATTCTATTCAATCCTGGATGTAGAATAATGATGATGGCAGTGGCTGAATATGTTTTTTGTGAATTAATCCAGAGTTATGTGTAACTTCTAAATTATTGACCACCAATAAATTCCAACTTTTTCCAGCTACCAGTAGGTGGAGCTGTGTCCAACTTGTATCAAATGACCTTAAAGCTGTACACAAGTAAACCGCATATAATAAAGACAGCGAACGTAATTGTCAACTTAAATTATGACAAACAGTAGTCATGTGAAGTGTATTTTGTCATTCACAAGTCTTTTTCTCACTTCACTTTATGAAGTTAGGTCAGTCTTTGCCAGAGCAGCTTGTGTCTCTGAGGCGTGAAGTTTACTTGTAAATGTATTTTACATACAGTAGTAACAATAGTTTCTCTTGATGGAGAAAGAGAGATGGAAGCAGAAAAGGGGTTCTGTTTATGAAATAGAGATTAAAAAAATAAACATTAGATGTCTTTCCCTTGCAGAAAAATTGAAACAAGCAGCCATGTAAAGCGTAAAATGCCGGGAAAACATCTCAGATCAAAACTGGAGCATCTTCAACTTGAAGGATACAAGAATCACATAAAAACAGATGAAACACCACAAAGTGTGCTGAAATGCAACCTGCCTGAACAAGTTTAACTTCAGAAAGGATTTCTTGACAGAGTCGTGACACACTCAGCGTGTGACACAGCTGCAACCAGTGGGCATAAAAGATTACACACAATAACGCTTGGTACCTGCCCAATACAACCGCCGTCTGGACTGCTGACCACTGTGCAGCCGCACTGGAACAGTTTGAGGTTTTGTGCCTTCATCAGTGACCCCTAAATGTTGGGTTACACTGCAGAGACACATTTATCCTGCTGGTCAGACTTACATTCGTCTTGCCACAAGCCTGTCTCTGTTTTGACAATTGTAGCAACTCCACTGTATCAGTTAACAGTATATTATAATAAAATTGTAATGACAAATCCACAAATAATGATTACAAATGAAAGGTTTGATTTGCTCCTGCTGTACTAATGAAAAGTACAATGGACCACAAGGTCACTGGAGACAGATGCTGGATACAATAAGCTGAATAAAAAACCAAACACAAAACAACCTCTCATTGTCTACTGAAAAGCAAAAGAAGAAAAAACAATACATGCACCGGGACAACACGTTTTAATTTTGCAAAATAATTGAGGAACACTGGCATGAGATATAACTGAGACTATCTGTAGCTTTGACCTCAGACTGATTTCTCCTTCCTAAGAAAAGTATGACAACAGAATAATGATTGAAACTGAACACCGACATTATGTTTTAAAAGCAACACATGTTATATTTAACTGGAGTTTTCATCTGTTTCAGCAAAAACATGCAGTTATGAAAGCATGAAATATATTAAAGACAGACTTGGTAGGAAAAGAAAGAAAAAGAGTGACACAGAGGCTCACAGAGACACAGACAAATGCAGTGAAAGTCTAATAGGTACAAGAGCTGAGGCGAGTCAGAAAGAAAGAAAAAAAACTTGGTGCAGGGGTTCCCTGCATTCCAGCCTGTCTCATTGTAAATTCCCTCATTTAAAAAATGGTGAAATTCATTTCTCACACAGATGGGAACAGGCAAGGCTGATTTCATTAAAATACCCCATCTGTTGGAGGGAGAGAGGGGGTGAGGGAGAGAGAGAAAGGGAGGGAGAGAGGGAGAAAAAACAAACAAGGGTGAACCAAACAAAACAGTTCTGCTGTCCTGGAATAATTTGTTTCCCCTCCAATGATGTATGAGGTGTGTGTGTGTGTGTGTGTGTGTGTGTGTGTGTGTGTGTGCACATGTGTGTGTGTGTGTGTGTGTGTTTGTGTGGTACTGATGGGAGCTGAATTTGAACAGGCTGCCATCGCTGTAAGAGGCAGCCAGAGAGAGAAACAGAAATATGAGGAGGATATGAGAGAAAAATGGCCAGAGGGAGAGAGCTGTGAAATACGCAAGAAGTAGGTTGTGTAGTATGAGAGGTAGATACCTTAAAAATGCTAGTGAGGAGTTGAAAAAGAAAGAGTCCCCTCTAAATTGGCTTGAAAACTCTTCTTGTATCCTCTGGAATGCCCTTCATCCAAACCCTCATGCCAGAAAGGAGCACTAAATTGAACAACCCTGCTAAAATCTGGATTATATTCAATAAGAGCATTTATTTTCACCCTAATACTTTGGGTTTTTATGATTCTCACATCCTACATTTATCTCTGCATAGCAACTGTGGTGTGGTTAACGTTAGAGGGTAATTATATTATAACAAATAAACATAGTAATAGTAGGGCATGGTTTTGGGTAGGCAACATGTGATAGCAGAAATAATAGCAGACCTGTTAGGCAATCAGTCACAAATTAACACCCTCACCTGCTACATTAAGGCACTGGGTGTTGCCATTATATAAAAAGCCACATGTGGAATTGTACACTATTGAGATAATTACATGTGAACCAGCAGTCAGTCAGTCAAACTCTATATAGCACCTTTCATACAGGTAAGTGCAGCTGAAAGTGCTTCACAGATGACCAATCAGCAGACAGTAACATGGAAAAAGCGTAAACTGTAATGGGGGAAATAAAGGTAGATTAACCCTCTAAACCCCAGAACTTGCCAACCAGTTTGAAAAGTGATGTTAGCTTTAAAATACATGGACAAAATAGCACCAGTTTTCAGAGTCAGAAATTGTAAAAACAGAAAGAATGGCCAGATTTTGAACTTTTAGAGAGTCATTGAAGTACTGCTGTGACTCAGGTGGTAGAGCGGATTGTCCACTGATCGCAAGGTTGGTGGTTCAATCCCCGGCCCCTCCGCATGCTGAAGTGTCCTTGGGCAAGACACTGAACCCCAAGTTGCTCCCAATGGCAGGCTAGTGCCTTGCATGGCAGCTCAGTCGCCATTGGTGTGTGAATGTGTGTGTGAATGTATGAATGCCAAACACATTGTAAGGCACTTTGAACACCACTGAGGTAGAAAAAGGTGCTATGTAAGTGCAGACCATTTACCATTTTACTCATTCCATTGGAAAACTTAATCAAATCCAAGCTTAAAATCATGGCATTTCTTCCAAATGTCTTTTCAAGTTTCACTCAAAATTTAATTAAAAATAGTGTTTGATCAAGCAAGATTCTGTCAAAAAGAAACAAAAGTTTCTGTTGTCCTTGGTGCAGCCATGACTAACTCAGCTGAGATAAACAATAACATACCAAAAATGCAGGAAGTCTTTGGTTGGACTGCAGGCCTTGTATGCACAGAGCAGATAGTATAGACAAGTATGGAAACAAGTTAATACTATTGTAAAGTAGTAAAGTGTCTATAGTATTTAGAGTTGAGAGCACCAGATGGAACTTCCAGGTTTTTTCAGTTTTTGTAAAATAAATAAATAAAAAAAATTAACTATTGCTATTTCGTTTTATGACTTATATCATAATAACTGTCATTCTGCAGAAAATACATTTTTGAGTTCTCTGTACTTCTAGTTGTGGTTGTACTGTTTTCATGGAGGTGTAGGGTTTTATTTTGCTGCGAAAAATGAGCTCAAAGTGGGTAAAAATGTAGCCGGAGTCAAAACTACTTAAAGCCCACAGGGCACAGAAACTAGATAAAACAAGATTTAAAAAATGACTAAACATTAAAAAGGATCTAATTTAACCACATAAAATAAGTGAATAAAATAAGTTTAGTAATGTTGCTAAACCATAACCTCTTTGCTGATTTTAAGTTTATGTTTGACAATACTTCAACGCTTCCAGGTGCTCTCAGGTCTGCAGGCAGATTGTTCCAGTGGTTTGGAGCATGAATGCTTAAAGCTGCTTCTCCAAAGGTTTTTGTCCTGAACAGCCAACAGATTCATGTTAGAGGACCTGAGGGGCCACAGTGGTTCATATAATGCAAGCATGTATATATGTAAGACGTACAGTATCGAGCTGGTGTAAGACCCTGAAGTGCTTTAAAAACAAGAACAATGTTAAAATCAATACTGAAACTATGTGCGGACATGAACACAGGTGTAATGAGTTTTCTCCTTCCGGTTTTGAGAAGCGTTTCGGATTCAGAGCTCTGACTCATCTGTGGCTCTTATATAACACTGTGGGGACGACAGGAAAGCAGAGTTTTACTGTAGTAAAGCTTGATATGAAGGCGTGCATCGCTTTCTCTGTGTCGCTCAGAGAGACAGTAGTTGCACTTAAGTGATATTTGAAGGGATAAAAGGCAGATTTAGAAACAAACCCTGCATTAGCCCTGAAGTTCAGATCTGAGTCAAAGACCACAGAAAGGTTTCTTACTTCTCAGTTTGGGGTAAGTCCAAGGGAATTTACTTCTGCCACCAGTTGCTCTCCTTGAGCTTTTGAACCTTTGACCAAAATATTGCTTTTGTCCCAGTTGGAAAAGGTTTTGTGTCTTCCAGACATTATTATAAAAATCATTTTGTTCTTATCTGCAGCTGAAGCATTTCAAAAACACTCTCTGAGCAGGATAAATCTGAAATGCAGCACAAACCAGTGGTGACTGGCAGCGTGTGGCCAGCCGAGAAATAGTCCAGCACATAAGTCCCCTTAATACCACAATGTGTTGCTTTTACAGAAACAAAGAAGACACACCAATCAGGTATAACATCACGACCACCTGCCTAGTATTGTGTTGGGCCCCTTATGTAGTCAAAAATGCTCTGAACCATTGGACATGGACAGGAGGACCTCTTGATCACATTGGTACTATGTAGTGTTCTGAAGGAAAACCTTGGATTTGGGGATCTGTGTTGATGACATTTAGACATCCAAATAAACATTGTCCCTCAACAAGCACACTCCCTCTTGCAAATGGAAATCCCAAATGTCACTGGCCTACCCCTGCAGGAAGATCTTGAGGAACATAACAATGGCCCAAGATGTTTGACCTCCAAACTTCCTACACCCCATTCTGATCAAGCATCAACAGTTTGCAGTGGAACAAGTTTGACTGACAGAGGCCCCACTGCACAAGCCAGAGTACCCAAAGAATCCACTGCCAACCTCCTGGTGCCAGATGCCATAGGACACCCTGAGAGGTCCTCTTGTCTATGTCCAATGGTTCTGAGCAACACAACATTAGGCAGGTGGTTATAATGTTGTGCCTCATCGGTGTGTACTTCATACTATACTGATCCGTCATCTAACTTTCAAGAAACTTTCAAGAACTTTCCTTTAATTTAGGTTTAATTTTTCGATCAGAAACAGAAAAACAAATATGTAAATGACAACTAAATCTTTTATTTGGCGATTAAAAAACAGTAGAGATGATAATGAAAAGCAGAAGTGGACAGAACAGAGGTTTAACCAGCTGTGACTCAGCAGAATAACCAGACTGTATGTCCTGATGCTAACCAGATGCTGGTAGTGATGCAGTTTGGCTGTTTTTTCTGTGCTGATTGAAACAGGACAAAGAAGAAGTGATAAAGCTCTTATTTTTGGAATTTCATTGTTAATCGATGTTGATGAAGTGACCGGAAAATGCAAGTGTAAACAGAACTTTCAAAACTCGCTGTCTCTCTGTGGTTTTACTCTGAGATATGAAATGTAATAGCTGAAATATGGATGGAGGAAGATGAGAAGAAACGAGGGAGATGCAGTGAGAGAGAGCGGAAGCAGCTATTGTATTTTACATTTGTTTTCGGATGCTTTGTGTTTTATCTCTCTCGTGTGTGTGGGTGTGGGTGTGTGTGTGTGTGTGTGTGTGTGCGGTGGCGTGAGGGCATGTGTGTACACGGACGAGCTCGTGATTCATGTTGGAGTGGGAGTTCGAGCAGTTTAGATTGCTGTATAATTCATTGTGTTTCCGTTTTTATTGCATTTGAACATCAGAATTTCCCTACAGAGGCAATAAAGTTTATCCTCTAAAAAGGCGTAAAGTGACAGAGAGGGCTAAGGAGCGGAGGAAAATGGGGAGATGCCAACAGAGAAGCGTGATTAACAACTTTTGGCCTGGACAAACCAGCAACGCTTCACCTTTCAACAAAATAATCTAGTACTTTGCTCTATAAGAGTGTAAAAGTTGACAAAAAAACTGCATCGATTCTGGAGATGCCAGATGAAGCGATGTGACCTCATTTGCTTTTTTTTGTTTGTTTTTTTTGTCAAGCCCAGTGGAAAACAGTTGTTGTCCCATTTAATGTTTGTTTTCACTGACAGCAGTTCAGCTAAACTCTGCTCTTTCCAGAAGGAAAGTTTTTACTGTGGCCACCGCAGAGCAACCAAACATAGGAGGGTGTTGTCCTCTCGTGTCCTAACATTGCGCACATGAATGTACATATTTGGGATGAGTGGCTTAGAAGAGACTTTGCAGATGAATGCATGTGTTGCGTGGTCATATGCTGATTTATTGCTCATTGTGATTTGAGCGATGCATTTATTTATGTGGCTTTTTTTGTAATTAAGGCAGATCTGCAAGGCCAAGACCAGTTTCCCTGGGGGGACAATAAAGTACTTGAGAATTCAAATCAAATATCAGAGGAAGGTACGTGGAAAAATAACTGCACGTCTTCTGCTGATGGGCACACTGTGAATTATAGGAGGGGTGTCAGCTGTATATTACAGGCTCGAGGGAGATGCAACATCAATGTGCGTGCTTTAACATGTATGGCCTGCTTCATCACAGGTTGTCCAGGTCATCGGTATTGCAGATACAGTGGCCAAATTATTCTAATGTACCCTGCACCAACAGCTAAAAACAACAGACTAAAAGACAATCTAAATTTGACTTTTGTGGTCCAAAGAAAGCCTATTTTAACTTGCGGAATAATTAATTTGAATCAAATTGAATAATTGTCCACTGTTTTAAGTGTAACTTTTGGCAGCATGCAACAAGGAACATTTTGCTGCCTTTCACCAGCCTCAATTGTTATTATGTGGCAGCTTCTTTGGTGCAAATGCTCAACATGTAACACAGACATGAAGGGGGGGGGGGAATTTTCTAAACCACATAAGACCCCCAGGCAATACTAGTACCATGCAAATAGGGCTTTAATCTGCAGATTTTTTTTAACAGTAGCACAACACATAACAGTTTTTAGAAGCTGCTTTTTGCTGAATTGCACCTTGGGATACCTCGGTAATGTCTACTTCAACTTTTTATCTATATTTTGTAACACATTTCTCAATTTTTAGACTGATGATTCAACTTTTTTAAACAGTGTCCATGGGGAAAATTAATGGGAGGAAATTAAGTTGCAAAGCAGTTTCAGACAAATATGTCTGAAACTGCTTTGCAACTTAAATGTATATGCTAATTTGCTTTCTCATCGCTATTTATTAGCTTCTACTGTACGATTTACATGAAGTGGCTTCCAACAATCCAAACATAAAGCTGTAGTAATCCAGTAAATAAGGTCTTCTGGCTCCATGTCCAGGATTAACCGTCTTAACACATCAGCTGACACCAACTTACACAAGTCAGCTTGTGTTGACTGAAAAGCTTTTGCATTTCGCTGTGCCGGTGACTCACGTTAAATAACAGACTGTGATCTGAGAGTCTGTTATATTCTTTTTTTTTCAGTAACATCAGCTCAGTCTTGCCAGCCTCCCCCTCATCATCATCTTTTCTGGCACTCACAATTTAGAGCTGCCAAACATAACCTTTGGATGATAGACTGAACTTGCAGAACCTACGAGGGACTTGTATTTTGCAAACACCCTCAACAAACAATTCAAAAAGGAAAAAAAGAAAGATGAAGCCCACAGAAAACGCAGCCTCCTTTTTATTTTAAACCCCTTGCCCTCACTGTATTTGCAGTATTAAGGTAGCATTCTCCCTCAAGTCCTCATTAAAGCCTAATTTATTTGAGCTTTTTGGAAGTTTGGAGGTGACATGTCTGCCTGGGAGATTTCAAGTCCTAACCCACGCACTTCACTGGAAAGTGGAGTGTTTCTTTTTTAGTTTCCTGCAGGATGTGCCGCATGTACATTGTGTGCATGAAAACTTAAATAAAAATGCTAAAAATGAGATGCAGGCTTTATGAAAAATCATATTCAGGTGTTTTTGTGATGGAAAATATCCAGTAGAATCTGGTTTTTAGCGTTAAAACCATAAAAGTATGTTTATCCTGGTGTGCTGATGTCATCCCATCAGGGAGACTCACACACTTTCTCCTGCACAGACACACACACACACACACACACACACACACACACACCCCAGCAACCAGCCGCACAGTCTCCATGATAATGCACACTGGGCATTTATCTTTACAGTGAATTATGGTACACTGCGGTCTCATTGACTCTGTGCACAAATGTGTGAGTGTGTGTCTCCGAATGTGTGTGTGTATGCATGAGTGTTGAATTATGGCCCTCACTCGGGGGTGTGTGTGTGTGTGTGCGCATGAGTGTGTGTTGAATTGAATTATGGCGTTGCGCTATCTCATTGACTTCAACTGAGTCCCATTCATCACAACTTAACCATGGAAATAGACTTTATGGACAAAATGCTGTTTTAGCAGTGTGTGTGCGAGCCTGTGTGTATATAAGCCTTTATGTGTGCGACCAATGAAAATACTCCTAATGAACATTACAGCATTGGCATATGTCAAAGAGAGAGAGAGAGAGCAGATCAGCGTGTGGAGAGTTAGTGTATGTCGGTGAGTAGAAAAAAAAACCAGTTATTGCAGTTGTGATTTATTTCTGATTATTTCTACCTGCATCAAGAAATGATTTTTCCAGCACCGATGCAATTACAGATCCAAAACCTGAACACACACACACACACACACACACACACACACACACACACACGCGTACACACGTCACAGAAAAAGTTGCGTCACCCAGAAAACACAAAAGAAGGATTTATGAGGCTTCTGCGCACTCACAGGTGTGCATGAAGTCCTTCACATTCATATGGCGTGTGCAATCCATTCACGCTGACCTTTTTCTATAATAGCACAATTGCTATTTCTTTATGAATGTGTGTGGAAAAAGTCGATACAAAGTAAAAGTACATGTGAGGCCTAGACGCGGGTGGACAGCACCATTCATGTTGCCTGTAACAAGCGTGCAGTTTTTGTACTTTTGCTGGGGCCAGAGCTAAAAGTTTAGTGTCCTGCAAAGAATTTAAAGGCGGCAATAATTTCTGCACGCTGTAAATAATCTCATGTGTGTTACGAGAGATGGCAGCAGGAGGAGGAGGAGGAGGAGGAGGAGGAGGAAGAGTGGTGAGGAGATAACAACAACAAAAAAACAGTGTCTTTTTCAATCTAGGTGTGTTTTCTGTTAAGCAGTGACACGTCAGCTGATGGATACCGCCTGTTCGTCTTTTTAGTGGCGTGGAAAGTCAGCAATATGGGTTTGAAACAGTACAGATGCTGAGCTTCATTTTGATTTTTCCTACACACACAACACACTTTGCGGTGCCGAGTTTACTTCCCCGGTGACAGCTCAATAACAGCAGTTGTCTCTTAAGTTTATGGTTGGCAGTACAATCACATTTTTTTTTTCTTCCTGACTGTATCTCTGCACTGATCCATCTCTATCTCATAGACTCATCAAGCAAAGCCCCTCCACTTCTCTCTGTGTGTCGTTTTTTCGGTGTTTTATCTTGTAAACTCCCCCGTTCCCACCTCTCCTGCCTGGCTGCGTGATTGCCACTGAAGAGTTTTTATTTGTCCCGTTGAAGCTTAGGCGTCGGTCGATGCCCTTACATCTCCATCCAATCTCTTCTTCCCGGTGTTTATCATGGCCGTTAGGACTTTTCATACCCTCCCTTTCAATCTTTGAATCTCTCTTTTGCAGGGGCTCAGGATTATAGTAGTTTCTCACCATGGGCAAAGTGTGACAGGAAATAATTTTTAGAAAAAAAAAACAGCAGGGGGTGGGGAGATGGGGGTAAGCTCCAACTCTTTTCACATCTGACGCATAAAACATACATATTGAATCAAAGCATGCATTTGTTACCTTTGTACAGTTGTTATACCATTGTAGGCTATTAATTTATACAGAGAAGAGAAAGATGGAAAGGCTGAACGTAAACAGCAGAAAAGGGCCTTAGCCTTAGCCTTAGCCTATCGCACGGCCACACAGAGACGGACAACAATTTTCACAATTTAGTTAATTTATTTAATAATCAGTTAACCTCAGCCTGTTTTTGGACTGTGGGAGGAAGCCAGAGTACCCGGTGACAACCCACGCTGCACAGGGAGGACATGCAAACTCCACACAGAAAGATTCCAGAAAGCAAAAATGCTACTATGTCTGAAAAAGTGCAATTGCCATCAGAGCTTTTATGGAAAAGTGACCATGGTACTAATTCAGAAATGAAATCAACTAGTTCAGTTGCTGCCAGTTTACTGAAAGGAGTGAATGACTGCAAAAGGGCTGAAAGCCAAGAGAAGAAAAACATGAAATTAAAAAAAACAAGAATAACACGGTGATAATGTGATGAAGGACTAGTTTCTCTTTTGCATAATAGTATATGCTGGAGCAAAGTGTTCCAAGCTTACTTTAGAAGAGAGTAATGCTGGCTAATTCAATAAATCACTTGAGTTGAAACTGATGATATCACTTACTCCCACAATAGGTTCATCACTATTTAGTGTAACATAATTTTGAAGAATACACATGGGCTGCACAGAACATTCACTGTGTGGCTCAATAAAGCAGGCATACATTTTTACTGACATCTTAATCTATTTAGCCGACATTAGCCCTGCTTGTAATTTTAAATTAAATGCTTCTCTTTTCTCATCCCTTCAGTAATTGATAGTTGCATTTGCATTACTCATTAGTGTTTAATGTGCAGCAAACGGCATGCATCATGTGAGAGACATGTTCGCTGAAAACATGTTTTGTGCATGAATGAATCCGTGTAATTACTGTTTGTGTTCAGAATGCACTCAACTTTGATGTAGCATCATTATTGCCGTGGGCGTCACCATCGGCAGCTTTTTGATTCATATAATGTAACACCAGCTGGGCACATGTACTCCACTTTTGAAATAGTTTGAAAATCCTGGGACACCTGCAGAGGCCTTGTCCACCTCGGTGCCCTCCAGCCGTGCAGCATCGAGTGCTCCTGTCCCCTCCATCGCCATCTGAACGCAATCACTGCTGCTGGAATTGGCTGCGATCCAAAAGGACGTCGGGTAAAATCTCGGAAATCAAATTGGTCGAGGCCGGCTCTGCATAGAGGAGACGCTGTTCGGTGCAGAAGGCCTTAAGTGAGGGCACATCAAAGACATGTAGTGGTCGTACATGACAGTAATTTTTCTAAATTTAAAATCGAATTGCCAATAATCCTTAAATGGATATGATTACAAAAACATAAACATCACTGACTGATGGTTTGAGTTCTAACAAGGTCTTTCTTGAGCTTTATTCCATGAACCTCTTATTCATCGTCATGGCCAACGGATTAGTTGACACGCTTGAAATGAAATTCTCCCTGAGTGCTGCGAGCCCACTGTTCTGTTTGAAATTATGATAAAACACTCATAAGAACACATTTTGCTGCGTTAAATTGCCACCAAATGTCTCCCAAAGTGCATTCCACCGCAAGCGTTATGAATGAACATAATAATAGTTTTGTCCTCACGTTGTAATTACTCACTTTTTTTTTTGTTTTTTTTTTTGTATTTGTGAATTCATGTGGCTCCAAAAAGTGACATTTGGTGCCCTAATTCCTTTGAACTACACAAAGCATTTTTTGGCTCAAGTGATGCTCCGCACCCAGAGTGTACTGAACACACGCACACACACACATACACACACAACAGAATGAAAATAATAGAATACACACTCACATATGCACACCCTCACAAACGATGGAGAATGCTCTTTTGACCATGTACTCCAAAATATGCTGAGCCAATGAACTAAGCCAACCGCTGTTTATAATTATAGATTTACTGCTTTGTGTCTGTGCGTGTGTATATTTGTGTGTGTGTGTGTGTTTGTGTGCGCTAGAGCTCCGACTTTTGTCTGGCTTTTCTTTTGACTTCACATGACCTCAATTTACCTGCCGCTTGCTTCTAAATGTGGCGCGCCGAGACACAGGCACACGCTTTAAAAAAAAAAACAAAACTTGCTTTTGCCAATGTGCGTATTCACGTACGCACCCTCTTTTGCTGCCTCACACACCTCTACACACACACACAGACACACACACACACACACAGACAGTTCCTCATATGAATAATACATTACTATATAAGAGCTGTCCTAAAGTCTAGAAAGCAGCAGAGACAGTGAAAGAGGAGAAAGTTTCTGTGTGTGTTGTTTGAGTTACTTAGTTTATTAGATGACTGACTGTGACTTTCTGCACAAAGTCACACATACTGTACTGTGCTGCCTTCGTCTCCAGCCGTCTCCCTGCATGTGTCTTCTCTCTCTCTCGTCCCCTGAAGGCTGTCAGGTTGCATATGCCAACCGATGACACTCTGATCCGTATGTGTGTGCGTCCGCATGTGTTTGTGGGTCCTCTAACCTCTACGCCAGCTTAAAGTGGGTTCTCCGTTTAGGGTGCTGATGGCCCGATTTGTCTTCCACTTGTCAACTTCGGCTTCCCAAGAGAGGGAGAGAGAGAGAGAGGGAACGAGGGAGATGGACAAGGAGATTTTGAGCCAAAAAAAATAAAGGTGGATGTGAAACTTTTGGCTGCTGAAGCTGTTTGCTGTTTTGTGAATTCAAAATGTTAACAGATATCCTGTCGGCATCTTGCTCGGCGCGCTTTGAAAACAGAGAGTATCGGTAAATGTGATATTACAGACTAATTGTCAAGATGAGGGATATTTGCACTGTTAAATGAGGAGGTGGAGCAACTGTTGGAAAATTACACAGAAAAATGGAAAAGAGGATTTTTAAACACTGACAAGGACGGTGTTTCATAGACAGCTGGCAGTGCAGGACTGCATGGACAGCAGCCAGAGTGAAACGCCTGTGCTAAATGATCAGCTGCTGCTCTTTTCTGATGCAGTGGTTTCTACTGATGACTGGAGCAAATTAGCATGTTTCAAATTCATCCACAAAGTCAGATACAGTCAAGGCCAAGCCTACTGTCTGACTGTCTGGGACCATATCAGCTTTCAATGAAAATATTATAATAACTATATTTATATAGCACCTTTTAAAAACAAAGTTTGCAAGGTGCTTTACAGACATGCCTGAAAAGAAGCAGAAAAATGGTAAGAAAAATCTCAAAAATAAATTAGTAAAACATCACCTGATGGAATGATAAAATGCCACATCCAAGTAAGGGAAAGAACAAGCAGAGTAAAAGAAAAATAGAGGATAAAACCGTAAACACAAGGCTAAAATGCTAATAATAGTAGTAATAGTAAATAAAATAAATGCATAAATAAGTAAATAAATAAAGGATAAAAGAGAATAAAATGAACAGTGAAATAAATAACTTAAAAAACAATTAGATGACATTATTATAAGATAATGATAATAAAGAATAAAACAAGTGATCCTTTCTGAGAGTTCTAACATCTGTGTACTTTTTGGTGCTGCTGACCACTTTCCAATGCATGCTGTAGAATATTAGATTTTTTAACTTAATTTTTATTGAACAAAACGCACAACACGGAGCATGCATATACAAAAACACTCACTCACTCCATCTGCTCGCTTCCAGGAAATGCTTTTTTTCTGTTACAGTTCTGCTTTCCATACGAGTTATAGCGTAGACAGCACACCTCAGAATCACACTGCTCATACCACCTATAACATGAGATCACTGTAACCATAGTGTTGTATGATTATGCTCTGTGGCCTTTAAGATAAAAAGGGATAAGAAAAGATAAACTTTACTGATCACTTATTGGGGAAATTTAAATGTTACAGCAGCTGGATACAAATATGGCATGACAGAAGCAAGTCAAGGAATATAAACCTACCAACTGAGACGTTGGTCCCATTAATTTAATTTATCTGGTTCCGAAACACTCCAGCTTCAACTATAGTTTGCAAAATATTCTGCAGCACTGTGAAGCATTAATAATGTGGGGTAAATGATCTAAACAGCACCCTTATGGTCCTTTACAGAAACTCGAAGAGAGGAACCGAAAACATGCACAAAGAAAAAGTGAAGGCAACTAGGGCGACTATTACTCAAAGTGTAATGGCTCAAACTGTCTCGTATAAAGTAGTAGCAGAGACTGTCCATATATCACTCTGCTACCAAACTGCTTCTGCTGCCAAGTTCTGTCACCATCTGCTTCTGGTCCCAAATGCCAGGGGAATTTAATCTTTGTCTCACTTCTGCCCAGCCTTTGAAGCCTGCTGTTGTTTCGTATCTGTGTGTGTGTGTTTGTGTTGGTGCTCGATAGAGCGCTAGAGTAATTGTGTTTCCATTGTTTAGGTGTCAACAACTCTTGGTGGGCTACTTGTTTGCATATTGTTAATTTCCCCCTCTGACTGTGCATCTCTGCATGTTTCTATGTAATTCATGTCTGCGTCTGTGTGCGTGTGTGTGTGTGTGTGTGTGTGTGTATGTCCTGCCAAGTCGAGAGGTCCCTGCATGCTGGCACTCGATTTGACAGGCCTGCTGACACTCTAGCATTTAGCCTTACGTGCATGCGTGTGTGTGTGTGCGCGCATGTCTGTGCGTGTGTGTGTGTGCGGTATGAGTGACAAGGTGTGACACACTAGCATTTGTCTCGTAAATGCCAGAACAGAGAACTGACACTAAAGGGCAGAGAGACGGCAAGCGAGACGCAGGCACCGGGAGGAACAAATATAGAGAAAGAAAGAGATGGAGGGTGAGCAAAATGGGTTTTGTGTGTTCTCATGTTTAATTGGTAGTTCACTGGTGTATCTGTTATTTTTAAAATCCAAAGAGAGGAGGCCTGCTAATCTGCCTTCTAAAGTGTGACAGCCTCACATCTGCCGAGGTGTTTTGTTTGGGCGATGGCACCTTTTTCTTTTGGATGTCACAAATCCTCATTCTCACTCCAAACAAAATCTGACAAATCTACATTTTAACAAATCTGTTATTCACCCTTATAGCGGAGGTCTTATTTTGCAGCACAGGTGACAGATTCCGCCAGCGTTGAGAGATCATTCCGGCATATTTTCGGTGCAAATATTTGTCAGCTTTTATAAAAATGAAGGCGCTAACTGAGGCCTTAATGTTGTTGCTCCCGGCAGCAGAGGAGCTGTCCGAGGTACTCATCTGCACCCGCGGTAATGCTCCCTGTCAGGGGCAAGTTCCAGCCAATGACTGCTAAATATAATTATGCTTTTCACCTGTTTGCTGGGCCGCATATAGCCGCTCGTTCACTTTCTCCTAATGGCTCCATTTGTGATCTATTCCACGTGGTTCGTTATAGCACCACTGACACACGTTGCATGTCAGAATTCTGTGACTGTGACTCCTCAGTTTGACAACCTCTTTAAAATGTTCTGTGATGTTAATTTGACCCGTAGAAGCGTGAGGGATCATCTATGCACGAGGCACGGCAAAGGCAAAAGCGGAATGATGTGTAAATTCAGGCTAGAAGCTTTATATATATATATGTATATATATATATAGTAATAGGACTTTTTTATTTTTATTTTTTTTTTGCTTTTTGCAGTCTATTAAGTGCAAAGGTGTTCAGTAAAGAGCAAAGTCTTTAGTCTTTTCTTAAAATGATAAACTGTTGCCTTATACACATCCAAACGCTTTGGTTTAAACCAAAGTTGTGCATAAAACTGTGCACAACCAGGAAATTTGGACAAATTAAAGAACCAGAACAGCTTCAGTGCAGCTTTGCATTGATTCCCCGAGTTTCTCCAACTCTTCTGCAGTGTCGAGTACCATTCTTCCTAAAGTTTTTCTCTCATTTGGTGCTTTGATGACGATGTTGGAGGAGAGCGCTGTGTAACATGTTAGTCCAATGTCTGCCCAAACTGCCTAAACTTTTGCTTTGGGCCTTCTTTTCCTTTTTTTGTTATTCTGAAATCGTAAAAGATGTCGATAAAAAAGTAATTTTTGCTTGAAATATTAAAGACACGTGTCATCTTTAACTTTACGTCTTTTTGGAAACCAGGTCATGTTTTACTCGCTTGGCTTGGCCAAACTTTTACATGCTGCCGCGAGTGAGTGTGCACACATCCAGATGCTTTCATTTAAAATAAAGTTGTGCATTAAACAAATATTATGCCATGCCGGTTAACTGTGTGCATTTCCAAGAATGAAAGTGTACTTTCAGCTACATGAAAATCAAAAAACAGAAATAGATACTTGCACTTTGTACATGCCAGCAAAGCCCTAATAATGTCAAAAAACTCCATAGCAGGGGTTTTACACAGCTGCAGCAGTGTTAGTAGTGCTCTATTTTGGTGTCTGTAAAATATACTGTATATAATAATACAAAGCTTTTTTGTGTGTTAATATTTCATGACCCACAGCTTCTGCATTTAGTGCCACATGCATACATTTTTTACATTCAGCCTCACACCCAAATGTCATGTTGGGTCAGGGTCAGATGAAAGCACTGATTTAACAGCTGCCACTGCAAATGGACTTAAATGCTGTAAATGTTGCAGCAGGCGAAAGTAGCTTAGCTCATATTTGTTTAATAGCCCGTTCCACCGCTTCAAAGATACCATATCAAATAAATATATAATGCACAGAGCCCCCTGCCCCCCCTGGTTCACACTCTGCATAGTGCGTGTGTTCTCATGTGATCGAAATGAGCTTTAAGTAACCCGTGAGTGTTCAGAAGAAATCAGAGTATTCTAGTTTCTGTTCAGTGACATGGGATTGTATGTAATGTGAGTTACATACTGTACTTTACTGTGTTTTGCATAAGCCTTAAGTCAAGTAGTAAGGCGCTTTTGTGGTTCTAATGTTCTGCTAACTTCACTGGATTGATGCATTTTCAATAAAATGCAGATGGAAACACAGGGACTAATCAAAACATATTGATTAACAGCTGAGATAGCTCACAGCAGTGTAGCTTCTGAAAAACATCTCTGAATGTGAAGTCGAGGATTGACGGATCTCTCCAAACTTTGGCTCCCCGTCTTTGAAATGCAAACAAACAGGAGCTTTTTGAACTTCTCCGTTTCTGCTCGATCAGTAGTACGAGTTTGTGTTTCAGCTGAATCGACAAGAGCAGAAGTCATTTTGAGGAAGAGCCTTCAGATCTCAAGCTTGGAACAGAGAGGAGGTGTCGTCGCTTTGCCCGGCACAGTCTCATTAAAACATATTATTTCTCCTGTCGTGTGGGGACCCAAACCGAGTAAATGCAAATTCTCTCTCTGGGACTCGATCTCATTAAGTTATAATAGCACTTGTGTCGTGTCAGAACTCAGCAGAAGCACCATGTGACACATGTAGAGCGGCGATGAGAAATGAATAATGTGTTTTGATGGAAAAGTCTGATTCTGTCTTTTGAAAGTTATTGAATCCAAACAGCTGATTGTTAAATAACAGTTTATTATGTTTTAATTAAACTGGGCTTCTTGTTCATGACGTTCTGTGCATAATCTACTCTAAATGCTTATTTAAAAATGAAACGTACATGGATGGAATCCCTAATCTACTCTGAGACTTTGGAGAACACATTTTGAATTATGAAAAGCACAAAATGCTGAAGGAGCCACAAGAGATTGTTTTTGTTGTTACTGTGGTTTGTTTCTTTTTGTCTTTGACGCCCATGTACTTCTCTGATAGTCTCTTCTTTCTCTCACACTCATGTTCTGCTGTTCTGCTTCAGAGGTGGCTGTTAAATTGTCAAACACCAAATGGCTGAAGGCTAAAGGCTCTTTATAATGACTGCAGGAGGAGCAACAACATGTCCAGACCCTTTCATTACGGAAGGAACAGATTTATAAAAATGCACAGCGGTCTATCAAATATTTGATCATGTGAAGTGGTCTATTTATTTATTTGTCTATCCATTATGGTATTATGAATGCAAAGATTTGAAAGTATTTTGAGAGTAGAGAACAACAAACACTCTCTCAATGATTCAACCCTGTGTAGCAAAAATGACCCTCCTATACAACAAAACTACATTTTCAACTACATTTTCTTCCGAATTATCTTTGTGTTGACAAAAAAGTTTCAAATCAACATATCTGTGTCACTTATTTTATTGTTTTACTGTGGCGCCTTGTCAGACAACTAATATATTAGATAGGGTGAAACTTTTCAGTCTGGTAGCCAAGGAAATGGAGGACAGGCTTCACTGTCCTCCATTTTTTAACATAATCCAGGCTATGTTCTGAAACCTAACTGTGTTCCTTTTGCCCCTTTTGTGTGATTGACCATGCCCTGGTTTCTTAACCAGTAAATAACCATGTATAAGCCTCTTTGACTGTGCCTCCTCTGTCCTGCCTCTTACCTGTACTGATTGGACCAGTATCCTAGTGCTGCACCTGTTTAACAGCTTGAGAGAACTTTAACTGTGTTCCAAATCACACAATCTGGTGTTTTGCTTCAGTACATACTACAGCTTCCCTCTCGTACTGTTTCATGTAGAATAATATTAAGCTTTAAGCTTAAACTGTGACAGTCTGAAGTGCGAAATAAGCTGTCTCCAGTCTGTGTGCTTTCAGCAGCCTAAGCTTGTTTATTCTTGTGAGACACACTGTGACATATGTGATGTAACTGTACAAAATTGTGGGACAGAATGACCGAACTTGCTGACATGCATTTTGCAAATTCTGACCACATGTAGAAGGACATCTGGGTATTTTTGGTGGACTACTTTCAACACGCCATGTATTGGGACATATTGAGTCTTTTTCTGGCTTTCTATATGGTATGGTAGTTTGGACATTAGTACCCGGCAGTTGTAATTTGGTGTGAGCAGGTCGCCACTGTGTCTCTTTATTTGTGTTTGTTTGTGGGCTTTTTGTATTGTGTAGCGTCTGGCATTAAACATTGACTGGAGGCCCTTGGCAGGTTGAGGAATTTTGTTTAGCACAATTTGTAGTCTGTTTAGACACCAAGTTTCAGGGTCCTACTTTCGCCTCTACTTTTGGGTTTTGGTTATTGATTGCAGGTAGGGAAACTGAAATATGCTGGCTTTTCAAAATACATTGCCCTGCCTCATAGCCTCCCCTTGTACCACACTGTCAAAATAAAAGCTTTAAGATGTCTCTTTACACACACATACTGATGGACACCACTATAACTTAGGTTAGAGGATCTATACTAGCTGAAATTAAAAAAAAAAAAAATCAAAGTCCATAAGGAGGAAGTAGGCTTGGTCAGATTTTCAGAATTAAAATCCCAAGATAGTTAGAGGAAGTTACCGCAATTATTTCTAGTATGATAGGCTATCAAAATAAAAGCTCAGGGTTGTTAAAAGGAACTTATCAGGGTTTGTGAAATATGCTGGAGTTTTAACTTGAAATGCACTTAAATAAATTATATATTCTGTAAATTTATACTGACAACAGTAGCTACATTGAAACACACAAATTCTCTAGTTTTGGGTCCTTTTGTTGTGATGTATCTTAGGTAAGTTGGTTCTAATTAGGGCCCGAAGCACTACAGTGCGTAGGACCCTATTGTTCCTCTAGTGTTTGGCGGTTTGGCGGTTTGGCGGTTTCTTTTTCTTACGCCACTTTGAACCTCAATTTGACCCCCTAAACATGCTCAAAAACTCACCAAATTTGGCACACACATCAAGACTGGTGAAAAATTTGATATTTTGGGGGAATTACACATATGAATGGCAAAATGACTCAATAGCGCCACCTAGAAAATTGGGCTTTAGTGGAGTTAATACGGCTAGTTTCACGTAAACTCATGAAATTTGGTACACAGGTACAGTAGCCCGAGTCAAAAACATTCCTGCTTTTAAAATTTCAAAAAAGGCTCAACAGCGCCCCCTAGAGCACGTAGTGTGCAAGCATTGGAATTTATCGAACTCCTCCCAGGATTTTTATCCGATCTTCACCAAATTCGCTGTGTGGCATCTAGACCCATCCAGGATGAAAAGTTATTAAAATCTTGTGGCTGCGTCACACGGTGTGGGCGTGGCATGGCGGCCATTTTGAACAAAAAAGCTAAACAGCGCCAACTAGAACACGTGGTGCGCAGGCATTGGAATTTAACAAACTCCTCCCAGGATTTTTATCCAATTTTCACCAAATTCGCTGTGTGGCATCTAAACCTCTCCAGGATGAAAAGTTATTAAAATCTTGTGGATACGTCACACGGTGTGGGCGTGGCATGGCGGCCATTTTGAACAAAAAAGCTTAACCTCGCCCACTTCAACACGTGGTGCGCAGGCATTGGAATTTAACGAACTCCTCCCAGGATTTTTGGCCGATCTTCACCAAATTCGCTCTGTGGCATCTACACCCCTCCAGGATGAAAAGTTATTAAATTCTTGTGGCTGCGTCACACGCTGTGGGCGTGGCATCGCGGCCATTTTGAACAAAAAAGCTTAACATTGTACAATGGAACACATTGTGCGCAGGCATTGGAATTTAACGAACTCCTCCCAGGATTTTTGTCCGATCTTCACCAAATTCGCTGTGTGGCATCTGCACCCCTCAAGGATGACAAGTTATTAAAATCTCGTGGATACGTCACATGTTGTGGGCGTGGCATGGCGGCCATTTTGAACAAAAAATCTCAATGGCACCCCCTAGAAAATGCTGTGCGCAGGCATTGGAATTTAACAAACTCCTCCCAGGATTTTTGTTCGATCTTCACCAAATTCGCTGTGTGGCATCTAGACCCCTCCAGGATGAAAAGTTATTAAAATCTCGTGGATACGTCACAGTGTGTGGCCGTGGCATGGCGGCCATTTTGAACAAAAAAGCTTAACCTCGCCCACTTCAACACGTGGTGCGCAGGCATTGGAATTTAACAAACTCCTCCCAGGATTTTTGGCCGATCTTCACCAAATTCCCTGTGTGGCATCTACACCCCTCCAGGATGAAAAGTTATTAAAATCTTGTGGCTGCATCACACGGTGTGGGCGTGGCATGGCGGCCATTTTGAACAAAAAAGCTTAACATTGTACAATGGAACACGTTGTGCGCAGGCATTGGAATTTAACGAACTCCTCCCAGGATTTTTGTCCGATCTTCACCAAATTCGCTCTGTGGCATCTAGACCCCTCCAGGATGAAAAGTTATTAAATTCTCGTGGATACGTCACATGGTGTGGGCGTGGCATGGCGGCCATTTTGAACAAAATCGCCATGTGGAACGAAATGGGTTTTGGAGGTGAAGGGATCCATGTAAAATCACCAAATCCACACAAATCCTCATTAATCTCAAGACCTAATATTTAATATACAATTCAGGAATGGACATGGTCAAATGGCTCCACAGCGCCCCCTAGAAATATTCAAATAGTCATATAAAATCACTGCTTTATCCTACAAACATAAAATTTGGTACATACATATAGTATCCCAAGACCAACAGATTTGCACAGTCGAAATTCTAATCGGCTCTACGGCGCCCCCTAGACAAGGTTGTGTGGAGAGGAGTGCGGTGAGGAGCGAGGGCCCGTCTGACGCTGCTTGCAGCTTTAATTAGGGCCCGAGCCCGAAAAAGGCAAAGGGCAGCGATCAGTGTGAAACACTGAACGCTGCCTTTGCCTTGCAGGGCAAAGGCCCTATTGTTCCTGCTCAGTTTCTTTCTTTCTTTTTCTTACGCCAAATTAAAACCCAATTTGACCCCCTAAACATGCTCAAAAACTCCTCAAATTTTGCACACACATCAGGACTGGCGAAAAATTTGATATTTTGGGGGAATTACACATATGAATGGCAAAATGACTCAATGGCGCCACCTTGAAAATTGGGCTTTAGTGGAGTTAATACGGCTAGTTTCACATACAGCTATGAAATTTGGTACACAGGTACAGTAGCCCGAGACAAAAACATTCCTGCTTTTGAAATTTCAAAAAGCTCCACAGCGCCCCCTAGAAAATGTGGTGCACAGGGATTGGAATTTAACGAACTCCTCCCAGGATTTTTATCCGGTCTTCACCAAATTCGCTGTGTGGCATCTGGACCCATCCAGGATGAAAAGTTATTAAAATCTTGTGGCTGCGTCACACGGTGTGGGTGTGGCATGGCAGCCATTTTCACCAATTTTGCCACATGGAATGAAATGAGTTTTGGAGGTGAAAGGATCCACCTAATATCACCAAATCCACACAAATCCTCACAAATCTCAGAAACTAATGTTTGATTTACAATTCAGGAAGTGGCGTGTTCGAACGGCTCCACAGCGCCCCCTACAAATATTCAAATACTCATAAAAAACCACTGCTTTGACCTACAAACATGAAATTTGGTACACATGTATAGTGTATCCAGACAAACAGATCTGTACACTTGAAATTCCAATCAGCTCCACAGCGCCCCCTAGACAATGTGGTGCTGAGACAATGGAATTTAACGAACTCCTCCCAGGATTTTCATCCCATCCCCACCAAATTCACTGTGTGGCATCTGGACCCCTTCAGGATGAAAAGTTATTAAAATCTCATGGCTGCGTCACACGGTGTGAGCGTGGCATGGCGGCCATTTTCAGCAAATTCGCCATGTGTAACGAAATGAGTTTTGGAGGTGAAGGGATCCACGTAAAATCACCAAATCCACACAAATCCTCATTAACCTCAAGACCTAATGTGTAATATACAATTCAGGAGTGGACGTGTTCAAACGGCTCCACAGCGCCCCCTACAAATATTTAATTAGTCATATAAAATCACTGCTTTATCCGACAAACATGCAAATTGGTACATACATATAGTATCCCAAGACCAACAGATTTGCACAGTCGAAAGTCCAATCGGCTCTACGGCGCCCCCTAGACAAGGTCGTGTGGAGACATTGGAATTTAACGAACTCCTCCCAGGATTTTTATCCCATCTTGATGAAACTGGCTGTGTGGCATCTGGACCCCTTCAGGATCAAAAGTTATTAAAATCTTGTGGCTGCGTCACATGGTGTGGGCGTGGCATGGCGGCCATTTTTAGCCTATGACCATGAAGTGTGAAATGCTCATAATTTGGCTGTACATGATCAGATTTGAATGAAACTTGATATGCTTGATGACAGGCTATCCCTCAACACTTGGGCATGGCCAAAAAGCTCCACAGCGCCCCCTACAAATTTCAAAATTTCATATAAAGTAACTGGTTTGTCCTACAGACATAAAATTTGGTCAATGTGCAGAACAGGATGACACGAACACAATTGTGTAATTTAGACATTTGGATTGTCTCCAGAGCAGCGCTGCGGGGGGGAGCGAGGGCCCGCTCGACGCTGCTTGCAGCTTTAATTACAAGTCTTCCTTTTGTGTGTATCATTTTTTTTGAGTACCATCCATCATCCTTGGTATAATTAGGGCCCGAAGCACTACAGTGCGTAGGACCCTATTGTTCCTGTAGTGTTTGGCGGTTTGGCGGTTTGTTTGGCGGTTTGGCGGTTTCTTTTTCTTACGCCACTTTGAACCTCAATTTGACCCCCTAAACATGCTCAAAAACTCACCAAATTTTGCACACACATCAGGACCGGTGAAAAATTTGATATTTTGGGGGAATTACACATACGAATGACAAAATGACTCAATAGCGCCACCTTGAAAATTGGGCTTTAGTGGAGTTAATACGGCTAGTTTCACGTAAACTCATGAAATTTGGTACACAGGTACAGTAGCCCGAGACAAAAAAATTCCTGCTGTTGAAATTTTTAAAAAAGCTCAACAGCGCCCCCTACAGCATGTGGTGCGCAGGCATTGGAATTTAACGAACTCCTCCCAGGATTTTTATCCGATCTTCACCAAATTCGCTGTGTGGCATCTAGACCCCTCCAGGATGAAAAGTTATTAAAATCTTGTGGCTGCGTCACACGGTGTGGGCGTGGCATGGCGGCCATTTTGAACAAAAAAGCTAAACAGCGCCAACTACAACACGTGGTGCACAGGTATTGGAATTTAATAAACTCCTCCCAGGATTTTTATCCGATTTTCACCAAATTCGCTGTGTGGCATGTACACCCCTCCAGGATGAAAAGTTATTAAAATCTTCTGGCTTAGTCACACGTTGTGGGCGTGGCATGGCGGCCATTTTGAACAAAAAAGCTTAACCGCGCCCCGTTGAACACGTGGTGCGCAGGCATTGGAATTTAACGAACTCCTCCCAGGATTTTTGTCCAATCTTCACCAAATTCGCTGTGTGGCATCTATACCCATCCAAGATGAAAAGTTATTAAAATCTCGTGGATACGTCACACGGTGTGGGCGTGGCATGGTGGCCATTTTGAACAAAAAAGCTCCATGGCGCCCCCTAGAAAATGTGGCGCGTAGGCATTAGAATTTAACCAACTCCTCCCAGGATTTTTATACGATTTTCACCAAATTGGCTGTGTGGCATCTAGACCCATTCAAGATGAAAAGTTATTAAAGTCTCGTGGCTGCATCACACGGTGTGGACGTGGCATGGCGGCCATTTTGAACAAAAAAGCTCCATGGCGCCCCATAGAACACGTGGTGAGCAGGCATTGGAATTTAACGAACTCGTCCTAGGATATTTGTCCCATCCTCACCAAAATGGCTGTGTGGCATCTAGACCCCTCCAGGATGAAAAGTTATTAAAATCTTGTGGCTGCGTCACACGGTGTGGGCGTGGCATGGCGGCCATTTTGAACAAAAAAGCTTAACGGCGTCCCATGGAACACGTGGTGCGCAGGCATTGGAATTTAACGAACTCCTCCTAGGATTTTTTTCCCATCCTCACCAAATTTGCTGTGTGGCATCTAGACTCCTCCAGGATGAAAAGTTATTAAAATCTCGTGGCTACATCACATGGTGTGGGCGTGGCATGGCGGCCATTTTGAACAAAAAAGCTCAATAGCGTCCCCTGGAACACGTGGTGCGCAGGCATTGGAATTTAACGAACTCCTCCTAGGATATTTGTCCCATCTTGACCAAATTGGCTGTGTGGCATCTAGACCCCTCCAGGATGAAAAGTTATCAAAATCTCGTTGATACGTCACATGGTGTGGGCGTGGCATGGCGGCCATTTTGAACAAAAAAGCTTAACCGCGCCCCGTTGAACACGTTGTGCGCAGGCATTGGAATTTAACGAACTCCTCCCAGGATTTTTGTCCAATCTTCACCAAATTCGCTGTGTGGCATCTATACCCATCCAAGATGAAAAGTTATTAAAATCTCGTGGATACGTCACACGGTGTGGGCGTGGCATGGTGGCCATTTTGAACAAAAAAGCTCCATGGCGCCCCCTAGAAAATGTGGCGCGTAGGCATTAGAATTTAACCAACTCCTCCCAGGATTTTTATACGATTTTCACCAAATTGGCTGTGTGGCATCTAGACCCATTCAAGATGAAAAGTTATTAAAGTCTCGTGGCTGCATCACACGGTGTGGACGTGGCATGGCGGCCATTTTGAACAAAAAAGCTCCATGGCGCCCCATAGAACACGTGGTGAGCAGGCATTGGAATTTAACGAACTCGTCCTAGGATATTTGTCCCATCCTCACCAAAATGGCTGTGTGGCATCTAGACCCCTCCAGGATGAAAAGTTATTAAAATCTTGTGGCTGCGTCACACGGTGTGGGCGTGGCATGGCGGCCATTTTGAACAAAAAAGCTTAACGGCGTCCCATGGAACACGTGGTGCGCAGGCATTGGAATTTAACCAACTCCTCCTAGGATTTTTTTCCCATCCTCACCAAATTTGCTGTGTGGCATCTAGACTCCTCCAGGATGAAAAGTTATTAAAATCTCGTGGCTACATCACATGGTGTGGGCGTGGCATGGCGGCCATTTTGAACAAAAAAGCTCAATAGCGTCCCCTGGAACACGTGGTGCGCAGGCATTGGAATTTAACGAACTCCTCCTAGGATATTTGTCCCATCTTGACCAAATTGGCTGTGTGGCATCTAGACCCCTCCAGGATGAAAAGTTATCAAAATCTCGTTGATACGTCACATGGTGTGGGCGTGGCATGGCGGCCATTTTGAACAAAAAAGCTTAACGGCGTCCCATGGAACACGTGGTGCGCAGGCATTGGAATTTAACGAACTCCTCCTAGGATTTTTTTCCCATCCTCACCAAATTTGCTGTGTGGCATCTAGACTCCTCCAGGATGAAAAGTTATTAAAATCTCGTGGCTACATCACATGGTGTGGGCGTGGCATGGCGGCCATTTTGAACAAAAAATCTCAATGGCACCCCCTAGAAAATGCTGTGCGCAGGCATTGGAATTTAACGAACTCCTCCCAGGATTTTTGTTTAACGAACTCTCCCAGGATTTTTGGCCGATCTTCACCAAATTCGCTCTGTGGCATCTAGACCCCTCCAGGATGAAAAGTTATTAAAATCTTGTGGCTGCGTCACACGGTGTGGGCGTGGCATGGCGGCCATTTTGAACAAAAAAGCTTAACGGCGTCCCATGGAACACGTGGTGCGCAGGCATTGGAATTTAACCAACTCCTCCTAGGATTTTTTTCCCATCCTCACCAAATTTGCTGTGTGGCATCTAGACTCCTCCAGGATGAAAAGTTATTAAAATCTCGTGGCTACATCACATGGTGTGGGCGTGGCATGGCGGCCATTTTGAACAAAAAAGCTCAATAGCGTCCCCTGGAACACGTGGTGCGCAGGCATTGGAATTTAACGAACTCCTCCTAGGATATTTGTCCCATCTTGACCAAATTGGCTGTGTGGCATCTAGACCCCTCCAGGATGAAAAGTTATCAAAATCTCGTTGATACGTCACATGGTGTGGGCGTGGCATGGCGGCCATTTTGAACAAAAAAGCTTAACGGCGTCCCATGGAACACGTGGTGCGCAGGCATTGGAATTTAACGAACTCCTCCTAGGATTTTTTTCCCATCCTCACCAAATTTGCTGTGTGGCATCTAGACTCCTCCAGGATGAAAAGTTATTAAAATCTCGTGGCTACATCACATGGTGTGGGCGTGGCATGGCGGCCATTTTGAACAAAAAATCTCAATGGCACCCCCTAGAAAATGCTGTGCGCAGGCATTGGAATTTAACGAACTCCTCCCAGGATTTTTGTTCGATCTTCACCAAATTCGCTGTGTGGCATCTAGACCCCTCCAGGATGAAAAGTTATTAAAATCTTGTGGCTGTGTCACACGGTGTGGGCGTGGCATGGCGGCCATTTTGAACAAAAAAGCTTAACCTCGCCCACTTCAACACGTGGTGCGCAGGCATTGGAATTTAACAAACTCCTCCTAGGATTTTTGGCCGATCTTCACCAAATTCCCTGTGTGGCATCTACACCCCTCCAGGATGAAAAGTTATCAAAATCTCGTTGATACGTCACATGGTGTGGGCGTGGCATGGCGGCCATTTTGAACAAAAAAGCTTAACGGCGTCCCATGGAACACGTGGTGCGCAGGCATTGGAATTTAACGAACTCCTCCTAGGATTTTTTTCCCATCCTCACCAAATTTGCTGTGTGGCATCTAGACTCCTCCAGGATGAAAAGTTATTAAAATCTCGTGGCTACATCACATGGTGTGGGCGTGGCATGGCGGCCATTTTGAACAAAATCGCCATGTGGAACGAAATGGGTTTTGGAGGTGAAGGGATCCATGTAAAATCACCAAATCCACACAAATCCTCATTAATCTCAAGACCTAATATTTAATATACAATTCAGGAATGGACGTGGTCAAACGGCTCCACAGCGGCCCCTAGAAATATTCAAATAGTCATATAAAATCACTGCTTTATCCTACAAACATAAAATTTGGTACATACATATAGTATCCCAAGACCAACAGATTTGCACAGTCGAAATTCTAATCGGCTCTACGGCGCCCCCTAGACAAGGTCGTGTGGAGAGGAGTGCGGTGAGGAGCGAGGGCCCGTCTGACGCTGCTTGCAGCTTTAATTTGTATTGATTTATTAGTTTTTATCATAAGAATGTACTTCTTGTTAAAACTGTGGTTCAACACTGACTGTCTGGTTGTTATCGATGTAAAAGTGTAAATCAAAGTGTGATGGTGCTTAAACCTAACTAAAAAGTGTGTGAAAATGGACAATAAAGAACAAAGGGAAGCGAAATTTAAGGGTAAGAGTAATGTTTCCACACTGGACACAAGCCCAGGCCTCCTGGGTTGAAGACCTGATCGCTTTTTCCTCCGACAGTCTCACAGGAACTTTGTGGTTCTTTTAAACTGGAATCCTTTGTTTCTGTGTCACAGGTGACAAAATGCATTCATTTTAAAACAAAAATTTCTTTTGAAGCTTAAATGAAAATGCAGTGTACCTGAATAGGATTGTAATTTTTGGGAGACAGTTTAATTATCCACTCCTTCCCTTGTGGGTTCATACACAATTAATTCTGCAAAAAGGTTTTTCACTATTAGTCTTTTTAGCAACTTTAGCAATAATAGAAACAAGCTATATTCGCCCATTTGCTGGGGGGCAAAAGCTAGTATCATGTAAAATCAAGTCCCATCTTTGTTCTTTTGTTTCTTTGTTTAGTTTGTTTCTGCTCTCCCCTCCTCTTCATTGCAAACGGCTTGACAAAAACAAAAATGCATCAAACCAGGCTTTACTATCTTCAGCTGTTTGTTGAGGATGTGATTCAACACAGACACTATACACGGACGTACGCACGCATGCACGCACAAGCGCACACACACCCACACACACAGGGTATGTGTGCTTTTTTCTGTTACACTAATAATATATTGTGAAGAAATGTAATCAATTCAACTGGATTTAAAGCGTCATTTAAAAATCCTGCTGCCTCTTCCCTTTGTTGTCAGTGTGAGTGTGCTGTGTATTCGTGTTGTTGGGACAAAAACCCCCGTATGCTGGTGAATGCCATTATTTCAGGGAATCAGAGATGACAAATGTTTTTAGAAACTTGCACTGACACGCGATGCACACTGGACATGCGTTGTGTGTGTAGAGGGGAGAACTGTGACTGAATGTTTTCACAGTTACAGCAGTAGCAGTTTTGTCTTCAGTTATCTTAAACCCAGGAAACCAGTTTGACCAACTTTGGAATTAACTTTAGAGGGAACATTTTATTCCCAGCTTCAAAATGTCAAGTCTGTGCAAACAACACGCCTGGTAATCCTTCACCTTGCAAGAGGCATTTTAAAAGTTGCAGCAAGTTATTAGTGCTTCAGTGATGGTAGAATATGTGTGTTTCTAGTACTTTCTCGAGAATAATGCTTTTAATCAGTTCCTAATTTCAGAGTAATCACACAAAAAACTTTATTTTCCAGGCTGCCTTTGCCTTTTAAGCCTCATAATCCTAAGATTTTACCCATTTTCCAAGACAATATTGATATTTTTAAGATCTAATTTAGTATGCGGTAGAAAAGGAAGAAAGAAAACATACAAAAAAGGAATTAAAACAGAAATTTAAAAAAGCAATCTGAGTTTTTTTATGTACACAGTGATGTAAGAGACTAAGAGTTTAACCAAATCTCAAATTAAATCAAAATTACAAACTGCTTTGAGAGGCCCCTTGCTGCAATGCATTATGGGAAAATTCAGTACTTCTTGCCTCTTTTTTTCTACTTTGAATGTGATGACGAGGGTGTATCGTCCATGATGTTTCAGTTCCTATTATTTGGTGTGTTTTGAGCTTTGTAAGTGCATTCACCAGCTACAAGGACAAAAGGTATTAAAAGGCTCTTCCTGCTAAATGAACGACACTAATGCTGGTTCTAGCAGTTCTCTTCAGGTGCTCGTGCTGCTGTGGTTTGTCATTGAAACTTTACACAGTGTCCTTTTTGTTTTGTAAAAATTTGAAGCGCTTTCACACTTTTGACGGCTTTGGTCTTTAGAAACTTTTAAATGGAAGCGAGTTGGACACTGTTCGTTGTGATATTGAAGAATAGGGATGGCTATCAAAATTTGGTATTAAATGGGCTCTGGGGTTGGCTGAATAAAACCCGGAGGATGAATTTAAAAAATAAATGTACTATTTATTATTGCTACATGAGGGCCATCTTGTGCATTTGATTTTACCAGCTGCATTACTAATACATCTTTGGTGCATTTTCAAACTGAATGTTTCAAAATGGGGTCACAGTTCACTAGAACTGATGATGATATTGCAACAAGTCTTTTGTATGTAAAATCAGAAACACAATCAATCTGTTGAAACATCCAGCTGAAGTTCATCACATACAGGCAGGAAAATGCAGTTTCCACTGCTTGACTTGCAGTTAATTCCTTGTCTCCTCAGCTATGTTCTGTATGCCAGCAGCCCACACACAAAGTTAACTGAAATAGGAGTTCATTAATTAAAATAACTATAAGCTTCTTGTTTACAGTTAGGATATATTTATAAATTCAATTTGCAATGGTCAGAGCATCATCTACCAGTAGTTTCAGTTTCAGATCACACAGAGCAGGGAGGATTTAGTGATTTAGAGGCTGCAGGCAAATGCTGTCTTGCTTTATTTACACCCCTTCTTGAGCTAAATTTTGGCGTTGTCAGTGGTAGAAGAAGTTCTTAAAACTGCTCAAGGTAAAATCCTGTCAAAGAAAAAGTCCTGCAAGAGTGACAGAGAGAGAAAAGAAGGAAAAGAAAACAATGTTAATGCTTTTATTGCAGTTGTTACCTTTTTTTCTCAATAAAATAACAAGTACCAAGACCTGTCCTGTTCAAGTACTGGATTGATAAATGATATTATTGATATTAAAGTCGATTATGCCTGCTGATCACAGCAGCAAAACTGTGTTTTCATCGTGCAAGTAACTGAGAGTAAGTTAGTGCAGTGCGTCAGTTTGTGAAAAATGTGTTTCATAAAGTGGAATCCCTCATTTTTCATAAGAGGCCTGAGATGCACACACAAGCAGACACACAAGAAGAAGAAGAAGAAGAAGAAGAGGAAAAATCCTTATCTTCAAACTTTGTGGCTTCCACTCCTTGGAGATTCTTGTGGCGCCTGTGTGTGTACGTGTGTGTGTCAGTGCGTGAGCTTGTGCGTATAATTTCCACGCTAGACAATGAAGCCTTTTTGTATGCGTGTGTCACCATGTGTGCGTTTCGCTCTGTGTGTGTGTGTGTGTGTGTGTGTGTGTGTGTGTGTGTGCATGTTTTCTGATGTGGTTTTGTTCAACAGAAAAACAAGCCTTTAAGTTTTACAGAGAAAATCCTCAAATCCCCAAATGGATTGATAATTACAAACAGGACAAGACTTGTGTGTGTGTGTGTATGTGTGTATGTGTGTGTGTGTGTGTGTGTGTGTGTGTTTGTGTCATAAGGCTGAAGCCGAACATGTTTTATGAGTTTCGAAGGAAAAATAATTACAAATTCCTGCCACAGCTCAAAGAGGAGGAAGACAGGCAGAGACAGAGATACAGATAGTCGGAGATTTACATCGTGAGACGAGCAGAAACAAACCAAGAAACACAAATAAATAAATAAAATAACTGCAAGATGGATGGAGAAACGCGGAGATAGAGGAGGCAGGGAATAATAGAGAAACAAGACACAAGGATGCTTGCTTGGAGAGAAAGAGAAAAACACAGAATTCCTGTTATGTGAATAATATTAGACAGCTCTTGTGCTGCAAGATGCCAAGGCAGCATGGTTTCATTTAGTCCCATTATAAAGTTTCTCAACATAACCAAAAAGCCCCTGCCTTGGCAATTAGAGCAAATCTTAAGTGCTCCTCGCTGATAGCAGGAGCCAGAAAACTATTATTTGTGTCGTAAAGGACCTTTTCTTTCTTTAGTGCGCGACTTAATCTGCTTCCTTTCTCAGTTTTTTGTACTGTTTTGATTCAATTGTGTGAAAACTGCGCCGCATTCAAGGGGGCTTAGGAAATATTGTTGATTTTTGACAGTTGTGCCAAAAAGGCATCTTTGATGTGAAAATTAAGACACCGCCAGAGAGAGACAGCGGGAGCAGAACAGAAGAAGAGAGACAGACAGGGGGGAGAGAAGGAAACGAGAGGAGAGAGGACAACAGAGAGAGAGACAGAGAGGGTTGTTTAAAAGACGACATTTTGATGAATGAGCAGAGTTTTGAGCCAGTGGCAGCACGACTAAGCCAGAAAATTATAGACTTCAAAACAACTTCACACAACCAGAGAGAGAGGGAGACCTTGAATTCAGCAGGATAAAATAGAATACAATAGAATATAAGATTAATACTGTAAGTCAAAATGGAGGACAAACATGAGTAAAGTGGCGGGATTCACTCATTAAATACTCCCTAAACTTACAAATTAGCATAATTGTGCATCTGGGCCATCTGTAGAGGCCCACTATGGCAATTTTCTTAAATATAAAATGTGATGCACTGCATTGTGGAACTGATAGTATATAGTGTGCATGTCATGCATATGTTTTGTTCTAGGTTTGAGGCATTTGTGAGGCTCTCTGTACATGCATGACCAGAAAAAGGTGAGATTGAAGGCAGTGTGCTATGAGGTGAATAGGGAGTAATTCAGGACACAGTTTAAGAGTCTGCTTCCGTGCAAGCAGCTCCGTCAGGCCACAATAAGACGCAGGAGTGAGCGAAATGCTAATGTAACTTCACAGTGACAATGCTAACATGTTGATGCAAAGCAGCTACTTCATTTGTCTTCTTAGTTTAGCATGTTGCCAACATGTGCTAATTAGTACAGCTGAGGCTGATGGGAATATTAAGAGTTTAAATTCAAAAATCTGACCCGATGATGTCACTTGATGCAAAGTCAGGGGATCACCAAAGTTGATAACCATCCAATTGTGAAAAAAGCACTGAACTCTGTTTGGAAAGTTGGTAAAATTTGTCCTCTGGGAAGCACCCAAAGTATAAGTTACTATACTACACATTTTTTATACTATACTTAGATGTGTTTACTCCAGTTTCCTCCTCATTGGTGATATGGGATCTAACATCAGACGTAAACGTGAGCTGATTCAACTCCGGAGCAGACGTGACTGAATTTGCTTGAACAGCATCTCACCAGAGAGACCTTTAGCTGTGACATTTTGGATCCACATGCCAAATTGTTCCCCGTGTGCGAAGGAAGATGATGAGACAAACCTTAAATTAAAAAAAGATTAGACTTTTTTGGGGTAAAATGTCCTCCATCTCTAATGAGTTCCTCTGGTGGATTATGAGAGAGAGAGTGAAAAAGAACCTGTGCTCTGCTGCTTTGTGTGATGGGAAGCTTTTCTTTTTTGTGGAGGTTGTGAGAGGAGACAGAGTACTTTTTGTTTGCAAAGTCATGTAAACTTTTGCACAAGTATTTCCCCGTTGCAGTGATATTTTAATACAGGAATAAAACAACATTTATCTAAACAAGTCTTTAAAAAATGCATGCATTGTGTGTATGTAATAAGACTTTATAGACTAAATAGTGCATGCATTTTAAGGTTTTTCTGCATCCACTTGTGACTCTGGATGTGTGTGTGTTTAATATTAATGAGCTGAAGGATATGCAGCAGTACACAGTCATCATTTTCATTATTTTCTGCCACTGGAGGCAGCAGCGGCCCACACACTAACACTCCTCCTCCTCCTCCTCTTCTTCCCCTTCCTTTCCTTCCTCCCAGACACACACACATATTCATGGACACACACAAAACCATCCATCAAGCATGTGAAAGATCCTTAAGGCCTCAACATTACTCTTGTTTGCTGTGATAGAGTGCTGGACAACTCTGTCTCATTTTCTTTCTCATTCTCTCGCTTCCTCTCCGTTTTTTCCCTCGCCTTTATTCTTTCTTGCCTCTCCGTCTCTTAATCTTGCTTCCTCACGTACTCTCACTCTAAATCTCAGCAGTCCTCGCTTTGTACGTACTCCTTACCTCTCCATCGGTCACTCTCTTTCGCCGCCTCGTCCTCCTCTCTTTGACTTTTCAATCCTGCTTCCATGCACACATGCAAACACGCACACGCTCTCCCTGTAGTTATCAGTCGAGCTGATTATGATCTTAATCTTTATCCTGACACCACTGCGTGAACGATGACATCATCCATCCATACATCAATGCTAATATGGTCTTAATTTGGTGTTCTTGAAGTGGGCAGAGACAGACAGCGAAAGAGACAAAAGCTCTATTCGGGTGGGATTAGTTTCCCCGAACCATGTCTGAGATATAATTAGTAACAAAGGGCGATGCGGCTTTCATGTTCGTATTAGAATCGCTGTGGTTTCCAGCCAGCGTCAAAAGAAAACTTGTTAAAATTGAGCTGTTGACATGAAACTGACACAAGTATCCATACAAAACAGCTGGGGACGGGCTCTGTTCATTATTATATATTCATTTGCACCTTATAATGGCGCTAACAGGCCGTGCGTCTGATAGGCACATGAAGCTGATAAAAAGCCTGTAATCTCCAGCAGATGCAGAAACTTTGAGCCTTTTGTAAGTTTCAACGGAAACAAAAGGGAAGAAAAACAAGAAACCTATTCCTTACAAACATTTAAGTAACTTTTCTTAACATAATTGCCAGTACCAGCTTCTCAAATATGAAGTTTTGTTCCTTTGACTTTGTCTTAAGTTATAGCTTGGTTTTTCTGGGCAAGCAACAGCAGCGTACAGTAAAGGCAATAAGTCTGTGTTCCCTTTTCTGACAGAAGTTGGTGCATCTTCCTGTTGTTTCTGACTATTTGTTGAAGAAAAATGTCTATTTTGCTTACATAAATGCAACCTCAATCAACAAAACTTGTTAAAAAGTTACTATATGTTTATTTTTTTGGTGTTTTAAATTGTGGAGCATGCAAAAAATATCTTATATGCAGGAAAACCCCTAAACGTTATGTCTTTGGATTGTAGATTGTTGCTTGGATTCATAAAAAAATCAGTTTGAAGGCATCATCTGGAGCTCTAAGAAGTTGTGACAGGCATTTCTCACAATTTTTCATAATTGATAATTTGAGGAAATACAGGAGGGAAGTGATACACTTAAAGAAATATAGAAACGTCTTTTAAATTGTGGGATATACAGAGTTTTTGCAAAAAGTTTGAGACACTTCAAATTCTTATTCATCACACAATGCCATCAAGACGGCGTCTGATTGGCCCCAGATTTGTTTCTGCAGCTCATGACAACAACAACTCCCAACATAAAGCCAGCCATAAAGAACTATTGTCAGCAACAAGAGGAATCCTGCAACAGATGTTATGATCTCAACATCACAGGCTCAGTCTGGGATCACATAAAGAGACAGAAGTAACTGAGACAGCCTAAATCCACAGAGGAACTATGGCAAGTTTTAGATGATACTTACATTAACCCACCTGTCAGGTACCTTGAAAAACTGTGTGCAAGTACAGGAGAACTGTTGCAATCACACCAAATATTGATTTAAGTTTTTTCCTGTTTACTAGTACTACTAGCCAGTGCAGATAAGATTAAGTGGTTTGTACTCTTGAATGCAACAGTAGGTAGAAACAGTGGCTGTTTTGTGCTGTGATATTAACCAAGACTGAAAAACAAGAAGACATAGCTGCTTCACTGGATGCATCTAAATGATAATTAAATTATCAAATCGAGTAAATCCGAAGCATCAATGTTAATTTTATCAAAGTGAGACCAAAGTCATTTAACTCGTATATTAAATTGTGTCAATTGGATTATATAAGCAGTTGTTTGTTGTCTTTTTTTAATTACAATTTGTTCTCCACTTTGGGAACGCTGTTTCTGACACACTCAGGTGCCAGTAGAAGTATTGATTTGACTGAGAAGAAGAGCGAAACTAAGATGAAAGCACTAAAATAAGAACAAAAGGAAACAAAAGAGGAGACAGTGTGAAAGAATCAAGCAGAGGTTGAGAAGGAAAAAAGTGACTAACAGAAAAAGGAAGAATATAAGACAAAGTCAAGAAAAATAGTCTGTTAAGTTGTAATGGATGCGGCAGCAGTGCAACCTGGGATTGATTTCAGGACGGTTGTCCGTCAACAAGCCAACCAGAGAGAGGAAATAGGTATCGGTGTAGTGAAGATTGATTGCCGTGGTAACATCCGGTAGTAATCTGGTGAGTAAGTGATGGAGGGGAAGGTGGGGGATGAGGAGGAGGAGGAGTTCTGTTCTCACCCGACGTCAGGAAATACAGCATTAACCGCCTGAGCTCACTGTTAGTGTCATCTGAAGTTTGAGGTCTTCTCCTTTGTGACCGTGGAGTTCATTTTCCGAACAATTCATAGACATTTTGGGAGAAATAAAATGTTGGGAACATCATTCAACATGTCTCAAATTTAGTAGCTGCAGCCTGTAAAAGTGTCATCATTTTGGCAGTCAAGGACTGTAACCTACTGCACCTATTATCCCTTAGAATCCCTATTTTTGTTTTGTTTCTGTTTTCTATTCAAGCTTTTTCAGGAATATCCGCTGATTTGAAATACAGAAATCATAAAAAAAAAGTCTAAAAGAAACCAAGCATTGGCCAGTAACCTTGAATCCGTTGAGTCTTTTTTAATCCTGCTCTCAGGACTCGTGGCCTTGCTGGTTTCCATTCAAGTCACTGAATCCAGGAATGAGTCACACAGCAGATAAATGCTGTCAACCAAGTGGTTTGATAGAAAGCCGGGCAGTAATTTCATTCATAAATTCTTTTTGTTTGATCCATTGCACCCTGAAGAGAGCCGCAGAGCAGAGCAGGTCAGGTTCTAAAAGTTTGTGTGCTGTGTCTAGTTGGCCTCAAGAGAGTTTTTTTCTTTCTTACTCTCTCTTTTTTACTATTAATAAATGAAATCCCTGTGCTGTGTATCACAGTGTGGAGGAAAATCACCGTGCTTTTTTTAAGTGAAGCATAAATGTAACATTAACATGCGTAAAGCTGAGTCAAGTTAGAAAATCTACATGTTTAGTGCTTCGAATATTGTCAACATGACTTGATAAAATGGCAGCGAGTTAAGTTCATCACCATGCTGCATCCATTTGTGTGTTTGTGTTTCGCTGGAAGCCCTCTGAGTTACATCTTGTATCGCGAAAGAGAATTGAAACCATTTAAACTGGAGACAGAATATTGACAATATGTAAACCACATGGACGAAAACATCTTTTTTACGGGAAAAGAGAGCATTAAAAGAGTCAAAATAGATCGACCACACTCGGCTCTCTGTTCTTCTGTAAATTTGCTTTATTCCTCGCATTTCTTTTTGCCCTTAAATCTCCATATTTTCTATCCTCTCGTCGCTTCCTGGGGCGCATCTCTAAATCTCTTTTTTTTATCTCTATTACGTGTGATGTTATCTCAACCTACAGCAGCCTGTCCTCTCTTTATTTACAGCATTTATGTTAATGAATATGGATTTTCCTCTGCTGGAGATGAGATTTCTCTGCTAACTTTCTTTTGGCTGTTTCAGTAAAAAATAAATAAATAAATCTTTGGAGGGTTTGGAGTGACGTTCTGCATGACAGAAGTATATAATAAATGCATTTAAAACATGCTTCACAGCACAGAAAAATGGCAAAAAATCCAGAAAATGGAAAAACAGACTGGATGCATCTCTAATAATAGTAAAAGCACCAGATCTGCTCTTAATAAATTTGATCAAAATAAAACACGAAAGTCTCATTTGGCAAAAAATAGGCCAAAAAATCCAAAAACTTGAAGTAAAACTGTGAACATTAGAGAAGATAAAGAAAATTAAAGTTTTTATTTCATTTTTTAAAATATATATATACTCACTTCATGTCATCAGCATTCAGTAAGAAGCAGAGAGGCAGATAGATGATGGTGGCAGAAGGAGGAGAAATATTTCCTCTCGCCTTAACGCTGTGAAAAGAATCATATGTCCAGGAATAAAATAACAGTACTGTGTGTGTGTGTGTGTGTGTGTGTGTGTGTGTGTGTGTGTGTGTGTGTGTGAGTGCACATGTGAAAGCAAAGCAAGCTGGCATGCTACCTAGTCTACAGCTCAGACACGCCCATCAAACAGAGCCACTGTGGAAAATCCATCTGGATCGTATACACACCTCATGACGTCACAGACACATACACACATGTACACACGCACACATGGTGCAGAACCATTTTCATTTTTGTTTCTAAATTGGAAATAAACAGACTAAACTCACTGAACCAAGAGCGAAGGGACCGAGAAAGTGAAGGAGGACGAGAGATAAAAGTGGAAGTAAGGGAAGGCTCACTTTTGCACACACACCTAATCAGTCTGTATATGACCACTGCTATCCCCTTTCCCCCTCATACATAAATATCAAATTATATTATGCAGGTACAACTAATCCCCAATGTGTGTGTGTGTGTGTGTGTGTGTGTGCGCGCGCGCAAAGAATTGCAGTGTGGGGCGTGGCTGTGTGTGTGTGTGTGTGTGTGTGTGGTGGTGGGGTGGTGGTGGTGGGTTTTGGCACAGCATGGTAGTCATTTCCCTTCTAGACTCAACATCATGCAGATACACACTCGCGCACACACAAGCGGCAAGCGTTGGAATATCATTACGGTAAGAGCTGCAGTGAGCAGGCCCCTGACACAAGCGGCCCTTTGTTCGAATGCAGACACACACACACACACACACACTCTCTGCAGACCCAGACTCAGGCCTTCCATATCGCCAATATAATTACAGCTATTACATCTGACTCAAATATAACTTTACATCTCGGTCTCTCTCTCTCTTTTTCTGTCTGCATCTTACTCCATCTCCTCCTCCTCTTTTCCCTGCCTCTCTTTCTTACTCCGTAGTACCCATGTTGGAGCCATGTATAACCGTGTGTGTGTGTGTGTGTGTGTGTGTGTGTGTGGCGGCATAATGCTATATAAACATTACCTCAACTAACGAGCGGTAACTGGTCAGGCCCAAATTTCGTGTGTGTAATCGTGTGTGTGTGTGTGAGTGTGGTTTAACTTAATGACCTGTACAGTCACTTTTTTGTTCAGAGGGCTTTTACTGTGAAAGGAGGGGAAAAAATCATACACTGATTAAGGGATGATGAAGGAGGGACGTGGGGAATTAAGACTGGACAGCAAAATGACCACCAAAAAACTCTCGCAGCTCTTTAAAAACCTTCGCATCAGTTCGTCATCTTTGTCCTTTTCTATTAAACACCAGCGAATAAATCAATTAGTTGAACGATAGGAACTTATTCCGTTGATGTATTGATGGATGAGGACCTTAGCTTGTGCCTTTCAAATGCGCCCCTCTTGATTGTATTTCATTATGCACTGTACCCATCTTTTATCTGGACAAAACAGGCAATATGAAGGTGTAATTTGGGCTTTTTTGCAAATGACAGTAAAAGGAATATTGCACTCAAGTCTTCAAAAGAAAGAAAAGAAAGTCTTTTTAGTCCAATTTTATGAACTACAGGTTAATTTAAGGAAATAAAGATGGAAAATAGAGTTCTAGACAGGAGTTTAAAAGTAAAGAAAATACAAAATCAGGCCCAGCAGTCAGTAAAAATGGAAAAATAATGACTTGTCCTACTTCTTATGATGGAAGTCCTTAGTATTGGTCCGCGGTCCAAAGAGTATCCGAGGCACCTTGGTTTTAAATATAAAAATCCTTTATTAATACATGAATAAACTGACAAACTCAGACTCTTCATCAGGATGTACTGCGCCGTGGAAACAGGTGTTGCATTAAAAATTCATTAAGCAGACAGTGAATTCTTCCACTTGAACAAACTACAGACGAGACTTGACAAAATACACGAATAAACATCTACTATAATGACCTCACACTGTGAAAAAGAAGATCGCTCAGTTTTTTGTCAGCAAGTGAACACAATGTTAAAGTCCTTGTTTTGTTTCACTTTCACAAAGACAAGAAAGGACTTCAGGGTGAAACAATGGTTGGATGTTTTTAGGTTTATCTCCCAATAAATAAAAGAAGAAAAACAACAACAACAACAAAAAAAACCATTAGTAAATTTGTTTAATCAGGCGCTCCCACTGATATGAAGCTCTTTTTTCTCCACAAAAGGCCCTGAGAACAAAACCAGTTGCAGTCAGACGACCGCATACAAGGAATATAAAGCCAGACAACCAACAAGCAACAAATAGAATCATTAAAAGCAATTACAAGAGTCATAAAAAACGTCATCTCTTAAAGCTTTACCAAATGGAATGAAGGAATCCAGCAAGAATTTCCATTTTTTTTTTGAAGGGCCGTCTGTTGCTGCCTGTTTGAAAGCAGTGTGACACCATTAACCACCATTAGTCAGCGGCACGAACACCCAAATCCACGATCTGACCAGCAGAGAGGTGGAAGGTTTGATCCTCGCTGAGCGGTGAGTACATTTGTTTGTAATATGGGTGACATCAGCAAACACAAAGGGCGACTTTTGGTGACCCTGCAGCTCTGTGGGTCACTAACAGGTTCAAGGTTCGCTACCCGGGAGTAAAAAAAAAAACAAAAGAGCATGTTTTAAGGGAGAAGTGTTAAAGTAATGTAACACATGCTGCACAAAGAGGGTTGGGACGAACAGCAGCTTCAGTAGCAGCTGCAGCCGAGCGTCCCCACCTCCCCACTTGTACTTAAAACGAAACGTATGTCCTGGCTACAAACCCTCCCTAATCCTCGCTATTTAAACATCTCCCAGAGCCATTTAGGCATCAGAATAAAGGGAAAGGATTAAACTTTTGCAGTTAAACCAGCCTCAAGACAAGACTTCACTCATTTTCATTCTTCTGAGAGAGTTTGCCAAGCAGTAGCCGTGACGTCTGATGGTTTCTTCCAGTCTGCCACACGTTATTCGGTTTTTTAGAAGTTATTCTGTAATCTCTCTCCCGATGCTGAGATTTGATTCCACGAGGCCGACAAGTTCCTACAGCGCTCAAATTACATATGAAGTGCAATGTGGACAAATTAGTGGCTCGAGAGTGAAAGGCGTGTTTGTGGAGGGCTGCTGGGATGGAGTGTGATAATGGAAAACAGTCGCCGTCGTATGCTAAATGTGTACCCACGCAGGCAGAAAATCAGAAAATCAATTATGACGCACTCACATAAATGTATATTGACACACAGTATGGGCGTTGTTAATGTATAACGTATTGATAGGAAGCGCTACTAGACAGTGATAAGTGCTCTGATGAATTCATGACAGCTTTTAAAAGAATGATTTGTCCATCATTAAATGCAGGAGAACATTTACTTTTAACATTTTTTTTTTTTGAAGTACGTTCTTGAAATAGCTTTTTTGACCTGAGCACAGTGTTTGATTAAAGAAGCCTTTGATGCATGTTAAATATTAAGAAGCCTTGAAGAGCTGCTTTTGAAAGTATTGTAGCTGCACAGTCCTGATTGACTTCTCGTGTAAATGAGTGCAGAAGTGTATTTGTTTAAGTCACACTGTTTTTGTTGTACTACATGAGTCCATTGAACTGTCTCCAGAGTGCTTCAGCTTGTGTTGCTCAGAGCTGTATATTTGAACACATTAAGAGCACGCACACACATGCACATTAGCACACTCGCACAGACACTGATTTAATATAGCCGAGTGACAACTGTACTGAATTATTTTTATAAGCAACAGGTGTGAGTGTCCATGTGAGAAGGAAGTGCTGGCCTGGTTACTGCCTCTGAATTAACAATATGTCATGTGCACTGAATAAAACCAAAATATGTGTGAATGAATAATATTATTTTAAAAAATACCTGTGGATCCTTCTTCTGCATCTGTTTCTTTCTTCACTTTATAAAACTTTTTCTTTTGCTTCTTCTTCTGACTCTCCCAGTTCTCTTTTTTTTTTTTAATTTAAATGAAAACCATTCATAACTTAGAAATTTCACATATTTAACCAAATAAATTCCAGCTATATTTATTGCCAATGAAATTCAGCAGGGCCCATTGCTGTATACTGTAACTAGGAGAATCTTATATATCACTGCTGCAGTAATACGTATATTGGAGTAATTTGCATGCACTTTATTTAAATTAAATTACAAACACACACAATGTGCACTGATGCATATTTAAGACACGGCAGTGATTCTAAATGTCAGTTTTGTTTCCCCCATTGTTTCTTTCTTCTTAAATCAAGTTTTCTTGCTTTTCTTATTTTTATTTGCCTCTTTGATTTCATTTAATCTTTTCATGCGTCCAACTTCTATATTGTTTTTTTTTTACATTTTTTTTTTTTTACTGTTATTATTTGAAACAAACTCTTCTGTGATATTTATCTCATTTGGGGTCATTTCTGTATTGATTATGTGTTGTGCACAGCTTTCACAAACACTCACTGACTGATCAAACATATGACAAATATATGGGGCATTATTGTAGCAATATTAAACACGTACCCTTAAATTTCCGCCAACTGGTGGTATGTAGGGTGTATTACTACTAATGTACAGAGCGAGCAGAGCGGAACGCAGCCGGAATGAGGGAGCCTGTGAGCCTGAGCTCAGGGCGCGCAAACCTGATCGTCACACTTACGAATCCCGATATGCATTTGTGGATCTCTCACGGCAGAACTGTAACAAAAATCACGTGTGCAAAGAGAGCCAGTTGTGAAGCCACTTGACTTGTAACCAATGAGTCGTCTGTATTTTCGGGTCTTGTAGCAAAAATACTGAGACTTTTCAGACATTCATTGTCTCTGTGTGTATTTACAGATTGGTCTACACATTTTCAGATTTTTATACACTTGCAAATTTTAATACATATTTGTGGATTTTTTTTACACATTTGAAAACCATCCATCCATCCATTATCTATACACTGCTTAATCCTCTGTAGGGTCGCGGGGGGACTGGAGCCTATCCCAGTCAACTCAGGGCGAAGGCAGGGGACACTCACTAGCCTATCACAGGGCTACACATAGAGACAAACAAGCACACTCTCATTCACACCTACGGACAATTTTAGAATAATTAATTCACCTCAGCATGTTTTTGGACTGCACGCACGCACAGGGAGAACATGCAAACTCCACACAGAAAGATCCCAGGCGTCCTAACCGGGGTGCGAACTGGGGATCTTATAGCTGTGAGGCAACGCTGCTAACCACCGAGCCACCATGCAGCCCCACATTTGCAAACCTGATTACACAAACACAAGTTGTTTTTCGCTTTTAGAGATTCTTGTACAGACACAGCAATCTCTTCACGCATTTATAGATTCATTTACACATTTGCAAATCCGACTGCGCACACACAGATTGAGAGACCGACACACAATTCTCCACATACATTTGCAAGTAATATTGCTACAACAATTCCCCCATACAAATGCCTCATGAAATCATCTGCTTTAAACCAAAAAAACAAGTAAGCAAGAAAAGCTTTATGTCAGGTAATTTAGTCTACGTCCCAACTTGAAAAACAAGCACACTGCTCTTCCTGACTGGTTAGTGTGTGCTTTAAAACTCACTAAAACAGAAAAATAAGTGCCAGATTAAAGCAAAGTCTGCTATGCTAAACTCTGCTTTAGTATACACACATAGAGTTTCTCAGCAGGAGTCAAACACAGTCTGCACATTTAGAAAACTGCACAGCTGGAGAGGCATGGGCACCGACCACCCGGCCCAATTTTTGTGTTTGAAAATGGGCACAAGATGGACTAAATGGTGAGGCATCCTAATATAAGCAGCTATCTGAACATGAAGCCCAGTTTGTATAATAAAGTGAATCTGGCTGACTTTAAATTACTTGATGTTTATAATTATGCACTTTATGCCGAAAGCTATTTTTACGTCTTGAAATATTCATTTTACACAGAGTTTACTACGCAAAACTCCTCTGACCTATAGAGCTGCTAGAGTTATTAATTAATTATCAACTTTGAATTAAGTGATAACTGTTCTTATGATCAATTACCAGTTTGAGTGCATTTTTTAAGGAAAAAGGTCAAACTTCTCTGTTTCCAGCTTCCTAAATGTCAATATTTTCCCATTTCCTTAGTCCTCTATGACAGTTAACTGAATATCTTTGGGTTGTAGACAAAACAAGACACACTGATTGACATTTTTTTCACCTTTTTTTTGACATTTTATAGACCAAGTACTTCTTTGATAAATTGAGAAAGTAATCTACAAATTAATAAACAGTGAAAATAATAATTATCCCTGCTTACCATCCTCTCATCTGCATGCATTCCAAAATAGCAAAAATGGGAAACCAATGTATAATAAGGCTTTTCGCCAATGCAAATAAAGTTTATTTCTTATTAAAAGTCAGCATGAACAGAGATTTATAAAGTTTCTAGTGACAGAGGTCCAAAGCAGGCTTTCAATGAGACATACTGTCTATCAATATTACAAGACTATGTTTGTATCTAAATTGAAAATCATGTATAGAAATGCCAAATTGCCCCTAATCGCATTCCATGCACACTGAATGGGACTAATAATAAATCCAACAAATATCTCTCATATCTCATGTGTTTTGTCTAATTTTAATCAAAAGCACAGTGGCAGTCAGGCGTAACAATGAGCGGCGCTCTGCGATGTGAGGAAAATATCAGATTGTGCTCACTGTGCATGCAATTTACTAATAAGTACGAGGGTCAAGGAAGGTCGTGCCACTGTCTTGACATTCACAGCAGCCTATGCAACAAACTAGGTACATGTTAGCTATTAGCCGAGTCGTACCAAAGCCGTCCAATTAAGGGTGTCTTCAAAAAATGGGATCATTTGTTTGCATGACCTCTGGGTTTGTGATCAAAATGTATTTGTACCATTCCTGTCGCTTCACACATGTAAGCGCAGACAAAAAAATATTATTAATCGATAAAAGTCATTCATTTATTCACTAAAGTAACAATCTACATCTTAAAAAGCACAGAAATGTTTTCTGCAGTGAAAGCAATACGTCCCAGAGGTTCTTTATAACTTTACAATTCCAAAAATGACAGCAGTAGCACCGTTTGCTTTTCAAGACTCATGAAATTTAGTACATTTGTCAGTTTTCATAGGATTGGAGGCTTTTCCTGTGTTTACAACATGTTGATGCTGACAACAAAAACATTGCAGACTCTTGTAGGATGTGTAGAAAAAATATCATTTTGCAAAACATCTGAATGAAGTCCTTGAGGAGCTAATTTGCAGTCAGCTGAACAAAGATATATGATAATGTTTGTTTACTGTGTGTGTTGGCTTGTGCAAATTTGTGAGTGTGGTTCTCTGCAGGGAGCACTGTTTAACACACACACCATCTGGACTTCTTCAAACACTGCATCAATCTAAGTTCCTGTACATCAGCTTCTTTGTGGGTGCATTTGTGTGTGTGTGTGTGTGTGGTGTACTCGTATGTGGTGCTAAGTGTCTGCATATGATTGCTTGTTTGGATTCTGTGCGTATTTATATGTTCGCTTGCTTGCAACTGTGTATTTTCATGTGTGGTTGTTCGCTGCATGCATGCTTTTGCAATCATTGCTTTTTAGAAGCCACTTTCTGGGTTTTTGCTCCCATACAGTATGTGTGAGGAACTATTTTGTCGCAAACAGTCCTTAATGAATTTTAACTTCAGGAGGGCTAGAGGACATTTATCAACTCATCTGTGATAAACGGAACTCCTTAATGGCACATTTTGACCTACAATATGACTTTTACATTTTCTTTTTTTGTGTGTGTGTGTGTGTGTGTGTGTGTGGTGGTGGTGGTGGTGGTGGTGGTGGTGGGGGGGGTTTACATGTCAAAAACAAGGACGAAAAGGTTTATTTTGAATGTGACCACCTTAATTTGGATATAACCACTTTAGCCCACTTTACACAGGTAGTGATATTAAAGTAAACCCATTTAAGGATAAAGGAAACTGGGCGTTTTGTTGCCTCCATCCATACTTACAGACTAGCACACCTTAGAAGACCTGCATTATTATTAAGGAGTATGATTGGCTGTTTATGAGCTAGGGAGCAAGCACGCTTGGAGTCTGCTCGTGCAGCTGCACTTTGCATTTCATTTTGTTCTTTCATGGCGGTTTGCATCTATTGCATTTAATTAAGACTCAAATCTCCTATCAGACAACTTTCTCATTGCATTGAAGAAGTGTCTGTCACTGGTGTACATCGCTGTTGTTTTAGTGCCCAGGCTTTTTGGTTGGTGTTGCTGCGACTGAGCACATCTGCACTGCCAATCTTCCATCTACATTCCATTGCATCTACTGCTGCCCTCAGTTCCTCCATCTCGGAGCATCTTGTTATATTTCCTGTTTGTAATATTTCAGCACTTATAGTCCTACAAATCCATTCTTGAAACATATATTTATTTATACACTACAGTAAACATATTATTTCAAAATGAAAGAAGCATGTTGTCCAGGGCAATGGTGTAATAGTGTCTGAATAACAATGAAGCTCTATGGCACAAAGGAATAAGCTACATCAGGCTTTGGACGGACAACCAGTTCTTGTTAGTAGGATAAATGTATTTATTTATTGTTTTGATGGGATTTGTTGACAACAAGAAAAACACGGCGAATGACCAGAGTAATCCTCTACAATGTAAGCTCACTTTAGGGCAGATTTTCTGTAATCTGCTGTGAAGGAATTTTCCCTCTTTGGGCTGTGTCTCAGATCACTTATAAGTGAAGTCTCACTCGTAAGTATTCAGAGACTTCAGTGTCTGTTTGTGGCACAAAGGACATAAAGAGCTTCTGTTGTCTTGTTTAAATAGAAAGGTAGCTTGGCATAAGATCTTGCATACTCAGCTCCCGCTTTAGACCTCACAGTGAAAATATACATGTATGTGGCTTGTTTCTCCATAGATACATTGACTAACGTATTGGTTCTCTCTATTCTCCTCGACATAAAACTTCAATAAAAGTGTCTGCGTTTCCGCATCTACCTCTCCTGAACTTCCTTCTAGCATGAGTTAAGTAGCTCAGAGGATTCTCATCACATCTACTTTAAATCTAAGATTAGATTGTACACTGAGGACCATGCGGTCATTGTCTCCAGCTGTTTCCCACATCAGCAGTTTGCAGCAATTAATATATATTAGTGTTCTTTCCATTTGCACTAATTACACCTTTTAACCTACTTCCAAACCTATATTACCTCATTGCTATTGCTGCTGGCTCTCTGACATTATTGATAATGCACATTATGCCATTCTCACTAGCACAGCCACAGCAGGTAATCAAATCTTCCATTTCCATTTTCCCATTGCATTTCTACTTATTATTGCGGAGCTACACCCATTACGCCCTTCACATCCATCCATTCAGTTGTCAGAGCGAGAATGTTTGCCCACTGATTCACTCCCTCTCACTGGAGAGCAAGGTACTACTAAACACAGAGTGCAAGTTGAGATTTCTCACCGCACTCCATAAATACCAGTTTAATCAAACAGTCAGGTAGTTATCAAGTCAATAAGTCATCCACCCAGTTAATCAGCCCGACTGCAGGCCAGCTAGTCATCCAATTATGCCAATTATGCTGGATCTGTGTGCCAACCAGTCAATCAGTTATCCAGCCAAGTGGTCAGTCAGCCAGCAAAACAACCAGCCAAACAGTTTGCTGGAAAGCCAAATAGTAAATTACCCATTCAGTCTACCAGCCAGAAACAAACAACCAGCTAGTCAGACAGACAGAGTGAAGTGTAATTAACGATAAGTGATTAAGACGTTCCAGTGATTTAGGATGAACAACTGCATTTTGCAATTAGAGCGTCTCTCTTCCCCCTTCTGTTTCTCCACTCTGCCTTGTTCAATACTTTGTTGCTCTCCAGTTACCGCCATGTGTGTGCAGAGCAGAAACATCACAAACACAAACATTAGGATTCTGCTCTTTGCTGCACTTAGAGAGACTTCCATTGAGAATCCATTAGCAGTGTAAAAGCACTCAGAGTAATTATGAATATAAATTTGCCGATGTTCTTGGATTCAGTGTTTGGATACGAAAATTTGTTTTTGTAAAAGTAAATATTTCACGGTTAACATTTTTATTAACAGTGCTTAAAGTGTTACATTGAAATACATAAAGGAGTGACAGTGATAGATGCCGTAGTGTGAAGATGTTGTCATTCTGCTCATAAAGCCATTAAAGCTCTTAGATGGAGTGATTAGATGCAGTGATCAGATGTTTTATGCTTTGGTTTGTTTAATTAATCTAAATTAATTTACGGATACTTTTAAGTTGTGGCATTTCACTACATTTCTGTATTGTTGCGTGTTAACATCTGTTCAAATTCCAGCTCGATTTTACTCATCATAGTCTGTTAACTGGAACCTGACTGAAGATAAGATGTTGTGATTTATTGGCTGATATTGTACATGTACACTTTAGGGTAATATTGAAAAGGGAAAATAATGGGGTCATGGTTGAACTTTCCAGCAATGTATTCTACAAACTAGAGAGCAACTTATCATTAAGACAAACCAAGACTGCACCACCTGCTGCTTATCTGTAATACATACTCTGTTACATGTGCTGCCAACAGTGCTCAGAGTGTTGGATGCTGGACAAACTATGTGATGACATCGTTTTTAATTATCCCAAGCACCTTTTTGGTATTATGTTCAGGTAAAGAATGCGTTTTTTATGTTTGTGCATATTGGACCACATATATGACAAATCAAATATATCTGTTACAGGCCAATATCAATCAATATACTGATATATCTACCTTTTTCATGTCTTGTGGAGTACTTTTAACATGAAAAAGCTGTATAAAGCCTTTTCTGGCTCCAGTGAGCCATGTGGAAGCTTCTAAATTACCTATAGTGATGTAATTTGAGGCAGTAGTTAGTTGAGTTGAGTTGTTACTTATTTGAAAAATGAAGAAAAAAAACTATACTTAGACAAAATTTAGCATTAGCTGTAGGGATGGGACAAAATATCGATGCAGTGATACATCGTTGTCCCTTCTCGTGCGATATGAGTATCGATGCGCTGGCGGCAAATATCGATACTTTAATTAATATAATAGGGCGCTCTAATAAGGCGCTCTAAACCCTGCGAGATTCCTCTGCCAGCTGCCATTTCCCCAGCGTCACTACTTAATGACTCCACATGGTGGCAGTAATCACATGAATATGGGAAACCTGAGTGGAAATGAATTGGCCGAAGAAGATTTTGTACCGGTATAATGGCAGGCAGAAACGCTACCGGAAGAGACGCAAGCAAGCTGGACAAAGACCATGCCATATGCAAGAACTGCCTTGCAAAAGTAAAGTACATAGCCAACACCACCAACATAGCCAACACCACCTGCAATGCCACCATCCTGAACTCCTCGCAGAGAAAGCGGTTGATGCAGCTAAAGTTTCAAGTTGTCATTAATGACTTCATTAATGGCAGCTACGACCACGGCGGCGACAGCAGTCGGGGGGTGTGTGCATGAGTATTCGGATCTCAAACTAATTATCCAAATACCACCACCACGACTGAATATTGGGATATTCAGATATTCGGGTCCAGCCCTACAGCTGTTAATACAATGTTTAAGACAAAGCTTCCTTTCTTGTCCCCAAGGGCCCCTGGCATTATGTGATGGCACATGTATACATTGACAAGTTACAGTCAGTGTGTCTGTAAAAGAGTCCTATGGCAAGACTGTAGGCAGTTTTTGTTATGTGGTTCATCCAAATTGGTGTCAAATCATGTGAAAGTGACACCAAATTGCAATAAATAAATGTAATGGTCGCGGAGCCAATAGCAAAGACTAAACTGTGTGCTGCAATGCATTATGGGAGTTTTTTAATGCCAGCACCATGAGTGTGGAGTGTAGCCGGGTTCATTGGTACCCCCAGTGTTCTGTTGTGCTATAGTAGTGTCTATGTGCGTTCTTCAGAAAAGCATCGTCCTGGGGACAAAAAAGGGAAAGCTATGACTTATGTGATCTTCTTCACATTATTTGCTTCACAAAAAGATAGTGAACTTAATCTTTTTACAGGTGTTTTGTGCTTTTCTGTTAGAGGTATTGTTATGTGATTGTCCTGCAATATATCGATTATCGTAGTATTGCTGTATCGTGATAGTATCAGTATCATGAGCCATATATCGCGCATTGTATCGTCTCATGAGGTACCCCGTGATTCCCACCCCTAATTAGCTGTAAACAGCACATCTCTCCCAAATCTCCAGTGGAGCCAGACCCAACTGTCACCAGCTAAGTTGCATTGGGGATAAAGTAGACATCCGCTTTGGCAGGAAAAGGACACAAATCTCTGTATCTAAAGCATCAGCTTTGATCTGTTTTGTAACTGTCCATTGTGACTCTGATAGTGGCATAAAAGTCCAATGCTCAATAGGTAGAATACCCTTTGAAATGAAAATCATTTACTTTATTTGATGTTGACATTTATATATTGCACTTCTGTGATTTTTAAAAATGTTCTAAGGAGAAAAATGAATGCTCTTTTTTCGACAGGCTTCCTTAACACATTCAAAAAGTCTATTCAAAAGCAGTGACATCGCCAAAGTTATGTTGCCTTGTGTAGTGATGCTTGAAAGTTTATAAAATTTTCTTATTTCTGCATAAATGTGATCTAAAGCATAATCAGATTTCCACACAAAGATGAAGGGTTAGATGAAGGGAACGCAGTTAAACACGTGAGACAGGACCTATTGCAATTACTTTAATATTCTGTGAGTGGTAAAAGTATGTGAACTAAATGCTTCTGATTCCTGTTGGTCAAAAATGAATGTTACATTTTTGCTTGACTTGGCACAGCTGAAAGGTCAGGACTTTGACTTGACCGTTCCAAAGCATTAACTTTCTTCTCCTATAACTATTCTTTGGTAAAGTGACTTACATGCTTAAGATCTTGGGGACAGATGTCTTTTAGAAGTCTCTGGTAGGAGTCAGAATACATTTTTCTAACAGAAAGCTGCACTGGACTACATGCAACCAAACATGCCACCATGTTTCACAGATGGAATACGGTTCTTAAGCTTGCTTCTTATCTAAATAAAAAGTTGCATTTTGGCCTTTAGTTGCTTGGACGTTACTCTGGTTTCCTTTGTGACTTCATGGACTATTACACGCCTTGTTTTACAGGCTGATCTTGGTCAACCACTCCTGGGAAGCATAGTCTTAAAATGCCTATATTTGTGTAAAGTCTGTCTGACTGTGAATTGGTCCAAACTCCTTAGAGATGGTTTTGAAACCTTTTTTTTTAGCCTGATGACCTTCAACAACTCTTTTCTGAAGTCCTCAGAAATCTTCTTTGTTTGTACTACAACTCCACAAACATGTCCAGGTCAGACTTTGAAGGATCCCTGCTCTTTAAATGAATCATACATGATTGTCTTAAAAACAAATTTTAATTTAACCTCCAGCTTAACTGCCATAATCATTTTCCTCAGTCAATAAATGAACCGTTATAATATACACATCTCATTTATTTAAAAGGGTTCTATTCATGCTTTTAGGACTTGCATTAAAATCTGAGGATGTTTTTAGCAACATATAAGCAGAAATACAGGAAGTTCTACATTATTGACGAGCGTTCCAGCACCACTGTAGTTCTGCATGCATTTTTGCACACTTTCTGGGATATCAAGAACAGAATTACTTGATTTGAACAATTTAAATAACTTCTATATGATGCTATAATAAATTTATTGTGAAATAAACTGTAATTTACAAAATTTCAAAATATGGGTAAAGCAAGTTAGGAAGATTGAGGATTTTTTAAAAATAATATTGTGCACAGTGGTTTTACTGGGGTAATTGCTAAACCATTTAAGTAGAACATCCCATATAGAAACTCCAACCAACATTTTAACAAGTGTTGAGGAGGTTTGCATGCAGAGTCAGTAGAAACACACTGTTTTCAAGTCAAGCTGTTGATTATTCGCAAGAACGCTAATAACTACATTCATTTACAGTTGACTGTAATTCACTGTCCGCTATGGCAAATCAGCAAGCCACGTACATTGTAAGACTGATGAAGTAATATAAAGCTTTTACCTCCAGGCTTTCCACAAATGTTCCTGCTTTCATTCTCTGTCTCTCCTCCATCCTCATCTCTCTGTTCTCCAATCATGCTTTTCTGTGAACCTCTTAACCCCCTAGAGAAAGAGGAACGGGCTGGAATATTGGGTTTCTGCCTCTAATGGGACACGTTCAAAAAGGGCCATCAGAAAATGGCTTTTCTTGCCTCATTTTTACTGGTGCCTCATGGAAATCTGCAGTTTCCCTTTTTTCTTTCCATGTTTCCATTATTTTTTTTCTAATCAGAGGTGAAAATCTGGTGAACCCAAATGGGGGAAGGGGAGCTTGAGGTGTTGGACTTGATCGGTGGTTTATGCCGTCTTGGGAACAAGCTAGGGTATTTAATGAAGAACAACCCCTGTGTATATGACCAACAAGAATTAAGTGTCCATGATTTAAACACCAAAGTTCAGAACAATTAATAAATTACTCGCTCAGCTGCCAAAAGGTAGCATGAATGACAGCAGCTTGTATTTAAGGAAATCACTGTGGGCACTGGCCAGAATCAGAGAGAGCCATTTCCTGATTGTAAATATTCATCATCTACAGTTCATCATTCATTATCTCTAAAATGTACAGCAGCCACTCTGTAAAAATGTTATTACTTTGTCCTTCAAACACTCAAGCCCCCCAAAACCCTACTGGAATGATGCGTCTTTTGAAACACTTAGTTTATTGTAATTTAGCACAGCTTTTCAGTTGCCTTGTAATGGAGCCATAAAAGTTGGTCTTTAGGTTACAAGATTGAGTCATGATTTGTTCAAGAGACTTTTATTGGAGCAGTTTCAGCCCAGAAAAAAAAACTTCTGATCTGTGGGATGTTGCCATATTTACCAACCAGTGGGAAAATGTCCCTAGTTTGTCTAGACGTGATGGACTGAAAACTTGTGTGGTTACAGGAAATCAAAACTGACTCAGCAGAGGAAGCAGATTTGGAGCAGACACAGTTGTAATGGGATTAAAATGTTCCTTTAAGAACTTAATAATTATTGTTTACAAAGGCAGGCAGGCCGGAAAGATACCAGACAAGTGGGCATGTGACAGAAGTCCTGATGCAAATTTGACCCCAGAGTGTCGCGAGCGCATGGTCTGATCTTTAAACCAGCAATCCACAAAGCTTTTATATCCACTCTTTTCTCTCTCTAACTATATTACAGCAATAACAAGATAATGCTGTTATGCTGCAGAATGAATAAAGTCATTTTTACTCAGACCTCCTATGTGTCTGCTGATAAAGAGGACAGATCCAATATCAGTGCTTTACTCCGACACACAAACACACACACACACACACACACACACACATGCACGCTCATTTAATAGAGGAAATTCGATATGATAACTTTTAGCTGTCAGAGGAATCAAAGGGGTCAGTGTCAAAGAGACACACAAGGCTTTTATGTGGGATTTAGCTGAGCAGAGGAAGTGGGTAGGGGTGGGTTGACAGTGTCCCATCTGGTTGCTGCATTATTCAATATTAACTAACCTGTAGCACTATATTAAAAGTGTTGCTTTTGGATTTTATCACCTGTATCTGCTGTTTTTGCTGCCTGAGTTACACCGATCAGCCATAACATTCTGACCACTGACAGGTGAAGTGAATAACATTGATCATATTGGTACTATGTGGTGTTCTGATGGAAAACCTTGGATTTTGACATCCGTGTTGATGAGACTTAGACACCCAAATAAACATTGTCCCACAACAAACACACTCCCTCATGCAAATGGAAATCCCAAATGTCACTGGCCTACCCCCGCAGGACAATGCGCCCCACCACATGGAAAAAACATCAAACAATCAGGAACATGTTGAGGAACATGACAATGGCCCAACATGTTGATTTGACCTCCAAACTTCCTACACCCCATTGTGATCAAGCATCAACAGGAACAAGTTTGAGTTACAGTGGCCCCACTACACAAGCCAGAGTATCCAAAGGATCCACGCCAATGTCGTCTTTGAAATGACAAAGAGATGCTCACCTTTGTGCTTGTGAGTTTGTCCTTATGTGTGAGTCTCACCTGTAGGCCAACGAGAAGGCAGAAGTGTCACTACATCAAGTGAAATGTCACATGTGACCATCCAGGCTCCACATAAATCCCTGTTACTGTCACCATAGATTTATCTTCTAATTCTGAAAGAACAGAACAGCAATCATTATGCTCCAGAGAGAGGAAAGTTAGGGGAAGGAAACAGAGAGAGGGGGAGGAGAGGGAGAATAGAAAATGCAAAGTCATAATTGGGCTATAAAGAATATTGTTAGCAGTAAATGAGCCACATCATGTGATGACTCAGCAGTTCTGGGATCTGATCATGAGCCAGCAGTTTTGTGACACGGCTGATGTCACTCATGGGTAGAATCACAAGACTAAAGGTCAGAACAGAGCTAAAACTGAGATTTTGGCAAAGATACTTAAAAAAAAGTAAGTAACAGAAGTCTATCCAGGCTGCCCTCCATGCCCTTTTCTGCAGCTAAGAAACTGTTGATGGAAAGCTTGTAGCATTGTTCTCCAATGCCACCATTGCACATTAATTTTTTCTTGTGTTTTAAGAAAAGTTACTTTATAATATCAGTTTTGTTTGCAGAGGCAGAATATTTTAGATGTATAAACTCAACACTGAGTTAAAGAGTTTATTTATTCAGCAGAGTCAAAAACTTTTGGTTGGTTGCTGGAGAACCACAGAATACATTATTGTAGGAATTCAGATTTCAACCACATCACTGCATCTCTGGAATTCAATTCAGTTCGATCTGATTTTATTTGTTATAGCGCAAATTCATAACATATGCCATTTCAAGGCATTTCACATAGTTTGGTGAAGACCTTACAAAATTATACAGAGAAACCCAACAGATGCAGAGTTTCCTTTGGGTTCCCTTTGAGCAGCACAGTGAGAAGAAAAAAAAACTCCCCTCTAATAGGAAGAAATGTCCAGCAGAACCAGGCTTAGGGAGGGCGACTATCTGCCTCGGCTAGTTAGGGTGAGGGTAAAGGGACGAGAGATCAGGATAATAGACAAAAAACAGAGAAAAAATGTAGAAGACAATTAAAACTTTGGAGGTCACTGGGGTCGGTGCGTGTAGATCATAAATGTGTTGCTTCAAGATACCTGCAGAGAAAACTAATCACAAACTACATGAGAGAAGACACAGAGTTGGTGATGTGCAAGGGTGGCATTTAAATGTATGGAGAGAGAAAAGAGGAGAGGAGTTGAGAGGAGAGGTGCTCAATGCATCATAGGAAGTCCTTCAGCAGTCTCGACCTATAGCAGCATAATCAAGGGATGGTTCCGGGTCACTTGAGGTAGCCCTAACTATATCAAAAAAGTTTTCCAAGTTCCTTTTCCTTGATTTCTGGTTGAGCAAAACCAGAAACTGAATATGAAATGCAAAATCCACTCCCCAAAACTCTCTATCTCATTTTAGGAATAAAGAAAAGCTTCTAGAGAGCTGGTGGGTGGTAACATCTGACCTTCACTTCATCCTGAGTTGGTGTCCCAAGTTTTACTCCTATTTCACTGTCTGCTTTGGGGCACAGCTGGTAATGACAAAGCACTTTCTTCTTCTGTTGGTAACTTGTGGTTTCACAGACAATTTTAGTTAGAAGAAGAAGAAGAAGAAGAAGAAGAAGAAGAAGAAACCTTTATTTGTCACACACATTACAGCATAGGGAAATGTTTTTGCATATCCCAGTTGGGGTCAAAGAAGGGGTTAAGGGCCTTGCTCAAGGGCCCAAAAATGACAGCATTGGCAAGTAAAGGTTACTCTTTGAGGACACTCAATTTCACATTTGTCATGCACAAAGTCTGTCTGTATTGAGTAATTTTATGTGTTTTGGTGATTATATTTTCAGATGGGCACTTTGGGTGTCCTGAGCAAATCAGATAGCTATCAAACATGCATGTGAATGTCATGACAATAACACTCACTTAGAAAACAAACCTTGGCTTTCAAAAGTTTACAGAAGATGCTGGAAAAGTGTTAGTGCTTTGGTGTGAATGAGGGATGCATTTTTTAATTGAAATTTATTGGTTTGGATGTAGCCACACAAGTGTAACTGAAAGTGTCTTCAGTATTGTCTGGGTTCTATCTGGATCCCAGAACAAGAAATAAAATGACCAATGTAGATGTTTAACTGCATCGTTTGAAAAAGTCAGGTTCTTCTTATATTAAAGGACTGGACAATAAAGTGTTGACAATATCAGATAATTTTTTTGAATCGAGAGTGCCAGCGTAGCATAGTCTTCTACAGAAAGTGCTGCATTATGGGTAGTTTGTAGTTTTATTGTCATCAAGTATTTCCAGAGTGTCCATTGTTGATCAACTCCTGCATGGAAGAAACTGATTTATGATAACTTAAAATAAATTCATTGCATCTCCTGATACCAATCTGCCCTAAGTTTAACATGAGGATCTGTGGTGATTGACTCACTTTTGGATCTAGCCTCAAATGGCCATCTGAGGAACTGCAGTTTTTTAGTACTTCTCTCCCTGGTAATGTTTGAAAGATGTCAGAGGACTGTCACATAATTTAGCAATCTTTCATAGTCCATTTTTCTCTCTCTTTTTGTTTCTTTTGAGTTAGTTAATGACTGCACTATTCATGCTAAAGTCATGCCTGTCCAGTACCATTTCCATTTTCTCCCCCTTATCTGGGTCGGGTTGCAGTGGCACCTCCAAGTCCGAGGCCATGGTTCTCAGCCGGAAACCGGTGGAGTGCTCCCTCCGGGTTGGGGGAGAGTTGCTGCCTCAAGCGAGGGAGTTTAAGTATCTCGGGATCTTGTTCACGAGTGATGGGAAAATGGAGCGCGAGATGGACAGGCGGCTGGGTGCAGCGTCAGCAGTTTTGCGGGCACTGCACCGGACCGTTGTGGTGAAGAGGGAGCTGAGCCGTAAAGCGAAGCTCTCTGTTTACCAGGCCATCTACGTTCCAACCCTCACCTATGGTCATGAGCTCTGGGTAGTGACCGAAAGGACAAGATCGTGGGTACAAGCGGCCGAAATGAGCTTCCTCCGAAGGGTGGCTGTGCTCAGCCTTAGAGATAGGGTGAGAAGCTCGGACATCCGGAGGGAGCTCGGAGTAGAGCCGCTGCTCCTTCGCGTCGAAAGGAGCCAGTTGAGGTGGTTTGGACATCTGATTCGGATGCCTCCGGGGAGGCTTCCCTTGGAGGTATTCCGAGCACGTCCGCCTGGGAGGAGGCCCCGGGGCAGACCCAGAACCCGCTGGAGGGATTATGTATCTCGTCTAGCCTGGGAACGCCTCGGGATCCCCCAGGATGAGCTGGAAAGCGTTGCTGGGGGGAGGGACGTCTGGAACGACCTGCTTCGTCTGCTGCCTCCGCGACCCGACCCCGGATAAGCGGAAGATAATGGATGGATGGGTTGCAGTGGCAGCAGGCTAAGCAGGACGTTAGAGACAGATCTCATTAGAGAGAGATCTAACTCCCCAGCAACAATGCCGAGTTCTTCCTAAGGGATCCTAACTCATTCCCTGGCTAGATGACTTCTGTAATCCCCCCAGTGAGTCCTGGGTCTGCCCCAAGGTTTCCTCCTAGTTGGATATGCCTGGTAAACCTCCAAAGAAAATCACCCAGGAAGCATCCAATCAGATGTCCAAATCACTTCAGCTGGCTCCCTTTGGCACGTAGGAGCAGCGACTCTACTCAGAATTCCCTCTGGGTGTCCCAGTTCTTCACCCTCTCTCGAAGGCTGAGTCCAGCCACCCTACGGAGGAAACCCTTGTACCACGTGTATCAGTGATCTCATTCTTTTAGTCACTACATAGTGCTCATGTCTACAGGTGAGGGCTGGAATTACTGGGAAATGAAGAGCTTTGCCTTCTGGCTCAGGTGGACACAATGATTGCATTACTGCTGACGCTGCCCCTATCCGTCTCACGCTCCATTTTCCCTTCACTCATGAACAAGTAAAATTCCTGTTTGTTTTGTACAGGCCACTAAAGAGACAGTAAAAATGTACCCAGCTGTCTGTGACAAGGATGAGCTGTTTTCATGGACTTTATGAAGTGGAGACTAACAAACCTGAGAATGCTCATTATACAGGTATGCAAAAGTTCTCAAACTTCTGGTGTGAAAGCAGACTTGACATTAGCACAGAATACATCACGACCTGACCAGTCTCCTGCGCATGAATAATTTATGGGAAGAGTGGAGGCCGTTGGGACTCATTATGGTCTAATGGAGACCTGGCCGGCATCCCCTCAAGCCCCTCAAGTTGGAAAACTTGTCCCTCACCATATTGGATTTGATGTCACAACTCCATCTGGAGCCATTTTTTGGGGCAGCCATTTTGTATCCCTCCTGGCAAACATTTCACCCATTTTATTTGGACTGTAGGAGAGAATTCATTTCACATGAGCCGAATCACACAGGGATTGTGATTAGGATAAGTGTGCTGTGGCTGGTAATGACATTATATCTAAACAGCTTATGCATTCCAGTGGACTCAGCAGGTAATCAGTTATGGAAGAAATCATCCAGATGTTGCTCCAGGTGAAATCTAACTTTCTCTGTGTGAATTTATACCTCCCGAATTCCACCTTTACTGTTTTTTTTGTCTTTATTATTTTTCCTCATTCCCTACCTTCTTCCTCACTCTGTATAAACCTTTCTAGGCCTATTGCCTTCAATCCTCCTCACCTTTCTTCTCCCCTTTCTTTGTGTCCCCTTCTATGCGGCTCCCTCCATCTAGCCGTGCCTCGCTCCTCTCCAGTGTTTCACTCCTTCGCCCTCCTTCTTTCAGCTTGCATATTCCGCGAAATCAGAAAAGGTTTCCACAGGGAACAGCTCTGAATATTATCTTAAATTTTTCATTCCTCATCTCTGCTGTGAGTTTTACCCTCAATTTGTTGCCCAGAGCCAAAAAGCAACATGGGATTCATGAAACGTGCACACACCACAGAAAATGCGATTATGGCCTATCCATCTCTCTTTCCATCCTTCACTCTCACTATCCAAAACAACTTGGGAATCATGAAACGTGCCCACACCTCACACTCGAGCACTTCTCTTTCTCGTCGTCTTTCTCCTGTTTCTTTCACTCCACCCCTCCCTTTCATTCGCTTTTATTTCATTTTTTTCCCTCTTGCTCAACTCGCCACATGCTATCACTCCTTCTCCCCTCAGTTGAATGTCTCTTTTTCTCTGCCTTTCTCCTCGTCTATATTTCACTCCCTCGTGCTCAGAGGTAATTCTCTCCCTCCTCTCTCGAGCCTTATTCATCATCATCGTCATCCTTTTCTCTCTCACACACACAGACGGCATACACTCCTATTGACATGCACAAACCCAGTCTGCATATCAGTGTCACCGCTTCTGACCAATAGAGAGGATGATAGCATTTGGGTGGGTTGACAGAGAGAGAAAAAGGAATGGAGATAGAGATGAGGGGGAAGGACGAAGTGATCCATACACCACTTCATATCACTCTGTTTGTGCACATCCAACTTTACTCAGACTTTGGCCTTGTGTGTAAAAAGTAGCTGTTTTTTGCTTTTATTTTGGAGGTAATCCAATTACATTCCATCTAAACACTGAATTGTTAGTATAAATAATACTTGAAATGCACAAAAGGTGGGAGAGTTAAAGCACAGGGACAGCGAGAGAGAGAGAGAGAGAGACTTAGAGAAACAAAGAGAACGTTGGCTGAAGAGATTGGCACAAGGCTTTCTAAATTGATGATATATAGTTTATTCAAATAAAAAAAGAGTGCAAAGTGCTTGAAAAACATCAGAGAAACAACTTTTTTCCCCTCATGTCTAAAACCAGCTCAACTGTGAGGAATTCTTACTAATACTGCAACAAAGGATTCAACAGCAGTCAAATTGTTGTCAGCCAAGGTCTTAATCATTTTATGTAAACACAGTACAACAGAAGGGATGTACAGGGTACTGTATTGTTACATACACCAATCAGGCGTAACATTATGACCACCTGTCTGCTATTGTATTGGTCCCCCTTATGAGGTCAAAAATGCTCTGAACCATTGGGCATGGGCAAGAGGACTTCTCTGGGTGTCCTATGGGATCTGGCACCTGAACGTTGGCACTGGATCCTTTGGGTACTCTGGCTTGCGCAGTGGGGCCTGTCAATCAAACTTGTCCCACTGCATCCTGTTGATGCTTGATCAGAATTGGGTGTAGGAAGTTTGGAGGTCAAATCAACATGCAGGCCATTGTCATGTTCCTCAACATGTTCCTGATTAGTTGATGTTGTTTGCCACGTGGTGGTCTGCATTTTCCTGCGGGAGTAGGCCAGTGACATTTGGGATTTCCATTTGCATGAAGGAGTGTGCTTGTTGTGGGACAATGTTTATTTAGGTGTCTAAGTCTCATCAACATGGATGGCAACATCTAAGATTTTCCAGCAGCACACCACATAGTACCAATATGATCAATTTTATTCACTTCACCTGTCAGTGGCCATAATGCTGTGGCTGACTGGTGTATAAGCAGGTAATATTACATTTGATTAACCTTGATTTAATGAAAGCAAATCTGTCTAAAGCTGACAGATTTTTCATCTAAATTATATTTATTTAAGACACATATTGTGGTCAAAACTCCCTCTCACAGGAGGGAATTTTTTTGAAGCTCAGTCTGGTTTATCTGCCAATCTTCCTCCTAATTCTGGTTGAGCATAAGTGGGGTGTCTACATATGTTTTAGGCTTTCATACAATTTAAACAGCTGAGTGAGATAAACATGTACCCCTCATACAGTTGTCATGAATGGGAAGAGTAGCTATAGAGACCAAAACCTGTTTTTTCATCAGACTGTAAACATGTTTGTTTCTGCTGTAAAGTTGGGCATTTTAACATGGAGGTCTATGGGGATTTAGAGCCAGCTTCAAGTGGCCATTTGAGAAAGTGCATTTTCTTTGCACGACCATGCTGAGTTTGTTTTATGGCCCCAGAGGTTGCCTCTTGTTAAAAAATAAATATATATATATATATATATAAATAAATAAAACTTTCTGGAATCTTTCTGTGTGGAATTTGCATGTTCTCCGTGTGCAGCGTGGGTTTTCACCAGATCCTCCATTCCAAAAACATGCCGAAGTTCATTGGTGATTCTAAATTGTCCGTGTAGGTGTGAATGTAAGTGTGTGTGATTGTTTGTCTCTCTATGTGTAGCCCTGTGACAGACTAACCTGTCCAGGGTGTACCCTGCCTTTGGCTTGAGTCTGCTGGGATAGGCTGCAGACCCCCCATGACACTACAGAGGATTAAGAAAAAAAAATCTGATACAACTGTATTTATATGTTGTTTTCTAGACAGTGTTGTTGGTTGGTTTTGCATGTATTGTGTTTAAATAAGCTTTATTGTCGCTCTTTTCTTTTGCGTAACCATCCTATTAACAAACCTCCCTTTATCAAGTTGTTTTAATTTTAGAATTTCTTACTTAAAACTTGCACAATCACAATTCAAGGTTTTTGAATAAAACCTGGAAATGTTCTTTCATTCATTTTTACGAATACACATAGGTGAACACACATCAACTCAAACTGCAGCAAAGGAATAAACAAAGGCACTTACAAATACCAATGAAACCAAGTCAATCTTGCTAAAACACACACACACACACACACACACACATTTTTATGACACAGTACTGTCATAAAAAAAGAAAGACAGAGCTCTCTGGGAGATAGAGAAATGGAAAAGGGATGAGAAGAGAATAGAGTACACTACACACACACACACACTGGGGAGGAATGATAAATTAACATCATGTGTTGTCATAGACAGTTTACCCATGTGACATTAGCTAAGATGATGGATGAGCGTGGTTTATAGGCAAAAATATGTCTTTTTTTTGCATGTTTGCATATGTCTGTGTGAAACCGGAGGCAGGCTGCACAACTTTGTGTGTCTCTGGCTTGTGAGCGTGCGAATATGTATGATTTTTGTTTTTAATAGATTTGAATATGTCTGTTTTTTCATGCTCATGCGTGTCACATATATTAATGCATTAATGCTATCCTGTCCTCTTTTTTAACTCATGACATCCCTCATTCCTACTTCCCTATGTCTGTAGAGCAGAGATTATAGCTGCAATATGTGGCATCATTGAATGCTTTTTAAGCCTGAAATATGTATTTTGAAAACTGATGATGATTAATAAACACCGTTATTTCAGTCACATGGGGTCACAATTTAGCACTGCAATGCACGTTTGCATCTGTGTTTCTGTTACAGCTTGACTGAATTTATTCCTGCGATATCATGTCATCAGATGTGTGCTTCATTAAACCAGATTAGATTAGGTCAGATCAGCAGAGGGCTTACGAGAAACTACTGAGAAATGTGCTTAAAAGAAGCAGAAAAAAAGACAAGCGCAATGAGCAATCTGTGATGTGTTTATTGGCCAATGGAGGAGAGAGGAGGCTTTTCTTGAACATCGCAGCTGCAGCAACTGAACATTTGTTCTGATTCTCGTCTGTGGCTCTAGATGAAATCAGGGGCAGGAGTCAGGTGGCCGTTCTGATCTCGCGGGACGTTTCTTATCAACCTTGTTGTCCGCTAAGAGATGTGATCGGTGGCTGTTTGCTTGCAAAGCTTGTAACTCACCAGGAAACATGTTGTAGGATTTACAGCATAGTCAAGGGCACTGCTTCAGGGTGTGAGTGTGTGCTAGTGATGGTGTAGTTGGTGTGGAGCATTTGTGCAGCTGGTTTTCACAGTTCTACAGAAGATTTCCTTAAAAAGTAGTGTTATTTTGCAGTTGCATAGAGTTGGCTAATGAAGCATTTGGTGAAAATTGGTAGAGGAGAGTTGGTTAGTAAAAAAAAGATTAATCCTACATTTCCCATGATGCACCTCATAACATAACTCTTAACTCTTTTAGCATATCCCAATGTAAAAAAAAAACAATGATTGTCCTTTCAGTTTTCTAAAAACTCAGCCAGAGTCACAGAAAACATTATCAAGATTAAATTAAAGTGCATCTTTTATTAAATGACTCCTACTCAGTTTGAGTAATATAAATAAATAATATGTTTTTGTGCAAATATTACAGTTAATCTTCATTGTTCTAACTCCTTTTTGAGTGTATTGATCACAAACCCTTGATATAATTACACTGTCTGAAGGCTTTTTAAACAGTTTCGAAAGATGCTTACGCTCTACAAATAATAGTATTCGTATGATACAATTATGCAAGACGAGCACAGATATAATGGTTCCATGGCCCTTTAAGTTAAAATTTCGCATCCTGTTAATGTGTCAGATTGATTTTAATGCACAAAGTCAAAACATGATCTATGAGCCTCGCCATCTGTCACACAAACCCAGTAATCTTGCGAGGATGTCACATCTAGACTTTGCTCCAGTGGAAATAAATAGATGATCATCTTTGAGGATGAAACAAAAAATAAAAAGGCTGTTTTTGCTTTTCCATGAAAGTGAAATATAACTCACTGTTGTGCCAACTGCTCTAATAAGGAAAATATGTCCTTATCCCCCCAAAACTGACACTGTTGGTGTCCCCAAATATGGAAGAAGCTGGCAGAGATCAAGAGGAAAGCATGTCAAGTCTGGTTTGGGGTGAATTAACCCTTTAAAAGCAGCTGATCGAGAGAAAATCTGAGAATTGCCATCGGTTTGTGACGTGTTGTCAGTATACGTCGAGTAAATTTTGAAAAAGCGCTGCCGAAACAAACAGAGAGACAAGTGAAAAACCGTGCAGAAAGTTGGACGTGATCCTGCAGAAATGGCTTTGATAGCAATGTGTAAAAGTAGACACTGGTAGCGTGTAGACAGTTGGCACCATGAGACAGACAAAGACGCAGAGAAAAAGCAACACATCGAGAGAGACGTTGTGGTTTTTCCCTTCTCATGGATATATAATCAGTTTAAGAGGAAGTTTTTCCCCTCAGTTTTGCTTTGATGCACAATCAGATTTCGACCCGCACTGTAATTCTCCGTCTCTCTCCTCATCTGTCCCGCTCTCTCCCTCTCTCCGTCTGTCCCTCTCGCCCTCTCGCTGCCGTTTGATGTGGTGGCACCCTGGCATTGTTCTTGCTATTGTGCCAGTGTGGAAAGAAGGGAGGAGGGACAGGGGAAGGGACAGAGATAGATGAAGGGATGGTATTGCAGTATTGATGTGGCATTGAGGCCCCAGTAAAGTTGAAAATCTGGATATAATTGACAGCTACGCTGGCAGATCTGGGATTCCCATCAGAACGTGGCGGAATGTGCTTGAATGTTCCAGTATGACCTCTGAGAACTCTGTGGAAGGGCCAGCAGGCAGCGGGACTCATATATCATCGTATCATCATCGCAAATAGCAAACATTCATGGTTCTAATTATTCCTCCTGCCCTTGTTTATCTTCCATTATGCTATCCTTATCTCTTCTGTGTCTGGGAAAGAGAGAGAGAAAGTCCGATGTGTCTTTGTGTTGTGTGCATTTGTGTGTCTGGGTACGTCTAATGGATGTGGTATTGTGCAAAAAATGTTTCAGGCAAGGTTGATTTATAGATTCTTATCCATCGCAGAACAACATCAGGGAGGCATCTGACTGGATCCAAATTTATTGTGCAGCAAGACAATGAGTCTAAACATGCAGCTATAGAGAACTATCTTCTGTGAGAAGAAGAACAGGGAGTCCTGCAACAGATGGAATGACCTCAGTAATCACAAAGTCAGTGTGAGATTACATGAAGAGACAGAAAACACAATGGATTTTAGTCTGTTTTTATACAAAGAACAACCTGCCTGCCATATACTGGAAAAACTGTGTGGATGTACCCAGGAGAATTGGTTTTAAACTGAAAAGGTGGTCATTACAAGTATTAATTTGCCAAAAGTTTGATTAGTTTAATGCACTTTTTAAAGTTGGTAGGTCAAAAACATTTTTAAAAAGCATTTGCAAAGTACTGTACATTAGATATGAGTGTGTGTCTACATCTGTGTATGCAAAGTTTTTGCAAGTGTGACTGTTGCTCTTTTATGCCACTTCACTGCAACCACTTCTTTAGCAGTGGTTTAATGGCATTGCACTTTTGACTAGATTTCCACCTCTGCAAAGCTACCAAATGTGAAGACTTCAGTGAATATAATGATGACATTTATTACCGTATTGTAGTTTTATCTCTTCTGCAACAGCATTTTATGGTGAGAAAACATGGAAGAACATAACAGTTTAATTTTACTAAGTATTTTTCCTTGATATAGAGGCTAGCATAAAATATCTGCAGGTACTGTCATATCAAATGATGTAAGATACGTATAGCCTAGACGGTTCTAAAGAAACAATATACAGCATGTATGGCTAACTCTTGTAATGACCAAGATAGATTACCCAGAAAACTGTCTACGACTCATAAAATGATAAAAACATATGGAATTCTTTGTTTTTAAAACCTGCAAAGAAGAAAAAAGTGCATCTTTGTGGGGCCTGTCTCTGATGGGACTGTTGGTCTTAGCAACCCATTTTCTACTTTCTTTTTTGTTCTTCTAAATTTGTACAAACCCCCTGAACTCTAAGTAGTTTCTGTCCATTTTATTTTACTCCTAAATATTTAAATATCTACATTTTTAATTTGTTCCCCTATGTTTCTGCCGATATGCTCTGTGTAAGCACAGCCTGCAGTTCAGCCTAACTAAATTTTTGTCATGTGACTGTTGGTCATAGCTGAGTCATCAATGCAGAATTTTAATTTTTTTTGCAGAATCTAACTGAAGCAAAAATGTTTTTTGACAATTAAAAAAGAGAGAGATACGTACAATTAAGTGTTTTTGATGTAATTTCTCGATTTTAAACTTAAAACTGCACATCACTGATGATTACTCAAAAGACCACAGGGGTTTTTAAAATCAACATACTTCTTTTTTTTTTTAATAGTTTCTGGCTTTGATTAATGGCAATTTTTTAAATACAGCATGCATTTAAAACTCTCTGGTGGGTTTTGGGGTTCAGAGGGTTGAACATACACTGATCAGCCACAACATTATGATTACTGACGGGTGAAGTTAATAACATTGATCATGTTGGTACTATGTGCTGTTCTGATGGAAAACCTTGGATTTTAACATCCATGTTGATTAGACTTAGACACCCAAATAAACATTGTCCCACAACAAGCACACTCCCTCATGCAAATGGAAATCCCAAATGTCACTGGCCTACCCCCGCAGGAAAATGCAGCCCACCACATGGCAAACAACATCAAACAATCAAACTTCCTACACCCCATTGTGATCAAGCATCAACAAGATGCAGTGGAACAAGTGGGATTGACAGAGACCCCACTGCACAACCAAGAGTACCCAAAGGATCCAGTGCCAACACCCTGAGAGGTCCTCTTGTCCATGTCCAATGGTTCAGAGCAACACAACATTAGGCAGGTGGTCACAATGTTATGCCTGATCGGTATATGTAACAATACAGTACCCTGTACATCCCTTCTGTTGTATTGTGTTTACATAAAATGATTAAGACCTTGGCTGACAACAATTTGACTGCTGTTGAATCCTTTGTTGCAGTATTAATAAGAATTTCCTCACAGCTGAGCTGGTTTTAGACGTGGGGGGAAAAAGTTGTTTCTCTGATGTTTTTCAAGCACTTTGCACTCTTTTTTTATTTGAATAAACAATATATCATCAATTTAGAAAGCCTTGTACCAATCTCTTCAGCCAATGTTTTCTTTGTTTCTCTAAGTCTCTCTCTCTCGCTGTCCCTGTGCTTTAACTCTCCCACCTTTTGTGCATTTCAAGTATTATTTATACTAACAATTCAGTGTTTAGATGGAATGTAATTGGATTACCTCCAAAATAAAAGCAAAAAACAGCTACTTTTTACACACAAGGCCAAAGTCTGAGTAAAGTTGGATGTGCACAAACAGTGTGATATGAAGTGGTGTATGGATCACTTCTTCCTACCCCCTCATCTCTATCTCCGTTCCTTTTTCTCTCTCTGTCAACCCACCCAAATGCTATCATCCTCTCTATTGGTCAGAAGCAGTGACACTGATATGCAGACTGGGTTTGTGCATGTCAATAGGAGTGCATGCCGTCTGTGTGTGTGTGAGAGAGAAAAGGATGACGATGATGATGAATAAGGCTCGAGAGAGGAGGGAGAGAATTACCTCTGAGAGGTCCTTTTGTCAATGCCCAATGGTTCAGAGCATTTCTGACCTCATAAGGGGGACCAACACAATATTTGGCAGGTGGTCATAATGTTATATCTGATCGGTGTATGTTTAACTGAAAAATCAGTTAAATGTATGGAAACAAAGGCTCTACCAAAATGACAACCGCATCTGTTGATCATTCTTTGAGGTATGAAGCTGATAAATTTCAACATAGCTCAACATAAAGCCTTCACCAGAGAGGATGTACTATCATTTCTTTTTTTAAAGCACACATTGAATCAGAAATCAGTCACAGAACAGATACACAAGAAGATCAACAAGTTATCCAAATCAGATCATATAATCCCATCCGACCAAGATAATGGGATTATACAGTCAGTTGATGTGAAATGAAGGAGAATCACGCCTGCTTCCTCTTCATGTGGTATTTGATCGTGTTAGTGTGTGTGCACGATTTCCTGTAGGTGTGTGAAGTGCATCTTTTCCTCACCCGTCTCTGTTTGACCCCCTCTCACTGTTTTTTTTTTTATTGATTTAGACCGCAGCAAATGACTAATTCTATTTAAATAACTCTGGATGAATACAAAGAAAGCCCGTTTACTGACTCCTGCTGAATACTGAGTAACCTGTGGACTTCCAGGTGAATTTCTGTTAGTTTACACCAAACGCTAAAAGGCAAACCCAGCTTTAACTTTAGTAGTTTGCAGTAATAGCTAGCGAATACTGCTGACAGATCTGGGTACTGCAGAACTCAAATAACTCACTTCCTCCTGCAGAATGTGTCACTTTTTGTTCTGTCGTTTTATGTCTGTTAGTAAAAGTCAGTTTCCCACACACTTTTTTTTCATAACATGGTAATAGTGATGTTTCAAAGCATTACCTCTCCCACAATAATCCCAAAATTAAATTGTATACTTTCTGCTCAGTGGCAACAAGAACTGTCACAAATAACTTTTTTTTTAAATAGCTGCCAAAAATGGAAATCAATCAAAATGACATTTTAATGAATTTCATCTGTCTTTCATTTAACTTTGAATATACCTTGTGCTGTTAAAGCCCTTGATGTTGCGCTTGCTGAGAAAAATATGGAAAATGTCACCTGTAAACTGTCAGGCGTCGCTGTGTTGTGTGTGAAATTGAAATGCTTCAGTGGCAAACTCAAAGGAGGAAATAAAGCGCGCGTGAAAAAAAGATAAAGGACGGTGATGAGAGACTGTAAAAGGAAAAGAACGAACGGAAGAAAGAATGACAAAAAACTGAAACTCAAAGAAGAAATGATTGAACCGGAGAAAAAAAGGAAAGAGAGAAACGGGAGAGAGGAGAGAGACCAAGAGATGATTGATGGAGCCAAAAAGCCGATTTCTTGCTTCATCTGATCTGCATTACTCTGCAATCAGCACACACACACACACACATGCACACACACACACACACACCTTGCAATCAACACACATACACACTCGACATCTTTCTCACAGGCTATTAGTCTGCAATCAACACACAGGTTACTGATCAGCAGCTGTCATCAACAGCACACACTGCATACATGCAGACTGCACACACACACACACACACACACTGTTGGTTTAAGCTGAAGATGAAGTCTGCACAGAACTCATCTACCTTTGTGTAGATAGCTTTGGTCATCACGTACAGATGCAGACTTATAACACACACACACACAAAGTGAAATGCTGCTCACACACCCCCAGTTTGAAGGATTCAACATGTGTTAATGGCAACACCTCCCACTGTGTTTTACAGATGCTTTGGGTTTTGTGTTTTGGACACAGACAACCTTGCTCGCTTTCTTTTTTATTTTCTCTATTGATCCCCAAAGGACAAATTCATCTTTCGCTCGCTTCCTCAACAGGAAGGTCAAACCGCAGGGTCGGCTAAAAAACTGCTCCCCTGGAGCTGCAGGCCTTCAGTATCTTGCTCAAGGACATCGCTTTTTTGGTCAGACAAACAAAATACAGAGACCTGAAACCGAAAGCCTTGACTTGATAGTTTTAGTAATATTCGTAGTGTGAATTGATGAGTTTCATGTCTAATTCTGCTCTGATGGATTTTCTAAAGATAACCCTTCAATGGCTCAGTTTTAAAAAGTTTAAAACCTAATTTGAGGCAATGACTTTTTAGTCAGTTAACAACACATGCTGAATGTTATTTATTTAAAACATAAAATTCTCCTGCAACAGTGTTTTTCTTGCTGTTTAGTTTTTTTTTAAAAATTTAGTTTATCTTTTAGGGGAGAGTTTTTCTGTTTTATTGGATAGAGAGACACAGAGTGGAGGAGTGGAGGAGACAGAAGAGCGACATGCAGCAAATGGTTTTGAGCCGGACTCGAACTCATGACCACTGCTAAGGGAATGAGCCCATGTGGTATCGCCTTAACTCAATGAACTAACAGCGGCCCTGTTGGGTTGTTTTTATAGAACTTTATAAGGATAATTATATTCATATATGATGTGAACAGTCGTAAAATACACAATAGACCATGTAAACATAAAAAGTTTTAACTGGATGTAGTGAAGTCAGACAGGCTATTCTTTGCACAAGACAACTTCTGCATGCTGTTTTGGAGCTCATCCTGACCTTTGAGCAGCAAAAGGCCAGTGAGGATTCTGATTGGCTGGAAGGTCTTCAAGGTTTCACTCAGGTGTTAGCTTGCTATTCTAAATGACTGGGCCAGTACTGAAGTCCAGAGAAGGAAAGCAACAGTTGGACTTAGGTAAAGAGTGTATTTAATATCAGAAGTTGTGATGCTTGTGTGAGTCGATGTGTCCAGTTTAAAAACTTGCATTAGCTACAGTCAAGCTGGTATTTTCTGATTTAAGGACAGCTGCATGAGAAACCCCCAGCTGGCAGCGCTTTGCTTCACTTGGTTCTTCGACTCGACGTCATGCAATGTAAATGTGAAGAGTACAACTTATAAGGTATTAAGCTAATGCACTGTTAAGGTTTTGGTTTAGTCTTTAGGTAATGACACAAATTATTGTTACTTTTTGTTTAGTTAACAACAAAAATAACAGCAGAGACAAATCATTTTAGCAGAAAATGCAGATGCACCTCCACAGATATGGTATTTTACATTAGCCTGACTGTGGTGGAAAACATTACACCTTCATTATTTTAAAACATATTACATTTCTGTTTTCCTCATTCATCAAAGCTTTGCAGTTACATACAAAGACACCATATATTGTGCATTCTGGTGTATATGCATGACAGCACTGTTGGTTGATTAAAATGCGTTTAATAGCAACAAAACCACAAATACATACGTACAGACGCACAAAACGACAACCCTGCTTAACACAGAGATGATAAATGAGCACTCAGATGTGAAAACATTCGGAACTCAATGAAACACTTTCCTCCCTCTCTCTTTTTCTTTAACCTACAATTTGGTTGAGTGCACACATACGGACACACAACGTAACCCTAACACACAACTATGGGATGACTTATTAGCAGTGTAATGCATGTGAAGTTTTTAAAAAGCCAACGCATGCAAGCGTACACGCACGACCCATGTGGATGAGTGATTAGCAACTTAATGTTACTGAAGCGTCATCATTTTTCAGTCGAGTGCTGGAGGTTTGTTGCGATGAATTATGACCTCTGTGTTGCCATCCATCTAGCGCTCCCTCTGTTCTCCCTCCATCCTCCCTCCATCTTGTTTTCTATCTCTCTCTCTCTCTCTCTTCCCAGTTTCAGACTTCCTTCCTCCTTCCTTCTCATCGCTCATTTCTCTGCCTGCCTGATCATCATAATCAGATGTGATTTATGGTGACATACACATGCAAACACACACACACACACACACACACACACACAGACACCCGCACACACAAATCATTAATCACATATTTGCCCTGCATTGGGCTATCATAACTCCAACGATAACGGAATCTCTGGGAGATTAAAGGAACGCACTCCAACAAGATGCTGTCTGATCAATTAGTGTGTTGGAGCCATTTGGATACACACTCACACACAAACGAGATACCTGCTTAAAATAACTTAATTTATGCAAATAGGCGATACACACACATGCCAGTCCTACATCTTTGTCATTATTTTCTCAGCCCCGCTCATTCTAACGTGCCACACACTGTCTCCGAGTTCCCTGATGCTAAAAAATGCTAAATGATGCCATACTATACGAATGGCATTTGTGCTGCAAGAATGCTAATGATTCCAGGTAGCCGATGTTAAAGGTGCAATCAGTAATATTTTAATGGCTGTTTGCACAAAATGGTCATAATTTATGAGCAGGAGGCTTACGAGCATTGATGATCAATGCCAGCGGCTCAGCAGCCTCCGAAGTAACAGAGAGGCTTTCAAACTTTCTAAGCAGGCAGATCTGTTTAGAGAGATTGTATCTGTGAATATTAAGGTAGTGCCAACTGGGGAGATTATTAGGCCTCAGAGGACTTATGCACTCTGAACTGCATGATTTGGCTTTCCAAAATGAAATACCCACAGTTTAATAAAACTAATGCCCAGCCTTGCTACATGCTTGTGGGTATACAATGAAGACATTTTATGGGTTTGCTTTGACTTCATCAATAGTGAATAGAAAAAAAAAAAGTTCTTCGTTACCAACCCAGGGACTTTTAACACTCTGAAATCCAAACATGTAAGTCCTGCACCTCTATGGAAACAGTACAACCAGTACTGCTGCTAGAAGTAGTAGTAGTAGACGAGAAAACTCAAAATAATCTTTTGTGCTGTAGCTATAAGAAAGTTATAAAGCCATAAATCATTCAAAAAAAGAAAAACAAAAGTTGAATTTCTTACAAAAATCGGAAAAACCTGGAATCAACATGTACAACATTTTTCCTCGTGCCCCCAGGTGTCACCAGTACTGAAAAGAATCTGTTTTTCTGGTCAGAGTAGACAGGAACAAACTGAACAAACAAACTCTTTTAAAATGAGAAATGCAGAAAGAAGTGATTTTGATTAAATATCACAATCATGAGCTTAGATTTGGCTAATATTCCTGACAGAACAGCACATCATAGATTAGTAGTTCAAGACTGTCGGAGAGTTAAAAAAATCCGACAATTCTTTTTGTTTTTTACAGTTTCTGACTGTTATAAATGTTGGAATTTTGGCATTTTTAAAAAAAAATAACACACCTTTCAAACCTGCAGGTGAGTTTTTGGTGTTCAGAAGGTTAAAACAGCTACATTTTTACAAAATGGATTCACAGAATCAATAGTTGAACACATCAAAAGGTACCTGGAAAATTTATGCTCAGAATAAAGAATTTAAGAACCTTGTTTGTCTGTCTGGCTTGGCAGAAACTCTGTGCTGCACATACAGATGTGTTCAGAGATATGAGAGAGTTTTTATTTAGACACCCTCACTGCTGATACCAGCAATCTATTGAGAAACATGCAGCCTCCTCATTTTTTTCTTCATGGCAAATTAAAGATAACTAACACAAGCAGGAGCTAAGCTGTCTTATTTTGTAGACAATCAATGAAATGTCTAAATTTAACAAAGCTGTGTTATACGGTGTTACAGTAGGAGAGATGGGAACGAAAGGAGGAAGAGCAGAGGTAGAAGAAAATCAAGCAGGGGGTGTGAGGTAGAGTGAAGAGAAGAATAGAAAAAAGAGGGAGGAGTGAAAGGGAGAGAGAAGAGGTATAGAGGTTGTGATGGAAGGACAGGGGGAGGGCGAGAGATAAAACGAGAGGGGATGGGAGACAGGGAGGCGAGGGGGAGAGACCAGAGGAGATGATGGGCAGAGATGTACAGATGTAGACAGGAAGGCATCATAAGCACAGTGATGACCATACTGTCTGCATTATCTGCGGTGTGTATGTGTGAGTGACGCAGAGCAGCAACTATCCAGTGAGAGGAGACAGAACACAGCACTGATGGGCCTCCCTCAGTTCTCTCTTATTTAACTCTACACTATACAGCGAACTTCATCTTTTACTCAAATATGTATTTTCACCGTCTAAACTCAAAGAGGTTTTTGTGTGTTTTTTGCTCCTGTGACATTTTTACTCATTGTTGGGTCATGTTTCACTGCAGTATAAAATCCTGCATGTCTAGGGAAATGGCCCAGCCATGGCTAGAAGTAGGAAGAGTTCAGAAATGTTATATGTCACAGCTATAACGCCATAAATGCATACAAAATACAAAAATTGAAAAGAATGGATTCTACATCATTTTTCTAAGAACTACACGTGTTACTATCCACCCATCCATCCATCCATTATCTATACACCGCTTAATCCTCTGTAGGGTCGTGGAGGTGGGGGAAGCCTATCCCAGCAACACTGGAAAAAAAGTGACTCTATATCTTGCATTACTTACATTTTTAATTTGTTTCCATACTTGTCTCCTATCTGCTCTGTGTGAACACTGCCTGCAGTTCAACCAAGTTCATCAAGGAAGTCCCTGAATTTTTGTCACATAACTTTTGGTCACAGTTAAATGACTAATGACTTCACTAGTGTGCCAAGGTGGGGTTTTTTTGGTTGTTTTTTTTTTTTAAATCAACCAAATCTAGTTAGTGCAAATAGTTAATTTATGGCATATTTTTAAATAAGATGTGTAGATAAAATAATTTTGATGAAATATCACAATTTTAAGCTTAGATTTAGTCATTTTTTTGAAACAAAATGACATGTCACAAATGAGTAGTTCATGGATCATTGGAAAGGTGGAAATCTGGTTATTTTTTCTGGTTTTTTTTACAGTTTCTGGTTCTGATAAATGATGTAGTGTGAGTCAAGCCAGAGGGTGGGTTTTAGGGTTCAAGGGGTTAACCGGTTGCTTTTCTTTCCCCCAAGTATTTAGCTGTGTTTTATATTTTTATTTACTTTCTCTCCATGATAGTCAGGTTTTCAGACAAAAAAGGAAGTCAGTATAAATGCATTTAACTGGAAGCATGGAGGTGAAAGCACTATATCATCTAGTGTGAGAAATGAGAAATTCATCTTACACAACAACACAAGAGCCATGAGGGAGTTTTGCTTCTCTTATTTTCAAAGCCAGTAGAATTAAGACCTTGACTTACCAAATTATAAATGGAAACAACAATCCAATCGACACTAAAAGCATATTTGACTCAAGGAAAAAGATTATAGCCCCCTTGAAATCTCTTTGCAGTTTTAGATTTAACCCTTAAACATTCATCTGTATATCAAAGCTACACATTTGAAAGTTTTTTCCTCGTGAAAACAACTCCTTCCTGCTTTAACTTTTCCTACACTGCTTCCCCTATGATTGGTTTCTTTGGTTTGTTACATATAAAAACCCGGTGATCTGAACCAGTGTCTTATTTTTCTCATGATATGTCTTCTAGCATATACAAAAACACCATATGGACATGTTAACAAGCTAGAAAACTCAATTTTCCACGGATGGGCTCCTGGATTAACTGGTCCATGCTGATTTTATGATCGGAGCGCTCCAGGTTTTGAGTTTGCTCGTGAGTCACTCTGTTAGCTTCGTCTTGTCAAATCCTAGCTGTTAGACTGTGACACAAATACACAGCACATTTATATGGAATATAAAAGTTATATTTTTGTTATGTAGAAACTAATGCAAAAACATACAACACATTAAGCAACAGAAAGCCACAAAGCAGATGTGTTGGGGATGAAAATCTCGCTTCTCTGTCTGCTACTCTTATGTTCATGTTGGATGATTTCGCGCTACATAATTTTCCAGCGGTGCAGGGAGCGATGTGTCCTATATGGATGCTGTATGTGGCCAGTTCAACTTCAATACAAGAGGCAAAGTTTGCATCTGATCTCAGATTTGTAATAACTACCATCTGTTTCTAACTTTAATTAGAATTAAATGTGCAGATATCGCAGAAAAATGACAATTTTTTTAAAAGCATGGGCTGTGAAAGTAACAAAACATTGTTCCAATTCGGGCTTTTCACAGCCCTAATCCGGTCTCCACACTGTCTGCAGATAGAGTAGATAAATCTGTCAGCACGCTCCGCAGAAACATGACTTTGACTTGTCCTCGCCGCCAAAATAACAGGTTCACTGCCAAAAAGAATTGTCACTCTGGGCTTTGTTTCAGACTGGTGAGCCGAAGTTCTCGAAGTTTCAGTGTCTCATTCACCGTTCGCACCGTGCACTTATTCCTGCAGCTTGTCATCAGTGCTGAGTGTTTTCGGGCAGCGTGCTTTTGGATCTGCTTTCACTGCGACTCTCTGACATAGAAACCCTCCTGCAGTCCCAGCAAGTATAGTGAAGTTTGTCTGCATGTAAAAATACAATGAATGCAACATTTTTGAGGGAATATCAAGTAACACATTGGATTCATTTTTGCATTTCTCGACTTCTGAAAGAGGCCATACACTGTAAATGTGTGGATAGTAATAACAGACTATAACACAACTTTCACAGACAGTGTAATAACTGATATGGGCCTTGGTAATTTCTTGTTTTCTCCCCTTGGCTATCTCTCTCTCTTTATTTCTCCCTCCCTCCCTCTGTGCCATTGCATATTATATGTAAATTATGGCAGAGAAAGCTTGACGTTGAATCTCTTCTGGGACAGCAAACAAGACTCTCATTGTTATGCCTGCCCCTGTCTTGTGGTAAAAGACGGAACGAGAGCGAGAGAGAGGAAAAAGATTTTCTCTCCCCCACTTAACCAGGAGGAAATCAGAAATCTCTCCTGGTGTAACCATGAATTCTAATGTTCAGAGCATTTCTGTTAATTTCCTTTCCATTTCCTGCTATCTGCCTTTTTCTCCTGCCCACTAAACACACTCTCACACAAACGAATGCACACCCACACAAAGATGCAAAAGTTTTAATTGATCGGTGCGAACGTCAATCACGGCTCTGATTTCCCTTCGGGTCATTTCCCAGCTGCTGTGTTTCTGTTTTTTTTGTGAATGAGAGCACAGTTTCTTTTTTTGGCATTCTTCCATCTCTCCCTGCAAGAAGAAAATTGCCTTTGTTCTTTGATTTCCAATTAGACAGACAAACTGCCTGTCTTTCTGCTGTTATTTACCACCTTCTGCACATTTTCTTATCTATCTCTTTTTAGCTTTTTTTTTTTCTTTTTCATTCCACCCCTCCCCATCCCGCCGTGTCTATTTCACTCTCTCATATTCCAGTTTTCAAAAGTCCGCCGCTGTCATCTGTAATCAGGTATTCTTTCCACCTCTTCCTCGTCCACATCTGGGAGCATGATCTTGATCTCCGTTTTCATTTAGCCACTTGATGACTTCATCTCCTTCTCATCACTGGACGCGGCATTCCTTGCGTCTCACGTACCAGCTACTAAGTGGTTCACAGGCTTACTCGACCGTCCATAAGGCCTCAGCGGCGGACGACTTTTGGACTGTTTGATACCTGGCTGTCAACATTTTATCTCTGAATCCTACTAACACTGATTGGAGGCAGGATACAAAGGAAGCACAGTTTTTTCCTCTCTGGTCTCACTGTATCTTGGACTTCGTGGCCTAGTCTTCTTACTTTGTCGATGCTGTCGTAGAAATACTCATTACTACTTTATAAACAATATTTCTGTGAGCTTCATGAGCTTATGGTGAACATTTTTCAGCAGTTTGTGAAGTTTAAAGCACTTACCTGTCTGTTTGTCAGAGCTAGACTGCTCTTTCTGTGATGACATTTTAGGGGGACGACCATTGCAGCCCTGATTAGTGGTACTACAGTTCATTTTGTACCTCCTGATTACTATTGCAACTGTGGTCACTGATCTTCCTGTATCCTTTTTCATCACTGAGAGGTCTCACAATCAGATTTTTCCTTGGGTCATTTTTTTTTTTTTACATGTGGAACCATGATGAAGACGTGCAGTTCGATGAACCTCTCCGTCATGGCAACATGCATCGAACTGCATGTTTCCATCATGGCTTCGCATAGAGACATGCAGTTAGATGCAGCCCATAGGTCCAAAACTGATAACATTCTAGTGTTACTGCTAATTAGGCTAATTAGAAAAAAAATTAGGTGTACCCAGTATTGTTTAGTGATCACAGGTTTTTATAAATTTTGTGTTAGTGATCACGGGTTTATTCATTTTTGTTGCATTGAGTTTTTACTTTGGTGCCTGAATTTGTTAGTTTTTGATTGTTCATAGGAGGAAATACTCTTCTGGTGAGAAGTGGTACAGTTATGAACCATTTGATGTTTAAAAGATATTGCATCAGGGTGTACTCTTTTCTGTTGTTTGCCTTGATTTGATTCGTGATGGCTTGTTTGTATTTTTAATCCCATGGTAATTTATAATTTCCCCCATTTTTCCCAAATTTCAAAGATGATATCACACAGTGCAAGCAGGCATTATCTTTTCCAAATCTCCGTTATTAGTGTTATTGCATTTGTTGTCTTGGTGTTGGGTTTTCCCCTGCTTCTTTTGGTTGAAATTTTACAATGCCACAGTAAAAAGAATGAGCATTTTGGGTACAAATTAAATGGGCTAGTCTCACAGTGTTTTCAATTGTATCCAGAGATAATCCTTGGGATTTGCTTTGTAAGTCTGAGTGAAACATAGACTTAGTTTATCCCACATGAATGTGCGACACAAAACATGCATGGGGGGGTGAATGACATCTAACTCTAGTGTGAATGGGGCTTTAGACAGACAAAACGAGCGCACTAAATAGTTTTTCGTTTTCGTCCACTTGCAAGAATATCACATGACTGACACAATTACTTAAAGAGGAATTTACTTTGTGTTAGGAAGAGCCGATAGTTGACAAAGTGAGCTACTAGTGTAGTATGACCTTGGAGGAGCAGTTCAAAAATGGAGACACATTGGTCAAAACAATTCTTCTGCAGAAGCCGCCCCAGCTGACTGGTATCCCCATAAAAGACGACCAGTCTCCAAGGTCGCAGAGGTTCATCGTCAAGAAACACAGACAAAGAAAGAGGGAAAAACAGACAACAGAACCCAGCCCAGGGATCGAGGGGAGGGCAAAACCTCATCAAAAAGGGGGAAAAAGATATACAAAGTTTAAAAACAGTTTTATGAAGACAAGAAGCAGAATAGAATGAGACAGAGGGAGGGAGGGAGGAAGGGGTGGAGGCCGGGTTGATGGCCATGCATGAAAACAACAGAAAAAGTTAAAAAGAAAAAGCAGAAAACGTTCACCACAGAGGAGCCGATTGCATGTTCAGATCTTTAACTACTGGTCAAAACAACTACACGTACATAAACGCACACGCACACATCCATGCATGCATGCAGAGCCCAACACACTGGGAACAGGGTTATTCTAAGCGATAATGGCTTTAGCAGTGCAGAGGCCTCTTTGGATTTGGGTCCTGTGGCTGGCCAGCTCTGAAGCCACAAGCTATGATAGCAGCTAGTTGGTTCTGAGGCATGAAAAGTCAAATCATCTCAGTCACATACTGCACAAGTGACAATAATGGACATGACTTTTATTTAACTTAACAAGGGAGAGCGCATGGCCCCAATTACAGGTTAACCTCAATGTCTTTTGGCTGCTCCAGAGTACTCTGCATGGCTGAAAGTGAATTCTCCATTACTCAAAGACTTCTTGAAAAGGCAGATATTAGAAGAGTCTTAAGAATGTATCTTAGTTGATTGAAACAGAAAACAGATATAAAAACAAAAATATGTTTGCGCTTTATTTTATGAAAAAACATGGAAAACTACCTTTATTTCTTTATTTATGAGCAAATAATTGTTTGGTGAAACAAAAGGCTTTCATTTTGTCCTCGGCAAAAAATGCATGGTGTGTGTTTGATGTAACTGAATGTTTCATTAATTAGTCGCATTGAATTAGACTCACTCTTGGTTATTCTGCCATAATAGTTTATTAATTCATATACTACTTCTGTAATGATGTAATTAGAGACCTTTGTACATTCACACAGCTGTAGATATGCATTTTCTGCTTCACTCTCCTCTGTGTTCTTCTGCTACTGTGTGACTTACCTGGAAACTGAACTGTCCTCCTAAAAAAGTGCCCTCGAACAGAGCATCCTGCTATATCTCCCATTTATGTGGTGTTCCTTCTTGCACTCTACACATTCATCCTTTTTCCGCTGCAAATGATGATGAGTGCATGGAACCTTTTTTTTCAAAATTCAGATATAACACGCACCTATCTAATGAAATTAAGACCAAAAAGGATCTTCAAAGTGCCAGAGGAACTCCACTGGATGTGCAGTAAAGGATCGATGGAGGTCCACGGCCTCCATGTTGAAAAGATCTCTCTGTGTGTGAGGGAGTTGTTGTGTTTGGAAAGTAAATTTTTCAGGGAGGCCCTTTCTCTTTTCTGTGGTCGGTCTCTCAATTTCTTTCCTTCTTTTTGTCTATCAGTCGATCTGTTTGTCTGTTGTGGTCGGTGCTCATTTTAGCCCGAGGACAAGTCAAGTCTCCACACACACACACACACAGACACACACACACACACACACCCATGCACAGTATATTGGCACTAAGCTCAAACAAAACCACAATGGTCCAGCCCTTGGCAACAGTGCCAAGATGAACTGACCACTCTGACGTCCGTCTGGACACACACTTACACACAAACACACACAAACAGTAGAATACAACAGGATAGAGTAGAAAAAGCAAAATATTTCATATTATATTTGTGTGTTGTATTTCATATTTACATTGGTTAAAGAAGATTTCTGGAAAAAAATTTGTGATTAAAACATTGTTTGGGAAGTCTGTGTCTGCGCTGAATTCCGCTCCACTGTGAGATTTACTCACAGCGAATGTCAGAAATTTTTGGATAAACAAAAATCTCAGTTTTTAGGAATCACTTTCAGATATGACTCAGACTTGGAAACCCGAGCGCACTGATGGCTTAGCTTTGCACTGACGAAAGAGATGGGAAGAGTATTTCTTTGCTTATTGACGTGTTTGAGTGGGCACACTACACCCTGATGAGCACACACACACACACACACACACACACACACACGCACACACACGCACACACACACACACACACACACACACACAAACAAACACACACACTTCCATGCACACCCTGTGTAGGGCCCCAGCTAAAAGCAGAGGGGACTGTTTCCTGTCTGTCGAACCACACCCTGGGTGAAAGAAGGAAAGAGTACAGGGCACTCCTGTACTTTGGCAAACATTGTTTATCTGTATCCTGGACTTTTTCCCACTGTGTTTTACTTTTATATGAGGTAGTGTGGTATAAAAGCACTCATATATAGGAGACTGAATAACGTATAGAAGGGAGAGCATAGGTTGCTGGCACTGTGTTCCACACATCGCCTATAAGTCTTTTTCTTTCCTCCCAATCCATATTCTTCCCTTCTTTGTTTCTACCTTCTCCATCATGAACTGACTTGTAGTGGCTATTTTTAAAGGACCAGTGTGTAGGATTTAGAGGGATCTGTTGTCAGAAATGGAATATAATATTTGGAACTATGTTTCCATTAGTGTAAAATATACCTTGAAGTGTTTTCATTACCTTAGATTGAGCCCTTTATGTCTACAAAGAGTCAACTTCCATGGAGTCCACCATGTTGCACTGGTATCTTTCTACTGTAGCCTGAAACAGACAAAGAAAACACTTGTTCTCGACATGGCCTTTCATGTTTTTAACAGCGGCCGTAGGTTCTATACACTTGAGGCATTAGGTGATGGTATTTAGTTGGTCCCAGTCTTCAGTGTCACTGCTAGATGCCACTATGTCATGCACACTTGACCTTCAACTTTGAGGAAATTGAGTGACCAAAATGTTATTTCATCAGAATTCATAGAAAGATAACAGTCAGTGGAAAATCAAGTATTGAACTTAGCAGCAGCCAGCTTTTACTTGACATTCAGTTTTGAACAAAAGTTTACATTCACTTGTAAAGACCATGTATATCATTGCAGTCTTCAGTTTCCAGTGATTCCAATAACTCTGAGTTTTGTATAATGGAGTTATTGAAACACTTGCATCTTTATAACAACAACAATAATAACAATAACAACAAAAAAACAACAATCATGCATTTTGGTTCATTCACAGATATATTATAGGCTTTCTTGAAATGCAACTTAATTTGCTGGGTCAAAAATATACATGAAGCAACTTGAGTTATCAGTTGTTTAATGTAGAATGTTGTGTCAACCAAATTTTCTTATTGGCATGGCCTCTTGAGGTATTGTGTGAGTGATTACGATCAACTACAGCTGGTGACTCCTCTAAGCCAATTTAAATAAGGCTGATTTGACACAATCACCAGATTTCAGTCAATACGAGTGGTCAAAGGTACAACCAGAAGCTTTTGGATGGCTACCAAAAGAGCCGTGCTGAGATGAAAATGGCCACGGGACATTTACCAAAGTATTAGCATTGCTGTATATATATATTTTTCACCCAGCAGATTTTGTCATATTTCCAGATTTTTATTAAGAATCTGTGAAAGAACTAAAATATGCAATTGTTTTTTGTGATAAAGACGTATGTGTTTCAATGATCCCATTATCAGACAATTAAGGGTTACAGGAGATATTGGACACTTAAGACTGCCATTATATTTATGGACTTTACAAGTGTAGGTAAACTTTTGTTCACAGCTCTATATCTCTAACTTTTGCTGTATTTCTGTAGCAGAGACTGCAGGAAAATTTGAATGTGTCATAACTGAATTTTGCCCAATTAGCCAGTTACTGTGTTTTGTCTTTGGAATAGAATAGTTTAGATAATACTTTCAGCTTTGTGAAAACAGCCATGACAATCTAATTTCCAAAACCGTGTACATTAATATGTGCATGGTTTGTACGCCAGCAGTTACATATGGGTGTATTTGGGTGTACTTCTTTTGAGTGTCCAAACAAATTATGTTACTCTGAGCATGTATCATATTAACCCATTTGTTTTTTGCTGTGTTTATCATTAGGTGAGGACATTTGCCATTACAGTCATAAAAGATGAAATGTTCTTGTCTGTGCTTGTGTGTTTTCATTGTTCCCCCGCTGGTCATCACAAGGATAAAAAGATTATGAAAATCCTTCAAAGTGAGGACATGTGTTTGTGTGTGTGTGTGTGTGTGTGTGTGTGTGTGTGTGTGTGTGTTTGTATGTGTGTGTGCAGGTGTGTGTTTGTATATATGTAGATTGTGTGTGTGTGTGCGTGTGTGTGCGTGCACTCAGGTACATAGTATAAGAGAAAACTTAGCCATGTATAAAATTGGCTTCGCTGGCTGGCCGCTCATATTCACTCAACCAGCCTTGTAGCTCCACACAGAAACTATCGTTCAAATCACCTTGAATGGTGATTCTCTCTCCCTCCTCCTCCTCTCTCTCTCTCTCCATCCCTCACTCCCTCACTCCCTCCCTCCCCCACCCCCTCCCTCTCTCCAGTTCCACAGGCTGAGCTCTATTTTAGCAGCCAGCCATAAGAGAGTGGGCGAGGATTCAAATTGAAACCTGCCCATTTATGAATCAAATTTGTTCCGCGTATACATTTTCCATAGTGCACAGGACTGCTCTAGACTGTGTTTAGATAAGTGTGTGTGTGTGTGTGTGTGTCTGTGTGTGTGTTTAGGAAGACTGGGCCATTACATGTAGCGAGCATATGATCTTGTGTATGTGCGCAATTATGAATTCTGCCATTGTTCCCTTCATCAACTTTGTTTATAGTAATTCGACTTGCCCTGATGCTTTGTATGTACAAAGTTATTCCTGAGGAGGTCCGGATTAATTAATCTTCTTGCGATTTAGTTTGTTTGATTACCGGAATCGCATAATGTTTATTCAGGAAATAGCAACCAAAAGTGTGGTTCGGCGTCATTCACTGAGCGGACAACTGTATCAAGACCTGCTGCTTCCTTTACAAATCTACACTGACCTGTCAGTGGATGGAGGTTAAAGCTGCGTATTGATTTCACCTTCTAAATTCACTTCAGTCATGAAGGAGAGAAGTGAAAGACAGCAGACACAGGGAGCCTTGAGACTATTGAGACAGCTCAGAAAAATGTGTACACATCAATTGGAATGAGTTTTAAAGAAAAATCTATTTGTGAACTAAATATGTGCTAGAACTGTATGTATGAATAAAAAATGTTGTGCAAATTTTTGTATAGAACTTCTTAAATACCAATCTGCTCTTTCTTGTTAGTCATCTTTTTCTTTAAATGTCAAATTTAATTAGATACCATTCCCACATACAGTGCACATAAACTCCTACTTAAAGCAAATGCATATGCAAAGAGTCAAAGCAGAAATCACTGTTTAGTAGTTCAGTAATCTGGTATTTCCAGAGCTTATTACTTCTCTCAGTAATTTCCCTGTCATCCAACCTGACAGATTTTGACTGTCAGAGAGCAGTTTTCAGGCAGCGTGATCATTTCACTTCCTCTCCATAACAAAGCTGCCACTGGAGTCGAGTCGTTTTAGGTTTCCCCCCCTTCATACATTGAGCTTCTTTCAATTGCAAATCAACTGGGTGAGTGCATGCACATTGGGACCTCTTCCACGTCGACTTCAGAGCTAGAAAGAGAATTTCTTTGACGCGCTGTATGTGTATTGGTTTGATTAAAGTTGTTAGTGAGATGTTTTTTTATAAATGAGTCCGAAGGGCAGATAAAAACGCGATCAAACGAGTCATGAGTGATTAGTTACACAATAGATTCTAACTTAAGCACATCCAATATTTGGCCACAACAATAAACACATCTGGAACACCACATAATAAAAATAATTTCTGAAGGCCAATTACAGTAAGTGCATTAAGTTTTATAAACCCAGGATGGGATGTCAGGTTCCAGATTTTAAATGTTTATTTTCACTGTAGAACAAATCAACTAAGTTTTAGAGAAAAAAAAATGAGAACGGCATGTTACTTGTAGCGACGTAAAGAAAGTAACTTGTCAATCTTCTTTTTTTGAAATTCACAGAAAAGCTCGCTTTACAGAAAAGAAGGGAAGGAATGAGATCACGAGAAAGAGGAATAATAAAGACGGATGAGTGATTTTTGGAGAAATGAGGGGCAAAGACAGAAAGAAAGAGACGGCTGTGTAAACGAACGTTCCCTCGCTCCTCGTCTCCCCCCCGAGCCGAAAGCGAAGACGAGGGGAAGAAGAGGCAAAGCGAGGGAATATGGTGAGATGGAAAATGTGAGGAGCGGGCCGGGGCTGAGCTCGTGGTTTCACCAGTATAACTGTCCTATTGTCTGACTCGACCAGAGGCTGAGACGCACATACACAGACATGCAGCTGTGTTGCTGTCAAAACCGCCATCAAACGCTGAGTAAAGTCTAGTGTGTGTGTGTTTGTGTGCTGTTGTAAATCATAATTATAAAAGAGAGGTGATGTGAATTGTGCAAAAGTCCTGCAGGTGAGATTCTTTAACACACCCAGCTCTATGCACAATAGCAGTTTTTAGCCTAATGAAATAAAAATTGGATGCTTTATGCGTTAATATAAACTGCAATCATTCCCCCAGTGCAATGGTTAGCCCTATTTTGGACCAGAACGGAGTGGAAAAATTCTCTTCATTTGGCATAAGCTGTTTTCGTGCACCTTTAATACACACACCATTGAGCCCGCCTGTCACCATGAATAAACCTGTAAACAGAATATTCCAGTCCAGCTGTGGTGTCCTGCTCTCAGTGACTCAGTCTGCCAGAAAAAAAAGTTTTTAAAAAAAAGGTCTCTAAAGAAGATGGGTCTGCCAGCTCCTGTCTCTGACTGAGCAGGAGGTGACTCCTTATACAGTGGAAAATAGTGATGATCTCAGTGGTAGCAGCAGAAGTCGGTGCGGATCAGTGGCATGGCTTGTGTTGACATTTAATTGAAGTTTATACATGCATGGTACGGTTCTTCATCACACTTCTGAAGGCTCTTCTTTCACATAGAAAAAGGGGAATAGAGCACAGCATGAAACAACAACAGGACAAAATAACAAACAAGAAATACAAGTAAAAAATGTCTAAAATAAAAATGCAAGGAACCTGAGATTCAGGTAATGTGTGCCTACGTTTGCACAAAGAAACCCACAAAAAATTCATGTGTAAGGATTAAAGTGATTGAAACTGACAGTCAGGCATCATAACTGGGTTTCCAATAATCTCACTACGATCTTAACTGGATTATCCTAAGAGAGTTATGTTACCTGTGTGCGTCCAAAGGCAGGTAACATGAGGATCCGTGTTTAAAAGGATAATTCTTTGTGTAAATTTTAGTGCGCTCTGTGCAGGTGGAGGGATCGCTGCATGAAAAGTCAAAGAGGGAGTTTGCATGTGACCAGTGACCACCCAAACTGGATCACTAGCTGCAACTGGAATAAGAACTGAAACTGTAAACTGTGTGTCAGTCCCTCATTTCTTCTCTCTGCTCAAATTAATAAGCTTTAGCAGCACAAAGACAAAGCCTTATATATTTTCAAACCAGAGCTCCCTCTCTATTGTTAATGCCATATGTCACAATGGGACCCAGATAGATTTATATCTGTACTTTTGCTAAAAGCCTCAAAGTTTCAAAACAACATTTTAAAATCTCATCTAAGTCCAGACACAGAGTCTCTGTCTTGCTTGTGTGTATGTGTGTGAGTGTGTGTCAATGCCCCACTTACGTAAAATAAATAAAATAAAGGCCGAGGGACACAATGAGCAAACGGGAGAGAGAGAGAAGAAGGAAATGCAAGCAGAGGGAGAGAAACAAGGACAAACACGGCTGCTGATTTGTGAGCAGAAGTGTGTATGTAAAATCTATAAACTGTCATATGGACAGAGCGGGAGCACGGACAGCATGTAAACTGAAACCAGATTTACTTTCTCACAAGTTAGACTTTCATTAAATACTATCTCTGTCACTCTCCTCCTTCTTCTCTTTATGTGAAATCCACTAAAAACCTCTGAGCAACTCCACTGTATAAATCTACTTTATAGAAGCTCTTCTGTTCTCCGTTTCAGCTGATATAATTACAAAACTCTTGATTTTTACTGTAGGTGAGCAGATATTCAGATATTATGATTCTCTATGATATTATTTGATCAGGCTGTTTATGATGGATGACTCTGACACTGGAGCCTCTTAAACCTAAGTGCCTTTAGAAAAATTATCTTGAGAGATGTAATGGGTGAATAAATACTCTTGCTATATTAAAGTACACTGTTTTCACAGGATACAATAAAGTCACAGGCACACTGGCTGAAATAAAAAAATATGTATTTTTAATCTAATTGAGTCCATGCGATATAGATCTTGGAATATTAAAAAACATAAATGTAAGTGAATGTGTAAGTTTGTTTACCCAGTTTTCTTAAATTGACTGTAAATGCTGGAGAAAACACCGAACATAAGGGTTTAACAAACAATTTAAAATATATGCTTGGGCGATAACATTTCCTTCTGTTGACTCATTAAAAGTTAAGTTTTCATACATGCTAGTAGACTCAATAATTCCAGTTGCTCCCACAGGTTTTGTGGTTAGAGAGCAGCCAAAGTGTGTAGTTTGAGCTGGTGAATACAAGCATGCATATAAACTTTATTGAATTTTGTCTCCATAAATCTCCTCAATTTGTTTTGTACAAACACTGCAACTACTGTACTGTGCTGAATTGTGGGTTTTTCATGCATTATTAATATTCCTTTAAATCACGGAGATCTATATATGAGACATATGGGGAAATAACATGCATTGCACACATGGACTAGCTACATAATGCGTGAAATGTTTTCGATATGTTTCGAGATAACTGCACATGAAACAGAAAACAACCACAACATTTTCGAAAAATTTCAATGAGAAACACTGGCAGGGTTTTGCTGTTGTTGATCATGATTAATCAGATGTAACATCATTAGTATTATTGTTAATTAATTTAAATTTTACCATCGTATCATTATCAAATTAGTCACATTGGAATGAAGCTGTCATTAAATACCAAAATGTGCGTTTAGAAAGTTCAGTCTGTGTTGTTTTGGGCTTCACTGACCAAAACTAATTTATTCAGTCTTGTTTATTATTTATACAGTCAGATTGCATGAAATCTTTAAGGACAGCCGTGCTATACTCATCATTTATTCCAATTAAACTACATACATTACACATTATACTTCTTTCTAAGTATCATGTACAGCACAGATTTGTTTGTTGCAATAAAAAGTGACACATGCAAACTTTTGTAAAACATATGCAATCAACAAATAATACTATTAATGATATGTAATAATAATAATAATAATAATAATAATAATAATAATTATATATATATATATACATATATAATAACAGATATATGGATATTTAAGATATTATTTTAGCATCTAAAAACTGGAGTTACATGATCTTAAAGTATAGTAATCGATACAATCAATCTGACATTTTCTAATCAGGGAGTGCCTTTGCTTTACTGCAGCTTTACTTATCTATTATTATTATTATTTTGTAATATAGTACAGTATATATATACACACACACACACACACACACACCCACACACAAAATATTCCCGTAAGTGTCGTCACTACTTTGCTAAATTGTTTTCCCAATTACGTTGTCATGGCAACCGTCACTGCCTGGATTATGCTGTGAATGAAACACTATATTTATGTACTGCGCTTGTGTCCCACAGTGGTCAGGGTGGACGGTTGGCATATAAAGTGCAGCACTTTGAAACTGAAGTCAGAGGTTTAGGCAACAACAACATTTTGGTTAAGGTTAGGGAAAGATCATGGTTTTGGCTAAACTTTAAATGTTGTGTTTAAGTCACTGCTAACTTTTTCCCTATTAAATCAAATCATTATTTATGCCTGACCTTTAACCAGGATCTGTCAGTGTATAAGCAACAATAATACTACAATAATAAACTTTGTAGTGATGCATTTGCTATCAAGTTTTCCAGCTGAGGTCAAACTAGCTGGTTGGTTGGGGCTTTTCTGTGTGGAGTTTGCATGTTCTCCCTGTGCATGTGTGGCTTCTTCCCGCAGTCCAAAGGCATATTGACCCTACCTAGTTCATTGTTGGGACTTTCAAGGTAGCTGCACCTGTATGATGTGGGAGAACACTAGGTTTAAATGTGCTTTTTACCCTTGACAGATTTGTGCTCATTGTTTAATTGTTTTCTGAGCCATGAGAAGTCTGGTGCCGACAAAACGTCTCCAAGCCTGAAAAGGTCTCTAAGGGACCTCTGAGGAATTTCTTTTATCATTTTGAGTTTGGTCCATATAGTCATCCTCTATGTTCTCTGCATTATCCTTTTCTAGGGCAGGGTCCCCACTCATAACAGTGTCAGATGTTTCGCCAACATCGTCCTCTTGTCCAGTGACTGGGTGATTTTGAAGATGAAACTCAAGGGCACTTGTTGAGTTAGATGTTTGATAAGTTAATTGGTGGTAAATTGGCTGTAGGTGTGAGTGTGAGCATGCATTGTTGTCTGGCTCTTTGTATGAGTAAGCATAAGCAAGTATGATGGATGGATGGATGGATGGATGGATGGATGGATGGATGGATGGATGGATGGATGGATGGATGGATGGATATCCAACATCACCTTTTCTACTTCAGCTACTTGTATATAAACATTATTTATAGGCTACAGAGTTGATATATTTATATGCGTGTCTCTGTGTGAGACCATCACCTTCACTGAGACCCACATCATCCAACAGAATACACCGTTATTATATTATATACCATTATTTATAACACATGAAAATCATGACAAAAGCACAGAACAGGGTCAAGGAAGAGAGGATGAAGTGTTATGAAGTTCACTGGATGAGAGTGTTGCGGCAAAACTCCACAGAGATAGCCACATCTCTCCAACATAATGTAAACAGATATAGGACATCAGCTTAAAAAGGCTGGAATTTATGGACAAGTTGCATTAAAGTCAGTGAACAAACATGCACAACATGACATAAAGGGACCACCCCTGAGCAGTGGAATAAGCACCTTATCCTTTTCTTTTCATCCTCATGTAGTTGGATTTACATTCTGGGACAAGGAAAGATGCTGTGACCCAAGTATTTGCTGCATTGTTTGGCATAATGGTGGATTTGTGACAGCATGGGGACCTTCTCATGAGAGTCATTAGGCTATGCTATGTGCTCTGCGTGGTCATAATGACTATGGCCTTTTGACAAGATGCTCCCTATGGTGCAGAGACTTTCTCCTCAATGTGTTTACTTCATTCCTCCACCACAAAGCTTCCACAGACAGTAGTTTAATGAACATCAAAAAAAGTGAAATACGATACGTAACTTCATCAATCACTCCCATAAACCTGTTTGTAACTTTATTGTTATCACTATGATTAATTTTATGATGATGACGATGATAATGATTATAATTACTCCTGTTGTTGTCAGCACAACCTTAAAGCCACCTTTCACGTCTGCGAAGGGTTGATTGTTTGATACCTCCGAGATAAATTTTGGGCGGAGTATCCTGTCATGCTGTCAGGAACCACTCTCGACGGATCCCTCTGTTGTGGTTGGCCTCTCTGTTGGGAAACAAAAACCAAAAGTAAGTCAGCTCATCACAATTTTTGATTAAAACAGTAATTAGACAGGGTGTGATTCAAAATCAGCACTGATAATGCACATCATCCACTGAACACACAGAATGTGAGCCGCATTGTGCAACTGATCCCATTGTTACCCAGGCATCTGTGTACTTGTTTGATCACTATTCAAAAAAAAAGTAAAGATGGGCATTGAATCATCAGCCGACATATTTTGCATCAAATAATGTGTAAACATACACTTCAATAATTAAACTGCAAAAATCTATTAGGGGAAAAAAGGGAATTGATTTATTACTGTGCACACATACAGTGTTTTGTAAAACATTTCACCTACCTTTGGTGTGATTTCCTCTTTAGGAAGCCGCCACACCACACAGTCATTGATGGAAGCTGTAATGAGTTTGGGCTGGCTCATCATGTTAACTTCAGGCAGAATGTTCGCTTCCATCGGGAGAGTTGTCTCACTGTCAGCCCGATCATTTTACAGGAGCTGGACCTCCTGCTGCTCAGGTGAATCAGCCTCCTTGACCACTTCCATTTCCTGCTGACCCCAAGAAGACTCCTCTGCAGCTCCAAATCTGCCAGGCAAAGTAGCACACTGGAAGTACGCTAAAATTGGCATGTATTTGCACAGACATCCAATCAGGTTGATGGTGGTCAATATTACAGGAGTTGCTCTTTACAGTGGCAACACCACAGCCATCAGTGACTAGTGGAATCAAAAGCTAACTCATTACAGGGTTACATCTACAGCTAAGCCCTACACTTAAGCTGTCTACAGGGAAAGTCGTGTTTTTTCAGTCATGTGTCTGTCACAGAGCAGATACAGTCCTTTCTTAGTCAATCCAGCTTAGGTCTTGTAAGCCAATCAGTGTAGACAGTGAATGATTTTCCTCTTAGAAAATGTGGTGACAAACACTGCATTTTCAGGTTTTCAGGTAGAAGCACTGTGAACTGAACACAGAAGGACTTAAAACAGAGATTTTGCACTACATTTGAGCACAGCTGGGTGTTGAGAGCAGGGAAAGAGATACAGGTTGGCTTTGGTTAGCTCTGCTCATGGCATGGTGCAGGTGAAGTGGACCATCCCAGGCTGTTGGACACTAGTGACCCCCTAGTGTCCCAGGAAATTCCGATCTGTTGTAGCAATAGAAAAAAGAGAATAGAAATATTTTATTGATCCCCAAGGGGAAATTCTGTTGTTACAATAGCAGGCAAAAAGAGTAAAGTCACCACCACCACACTAGAAAAAATATATATACATATACATGTAATAGAAAATATAGTAAGATACAAAGTGCACAATGAAGTGTAAAATACACTGTGAATAAAAAAAAATACTAAATTAAAAATGCACTATAAAATGTCAGATGCTAAGAATGAATATATAAAGGGAATGAGGAAACTAAAGCACAATATGCAAGTAAAGCAGCACAACAAGTAAATTAGTAAGCTAACATCAATGCCACATTTTACACATGTATTTGTACATTACCTGTTCATGGCATTGACAGGATTCAATATAATAAATGGTAAAAAATTCAAGAAGTAAAACACCCAGTAACAGTTGTGAACTGCAAGAATGGGGAATTTAAAGTGGTGGATATGCATGTGGCACATCCTACTTCAACACCAGCGACCACAGTTTGTGTCCTGTCACTGACCCATAATGCAGGCTTCTTTTAAAACTAACATCTTCCCAAGCTAAATAAAGTGTACATTACCTTCTGCATTCACACTGAATGTTAGCCTTAGGGCATGAACAGCACCCTGCAAATTCATCCAGTACAAACAGAGTTCTTTTGAATCATGGGCTGGTAATAGTTCTGTCAAGTTACACTGGTGTAGTCATCTAATCAGTGCTTACCAGAGTGCACTCCCAATGGTTAGCAAAGCTGGACTGTCTACATTCCTTAATGCAACTTAATCAACCAAGCTATTCAATGAATTCAGAGGTGATGGACAAAATGCTTTTGAAACTTCTGCAGAAACAGCTGCAGCCCGTCACATTTAACAAAGGTGGACTCAACTCAGGGTTTCTGCTCACAGATGATGTAATCTCATCAAAAAGTGCCTTCTTTACTGAAGGTCAACTGACGACAAGATAGAGAGAGATCCCCTTGTATCTTAGATAGAAGCTCAAACACATTGGAGATGGCAGCTCTGATTCGACAGAGTCCTTGTTATCCTCCGCATCTTGCTGACTTGCCAACATAATGGCAGATTCAGCAGTGGCATAAAAGATTTTCCTTTACATGTGGTTTCCTCACGGGCTGGCGGATTTCATCCCGGCAGCAATGACGAGAAAACCAAAAGAAAGGCTTTAAATGTATAATGCTTTTCTTTTCTGCGGCGATAAGGAACAATTACATAGAAATTGTAACCGTGGTTATGGGCTCCTTCCCCCTCCTTCTTCTGATAATGACAGTTGTGGTCATGATGCTCCCTACAGTCTCTTGGCTGGACCACCACAGGGAACATTCATCTGTTTTCTCAGCCTCCATGGGTGCAACCCAGCTTACAGATAAAGCACTTGGCAAAAGTCAAAACATGAAAGCACATTTTTCTTTGGAAAAGCATGGTAAAAGTTGCAGTCTGGGCGGCAGTTGATTTGGCTGATAGCAACACTCTCCAGTTCTTCTGTTTCTCAAGGCAACGAAGGACTTTATAATGAATATAATGGAGCTTTTTTATCGCCTAACTGATAATTGATTTATACTCAAACAATTACTTAAGTATTTTACCATTTAAATACACACAGAGAGCTTCAGAATGACTCAGATTATGCCATTCATTGGGCATTTCATCAGGTTTTACTGAAATGTTTTCATTAATCATTATTCAGCTTGCTGTTTTCTGGTGCCAAGGTTAGAGATTATAGGAAATCATTGTCATCATTAATAAAGTCTTGAACAAACAATGGAATTCATGCCAAAAGGAATACTGGAGCCACGGATATAAATAAGTAATGATATTTTAGAAAAAAAAAAAGAATTTACTTTGGCAGACAGGCATATGAGTAAGTTTGACAACAAACAAAGAGTCTAATGTGGAAAATGTAGAAAAGTAGGGTGGAGTGACTGGATGACTCAGTACTTCAAGGTTCTGACCATTTTTTTAAGACCAACCCAGCGACCTTGTTATCCTCAGTCTTTCCTGCTGCTAGACAGCTCAATGTGTCTAATAAAAAGGTGAAATTATTATTTTTATATATATTTTTAATGAAAATGGAGGAGGACATTTTGAAAAAAATTTTTAAAAACACCTCAGAAGAAAAAAGTGGCAGAAGGAACTTCTTTGTTTATGTGCATGTCCACAAAAGCTGCAGTCTGCCAATGCACCACACTGACCAACTGGAAAAAATCAGCAAGCTGCCTCCAGACAAACTGGTGTGGAAAGACAGAGAGGAAAAAAGTTGACACATGTAAGAAATTAAGAACTCAGATAGATAGACAGATAGACAGACAGATAGATAGATAGATAGATAGATAGATAGATAGATAGATAGATAGAAAAAGTGACACTAAAACCCAAAAAGCATCAAATTACATATAAAATGCTTGAGAGATGTTTATTATTTAATATAGAGAAGGTCACATCAGGTCCTTAAACTTCTGGGAACTGACTTTTACTGACACTGTTACATACAGTATCTGTCTATTAGCTGGTCCAGGCATGTGACTACATCTTTCAGTCTCTTCCCATTTAAATTATGGGATTTCATCAGAAACATATAAAGGAGCATTAAGTATTAAGTTTCAAAGGACGGTCACATTGGACCATTAAGCACCCGGGAACAAACTTGAAGTCTGTCGCTGGAGTTTTGCTGAGGTTTCACGGGTCTTCTCCTGTGAAACATGATCATAATTTAACACGCCATACTACAAACATTCTGTACGCTATTTGATGGGTATTTTCTTGTCTGTTTCCCCTTTTGTAATTTGAAGTTGGCGGAGCAGTTCTTACTGAGAGGGGATTTTATTAGCTTTTTCAGATCCTTAAAAACAGCGACAACAAATAAACACAAATCACAATCTTTCACATGCTGCTTGTTTTTGATATTTTTGTGTTGTAGTTTTATTGCGTGACAACAGTTTTCTAGTCATTAGTCACTTTGGATGTGTAAGGTTTGTGTCCAGATTCAAGAAAGCAAAAGTATTTAATGCTTAAGGAATAAAGAAATGCCTTTTTTTATATACATGCTGACTCAAAATCCTCTTGTTCTCACGGGGATTATGCATATTGCCGATTACTGGGATAAAGAATGTTGTGTGTATACACACTTGTTCATTGTCATCTTTGTAGTCTCTGATTACGGTCAGCTATATTCAAAACTTGGCAGTAAGGATGAAAACTGCTTTGATCGAAAGCTGCAGAGGACTCTCTATTTGTTTTTCAGACAGTGGAGTCAACAGATTTTCTTCTTAGTTGGCCTTGTTATGAGAAAAAATATATGCCTTTGTCTTTGTCTTTGAAGCCGTGAATTGTGAGCATTATATCACCTGACATTTGAGCCTTAAGGGTCTCCATATATATGATATATATTTTGCATGTTTTAAATTGAAATGAGAATACAGAGACCATATTATGAATTTTATCTCTTTTCATCATCAGACTGTTTTCTTTTTGTGGTCAAGTCTCATCAATCCTCACTAGAATTCAAAAGGAATGACGCCACTTACTGCATGTAAAGAAAGCCTTTCATTATTTATTAAATCACATATTTACAATACTCCACCTTTTTTGTATGAAATGTTGAAATCTACAGTTTAGCTTCCATATATACACCAATCAGCCACAACTTTATGACCACTGACAGGTGAAGTGAATAACATTGATCACACTGGTACTATGTGGTGTTCTGCTGGAAAACCTTGGATTTTGACATCCATGTTGATGAGACTTAGACACCCAGATAAACATTGTCCCACAACAAGCACACTCCCTCATGCAAATGGAAATCCCAAATGTCACTGGTCTGCCCCTGCAGGAAAATGCACCCCACCACATGGAAAAAACATCAAACTATCAGGAACATGTTGAGGAACATGACAATGGCCCAACATGTTGATTTGACCTCCAAACTTCCTACACCCCATTCTGATCAAGCATCAACAGGATGCAGTGGAACAAGTTTGATTGACAGAGGCCCCACTGCACAAGCCAGAGTACCCAAAGGATCCACTGTCAACGTCCTGGTACCAGACTCCATAGGACACCCTGAGAGGTCCTCTTGTCCATGCCCAATGGTTCAGAGCATTTTTGAGCACATAAGAAGGACCAACACAATATTAGGCAGGTGGACATTATGTTATGCCTAATCGGTATATAGATGTCATATATGATCAACACAATGCTGTAGACTGATTGTGTTTTAAAATAGGGATGAGCCACTATAATAATTTCTCCCCTGATTCAAATTCTGATGCCTTAATTTGAGGGTCATGATACCAAGTACTGATCCGATTTCAGTGCTGCATATTTAAGATCTGCATGGATCTTAGAAACATTATAATGTAAGGTAGCAGATCAGGAATTACTGTTGCACTAAAAACTTGAGTCAGCAGCCCCACCATAACTTAAGCAATGTAATAGATAGCAAAACCACTGGACTGTATAATGAGACTGATAAATTAACTCTGCCTAATGCAGATTGTCACATCCAACTGATACCTGATCCACTTAATAAGGTCAGCAAATGCCTCTGGATTTGGTGGATTGGAATCGTGTATCCATAGTGAAGAGGAAAACGGGCGAGTGACCAAATACATGCAGCACATTTCAACATGCAATCAATTGGGAAAGTCGGCACTGCATGGACACACAAAAGCTGAAATTAAGCAGATGCTGATTTCAGACTCTCCCAACAGTTTTTTTTCCAGCTTTGTGAGAGTTAAAAAAAGAGACGTGACAAAGGAAAGAAGTAGTCTAGTAAGGAGGATGCATATTATTCATATAAAACATGATTTTGTATGCATATTTGTTCCAGCAGGGCAGCATTACTTATAAATAAGAGGAGGATGCTGTTAGATAATGCTACACAATCTCTTGCTTAAAGAAAGAGCTCAAGAAATGAGGAAAATAATTGACAAAGGCTAGAAAATGGGAAATTGCATAAAGAAAATCAATTGGAGGTTTCTGCACAAGACCTGCGGCAGGTGGCAGGTGTATTATTTCTTCAATGTGACTCGTTCTCTGTGGTCCGTGCAAAACCTGCACTGCTCCGGAGGTGGTGGATCCAGCAGTGTTTTTTGCCTGGAGGCTGCAGTATCGCTTTTGTTAGCAGAAAAATTCTTACCTTTGGCTTTTGAAGGGCAGCGTTTGAAAAAAAAGAGAAGCTGGAAAGTTCACAGTCCCTTTCCTCCCCCTTGGGGCAATGGTGGGAGAAAGACTGTGAAGAGAAGGGTGAGAGACTCAGCCCAACAGCCAAGTTTTCATATGAGCTAACAAGGGCACAGCTATTCATTATTTATGTCACCCACAAAGCATCCCTGTAAACTATCCTTTGATTATTTTTTTTGCATTATTGCCACAATACCACAATAACAAATCTCGAGGCATGACTGAGTATGCGATATTAAATCACACAGCGGCATCGTTTGGGCTTCGCGGGCATTCATCTTGTCTTTATGTCGCCCAGTTTCCATGTGACCACCCACACCAAACATCTGCATGCACTCACAACATTGTGAGGGGTGTTTTCTTTTGTGTGCATTTGGAATAAATAACATAAAAACAGGTATTATTTATTAATAGACATTAGGGGCTTTAATTGGTAAAGCAGATACCTTTACTGTATCTGCAGCAGTGCCCCGGAGACGCACTAGCTTTTCCATGACAAGGTGGATTATCATTTTACATATTAATTTACTGATGGAGATTTTGATCATGCTGGCTCATGTTTCATTTGCCCTCTGGTTAAATAGGTAGCAATAGCAGATAAGAGTTATTAATATGTATGGACCTCTGATCTTACAGTGTAGAAGGAGACCAAATCAATTCTGGTTTAGATTAAATACATTTTCTTAATTTTATGTGGCCCAAGGTTTTGATCTGAGATATGAGTTTGGACCTGTTATCAGAGTCGAACTTGAGTTTTTTTTATGTATTTTGAGGCAGTGAAAGATTTATGTACATTTTTACCTGCGTTTGAATGTTGGATATTCTCACCTGGCTTATTAAATGGCCTTAAATCCCAGCAGTAAAACTATTCAAGAGCCTTAGTGTGAATATAAATGATGAAAACCTTTACATGGTCAAATAAATTGTGAGACTACATTGTGTGTTTTTCAACTAAGTAATAAAAAGTTTATATGAATCATCACCATCTGCCTCCTCTTAAACTTTGGTACGCCGCAAGGAAAAGTGTAGGTCACGATCAGTATTATATGGTAAAATTATTTGTATAATATCTATTGCAAAACAGCAGTTACAAAGGGTGAATGTAAATGCTTGCATCTGTGATAATATATGTACTTTTTAACTTACTTTTTCCTGCAAACTTTTCCCTCAGTCAAGAATTTAATGTCTCCATTAATGTTAATAGTCTGAAGTCCTTCTCATTAAAAACTTAAAGCTGCCTTGGTGAGTTTTAACCACTAGGGGTGCTGTGGAGCAGTGTTTTGATGCACTACTTTATTATAGCCTCTAGTGTTTATGTATACATGTGTTTCCTGGCGCACAGTCACAAACTTAAGGGGTGAGTGATATGCATATCAACAATTTGCTGTGGTGATGCCATATCAAAGCAGCAATGATACGGAGGAAGAAAAAGGAAAATAAAGTCTGATGCAAAGTTTTGATTGAGATATGAGTTCGGAACTTGGGTTTTTAAAGTATAACTGTCTCTCTTGAATTTGCTGGAGTAGTTGATTTGGTTGAGTGTAGGCAAATGATCATTTCATATATTGCTTTACTTTATTTTAAATCATGCTGTCCCGTGTGTTCTACAACCTGTGATTAAATAGGATAGGTAGTCACAGCATTTATGACTTAATAATTCTGTATAAAGATACAATTCTACCCATTATATGTGTGTCCTTAAATTGGGTGCATTATCCACCATGCTATACCTGTACATATCCATATGTTAACTTATCATAGCTCGTCTGCACATGTGAAAAGTGTACATACATAGTCTATATTATATCATAATTTTTTAGCCTTATTGTACTTTTGTTTTTCTTGTCCTTCTTCTTCCATGACTTATTGGTATCTCCCTGCCGTAACATGTAAATTTACCCACTTGGAAATAAATGAAGTTCATCTCATCTCATCTCATCTCATCCTATCCCATCCCATCCCATCCCATCCCATCCCATCCCATCCCATCCTATCCTATCCTATCCTATCCTATCCTAACCTAACCTATCCTATCCCATCCTATCCTATCTTTAATATGTATGGACCTCTCATCTTACAGTGTAGAAGGAGACCAAAACTCAATCAAATTTACCAGAGCTTGACTTAACTTTTTCATGTATGACTGCCCCTTTAACAATCAGTGTTGTTGAGCTAGACGGAGTAGTGCATTAGGCTTTGTGCAGATAATTAGTGATCATCCTATATAACAATTTACTAATGGAGATTTTCCCATTTGCCCTCTGGTTAAATAGGCAGTGACAGCTGAAAGGAAATATGATCTTATCTGATCTTCAAATCTGGTTCAGATTAAATACATTTTCTTAGTTTTATATGGCCCAAGGTTTTCATTTGAGATATGAGTTTGGACCCGTTATCGGAGCTTAGCTTTTTTGTCAAGTATAACTGTCCCGTTAAGACAATAAACAGTCGATTTAGTTCAGTGTAAGTTTACAGTCTTATCTTATCTTATCTTATCATTAATATGTATGTATTATATGTATGGACCTTTGATCTTACAGTATGAGACCAGGTCAAATCTGGTTTAGATAAGATATTATCTTATATATGAATTTTTTGACTACATGATTTAGATTTTGCTTTGAGATATGAGCTGTATCTGTGAATGAGAGCATAACTTAATTTTTTTTTCAATGTCTAACTGTCGCTTTAAGAGTCTCTGTGTGGATTTGGTTTCGTGTAGGTGAATTATCATGATATATATTAATTTTATTCATGTTTAATTGGGATTTTGATTGAAAATATGAGTTGGTACTTGATAATCAGAGCCTAACTAAATGTGTCCATGTCTAACTGTCCCTTTAAGAGTCAGTGCTCTTGAATTAGCCGGACTAGTTGATGTGGTCCAGTGCTGGCTGTGTAAATAGGTGAGATTACAGCGTGTGTGTGTCGCTTTAAGAGTCGGTCTTCGGGTGGCTTCTTGATATTAATAGAGCTGCTGTGTCTTCCTCCTCTGACGTAATGCCCACAGCCTGCAGAGAGGTCCTGTCACAGCACTGCGATAACACCAGTCTGAACAGAAAAAAACTAGAAAAATTACTGATAACGAGCCGATTTGGTTTGCTGTGACCGGCAAACCTCCCCCCCTCCTTTTTTTTTATAGTGGTGGGGGGCTGAACTGAATAACTGAACTAAACCGTCGGAATATTGCTAAAAAAAAAAAAAAAAAAAAAAAAACTCAGCCACTATTAGCTTGTAGTTCTCTCAGACCAAAGACACAGTCACCCCGTCCGACATCATCAACAAACAAAAAAAAAAGAAAAAACCCACAAAGAAAGAGACGAACCAGCCAAGCCAAGCCAAGCCAGCCACCATCTTAACAGAGAGAGACACACACACAAGAGACAGAAAAGAAAGAAAGAAAGAGGCTTTATTTTTGATCAACAGGTAAGCAGCACCCAAAGGAGACACAACATAATGCATTGGTAGCAAAAAAAATAGATCGGACGGAAAAAATATATATATAAATATGCATGCTCTCGAAATCGGATGAGATGTGTCGGTTTTTTGTATGTGTAAAAAAGGAAGCGATTAGGATAGAAAATGCTGCTGCCGCCGCCGCTGCTGCTGCTGCTGCTGCTCGTGCGTTTAGCCGTTAGTAGTTTTTACGACGGGCAGCAGTCGGTTTGCGTCTTATGTAACTAACGGCCTGAGCGGCGTCGGTAAGGAAAAAAGAAGGGATCCTGAGCTTGAATGAGAGGAGAGGAGGAGGAAAAAAAGAGCAGCAAGCGCTTTGAATTCACATGGCAATTTACATTTCCAGCTCAGGACACCCTCAAATACAAACCGTTCACTCGCGGGGGGGTTTCTGCTTCTTCTTCTTCTACTACTACTACAACTCGGGGAGGGGAAACGGCTACTGCTTTGATTTAACACTTGAAGCCAGCAACAAGGGGGACGCGGAGTGACTTTAGTCGCCTCAAGTAGGTTCGTATCTCCTTCTTTAACTTTCATTTTCCGTTCGAACTGCTCTGTTTTGTCGCCTGCGAACCGACCGAGTCGCTCTCTTGTACGCCGCCGCCGCTGCTGTGTGATTGTTTTCGCCTGTTTTCATTGATAACTTTTTGTGAGTGTGTGTGTGTGTGTGCAAACTTGATACTCAAGTTCAGACTGCTGCTCCGAATGACGCACATGACAGAGAAAGAGAGAGAGAGAGTGAGCTTTAAGCTAAAAAAGATGGGCACTTTGTTGTGGTTTACTGTTTAAAAAAAAAATAAAAGTACGTTATCAACCGGTTTATGGCGCTGTTTTTTGCACCTCTTTCATTGTTAGGAAGAGCGCATGGTTGTCGTAAAGGATCCCCCCTTCCTCTACTCTCATCCACCTTATTAGCTCAAATATCACTTATTTATTTGTTGTTGTTGCTGTTTCATGCCTGGAAGCCCTGAGTTGCATTTCCACTCAACTTTTGTTAAAAAAAAAAGTTCCCCTGCACTCCCTCCCCATGTCGTAAGAAACTGTGATGTTCCTTTGAGATAAGGGAGCTGGGTAGGCATGACAACTCTGTGGGGAGAGCAGAGTATGTGAAGGCAGCACAATGAGGCACACACTGCAAGGAAGCTTTTTTACATCAAACCAGACTTCTCCAATTCTAGGCCCCCCCACCAAAAAAAGAGCTTGCTTATGTGCGACTTTTATTCAGCAGATAACCTTGCTTGTGTGTGTGTTTTTTAAAAAGCCGTTTTGCAAGACTTTTGCTCTGATCTCGAGTCATTTATTCATTTCCAAAACCTCTGCATGTCCGTCTGCATCCTTTGCATCGTCAAGCAGAAGTCATCACAGAAAGTTTATGGTTAAATCTGCAATTTTAATTTCCTCTAGCTTCTTGCATGAGTTTTATAACTTTTTGTGCTCTCCTCGGCCACAGCGCAAGAGAGAAAAGTTACACAGGCGCTTTTCTTTCAGCCCATTAAATCTGCGGGGATGGCTTCAGGAAAAATCCACATAATGGAGCTGAACTTTTAAGGTTTTGTTTGCTTCACAAGCAGCAACACAAATCCGATTGTGAAACTGCGAATGCTGAAGATTTGTTGGAACTCTTAGAAACAAAAGTTTGCAGATTTTAAAGAGTTCTTTGCAAAACTGGAAGTGTGCGAAAAATATTGTTAAAGTTAAATTCCAGAAGCTTTTGAATATTTCAGTTCAAGTTCAGGATGCAGTAAATTTATGTGACGCATTCAGCTGCATGTGCAACATTTCCTTAGAGTGTTTTCACATCTGCTTTTCAGTGCTTTGCGCATGTAATGATGATATATATATATATATTTAGTAGCTCTCTAATCCAATTTTTCTCTCTTAATTTTTGTGGATAACATCACTTCTTCATTCTCATCTCAAAGCACTTTGTGAGCAAATCCGGATTACATGCTGAATGTCGACTTCTGATTCTAATAAATACTTTTCATTTATTTGGTAATATTTGCTCTCCTGTCACATTGTCCGGTAAAGTTTTCTGCTTGCTCCTGGTTACGGCGACTCTTAACTGTCAACTGCTCGTGTCCAGATAACTCGTTCTTTATACCCAAAGTTATCATGTGTATCACGAGCCGCTGTCAGACTTTTTTTAAATTTTTATTTTTATTTTTTACAACTTTTAACAATGTTCTGTAAAATTAGCAAAAGCACCAGATCTGCCAACACATCGATCGGGGTTCCATAACTTTTTTTTTTCCTAAAAGATTTTTCCCAGACACTGGATATTATTGTATCTTACAGCCTTGTTCGTAGCTGCTATTAAACGTCAAAACAGTTGACAACTTCCTAAAGAGAACCTCTTGCTTGTAAAACTTGGTCCTGGATGTGTGTGTGAGAGACGAGAGTGGGAGACAGCACAGCACTTTTTTCCCCCTGCATGTGTGTGTCTGTATGTGCAGCGGAGACAGCCATGGCTTTGCTCATATGGCTGCAATATGTGAAGCCTCTGTGGTGGAACTCGGAAAGAGGGAGAAAGTTTCGAGAGGGAGAGGGAACACATGGAGCGAGGGAAGTCAGAAATGTCCTGTTCAACTAGCTGGAATGTATCTCCTGTGTTTTATTGATGGTTTGATGTTCTGTAAGACACGAGGAACAACTGTAGTGATTTTGTGGGCTGCCATGCATTTGTCTTTGGTCGTTTCCGAGCCGTGCAGGAGGGGGGAAAAATGGGCCCAGTTTGAGATGGAGAGTAGAAAACTTTAACCTGGTCCAAGCTGCTTTTAGTTTCACTGGTAGACATGTGATTGATTTTGCTGCTTAAGACTTAAAGAAGTTGCGCAAATCTGAAGGGAGTGTGAAATCGATAATCTCACCTACCTTTAGGTAAGAAGCAAAGCAGGAAAAATGGTTGCAAGGCTGATATAACTTTTACAAGGCTTATATCTTCCTCATGCAGACTTTTTAAGGTAACTGCTGCCTCTTTTTTCTTCTTTCCAAAGTTGACGCGAGTCCTTTCTCAGCATTTCTGCCTGTTTAATCTTGTTAAAAATACATAATCAAGAACAGAGGGCCGACTTGAGTTAATCTTGTCTTTATTATTGCTTTGCTGTAAACAGGATTTCTGTGGCTGCCATGTTAACATCACAGTGGCAGATTCATAAACCTGTTGCCCGCTGAAGGGAAAAGCTGAACTGACGAGAGAGCGGCCCTTTAAATTCATAATCAGTCATGTTAAGATAATTTGGAAATGGTTTGTTAGTTATTACTAAAATGACACCACCAGCAATTGTTTCAAACTTTTTTGTTTCTGCAAGTTTGACTTTTACTTTTGTGTATTTTTGCTGTGTCAGATAATTAGATCGGCGGGAGGCCCTGCTCAAATAGTTTATCATAAGTGTTCACAGCTGACATTTACCTAACATCTCAATATGGCACCATTAAACCCAACGCGCTAATGAAGCCTGCGCTCAGACCTTTTTTGACAGAGAGTGTTAAAGGACATTTTATTCATGTGATCGCACAAACTGCCAGTTTGTTTCTCATTTCTAATCCCATGTATTTATGAGCAGGAACTGTCTTAACTCTCACTGTTTCCAATAAGCAGAGGAAGATAGCATCTATTAGAGCAATCAGCCGTTATTCATCTCAACCCTGCCTGCAGTTCAGATAAAGGAAAACATCCATTTGTCACGGATAGTTTATTTAAAGAAAAAAAACTATTTTTTTCAAGGCTTCTGGCTCTCTTGGCTCATAGTTCTGTAGCTAGCACTTTTTTTTTATTACTCGGCCTCCTGTTTTGCTCATATCCCAAGGACACAATTGTTTTTTAACTTTTTTAACTGTCTGGACATATTGTTTTGGGTATTTCATTACTTTATATTAGCTGCTTTTAACGTTGGCGATGCAGGGATTGGAGCTTATTCTCTTGTTGCATTTACTGGAAGTCGCTCTGGAAAAGAGTGTCTGCTAAATGCCCAGAATGTCATCCCCACTCTGTCTGTGGTTTGTGCAGTTCTTGTTTAGGCTGGAGTTTGTCTCTAATGTCGTTGGGTCTATTTTCGACTTTTAAGTCTGTCTTTTCGATGGCCTGCTTCAGATAACGAGCACATGGTCTTGGTTTAGGGTGAAATGATTCTTTTTCCCCCTTCTTTTTTTTTAGTTTTTTAGGGGCGTACAAGTCCTAAATACGGGACAATTTTTGTCCCTTTTGATCTGGGAGAGTAAAAACCCTTCTGTCACGATAAAGTGCAGAGCAATGAAGTGGCGGTTGAACGATTTAAACATACACCAGCCGAAGGTGGCGACACAGGCGGCAGTATGGACTTGTGGTTGTATAAGCTCTCTTGTTACAAAAGGTTTAAACCCCACAACACCTGCTTGTTCCTATAAGAGCATCAGTTAAATCTCTAAAATGTACAGTAGAGAACGTATTCTGGCTTTGCTTAAGGTAGCTTTGGCCTTGTAGTTGTGTTGAAACTGGCTCGGTTTTTATGTGATGTGCAGTGAGTTGTGAGTTCTGCCTGCTTTGACTCAGCAGTATACGAATCACGCTGATGCTTCCCGCACATGCAGGTGTTCAGTTATCAATCACTGCTCAGATGAATTTTGCTTGTGTGCAACACCACAAGCGATTTGTTCTAACCCTGTGTTCAGTTACATTTCCAGTAGATCAAGATTTTATCTGCTCAATCACAAGCTGATGAATTGTTGTTTCCAGTGTTGTTGTATGGAAAGATTTTGTCACATTTACTATACAGCGGTGGTTTTCTTTTCCAGGTGAGAGGCAATTTGAAGTTTCAGATAATGCAGCCATAAGTTATACACAAGCACTGTCTGGTTTCGTTGGTGCTGCAGCTTTCATCTTTCTTTTAGCTTCACTACAGGTGTTATCCAGGTTTAAGTACATAAAAAGAAAACTGCCTTAAATGTTGACAACTTTATGTCAGCTGGAGAGAAAAAGTTGTCAGCAACTACCCTGAGATAAATTTGACATAGTCTGATCAGATTTGTGTGAATAAAACAGACTTTAACGTGAATTAAAGTTAAGTTACTCTTAAAAATTCACATTTGAATCATGTTGTCCACCGTCATCCTACATTTTTTTTTGTGATAATAGTAAAGTCTCATTCTAAATGGTCTTATATTTGAAAATTACATTAGAAAATAATTCCAAACCATTAAAAGGTTGAGCACACTTACTTCTTATAACTTCCCGAGCCCAGAAAAAATGAATGCAGCAAATATCATTAGGAGGGAATAAGTCTTATAATTGAGGTGAAATATTGGTGAAATGCCCATTTTCTATTTTTTAATCCTTGCATAATGAATTTGAATGAGGTCCAGTACTAATCTGTCTTGCAGCTCTTACCAAAGTGGACCAATAATGCTTGCAGCTGCCACATTAGAAGCTCATGCAGCAGGTACATTTATCATTTTCTTTGGCTACCTTCATGTGTTCACGGACAGTTAAAAAAAAACAAAAAACTCAAATGACTTAAAAAGGATCAAGAGCAGGATAATCCTACACAGTAAACATGTTGTTTGAATTCAGGTTTTACAAAGAATATTCTTCAGTTTAGTTTCAGGCTGTGAAGTCTGTTTACCTGCAGGCTTCACAGGGCTCGCATCACATTTCTGTCCTTCAGTTTAAGATGTTGTTGTTGGGAGTATTTTACTTTAGCCTTGACACTTAATTTGTGTATAAAAAACAAAAAGAAAATGTCGTGAGTTAAAAAAAAGTCGAATAGCAAGAGTGATCCTGGTATTCTCTAACTTTGAATTTGTGGGGATCGTGACTTTTTAAATCCATTCATACACACTACATTTTATTATGGATTTAATTGTTCATTTGTACAGATTTGTACACTTCTTGTACATCTCTGATTTTCTTGCTCTACATAAGACGGTATATAATGAGGAGTTAAACGGCGAGCGGCTGCAACATTTGCTGCAGAAAGGGATTAAACTCGTGTTGTAATGAGTACATTTCTATACTGTTTTCTTAAGTGTTCCCATGAGTACTGCTCCATCTGTACATTTTTTTTTTACGCTCTTCACACAGCACCCAGCAGGGAGACAGTGAAAATTAACTACGGCAAATGTGACAGTGGCATAAGTGGCATGAATTTGAATGTGATTTATGTTGTAAGCGTCTTTGTGTTGAAGCAGAAAGAAGAAAAAAAACTGTGCAACACGCAGATGGAGAGAGCACAGAACCATTTTCCTCAAGTACTGTATGCTTAATTCAGCGAGACTTTTCTCAAGTAGAAGTGTTGCGAGTTTTTTCTCTCTCCTCCGTTTCTTTGTAAATCAAGGAAACTACTTGCATGGAAAGTTCGCCATAGTCTCTTGATTCTGAATAACAGAGTGTCATTTGGTTTTATGCGTGTCAGAGAATGGCCTGCTGTGATTCAACACATTCACCTGTTGCTATTTCAGTCGCAATCTGCAGATCAAGCATGTTCCACTTTCCAGGGTTTAAAATTTGTATTAGTGCTAAAATAACTGTGTTTACCTGACATTACCTTTTATTTCTGCTACTTCAGGACAAATCTGAGTTATGAGTGCTCTGCTGGTTATCTCTAAAGCGGTTGTCGTCTGTTAACAGGTGATTTCAAGCCTCTGTAGTTCTGTATATTTCATTAATATGGCATCCATCTGTGAGCATCCTCTCACGCTTAGTATTAGTGAACATTCATCTCCAGACAGCTGAGCGTTGTTGATAGATGGCTATCAGTTATTATAAGAGTCTACTGGCATTTATGTCCTCCTGTTGAGGTCAGATCTATCTTGTTTGCTGCTTGGTTATGATTGAATTGACTCACTGATTGTTTATTTCTGTACTGAAGGTTAACTGTCTGCTCTGTCAACAGTCAAACCCAGAGCCTGCATGCACACATACACATACTTTGATTTCTTAGCTGACAAATTTCTCACTTTCTTTCTGTCTGTGCTTCACATTTTCCTTTTTCTCTTTCTAAATGACTCTTTCATTCTTATCTCTAAGTCTCTCTCTTATTATGACTCTAATACAAGACGAGGAAGACTTTGTCACATGTTCTTGATCATACTGTAATCACTGTCAAAATACTTTATTTACTCACTCAGTGAGTATTGCATTTAACTTTAAATACAATATGGCATTTATTTTGCTGTTGGGATCTTTCTCAGGCACAATGATAATTCTTCCCAGGTTCGATGTGGCACACTTCTGGAGCAAATGCGCTTTTTATCGGGTGCATGTCGTCTCACAGTCATACAGCATTATTGCCGGCTAATATCGCTTTATTTCATGCATGGATGTGATCGCATGTGTGAAGTGCTTGAGGCCTTCGGTGCATGCACATGTGCTCACAATGTTAAGTCTGCCAAGTGTAAAACTTGCCATTTATTTATGTGAATCTGTGTTTTCTGTTGTATAGTGTGAAATATGAAACAAATTGTTTCAGTGTTAAGAGTGTAAGTAGCTTTCCTTATTACTACTTACCTGCTGTGGAACAGGACTCCGTTTTGCTGCTTTTAATGCCATTGGACTCTTTCCCCCTTGTTCTCTTACACACACACACACACACACACACACACACACACACACACACACACACACACACACACACACACACACACACACACATATACACATACACAAACACACATGTGCGTACAGCCCCATTAGTATTGTAGTCTGGGATCAGGCTAAAACATCTGGTGGCTGAGTAACTTTTCAAAGTAGTCTTTGTCCTCTCTGTGTGTGCTTGCATGCTTGTGTCTGATTGTGTGTGTGTGTTATAAGGGGCAGACTTTTTATGGCGTCCCGTCAAATTAAAACTATGATTTAAGCTACTATGATGCACATTGTTTTTTTCATTAAAGCAAGTAACCACACTTGTTTCTACTGATTTCTTTCCTTTTTTTCTTGCGTGTGCCTCTGGCTGTGTGGACTCTTTGTTGTGCAGAAAATGAAGATTGGAAAATGCAGATTAGAAATGCAACAAGCAACCGTAATTCATGAGCGGCCAGTCTGGCCTGATGTGTTATTTTATTCATGGCTGGCTTCTGTATAACAGAGAGGAAGAAAAAAGGAAGAAGGCTCAGGGAGCGATGACACCCTTTCAAGTTGCCTTTGGTCTAGCTGGACATTTCTTGCCCACATCTGAAAGGAGTGGTGAAATGCACGTGGCATAGCAAAGTGTCTCACCTGTTCTCTGCAGGATGGGGCTGGTTTTGAGTTTTCTGATACTGTAAAATAATTCTACAGTAGCAGCCCTGGGCTTTAGAGGGTACAGCCTTACAGACAGTTTCAGGCTGATGCCCTCCGGGCTTCACTTCAAACCACATAAACTTTGAAAAAGCAGGGACTCATCTTCTTTCACAGCAGTAAAGAGTGCTTAATCGGCATATTTAAAGGTGTAGCATCTTGTGCTCTGGTACAAGAACTTTATTTCAACGTGTGCATCATACATAATGCAGGAAATTGTTTGACTTACAGTAAAACAGTTGACTTTGGGTAAAAGAGACAACCTGTTGGCTTAAATGGTTTTTTGTCTTTTTTTCTCATATGCACTTGTGTGGCACAAGGGCTGTGTGGTAAAATCTGAAATCAGTATTAGAATCAGATTATTAGAATTTATTGTCACTTGGGTAATGGATAATGGAATAATATAACAATATCTTACCCTATAAATCAATTTGAGGTCAGAGTATCAATATTCTCATGTCCTGGGTTCTCAAATGTAGATTTTGTCTGGTTTTCTCCAGGGTTGTAAACTCAATATCTTTGGCTTTTGCACAATTAATCAGACAGAGCAAGGTGCCTGAAGAGTCAGATTCAGTTAGTGAATAATCATCAGATGGATTTCTAAAGAAAATAATAATTTTTTGTAGTTGTAGTTTATTATTATCCCGTGTGCATTGTTCTTTGTCCTCACAACGGACCTCTTACATGGGATTGAGGAGGCAGTATTCATGAGAAGTTTTTGTAGTAGTTTTCGAAGTATTTATTGGCAGAAAAATCAAAGTTGCGTTTCTCTGCAGACAAAATGAAAGCCATATTGCCAAATGAAGTTCCTGTTACACTTTGATTAATTTCACAGCCTTAATAACAATGATGAACCCTAATTTTTGCAGATTGTTGTGTTAAAGTCCAAGTCATTTTCTCAAGTCTTACCTTTCAACCAGCAGTTGAAGACCACAGAGATTTATGAAATTTGGTGCAATCAGCATGTTTCTTCTTATGGAAAAATAATAGTTTTGAAGGGCAGTGTGTCTTTGTAAAAGGGAAGTATCTGATATAGAGTGTGTTTAACAGTGCATAACCCCTTTTAAAGGATCTGATTGGTGATATTTGTCATAGCCAGCATAGATTTTTATTTATTTTTTTGGTCCCTAGTGAAAACAGAAAAAAAGTCTTCTTGCTGATAAGTGTGTAACAGTGTGTTTTTGAAGTGTCTGCTGTGTGTGTGAAGAAGTGGACACATGGATAGATGGATGATGGGAAGGAGGGAGGTGGTTTCTTTTTTGAAATGGAAATGAAGGGGGGCACACATCTGGGGGTCTTTGAGACTTTTTGTGGAAGGAGACGAAGAGGTGGGTGTCAGAGGCCCACAGTCAGAAGTGTGTGTGTGTGTGTGTGTTGTGTGGGTGTAGTGGGGGGTGGGGGTCAGGGGAGAGAATGGACAGAGAGAGGAAAGGATAGTTTCTCACTTCTGGGAAGGTAGGGAAGCGGAGGTCAGTGTTGGACTGTGGCGTTGAGGAGAAAGAGGGATGATGGATTGATGGATGGAAGGAAAGAGAAAGGAAAACACGGCAATTGGTAAAAAGAGGGCTGTGATAGGCATGAGTAAAGAAGGAATGGATGCCTTAATGTGGCAATAGAATGTAAATAAGAACAAGGGAAATAAAACGTAGGAAGGATGGACAACAGGAGGACAGATGAGGCTCATTTGCATAGACAGGAGGAGGAAAAGTGGGGCGAGAAAAGGGGGCAAAAGATCACTTGCTATGGTCGAAAACTTTACGGCTGACAGTTAAATTTACTTCAGGCCTGTGTGAGAGTGAGTGTGTGTGTGTTGCAGTGGGTGGAATAGCACAGTGGGGGGCATGGCGTTTGTTCTGCAACATGGCTTTTGGGCTTTTTAGTGCTTCACACACACAAAGTTGTCCTCTCGCTTTTCTTTAGAGGCTGATTTCATCAGGCTGTGAGAATCTCTCTCCCTCTCTCTCACTTTTGCACCCTTTGCTTTTCCCTCTTGCTCTTTTAGACAAATCAGTCAGTTAAATGATCAGGTTAAATTCGCATGCTGTAAAAAAAACATTCAGCTTAGTGTCTAAAATAAAATGTTAGGAAGGAAGTTCACAAAGCAAGTACAGATAATGCTTGATGACGTGTTCTTTAGTTGCATGGACATTCACACCTTTGCGGTGCATTAAAAAAGATATCTATACTTTATCTACTTTCACTAGATTTAAGTAAAACCTTGTGTCTATTGCACGATATGATAAAATTGCTCCTCATGTTTGTTTTTCCAAATAATTACAGTTTATACAGGGTTAGCTTTGCAGTGTCTGAAACAGGAAAATACTTTTGCCAGCTTTAAAATTGAAGTCATGTCATGAAGGGTTCTTGGTTTGTTTGTCAAATACATTCAGCTTGTGTGCAAGTGATATTGTCGTATTGGCTGACATCTTTGCATAAACTGTACATATGAGGTTATGAAGCAGTGTGTCTCAAAGAATTATTAGTGATGTAGAAAGTCCCTAAAGTATTATACTTAACAAGAAAGCATATGGGGCTATGTTCAGTTTTAGAGATGAAAATGGAGGATATATATATATATCTAAAGAAAAGAGTGAGGAAAGGCAACATGTAGAGGGAGAAGTGACATCAGATGAGTTAGAAGCAGTGGCTGGAAAAGTGGAACACCAATGTTTTGGGCACCGCAGTGTTGTTTAAACTGGTCATCTCTTAAATGTGTTGCTGAATAACTGCAGCTTAGCAACATACTATGCTTCACAGTCATTTAGGGGTTGTTAAGTCTAAAAATCTAAAGAAAGTCCTTTTGAATTTTAAACATGACCAAATCTTTGCATATTTCCTGGCACTTTAACCTTCCTGCTGTACTAACCTGCTTCGTGTGTGCTGAGTTATCATCTTCAACCAACAAATAGTGAATCCAAACTAGGGTTACTCAAAATGGCTAAAAAAAGTGGTCACGATTAAATATCTAGTATCAGTCGATATTGGCATTTAGTGATCCTTTTAAAAAAATAACGACCAGTAGGTTTATTTTGAATTTAACCACTTGAATTTGAGAGTAACAGGGCACACAAGGTAGTAATTTTTATATTAACACAACAATGAAAAATACAGAAATTAATAGATTTACACATTAAAATCAGGGTATAAATCAGTGTATGACTGACGTATAAGCAAATCTCTCTAAAAAACCTTTCAAAATACAGATAGAAATGATACTTGAAAGTTTAGTATATGTAAGTTCTACTGAAGTGGGAAAAAGTTCATATATTTTTATTGGAAACCACTATATATTATATTAACAGTTATTACCATGAACCATACCAGTTTATGACTTATATTTGTGTATTGTCCAGTGGCTCAGTAATGATGTATCTATCTTTTTCTAATTTAAGTTATTAGAAAAAGATAGATACATCATAGTTAAACTTTAATATAACAAGGATGTTGCAAGTAAAATCAACACTGCTCAAGATGCAACAAATGAGCACACTTAAAACAAATTAATGAACTTAGCATATATATTCCTACAAAATGTGTGCAGTATAAAAATGAGTGGTAGATGTTAGCTGCACGGAGGGCGACCAGATCCTAGCTGCCGGTATCCCTAGTCAGGGACTCTACAACAGCCTCTGTGCAACCTGACAAGATGCTGGGAGTGTGTTGCTTAGGTGGAAGTGGTGGTGGACACAAGGGTGTGGGTGTATTCTAACTATTAAGCTTTCCGACCACAGCAATCCCCCATGGGAGGTCTGTGGATGATGACAGGCCCAGGCAGCTGTGGTCTAGCACACCTTAGGACACCTGCACAGAAGCCAATGGGGAGAAAGGCTAAAGGAACTCCATTATCAAGTGATATGATGGGCTGTTAAGAGTTAGGGAGGGCTCACACTCTGGGGTTTATTCATAAAACCTTTACCCACTTTGCGTTTTTGTTTTTTGCTTCCTTGTGCTTTTCTGCATTAATGTGAAACTATCAAGAAATCTCTGTTGCTAGTACATATTGCTATCTTTTTATTGATAAGCCCTACTGCAAACTATCAGATGGCTCTCACTTCAATGTGCATACATTCCTCATACACCTGTTGCATCTAATTGAGTGAGGGTTGCTCAGTTGTAAATTGATTTTTTTGGTTGTGAAAAACTGATAATAAGAGACACCCTTGTTATCAACATTAAAACATTTACAGCAGATTTTTTTTATGTGGTTTGCAGAATCTGAATTGCAAACCTAGACAATTTAAGGAACAATGTGGCTCTCTGGCATTTAGTCACTTTTTCTGTCTCTATGCAAATGAAGAGTGCATCATTGTAAAGAACCTTGCTTGTAAAATACAAGAAGCTTTGACATCCAGTCACTAGATCAATTTTGTAGCCTTGTACAAGAATGATGTCAAATCCCTATTAGGCACCTCAAGTGTCTTTGATTTAGACTCTAAGAAACATTAAAAAATGTTTTCATTTTCAATGACAATGATTAATTTAGGAAATTACGGTGATTCGCTGTGATAGCATGATCAAATTTGGCTTTGAATTTTGGTGCAAGTTCAGTTTTTGAATGGAGCCCAGCCCTGCACTGACATCACCGAGGGCCCCGAAACCTCCCAGCCTCGCTTCCCGATAGTGCTCAATGGGGGAAACGCTGCTTCACTTGGCTGGCGTGCAGATAGAAGGGCTCTGGAAAGGAATATAATGTCAACATTGTGGGCTGAAAATGTTCCGCCGTGTGTACGTGTGTGCGCGTCTTAAGTTTGTCCAGACATTTTTCCCGTTGAGCCAGCCGCTTGCAGGAAACGTCCGATTTCTCCAGGAGTGGAAATTTCGTGTGTGTATACATGACAGGGAGTTGTGTAGCAGTGCGTACGCGGTTCGAGTTTATCGGCCTGTTTCAGTCTTCGGACGTGTGTGTGTGAGTGTGTGTGTGTGTGTGTGTGTGACTGACGTAATGTTTGAGCTTACCCAGACAGAGACAAACCAAACCATGACACACACACACTCTCTCTCTTGGGTGTGTGCATGTGTATGTGTGTGTTTTAAAATCATCAGATATGTCTGGCAGACGTGGGCAGGCTGGTGAGATGTGTGTGTGTGTTTCTGGCAGAGCTGTAGTTTGTTTTCCGTATTTTGGGGGGAAAAGACAGCAAGGCAAGAGTCAACAATCAACATGTTGATTTATGCAGCTACTAGTTCCTTCCATTACGCCTACAACTACCACTGAAGCAGAGTTTGTTCTCCATTATTTTTGATGTATGAGAGTCTTAGCTGTGGAGAGCAAGGTCAGAATCAACAGTCCCGCGTTGATTTATGCAGCTCCTGGTTTCCCGCTACTATCGTCCATCAAGGCAGGACATTAACACCGTCCACGAGGCAAATGCTGATCCTTGCTTGACTGTGGTTGGTAAGTTTTTGCCTCCTCTACCAGCCACAGCAGCAGTTTACCAATCATCATTTAGCTGCTCAAGTTTTCTTGTTTTCTGTGATGCTTTTGGCAAGCAGTCTCAAAACCTTCCTAACTTTAGTAAAGGATCAACCTAAAATGTCATCTGAGTCATTTTCATAAAGCATGTTTTGTAAAAAATCCAGTTAAAATGACTAAAGTAAAACATTCTAGCATTTATTGCCTGTCAATTCTGCTTCCTCCGTCCCCATGAAAAACTCCCAAAAATAGTCCTAATGAAGCCAAGACCATGTCATAAATCTAAAACCGAAAAAAGTGAACCATGCCTTGTTCTGTATTCCTAATATTAGACCTCTGTTCACACACCACAGGAAGAAGTGGACTGATATCATTCCTATAATTGTTTATTTAGGCATTAAGAGGAACCTGTTCATTGCAGGGAAGTGGCAGCGTGTCAGTAACTTGCACATGCATCTATGTCAGAGCAAAACTTAAAAGCTAAGGGCGTTGCTTGCAGTTCTGAATAGACAGACCACTCCCTCAGCTTTAACCCCAACTGGCTCAGAGATCTGGTTGATCAGGGTTACTTAATAATACTTACAAGAGAGCACAGTCACTTGTACAATGTGTTCTTGTGTCATGAAAGGCTCGACAAAGGAGTTTCTTCTTTGTTCTATTGTCTCTGCTAATGCGCAGATAGCACAGTTATCTGCAGTTTAGAGGTGGAGCAACTTAACAAGACATGCCAGGAAACCAAACTGGTGCAGACAATGTGAGCTTGTTTTACGTATTTAAAAAACTGACAAAAGTGCAAAAGTTGTGACTATGTTCTTTGGCGCACATAAACTTTTACTTCACTTTATCTCATTGTTATTTGTTTTTTATTTAAAATTAAACCCCTAAAAACTCATCTCCATGTATCATCTTCCATGACAATAATCCCTTCAGGCTGTAAAATGGCCTAGATGTAACTCAACATTGTTGCTTTCTCTGAAATGTGCAGATCTAAGAAGTTCCAGCTTCTGTTTCCTCCCATCCCTCCACCACTTGCTGCAACTCAAGCACGCCAGCTCACTTGCGAGTCTGTTCCAACATGCTGCACAATGGCAAGCTGTAATATTGTGGATTAATTCAGCTAAACATGTTCTAACTGGAATCTGATTCTGAAGATAAATCATGATGAGGATTGGTTCTTTAGCTTTGTTCCGTATGAAACACTTTTGAGACTATCATGGGGTTTGAGACTGCCTATTTTGATCATGTTGTGTCTTCCTGCTTCTAAAAGCACCATATGGACAAGATACCAAGGCAACAATCTTGATTTTTTTAATTGTGGGACTGCATACAGTCATTATTTTTCTTATCAGTTAGTCTGATCGTAGTTTTCTTGACTAATTGGTTCATCACTTGGTCCATACATTGTCAGAAAATTATTTTTTAAAAAGACATCTATAATTAGAACTTCAGTTGATGTCTTCATATTGTTAGATTTGTCCACAAAATATCTAATTTTCCATCTCCTATCCAAGAAAAACAGAAAGTGCTCACATCAGAGAAGCTGGAACCAAGGAATTGTTGACCTTTTTGCTTGAAAAAAGACCTCACATTAATAAATATCAAAGTTTTGCCGTTGAATTTTATGCTGATGGGCTTATAATCAAGTAACTTTTTTGGCTAAAAACCCTGAAAGGAATCCACAGACAGCCATCAGTACACTGTTTTGACATGGACAGAAGCGGTTATGTCAGCTGTTCTTCAACTGCTCATAGTGGGCGTCATTGTGTTGACATGCCCTCCACTGGGAGCCATCATATCTATATTTTCCATCAAAGGAATAAAAGCCAGATTGTTTGATTTTTTTTTTCCTGCTCACTGGGTCCATTGAAGAGCTCCTGTTAAGTTGTCACCGACTAACTTAAAGTGGCATCACACATGGAAGGCAGCATTAAAAGTTTTGGCTATTGACAAAATAATATAAATTATAATGAGATTGCTATGAGAAATTTAATATTAGTTTAATAGTTTCCATTTTTAGCTAATAATGCCTATTTGAAGCTCACATTTGGTATGTAATAAGGCTTTTGGCCCTTTTATAGTATGTTTTAAATGAGTAATGAAGAACAGATGTACCTCCTTTTCCTGTTGCATTTGCCTGTTCTTTTGCCTCTTAGGCTGAGCGTCCATGTAGTGTGTAAAATGCCAGTGTCTATTTTCGGTTGTTTTTTCAATCTTTTTTTTCACTGCACTTAATGCTTTTAGGTGAAAATCCTAAAACTCTCCAGGAAGGTGCTGGTGTCATCATTGTTGCTCCTTGTTTGGCAGCCGGTCATATGTGCAGGACTTGTTACCTTGATAGCCAAGAAAATGGAGGAGAGGCTTGTTGTGGCCCTGTCTACTGTATCTGTCCTGATATGTCAAAGAAAAAAGATGGCAACATGGGGTGATGCTAGTGTATCATTCAGCAGCAGATAGAGAGGTGATGTGCTGTCGAGATAGTGTTGTCAAAGAAACAAAATCCACATGCAGAATCGAGAGTGCTTTTTTGATAAAACTGGGAAGAAGCAAAAAATGCTGTATGGACTGTTATGCAGTTACAGTAGTCATGAATCAATAACTGCAAAGAACAAAGAGACTTATTTTAGCATTTCTGTCTGTCTTTTGCCATGTTTTCATATAATTTCCAAGGTAATTTGACATTAACGCTTGCTGCACTGATAAAAAGAAGAATATGGGAATTAGGCTGTATAAACCAGGCTGAGTTGTGCTGTCAGAGGGTGACAATATGTTATAAGTTGATGTAAAGAGTACAAAAGACAGCAACAAAACCAGTTGTTTGCCTGAAAAAATGGATACAGCCAGTTGTAATTATTCTTTAATGCAATCTGGTATTGGCCATGTCTCTTGCTGTCCAGAGTCCAGAGAGGAATTAAACATTCACAGAACTTCGTCAAAAAGTCATTTCTCATTGTGCACATTAGGTCTTTTTGAAAAAGTCAGACATAACTGGGCTATAAAGACAATTTAATTATTCTACTCTTAGCAGTCCAAACCTTTCAAACATTTCCAATTCCAAACAACTCTTCTTAATTGGTTGACACCAGTTAAGAACTTTAAATTAAATAAATATATACAGTTTTATTTAATTTACTTTTTTCTTCAAGTATACAATAATGTGGTTTTCCGTCGTTTTAAAGTTTGATTGATGGAATGTGGAACTAAACTCCAACTACATGACATCTAAAAAGACTAAAACATTATATCTTCCTGTCTGCTGGCCAGTCCTATTTGTTTGTATCGATCCAAGATAAAGTTTTATTTGTACATGGGAAGATCAGAATTGTGCGTTTGAAATCCAAACAACAAAACTGTCTAATGTAATTCACTTCAGATGGAGTCCAATATGAAACAATGTGCTCTCTGTGCTCTAATTGGTGGAACATGGAGCGTAACTCTGTCTACATAACATCTAAAAACGCAGCAAGACACATCAAAAAAGGCCTTTCAAAGACAATCATTTTCCCGGGGACATGGGAAGAGGGGGAAAAAAATCCCTGAAAGATGAGGAAGAAACATGCGTAATTAGTTTGACCACCATGTCATTTGAAACGGCATTAGCAATAACAAATCAGAAAACAATAAAAGATGAGAACAAAGATAAATTAAAGGGGCTGTGTTTCATGGGGAAAATGATTGAAAATGAATTTGAATGGTCTGTGTGGAGTTGTCGGCGTCCATGTACAGTATACATAGGAGTGTGTGTGTGTTTTTAGGAAGCAGGAACATGTGTATGGGTGTATGCACACGTGTGTGTGTGTGTGTGTGCTTGTCAGTGAGCAGAGAGTTAGTGAGTGGGTATTTGTGTGTAATCATGTACGTCAGGCCGTCATGAATGGTGTGTTTGAGACAGAGCGGAGTGTGGAGTTCCTCGGGCTGGACCAAATTGGAAACAGAAAAACAAACATTCCCTAGGAACCCCTGCTCTCCACCTCCCCTACCTCCCTCTCTCCCCCCCCTCGTCTGCTGGCTAGTGGCGCAGTCCAACCTGTCTGGGACAATGTAACGGTCTATAGTCGGACCGGACCACACACATTCGCGGAGGGGGGTCGGAGCGCAGAGAGGGTTGGAGGGGAGGCGGTGGCCGTCGGTGGTGGTGGTGGTGGTGGTGTTGGGGGAATCTCAGCCCACAATGACAGTTGGAAAAACAGACAGAAGAAGCATATGAATATGACAGAGAGCCCAGTGATGGATTGATGGGAAAGACAGAGGGATGGAAAGGAGAGAGAGGAGGGAGGAGGAGGGAAAAGTGAGGCAGCCAGTTTGCGAGCTGATGGACGTGAGATCTGGAAGCAGGAGTTAGAGCAGTGAGAGAAAGAGGGGGGAAAAAAACAACGAAAAAAGAGAAGTCGAGGTGGAGAAATGAAGAAAATACAGAGGAAAAACAGCGAAGCCGCGAAAGACAGTGATTGTGTAAATGAGTAAGCAGGAGCTGAGCTGAGTCAGAGTTCCACAGGGAAAATATTTAGTTACACTCACTCTTTGAGATAAATTAAACTTTTCTCTCCCCTTTCTTTTCCTGTTGTGAGTGCTACTAATGAGTAAGTCGTCCTCCAGTTTTTCTTCTTTCTTTCTTTTTTTAAGAGTACGTTCTTACTTTCTCTCAGCTTACTAACTAAAACTACTGTGTGGTCAATCATGTAAGAACCGGAAACATGTCTCTGTGTGTGAATACTCTTTGTTTGTGTGTGTCTGTGTTTAGTCCTCATGCTGTGTTACGTTGGCGCTGTTAAAGTTTACATCCATTTAAATATCACATGTTCTGTCTGACAACATAATGGAAGGTTACCTGGGGCAGTGTGACAGTTTAATTCCAAATGCCTACCTAGAAATCATAAGTTATTTTCTTCAAAAACAAGTTTTTATCCTCAGAAACATCACTGTTTTAAGATGGGAGGGCCTTTAAAGTGACTCATATTTTCAGTAATGACTCATAATGTGCTTCACTTTGCAGGCCAGCAATCTTCTTTTCTATTTTTTCTTCTTCTTCTAAAACACCAGATATCCCTTTTCAGATAATGACACACTCCAGTTTGTGGTGTGTTAATTTTCTATCTATAGTCTAAACAAAGTTAGAAGTGCATGTGGAAGTGGTCAGGAACCAGGTATACCACTGAACAGGTATCCTGGAATATGAAAACCTTTCCTCAGCATCTCTTGCTTATTTCCCATTTAAGCTCCGAGCAGTTTAGATTTTGTTCTGAACTGTCCGTGCGAGTGTGTTTGAAAATGTGCCACTGATGCACACACCTACATGTGCACACACAACCAGCGAGCCTGACCCAAGGAAACTGGCTTAGTATAAATACAGGCTCAGATTTAGATTTGCGGTAGGAGGGAGCGAGGGGCAGGATGAATGGAAAGAAGAAGAAGGGGTGGCAGAAAGAGAGAGAGAGAGAGATGAGTGGTACAGACGGAGAGGGTGGGGTGATTTTTGTGGTTGGGGCAACAAAAGGGGGAACTGAGAACTTGTGTCTTACTTTTAACACTAGAATTACAGAGAATAACACCGGAATTACGAGAAAATAAAATTGTCAACGGGCACAGCTGCTGGAAATCTGATCTTTTATTTTATTCATTCCTGAAGTTAATCATCAGTGACTGCCTTGCTCTGATTCGTCATGTGATCAATATTGAAAATGAGCAGATAATACTTGTGAGAAAAAGGTAGAGGATGAGAAGAGAAGTTCTGTCGCGACTGAATGCTACAGCAGGCTGTAATTGTTTAGCTAATTGGAATTAATTCCTTGCATTATTATTAGTGGCTTTTTTTGTCACCAACTTATTGGCATCACGCTACACTAAACACACTTTTCAAAGTATTTTACCTGACAGGGAATGCTGCGAATGTGTTTATTTGACTGCACCAGTGTCTACAAAGCCCAGTGTGCAGTTACAGAAAATATAATGCAGTATATCAAAGAGGGCAGATGGTTTACAGTTGTCAAACACAGTCCTTTTGTTAATTGCAGTAGAAATTGTGAAGAAAAAAACATTTGTGGAAAACTTGTCAAGACTGGCTTTAAAGAACCTTCACATGTGGAAGGCAATGCCAGCTGTCAAATCTGATGATAAATAGAATGAGTACCATTAGAGAGTAAGTAGTTTTGCTTGTTGTGCACCTCAATTTGGATGTCTAAAGTCCAGACAAAATTGGACTTCAGACAAAATTGTTTCCTGTAAATGTAAAATATGGACAAAAACTGTCTGAACTCTGACTCAAATAGGTTCCAGTAAATGCTGTAGAATGTGCTCATTTCTAAAGTTATTTGTCTTTCTGTCATTTTCCAGGTTGTTAAGGTGATAGTGGACTCCGACAACCGTGACTGAGGACTTAAACCAGACCTGAAAAAAGTACAAAAAGGCGAGACAGGCAGCCTGCCTAGGACTTCATACACGGATCTACACCACACTTGATCAAACTCGAAGCTGTAATGCCCAGCTGGTAAGCAAAAGAGGAGCAGCAGCCCTGGACCAGAGGTAGCTGATGCTACTTTGTAAACAAAAGTCAAAGAAGCTGCACACTTTTCGCTGTGGTGCTCATGGACCCGTGAGGAGTTGCGTGGACCTGGTAAAGGCATGGAGGGATACTAGTTTGGGTCTGGCACCTGGTTTCTGCTTTCCATTACTTTGTGGAGTACAGGAGGCCGGTAGCCGGACTGTGCTGCTGGGCGGACCGTTGCGGCGCGGGCTTGAATTGAGCCACTTCCACAGAGCTGATGCCAAAGCCGAGAGTCAGCCATGATGTTTTTATAACCTGATGATCAGCAGAGGTAGGAAATAAATGTGATTTTTCATCATAAATCCCATTTTATAATTGTTAAAAACTTGAACCTGCTTATTCCTATTGCTAGAATTTCATTGCCTTAATCATTGGAGAAAAATACTTCAACACCAAATTGAAAACCATAATGTAGCACATATTATTAAATGTGCTTTAATTACACATCTGTGTGCTTTAGTAATATTATTTAATTATAGGTGGAATATGGTGCAGCTTTCTGCTTTACCACTGATCTTTAATACATAATTTAATACAAATTTGAGTTTTATTTATTAATATCACTTGATCAAACTGTGATACCTTCATGAGTAATTGCTGCTTATTAATTAATCTCTGTTTATTAGTGTCAACCAGCAACAGTGAAGTTTTTTGCTGGTATCAACTCTCATATCATCCTGTAAAATTTGCTTTAATTTTTAGGCATCTCTCAATTTTATGTAGATTAAAAATAGATTTAATTGTTTTAGGCTGCACTGAGGACATTTTAATTTGAAATCTGTAAGAATGCAATAGGCGTGTGTACACTTTTGAATGGATGTGCATGCTTTTAAGCTCAGTGAGTCATAATTTTGTTTAAACTGAAAGGACAAACATAAAACTACTTGCATCATTTCTTAAGATCAGAGAAAACTTTTAATGGGCATCTGTGCTTCTGAAAGCTTGACCAGTTTGTGTGTCTTGGTGGATTCATGTTATCGCTTCCAGCTAAAGTGTGTACAGGGGGATAGTTATGCTAAATGACTGCTGGTAAAATGGCGTTTACGCAGGGCAAAGACGTATTACGAAAAAACTGCTCTTAGTCATCACTGCTGGAGGAAGTGTGTGTGTGTGTGTGTGTGTGTGTGTGTGTTGCCTCGAAACGCTGCTCGTGTGCTTTGGTTTTAGCTTGTAGTTACTTGTGGAGGTGGAAAAAAGCTGATTGAAACGCTGCACTGTTCGAGTGAATATTGTTCGAAATCTTTTGACATTCTAGAGTACAGCAATTGATTCCCAGCCAGACATTACCTGCTTTTCCCTCACACTCCAGTTCATTTCAGCTCAGTAAACCTCATTAGCAGACCTCATTAGTTCCTCACTCTCAGTAAAGTTTATAGATAGCAGCTCAGCCACTTGTTTGATTAGTTTGGGTGAGATTATATGTACTTGCAAAATATGGAAGTAATTGTTACCAAAAACGGCTTGGTTTGTGAACTTTAAATCCACTTCCAAACTTCTACTCTACTGCTGCAGGATAGTAATGTTACACAGTACCAGTGATCTGAAAAGCATTGCATAGACTGGAGATGGTGAGCCTGCAATTACAGGATGATTACATACAACCGGACCCCTTTGTGCTCGTTAATTAAACGCTGAGCTTTATTTAGAGTGAATACGGGATTAGTTTAAGATGTGCTCGGATTGAACTGTATCTTCCGGTTCGTGCATTTAGGAAAGCATCGGCACTATTCACAGGTTGTTGTACTACAGGAAATGCAAATATATACAGTTGAGGTTATTATGTAAGTGTGTGCACAAAACTGCAGTGGTTTGTGGTGGAGCGTAGAATGTAATTACGGCGGTGACGATTTTACTTTGTCTCTGTTTAAATACTGTATGTGTCCAAGTGCATGTGTGTTAATGAAGATATTTCTTAATCTGTTCTTGGTGTGTGTATGTGTGTGTGTGTGTATGCGTGTATTAATTTGTTAATTAAAGTACTTTAAGCACACTGTGTTTTGCTGGAACAAGACTGTTGTAAAACTGTGCATGTGAGATACACACATGTACACAAATTTGTCTGGGTCTGCGTTCATTTTTCTCAAGTCGTCGACTGAGTCACACAACTGTTGTGTGTCCTGTACCTGTGTCACAGCACAGTAAAGCTCTCTCGGTTTCCTTTTCCTTCTATCTCTCTCTCTCTCTCTCTCTCTCTCTCTCTGTCACACACACACACACACACACACACACGCTTTTTTTGCTGTCTCAACTGTTTTCATTGGGAACTGTTTTTTTCCACAGTTAAAAAAATTGTGAAAACTGCCCACAGTGAGGTTTCTGCATTATCTCAGTAACTGAGACATTGTGTCTTGCAAAAGACGTCGCTTTAATAAGTTTTTAGTGCTCAAAATTCCATTCGGTCTAATTATGTTTTTGTGGCCGCAGAAGTCTCAGTGGCAGATTTCTTAAAATCTCTTCAAATAAAACTTTAAAAAGTACGTATACGACGAAACAGCAGATGGGTAAATGTGTTTTTTGCTGTGAAATGACCCTTAAAATGCAAATGCATGGAGTTGAATTGGCTTATTGAATTGAACTGACTTGTTTCTGTGTGATTTGTCGCTCCATGGTTTCACTTTTGTGTTTCTTTCTGCGTATTTACTGCGCTTTGGTGTATTTTTATGAATGTCTGTTTAGATAAATGATTAGTACAAGCCAGAGTAAATGATACTGGGTACATATGTACGGGTCCTTTTCCACGCAAGTGCGAGCATATGTGTGTCTATGTTTGTGTGTGTGTTTTTGTATGTTTTTCATTATGTGGTATGGTGGCTTTGCTTGGTGATGTTATTCAGCAGGGCGGATTGCTTTGAGCTGCTTGATGCTTTTAGCTGTGGTCTCTATGTGTGTGTATGTGTGTCCCACTGTGTCTATGCATGTGCATGTTTGCATGCCTTCAATTGTGTGTATACACATGTAATGCATGCCTGTGTGTGCGTGCATGTGTGTGTTGTGGTATTGTCTTTGATGTGCTAGTACAAGTCAGATTTGGCAGTTTTTTTTTTTCTTTAGACTTTTAGAAAACTGAGGAATGTTGAGTAGAGACAACTCAGTCAGTCCCACAAGACAGCTTGACTCTCATGGTGCGCACAAACACACAAACATGTGCATTTCTAAGAGATTCAGAAGTTTGTTTCTGTGATGTAGTAACCCACAAATGAATTTCGCTCCTCTGAGGCAGTTAATCCCCATGTGTTCCTTCCCCTTGTCTGTCATTAGATGTTTCTGTCTTTCTTTGTGTTTTCCTCTCACTGTCTGTCTGTCTGTCTGTCTGTCTGTCTGTCTGTCTGTCTGTCTGCGTGACCCTAACTCTTCCTCACACACCAAAACCCAAAGTGGAGCCTCGTTCAGAAGAAAATGTGTGAACATCCTGATGTAAACTACCTGTTGACCTATTTGCACAAAATGGGTCAAAAGGTAGCTCATTGTCAGCGTGATGATCTCATCTTTTCACAGCTTGACAACAGCATGTTCCGCTGTTAGTTCTCACAAACACACGCACACAGTTTTGTATGTCAGTGTGTGTAGGACAGCGAGACGTAGCCATTCATCATTCTGCACTGAGGGCATTAAACCTCTAACCCTCCTCCACATACATATACATGCATGGGCACATGCACACAGCACGTCTTTCTCTTTGTCCCAAACAAATCCCAAACATTCTAATTAATTCCAATTAAGGCTTATTAATTATGCAGACAAAGATTAATAAAGGAGGTGTCACCAGCTGTCACCGCTATTAATGACTTAATTTGTTAGTTTGTTAATGATCGACTAGTTTAAAGGACACAGAATCAATCAAAGTTCAAAGTGACTGGTGTGTGTGTGTGTTTTTGTTTTCCGGATGAGTTTTTGTTTCAACCTGTTTGCGTGTCTGTCTGCATTCTTGGATTAACTCTGTTTGTAACTAGAATAAAACTGAGGCAGCGGACAGTACCATGTCATCGCACTGTATCATTTTCTCTGCAACGTAAAATGTTTTTGGCCTGTTTTCAATTAATTCCAAACTGGGCTATTAATCAGTGTGGCATTTTAAATTAGTAAGCAGGACATAGTCTGCTGTTTAGCTCTTAATTGATTGTATTGTCCCTAATAAATTGATAAAAGTTGGGCTGACCACCAATGTATGCTGTATTAGCAATTAGCGTCCAAATCTAGCATTTAGTTTGCAACAAAGTTGCAACGTCAGATTTATGATGGATTACTTGGCCTACGCATGCACATGCCTATTCTAAATCCTGCTAACTCTAGCTCTTGATCAGCCCAGATTGCAGAAGGTTTACAGCCCCAAAATCTTGTCAAATGTGACAGCCCCACAGGAACCATACCTGGCTTACATTTGAATGGACTGCTGGCCTGCCTGCTCTGATATTCAGCACCGTCAACCCAGCTGGGCTTCTCATTTGCTCTGTGATTGGTAACCAGTCAGTATAATATTGCACTTGCTTGTTAGCCAATTCCACCCTTACAGCTTATAGTATATCTTGTAGCATTAACTTGATACTCTGCTGGCTAGATGAAAATGTCAACACTAATGCAGGCAAAACTGCATAAATAGCACATTTCATTTCAAGGGCCACAGTGAAAAGTTGAATTTAAAAGCAAGGTATGAATTCTGAGAAGTTGCTCAGACACATGGTGACACCGAAATCTAACTAAACTGCAGGAAATGCTAAATCAGATAATAAGCTGGAGCACTGCACCTTGACCCTAATATGGCAGCTGTGGAAATTTCAAAGAACTTATTTAGTGAGAGAAAAAGAGACTGATCAAGATGAGAAAACTCTGCACTTCACCTTGTAACTTACTGACATAATATAATTGTACCCTAAATTGGGAGTTCTGCTACACTATTTAGTTCACATGAGGCCTCAAATTCCTCCTTTAATAGCATGCAATTGCTCGAATGGTTAAGAGATTTATTTTTTTTATTCATCTTTGACATTGACAGATATATCCTTGATGTTAAAAGAAAGGTATGACTATTAACATATCCTTTTGCTGTATTTTTGCCAAGAATCATGTACCTCATGTGAAAAGTAGACTTTACATCAGATCTCTAGATGACACACCACTGCCGCCGTGCCTCAGACGCTATTGTTTGGCCACTTTAACCTGTTAAAACGGACACCAAAATGAAAATCAGCAGGTTCGGCAACACAGGTGAGTTAAGTAGAGTGACACAAGCTTTACACGGTCAGAACTGACTACCGTTAGTTGGCCGCTTGGTGTGTTAATTTCCCATCACTCTGTTTTGAGGGTGTTTTTCCGTTTTTAACCAGCTTTTCTGGGGGGAAAATCCCATTAATCAGATTAGGAACTAACTAGGAAGTGCAGGGGCAAATGGAGCCAGCCTAGTTTCTCAAAGCTTCTACCCATTTATCTCCCTCTCTGTCTGCTTCTGTGTTTGTAGCAGAGTCAGGGTTGAGATCCATTAATCAGATTGGGTTAGCAACTGACCACATAGCTAGAGGGAGACCAGACCCCAACTAGTGGTTCAGTGTTCAAGTGTTATTGTAGCACCGAATTACACGCCAAGCTTGTTCCTCAACAGTATGTGTGTGTATTGTGCAGCCCTAACTGAACCACTTACAAGCAACCACTGCAGAAACACAAGAATTTAGAGCACATGCTGACTGAAAAAGGGCTTAAATACTAAGATTGATCCCTCGATTTTAAGAATTAGTGGATTAAAATAAAAATCTTAAGCCTAAAAGTATAGATGAGACTCCAAATGAACTGTCAGAATAACTGGTTAGGTACGTTGAAACCACATTACCACTCAGACACACAGAGAGACTTGCCTGAGTGCAGTAAATATACATTACACATGACTTTACCAAAAGCTTTCCCCACTTTCTATATATAATTCTCTGAGTGCATGTTTGTGTGTGTTCTTTCCAAGCCATTAGAGCTGCATATGTGCCTCTACTTGCTTCCACAGTAAACCCACCTACAAAATTACTCTTTTAAGGATGTTTGCTTGCGGGTGACGTACCAATTTGTTTTTTTGTGAGCATGCAACTCGCGTGTGCGCCTTCGTCTGGGTGTGCACAGATGTGGGTGTGTCCTTTTTTTTTTGTTCGATTTGCCTGAAACTTGTGTTGTAGCCAAGTGAACAAGTGTTAACAAGCTTTGTGCAGACTGTATTTATTTGATCCATATGCTGGTGAACTATACAGCTGTTTGCTGCTCCTGGTATGTCTGGAAGGAAAAATCTCTGCAGTTGCAGCCTTGTCTGAGGTACAAAGATTTTTGCAAAGTCAGCTTAAATGTAGCTGCTTATATTGACAAAAGAGCATGCTGTGATTTTTTTTCCCCCTCGTATTAAACTTTGCTGATATTCAACTTTTTTTTCACCATGTATTAATCATGGGAATGACATACCTTTACTGGCAGTGCTTGCCGACGGGATGTTTTCTGTATCACTGCAGCCAACTTTCAGCAGTCACTCACATGCTCTGACATCATGGGAGAAGCTTGGACGAGATCAGCCAGCACACCGTTCAGTATACACAGTGGATTTCATGGATTGCTTCACATTTTATAACTGTTGTCAGTTGTCTTTAGAGCGCACTGCTGAGGAAATGCAACAAAAGAAGGCAGAGGCTCAGGCTGCTGCTGATAATGCCTCTGCCAGGCCGTCAGCACCAGCACCGGCTACCCAGGACTATAAAGACAGAGCTGCTGCTGGGAGCTGACAGGCTAGTGGCTAGCGGTGGTGCTGCAGCTACAAAAGCCAGCATAACCAGCTGAAGCAGCCAGGGTGCCTGGCAGCAGCAGAACAACTTGCCAGAACAATAAAAAACAGTGTAGCTGGGGGCCGACAGATAGTTCCAACTGGTAGTTTTTTTTTTCACATCCAGGTGCCCAGTAAAGCCAAACGCAGCCGAGTCAGTCGCCATGCTGCAGTGAGTTTCACAGCAGACTGACGTGTTTGTTTGAGTGTGTTGCCAGGTCCAGTAGCGTGGGACGGTTGGTTTGTGGAACAATGCAGGCGCAAAATGGTCATCAAATATAAATGGGGAGAAAAGAAAAAGATGTTGATGAATTATTTTTTCAAACATATTCTTGACACAAGTTCTTCAGTGTTGTGCTGGAAGTCTGATGTGAGGCTGGAGTGGTTTCAAACTTGAAAATAGATAATTAAATATTGATGTAAAATATTCTTGCATACCATTTTTTTTACTGTCTTGAGCAAGAATGTGGATGTACATATTTGCATACAACCATAACAAACCATATATACATATATATATATATATATGTATATATATATATATATATATATTATATATCTTTTGGACTAATTTGGCAATGATTTAACAACAGTAGGTCTGTTATGCTCCATATGCAGTTTTAAGACCGATGGAAGAGCAAGCTTCTAAAAGTTTGAAAGATAGTTGTATTAGATTTTAGAAAGTTGTGCTTGGAGTTGGAAACGAGTTTCAAGAATAGCAATTTCAACAGAAGAAAGGGTGAGTAGATTATTTATAGCTTTCAAGGTAACCTGAGGATTCACATTTAGAAACAATTAGATTTGGTGTTCCTGTCTCTCTGACACAAGTCCCAGCCATTTGTGTTTTGTTAGTAGATATCTAGTCATGTTCACTTGTCACCAGCGCTTAAAGCCAAATGCACAATTATTTTTTTCAGTTGTGGCAACAAGTTTGTTCATTTTCAATAAATTTCGTTCTTCATTTTCTTAAATAAGCACTGAGAAAATTTTCCCTTCTGCAGCTCCTGCACACTGTATACTGTCCAGCAATCCATTATCTCTTGATGTCATGATTGCTAATGCTGGATGTTCCTTTGGAAGACACTGGAAGGAGTTCAGCTCATGGGGGTAGAACTGGGTGGTGAGAAATGTGAGGCTACTCAGGAGCATTTTAAATCTTCCCACATCGAACATTTTAACTGGCCATGGCAGGAAAAGCACAGGCATAACGTATTAATTTCATTATTATTATTACTGTTTTCCACTGGGCTTTGCCAGGTAAGCTGCACCAGTGGGCCAGCATAAAAGATATCTTTGTGATTTAACTAATTCCCTACGTGTCTTTTAAATTTGATGCTTTGGCCCCTTTTTAATGCAATAGTTGGTCATGCAGAAATGAGGATGTGCAATTTGAATGACCAAACATGTTTCTTTGCCATTTTTCCAATCATCCATGACTAATATTTATTACCTCTAACAGTTTGATGATGTTCCAGTGCTACTCTTGCGGTTCAACTATAGATACATGGGATAATTATATTAATGAAAACATAATCAATAGATGAATAGTGTGACTGGAAATGAAAATAACAGTGACATTAGTGATTGTTACCTTCCCTTTCACACACTGGGAACACTACGTTATTTAGATTTTTGAATAATATATGTAGTTTTTTCTCTCAGTGAGATGACTCAGTGTTCTCAGAGCTCCAATGTACGACATCATGTCTTCCAGAAGTCACTCACTTGGTCTTAACAATTTAATGCTGAGTAAGTTGACCTGCAAGAATCAGATGGTTTTGTCTCCAGCTGCTTTGAGACCCTTGGATATGTTTGACTGCAATAACAAACACTTTTGAATTTGACTCCTGAATCCTTTCAGAGCCAATTGTCTGTAATGGAACATGAAAAGTTCCATATTGTTAAAAATATAGAAGGACCTGCCGTGTCTTTTACTTCAAGAGGAAATACGGACGGCGAGAGATTGCAGCAAAATGGATTTAACTACTGTCAGAGAAAATAAAGCTGTGGCTTGAAGAACAGATGAGAGAGCTTTGATTTGTGTGATTACAGCATATTGAATGAAGATTAATAATAACAAAGACAGCATTTTAACTGAGAATAGGAGAGAGAGAGAGAGCGAGAGAGAGAGAGAATTGAATGCTGTATCATCATAATATTAATGTTATGATGATCTCCAGGCAGACTTAATAAGGAGGTGTCTGTGCTTTGTTTAGTCCGATTCTGCTTTGGTTTGGCTTCTGACTCTGTGTCAGGACTACTGCTGTTTAAACTGACATTTAGCGACATATGGCAGTGCTGCTGAATGCAGTTTTTAAAAAATCTCAAGGTGAATAGTAAAAATGACCAAAATGCAACATTTTTCAGATCAGAGATAATATTTTTCTACAACTTTCGATTAGTTAAAAAGTCCTGAGCATGTGTATTTTATTTTGGCAATCTTGCATTATGAACAAGTTGCTGATAGATACTTCATTCTGATGGCACAACATGTCCATTGCCAGATAACTTAAATATTAGCTGTTGTATTAGCTAATATAACTGGTGGAGCTCCATTCTGTGGTGCTGCAGAGATCCAGCTTTTCAGAGACATCTGCCCCAGCTGCTTAGCCGAGTAGATTTACAACCACCTCTGTTGGAATATTAAGTTGAATACCTACTTTTAGACTGGGGAAAATAACTAACCTCTCTAATGGATAAGTGCCCTAGAATGCTTAATGCTAAGCCTGTGTGGGTGTGTGTGTGTGTGTGTGTGTGTGTGTGGTAATCTCCATAGCAGGTTCCTTGCCATTAGTGCACTACTGAACAAGGCAGCAATTCATTCAGCAGGTTTAACTGTCTGGTGTGTGTGTGTTGTGTGTGTGGCAGGCTTCTAAGTGTGGAGTGTGTGTTGTTTTTAGAGAATTGTTTCCGTGCGCCTGTCTGCACCATATGGTCCAATGTGGAAAAAAGGCCCCTTTAGGGGTCTGTGTGTATGGGAATATGTATGTAAGTGTGTGTGTGTGTGTGTGTGTGTGTATGAATGTGTGTACAGCGGTCTGGTCTGCCCAGAGTGAAGCTGTAAAAACAAAAATGTCTTGAGAAAAGAAGAAAAAAGACTGCATAGGAGCAGTGATGTCAAATACTATCCCCCTTCTCTCTCTCTCTCTCTCTCTCTGTCACACACACACACATACACACACACAAATGCCACTGCTTTTTCTTCTCATCTCTTATTATTTAGTTTCTGTATTTCTTTTTACTTGTTACTTAATTTTTTCACATCTCACTATGTTACTATTTGTCATTTAAATCTGTCTTTTTGAGGGAGTGTAGTCATGCATTTTTCTCAAATTGGAGAAAATAATCACTTTAATTTTCTTTTCTTTTTTCCAATAATCACTTTCTTTTTTCCTCTTGTTTTTCATTTGTCTGTTTTGTTTTTCGTTTTGTCGTTTATTTTGTCTAATTGGCGTAAACCTCGGGGCTGTGGTAATGACTTCTGAGGTTAACGAGCTTCTGCTAACAATCACTCCCTCACTTGCATGCACATACTTGCACAACCGAGCACACACTCGCACTCTACAGTAAGCATGTGCAGTCGCAATCAGAATTATTCATCCCCTCTGAGTATGTAAGGAGATCCACTTTTTATTTTTTAGAAATTACTTCTGTATGAGTGCAGTGACATAATCACACTGACAGGGATGCATAGTCAGTCTGAGCTGTAGGATTTTTCATATCATAATTCTTCAGTGTCTATCTAATCCCAATATAATATTGCTTTTGCAAATTTCTGCAGAATGCCATAAAGCTTTTGGGAACTCTGAATTTGCTTCAGCTGTGATAAAGATATAAATTAGTGTTTAAGTTGAGTTGCAAACATGGATGATTGACTGAAAGTGAGCTGTTTTAAAAAGCAGGGAGAAGAAATTATTCCATTTAACCAAAAAGGCAACGGTTTGAAAAAAAAAGAATATTCCCAAGACACCTCAAGTTCCAAGAGACACGATTGGCAGCTTCTTACGCAAGCTTATAACTCATGGAAGAGTAAGAAACCTTATTGGGCTTGGAAGGAAGAGCAAAATTTCTCTGAGGGGAATCAGACTTGCAAACAACAGCCCCACAGAGAAACCCCTGTGTCGCTGCCAAAGACTTGCAGGAGGACCTGATGACGGCAGGAACAAAAGTGTCACGACGGACTATAAGAAGAACACGAAACAAGCAAAGACCTCATACCCAGAAATGCTGCCACTGGTTAGATCTGCGGAGTCCTGGGAGTCTGTTTTATGGGATGATGAGACCAAACTGGAACTCGTTGACCCGTAGATCAGCAGTATGTCAAGCGTATGAGCAGGAACGGCTGTGTGGCAGGAACACCGTCCCATAAGTTAAGCATGGAGTTGGGTTTGTTGTCTTGTGGGAGCATTTAGCTGCTTGTAAACTTGACCATGTTACAGGCATATTGGCGTGTTTGAAATGCCAGAGCCTTTTGAAGAAGAGCACGCACATTGGTAGTTTGATAATTATTGGAAATTCCTGAAAGACATCCTAAAGACACGTCTCAGTCGACGTAAGCTTGGTTCAGGAATCAATCCTGGAAGTTCCTTTAGTAGTTATATCAGGCACCCAAGTATGAATCCCAATTTAAATCTATGGTGGAACTGGAAGAAAGCACTACCAGCACAGAAACCAAAGAGTATTAGGGATCCGAAAGCTTTTGCACATGAGGAATTATGCCCACTTCCAAAAGAGAAACTGCTGGAAACATTTATTGGAAGATTCTGATTTAAAGGGTTGATTTTCTTAAGTATCATTTGGAAAATGAGCAGTATGTTCTCAAAAATCACTCACATACACATATTGAACTTTCTTTGACTCTTTACTAATTAATTTCATTATATTATATTTGCTTCACGAGAGAATATCTTGCAAGGAGGCTGAATAACTTCGATCACAAATTTACATGCATGTCACGGAGAGATGTACGTACAAGGATGAACACACAAACACATGCATATTCACACACACACTCACCTACTATAGGCCTCACAGAATCTGCAAGCACTGACATTATTGCAGGAAACCTGTCGTGTTTGATTCATGAAGTTTGTTACAGTTTCAGTTTGAGTGTTGGATCTGAAGTTATAGTGCATTTCCAAGAAGAAGAGAAAAAAAAAGCCAATTAGACTACGGTGCTGTGCTTCAATAAATAATGCGCGCGCTGGCTTTTTGTCAAACATGTACAGGAACGAACATATATCACTGTCTAAAGGTAGACAAAGTGGGAAATCAAGGAGGGATAGCCAGCTTTTTAAATTCAAAGGCTTAGAATCCGATCACTAACATCCAGTCACAGCCTTTAAAAAATGAAAAAGCAGCCTTTAATTATTGGACTGTATGTATATAATGCAATAAGAACATACTGAGAGGACACAACCTTAAACTGTATTCAAAAGATGGTCAATGTAATCATACAAGAGAGTGTCAGCAGTTCTTGAATGTGTTGTTTCTCATTCGAAATACCTTCAGAAATAAACCTGGCAGGCTCTTTGAATACTGAGTTGTCACTAAATGTTTTATTATCTCTTAACATGACGCCCCGGACTGACCAAGCTGCACAAGTGCCTCATACATCCTGGTCAGTCCTTTTTGAGAAACTTGGTGCATTTCTTTACATCCAGCCACAGATTAAGGAGTTTGAGCGATATCCAGCCTTGGGATGCTAAATTCCACTAAGCCTTATTGATGACTGGAACCTGACTTGAGTCTCGACTGCAGTCTGTCTAGTTCTCCTGGTGTGAACTCTGCTTTAATCTCCCCCCTTTCCCTCTCTCTCCCTCTCTCTCCCCCTCTCTCTTCCTTGCTCTCTCCGGTATCTTGATATGGTCTGTGTTCTGCAGTGACTTCTAAACATTTACATTTCTTCTTTCAAGTGCTGTTTATATATGGCTCTTATCTGCTATCTAACACACAGACGCACATACACTCACATCCACGCATTTAGACGAGGACAGACGGTGAATCAAATCTTTAGTTGTCCTGACAGCAACACTGTTGCTATGTCCATAATAGGACAGGAGGAGAGAGAAAGAGGAAGGCAGTAAGAGAAAAGAGTGCCACATAGACAGAAGGAAGGAGGGGAGGCAGATAATTTGCCACCAGAGTGTTTTGTGGTGAGGTGAGGCGTGGAACTTTGGTGACTTTAACTCGCGGGCTTTTTTTTTTCTTGTGATACTCCACTGATCTTCAATAGTGAAATTTGTCTTTTTATCCTCGCCCACCCTCCAACTACCTAGATTGCAGCCTCTGCAGCCCAACAGCACCCCTGGGACTGCTGGGGATTCGGTGTCTTGCTCAAGGACACTATAGCAGGGTGGTTTTTCACAGTCGCTGGGGAGTTAACTCGGCCTTCTGGTTTAGTAGAATGCTTTAGTTTTGAGTCACTCTGCCACCCTGGAGTTGTGTGTGCTTGAACACTGCCCTATCTTGATAAACTCTTGATAAATTTCCAAAGTGGGAAAAGCACCTTTGGGACCAGTGGCTCCACGCTCTACTTTAGGGAAGAACAGAAAACGTAAAAGGGATTCACACAGGGTTTTAAAGCAGTTTCCCTCATATTTTTTCAGAAAATCAGATGCATAAATATGATTAAAAGAAAACAACGGGTAAAAATTATGACTGCTTAGCAAGTTAGGTCATTTCAAGCAAAATATCCCATTTTATCTTCTTTCCTCTGAGCCACTGTTGTTGGAAACCTTTGTTTTACAGTTTATAACCAGCCTTGAAGTAGGTCAATGAGTACCCACCAATTTCCGAAGTACCTTTTTGCAGCTGATCCCGATCCCGATCCTGATCAAAGGAAGAAAACTGTCCTTTTCTTCCTTTGAGCCTCAAACGAGAGAAAAGGACAGTTTTACTACAGGGATCAGTCAAGTATCACAGTCTCCTTCTCCTTGCGACCTCCTGTTGTGACACATGGTCGGATGGCTAGTAATCGCCAACATATTTGTATTTAACTCCGTTTGACGGCATTAATCTTTTTTCTTTTGTTGAGGATAGTTGAATTTACTTTATTTGCTTCAGGGAGATGTACCATGAATGGCAGGGTGATGGAGCAAGAGTAAGGCTGGTTGGAGTAGGAGAGGGAGTGATAGAAAAGCCTTGTCAGAGGGGAATTATGGTGAGAGAATAGAAAGGGGTGATGCACACACACACACGTAGAGAGAGAAAGAGGGAGGAAATGACACATAGGTGGAAAGAATCTCATCCTTGCTCCTGTCTCACGCTGACTTTCTTTTTCTTGCACACACACACACACACACACACACACACACACACACACACCGTAATTGAACAGTAATTGAACACTTCTTATCTGCTTATCTGTCCAAAGAGGTTCAAAGTAAAGGTTCAGAGATGTGTGTGTGTGTGTGCATGCATGGGTGTGTGCGTGTGTGTGTGTGTGTGCGCTTGTGTGTGCGCGTGTGCATGCGTGTGTGTGTGTGTGTGTGTGTGTGTGTGTGTGTGCAGTCTGATTCTTATCAAACTGTTTGACTCAGAGCTGCTTTTAAGGCAATGAATTCACATCTCGTCCTCTTTCTGTCTCCTCGTCTCTTCCTTTTCAGGCCGTCTCTCTAAATCTCCCTCCCTTTGTCTCTCTCTGTATCAGTCTCCCGTATTTCTCTTAAGTCAAATAACATTTATTGTCAATTTTAATTGGCACTCAGACAGATAGCAGCTGTGGTTACAAAACATGGCTAGGAGAGGTCTATCTTTCCGTCTCACAGTTTGGACTCCTTACAAAAGATGAATTGATAAGGAGGTGCAGGGGTCTGATGTCGGAGACCTTCAGATCAGCTGCCAAATAGCCTTGATATGTTTTGTGTAAATCAACCCCGGAGGATAAACAATTCCAAATTGCCAAACGTTTGCAGCGATTTTGGTTTCTGCATGCCTTCGAGTTTTTGAACGGTTGCCAGAGTTGCGGTTTGTTGTTGTTTGACTCATGCATGACTGGGACACAGTGGCGCAAGTGCAAATATTAAACACAGACAACAGGTAAGCATTAAAGGCGAGGGAGATAGCTGAAAGGCAGATGCAGGGTAACAGTCAGATGATTTCTTCCCCATTGATACCCATGTGTATTTGACATTTTACAGTACTCCGTTGGTTTTTGGCCCCGGGGCTGTGAAACGTTTTCTAACATGCGCAAGACACTTTCAGCTGTCAATTGCACTGAAAATTGAACATGGAAAAAAATTCTCAGCAGCACACCAAGGGTATGTCTGTTTTTTCGTGTCATTCATCAGCGGCACAGATCAGAGAAAGATTAGAGAGGAGAATAAAAAGAGATGAAAAGATGGGAAAGGCAGAGGGAGGGGCTGGGTATAAAATGAGAGATGAAAGGATTTAGGGTGTAGTATCAACTAGATAGGTTTTAAGCACTAAACTCTGTGTTGATGCGCGCCCATGCTTGTATTTGTGTGTACGTATGTGGATTTTTAAGGGTGTACCAGCAGTTAGATGGGTGTGAGAACTAAACATTTACATGCCTTTGCTCTTATTACTGATCCACACCTGAATCTCTTGTAAATCTCTGACCTATTTAAGGCGTCTTGATCAGGTTGAGACGGCACGACTTATCCACGTCACACACTTAAAAGATAAGTTCTGACAGAACAGGTAAGATAGGGTGTGTGCTTCTTTATCAAACGTGACCACGTCATTCGTTTGTAGGCCTGTTGGGCCCATAGCTCACACATACTGGATATTACACCCTCAGAAAACAGGTGAGAGATTGGAAATTCTGACAGTGTTTTTGGAAATCATGTGCAAAGATTGCTCCATCTTCTAGGTGACAAAACCAGTCTTTTTCAGGCATCACATGCTCCTGTCGTTTGTATTCAGGATCCTAATTACTGCATTTGACAAGTAAATGTTCAGCAATATTGAATTTTCACCTTCAAAGGTTTGGTGTAGCAGGATGCCTCAGTCATTTGTCAGGAATGTCAGAGATCTGTATCTGTGCAGGGTAGTTGTACATGATGAACATGTTGCATGTTTCAGAAAAGGCAGATGTAATGCTGTGTCTGCCCTCAGGTCAGAAAATGATAAAATCTTGACTAAAGTTCAAGTGGATTTTCCATAGCAGGTGTTTACAGGTTGCTCTGTTTACACAACGCCGCTCGCTCTTTTTTAACTTATTATCCAAAGTGCATCGCAGGCGGGACGGAGGGGCGCCTGCCTCACAATACACGATTAATGGTCGATACCTTCTGTCGATATTTCAGTCAGAGGACTCGTGTCGAGACAGCAATCCCTGAATAATCGCCGCTTTCATCCCACTTGAAAAGCCCCCTGCTTCTCGCTCCTCCATAAAATCATCCAGAGCACCCCAAGACGGATAATCACAGGTGATCGATTTCAGTTTATCATGTCGAGAATGCAGAATTAGATCAAATCAGGTCAATCTGCAAAGCGGTCACCTCCTTGGTGTGTTTGAGCTGTGCAGTTTGATGTAAAGGTTGCAGAAACCAAGTAATTTGAGGTTAACTTGGCGTGCTTCGTGTGTATTTATATGCCAGACAACAAGTAAAACACATGATACCTCAATACACAGACACTTATTTTGGTGTGCGCTCCGTTGCATCAGATTACATCATCAAAATCACCCTTTAAAAGTGTTCGTCGACCTGTATCATGGACTGCTATGGGAATATTATTTGCAGTTTGAAGCAAAAGAGCTTTGCAGTAACTACCTGGACAGTTAAAGTAAGGAAAAACAACAATCAAGAGTTTATTTTTTAGATTTGTAAAACATGATATCCAATATTATCAAGACATTTAATTTAATACAGAGGAAGATGGTGTCTTTTGTAGCGATGTGTGGTTATGTAGACTATGTGGATGAAATCTCAGTGCTTTGAGAAAAACCATAATTTTAATTCATGATTAGAAATGTGATGGTTTTAGTCAACATTTTTATGTTGGTAGCCATATGATTGCATTGCATTTTTTTTAAATGTATGCAAGTCAAGCTTTTAGCACTGCAGAATCCCTGTATTGAAGATTTCATTAAAATATCCACTTCATGTGCAGCGCTTGTAACAACTCTTCTAAAATGAAAATAACTGCGGAATATTCTGACAGGGTGATGCGCAAATATAGATTTATTCATAAAAGCCCAATTATGGTAAATCTGAACCAAGCAGTTCAGCTGAATCCATTGTGTGTGTGTGTGTGTGTGTGTGCGTGCGTGTGTGTGTGTGCGTGTCTGTATGTCTGTATTAAGGAGCTGTTATCTCAAACACTGATGTCGCAACGACCTGCAACTTCCCTTAGCACAGGAAAGCTCACAGTCTGCACGTTTGTCTGGGTGTGTGTGTGTCTGTGTCTGTGTCTGTGTGTGCATGTGCACTTGTGTTACTCATGTTGTGGAGACACACATCGCTGTTGGGGAAAAAAAACTGAGTCTCCTGTCATGGAAATCATTAAAGTTTTGAATGCAGACTTGGATTAAAGTTTGGGGAAGGCGTGGATCATATTGGGAAGCTGTGGCTAAGGTGGCGAAGTGGGTTGTTGGCTAATCGCAAGTCTATCAGTTCGATCCTCAGCTCCTCTGCATGCTGAAGTGTCTTTGGGCAAGTTGCAGACTAGCACTTTGCGTGGCAGCTCTACATGTGTGAATGGATGAATTTGAGTACTGTTAAGGTACAAAGCGCTTAAAAAGTGCAGATATGTTTGGGCAAGTTATAGTTATGGCAAGTCTACAGGAAATTAATGTCAGCCAGTGTAATGTAGGCTCCTGAAGCAATTAAGACATGATTGTGTGTGAGGAAAGTAAAGATGAAAACTAGTGAGAAAAATCTCATTTAGTTTTTTTTTTCCCCGGGCAAACCTTCTCTATCGCTATACCTGCAGGTGACAAAGTAGCAGCTTTAATTAGGAAAATAAGTTATCACTGCTTTGAGAAAGAGCTGAAGATTTTCTTTGGGAGTTTCATGAGGTGTCCAGCTTGTGAAAATGTGACAACTACAAAGAATTATAGCCCTATAAAGCATTCAGGGAGTTAAATCTTCGGATGGTGCCTTTTAACCCCAATACAGAAAAACAACAAATTGTTTGCCTTTTTGTGGCCTCTAATGCATGATTATCATTTCATTGCTTGCATTATTACTTTAGCCGTAATTATTCAGCTCTGTTTATTTTGTAAAATAGTTTCTTTTTGATTATAGCCATAATTTTTCTAGTTCATTTTCATCCCGGGGTAAAAGATGATTGTACACTCTGTTATGTTGAAAAAACGGTTCTTGATTGTTTTAATACAGAGTTGGGGTTCTGTGCTTATTTTATTAGTTGTCTACCTTTTTCTGTCCCTCAGGGCAGGCCAAAAGTTTCATAAAGATGCACTCGCTCCCTGTCTGTCTGTTTGTGTATATCTGTGTGCCTCTATGTATGTGTGTGTAGCTGTCAGTTGTTATGCAGGATAGAGGAAATGAAAGCTCAGACTGAGCCCTAAGGCTTTTTTAAACTGTCCCAGTGTCCTTCACATGCGTGTGTGTGTTAGTGTGTGTGTCTGGGCCTGAGCACATCTGCTCCCATAAATAAGTTTGTGAGAAAACATGCTAGTTAAAGCTGAAAGCGAGGAATGAACACACTCATGTTCTGTCTTTGTCTTGTTTCTCTTTTGTACTCACACACACATACACACGCATGTACTGTAAGTGTAAGGAAGTGATTGAATCTCAGCTACAATTGTGAAATATTGGACTAAGCTGCCACCTCCTTCCTCTTTTTTAGTTCTTTGCGTGTGTCTCTGTGTCTGTTGTTTTTGCGTGCCTTGCACAGGTTCTCTTTCGCAGAACTGACAATACCTTCCATTGTGGATGCTTTTATGTGCTTTAATTTAATACATTTGCAAGAAATTATTTAGTTAACCAGCGTTTTTCCTAAGTTAGTCACGTGGCCACATTTATTTATTGTTTTGTCGTCTTCCATCTAAAACCTGATGCGATCTAGTTTGAGTGTGTGCGTAATTTCCTGGCTGTCCCCCAGCAACCCCTGAGCTCTGATCACAGGAAGTTTAGAGGAAGTTGTCGGGTCTCCGTGACACACACACACACACACACACACACACACACACACACACACACACACACAAACACACACACACACACACACACACACACCTCTACCTCCTCCCACGCTTTCACACTTGTAGGAGAAATGGTAGTGGGGAGCGAATAAAAAGGGTGATGAGCAGCAAGAGAGAAAAGGGGAGGGAAGGCAGTGCTCAGGTGTGATAGTCTCTTTTTATTTTTTCATGTGGTGCTCTCTCTTTCTTCGTCAAGTGTGAGAAGCCTACACCGCCTTGTCTCGGGGCTTTTATCTTCTCTTTTGACTCAGTCCTTCTGTTTGAGGCATCTGCCGCTCCAGAGCAAACTAAGAAAGAGTGTATTTCATTCATTCGTGTGCTTTCTGCGAGAGCCCGATTGCTTACAAGCCTTGTTAAGGTGACTAGAGAAAGGAGGGTGAAAGAAACCTGGTTAACAAAGCTGGATTTCTGCAGGAGTGGAGTGAATTTGTGACATTTTGCTACACGTGCACATACAGGGAGAGTTATTGCAGAGTTCTTAGGATTAAAGGAAACACCCTCAGATACAGAATCACTAATTCCCTACCAAAAAAACTACATAAGTCAGTTTCTTCAGCTGCAGATTATTTGTGAAATCCAGCATTTGAAGGTAGGAAAAGCCCACACCGCAGGCATAAAATACAGCTTTTGAGTGCAGCTTTGGAACAGTGTCTGCTCAGTGTGTGGCGCCAAACAGTTTCTGGCTTTTCGACTCACTTTTACATTTGGTGTTTGTTAGATGTGCGTGTCCTCGGACTCCTCACTGTGCGAAATTAAACACTCTGATAGTTTCACAGTAAATCAATATCGGTATGAGTCCAGCGTTCTGTCTGCGAACGCAGGCGGAGAAAGTCAGGGCGCCTGTTTTTGAAACTCTTAAGAAATATCACGTTACACTCTAAAACGTTTCAGGGGGATTTAGATATATATCAGGAGTTTTGTGTCCTTCAGATGAGCATATTCATCACACCAAGTGGGATAGGTTTTTGCTTTAAATGGATAATTGCTGGCAATTTTTATCTTAGTAGTGCAGTGTGATATTGTGGCTTGTTCTTTGTGTAGTATTCACATTTCACAGGGTTATGGTTTTGACATGTGGACCTCTTCTCTTTCTCTGTCATACGCTGCTTTGTCTTATAAGGGCCTTCCTTTCTAAACCGACAACTCTTTTAATACGATATTTCGAGGATTTGGAGGACGCCCTTCAATTATTTATCAAACACTGTATTTGATGTGATTTTTTGTGTACTCTGTATCTCCTTATGCTGTCAGTGTGTTTCCTTTGGTATTAAGGCTACGATTTAATACTTTTATCTCGGTGTAAAATGTCTTTCTTCTGGTCTGAAGGATTTCAACCAATTTCACCAGAAAAACACCTCAGTTTATTTGTACAGTTGTTGAAGTGTGTGGTTTGTGTTGCGTGTGTGGTGTAAAGCTGATGAAGCAGGAAGAAAGTAAACGAGGATTTAATGAAGTTGGAATATTTTAAAATACTGTTAATGGTTAGATGCGAACGGTGAAACTAATCTCCTAATTTGGTCATATTTTATCACTAATTACAATGTGTCCAATTCATTTGAATTTACTAGTAGTTGTTGTTCATTTGATTAATTCCTGTTGGAAGAGGCTTTTATATTGGAATTTAAAGAAAAAAAATCTTTTACTAAAGTTTTCAATTTTTCTGAGATGCTTACTTAGTAAAATACACCTAAAAATATAAGGTTTTTTTATGTTGGCATGTGAGTTTCCTTAAGTATTTTCATCTGTCTCTTTGCCAGCTTCTGTCTCCTGGCACACAGTTACCGATAATTAATTACACACACTTCTTGCAGTCTTGTCTGTGTGTGTGTGTGTGTGTGTGTGTGTGTGTGTGTTTTCCATGCTCCTGCACGTGTGCAACTGTACTCCCTAGTGACAGTTGTGTTATTTATTCATAAAGTCATAAATGAGATTTTACACACATTCCCACGCACGTAAACACGCAGTAGGAAGCTGCTGACCACAATTTGGTCGTCACAAAAAAAAACAGTTAAAATGACATCACCAATGATGATGAGAGAGAAAGACACAAGGAGAGAGATCCATTTTTAAAAGGAGCTTTCTGAGACGTGACCACACACACATGGTATGCTCCCCACACACATTCGCACACAGACAGAATATGCTCTAAGGACCATAGCAGGGGAGCTGTGTCTGTATCTGACTGTGCATGTGTGTGTGTGTGCATAAAGTTAAAATCCAGACAGCCATTCCAGAGGCCAGACTATTGAGTCTTATAAACTCTCAGGTCACAGATTATTGAAATAGCAGAAGAGATATATAGTCTGCGCCTGTGTGTGTGTCGTCTGTTTCGTTATTTCGCTAAAACGTCACAAACTGATGAGAAGACGGGATTTAAAACACATATGAACACAAATGTAAGTAGTTAACTGTATAAAACTTATGAAAGTAATGGAATAACACGTGTGTATGGAAGTTTTGGATTCAGATGTGTCGGTCTGTGTGTGTGTTGTAGTGCTGATTTATTTCAGCATCATTTATAGTCCCATTGAGAACTGAGCTGGCAATGTCTTTGCAGGTATTTTATTATAATAGCCTTACATTCGCAGTCTTATTGTGTTTTTTATTGTGCTTTATTTTAACCTGCTAACCTCCAGAAATTTAGATAGAAACAAGTGGACAGCCGGCTGAGTTCATATAGCTTCCTTTAGAAGAACTGAGTAACCTTTTATTATACTGCTCTCACCCACCTCTGGGCCCTGACATACACTTCAAAATAAAGTTTTATAGACTGTTGGTCCCAGGGCATTTAGCGTAACACTCTCAAATTTGCTTTTCGCAGATGAAAACGGCTAGTTAGTGTCACGCTGAGCAGGTCACAGTCAGGAAAGGTTTCTGGCTTGGGTTTCTGTCACTTGTAACGTTTACTGTTTGAGTTTTTGTGTGTGTCCTGTTAAGTAAAAAGGAAGAGTTAATTGAGCTTGAAAGCAGGAATTCAGTCCACTTGTGTTTCAATTTGTAGACCAGTTAGGAGAATCTCATCCGGCGAAGCGAGAAACACTCTCTCTGCAGTTTTTGCTGTGCACTTGAAAATGCTCAGTCGCCAAAAGATAGTGGTTACACTGGACAGCTCCCAGTTACACATGTGTATGTGTGTGTGTGCTTGTGCAATTTAACCAGTGTTCTGCTTTGACTCCCTAAAGGGGTAGATAGCTCTCCTACTGAGGATTACACACATGCACAAAAGCACACACACGGCACAGTGCTTCCCAGACCCTGTGTGGTGCAGTAATCCAGGGTAGTTATTCAAGGACAGACTCCACTAATAGACTTTTAATAAAATTGTGCGGCAGAGGGGGGCTGGGCTGAGAGTGTGTGAATGTGTATACACTCATTGAGGGGGTCTTCACAATTTGTTTCTGAATCTGTGTTTATGTTGCAGTTGTGAGCACGTTGTGGACGATATGATTATCTTTATTTTTACTTTTTCCAGTTGAAAACTGTGAATACTTTTCCATTAATAAGACGCAGTGATCTGCAGCTCTACACAGCTCATTTGAGTGCTTGTCAGAGTCAGTACTATTGTGTTCTGACACAATGCATGTGGTACCACATTCTGACTGACCTCTTTTGCAGGTCCATCTTAATCAGGTTAGGTCATGCCAACTTTTGACCACTGTCTTATGTGAGTGGTGTCTACACAAGTTTAATCAATCTAATGTAAATGAGTCCAAAGCAGGTTGATTGTGCATCACTTGACCTACCACACATGTAGTCTTCTGTCTGAAAATGACATTAACATTATGCAATAACATCACTTAACACGTGCCAAAAAGACAGTCATATATGTTAAAGCTAAAAAATAAAATGAACCAAACAAATCAGCCAAACAACAGACACCAGTTTGCCACAACATTAATTTCACCTACTGAATATTGGGTATGCTGTAAAAATAGCGCTGCAGGTTTCGACTCCACAACACACTGAAGGTGTCCTATGTTACCAGGTCACCAAGACATTACCAGCAAATCCATCAAAGTCCTGGAAGTTGTGACGTGGGGCCTTCATGCAACAAATTTTTCCCCAGCACACCCCACGGATGTTCAAATTTGGAGGCCAAGTCAACACCTTAAACTCTTTGTCAGGTACCTCAAACCATTCCTGAACAATGTTTGCAGTGTAGCAGGCGGCATTCAGCTGCTGAAAGAAGCCAAAGGGGATGCCAGTGCAATTAGGGGGTGAATGTGGTCTGCAACAATTCTTAGGTAGGTAAAGTAAGGAACCAAAATTTCCCAGTAAAACGTTGCCCAGAGCATCCTTTGGCCTCCACTGTCTTTCCTTCTCCCCTTAGTGCATCCTCCTGTCATCTCTTCCGCAAATAAACAACGTACACGCATCCTCTCATCCACAAGATGTAAAAGAAAATGTGATTCATCAGATCAGGCCATCTTCTTGCATTACTTCATGGTCCAGTTCTGATGCTCACATGCCCATTGTATATGGTTTCTGCGGTGGACAGGGGTCAGCGTGGGTCACGTCTTGGAGATGCTTCGACCCAGTCTTCCATCCAATCACAATGTAGCCCTTGTCAAAGTCGCTTAGATTCCTTACGCTTGCCCATTTTTCCTGCTTCCAACACATCAACTTCAAGAATGCTCCGCTTGCTGCCTCATATATCCCATGCCTTGACAGGTGCCATTGTACCGAATAAACAATGTTATTCACTTCACCTGTCAGTGGTTTTAATGTTGTGGCTGATCCGTGTGTACACTGGTTTAACTGTTGGCTTGAAGCCTGTAACTTTGAGCGATTGTGCTTCCTTTTTTATGTTCACATGGTCATCGGTTTTGTAGTGCATTTTTTAATGAAGGTATCAATGGACCATGCTGTGGACATAAGGGTTTTGACAAGGCTTTAGAAAAGGATTTTTGTAAGTTGGATACATCTGCAGTTTAAAATATTCACACAAAAGCCTGATTAAGTAAGTAAGTGTGAAAGACTAGTCCGATGTACAAGCAAAAGCCTAAGTGACACAGCCTGAGATGGTAAAAATAAAAAAAAAGTTTGCTACATTTAATATATAAATATCCATCTGTCAGTCACATAGAGCGATTAAGACTGTTGTGCTTTGGAGACTTACAACTTTACGCTCACACAGGCACAAACACAGACACACACACGTACGTACAACCGCATCTACACATCAAAGTCCATGTAAGAATCGGCGAGAAGCAAGGGGAGGAGAAAAATGGAGATTGAGGTGAAGACAGCAGCAGAGAGGTGGGAGGGAAATGGATAAGAGATTAATTAAGAGGGCGCTGGATGAAAGATGGACAGATACAGGAGAGGAGAGAAGGAGTGAGGTGTATGGAGCATCAGTTTCTCAGTGTGTGCGCATGTGTGTGTGTGTGTGAGTGAGAATTGAACTGGTATGGTGAGAAGTCAGCAGAGGGCTATCCAGAGTGTGAAAAAGAAGTAGAAACAGAGGGAGGGAGGCTCATAACGACAGAGAGGTATTGAAATGTGAACCTCTGATTAAGTTTGACATTTAAGATGACATAGTTTGCATGCTGTTACCCCATTACAAATGAGTCCTACACTCTGGGAGAGTGTGTCTGTGTGTGTGAGTGTGTGTGTGTGTGTGTGTGTGCATGCGATTTGCTTGATCCGTGGCAGGAATGAATTGGGCCCCAGCTACAGAGCAGATGAAGTGTGTGTGTGCAAGTAAGGATTCTGGCATTGATTAGGGGCCTAGTAGTCAACTGAAAGCTTTTAGTCTTAAAATGGCAGGTGGACTCTGTCTCACTGTGATTTTATGTCGTCCTCCTCGCTCTCCCTCCTTCTGTTTCTCTCTCAAACCCCCTCCCTACCTTCAATTAGACTCTTGCCTCTGCAAAATCAATTCCAAGCTGTTACTAGTCCCCCCCCCAACAGAAATCCTCCCCTCAGCCAACTTTCCTTCCCATATCCCCATGTTTCTGGAAGAGGCCACACATACCCGCCCTCCAATCCTGTGCTCGAAACTAAGCGCAACTTATCAGCGTGCACTTGTGACCGTTTCCTATTATTACCCCCACCGCTGTAAATAGGCTCGGTTTCACGGAATGATCAGTTTTCTCTGCGTCGTTACAAAAACGGTCACGTGCATGCTTTCATTAATATTTAGTTCAGCTGCTTTCATTCGCTGACACGTAACCTGAAGCTATAAGCCACTTCAGCGTGACTGCCATTTTGTGCATCAGTGGCCTTCTTGGAAGAAATAATCTGTGACATTTTCAAATAAATAAACGACTGAGTGTTCCAATGCTGCCATGAAAGCTGTAACACTTGCAACAACAACGGCAACAAATGGTGTCCTTCCAGAGAGGATACCTTCGTGGACAGCAAGTGATGTAGTGAGTCAAAGAAAATCTTGGTTGACTGACATCGTACCTACTCTTGAACAAATCAATTGGCAACAACAAAAATAATCTGCACCTTCTCTGTAGATTGACTACATTGGCCACATTGTAGTGCTACTTGCTAGCCTTAGCAACTTAAATGAATTACAGATAATAATAAAAAGCTAAGATTTGCAGCATATAAAATCATTTATGCTGACATATTAACGATGGACTCAAAGCTGACCAGCATAAGAACTGTGGAGGAATAGAACACAGCCAACCACTGGATTTATTCTATAAGGCTGTTAAGGCTGTGAAGTTTTAAGTATACGCATAAGTGAAAACACTACCAAACATGTGATGTTTCCGGCTGAGCATTTGGTCATGTTTTGATTTGAATTCTTTAATTGTTGGAAAAAAATAAGGAAATTGTGATGAGTATGTTTTATTTGTCTATATCTACTGTGAATGAATAAGACATTTCTGAGATTCTAGATTTCAACATATAAACCTCTTCTTATAGTATACCAGGTCTGAAAGTGAAAGTCTCACAAAGCATCTAAAAAGTATTATTCATATTTGAACAATATCGGGTACCATCTGAAATAATTTTATTTGGCCACAAGACACATTTATAATATAGCTCAAAACTAAAGGTTGTTGCTCTGCTTACACATCTAGCCTGTTCATTTAATTGAAGGGAATATAAAGAGGAAGACATTTATTCAGATAAGGAAAATATTTATTACAAGGTGTGATCAAATATTTAGAAACCGTGTCTATTAAAACCCAAAACCATACCTGATTAAAATCTGGTTTTCGTCTCTGTGAAAGAAGTCTCCTTGTGTGGCGATACACCGCTCCCAGGGCTCCTGCAATGCTTGTAACACTCCCTGTGAGACCCATTATGTAAGAATGTCAAACGCTATCGGCCATTGGTGCAGAATCTCCTGCTCTTTTTTCCAAATGGCATCCCTTCAACTTGAATTTAATTTTGTGGAAGTGTCAGGAAGCCAAATCTGGTGAATGGGGTGGGTGAGGAATGTTGATTGTGTTATTGTGGCCAAAAAACCTGTGCATAATCGCTGTGCGTGGTGGGTGCATGGAGCAGTTGCTGTTATTGTGCCAAAGTTCAGGTTGGGTGCACCTAATATTCTCCCTCAGACATTTGTGGTCCATTGAAAAATTGCAAATGGGTTACTGCCTTCAGTCACAAAAACACATGTAACACAGCGCCCCAATGTTGATAGCGTGGCGTCATGTAGTCACTCAATTTGTGACAGCCACTGCTTGCACATGTTGAACACACGTGACCGTGACACACACAACACCCGACAGTCACAAAACCTTTTGATTGCACTTTATTCCACGTTCCATTTGGCCAGAACATCTCATAATCACACCCCCGCACACAGTCACTCACTGTTCCCCACCTCACCTAAGCCACAGAAGCCTACATCTGGGAAAGGATGGTTTTATTCTGTTAGTCAAAATAAACTTGAAATCTCATTGTGGGTTGCAGAATTGGTTTAAATCCACCAGTCATTATGCTGCAGGTTGTTTGAGGGGCAACCAGCTGGAGATCTGACCCGATGCACGACTCCAACTTCAGCGTGGGACAAATTGGACACAAAATGTGCTTAAATCAGTTGAGAAAATTTAAATAATGGGCATTATTTTTTGTCATTCCAAAACTTTAAAGGATGATGAGATGTGGTCTTTGAAATGCCCCTCTCCGTGTGTTTCTCCATTGGCAACATTTCAACTTACTTTGGGCATTAGAGGAAGCTTTAAAGTAGATATACAAGTCATCTACCTTTTGGAGAGATGCTTATTAGTATGTAGAGCTTATGTGCCGTTTGATTTTTGGCTTTTTCTCTCCTGCTGCACTCTCTCCCTTAGCTCCTATTTCTGTCTATCCATTTCCCAAGACAATCTCTCTATTTCCTATTAAAAGAAGAAAATATATTCGTTTTGCTATCTAAAAGGTCTCCTCCCCTGCAGCCTTCTGTCCTCCTTCCTTTTACCTCCCTCTCAGTCTCTCCCAGTCATTGCTAGGGTTTTTGTTTTAATTAAGAGTCTTTGCCTTCCTTTTCCTTTTTCCCATGCTTCTTCCTTTAACTATCCTCTTCCTCAGTGTGCCCACACCGACCCATAAATCTGTATGTATCTTTTCAAAGTCTTACAAAAGGCCCAACAAAACAGAGGAGCTGTGGTACCAATCGAAAAAAAGTAAGGACAGATGATGAGGAGGAGGAGTCATAGGGACAAAGACTGAAAGGGTAACATGAAGAGACAGAGTGACGCACATCAAAAAAACCGAGAGAAAAGCTTGAGAGCTCTCTCCGTGTGACGAGACCTTGCCTTTAGCATTATTTCTTCATATGTTGCACATTAATCCTTTGTTTATGAAAGATGGAGATGCCAACTACAGCTGTCCCACGGGGAGGAGAGGAGCGGAGATACGTGGAGACAGCAGGAATTTGTGGATGTGTTGAGATTCGATATCAAATCCATCCATTACCATGACTCAATAATACGCATTTAGAGAATTAGCTCAGAGTCACTGGGTGAAATGGTTGAGATGTACTGGTAATCTGTTTTTCTCCATTAGAGAGATCTAGCTTTGTGCTCTAAATGAAAAAATGACCTCCTTTGATTTCAGTGTCAGTGTATGATGATCCCATACAAAGCTTGTGGTTTAAGTGGAGTTACATTCTGTTTTAGGTGCACAGTAAAAGTCAAACATAAATTCTTAAAATGCATGACAATGACATCCAGTTTTTGTTTAGTGTTGAAACAAGTTGATTCATTTGTTTTTGTGAATAAGATAATATAAAAAACCAAACTGAGTCCCCACAATTCCTCATTGAAATCATCCAGCTTCAGTCCAGCCTCTCAGATGTGAGTTTTTGCTGGAATTTTATTTTTGGACAATCCATGTCATTGAATTTTTGACTGTTGATTAAGCAAAATGTTCATTTTTTTCATTTATTAAAAAATACAGGTGCTGGATTTTTAGGGTCAATGCTGACACCAATTGTAAAGAATAAAAACTTTAATAATAAAAACTATCTTACTCCGCACCACTGTCTGCTCTGCTACATGTGCTGCAGACAGGGCTGTCAGTATTGTAAACAATAGAAGCGGAGCTGCTTTCCTGAACACTATGTGATGAAACCACTTCTAAATAAGACCAAGACACTTTTTCTTCATTTTGTTCTGTAAAAAATAAATTTTCATACTGGCAATGGAACTGGGACAATGTATACACTGATCCCAATATATATCTGTGACAAGGCCAGTATGAGCTGAATGACATTTCAGACCTGTCATTCTTTTTATTGATAAATCTGCTAAATGACTGATGCAAAAGTTAACAATTTGTTGTGCATCACTGCCAGACGCTTGTTATAAGTATCAGCTGGTTTTAGCAGTAATCAAAAGCCTGTAAGCAACTTAAAATGACAGCAAAGCTTGTCAGACTTTTCAGGGCTGATTTACAATACACCTGCGATCAAAGCTTCTTTAATGTTCAAACTAAATGAAAAACATGAATGTGTAGCAAAATGTACATTCCCCAGTATGGTCCTCCTTCTTATCAGCCATATACCACTGAAACTTCCTGTACTCCCGTGACTGCATCTTTCAGCAGTCCTTGGATCATTATTGGCAATTTCAGATAAAAGCCTCGCTGGTGTTGGGGCTAATTGTAGTTGATGGAAATCATTAACTGTCACATTTATCTTCGCTGTGGTATTGAGGCCATTGCGGCGCATAGGGGCTAATTGTAGCTAGTAGCAGTAGTTGTTATGCGGTATGTTGTGGTGGGGTGCACCTAATTGTAGTTGATAGTAATGGTTCCAGTCTGTGTATACAGCCTGAAGCAGACAAAGGCTGTACTGCGACATCGACACACACACACACACACACACACACACACCCACATATGCAGTCTTTTAACACACACCTCTTTCTTCTTGCCCACACCCTGGAGCACGAAACTGCCCCTAAAGTATGCAAAAGAAAAAGTGATGCCGTTGTAAATAAATCCTCGATAGCGCCAATATCATGATTACCATCTTTATTGTTTGATGCACTTTCTAAGTCACCACTGGATTCGTACTGGGAAGATGGAAACACAGTTAGGTCAGTCAGTGCGTCTTAGGTCGGGATTTCAGCTTCATTGCTTTACCACAACGATCTGTAGTTTTCCACTGTGTGTGTGTGTGTGTGTGTGTGTGTGTGTGTGCCCGTGTGTCTGTGCATGTGTGTGTGAGAGTGAATGATGAATTTTGACTGGGTGTGGTGAACATCAGATGAGATTTTCCTCTGCTCCCTGCGCTCGCTCGCTCTCACTGACTCTCTCACTCACTCACTCTCTCTCTCTCTCTCTCTCACTCACTTACGCGGACACGCGCACACACACACGCGGACACGCGCACACTTACACACACACACACACACAGACTGAGTGCCTGGGCTGGTCTAGGCGTGGGCCTTTGCAGACATAAATTGCTTTATTTTAATAGTTGTATGGGAGAGAAAGAGGGAGAGAAAAAATTGTAAAATACTACAAAGGCCATAGAGAGAAAATTGGATTCAACAAAGAAAGCAGCTCTCCCTCTCCCTCTATTCTTCCGTCTTCTCTTTTTCTCTGTTTACTTTCTTCCTCTCTTCCTAATCCTCTAGATAACATTGTGGGGCTGTTTAAAATATGGTCCTCTTTAATCTGTTTATGTGTATCAGCGTGTGTTTGTTCACGGTCATCTGATTAACGGTTTTCAATTACATTCCCCTTCCCTTTTAGAAGTGTGTGTGTGTGTGTGTGTGTGTGTGTGTGTGTGTGTGGATTCTCTCATGCCTAATTTTTTTGCAGGTTGCTATCAGTAAATAACAATAAGTGTTTATCTCTCATGCTAAGATAGTTACTCACAGCGTTGAACACATGCTATCTCTTTCCTTCAGACACGTCATCAAATATGCATTGCTCAAAGGCACAAACACATTCTTTCTCCCTCATATTGCATTGATCTAAAAGTGATCAGTTTTGGCGTCTATCAGGCGTCTCTTGGGTTTTGTTTATGACCGAACACACACACACACACACACACACACACACACACACACACATAAAGACAGCGTATGGGTCAACGGGTTGACTGTGTTTACGACTGAATATGAACTGAACAACCACAAATAAACACAAGCTCGCGCGCATTCTCACAAAACACATGCAGTATCTCCCTGTCACGACTGTTGTGAACAGTGCGACCACAATTGTTCTCTTTTTGAACAAAAGAAAGATTATGGTTTAACATAAAACACATGCTTGGTTATTTGATGGCTTTGTATAGTGATTATAAGTCGGGGGGGAGGGGGGATGGGATGATGGGAGAAGGGGAGCGACAGAGGGAAAGGGCAGGAACAGAAAGAAAAATTTTAATGGCGGAATTGCTTAAATTATTTCGGCAATTATTCTTGCATGTGAAAGAAGGCATTGCGGAGTAGAAAAATGAAAGGAATATGCTTTGACGTGTGCTTTTTTTTGTTTGATAGCGGCGTTTTACACTGATTATAAATGAGCATGGTGGTTTGAAAGACGTGGAAAGGGCGAAAGGTCAAAAGAGAGAGAAAGAGCATTAGAGGGGAATAGAAGAAAAATGGGATATGAGATGAGATGAGTAAGAAAACCAGGCAAAAAAAAGATAATAAAGAAAACAGAGGAAACCAAAGGACAGGAGGTGACGCAGGGAGAGCACGAGAGACAGTGAGGGATGAGAAAAAGAGAGTTTGCAAGCCAGAAAATGAATGAAAAGCACACAGGAAAGAGATGCAAAAAGAAAGAGAAATTTAGAGCGCTGGAGGGGATGAATTGCAGTCCGCTGCCTCCCTCATCCATCTTTCTGATATGGGGTGTAGGGTTTGATGTGGTTGTGTGCTGGCCATTCTCCCCCGTCTGTCGCTCTCTCTCTCTCTCTCTCTCTCTCTCCTATGTCTGTCTCCCCCCTCTATGCCTCACCCTCCTCTCCGTCGCTGTCTCAGTCTCTCTGATATGGTTTGTGTTTTGATGTGGTCACGTGTCGAGGATTCTCACGGATGGTTTCCATAACGATAAAAAGATTCACTCCCTGGTTAAGAGGGAAAAAAAGAGGCAAAAAGTTGCACGATGGGTGTGTGCGACGGCGATCTAAACACACGCACACGCATACACACCCTGAAAAAAATCTCTCACAGCTGAGATGTTTCTGATTTGTCGCGTCTGTTTTTCTTTGACGAGGTTTGTGGTTGGGGATCGTCACAGAATTCAGCGTTCAAAGAAGTTTGTAAATTGAATCAAAGCTGTTCTGTACATCATTGTCAGAAAATGTTGTGTGCGTGTGTGCATGTAATCCACAGAACATTATTTGAGTGCTGAAGACACTTTGCATCTTTTATTTACTTTGAGGGATTATGGAAATCAACTGGCTATTTTTTCCTCTGGTATCTTCATATATACACAATGAAACTAAACACAACTTTTTCTGTCCATTTTAGAGATGGTGAGGAAGAAGAATCCCCCTATCCGGAGTGTGGGAGGTGAAGAGGAGGAGGAAGAAGAGGGGAGGAGGCCAGCAGGAGAAGAGGAAGAAGAAGGGGAGGAGGAGGGGAGAGTGGGAGCAGAGGCCGAGCGAATAAACCGACCCTCCGAACCAGAGTCCTCCGAACGGATCCGAGCGGACGACGAGCAGCAGCAACAGGAGGAGGAGGAGGGGGAGAGCGAGTGCATTTCCTCATCCGTCTCCCCCTCATCTGTCGGGGATCGCTACAGTAATGAGGAGAGAGGGGGGAGGAGGGGAGGGAGGGCCAAGCAAGGAGGACCAGCGGCGATGGCATCTGACAGACCTGAAAGCCAGTCGGAGCCAGAGGATGGGGAGAAGGGGTTAGAGGAGGGAGAGAGGGGCGACAGAGACAGGGGGGAAGCAGATCACCTCACCCCTCCTTTCCCCTCTGCTCCTCAACACCACCACCTCCTCCTCCCCCGGCAGGAAGGAGGAGGGGAGGAGTCGACGACCGACACCCCGCCGCTCTCCTCCAGCCCCTCTCCCAAACTCCAGGACTTCAAGTGCAATGTGTGCGGTTATGGTTACTACGGCAACGACCCCGCCGACCTGGTGAAGCACTTTAGGAAGTATCACCTGGGTCTGCACAACCGCACACGACAGGATGCTGCCCTCGACACGCACATCCTGGCCCTCCACAACATGGCTCCTCAGCACACACCTCTAGGTAACTTTGGCTCTCTGTTTTGAGTTTTTCCCACTTATGTGTTGATGTGTGTTTACTTAAAATAGTTCTAAATGGAAAATTTTGCTTCGTTAAGTGAGCATCACTGATCAAGCCTTGGACTACACGACATGTTGCCACGAGTTAGCAAGCGTGGAGGAATAAATCTTAACCAAAACAACCAGCTTAAGTCTTTTTATGATAATGTAAATGGGTCATTCCATCTCAAATCATCACATTTTTCTAACAAAATTTCTGCTCAACTATGTCTGAATTCATCTGAAATTTGTATAGCATAAAATATGAATATTTCACAGAAATAAATGAATAAATTGTCCAAAAATTTATGAAATTTTAGTTTGATATATCAGATATCTTCCAAGATAAATTTTTTTTTTAAAACATTTCAGCACATTTTTTCAGACATTTAAATTTAAGGTTATGTTTGGATGACAGTATCTTAAAAACTATTACATATTAAAGTTTGATAATTTGGATTCTGTTTCTCATCATGCCATTGATTCTGAATCATTACATGACTTCTGAATTGTTCATTGTTGTTGATGTGTGCTCAAAGATTTGACTTTACATGACTGCTTCAATTTTTTAATTTTTTAATTTTTAATCTACTTATCTAATCTTGCAGATTCAGAATCAGTGGCATGATTAGAATAGTTTTTATCTTAAATAGTTCTTGAGAGATTGTCGTTCAAACATGGATGTCAATTTCAGTGCATTAAAAAACACATTGGAAGTGGTAAAATGGGCATTTTTTAAAAAATATTTCTGAAAGTACTTAAAATATTAGTTTAATTAATTACACAAATGCAGTTTTATATATCCATCGTTTATGGAAAAATGTTTCTTGCAAATCAGACATGGTCAAGCAGCAGGCCCCTGATGATTTGAGATGGAATTACCCAAACAGATTATTTTTGGAAGGCGGGAGGTGAGGACATTAAGTTCAGTATGCTCAGGTTGTGTTCCAGTTACTTCCAACAACTGTTTCCTTTCTTTCCAGATGATTGACTTGTCCTCAGATTCTTTTCCTGTTTTGTGCCTCAAGCAGCTTGACCCCATCTTTGTTTATGTTTCTACCAGCCTGACCCCTTCTTGTATTTCATGTCAGACATCCAGGCAGGACAAGGGCAGAGGAGCCAAGCCAAAGAGTTGGGGAAGACGAGGTCAGATATACAGAATCCACAGCACAGGACAATTATGATGAATGGCACATATGACGTACAGGTAAGACCTAATCAAGAAATGCATTAAAGTATGTGATTGTGTGTAACCGTTTTATATAATCGTTAATTACTCAAAACCCCTATAATCAAATGATCTGAAAGGACCCCAAAAAACCTGTGTACAAAAAAAGAACTAGTAGTGCCAACCCAGCAATGAGTAAAAAAATTTAAAAGAAACAACAAAGTGGGAATTAAACACAGCAGCTGGGTACATCTTGTGGTGAGGTAGTGTTTCAGTAATTGGATGCAAAGTTTGAATGCTGAAAAAGAAACGTTAATGGTTCGCAGCTTCATCTTTTTTTACCTCCTCGCTCCTACAAAGAGCTCTCATTTTTTACCTTCACTTTTGAAGGACTCCTCGTATTTCCCACTACCCAACTTTCTCTACAAACTTTTCTACAAAAGGACAATATTCTGAGATTTGGTGAACCTCGTCTCGTCAGCATCTCACTGCATAAAGACTCTTTGTTCGGTGGAGCTAAAGGTCAAATGAAGCAAAAAAGACATCAGAATTCACAAGAAGCAGATATAATGTAGTGCCTTGATATCACCACGCTGGTGAGTGTGAGGTCCTTAAACATATTAATAATGGACTTGGACTTCATGTTGTGAGTGTACAAAAAATAGAATAAATAATATATAAATCCAGAATTTTGCAGCACCTCCACACAAACACCTCGGAATCCCAGACTGTGGACTTTTTAACCCTCTGAACCTCAAGTACCCTCTGTGTACTTTCAGCTTCTGTTACTTTCTTAGTACCTGTGGGCTCATTTTTTTACTGCAATATAAAGTTCCTCTGTGGAAACAGCACAACCAATGTTAAAAGCAGAGGGAGCTCAAAAATGTCTTTTGTGCAATTTGACAATTTAAATGCCATAAATCTTGAAATGAAGGTAAAAACTAAAGTTGAATGTCTTTGATTACTGATTATACAAAAATAAAAAAATTAAAAAAACATTCTCCCAAAATCCCACAAGCCAATACTTGGGGGGGAAAATGGTGCCTCTGTATACTATAAATATTTTACTATTTATATTTTTAATTGTTTCCACACTTTCCTCCTATCTGCTTTGTGTAAGCACAGCCTGCAGTTCAACCTATTTTCAGCTCAAATGTGTCAGTTTTTCTCATGTGAATGTTGGTCACTGCTGAGTCACTAAAGGCTTCCTGCGTCTTTTTTTTTTTTTTTTTTACAGAATCTGTTTAATATTTTTTAAAATTTTTCAATGAGACCTGTGAAATTAAGTGATTTGATGAAAGTTTCCTGACAACGTTACGGCACGCTACAAATGAGTAGTTCATAATCCTCTGTTTTTACAGTCTAGTTCTGATAAATAGTGTCACTTTGTCGGTTTTTTAAAAGAAACATATATATAACATGATTTTCACACCTCCTAGTGGGTTTTGGGGTGCAGGAGTTTAAGATATTACAAACACATGTTGACTTGATTATGCTTCAGAGGCTAAAAAAACAGTCTTTTATATGATCTTCATTCATTAAGTTCTCTCAGGCCACTGCCTCCAAAAATCTCCCGCAACACTGATGCACTAATTCTATGTACTTTTTCATAGAGCTTTAGCACTAAAATTAGCAGTCAACAGATTCAAGACAACGTTAATGCATCTGCCTTTGTCTATATTTCACATCTTTGAATCTGCCTGTCACTATTAAAAGCAACCTCTTGTATTTTCTCAAGAGTTGCTTTCATTAATATCAGTCACATTTAAAAAGATAGCACTTATCAAGTTTCTACATCATTTGGAATCTTCTTCATATTCGTCATAATATGGGGACTTTCAAATTAAGAAGCAGTGTTCATCAAATAAATGGATGCGATAATTGCAACTTTTTATGACTAAAGCTGGCAGCGCTGATTATTTTGTGGTCTGCTTCATTTTTAAATAATAGCTGACATAAAAAAGAACTGTTCGCATGATTTATTCACATGGCAACATGAAACAATGTGACATGGCGAATTAGAAAAGTTTGGAGTAATCAATATTAGTTACAAACTTTGATGCGATAAAAGAAACGCATTGATTTAGTTAACAGTTCACTGTAATCGTATTTGTTGTCATAAATCTGTGAAGTTAGGCCCCTAACTGAGTGGAATAATTTATTGGGGAGAGCAAGCTGCAACTGATTTGTAACATAGGGTGTGTGTTATTTGGACAGTGAGGCATTGTGCAGCAAGTTATAAAATTTTATAGACTGACAGATGGATAGACACAGAGAGGGAGACAAGCAGGGCACCTGGCAGACAGGCCACACATATGTGTGCGTGCATACTCATGCACACTCGTACACAAACACACAGCCACACTCTGTTTCCCAAATCCCTTACAAGCAGTGCATGTACACACACACACAAACACACATACGCTTGAATGCTTGCATTCTTACACATGCATCATTGTAACTGTGCTTTAAATAATGGCTGATAAATGCATGTCCTTTGCTAATCCCTCATGCTGACTGCTCAATTTATAAAAACTCTAACAAGGGCCTCGAACTGGTGGGAGTTATCTGGCTGAGAAATTGCATCTTAATCATGGGAACGTGGCAAACTTTCACATGCAATTCATAACTCCTTCTGCAAGGTAAAGGTTGCACATATGCCTGAACATAATTGAATTAGGCTTTTTAATCATGCACCATCAGAGGGTTTTAGGTTTTCTCTGACAAAATCACCAAAATTACATAATTTGCCATAGACAATACTGTAAAAACAGCAGGAATTTCCGCTTTACATTACATTTCAGATGTGATTCTGTCAGGAAAATGGACCAAATGTATTCAGTCTAATTCACTTCATTCTGAAATTAACCTGCACTTAAAAGATCGAGGAAAAAAAACTAATTCAGCACTCCTTGCCACAATTGAGAAGCCATAAATAACTTGGCTGTGACCAACAATCACATGACAAAAAATTCAGGGACTTTTTGGCTGAACTGCAGGCAGTGTTTATACACAGCAGAAAGGAAACAAACATGGACACAAATTATAAAGATTGAGAGCAAAATAAAACAAACTTGAGCAATAAAATAAATACGGCATGGCTTCAGAACTGTATACAGAGGCACAAGTTGTGAGTAAATTGTTGGAGAGAGATCTTCCTGCAGTTACATGTGTGCAAAGTAGTATGACAAATGCCTTGTTTGTAGAGGTTGTGAAAATGTAAGTAGTATTATATATTTAATATGTAGATCTAAGATGTTCTCAAGTATTGATAACACCTGCAGGCAGTTGGATAAATGTTGTATATGTTGATTCAAAGTTTTTTCAGTTTTAGTAAAATGAATAACCAAACGATATACCTTTATTTTGGTGATTTATGGCATTATATCATTGTTAGATTGCACAGAAGGCAGTCTTAAGTTCTCTCTACTTCTAGACACGGTTGTGCTGCTTCCATAGAGGTGCAGGACTTTTTTATTACATGGTAAAATGAGCCCACAGTGAGTAAGAAAGTGACAGGAGTAAAGAAAAATGTCCAGAAACTTCTCAAGGTTCGAAGTCAGATATAATTTGCACTCGCATTCTGGACATCAGCAGATCAGCCAATCAATTTGGGGATAAAAATGTCTTCAGTGATTCAGTTTCATTCGACTACACTTTAAATCAAGGGACAATAATCAGTGAAATCAACAGTTTTATCCTTTGGATAGAACAAAAACCTACAACATCTCCACTCAACATTGATTTGCTGTGCCTGTTAATGCTAAACATTGAAGCCTCAGACACAGCTACTGACATGTTGGTGGTTTTTGCCATGAAACTGACATTTTTCATCATGCATGCACATCAAAACTTGCTTCATGGAAACTTCCTAAGATTAAATCTTCTGCAGCTTTGAAAATCAGGCATTGGAATATATATTTGAATGTCTGCACTGGGCTGCAAACTGGGCAGTTTTCAGGTTTTTTTGATGATTTATCAGTTGCTGAATTAGTGATAACTGGAAGCGTCTGTCTGACAGACCGTCATCATGTAACCGTCAGACTGAATCAGACTAGTCATTATTTCAGGAGAAAACAGTGAAATGCCATGAACTTGCTCTTACGTGGCAGCAAAATTACCTCATCAAAGTTGTCAGGCTTTATGACAATGTTGTGTCTGTATTTCGCAGGATAATTATCAAGCTATTTATGCTGTATTAAGCCATGATTTTTAGCGGTTTGAAGACTGGCAGGTTCTTTTTTCAACAGCCAGGTGCCAGTCAACGGATATTTTTTTCTGTGACTGTGATTTTTTCTGTGAAGTGCATGTGAGATCAAGTCAAAGTTCTAAATGAAGTGTTAACTAACTGCCTTTTGATTTCTACTGTAGGTATACGTTCAGTGCTTGTTAAAAATGTATTGCATTGTCATTCATGTAGAGTGTATTTAAGAAAGCTCTTTCATTCTTGGCAATAATTTACCTAATCGTCTTTTTCTGTGCCAGTTTTGTTGACAGCTGGGTCAGGGATTAGGACTTGCATGCATGAACAGAAACAGTCTGGTTTTGTATGAAAAGTTTAAATAAGATGATTTAATAAACGTGTGTGTGTCTCAGAACGAAAGAAAGAGAGAGAGAGAGAGAGAGAAAGAGAGGAATAGTTGAGGAGTTTCATTTCATTTCAAGCAGCAGTCTGTAATGGCCGTAAGTCACGTAATGGACACAGAAAAACTCATACACACAGCAGTACAGGCACACGCACACGTACACACAGCGAGTCAGAAATAGAAAATCCAGTGGGCTTAAGTCGTCATTATGAAGAAAAAGTGAAAGTATATAAAAAAAACTTGAATGAAAGGGGTCTCTATTCTCTCCATCCCTCACTCACTTTTTCTCTCTCCCGCCCACGTTTGGAAAATTCCATGTTGTCATTTGCTAAGACGAGATGCCCCATCGACCAATGGGATTCTGGGAAGACAGAAAAAAAACCCGGGGAGGAGAGGGAAAGAAGGACTGAGTGAGGGAGAGATAGAGATGTAGGAAGAAAGAAGAGAAGGTAGTGGAAGAGACAGATAGAGAAGCGGTGGTTATAATCGGCTGTTAGGCGGTGTAATGAAACAGCTGTCAGACATATTTAACTTTCTCTTTCTCTCTCTGTTCTCCATTTGTCTCTCTTATCATACGTCTTTGTCTCTCCTTCACCTTCCCCTCTGCCTTCTTTCTTTGCTCACTCTTTCTTATTCGAGCCAATCCACCCCCCCCCCCAGCTTCTTAATTTGCTTTTCCGTCCATCTATCACCTCTTTCTTTTTCTTCTCTACTCTGTTCCTCAACTTACACACTTTTCCCTCAGTTTGTCCTGTTTGCTCTTTGCCTCCTTTTTCTCTCCCTCTCTCGGAATTCTCCTTTGTGTTTTTGTCCATTCAGCTTGATGACTTGATGTTGGGCTCTTGGCTAATTATATGGGCAGGGTCTGCAGGATGTGATGATTGTAGGATTGCTGCTGTGAGATCACACACAATAATGACTCCCATTTAGCCCTGTGGATTTATTCTCTTTAACTGGGATGAAATGTCCCATCTCACACTTAATTTTTTTTATATATATAATCATTATTTTTCTTTCAAGCTTGTAACTCTTTTGTCCTAAAAATGTCACTCTGTCCCTTTAGTAGGTATTTTTAACTTATTTTTTTAATTTTATGTGCTTCTAATGGAGGAAAGATCACTTTCATTGGGTATTCTTTAAAAAAGTCTGCATCTTCCATCTTCAAAACCTGAATTTGGATCCTAATATACTTTGTCCAATTGCAAAAAAAGGAAAAATCAAAGCCAGCTCTGTTGTGTTATTCTAATCTAATCTAAAGTTAAAGAACATGATGACCTGAACATCAAGATGAATGAATGGATTTATACAAGATTTTTTGAATAAGAAATCATCCACAGCAAAGTCAAGCTTACAATTATGACTGAAGTCAAATTTTAGCCGCAGCATTTAGCACTTTTGCTGTATTTGCACTGTAGCATCAAACTAAATGTGCTCCTATATGAAATATTATGGAACAATACACATTTTGCTGTCATTAAATGCAGCCTATCTGTTCCATTTTGCTCTTGCCAACTATCTCCTACCAAACTGCCTGCAGTCAGCATCAAACCACAGATCTGCAGAAAGACAAATCCATATTGTACAGTAGTAAGTCTAATGTCACTGTAAGGCTTGCCAGTATAACCAGCAGTACACTGTAATCACCTGCAGTCTGGAGGCTAAGTTAATAAAAACCAGACGAGTGTCAGATTGCTCTCCCGGTAATGCAAAGTTTTGGCCTCAAATACTGCTGTAGAACCTAGTAGATGTGTTATTGGTCGGTTAGTTAGAGGTCAGGCAGCCTTTTAATTGTCTGCAGTTGCATAGAGCAGATGATGAATTATATTCATTGTTGGTTTGAGTAGCCAAGGCGTAATTTTCCAGCACAGCTGATTGAAGGCTTGTGTTACATGTTTTCCGCACATCCACTGTCAAGCAAGAAAAATTTCAGCCTCATGTCTAATTTCTTTTATGCGTTACTTTTGACTTCGAAGGACATGATGTAGCAGGCACCTTGCATTCAAGTATATGCATCACAAATCTAGGTAGGTGGAGCTTTTAGAATTTGCAAGTAACTAAAATTCTAAATGACTTTATACGTAATTTGATATGGCAGCAGGGATATCTGTCATTTAAACAGATCAAAAACAATTCAGCATTAGATAGAAATAAGAAGTTTTCTTCATATGCTGTAAAATGGATCCCAAATAGAAACTGTAGTGACAACAACCAAAGTAGACTTCCTTCTAACCATCCTGCAAACTGTTTTGATCATATTCTTTATTTATGTTTTTAATCACACAAAGTCTTTTTCCTTTTCTGCCTGTCAACAGGTGACGTTGGGTGGCACGCTAATTGGAATTGGCCGGAAGACCTCTGATTGCCAGGGCAACACTAAGTACTTTCGCTGCAAATTCTGCAACTTCACGTACATGGGCAGCAATTCCTTGGAACTCGAGCAACATTTCCTGTCCTCGCATCCAAACAAAGTCAAAACTCCACCGACCACGCCCCTGCTGGCCACCAACAATCTGACGACGCACGAAAACCAGCTGAAAGGGAGGAGTCAGATCTTCGACGGGGCAGAGCGAGTGGCGGTGCGGGCGGAAGACGACTCTCTGGTCGGGTACTTCATCCCGGTCAGGGCATGTGCAGATTCGTCGGGCTGGACAGGGGAAGCCGGTCGAGGAGCTGTGCAGGCGTATTATTGGTGTAAATTCTGCAGCTGGAGTTGCGAGTGGTCGGGAGGTTCGGCAAAGCTCTTGGAGCACTATGAACAAAGACACAGAATGAGCGGTACTATGAGCCCCAACAACTCCAATCCCGGAGGGGAGAGGGAAAGAGGAGGAAGAAGAGATGGAGGAGAACGAGACCACATGGCATCCAAAAGTCGTAAAGATCAATCATCCACTCCATCCAGCACCAGCCAAGGTGATAAAAAAGGATCAAGTGTGGTGAAATGTGGTAGTACGTTGCTTTTTACTGTTACTAGTGTGAGGATACTGCTTGACCCCTTCTTTTTTACAACACTATGACACTACTTGCATTGCTTTTTTGCCCTGTGCATCATGATACAATTTCAGTTTGTTAGTACCGTTTTATTTAACCTTTTTTCCCCTGTTTTCTGCTCCCAGGAGACCCAAACAACAGTGATTCAGAAGCAGTGGTGACCAGTTATAACTGTCAGTTGTGTGATTTCCGGTACTCAATGGCCCACAGCGCAGATGTGATCGTGGTAGCGCCGCTACTGCTGCACTACCAGCACAACCACTCCATCCACCGCTGCTGCATCCAGCACTGCATGTACTGTCCACAGGGGCTCTGTCAGCCACATAAACACCTTGGGGAGGTGAGATTAATAAAATATTGAATTGTTTATTTGCTTGTTGTTTTGGTGTTTGCTTGGCAGTTAGACGAAAAGGGAAAAATAGCTTGTTTTGCAAGCACGGGAAAATAAAAATGTAATATATGAACAAGTGTAAAGTTAATTGTTCCAATTTCCTGCCTAGTTAAAATTCCCTTGCTTCCCCCGATCTACCCACGCACTCTCCCCGCCCTCCTTTGTGCCAGCTGCCAAACAGCGTCGTTAAAAAGCTGTTAAAAATGCAAAAGGGATGGTGAACATCCAAAATTGAGGGTGGCATCGTTCAGTTAATAATGCACATTCATACTAGTATTGCTGACTTCGGCCACTTTGATATCACCCGCATAGAAAAATCCACATCACAGGTGCAGGCAGTGAGAGAAACATTCATCATGCAAGCACATTATTTCCAGTAATAATGAAAGCATGCAACGATCCACACTACTGTTGGGACTAAACTGCTGCATTCGTCTCAATAGGTCTCCCACCCGTTTGCTTGTCGGAAGTCCACCTGCCCTAAATGCTGTGCAAAGTTTCCTCAGTCCACCAAACAGCAGGACACGTCAAAACCCGCCACCTCCACCTCGCCCGGTATGACCCCTCCTAACCCCAGAGGTGACCCCGGTGCGATTTCTGCCTCAACCTTCAACCCCTCTAACCCTGCCCATCCTGTCGTCACACAAGGTATTTAAAGCCACTGTGCAAGAAAACATGAACATATGCTGTCGCTGTATTTTGTGTTTAAGTAATTTCTCGCTTCTAATTTGTCCTCCTTCTTTGTCTCCCAGGCGTCACCCACTTGTGCGACCAGTGTGCGTTCGCCACCACCGATATAGACGTGTTGCTGCAACACTATGAAAGCTGCCACACCCTGATCAACCTAAAGGGGGCTCCCCCACATGTTAAAGCTGAGGAGGAGGCTGGGGGAGACAAGGAAGGAGGGAGAGGAGGAGTGGGTGGAGAGAGGGAGTACTCGTGCACCAAGTGTCACTTCATTACAGAAGTCGAAGAAGAAATTTTTAGACACTACAGGTGAGAAAGAGAGATTGGATAGTTAAAGTGTTTTTGATGTTAAATTGTTTTTGCAGAAATTTTCTCAAAGAGTTGCCCCTTCACGTTAGTATTTTTCCTAAAGCCAGTCATTTTTCTGCCATGCATTTACAGTCAGTCCCATCAGGTAATTGTGTGAATGAGTTTCATCCAGGGAGTCAATATTCCAGTTAAGAGTCCGTGACTAAATTTCTATGACTATGAGCAAGTGTTTAAAAAAATTCCATTCGCAAGCCAGGAAGATGATTAAGTATTGCCTGTGCTTTGATTCAAACCCCCGTAATTCTCTCTTCTTTTTTTCGTCTTACACTTAATTATCCAGGAAATGTTGACTAAGCACACTCATTTACAGCAGTGGCCCATTTATGAAATC